>CM053793.1:766692588-768153421 GCA_028749045.1 Cupressus sempervirens
GTGAGAATGAGAGAAGCTAAGAGTTAGTAAGAGAGAGATTAGGAGTTGGTGAGTGAATGAGTGAGTGATTATGTGTGTGAGAATGGGATAAAAGGAGTGAGATAGATGATAGAAAGATAAAAGCTATCATAATACTCTTACCTACCAATTCGCCCCATGTTTAGAAAATAATGACTACTTATTTTAGACCATGATTGATTATAATGTACGATAAAGAAAGTATTGATTTCCTACTATTATTTTAGTTGCATAATATTGTAGATATTTTTAATATCTTTCTAACACATTTAGAATAGACTCAATTGGAGTTTGGATGTGAAATTTATGGCTTCTGGAGTGGAGCCTATTTTTATTTCTTCAAAACTCGATCGAGTTTTGAATAGATTTTTCGGCCTAGAAACTCGATTGGGTTTTGTTTTTAATGTATTTTTGCTAGTTTCTTTTTGAAATTTCATATAACTTGATTGGGTTTTTAAGAACATGATGGTGTTATTGAAAATTTCACTTTTTTTTGGGGGGTGTCCACTTTTTTGTACACCATCTTGGTGCACTTACCCATGTCAATTAAGTGAGCATAATTCTAGTCACAATAAATAGAAAGGACCATATTTAAATACAAAGAATGGAGTACATGAGAATTTTTTCTTTCTAAACACATAAGACCTCATCACATTCAAGTAAAAATTCTTTTAATTTTTTAACACCTCACTCAAGAACCCAACAAAAATAAATCTACTATGTTACAAAGTTTACGAAACTATTTAAAAAAAAAAGTTTAAACAACATCAAAGTAACAATGCAAAAATAATATACACATACACAACATTTACACAAATGCAATTACAATATAGATTTCATTCCCGAAGGGTTCCTTCATGTTGAGTCACATTTGAGAAAATTTTACTAATAAGTTTAAGTCTCAATTACAATGTCCATAATCATAAAATGAATAAACATATACATAATCTCATATACACATACATAAAATAATTGATATGATACAGTACATTCAGATAACATCATCCACTTCTCATGTCATAGGGTATACAATAATAAATACAAGTACATCAATATATAATACAATATTCCATAAGATCTCAAAACATAGGACACATAGATCTACATCAAACAAATAGAAATCTCTAAGATAAGAATAGGAATGATAATGGTAAAATTGTATCAATGGGCATCCAACATCTGTCAATCTGAGGGGGACCCAAATGGTAAGAATACACTACCTCATGACCACGTGGTCACCTAATCAAGCTCCAACTCCCATCATGCAAGAGAGATAATGTATGATCCACACATAGATAATCAAATCATTAGGAAATCCTAGGTAAGGAATCTTGGTAGCCAAATCTACCTCAAGGCTAACACAAACTACTGATAAAGAATATATAAGTAGGAGATGATTTCCACAGCTAGTCAAATTGTGATGTGAATATCAGGATTTAACTGTGTGATTTTGAGTCAAACTCGATGACCCATGTTTCACGAGTAGCGATTCAACATGAATCCATCTCTCATGAGAATAAATGGAACACTTAGCACTCATTGGATCTAGGTGATGCTCACAGGGGTGAAGCACCGGGACTTCCCGGGAGGTCACCCATCCCAGTACTACTCCAGCCTGAGCGCGCTTAACTATGAAGTTTCCTCCACAGTTAAACCCAAAGCTTGCAACCCCATTTGCAAAACCTTCACCAAGTGTTGTGCCTTATGAACCATTCATTAGATCCAATGAGTGCTAAGTGTTCCATTTATTCTCATGAGAGATGGATTCATGTTGAATCACTACTCATGAAACATGGGTCATCGAGTTTGACTCAAAATCACACAGTTAAATTCTGATATTCACATCACAATTTGACTAGCTGTGGAAATCATCTCCTACTTATCAATTGATGAGCTTAAGGGGCTTTCTAATGAATGGTTCATAAGGCACAACACTTGGTGAAGGTTTTGTAAATGGGGTTGCAAGCTTTGGGTTTAACTGTGGAGGAAACTCCGTAGTTAAGCGCGCTCAGGTTGGAGTAGTACTAGGATGGGTGACCTCCCGGGAAGTCCCGGTGCTTCACCCCTGTGAGCATCACCTAGATCCAATGAGTGCTAAGTGTTCCATTTATTCTCATGAGAGATGGATTCATGTTGAATCACTACTCATGAAACATGGGTCATCGAGTTTGACTCAAAATCACACAGTTAAATCTTGATATTCACATCACAATTTGACTAGCTGTGGAAATCATCTCCTACTTATTAGTTGATGAGCTTAAGGGGCTTTCTAATGAATGGTTCATAAGGCACAACACTTGGTGAAGGTTTTGCAAATGGGGTTGCAAGCTTTGGGTTTAACTGTGGAGGAAACTCCGTAGTTAAGCGCGCTCAGGCTGGAGTAGTACTGGGATGGGTGACCTCCTGAGAAGTCCCGGTGCTTCACCCCTGTGAGCATCACCTAGATCCAATGAGTGCTAAGTGTTCCATTTATTCTCATGAGAGATGGATTCATGTTGAATCACTACTCATGAAACATGGGTCATCGAGTTTGACTCAAAATCACACAGTTAAATCCTGATATTCACATCACAAAGAATATATAACCAAAGTCAAAAAAGACACTCATCCAAACCAACATCACATGCTAAAATCAATAATAGATACCAAGTACAAATCAAATATCAAAACTAGAAAAAGATACAACCACCTCCAAATCAATGTCAAATGTCACAAGCACAATAACTAACATACAACAACTGTCATCAATAAAAGTAAACTGCCAATCATTAACTCTAACAATAAAAAAAAGACCAACAATGAATAACTAACATTCATTAATAAAATTTAACTATCAATGATAACTGACATCCAATCAATAAATAATAACTCACAATAAATACACCATCAAAAGTAATATCTAACAAGTACACCACAATAAATACATCACAAAAGGAAAAAATAAAAAAAATATGAAGGAGACTCAGGCTACCTACTATGGAGTGTCATCATATGAGGCAACTCTAAGGTAACCTTGGCAGTCTCTCGAGACCCCGACCCCCTAATGACTCTATGCGGAACCAAAATACTGTCTTGTGAAGATGAGAAAATTAGTCATACCTCTTAAGTTATCATCCCATTCTCATCCTTAGCCTATACAAGCACTCAAAAAAGGATAAGGAAAAATCTCTAACATATCTTTTTAATTTATCTCAAGGCATTGGGGATGAAAGTATTTTAATTACTATGTCATCACTTGTTACACAACTTACAATGAGTTACCATGGAAACCACTTTGGGCCTCGACCCCCATTTCAAGCCACTCCCATAGACATGCACCTATACTACCTTCCCAAAAATCACAACCACAATTGTGTCCCATACCACAAAAGTAATATTGATCGATTTCGTTTTCTTAATAGACAACCCAAATATAACATTGGTTCTCAAAACCCAATTCATAAATGCTCATCAAAAGAAATCTCAATTTAAATCATAAAATACATCATGACATGCAATCAAATAATCATAAAAGAAATTTCAAAAATGCCTCTGGTGCACATCCCAACTTGGCCAACTAAATAATCCACAAAGAAAAACCATTACTAAAATAAACATCACAAGACTATAAATAGAATATTTAAGAAAACACATAGTTTTCAGCTATATGATATAATTCCATTATTTTCTCTTGTTTAGTTTGAGTCATAAAGATGTGTTTAAAAATAAAAATTATATATGTTAATATAAATTGTTATGCTAATATACTTATTCAAATCAATAAGTATTTGAATGTCAAATCTCTTTGTGCATATAAAATATCATGCAATATTATCATGCTATTAATTTAAATAATCTTAAATCATGAATGTTTTAATTAATAACATAAATGTATATGATTAGATTAAATATTAATATAAATTTCATTTCTAAAATATTAATTTGACTTCTATTTAAGTCCAAAATTAACATTTACTTTTCCTTTAATTCATGATGCAACTAGAGATAACTCAAACTTGGAATTATAATTTTAATTAAGTTATCTACAATTTCTCTCATACTATTAAATATTCATAACTAGATGATTATATAGTGAGCTCCACTATATTTTTTCTTAAAATATAACTAAATCACAATTATATATTTATTTATTTGTAACTGCACTTGCATTAATAAATATATAATAAGTTATATTCCACTAAGAACTTTAAAAATAATTGATATAAAAACTCACTTATAAGAAAATAAATAGTATTTATTTATTCAATTTTCAAAATAAACAAATAATTTTTTAAAATTTAAATTTAATTTTTTTAATGAAATTAATAATTAATCATTTTTTTTTAAATAAATACATCCAAAAATTAAATTTTTATAAAATAAAAATAAATATACAATTAATATTTTTGCATGTCTTTGAAATCTCAAATCATGCAACCATACTATACTTAATTTTCTATCTTTAGTATATTTGTTTTCACATGTATGCATAAGTTTAGTTACAACATGTTTTGCTCTCAATTAATCATTTTCTTTTCCAATAAACTTTGCAACCAAATTATTTTAGATATAAGAAGAATATTTATCTTTATTTAGAAAATTTATGATAATCACATGGTTCTAATGACAATTTAAAAGTTACCTTAGCTATTCAATTTGTTGTTTTCTTCCAATTTTCTATAATCTAATTTTCTTAATATTAGAAAAGATTTTAAAATAATATAATAATAATAATTTTATAGATTTTTCTCTAATTTTCCTTATTCAAGTTTTCTTGATTAATAAGTTTTACTTTTTCAAAATCTACAACATAATTTTTTATTCAAAAATCAATACAATAAATTAATAAGTATTATGCAAGCACCTAGGAAGACATGAAGTAGACAAATATTTCAATAAAATTCTATAATGGGTTTTCAATCCCTACCTTAAAACCATAATTAAAATTTAAGACAATTTGTGAATGCATGCAAATCTAAAACTTTCAACAATTCTTTTGATCCAATTCTGAATTTTGCTCCTCAAAACCTGTGTGTGTAGAAATAAGCTCGATTATCTTAATAAAAAGTTTAACTCTACCTAAGTTTTTTGGTATTCAAACTTGCAAAGACCTCTCATTAAAATAAACTTTTTTTTATTTAATCCTTTCATGCACACTTAAATTTTTTTTAATTAAAATATTCTTTTATTTTCTTTTCCTCCACTTTATTAATCAGTGCAAACACTATTTAAAGCACAATTTATGATTTCAATTAATAATAATAATTAAAGTTCATTATTTAAATAAAAATCTAATTTAATTATTATTAATTGAATATTTAGGATAAATCAATATTAAATCTTTAATCTTTTAATTTTTTAATTCTCCTTTTATCCAACTTCTTAAATTAGACTTTTAAATTGAAGCACATATTTAATTAATTTCTAATTAATTTAATATAATCATATTCTAATTTATCTTTTACCAAATTTACTAAATTAAGTCTTTTAATTAAAGTAAATATTTAATTGATTAAATATTTTCATATTTTTATATTTTATTTTTAATCAAATAATATTTAATAATTCTCAATATTGTAATTAAATCATTTACCAAATAAATCACATAGCCAAATTCACATAAAAGCAACATTACTAAAACTAACCAAAACTCAAAAGTAAAAACACAAATAAAGATAAACACATGGGTTTAAAAAGGGTGGAAAGTCAGATACATGTTCTCCTTCTCAGGATAAGTAATTGGGCTATGGTGAGGATTGGACCTGAACACTATCTCCTCATTCTTACCATTGAGTTATTGTGATAGGGCACACTCATCTTGATAATTTAGGGAAGTTGATGTTTGATACCTACAAATCTGTATAAAATACGAGCATGTACATGTGCATATATATCTAAGATAAATAGACATTGGCAAGGAGTGACACATCATGTAGATCCCAACTAGCAGGTGACTACGTCTCCCTCCCTCAACCATATCAGGCATGTCAAACATAAATGTAAAAAAGATACACACACCATACACATGCAAGTATGGGGTAAGTATAATTGTAAATATTAAATGTAAGTAACATCATAAAAGTAATTTCATTAACTAACTAAGAGAAATTAAAGCATCATCACTACCGATTGGAAATTGTTACAATTGACATAATCAATTATTCAACATATCAAAGTATTGCATTTCAAATATCAAATAAAGGTTAACACATCTACATAAGAGTTATATAGAAATTTAATAGTTAAGTCTACAATGATAGCAAAGGAGGGGTATTACAGATATAAGAAGGTACCCCATAGTGAACTTCTTTTCAAACTCTAATCGACCTTTATTTTATGCAGATGTTCTCTCAATAAACAAATCCCTAGTATATTCCATAATAAGAAGGATTAAACCCTCATAAAAAAAAGGGATGATAGATTCTTAGCATGTATATGCAAATAACAATTAAGTGAATAAACAAAATAGAATGAGAAATAACTATAGTGTTATACTGAAAACAATTAAGGATAGCAAAGTAATAGCTAAAATAGTGGCGAATTTTCTAGTTAGAGCAAGGTAAACATTATTACCTTAGAAACTTATGACCATGGATTCTTTAGAGATGTTTTATCAAAACCCATATCCAAATTATTCTTTACATTATCTTTTTTAGATAGTTTGAAGAAAATCTCCATTGCCTCATGGGCACATTTATGTTTTCAATAAAATATTCTACCTTTGACCAAAGTATGTGACACCTTTGCAAAGTTTTCCTTGTTAATCTGTAGCTCCAATCCATACACCTTTAGTGTGCCCTAGCTCAATCATTTCAAGAAAGTTTTAGTGACTTAGACATCTAGGGATCCACACCATGCAATCTTTCGATGTAGTAATTCAATTTTCTAGTTGAAATCTCATTCCATATTATCTCAATTATTTTCCATTTGTCATACACCATAGGCTATAATCTATTATAGGATCCTCCCACTTTTATAGAATGAACATTGTCAACACTCTGAAAAATAGAGAAACCAAAGAAAATAACTAGGAGAATGTCTTCCAAAATTATTCACTAGTTAATAATAAATGAAGCCCTCACATGAACACCAAATCACATCCATTAGGGCATAATTTCCAAGAATGGGTGTACAATATCATATTCATTCCCCAATACCATTAGGAGTGAACATTTGGATATGATCATTAAAATCCCAAATTAATCTTTGTTGAGACATGATTCCAATATTAGCTAGTTTGTTTGCCACAAAGTTTCCCACCTGAAAATTTGGAAAATTTAATATCTTCATACCAACTAAACAAAAAAAAAACTCAATCCTTAATAGCATTTTTCATGGTCTAGCTTGTGGGGGGTGGGGACTTTTCCATTAGGCAATTAATGATATTAATAGGGTTGCTTTCTAGCCATTTTTAATGTATCCCCTTATCTTTATCCATCTCCATAAAAAATAGGTTGGATAGACCTTGACATAGTGGTTTGTCCGAGTACCCAATGAGAGGGCAATCACTGAGACAAACTTACTAGTGGGATCACTAGTCACCCACATTCAACAAGCCCAAGATTCCTCTTCTCTTTCCCATATTTTGTATGGATATTACTAATATGATTTTAATATTTATTTTTTACATATTTTCTCACAATAATTTAAATTGACTAATCAAATATTCTATATATATATATATAAAATAGATAATCTACAACTTAATTCTTAAATATTTTGTGTTGAATATATCCTACATGTAGTGATCTAGCCTTCTAGCTTCAAATTTATTTTTGTTTGCAATCATGACAAATTTTGATATAAGATTATTATCAAGATTAATTTGCATACTATATATTTTGGTTTATTTCTTTAAAATTGTATTGAATAACCTCATATTATATCACTTTTATCAAAGAAATAACAATTATTTATGATCATATAAAATGAAATAATGTTGAACAAAAGAAACTATGATCAAGAAATAATCCAACATCTAATACCTACTTTTAACTATTTTTATTTGATGATATCAAATGAAGGAAATTCATTTTTAATCCTTTTGCACTTCATATTATTATATTAATGATCTAAAAGTTTTAACATAAATGGAAACAAGGATGCAAAAATATTTCTAGTTAAGTTTTGTGCGAATAAATCAAAAGATTTCATGCTTTTAAATAATAAAATAATTTATATTATAGATTATATATATATATTTTAAATAAAATAGATAATTTTTAAAATTGTATGTACACCAATATTTAATTTGAATCTTCTAAATAATATTCTTTAAAAAATGAAAAATCTCTTATTTTAAATAAAAACTTAATTATTAATTTAAAAAAACTCTTAACAATAAATAAATTCCTTCTTGATACATATCACAATGCGAACATGACCATTGAAAATTTTAAATAAATGAAATTTAAGAAACAATCTTTCTATATTAATAAGATTATGTATCCAATTAAACAAGGAATTGCACATGTTTTACTTTTTAAGCATTACTTTGTAAGATAAAAATATACACATGATATGTTAATATAAATTATTTTGTAAAACATATAATGATGGGGTAGAGGACAAAAAATACATGTATTTTCTACTTGATCTTATTTTCTATTGGTGTAATATAAAATTTATAATTGTAAGCTTGGGTATGGTGGACATTCTAAAATGTGCTTATTAAGGTTGAGTTTATATGATATTTGTGAATACCAGACTATTAAGCATTTGAGGTGAAACAAAGAAAGAGATATTGTCGAATCCTAAAATTCAAAAAAAAAAAAATCTTTCAATTGAGATATTTTGTTAAAAGAGAATTTAATGTTCAATATTTATATTTCAATAAAGTTCAAAAAAATAATGATATAAAATTAATATAGTCAATGCTACTGTGTAGATGTTTCATAATCATTATCTAAACTAAGTGGCACTTTACTTGTTAAACAATGTAAAATAAAATGCTAAACTAACATTCCCTCTTGTTATAATGTCTTGTAAATGTACCCTTGGCATAAGTCAAACTTTACCTTTATAAGAGATTCCACCTTATGGTTTATATGACACAAAAAAGTGTTGGTTTCATATAATAAATGCACATTCTTAAGAGGATTATCTAATTAATAAATCTTGAATAATGTGGAAATTCATCAAGTTGTGTCATACTCTTAGAAGGTTGTTGTCCAATTTGAATTCTATCATTCATAGACTACCATCTCTAATGACTCCCAAGTTATATATCCTCTTATGTTTTGAAAAATTATCTATTTCTTGATCAAGTTGTCTCACAACCCTTAAAAGGGTATAATTCCCTAGATTTAAAAATTGTTAACTGTTTAAACACTAATTCATATATTAATTTCACCAAATCACTTACCTATTCTAAAAAATAAAACCTCACAATATATGAATTATTTAATCCCATCAACATCAAGAAAGAAAATAAGAAAGAAGATAACATATCTTCTCATGCAAAGTACAATCTCAAATTGAAAATTTAAGTTAATTTGTTATTTTAATTTGTCTAGCCTTCCTCTTAATCTTTCATATGGTATTTTGGAACCATTATATCAAATAATATAAATAACATCCATAGCCACTAAAGCTATATATTAATATGCACAAAACAAGGTGTTCACGTTGACCAGTATTGCATGCCATATTAAAATATATTCTCTATCATTTATCATCGATTGAAATATAGAACATATTGTTTATCCTATTAGGAGTAGCTCATGAAAATCTCCAAAGATGAATTTGATTCTTGTAAATATTGAGTTAAACTTCTCCAAATAGAAATATAAAATAGTATTAATAAAATCATGTTCTTTTAGAATACATGTCAATATCACTAAATATTATCAAAAAAATAATAAAATTTAAATTTAAAATCACTAACTTACACACTTAAACATATCTAGAGACTTGATTAATGTAAAATCTCCATTAAATTTATGAAAAAATCAACTATATATAACACCTTTCTATTAACACTACACATCATTCTAAATATTTATTTTTATTTCCTCATCTAGAACTATGCCTACTTTATATTCTCCACGTTACTTTTAAGTTTTTTGTGTGTGTCATTTTTAAAATGACATACCATTTTTCCAATGCATATCCTAAGATCTCTTCCACATTCTAATATTGCATGGAAATAATCCCCCTTATCATGAATTTATTTTTTCATAACCGACTTTATCACAACTCATTTCCCTTAATTTCCCACATTATATTTTTTCACCCTCTCTTTGACATATTTTACACTTCTTTCTAGGGCATATAAATTATTTCTTTTAGCTATTCAAATTCCATAGTTCTTTACCTTCAACATTATTATCTTTGTCCATCTTGGTACATGTATTACCTTTTCAAATCTTGATTTTAATTGATTTATATGCACTTCCTCCAAATGCCTACATAATGTTCTTTTTAAAAACCTTTATAATTGTGTGACTACTATCATTTACTAGCTTGATTATTAATATATTAAACTTGACATTTTTCAATATAATACGATTGACAAATTTTGGTTTTGAAAATGATTAAGTTTTTCCATAGTACCCTCATAAATGAGATAGAGGTTTAGTGTAAGAGTTTTAAGTAGTTCTTAAGTTACTTCTTCATTTCTATTGGTGAGTCTCTTACGATAAGGTTTCTCTAAGATTATTTTATAATCTATTATTGCTTTCTAAATTATAATATATTTAGTGGATCTTGAAGAGTATAATTTTTATCCATTAAAAGTTTTTTTTTTTCATATAATCGATATTATAGCTTGCATACTATTTATATTTGTTTATATTACATATTTATAATTGATGTAAAGATCTAATAATTTCTTTACATAACCTCATTTCAAGATTAGTGTATGAAGTTGTTCTACTACCTTTATTTCCTTACAAGTGGTTTTAGAACTTGGAAATGGTTGGTTGTAGCTTTGAAGTGTTGGGGTTTTGAATTGACACATTTTATAAGATGGATGTATACACTACTTAGTGTAATATTACTTTTATCAAGACCAAATTTTTGGATACTTTATTTGAAGTGGTGAGGGTTTCACATTAAAAAATGACCATGGATTTTGGGTAACTAAAGGTTATTTTTCGCACGAATCAAAGTAACCTTTAAATAAGACAACATGTACAACAACTAGGACTTGGTCACATTAGACACAAGTGAGGATCTTGAAAAATAAAAAACTTTTTAAAGGTCTAAATGATTATAATCTTATTTTTAATTTTTACAAGAATTCCAATTGTGACAAAATGCTTATTTTTACTTGAGTTCTCATATATGTTGTGTTGTGCCATTATTCATTTTAATATATATCATCATATAAATGCTCCTTCCATTAAAAGACCATATATTATGTTTCATTTATTTATGGTTATATGAAATGGACATGATTATATTTTGTAACTTAGAGAAAATAAAAATGTTTTCAACTAATTTAAAGAATTTAAAGATACGGTTGGATTGTGAATTGAAAGGAATTTTCTTTTGAATATTGAGAATTTTAATGAAATTTTATCTGACAATATCAATAGGCTCTATAGAAATTGTGGAATCACTAAACAAAAGACAACATTATATTCTCTATAGTAGACATGAGTTCTAAAAATAATTAACAAGACGTTTATGGGGAAGGCTAGACAAATGTTGAGTGGTGCAAGCCTTGAACACGAGTTTTGGGATAAAGCTATTTCCCCTTATTTCTATTTGAATAGCATATCTCTTACATCATCTCTTGTTAACAAAATACCTTTGGAGACATGGTTTGGTCATAATCCTTCATTGAACCATCTTAACATTTTTGGTCAAGGCATATGAATATGTGCCAAAGGAGAAAAAAATAAAGTTAATGAATAAGGTTTTGAAATGTATTTTCATAAAAAATAATTATGGTTTAAAGAGATACAACATTTGGGCTATTCCACTTTAATTGATAAATACATGAAGTGTTATTTCTAGATAAACCAACTCCTCTCTTGTTGCATTGTAGCTAGAACAACCTAGAAAGAAGATGTAATGACTCACATGAGAACTCAAAAGAAATAAACCTAATATGTTACAATGTTCACCAACTTTCTTTTAGAAAGTTTATACATCATCAAAGTAACAATGCAGAAGAAATATGCTCATACACATCAAATACACATAAGCCATTATAATTATAGTTTCATTCCTCAAGGGTTCCTTCACATTGAGTCACACTTGAGAATGTTTAATTAATAAATTTAAATCTCAAGTACAATTTCCATAATCATAAATGAATAACACATACATAATTTCATAAGAAAAAACATAAATAAAACTGATATGATAAGGTACATCCAGAGAACAACAACCTCTACATATGTCATAGGGTATGCAATAATGGATACATGTACATCAATATACAATGCAACATCCCATTTGATCTCAAAATCAAAGATACATGATACATAGATACATTAATTTAATAGAAACCTCCAAGATAAGAGTCAAAATGATAATGATACAACTACATTAATGAACATCCAACATATGTCAATCTGAGGGGGACCCAAAGGGTAAGAAGTCACTACCTCATGATTGTGTGGTCACCTAATCAAGCTCCCACTCCCACTGTGAAGGGGAGATAATGTACGACCCATACATGGATATCAAACACAAACTCATATCATAGGAAAGGAATCCTAATAGCTCAATCTACTTGAAGGGTAATAAAAACTAAGTACTCATAAAGAAAAGATAACCAAAGTCGAAAAGAAAATCAACCAACACCAACATCTCATACCAATGTATACAACCAAGTACAAATTGAGTATTAAAAAAAGAGATACAACCATTAAAAAAACCAATTTCTAAATCAAATGCTGATAACTAGAAAATAAATAACTGTCGCTATTGAGAATAAATCACTAGTCAACAACTCCAATAATAAACACACCACTAGAGGAAAATATAAAATCTATTGAGGAGATTTAGGCTACATACTAGGGAGTGCCATCACATAGTCAAGAAACTCATGTTAGAAACAATAGTCCACCAAGATAACTGAGAGTGGGGGGTGAATCAGTTATCTAATAGTTAAAACATTTATCCTCTTAAAAAAAAACTTGACCATTCAACCAAAGTAAACATCAACCATACAAAGACGCACATAAACAATTACACCAAATATGTTGACTAGGGAAACCCTTGATTAAAGGGAAAACCTCAGTGGCAATGATGCTCACAAGATGATGTACTAATATAAATATTCCTTGTTAGAGGATGGACCCTGTTAGGAGTCTATTACAACATTTAGTACAAAGAGTCCATGTTAGGAGACTTTGAATCCCTGTTAGGAGGTTCCAACCCTATTAGGAGTTATGCTAACCTGTTAAGAGTTGTGGAAGATAGTTGAACCCGCTATTGAAACAACTTCAGAATCAGATCAATGAATCCACTATCCACTTGAGCTTGGTACTATTCCTTTTAGAATAATAGATGTGAAACAAGCTTCCACTTCTTCCTCTATCCAATACGTTAGACTTCTTCTACTTCAGACCATGCAATCAAATCTGGAACTTAGTTCTCAATAATAATAACCCTTAAGGTCACTTACACACATAGATAAATCACTCTTCTTCGTTAGCGCTCTACTTGCTCAATAGTTCTCAACTCTTATATGCTCTTTATATGTTAAACATAGAAACCATCTTTCCTTTACATCACGCCCAATAGTAAATCCTTGAGTTAGCTTCCCACTTAATTATAATATGTCAATTAAATGAATACACATTTAATTAATGTTATCGACTCACAATCATAAGAAGACTTTTACTTGTCTGACTTCCATACATCACATCATCATCAACCAATATACTATCTCCAGTTAACAATGCAACCTTTCATTACATTTGTGATGAGCTACAACAATCACACAATAGGAACTTCTTTCCTAATACTCTATTTCCATATAGTTCTCTTTAGATCAATAATATCTTTCGTATACTATCAATTTAGGTTCCATGTACTTACCCTTGTAACAAACACATAATGTAGTGTACTTTGAAAACCATGCATCAATAGATGAGTAATGTATTGTTCTTAATACAGAGATCATAGTCTACTGCTCTGTCAGTCTTCATAAACTTACTACTATTTTATATCAATGACAAACACAGTCATGAATACATCATATCAATATTCTACAATGCTCCCCCATAGTGATAGCATCAACATTCATGCTAACAATCTCCCCCTTTGGCATTGATGGCAACATAGATGAAAAACATCTAAGTTCCAAGAATACTAAGTATACAGATCAATCAAATCTTGCTTCATTTTCCTCAAACAAACATCATACATCATGTTCTCATTTCTTCCCCATTATACTACATAGAATTTTTTTCATGTCACTCTCTCCCCCATTGACATCAATATCAAAGGTTAAGGTGTAATACACAAATAATTCAATTGCTCAAAGTTACAATAATCTATTAGCATGACCACAAGCCGGTCTGTTGCTTTACAACTTTTGTATATAAATCCATAAACAACTTAAGTGTCTAGAGACACTATTGCATACCAATTACCAATTACCAATAGTCCTTTGCTGACTTCGTTCATCACAGATACTCTCCCATTGAGGAAGCATCAATATTCAGTCCAGTCTAACAATGGTGCTATGTACCTTGGACTAATGCACTTTTACATCTTCTACTCTGAAGTAGGCAAGGGAAAAACCCCAAGCATACCTCTTAGGTACTCAAATGTGTCCTTTGGTAAGGCCTTTATGAAAATATCTGAAATCTGTTCCTTAGTGTTAACATACTCTAGTTTGATTTCTTTCTTTGCAACTTTCTCTCTTAATACATGATACTTTATAGAGATGTGCTTAGTCTTATAATGCAAAATAGGATTCTTATACATGCTTACTATACTTGTATTATCATAGTAAATGATAATAGGCTCTTTGAATGTAATTCCAATATCCTTCATCATCTGCTTCATCCATATAACTTGATTATAGTTGTTTGCTGTTGCAACATATTCTACCTTTGTAGTACTGTGTGAAGTACAATCTTGTTTCTTGCTGAGCCAAGAAACTAGTCTTCCACTAAGAAAGAATGCCCCTCCATTGGTTCTTTTTCTATCATCAAGATCTCCTACCCAATTAGCATTAGTATAAGTGCAAAGATTAAAATCATTACCTCTTTCATACCAAATGCCATAATCAGATGTGCCTTTTAGATATCTAAATATCATTTTTATTGCTACATAGTGATATTCAATAGGTTTAGCCTCAATTCCAACCACATTAACTATATCTTGTCTACTATGAATTAGATATTGCAATCCTCCAATCATAGGTCTGTACTTCTTTTGTTCAATAACATGTGTCTCATCCTTGCTAGATAACTTGTGACCAGTTACCATAGATGTTCCAACAAGTTTACATGTTTCCAAACCAAACCTTTTTAGAAAATCCTTCAAGTACTTGGTCTGAGAAATAAAGGTTCCTTCTTTATTTTGTACTATCTACAATCCTAGGAAATACTTCATCTCTCCTATCATACTCATTTCAAATTCTTTCTTTATTTCTTTTGAAAACTTCTTACTTTTTTCATCATTTCCTCCAAATATATTGTCATCAACAAATATTTCTCCTTGCTCATTCATCTTGTTCCTGAATACCCATTTTGTGCCAATCACATTCTTGTTCTTAGGTTTAGGAACTAATTCCCATGTGTCCTTCATTACGATCTGATCCAATTCCTCTTTCATAGCTTGTTTCAGTAATCATCTTTACATGCTTGATTTGCATTCTTTGGTTCAACTTGAGATATCAAACATAGGTCTTCATTAACTCTACATCTTGTCATCACACCTTTGTCTTTTCTTTTGATGATTTGTTCAGATGGGTGATTCTTTATTATGTTCTTTCCTAAAGTAGGAGTTGTTATCTCAACTCTCAGCTCTGCTAAACGTTCCAAGCTTCGTTCCTACCTTTGTTCTCTTTCATTCTGCAAATCATGGTTAGTCTCAAGAAATACCTCATCATTCCTTGGCTTAGTAACAACATCATCATCATCCGAATTGTAATCAATTATTCTCTCTTTTACTCTAAACTTCTTATCAATTCCCACATTAACACTTTCCATAATAGTCTTAGTTCTCTGATTATAACATCTATAAGCCTTGATTTTCAAAGAATAACCAAGAAACATAACTTCATCACTTCTAGCATTAAAATTACCAATGTCATCATCTCTCTTAATGTAACACTTACTTTCAAATATTATGAAGTACTTAACTGTAGGTGAGTGATCAAACCATAGTTCATAAGGTGTCTTGTTTGTATCCTTACTGACTTGAACTCTGTTCATAGTGTAGATTGCTGTATTAACTGCTTCTCTCCAAAATGTCTCGGATACATGATCCTTCTTTTCTAACATAGCTCTAGATGCTTCTATAATAGACTTGTTCCTTCTCTTTGTAATGCCATTCTATTCAGGAGTCTTTAACTCAACTCTTTCTTCAACTCTAAGATCAGATCTCTACTCTTCAATATGATTCCCATGCTGCAAATCATTGTTAATGATAACTTCCACATTTTCATGGTTAGACTTTGGATCAACAATAGTTACCAAAGCTATCTCTTCTACTACTTCCTTTTCCTTAACCAATTCAAGCTTATTATCACAATCATTCAAGAATCTTTCCATACTTGCTTTAAATTCTTCATCTTCATCAAAAATTAGACTCTTTCTAGATTTCCTTATTCTCTTAGGGCATGTAAATTCATAATGACAAAACTCATTAGATATCCAATAAGAAAAAATTTCCATACCTTGTTTTTCTCTTTTCATAACTAGATCAATACCTTATTTGATCTTCATGTCTTCTTTGGATAACTTACCAAGAGCTTCTGTGTCAAAATTTCCACTATCTAACTTAGGACTATCTTTGCTCACCACTGATCTCCCAAAGCTATTAAGCTTATCCTTCAAGGACCTGATGCTTTGATACCAATTGTTAAAAACAATAGTCCACCAAGATAACTGAGAGAGGGGGGGGGGGGGGGGGTGTGTGTGAATAAATTATCCAATAGTTAAAACATTAATCCTTTTAAAACAAACTTGACCATTCAACAAAGTAAACAACAACTATACAAAGATGCACATAAACAATTACACCATATATGTTGACTAGGGAAACCTTTGATCAGAGGGAAAACCCTAGTGGGAATGATGCCCACAAGATGTACTAATATAAATATTCCTTGTTAGGAGTCTATTACAACATTTAGTACAAAGAGTCCCTATTAGGAGACTTTGAATCCCTGTTATGAGATTCCAACCCTATTAGGAGTTGTGCCAACCATGTTAGGATTTTTGGAAGACAACTAAACCCACTATTCAAACAGCTTCAGGATCAGATCAATGAACCCACTATTCAATTGACCTCGGTACTATTCCTTTCAGAATAATAGATGTGAAACAAGCTTCTACTTCTTACTTTGTCCAATATATCAAACTTCTCCTTTAGACCATATAATTAGATCTGGAACTTAGTTCTCAATAATAATAACCCTTAAGGTCACTTACATGCATAGGTAAATCATTCTACTTCTTTAGCACTCTGCTTGCTCAATAGTTCGCAAGTCTCATACGCTCTCTATATCTTAAACACAGAAACCATATTTCCTTTACACCATGCCCAATAATAAATCCTCGAGTCAGCTTCCCACTTAATTATAATACATTAATTAAATGAATACCATTTAATTAATGTTGTTGGCTCATAGTCATAAGTAGACTTTTACTTGTGCGACTTCTGTACATGCACATTCTCTGACGTCATCACTAACCAGTATACTATCTCTAGTTAATTGCACAACCTTTTATTACATTTGTGATGAATTGAAATAATCACACAATAGGAATTTCTTTCCTAATACTCTATTTCCATATGGTTCTCTATAGATCAATAATATCTTCTATATACTATCAATTTAGGTTGCGCACACTTACCCTTATAACAAACACATATTGTAGTGTACTTTGAAGACTACACATCAATAGATACGTAATGTATTGTTCTTAATACAAAGATCATAGTTTGTTGCTCTGTCAGTCTTCACAAACTTACTACTATGTTGTCATCAATGACAAACATAGTCATCAATACATCATATCAATGCTCTGCAATGCTCCCCTAGTGATAGCATCAATATTCATGCTAACAACTCAAGTTACCATGGATTGGTCTATCACTAGACCTTGGACCCTTGAGCATTAAGTTACCCTTGATTGGTCACTTTGGGCCCCGAACCCTCAACATGATCCATGTTGAACTAGAATACTCTCTCATGAAGACAAGGAATACTAGTCATAACTCTCACTAGGTATATTTTCATTTCCCATCCTTAGCCTATACAAGAACTCAAAGCATGGGTAGGGCAATTAATCTAACTTATCTTTTTAATGTGTGTATAAATATTTTAATTACTATGTTATCACTTATTACACAACTTATGATAGGTTATCCTAGTACCAATCACTTCGGGCACCAAACCCCAACTGTAAGCCACTTCCATACACATGCACCTAGACACAAGTCATAGTTGTATCCCATATCACAAAATAATATGATTGAATTCAATTCCATAAGAGGCAACCCCAAAATGCATTGGTTCCCAAAATTGATACCTATTGGAAACTTACAATTGGAACAATTGTTGTTTTTCCATTGATGTCAAATCTATTGATAAGATATATTGCTACCTAATCCAAATGTCATATCTATTTTATTGATGAAGAGGATTTGAAAAGTTTCTCATAATAATAACACCTAGAGGAAAGGTTGAATTATGAAAAGGAAGTTATAATGGACATTTGATTAGATAGACTTTGATATAACAAAGTGATTGTTTATATCAAGAAAGCTAAGAAAAGCTAAGTAAAAGGTATAAAATACAGTTAGTGCCAAGTAATACTAGTGTCAATCGAGTTATAATTAGTACCGAGTAAATCTACTATTGACCAAACATTAGCATTGACCAAGAAAGATAGTTGATGCTGAGCCAACAAGCTTTACACTGTGGGTGAACCCACAATAGTGGGTTACACTTTTTTTGCCTAAACTGACACTGAACTATGAATTTTTGAGAAAACTTTCACTTTCAAAAGTAAATTGTCGTTTAACAGTTAGGAATTTGAAGATGAAGTATATTAGATTTTTTTTGAATTTTCTATCTAAATTTTAAAAATATCTTAATTTTTAAATTGATTTTATTGAATTATTTTTCCTCCCATGAAAATTGGTATGTTATCAATAACCTTATTTTGAAAGAGTAACATTGCTTTTGACACACATAATTTTTTTTCTAAAATAGATATCAATTTGATTTTTTGAATTTAGTTTTCTAACATCCATACCAAAATTGTGGAGGTGGTCTCATGCCTTTATCCTTAGTATTTCATATTTTATTAGAGTTTAAAGTTGACATAACACTAATTTGGACATACATGGCCTTTGACACATGTAACTTGTTATATATTAACTTGATTTAAAAATTTCTTTTTTTGATTGAAAGAGGACTCAAATACAAATATTGTAGCTATTTTTCAAAAAAAAAATTCTCTTAGTTACTATTATTCCATGGGCATCCAAAATATTTAGGTTTATTTTTATATCAAACCTTTGTTCAATTCATGTAAAAAATTGTATACCTAAAAATTTCAAAATGTATAAATTCATAATCATTAGAAATTTTGTTAAGAGTACTTCTATCACGCAAAATGACATATCTTTAGTACTCCATCTAAACTTGGTAATTGAGCTTGCAAACCATGAAAACACTGGAAGTCTTCTAACATTTGGAGAAGACTTGCAATTAGCTCATTTTGATAGAAAATTACTTTCTATTGAAACTTAGTTTCTATCAAAACTAAGTTTCTATCAAAACTAAGTTTCTATCAAAACTATAAACATTAGTTTCATTAGAAACAAAATCCTAAAGTTTCTATCGAAATTAAAAATATGGGTTGCGTGTGTGGTTAACTGACCTTAGGTAGTTTCGATTGAAACTACTTAGGTAGGATCAAAACTACCTAGGTAGGATCAAAAATACCTAGGTAGTTTCTATTGGTGTGTGTATGTACAAAGCTTGTATGTGAAGAGAGACATACAAAGCAAGGTTGATCAGAAACACACAAGAGTGTGAGTGGATGCAAAGCTAAAAAGCTTACAAATATGATGTTGTTATTGATAAGTACATTAGAGCAGAAGGCTTAAGTGTTGATGAGAAGAGTGGACTGATTGCTTGAAGGGTGTCCAAGAAAATCAAGATAAGAGATGTCAATGGAAGGTTTATCAGTAAATCAACATAAGGACTAAACATAGATCTGAACCTACAAAAGGTTGGCTTCTAATAGATCTCACTTTGAAAGATTTAAAAAGAGTGAGATGTTGCTGGTGGTTTTTCCCAAATTATGTTTCCATGTAAAATACTAATGTCAAAAATATGATGAATGCTTTATGTAAATTTACATTTGATAATATTTTCATTATGCAATGCAAGTTATGTTTATGACAGTTTTACAATATAGACCAAGCAACAATATGATAAGAAGAACAGTGAAGTGTTTATTGTTTAATTATTCAAGTGGTACATATTGACCTTGAGTAACTAATTCACTCCCCCCCTTAGTTATTCTAAACATTTCTAATAATACCATAATAAATTCTCATCAAAATAAATCCTCTAAACATAAATTTCAATTTGAATCTTAATATATCACCACATCTTGCATGATAAATCATCACAATTTAATAAAACTCAAAGGCCTTTGGCACACATCCTAATTTGGCCAACTAAACAATTTACATAAAACCCTCATGATACCACCATGAAAAAAACACCACAAAATATCAAAGAAATCACACAAAGGATACAAGGTTTAATTCATATGGTTTAAATTAAATTGTTTTCTATTGTTTAATTTTGCATCAAAATCAAGTTACATTATAAAGTCAAGTTTTATTATTTAGGATATATACGTATAGATAAATTCAATATTTACTTATTCAATAAGTTCAAAATATTTAACAATAATGAAAAACAATTTTAAAATTCATAATAGTGAGTTTTTGTGTATTTTCTCTATGTAAATAAGTCTACAATTCAAATATTATAATCTCATATGGAATGATATGGATCTGCAACCTATATTGATGGAAATAAAATATAATTTCATGTATTTTTCATTATTACCAATCCTAAAGAAAAGGTCGTTTGATTGGTGTAAAAAATAAATTTTCAGAGTAGCCCTATTAAGGTTTAAAGGTTATCGGTTTAGAAAAAAGAGGTTAACTTTTGTTTGAATAGTTGGATTGTCATGAAAATAAGAAAAGTTTTCATAATAGACTTATTTAGAATCACAAAGAAGTGATTTTCCTAATTATATATATTTTTCAAAATTTACATGAGTGACTATTCATGTGTCTCCAATTGAAAAATTAAGCTCAAATATGCCTAGTTTTAGTATAAAAATCAATATTTGACCATGTCCATACAAAATAGTCCACATGAGTTTTTATATATGTTAAATAAAATTCAAATGGGTGTCTAAAAGTGCCTTTATATTCTTAATAAAATATATATCACAAAATTTATAGTAAAATTATATATTTTAGACACTCAACCCAACATGCGAGTAATTGCAAAAAAAACTTCAAAATCAAGGATATAACTATATTTTAATTAAATTTTGAAAAAAATGGTAAAACAATAATTATAAATACTATCACCATGATTTATTTTAAATCTTCTCTGCTAAGGTTTCCAAGCAATTTTTTGCAGGATATTAATTATGTCATAAACACAATTTTCAGCAAAACTCTACTAATCTTTATCTATAAAAAAATTGAAAGTCCGCATTCAAATGCAAAGCTATATTCACAATCAAGAAATCACATAGAAGACAATCTTTCCAACAAAAAATACAAAGAGATTTGAAAACTGCTACCTTACAACACCAAGTCGATTTATTAAGAAGAAGAAGAGAACCCAACATCAAACTTCACTCTAAAGCTTTGAAAAGTTTCTTTCCTTTAAAATATGATTGTATAACTTGTAACTTGTCACCCAAAATATCTCTTCTAAATTATCTTTTTGTCCTCAGAAAATAATCTCATGTTACTCTATAATGACTAGAATGATATCTAATAAGGAAAAATAAATTAAAAAAAAAAAACTAATTAAACTTAACTTTCTAATTCGAGTAAACTTAAAAAGAGAAGGAAACTCAAAATAACAGAATAGTTTTTCTATGTTTTCTTATATTTTTAAAAAATAAATAAAAATACTTTACTTTTTTTAAAATTATATATATATATATATATATATATATATATATATATATATATATATATATATATATATATATATATATATATATATATATATATATATATATATATATATATATATATATATATATATATATATATATATATTCCTTCTATTTTAATATTAAATAAATAAATATTCTTTATTGATTCACTTTCTTTTCACAAAATAGAAGTTAAACTAATGGCTGATGGTAATGGCTAAGCAAGATGAAGTTAAACTAAAGTATTGATTGAGTGTAATAAAGGTCAAGTGAGTCAGTGTAAGTTGAGTGAGACAGAGTTAGTAGTGATCGAGCTACATAGTGATGACCAAGTTGAAGAACATAGTTATGACCAAGTGTCAAAAAATTAATAGTTTGTGAAAGAATCAAGACTTGAGGCTAATATAGTTGAATTTATGGACTAGTCAAAATGCGGAAAAAGATAAGAATTGATGAGCTAGCATATTTAATGCATGAATTGAGTTTGTTAAACAATCCAAGGCAATGATTTAATGAGAAATTTCCAAAAGTTTCAAGGAAGAAGGACAAAATGATGGACAAATTTGATGAATTTGATCAGACCCTAAGATTTAGAGTTATGTTTAAGCAGAAAAAGATTAATGTAATGCCTACCCCTAGTTGAATTCTCTAATTGTATAGTTAGATAGTTTTAGGCCTGTTTTATGCTTATATTTATGATTATCGGTACTTAGTTACCAGATTAGATTAAATGTATTTCATATTCAATTGATATATGTGTTGAGTTAGTTATTTCATGTGTTTATGATTATTTTGATGATGATACAAGTATGTTCATTTAGTGATTTTCAGTTATCTCATGATGATGGTAGATGGATTATTTATATGCAGTTCTATGGTTACTTACCCCATACTTGCATGTGTATGGTGTACTTGTCTATTTTACTTTATGATTGATGTTCTTGATGTGGTTGAGGGAGGGAGTCGTAGTCACCTGCTAGTCCATGTAGTGCCTGCCCTAGTTTGCATTTTCGTTATCATTTTCGAACTCTTCCTTGGTGTATTTTCCATTAATTAATTCTAATTAAATTATTTAATTAATGATTTAATTAAGTGGAAAATTAATATGATATTTTATTAATTGGGAAATTAATTAAATAAAAGAATTAAATTTGGAGATGAAAGTTGTAAATTTAAAGTTGGAATGTGGTAATATTTATTTAACCTAATAATAATATATTTAGAGTCATTTTTAATAAATGCTAAATAATATTATTATTTAGGCTAATAAATATTTTATTAATTAAGTGTCAAAAATAAAGTGGAAAATAAATTAATTTAATTAAAATTTTCATGATTTCATGAGATTTAAAATTAATAAATCAATTTAAAAATAGTCAAGTGAATATTAAAATTTTTACTGTGCATTATTTTTAATATTTATTCACCAGGGAGTATGCACGTCTCCTTTATGCATGTGTTGTCTACAACACGAGAGTTAGTGCACTAATTAAGCACATGGTGTCTACAACCTTATCATTATTATCTCGTTCTCTAGAAGGTTGGATAAGGCTTGTGCTGAGTTGTCAACACTTATCTTATCTCCTGGTGTTTCTAGAGGATTCTGAGTGCTTCCTAAGAGGTATTTATATATAGGCACTCCTAGTGTGTAAGGGGGGGGGGGGGGGGGGGGGTGGTGAAGGGCTTCTACATGCGGTAGATAATAATGGGCATCCATATTGATCATTTAAAGCTGTAGTGACGGTACTAATCATTATTCTTTCTCCTTATGAGTTTTATTCTTTTGTATGGCACTGACTACTTGAACTATTTCAGCATAGCTTTATGGTTAGATATAACTTCTCTATTGTCCCCTTTTAAAGAATATGTGAGTTTGCTAATACTATTATCAATTTTAGACTATTTGAATTACCTTATCTTCTCAAATGCAAGCATACGACTAGGTTACTAATGACCTTGATAAGAGATTGATCATTGAATAGCCAGTGTGAAGAATTTGGGCATTATTCTTTCTCCTCATGAACATTATATTTTTATTTTTGTATAGCATTGGCTACTTTTTCTCTATTTCAGCACAATTCTCTAATAATTATACCTACTCTATTCCACTTTATATGGTATACTCAAGTACTTTGATCCTATTATTAAATGGTAAACTATTTGTATTACCCTTATAAATGAATACTCAAGTTTGCTGGTCCTGTTAGTAAGAGGTATACTGTTTGTATTCATATTATTCAAACTCTGAAGGAAAATAGAAAAGTATTACTATTACATAATACGATAATGATACTCATTATTCCAATAATAGGTGAATCATTCTCTCAAACACTTGCAACATTTTCCATGATCTTAAATTCTTATGCATATTTGTGGCATTGTCACATGATCTCCATCTGCAGAAATGGTGTTGATTCATATGTGGAGTTTGGAACTTAATTTTTGAGCCATTTTAATAGAAAGATTGGGTTCATTAACTTTAGCTCCCACAACATGCATTTGATTGATATTAAAATTTTCTCATCACCATCCAATGAAAGAAATTCACCAAACGAATTTTGTACTCCCTCTTCCAATCTCTTCAAATCACAATCTCCTTCATGATACAGTTAGAAAAAAATAAACATTTTATCTCAATTAGCCATTTACATACGATTGACTCCTTACCGCTCGAGGTGACACATTTTTTTTGTAATACAATTCTTGTGTGCACTTGAAGATACAGAGTCAAATAGTTTGGGGTATCATCTGTCAATCTACAATCATGAAATGAGATTAATTATTCCCTCTCTACGATTACATATGCTTTGCATGTGAATGTTTATCTGATGTGTTCCTCACACATTGCATCATATAATGTGTTTCCCCACGCTAGCATCTTGATATTGATGGTGCACATAAGTTAGAGACCTTATAACTTCTTTCCAATCAAGTATTGTCTTATGTAAATGATCATGGTGCCACACTGCATTAATCGAGTTTGTAGGTATAGATCAGCGGGCCGTATATGGATATGGCCAACAACGAATTGAATTTACTTGCATTGCTTTGGTAAGTTTTAAAATTTCAGAGAGAAATGAAATAATTCTCTCCCTTTTCTATCAAGTTTATGGACACCTTTTCTAGGAAGAAAGGCGATGGTAGAGCTTGGAGCAAAATCTCATTATTTTTACTTTTGCTCTATGCTGATTTTATATAAATCTGAGATGAGCAATGTCCACTTATCTCCTTATGATGCCAATCTCCTCGCTAGAATTGTAAGCTCGGACAACAATCTCTAAAATGATGACAGTGCTCTTTCTAAAATGGTTTTCAACATAGTCTATAAAAAAAAAAGAAAAATGAAAACATAACATTCAATAATATGGATTTATTCAGATGTAGCTTATTCCAAATTTTAATAAAGTCACAACAGAGCATAATATGGAGTGAGTATAGCAATGGGACTATATCTAAAGAATGAAAAACAATGACACTCTTACAACACTACAAATAACTAAATCATATCATATCTATGAGAGGCATTCACACGAGGTTTTGCGCTATGATTGGTGCAATAGTGTCACTAAAATTTTCCACGTTGGCAATGGTAGAACCTTTGACTGTTACCTTTCCTGCCTCCTATGCCTGTGAGGTTAGTATAGCTCAAGGAACTTGAGTAGAAGCATTGGGAGTAGTTTTGAAAATATTTGTACATTCCTCCTTCATTTGTCTCTACTCACGGTGATCATGTTTCCACTTTGATTTGCATGTGGTTTTTGAGCAATGCATTTTGATTTAATGCTATTGTTTTCTTAAGAGGCTATATGAGTCAATGGCGCTATTGCAGCCATGCCTGTGACTGTCGACAACAACCACAGTCATACAACCATGTTAATACAATGCAACTATTTAAGTCATTTTGTTAATTTTTGTTTTATAGAGTAAGTTTAATTTATAAAGTTTTAATAAAAGTTTGTGTTTAATAATATATATTTATCAGTATTAATATATATTATTAAATGGTGATGAGTTAAATTATGAGCTCACATAAAACAAGTGTCTGCTATGATGTGCAGGTACAATGTATTTTATGATTTATTTTGTTTTAATTATTATTAAATTAATAAGAGATATCAATATTTAGTCGATTGTCATTAATTAATTTAGTTAAACATTAGTTTCATTAAATTTAATTAGTGATGTATATAGTTAATGAATATTGTAGATTTATTCTTATATTAGTCTTAGTAATATTGTCTAGATCAGAGTTACTTATTTGCTTCACTTAGTTATATGAATAACTTGCCCCTAGATTATTTTCAAAAATTATTTTAAACCTAGTGGGGTAAATGGACTTTTATCAATTATGGGAAAGGGTTAAAACTATATTGATTAAGATGTACCTCTTTAAATTTGAAAACTCACATTGAAATGAAAATTGGGACTTTGTTGTGAACTAACACTGTGTTTCAAAATAAAACCAAAACATGAAATTACATCTTACCTTTGAATAGTTCGTTCCTAATGATATCATGTTGAGAACCTATAGATATTGTGATTAATCATTTGTTATCTTTCAGTTGCTCGTAGAGTACTAATGTGAATACAGTGGATTATCTGTTAATGCTTTCCAGTCGCTTGTATAGGACTGAGGTGTTTTTATATGATTCTTGGGTTTGTGATTTCATAAGCGAACACCGAATGTTTTGTGAGATATCTTTTATACTATTTATGTGGCTGGATGTCATGATATGTCTTGTGATTTGGATTGGAAATTGTATTTTTGAGGTTTACTTTGTGGAGCATTTATGTGTACTTGGATGGAAGTACCAACTTATTTTCAGGTTGCCTATTAAGGAACCGAGTTTGATTATTATGAATGTTGTGGTATGGGACACAACTGTGTTTTATGTTCTTAAAAAAGGTTGTCTAGGTACATGTCTTTGGGAGTGGCTTGCAGTAGGGATCTGGGGCCCAAAGTGGTTAGTACCAGGGTAACCTATTGCAAGTTATGTAATAAGTGATAATCTAGTAATTAATAATTTTAAGGAAAACACACTAAAAAGATAAGTTAGGGATATTTGACCCACCCATACCTTGAGGCCTTGTATAGACTAAGGATGGGAATGGGATGATTGCCTCGTCTTCATGAGAGGGCTTTTTGATTTCACATATGCCACGTTGAGGGTCCGAGGTTCAGAGTAACCAGTCCAGGGTAACTCAACGCTTGAGGGTCTAGGGTCTATTGAGAGACCAGTCCAGGGTAACTCAAGCAGCCATGTGATGACACTCCCTAGAATGTAGCTTAAGTCTCCTCTGTAGAGTTTGTGTCTACCTTTGGTGGTGTGCTTATTGTTGGATGTGTTTATTGTGGTTATTCACTTTTATTGATGATGATTGGTGATTTTTGGTTGATTTACTCTTGACATGTGGATTTTGACTTGAGCCTATCTCCTCCAGTGCATTCTTTGTTGGCTTTTACCTTCCTTCTATTCTTGGATCATTATGATGGATGTTATATCTTATGCTGGATGTTATTTGCTAACACGATTCTTTATATTGATGATTAGCATGTCATAGATGATGCTATTTACTTATAGAATCATCCTATGCTTTATTTTGCATGATTAGATTTCTTATGTATATGTTGTAGCATGTTAGACTTCTTTCTGCATATGATGTAGTATGTTTTAGGAGTGGCATTCCTACTATGATAATACCGATGATCTCTTCGGTGACTTGGGATGTTACGCGCATAGGGATGGCTAGGGCCCACGATGCTCTAATGATGCTATTGACGGTTGGGAGGAACCACACACTTAGATTAATTGTGTTTTATGATGGATGGTTATCTTTTATGATGATTGTTATATCCTTAGTGATGGATGGATGTATCATGTATGTTATTAGTTTCATTTACTTGATTGTACTTGTATCATGGATTTAATAAGGTTGATGTATCATTATCTTTGCATTTTTATATCCTTTTGAGATGTTCATACCATGTGACATGTACAATGGATGATTGAGCATTCTGAATTGATTTGCCAAGATGCATTTGGAACAAATGTATGTTATGGACTTTAGACTTTATATTATTCCTTCACGTGGATGTGGTAATTGTTAGATTTAGTAGCGATTAAATTAAATGTGACTCAACATCTTGGGATCCTTATGGAATGTAACTTGTTAGGTATACTTTAGATGATTATATGTTATTGCTTCCACTACTATGTGTTAGATGTGAATGCTTTGCCTTTCATGTTGAAAAAAAAAATGTTTGGCAAACTTAGTAAAACTTTAGGTTAATTTTTTTGGATCCCTTGGTGGGGCGTTATAGTCCAGATCTACATGATGTAGCACTCCTTGTCATTGCCTATTTATTTTAGAATATATTAGTATGTACATGTGTGGATTTTATACAGATTGCAGGTATCGGGTATCAACTTCCCTGAATTTCTAGGATGACCGCACCCTATTGCAGTATCTCAATGGTAAAAGTGGGAAGATAACTCTTGAATCCAAACCCTAACCTAAGCCAATTGTCCTAGAAAAGTAGGACAAGTATCTAAGTTGTTTACCTATCCGAATTCATCAAGTGATGTGAATTCATGATTTTGACCTAGAAGTTTGATTTTGTTCTTTGTCTTTAGTTGAGCTTTCAGATTTGGTTTTGTGGGTTTGTTGTGATTTTTAGTTATAATTAAATCAAATCAAAAGATAATTTAAACATTTAATTTGATGAAAATTTTATAAAGAAAATTCAATATTTAATTATATTTAATTAATCAAGAAATTAATTAAATAAAAAAATTAAATTTAAATATTTTATTAAAGTTTTAATTTTGGCATATTTATATTTGTTTAATTTAATAATAATTTATTTAAGATTTTTATTTTAATTAATAAATTTTAAATAATATTATTAGTTAAATTAACAAATTTTATATTAAAAGCATCTCATGATTTAATAAGAGAGAGAAAAAATTAATTTAATAAAGTTTATTCTAATTAAATTGCATAAAGCTGGTGCATGAAATTAAAATATAATAAAGTAATAATAGAAAAAAGGCTTTTCGCATGATTGCACAATTGAAGCCCTAATTTTGGGGAAAGCACTTTATTAGGAAATTAGTCTTCATTTCTCCACACCGAGGTTTGAAGGAGTCAATCTCCAAGAAGAGAGTTTTCAAAAGAAAAATAATTGTTTGTGAGTTCTGTGCATTTTTCATTTAGCATCAGATCCAAGTAGGATCTTGTGAGTTTTGTGTAGTAGTTTTCTTTGTGAAATCATTCTGTCTTCTTTGTGATTGATGGATTTGTTTCAAAATTCATTTGGGTTGAAACCCTTGTTTGAGAAGAAATTGATTTCCATTATTATATTGTCTGTGATTTAATTTGAAACCCTTGTTGTGAATCTATTGTTTTCATTTCTAAAATGTTTGTAAACAAATGAAGATTGAAACCCTTGCATGCAAATTTATCGTTCTTCAATTGAAAGACATCTATAAATGAATTAAAAATTTGAAACCCTTATCTTGTGAATTTTAAAGATCTGTGTCTTTGAGATTGATTTCCATTTTGAAAAAGTTTCCATTTTTAGCAAGTTTCCATTTTAAGAAAGTTTCCATTTTTAGCAGGTTTCCATTTTTAACAAGTTTCCATTTAAGGAAAATTTCCATTTTTAGTATGTTTCCATTTTTTTGAAAGTTTCCATTTTTAGAAAGTTTCTATTTGAGGAAAGTTTACATTTTTAGTAGGTTTCTATTTCGAGAAAGTTTCCATTTTTATCAAGTTTTTATTTTGGGAAAGTTTCCATTTTTAGTAGGTTTCCATTTCAAGAAAGTTTTCATTTTTAGCAGATTTCCATTTCAAGAAAATTTCTATTTTTAATAGGTTTTCATTTTTAAAAAAATTTGCATTTTTAATAGGTTTCTGTTTTGGGAAAGTTTTCGTTTGTAGTAGGTTTCCATTTCGGGAAAGTTTATACTTTTAGCAAGTTTTTGTTTTTGGAAAGTTTGCATTTTTAGTAGGTTTTGATTTTGGAAAAATTTTCAGTTGTAGTAGGTTTCTATTTTGAGAAAGTTTCCATTTTTAGTTGGTTTCCATTTCGGGAAAGTTTTTCCAAAGTTTAATAAATATAAAATTATTTTGGTGATAATTGATAATTATTATTAAGTATTATTAAAATTTTAACTTTAATTATTTGAAATTTTGATTTATTACTTTATTATTTAAATATAATTTTAAAGTAAATTAAAAATCAAAACAATTAATTGGGAGGATTAATGTTGTCTTTTATAAGCTTGGATGTGTTTATATGGTTTAGATATATGAAAATGATTTAATACTAGGGAAATTTTATTATTCGAAAACTTTAGTAATTATAATACTTTGAGAAGATGAAAACATGAACCCTAATTGTGATTGAAAACTGTATAAATTGTAATACCTAGAAACAAGAACTAAAACCTCGTTTGTATATTAAACTCTTATGTTTGAAGAAAACGTAATGAACTATGAAAACAAATGTTTAAAAGACTCTAATAAGATGTGTGTGGTTTTACATATGTGGTCTTATATTTAAACAACTTTTTATGATTTGTTGAGTGTTGAGACTCGTGTGGACTCAAGAACTTTAGCGAATCTATAATACTTGAAAACAAAAATGAAAAGATTGAAAAAACTTTGGTGAAAATTGAACTATTGTGTTTTCAAAAAACCTAATGAATTATGAAAGTTACTTTTGTGATGTTTGTTGTATTGTATGATTTGGGGTGCATGTTTGACTTAGCACTTTGACCAATCAGGATGTTTACCAAAGGCTTGCGAGTTTGTTCTATGATGATGTTATGTATCCAATATTTTATCCTGACCATTGTGATATAGTCACATGTCTTCCTTGATGAGTTTGATCTGTTGGTTGTTATTTCTTTTCAATTTATCTTGTGTAGAACTGAGGTGAATGGTATGACTTTTCTAGTATAACCTTTGAGTCTTCAATCAGTTATCTGTGGATTGCTTCCCAACTACTTGTAGAAGACTGAGGTGATATTGTGATTTTTTTTGGTAATGTCATGGATTGGTAAATGTGTACTTGATTTTAGATTAGTCATGCTAGGATGATTGCATTGGTGAAATTTATGATTTTGATCAGTGATATTTCAGTGCTTTCTAGTTGCTTGCTTAAGAATGATGTGTATTTTATGGTCATATGAGACCTTCTGCTTTTGCTAAGCTTAGTGTAGGTTATTTGTATGTCATGTTGGGAAGTGGCTTGTAATTGAGGCTAGAGCACTAAAGATGTTGCCTGGGTAACCTATTGTAGGTTGTTTTAATAAGTGATAACATTTCATTAAATGGGTTTATAATGAATTTTAAAATAAGATATTTGTGCCACATAAGGTCACTAGTGGGTCAGAGTCTCAAGAGATTGCCAGGGTAACCTCAGAGTTGATTCAATAGTATGCCTTATTTGTATGAAAGGATATTGATGCCGCATAGAGACAGTAGGGGGCTAGAGCCTAGTGAGACTTTCAAGGTAGCCTTAGAGAAGGCTCATGAAATGACACTTGCCCACTTGTATAGTAGATTTCCTACGTGTCTATGTTGCCTCTAGGATTAGATGATACTTGTGTCTTGGTACCCTTTGAGATAGTTTTCTTTTAGGTGTTTCCTTGACCTAGATGTTGGTTATGACTTGTGGATTGATATCCATTTGGGACTTGAGTTTATCTCCTCAAAGTGGTGGGAGTGGGCCATATAGGTTCCACGAGGTCAGGTGTTAGTGCTTTTTTTCTTATACCATTGAGATCCGACAATTCGATGTCATTGCTGGAGTTCCCTCTTCTGTATTACCTTTCTTTTTGATCTTGTATTTCTATTGGATGGTTATACTCTATTGCTTTGTATTTGATTATCAAAGATCATATGAGATGTTGTATATTCTTTGAACTTATCATACCTTGTGACTTGTACAATGGATGATTATGTATTCTAGTTATGCCAAGTAGCAGTTTATGTAATTGTATATTTATTTAAATAGATTTGTATTGTATTTATTCCATGATATGGATCTTGGTTATGTATTGGATTTAGTATTTAATTAAACTTAAATGTGATGCAATGTCATGGGACCTTAAGAGATGTAATTTTTTTATGATGGTTATATGTATGTGAGTTATGGCTTCTACTATTTTATCTCTTGTTGTTATTGCTTCTACTATATTATATCTATTTTTGTTTATTATCTTTCAACAAAAAAAATATTTTATAAACTTAGTGAAACTTTAGGTTCATTTCTTTTGGGTTCCCTAGCATGACATTACAACTAAACTACCTATTTAAGGAGCAATATGATTTGTTTAATGTTGGTTGGTTGATTGTTCGACTAGTGAGTTTGAGAAGAACAAAATGAGAACAAAGTTGCAAAGGAAAAGTGAGAAGTTGGTGAAAGAGTGTTTTCTTGAAGAGTTGCCAAGAAAATTAGAAATGGAGAATGTGATGAAGTCTAGTTAATGAACCATGAATGAGTTGAATAGAGATTTGAATTTGCAAAGTGAGTTGTATTTTATCAAATCAACTTATCTACAACTTTCTAACCATTGTGGTAGTAAAATCCTTTAATCAAGGTTGGCCTAACCATCATGTTGCATGTCCTCTAATCAAGGTGACATTCTAGTGGGATATTTTAAAGTCCTCTAACAAGGTCACTCTTAATAGGGTGATTAAATCCTTTAATAAGGTCATACCTAACAATGTGTTTTGTAACTTTTAATAGGGTTGGCTCTTAGCTATGCTCACTTTAGAAGAGTGAAAAAGTGATAGCATGCTACTTGGTGGATTTTACCAAATTGGATTTCCACATTAAATCTCGGTGTTATACTTGTGTGAATATTGTTGAAAGGAGACTGTTGAAAATAGATTGATACAAGTATGATAAATATGTTTCAATAATTGTTTTCTCACTGATGTCAAACCTGCTATTTTATGGTAAGACAACTACTTATATGATTTAAGTACTATCACTTGTTTGATTGATGAAGAGAATTTGATCAGAAAGATGTAACAAAAGCACCTAGAGGAAAGGTTGAGTTATGATATACAAAGGAGTACAAGAATCATCTAAGACAATGATATTATAGTATATTGATAATCTACTTAAGGATACAAAGGTTGGCTACACTAAGCAAGTTTAGAAGAACAAATTAAATAAAGTTTGTTTGAAAAGCTTGATTGAATGAATAGTAGACGCCGAGCAAAGTCAGTGCAAGCCAAGAAACAATTTAGTTAGAACCGAGAAAAGGTTCATTTTAGTGCTAGTTGAGAAAAATAGTTGATGTCGAGTAAAGTTTAGTTGATGTTGAGCACCAGTAAACTTTACTTTGTGCCAAGTGATTTTTTGTGTGGATGCCGAGCAATGCAGTATGTGCTAAGCATAAGAAGAAAATTAATGCTAAGTGCTAGCATTATTAGAAAGATTGTGAATTCAATGGATTTGAGCCAACAAGTTTGTTTGCTTGGATTATTGGAACTAGGTGGAAGATAAGATTGATGAGTTGGTGGCATAGAATTCATGGTAAATCATTTTGAGGAAAATTCAAAGAGGATTGAAGGAGAAGTTTCTAGAAGTGATATGGAATTGGGGATAGATTCATTGAATCCTACCTAATCTATCCTAAACCCTAAATTGGATGATGGAGAATGAACGAAAAAAGATCTTAATTTCCTATATATAGGAATGGCTGGTCAGAAGCAAAGGTTGTCATGTGTGAGAACCTAAGGGCGATAAGGAGTCAAGAAAATTGCTTCATCAAGTGACCTAAGTGAAGAGTCTACATTGGCATGTTAAGCAAGAAGGCTTAAGGGTATGAATGCTTGAAGGGTGAAGAAGCTATTAGAGCTGAAATGTGTGAAGGCCAAGCAGAATAGAGGACTGAAACAAAGATCTATAATCTACAAATGGAGTTGTAAGTTTTTGTCAAATCAAGCCTTACTATTACTCTCTAACAATTGTATCAGTCTAGGGTAAATCCTTTAGATTAAGGTTGACCTAATAGTCATTTGTAAAATTCTTTAACTGAGTGACATTCCAAGTGACTGGTCTAAAGTCCTCCAACAAGGTTCACTCCTAATAGGGTGATTGAAATCTTTTAACAGGGTCACATTTAACAATGTGTATTGTAACCTTTAACAAGGTTGGCCTTTCATAGGGCATCACTTTAGAAGAGTGAAAAAGAGTAGCATGTTACTGGTGGTTTTTCTCAAATTGAGTTTCCACATAAATCATTGTATTAAATGTGTTGCTGAATCTGTTATGTTTCATATTTACATTTTTGCAAATTAATTTGACAGTAATCTATAAAGTTTTAAGTGATTGCATAATCTTATGGATGCATGCATGATAATAAATGTTTTATGGGTTCATTAAGATATGAAAAGTTCTATTTATACATATGGACCTTGGATAAATGATTCACTACCTTTCTTAATTATTATAAAGTATTCCAACAATTGGTATCAGAGCCATCTGCTTAAGAGGATTAGTTTGAAGGTACTAGAAGCACAAAGATCAAGATGTCAAAAAGAGAAGTACCAAAGTTTAATAGAGATAACTTTCCTGCATGGAAAAGTTTGATGAAGCTACACCTTGGAGGACTTAAAGGTCATGCACAATCTACCATTACTATTGAGCATGTTGATCCTACTAGAGCCCCAATTATCGAGGATATGAAAAAAAAAGAAAGAACATAAATAGGGAATGCTGGAGATTGCCTTTGCCCTAAGCTATGCCAAATTTGATTATATCAAAGGTCTTGATAGTGCAAAGAAAATGTGGGGTACCTTAACCACCATCTATGGAAGAGACACTAATGTTTTAAGAGCCAAAGCTAAAAGTCTCAAAGGTAAGTTTGATGATATGAGAATATAAGAAGGCAAAAATATTGCTCGATATGTCTCAAGGATAAAAGAAGTTGTTAATGTAATAAGAGGAGCTACTGGCACAATAGATGATGATACTATATTAAGAAAAGTTTTAAGAACACTACTACCTATATATGCTATTAGAGTTTTTGCAATTCAAGAAGTGAGATGTATACTAGGTGTAGTAGGTAGGCTCACTACTTTTGAGCTATCTAACTTTGATAATTATAAAATTGAAAATATTGAATTTTCTTTCAAAGCTAAGCTATCATTGAAGGAACCTATTGAGAAGAAGAAGAAGAAAAATATAAAGTATGTGTCTAGTGATAGTGATACAAATGAGAAGGATGGTGTACATGCCCCTACTTATGGCTTAGCTCATGGCTCTGCTTCTACTGGTGCACCTGCCCTTGCGAGGAGATCAACTTGAAGCACTACTGGCAAGAATATTCCATAGAGGTAAAGACAAGTTCAAAGGTAAATTACTTATCATTTGTTTCAATTGTAATGAGGTTGGTCATATTGCTGCTAGATGTCTAGAGAAGAAGAACTACATAGGTGGTGACAAGTACAAAAGTAGAAGAGATGAAGGCAATAAGTATTACAAAGACAAAGGCAAGAAGTCTTGTTACATTGATGAAGAAGAAAAAAGAGATGAATTTGATGAACATGATGATGAAGTGGTGTATGTTGCAATGAAGGATGAATTTGATGAAGATGAGGCAATTGCACTTATGACTTGTGTGAAGAAGAATGCCAGATGGATCGCCGACAATGGGTGTTTACATCAAATGACTAGAGACAAAAGTAAGTTTATTATCTTGAATTTTTATGATGGAAATAATTTAAGATTTGGTAATGATGCACCATGTTTGATAAAAGGAAAAGGTTTTTATCAAACTCACGGAAAAGATTTTGTGTGACAATGCTTACTATGTTGAAGGACTTAACTATAATCTATTGAGTGTGTCACAGCTGAATCATTTAGGATGTAAGGTTCAGTATGAAAAAAATATTTCTAAGATATATGACACTGATGGAAAATTGATTGGAAAGGGTGATCAAACTAGGAGCAATCTATTCCATCTTAACAAAGAGGATTCTACTTGTCTAGTTGTAAAATTTGATGATGTGTGGCTATGACACAAAAGGTTATGTCATGTTAATTTTGATAACTTGGTTAGTATTAGTAACATCAAAAAAGTTAGAGGTTTTCCTAAGTTGAAGAAGCCTGATAATATAATGTGCAAACAATGTCAGTTAGGAAAAATGACAAAGTCAAGTTTTGAAAGTAAAACTCATGCCTCTAAAGAAATATTAGAGATTGTTCATACTGACTTGTGTGGACCAATTTAAGTGCCAAGCTAAAAAGGAGATAAGTACATAATGCTATTTGTTCATGATTATTCTAGAATGATGACAATTATGTTTCTGAAATAGAAATTTGATGCTTTCCAAATGTTTATGTGGTACTTAGTAAGAGTTGAGAGGGAAACAAGTAAAAGTCTAAAACATTTGAGATTTGATAGAGGAGGAGAATTTGCATCAAATGAGTTTGAGATGTTCTGTAATGATAGAGGAATCAAAATATAGACATCTGCCCCTAGAACCTGTCCACAAAACGGAATTGCTAAAATGAGGAACATGTCTATTATGGACTATTTTAAAACACTCATGATGGAGAAAAATGTTGCTTTGAAATACTAGAGAGAAGCTATAAGTACACCTATTTATACCTTGAACCATGTACAAGTCAAGAAAGGTACTCATTCAACACCTTTTGAACTATGGTATGGATACTAACCCAATGTAAAATATTTTAAGTTATTTGGAAGAAAATTCTATATTCTCAAAGACTTTAGGAATGGTAAACTAGATGCAAAAAGTGAATAAGATATATTCCTAGGATATTCCACAAGAAGTAAAGCTTATAAGTATTTAAATAATAATACTAAAAAAGTTGTGGAAAGTGCAAATGTAAATGTTGATGAATATAAAAAAGTATATGAGGTTGAATCTATGAAAGAACCAGAAGAATAGAAATAATTTGTATACTTTTATAAAGGTATGCCTACTGAAGAAGATGTTGCAAACCAACAATAAGTTTCAGCAACTGCCGAGTCACATACTATGAATGTTGAGTTGCATTTAGGAACCAAGCCACATTTAGATGTTGAGTTACAAAATGAAGTTGAAGCAAATTTTGATTCTAAAGTTAGTGTACATGAGAGAGATACTAAACTACTTGATAGAGGTGTACATAGTAACTCAAAAGTTGAAAGATCAAATGAAGAAACTAGAGTTGAACCAAGATTGTCCAAATATGTCAAGTGTCATCATCCTGCTACATAAATTATTGGAGATAAAGACACTAGACTAATGACAAGAAATAGATTGAGAAATGATACATGTTTGTTGAGCATGAAGGAGCCTAAAATAGTGAAAGATGCCTTATAAGATTTGGACTGGAGTGAAGCCATGGAAGAAAATATTGAACAAATTGAGAAAAATAAAAAATGGATTCTAGTTCCTAGATCAAAAGACAAACATGTGATTGGTACCAAGTGGGTATTTAGAAACAAGCTAGATGAAAATGGTGAAGTCATAAGGAACAAGGCAAGATCAGTCTGTAAAGATTATGCACAAGAAGAAGGAATTGACTATGGAGAAAATTTTTCTCTTGTTCCTAGATTGGAAGGACTAAGAACTCTGCTTACTTATTCTACATACAAAAGTTTTAAATTTTATCAAATGGATGTTAAATCTATATTTTTGAATGGCATATTAGAGGAAGAATTTTACATAGAGTAGCCAAAAGGATTTGCCGATGTCAATAATAAGAATATGGTATGTAGATTACACAAATCTCTATATGGTTTGAAACAAGCACCAAGAGTATGGTATGAGAGACTTCATAATTATCTTGTGAAGATTGGATTTGAAAGGACTAATGATAACAACAATCTATACATGAAGATAGAGAAAGGAAAAGGTATTTTTTAATCTAATTTTTTTGATGATGATATCATATTTGGAGGTCAAGATGCTTTATGTAAGACATTTTCAAATGAAATGAAGCAAGAATTTGAGATGTCTATGTTTGGAGAGATCAAGTTCATTATGATTTTATAAGTATATGAGATAAAATATGGTATATACATCACTTAGTCAAAATATGTCAAGGAAATATTGAATTTTTTTGGATTGGAGGATTCCAAACTAGTAAGTACACCTATGGTGACAAGACTTAAATTTTCAAAGAATGATGATTCAGCTGAGGTGAATAAAACATTTTACATGTCTATAATTGGTAAATTACAATATGTACTACACAGTAGATTAATATTGCATTATTTGAAGGGATAATTGCAAGATTCCTTGCTAATCCTAGGGAGAATTGTTTGATGGCTATAAAGAGAATAATGAGATATCTGAAAGGAATAGAGGAGTATGGTCTATACTATAAGAATAATAAAAAATTTGAACTAAGAGCCTATACTGATGCTGATTGGGCTAGACACATTAATGATAGAAAAAGCACCAATGGAGGAGCATTTTTCTTAGGCAAGGGACTGGTTACATGGATCAACAAGAAATAGAACTACACTTCACAATCTATTGCTGAAGTAGAATATGTTGTTGCTATTGTAAATTGTACAAACATTGTATTGATCAAACAACTACTCAAAGGCATGAAGGAAGAGATCACTGCACCAATGATACTTTATTGTGACAATACAAGTGCTATAAAGATATCAAAGAATCTTGTGATGCACACAAAGACTAAGCACATTGCAATTAAGTATCATTATTTGAGAGAATTAGTTCAAGACAAAGAGGTGAAGATGGAATATGTTAAAACAAAAGAGTGAATTGTTGATATCTTCACAAAAGTATTACCTAAGGATTCTCATGAATATCTAAGAGGTAAAATAGGGGTGATACCCTTACCAAAGGATATTTAAGTAACAAAAGAAGTGCCCTACATAAAACAAGTTGATTTTCATATGTTACAAATTGATGTAGTGGATCTTACTATAGGAGCTATCTAAAGTAATCAAAGAGTTGAAACTACAAATCAGTCACAAGCAAGGTAATAGAGGGAGAAACTAAAGAAGTTTTTATTTGCATATTAAGATGAAAAGTCTTTGGCATTGTTGTCAAAGAGGGAGATATTATAATTACTGATCAAGTGAAATATAAGAAATAGGGAGATAGTTATTGATGAAGAATTGATCCTAGAGGAAGAGATATATAGATAAGAGGGAGATAGACAATACAAAAAGAAAAATCCTAACACACCGTATGAGGGAGAAATGTATTTGTTGATTACATCTACCTAGAAAGAGGAAAATAATTAAGAGGGAGTTATAAGTATGACACAACAGAGTTTTGTAACCTATTCAAAAGTTAGAAGTTGTTGATAGAGGGAGAGATTTCAATACAAGGAATCATTTTCTTTTTGGTATTTTTTTAGTCTTATTGTTTTAACCTAGTTAGTTTGGTTTGCCATCAATGCCAAAGAGGGAGATTTTTGAAAGAAGGAGTCTATTAAAAATAGATTGATACAAGTATGATAAACATGTTTCAATCATTATTTTGTCACTGATGTCAAACTTGCTATTTGCTGCTAAGACACCTACTTATATGATTTAAGTACTATCACTTGTTTGATTGATGAAGAGGATTTGATCAAAGAGATGTAACAAAAACACCTGGAGGAAAGGTTGAGTTATGATATACAAAGGAGTACAAGAATCAGCTAAGACAGTGATATTATAGTGGATTGATAATCTACTTAAGGTTGCAAAGGTTGGCTACACTAAGCAAGTTCAAAAGAACAAGTTAAAAAAAGTTTGTCTACAAAGCTTGACCGAGTGGATAGTAGGTGCCAAGAAAAGTCAGTGCAAGCCGAGTAGAGGATTAGTTGGAACTAAGTAAAAGTTCTTTTTAGTGCTAGCCAAGAAAAATAGTGGATGCTGAGTAAAGTTCAGTTGATGTCGAGCACCAGTAAACTTTAGTTTGTGCCAAGTGATTTTTTGTGTGGATGTTGAGTAATGTAGTATGTACTAAGCATTAGAAGAAAATTAATGCCAAGTACCATATTTATTAGAAAGATCATGAATTCAATGGATCTGAGCTGACAAGTTTGTTTTCTTGGATTATGTGAACTAGGTAGAAGATAAGATTGATGAGCTGGTGATACATAATTCATGGTAAACTATTTTGAGGCAAATTCAAAGAGGATTGAAGGAAAAGTTTCTAGAAGTGATATGGAATTAGGTGTAGATTCATTGAATCTTACCTATTTTTTTCTAAACCCTAAATTGGATGATGAAGAATGAATGACAAAAGATCTAAATTTCCTATTTTTAGGAATGGCTAGTTAGAAGAAAGGGTTGTCATGTGTGAGAACCTAAGGGAGACAAGGAGTCAAGGATATTTCTTCATCAAGTGACCTAAGTGAAGCGTTTGCATTGGCATGTTAAGCAAGAAGGCTTAAGGTTATGAATTCTTGAAGGGTGAACAAGCTATCAAATTTGAAATGTGTGAAGGCCAAGTAGAATGGAGGACTAACATAGAGATTTGTAATCTACAAATGGAGTTGTAAGTTGTTATCAGATAAAACCTCACTATTACTCTCTAAAAATTATATTTTTCTAGGGTAAATCCTTTGGATTAAGGTTGTCCTAACAATCATTTGTAAAATCATTTAATCAGGTGACATTCCAAGCAAATGGTCTAAAGTCCTCTAACAAGGTTCACTCCTAACAGGGTGATTGAAATGCTTTAACATGGTCACATATAACAATGTATATTGTAACCTTTAATAGGGTTAGCCTTTCACAGGCCATCACTTCAGAAGAGTGAAAAAGAGTGGCATGTTACTGGTGGTTTTTCCCAAATTGAGTTTGCACGTAAATCATTGTGTCAAATATGTTGCTAGGTTTGTTATGTTTCATGTTTACATTTTTGCAAATTGATTCGATAGTAACCTACAAAATTTAAAGTGATTGGATAATCTTATCGATGCTTGTATGACAATAAATGTTTTATGGGTTCATTAAGCTGTGAAAAGTTTTATTTATACATCTAGACCTTGGATAACCAATTCTCTCCCCCCCCCCCCCCCCCCCCCCATATCATTTATTCTAAAGAATTCCAACAAATATTACTTTCATATTTCATGCTACTTTTTGTTATATGTTACTGTTATTTGACATACACTAAAACAAAGAACTAAGTGATGATATGAATAAATTGATTTACTAATGAATTTCTCTATTGGTTGAGTGGATTTATGAGTTTGATTAAGTTTTTTAAAGTTGTTAAAAATTGGATTGGTACATATGGGCCCAAGGATAACTGATTCACCCCCCCTTTAGTTATTCTAATCATTCTAACAATTGGTATCAAAGCTTCTTGGTGGTTGCAAGGAAATTTTAAAGGGACTTAAGATAAAGATAAAGATGTACAAGAGAGAGGTACCCAAGATGAATAAAGAGAACTTCCCAACATGGAAACATTTGATGAGGTTGTATCTATCTGGAGTTATAGATTCTGCACTATACTACTTGGATAATTAATACATAGAATTTCCTAGACCCATGACAATTAAGAAAATAAAAGAGAAGCAATAGAACAATCAAATGATGATTGATCTAACATATTTCCTAAGTTATATTGAATTTGATGATGTGAAGGACTGCACTATTGCAAATGAAAATATGAGATAAATTGGCACAAATTCATGGAGGAGACAATGATGTGTTAAGATCTAAAGTTGAGAGTTTGAGAGGCAATTTTGATGACATGATAATGAAATAAGGAGAAATTGTTATACAATATTGTAGCCAAATCAAAGAAGTGGTAAATGCAATTAGAGGTGCAGGAGGAGACATGTTTGATGTGACTATGATTAGTAAGCTATTAAGAAATTTACTTCATATCTATGCTATTAGAGTATCTACAATACAAGAACTAAGATGTACACCTAGTATTGATCTAACCCTTGGTAGTCTAGTTGGTAGACTTACTGCATTTGAATTATCAAATTTAGATAATTATACACCTTCGATCATTGAATCTGATTTCAAGTATCAAGTAACCCTTAATAGATCTAAAAGAAGAATAAGTTCAATTTATAAGCATGTAGACAGTGAGAGTGAATCAGATGATGATCTTAATGATCTAAAAGCATTATTGGCAAGAAGGCTATCAAGATGAAAAGAAAAATACAAAGGTAAACTTCATATAGTCTATTTTACATGTAAGAAAGTTAGTCATATTGCTGTAAGGTGTCCTGAAAAAGTTGAAAAGGAGGGAAAGAAAGAAAATAAATACTGAGGAAGGAGAGACAACATATCTAACCATGGTTACAAAGACCATAAAATAAAAGGTAATAAATCTTGTTACATTGTTGAAAAAGTTGATTTTGAAAGCTAATTCTGATGAACATGATGAAGAAGTTTCTTACATTGAGATAAAAGATGAATCTAATGAAGATGAGAAAACTACTCTTGTTTTAGATGAGACTAAGAATGATAAATGTATAATTGATATCAATTATTCACATCATATGACTAGTGATACAAGTAAGTTTGAAAATCTAGAACATTATAATGGAAGTTGTGTTAAGTTTGGAAATGATGCACCATGTTATGTGAAAGGTAAAGAATCTATCTTATTAAATGAAAAGATCAAATATGACAAAACATATTGGGTTGATGGATTGAAATATAATTTGTTGAGTGTGGCACAACTGAATGGTTTAGGCTATACAGTTGGTTATCAAAATAAGAAGGCAAAAATCTATGATGCTATTGGCGAACTGATTGGAAGTGGAGAGAAACCAAGAGGTAAAATTTTCTATCTAGACCTATTTGAGAATACATGTCTATTTGCACATTTTGAAGATTTTTTTTTGTGGCATAAGAGGTTATGTGGTGTGAAATTTGTTGAAAATGGGTTGATACAAGTATGATAAATGTGTTTCAATCATTGTTTTCTCACTAATGTCAAACCTACTATTTTACTAGTAAGATAACTGCTTATATGATTTAAGTAGTATCACTTATTTGATTTATGAAGAGGATTTGATCAAATGCTGTAACATTAGTATTTAGAGGAAAGTTTGAGTTATGATATGAAAAGAAGTACAAGAATCAGATGAGATAGTGATATCATAGTGCATTGATAATCTACTTAAGGTTAAAAAGGTTGGTTACACTAAGCAAGTTCCAAAGAACAAGTTAAACGAAATTTGTCTACCAAGATTGATTGAATGAATAGTAGGTGCTAATCAAAGTTAGTGCAAGCAAAGAAGAAAATTAGTCAGAGCCAAGTAAAAGTCTATTTTAGTGTATGTTGTGCAAAATAGAGGATGCAGAGGGTAAAAGCACAAACCTGTGTCACCTTTTATAAAGAAACGTGATATCAGAATGTGACAGTTCAACATTAGTGACAAAAAAAATGGTATTTGTGTTTAAAATATGAAGATGATGTAAACTGATGAAATGTGTAGAATTGGATGAACTTTATGCCTATAATTTTTATAATTTTTTTGAGTAAGAATTTATTCATTTTATTTTATTTTGAAGTCCCTTTTTTAACTGTAAAAAATATAGGGTGTAGTTCCTGTCAAACAAGTATATGAAAATCATCTTTTTTTGTTCTGATTTGAAAATATCTTATAAATGACATGTATAGCTAGTGCACAAAAAAAGAAATAATTATTTTTGATGTATATTTTCTTTGTTATAAGTACTCAAGTTTGACTTTATCAGAATCCAACAGGTTTTTCCTCCCGTCAAAACTTTCTTATCAAATCTATACCTTCTTGAAAAAAAATGCATATTCATGAAGAGGATTCTCTCCTCTAGAGATAAATATTATTTTTTAATTTTTTTAATATGATTTACTATTTTTTTTCCTTTTTTGAGGGAGTATCTTCTGAAATGTTAAAATATCGACTTATAATACTTTGAGATTATAACATAATATAACTAATCAAAACACTCAAAAATTTATATAATGATGATATTGAATCTAAGATCTATAAAAGGGTATTTTTAGTTTTTGAAAAAAAAAAGAGTTTTGATAGAGGAATGAGATTTAACCAAAACAGGTTTTGGTATCAATAACAGTGACACAGATCTATGCTTTTACCCCAGAGTAAATTTTAGTTGATGTTGAGCACTAGTAAACTTTAGTTTGTGCCAAGTGATTTTTTAGAGGATGCCGAGCAATGCAGTTTGCGTCGAGCATCAAAAGCAAGTTATTGCTGAGTGTCAGCATTATTAGAAAGATCATGAATTTGATGGATCTGAGCTGACAAGTTTGTTTTCCTAGATTATGTGAACTAGATGGAAGATAAGATTGATGATCTAGTGGCACATAATTCATGGTAAACCATTTTGAGTTGAATTCAAGAGGATTGAAGGAGAAATTTCTAGAAATGAAATGAGGGGTAGATTCATTGAATCCTACCTAATCTATCCTAACCCTAAATTGGATGATGGAGAATGAATGAAATCTTTTTTTAATTCTCTATTTATAGGGATGTCTGGTCAGAAGTAAGGGTTGTAATGTACAAGAACCTAAAGAAGACAAGGAGTCTAAGGTATTGCTTCATTAAGTGACCTAAGTGAAGAGTTTGCATTCAAAAGTTAAGCAAGAAGGCTTAAGGGTATGGATTATTAAAGGGTGAACAAGCTATCAGAACTAAAGTGTGTGAAAGAAAAGTAGAATGGAGGACTAAAACATAGATCTATAATCTGTAAATGGAGTTTTAAGTTGTTATCAATTCAAGCCTTACTATTAATCTCTAATAATTGTATTAGTCTAGCGTAAATCTTTTGGTTTAAGGTTGACCTCATAGTCATTTGTAAATCCTTTGAGTGGGTGACATTCCAACTGAATGGTCTAAAGTCCTCTAACAAGGGTCACTCCTAACAAGGTGATTGAAATCCTTTAACTGGGTCACATTTAACAGTGTGTATTGTAACCTTTAATAGGGTTGGCATTTCACAAGGCATCACTTTAGAAGAGTGAGAAAGAGTAGCATGTTACTGGTGGATTTTCCAAAATTAGGTTTCCATGTAAATCATTGTGTCAAGTGTGTTGTTGAATCTATTATATTTCATGTTTACATTTCTATAAATTGATTTGATAGTAACCTACAAGTTTTTAAGCAATTGCATAATCTTATGGATGCATACATGCTGATAAATTTTTTATGGGGTTCATTAGGCTTAGAAAAGTTTTATTTGTACATCTGGACTTTGGATAATTGATTCACCCACCCTCTCAATTATTCTAAAGAATTCCAACAATTGGTATCAGAGCCATCTACTTAAGAGGACTAGTTTAAAGGTACTAGAAGCACAGAGATCAAAAAGTCAAAAAGAGAAGTACCTAAGCTTAATAAAAATAAATTTCTTGCATGGAAAAGTTTGATGAAGCTACAACTTAGAGGACTTGGAGATCATCAAAAATCTATCATTACTACTGAGCATGTTGATCTTGCTAGAGCACTAACTACTGAGGATCTAAAAAAGAAGAAATAACACAACCAGGCAATGTTGGAGATTGCCTCTACCCTACGCTATGCTAAGTTTGATGATATCAAAAGTCTTGATAGTGCAAAAAAATGTGGGATGCTTTACACACCATCTATAGAGGAGACAAGAATGTTCTAAGAGCTAAATTTGAGAGTCTTAGAGGTAAGTTTGATGATATTAGAATGCAAGAAGGTGAAAATATTGCTCAATATTGCTCAAGAAGCATCTTGGGTGTAAGAGCAATCTTGCATCACCCAAAAATATTTTCTTTTTAGTCTATTCTATTTTAATAAGGACTAGTAGATAGGGTGGTTACTATTTATGAAAACTTGCTATTTTTAGTAAAGTTTTCATATGAGCTCAAAATGTTCTCATTTTCTATAGGAAGGTTCATTTTAGAGTTATAAGCTTACCATAAAAATTTAATTGCTCCATCTTAAGTGTTAGAGAAGTTATTACAAATTTTTGGTGGAAACATTTGTAGAAAAATATTCATACTCACTATTGGAGGCTTTAGATTGCCCAGATCAGGTTCAATAACTCAATGGAATGGCACTTGCATGATTCTAAGCTTGTAGATCATGAGTTGGTGTTTCTAAAAAGTGGTTATAATAGCCAATTGGGGCAATAGTTTGAGAGTTATGGCCTTCCAAAGTTGGGCTGCCAAAATTTCTAAAATAATTTGTCAAAAATGTATTTAGCTAACTCAATATGCATTGTTAGGGTCTGTCAGCCCTAGATGTTAAGTTTGAGCATCTAGAACCTTCCCCAGTGGCATAAAATTGCCTATTTAAGAAAGGCCCAAACATTGTCTAGAATAGCTTTGGGTGATAGTTCATTGCTTTTCTTTTAGATTACTCTAATGAAGGTTCCCAGTTGTTAGCATATTGTACTTATGAATTCTATAATTCTACATTTGAGGCATAAATAAGAAGTCCATATTTTGTTCTCACATTTTCTATTGTTTCTTTGTTTGTATTATGAGTTTATGGTATTAAGGGAAGCACCCTTCATCAATTATGCATATTAGAGAGCCTGTGTTTTATATTTCAAGTTGTTTCAACATATTTTCACGAGGTTTTGAATCCCTTAAAGTTAGTTATTTATTGTTGTAATGCTGATGTAAATTGTTCATAATTCTAGGAGGCCCTATATGACCGGTCGTAACTTTGACCCTATTGACCAGAATGGGATAGTTCCTTTTGCATTCCATTCTAGAGGTCAGAGTCTTATTATGTTTTATATTTGAGCTTATGAAAAATCTAGATCTTTTTGATTAGTTTTTGAAGGCGATTACATCTGTAATTTGTAAGGTTTTATTGGTGTCATAAAGTGTAGATTGTGTGGTACCCCTATTTGAGATGTCATAACTTGGAATCTATGATATGTGAGATTTGATGGATTATACCATTGTATTCTACTCTAAAAATTCTTTAAGTGTACTAATTTAAAAATCTTGATGAATCCATTTGCACACTTTCCTAGGTCCATTCCATTTGCAAAAATTGCTTTTCTGCCATTGTTCCCAACTTTGCAATTTTGAGTAGCCCACTGTGACTACTCACCAAATTTTACCTACTATTTTTCATGAGCCCTAATCATAGATTTATATTTTTCTCATGATAGTGAACCAATGACCCAGTTTTTGTGCCCCCAAGTATTAGTTTGATATGTTTTGAAAGCCCAAATGCAACATGTTTTATGGTTTTCTAACATGTTTGCTTGCAGGAAGTTTTAAATGATCAACTTTGATGGTAAATATCTTCTAACCCAGAAGTCGTCATGGGAGGAGATTTGGTAGGGTGCAAGAATGTGGAACAGAGAATCAGTGCATTTATTTTTATAGCCCGATTAGGTGTTTTTGTTAGTTTTTAAAGTTAGTCAAAGGACCCTTCGGCAAGAAATTGGCAATTGGCACAAAAGGTTGAAAATAATTTTTAAAATTGATCAAGCAATGTTCCAAATTCATTTTAATCAGTTCAAAAAGATTAGTCGATGGTTACTAGGAAATTAAGGTGTTTCAGTTCGATTTTTTTTTTTAGCCGGACCCACTTTGGGGCTTGACTAATAACATTTGATTACTAAGGAAGATAATTGGGGAGAAAAGGATACTTTCAAAAAGTTGCAATAATTATTATGGTCAAAACTATTCAACAATTATATATCACCAACTTAAGGTCAAATTGAAATGTGGGACCATATACAAGTGATGAAACGAAAAGGGTCTTGAGGGACTACACAATGAAACCTTTGATCAATAGTTTAGCTCTTGGAAGAGAGTTTTGGGATGCTAAAGCATCTCTTATTCAGATATAAAAAAAATCTCTATAATTTGTTCTATGATAGGTCAAAATCAAGTAATATAACTACTAGCAAAGCTAGGTACAATTTTAATTCTTATTTTCAAAACAACAATGAAATAGGGAATCTACCTGATGTGATTTTCCATGTAGTGAAAGTACGAGAAAATAGGGAGCTTGCTCTTGCTACATTTGGATGTTAACTTTTTTTATTTGAGGCAAGTTTTATTGGATCAAAGTTTTCTTAGTTTTGGTAAACTTGAGGCTATGCCCTGTTTAGATTTTGCAACTATATAGTTTGTATCTGGTGAAAGAAATCAACATTTTCATTTTTGGGGTACTTCTCTTGTTGGATTGTATATAGTTCTTGATGGAGTTGCCTTGGAGAATCTTAAGTCCTTAAGAAAAAAAAAATGGTAGCAGCTTAAGTATTCTTTTGGCCCAAGTAGATCATTTTGTAATGGCTCGTGGTAACCTGATTACTAAAAGAGAGAGATGCCTCATGCATGAAGCTATAGATAGCAAGTAGGGTGATTTTGAGGATCCTTCCTTCTTGATATGCATGGGAAATAATGAAGGAGATAACATGAGGAGTTGTGGAGAAGCAACTCTATATGGGTAGGAACATGTGGGTGATTGGGGAGCTATTGTAGCCTATTGTATTTCACACCAACCTAATAGGAAGCTTGTATTTTGAAAGGAAGCCAATTGAGAAGTAAAGTCACATTTTTAAATTTATAAAACATATCATATGGAGTTATGAATGCTCTTAGGGGAGATGCTATTGAATCCATCTAACCTATAATCAGGTTTGAAGAGGGAGTCTGCCATGTGAGAGAAGTTTATAATGCTTTGAATTAAACCAAAGGGGACACAAATTGACATCATAGATGCATTAAGACTCTTGTTTCCTATATTTGACAATGAAAAAGCACATGTTGATGTAGTAGATGTTCTCAAGTGAGAAGAAGATGAAGAGTTCCAATGCTACTTGTTTTATCTTGTGCATGCATTTTGGTCTAAGTATTCTAGACCCTATACATGAAAAATAGTTTTTCTCCACCTTTGGAGTTCGTGAAGATTGTGTTTTGAATTGTATTGAGGAGGGCTTCATCGATAGGCTTCATCAATTAAAGAAAATATAGGAATATGGTAGCTAATGTAAGTTGTAGGAGTCGGCACCATCAAAAGTCTAGGTATTAGGAACAAGGAAAATGCATCTTGCATTATCCCACATTGGCCCTGTGATTGTTTTTATTTGTCTTTAAGTACCCCAACACATAATCATTAAGTGTCTCAAAGAAATTTGGCGACCACAGGTATTATTTTAACCATGTGCAGTAATGTGGAGATAGTGACTAGATCTGTCAAATGAACTAAATCATGATGCATAGTGTCAGAAGGATGAGTCATGGAATGACATGTGGTAGAGGACTCTAGATGTGGCACACTTGTCAAGGTGATGATGTGGTAGGAATGACACATGGTGCAAGGTTGCCATGTCATAATGATGTGGTATTGTACTAAGGTGTCATACAACATAGTGATTGGCTGCCATGTGGTGGGGCCAGTGAGGTGGACATGGTGACATGGCACGATGATGAGGTAGATGACTAGGCAATGATGTGGTAGGTGGTACCATGTATCACAACATCACTATGTCATGCTGATGTGGCACCATCCTAACATGGATAGTGACACGATGACCCAATTAGAGGCCACTATCTAGCAAAGAAACTAGAAGGACATGGAAGGATAGGGAACAATAGGATAGTGACATGTGGTGCCTAGGTGGTGGTGTTAGATGATAGTGTAGTAGGCCAAAGAATCTAGTGGTGACACATGTCTAGTTGGTCAAACCTAATTTGACCTAGATTGAAAATGGGGAAAATAAAAAATTCAAAAATTTAAATATTTTATTCTTTCCTTAAGAAAATTATGTGCAAGTATTTTTAAATCAGAAGAGATTTTAAATTTTTGAAAAAATGAGATGTAGACCTATGAACTAGTGTAGGAATCCAATCTTCAAATTGAGATTTTGGGCATTTTTGGTAAGTGGATATGGCACTATTATATACCGAGCTAAAACTAGGAGAGAATGAACTTTCCATTTTTTGAGCTTATTTTTGTATAGGAAGCCACTGGTTCAAGTTATTGAAGGATTTGTCTTAGGTATCTATTTTTTAGTTTCCTTTAGTTAGGGCAGTTTAGATTTGATTTCCAGTGAAATGGTGAACTGGATGAACATAAGAGGTAGTATAAATGAAGTTAGGGGTGGGTTTTGTGACCTCCAAGTCAGTTTAGTGGATGGATTATTAGCATTTCAGATGCATTTTAGATATTTTGGCAACATAAGGGTTTTCATCATTGAAGAAGAGATATTTCAAGTTTGTTACATAACAATGATGAGAATCATATCAAATTTTAGTTTAGAAAGATGAGAGATGTTTTACAACAACATGGAATAAAGATTCAAGTGGACACATGTCACTTCTAGATTAGATTCAAATTTTCATTCCTTTCCTATATCTCTCTCTTTCTCATTCATTGTAAGGGTTCAATTTTTTGAGATTTTGTCACTATTGTGAGACCAATAGGGTTCCAATCTTGAGTTTTTCTTAGTATTGTAAGACTAGGGTTCTAGTTTTGATATTTTTCCCTATTTTAAAACCATTATCTTCAGCATATTTCTCTTGTATGAATAGCATTATTTAAGCTTATATAGATAGTTCTAATGTACTTTGTGGTTTCATGAGTTGTTTGCATGCATCTTGAATGTATAGTTTCAAAGAAATAAATACAATGAGAAAGAATCTTCTTAGTTTTATTTTGATTCTTGTCTCCTATCTTTGTAATCTGCAATGTTATGTGGTTTAGGGACAAAGAACTTAAACCCTTTTGCATCCCTTTAAGGTTGTATGTCTGGTATGTTTTGTTGTTGGAACAAAGAGCCAAGTAAATGCTTGATGTATTTGATACGATTGTTGGTTATTTTAGAAGGATACTTCATGAGAATGAGGTCTTTATGAACATCGATGTCTGATTCACAAAGTGATAAGATAGATCTTATATCTTGATGAATGGAATATGTCAATGGTATCATAGATGTATGTTTGTGATTCATTGAATTACCCAATAGATAAGGCACTAATCAACTATAGGATCAACTTATTCTTACTGCTACATAATTTTGGGATTTTCTAAAATCAAAATTATAATCATCCATTTCCCTTTCTATTTAAGAGTTGAAAGGATGCCCTCACTTAGGTTATCAATTTCTTAGGTCATATCATTAGCTATTTCATGTCTATGATCTTTGAATAAGTACAAAAGATATAAAGGTTTAATCTTCTTTGTTTAGATCCAGTCTATGCTTTGAATACTTGTACCATATGAAGAATCTAATAGGTCCACTCACCTAGGTTTAGTAGAGCTTGAAGTAGAAGGAGGGTTTAGCCTTATAGGTAGCTTGATATTTGAAAGGATATGTTGCAGATGGGAAGTAGCTACCCCTAGATTTATTCTATTCTCATTAGCATAAATTGAAACCGTCACTTCTAATGATCTACCTTGTTAGGAGAAATAAGGACTATTAAGTCCACCTTAAGAAATGATTTACCACATACAATGAAGTATGCACTCTATTAGGAGATTTGGAATGAGACTACTAAGTCCACCTTGTTAAAGGATTTTACTAATGCACCTATTAGGATGAATCAATGGCTGATCTTTGATTTGCAACTTGGTTTATTGAGTGAGATTCCTTTAAATAACAATGATCACCTTGCTGTGATAGATAGGTCTCTATTTTTCCTTATACTACTTGTAGACTTCTTTAATTTTCACTCATCTTCTTCTTTCTCTTTGATATGATTCACATTGGATATGAAAAGATATATTGCATATATATACCAATCCAATAAATTAACTTCTAGAGTCAGCTACAATACCAAATTCAAACAATCTTCACAAAGTTGACTGACTATAACTCAGGTTCTCAAGACCACTCAGGTGATGTTATGACACTTGGCAACACTTGTCAACACTCAAAAACTCTAGAACTTGGTTGATGCAGATTCTTGACCCATACTAATCACTTGGGATAATAGGAACTTGGTCAGTATTGGATGACTCAGAAAACACTAAGGAACTCAGTATATTTGGTTGACACAAAAATGCTCAGTCAACACTATACTTTGCCTCAAATTCTCAATAGGCATTTTAAACCTTAGAAAACACTATATTATATCTTAGATATTCAATATACATTATGAATCTTGGTATGAACTATAGTCTATCTGATTAGTTCAATAGCAATTGAAACACTTGGCTTACACTGCTAGCAATATGATAAGCTTAGTAGCAACTTAAGAGCTTGGTAATAATGTAACCAAATGACTAAGTGTTAAATCACTAATAGAAAAATGATTTGACCATTAGGTCTACAATCTCCCACTTTGGCATTAGTGAATAAAACACTTATCATACCAAAAATCTCCCTTGGTAGTAATCTAACCAAATGACTAAGTGTTAAGTCACTAATAGACAAATGATTTGACCATTAGGTCAAAAATCTCTCCCTTTGGCATTAGTGACAAAAACACTTATCATATCAAAAATCTAAATACTTGAAATACAAGACAAAAATCCCCCTATCAACAATAAGGGTCTTCAACTTAGTTTTGACTATTGTCTATTGTTATTGCTTCTTCATAAACTATGACTCTATTTTTTATTTTTCAAAATTGTTTTGTAAAAAATATTTTATGCTTTATATATACATCTTTCATACTATACATGCATTCCCCCTTTTTATATACAATTATCCCTTACACATGATATGCATTTACATTCCCCCTTTTTTGACACAAATGCAAAAAAAGAGAGTATAATTGTAAGGTAACACCAAAATGTGACGATAAATTACTGTGTACCTTCACCATTATGGACATTGTCTTGTCCCAATTTTCTTGTAAAACTCTTGATGCATGTAAGGCTATATGCACCTCTACTAAAAGTTCCATCATATGATCAACTATGGAGAAATTGTTATCAGGGATCACTCTGTTTACATGTGTAATATGTTTTTGCATTGCATCCATGTTGGGAAGGAACATGCCTTGAATTTATGCAAGTGTGGCCCTTATCCTATCTTCTTCCCTTAACAATTCAACCTGCAGATTTGTCAAATACTTGATCTTTATAAAATGTCTAAAACTGTAGCTAGGGTCAAGTGACAATTGATGTGCACTTGCCTTCAAATCAGCATCTATCTTTGATAATTTATCTTTTATCTCCTTAGTAAAGTTGGATATATCAATTAAACTTTACAGTAATAATTTTCCTTAGGGAAAAATTCATCCAAGATCAAAAGAATTCAAGCACATGCACAATAGTAGACTAGAAAGAGTATGATCAAAATAAAAATATGTATTTGATTCAATGTGAAAGTACACTAGGAGTGCCTATCACCAGGTGTGGATTATCCCTCATTAAGCACATGAGTAAGTGCGATGGTAAGATGATAAGCCTACAAAGGTGTAGCACATAAATTTATGTTGTAAACACCATGTGCTAAATTAGGAGTGCAAATAACTATGTTGTCTACATAATAACTTAGTTAATTATGCAAACTCTAGTGTTATAGACACCATGTGCTAAATTAGAGTTTCTTACTTTTGTATTGTCAACATGAGAACTCATAAAAGTATGCAAACTCCAAAGTGTCTTACCAAATAAATAATAAAATAATGAAATATAATAAAATAATGCATTAACCTAAGTAAACTTAAGTAAAGTGTAAATAGTGAGTAGCAACAAGAGCACCTGGAGGTGTGGTCTCATCTAGAGAGGATGCAATTGCAAGTGGAGGTAAAAGATCTTTTGGGAATGGAGAAATGTGTGGGTCTCCATACAACTCCCAAAGATAGATCCAATAATCATATAAATCAGATGACTTCATGTCATCACGTGAATCCATAACCTCCATATCCATATAGAGAAAGACTATATGACAAATCAGGGAACTAGTGTCACTATCGTATGAAAGTCCTTTCGCAGCTGGCAATGCATTATGCTCACTAAGATAAGTGATAGGCAATTGACTCCATTGCTGATAGTTTTATGGTGTCAAGGTAATTAAATCTTCCTCTTCTATGATGAACTAATCAATGTACCCCCCAAAATGCAAAAAAAAAATAAAACCCCCTGTAATGTATGATTTGGCACTTTATAGGTAGTGCGTGTACAATAGCCAATTTAGGGCCCATTTCTAAAAGTAGTATTTCTATCCATATAACCTATAATTTGATTATAGATTTGGAAAGTAGACAAAAAAAATATTCACTTTCAAAAAAAGTGGAACTTGATTATATGTCCAGATGAGCCCAAACTAAGCCTTTGAAGTGGCAAAAATTGGGATTTGTAACTTGCAAAAAAATTTAGGAATAGAGAGCTCAAACATCCTACACCACTATTTAGATCACAAAATTCTACCTCAAAACAAAAAAAATTGCTCGCAAAAAGGAATCCATATGAGGGAGATATGTTTGAAAATCACCTCTATTATTTTTTTTTCTGAATCACCATCGTCGGACCTCCAAAAATAAATTGGCTCTAGATTTCACTTTAGATGTCCAATTTTGGTGAAACAAAAGTCAATTTGGGGGTTTTTTGACCTTTTGAATATGATGCCAATATCTAATTAGCACTAGCAAGCTCCAATCTTCATCTGCAAAAAATCTCTCCTACTAGCCTGATGGCCAAAAAATTTCCAAAAAAAATACGTAGATACAAAAAATAATGTAGAGAAATTGCAGAGATTGAAATAATAAAATATACAGATCTGAAAATTAAATTTAGAAATTTGAAATAATCATACCAATTTTGCAAATTGGGCCTTTGGGTTTTGGTTTGCAAAATTTTTTTGCCTCAAATTTGACTATGGCCTAGGGTAGGTGAATTTATAGTTGATTTTCACCAAATCAATATTTTAGACATAATGGCGAGGTTTACTTTGACTATAGATGCTCTTAATGAATACGGTATTCCAAATCTAGGTTGAGGTGCTAAAGTAACAAGATGGTCTCAAATGGCTATGTGAAGAGAAATTCTCCAAGAGCTCTGATACCATGTAAGAATTTGCCTTAGGGAAAAATTCACACAAGATCAAAAGAACTCAAGAATAAGCACAATAGTAGACCAAAAAGAGTATGATCGAAATAACAATATGTATTTGGTTCAATGTGAAAGTACACTAGGAGTGCCTATATATAAAGGCCTATGGAATGCTTCTAGAATGCATAGGAATCAGCAAAATGATAATTCATACAACTAGGCACATGTCCACTAGGAGTGGATTATCCTCCATTAAGCATAGGAGTAAGTGCGATGATGAGAGGATAAGGCTAGAAAGGTGTAGCACACAAATTTATGTTGTAGACACCATGTGCTAAATTAGGAGTCCAAATAACCGTGTTGTCTACATGACAACTTAGTTAATTATGCAAACTCTAGTGTTGTAGACACCATGTACTAAATTAGAGTTGTTTACTTCTATGTTGTCAACATGACAACTCATAAAAGTATGCAAACTCCTAAGTGTCTCACCAAATAAATGATAAAATAATGCATTAACCTAAGTAAACTTAAGTAAAGTGTAAATAGTGAATACATATTTAGAACAACATTTACAAACAAGGAAACAACATTATTTATAGATAATTCAAATGTAGCAAGATTAGTAGACAATTCTACTTGATCAATAGGTATCCTCTGTGCTACCTTCTCCAAAAATTTATTCTCAAATTCTCTTTCTACCCTCTACAAAATTTTCTCTTGCCTATTGGTGTCCTCATTGTACTTGTAAGTGAATTCAACCAATTTATCCAAAATAGGTCTTTTCTCATCAAACTCAATATTTAGAGCATCCACAAATATGATTTTGATGTCTTCAAGTACCTAGTTTTTATTTTTCTTCTATTTTTCGAGCTTTTGTTTTTTTTCCTTCTCTTTCCAAATCTCACCAAGAGTATCCATTTTATCAGGAGTCAGATTGGAAAGATCCCAATCTAGTATCACAATCTCCTCTTCTAGATTAATCTATTCATTAGAAGCTTCTACCTCTTTACCCTTTTCTTTCTGAATGGAAGGAACAATTTCCTTTTCTTTACTCAATACATCAGTGCTCAATTGAGGCTTAACCTCAATTTTCATTACACTTGCCATGGTATTAACAACAATAGAAATAGTACAAATAGTAAAAAATATGGAAGAAATAGAACTAAAAATAGGAATGTTTGCAATACCTTGTTGTGACTTAGTTAGGCTTGATGTTGGAGTGATTTGAGTCTACTACTCAGTAGATGAAGTGATGGAAACTTCACTCATCAATACACTTGGTAATATTGCTCGAATGGTTAGTTGAGTACTTGGTGAAGTAGTGTTTACCTCAACTAGCTCGGTAACAACCTTCTTTGAGCTAGATGGCACTAAGGCTTTTCTTGGAGAGTTAGGAAGAGAGGCCATTACCTCTACTACTATCATTTTAGGATCTGAGTCTTCAATACTCTGTATCTTAGGAAGATCTCCTCTTGTAGTTTCTTAAGCTTCTTCATCTTCAACATCATCTCCTTCCATATTGTCAATATCATCAATTTTATTATCATTTATTTCTTCATCATCTTTCTCAATACCTTCTTCATTATCGATTTTTACAACTTATTCACTAGGTTTGTGCAACCCATAGATATTCTTCCATTATATAGTGTTGTATTTCACAATAGATTTTATATCCTTTGACAGGATCAATATTGTATTGAGTTTTGGTGTAAGCTCATTTTTCTTCAATGATTCCTTTAATTCCTTGTTTGATAGATTAGGCATAAGTTGTCTCAAAGTCTATTGTCTAATGTCCTTTGAAAAATTAAGTGTATTCTCCCATATAGGTGTAACTACCTTTAGAACATTGTTAGGAACTTTCTTGATTAGATTATCGAGAGAGTATTCCCATTTTTCCATTTTTGCCACTAGGGAATCTTCTATTTATTTCTTCCCCTCTACACTCCTAGTGTCATACTTAAGAGATTTGAAAGATCCTATACCTCCTCCTTCTTCTAGTCTTTTTAATCTTTCTTTAAAGGTAGGGGTAGTCTTCTGAAATATGATCTTGTCTACTTCGTATACTTCATTATCATCACCTAAATCCAGTTTCTTCCTTGATTTTGTTGTTCTTTTGGTGAACAAAATAGGGGAGGACTTTGCAAGTTTAGTTATTATGAGCTTTACTTTATTCTTGGGAGGTTCCTGTTCTTCAGTTTCTTCTTCCTCTACATGCTCTTCCTCTCCTTATTCTTCATCAAGGTCATCTCCTTTTCCTTTAGTTAACTTAAGTATCTTTTCTACCTTCTTTCTTCCTCTTTTCATGACTTGGGGAAGCTTACTTTCAAGAGTAATTACGGCCTTGGCTTCCTCATAAGTGCCAAAATAAGGTGCCCTGGGGTCAATGGGCTCATTCAAGAGAGCTTCAATGATGTCCCTTATATCATCTATGATTACTTTATATCCTAGGTGCTTAACCCATGCCACTCTTGGTCTAACTGCATAGATATGGATTTTATCATAGTCAACCAAAAAAATATATCTTGTTCATAACCTTTCACTAATTTGTTAAGAATTCTATATCTACTTTTCATTTTCTCTTTGAAAGTTTCAAAAAAGACACCCATTATACTTTCAAAATTATCACCCATTTCTACTATACATTCATTAATCTAATATAACATTGGTGTATCTTTCTTCCACACCATAGTTCCTTTGGAAGGAAGAAAATTTTGCACATAGAAGAATAGACAAGTCAACAAGGAACCAAACTTACTTGGATTTTTCTTTGAGACTTGAATGCTCTCCATGTTTTTGCTAAATGGGTTCAACAACAACTCGACAAGGTCAAATGATAGGTTTTTCTTTACCACTTTAAATGCTAGGTCAATAGCTCCACAAGGAATGATGTTTAATCTACTCAAGCTTTATATCTTATGAAAAATCACATGGATACCAAACTTTACCTCCAAGTTTGTAACTCCATTGAGTTTCATACCTCAACCATCCCACTTGGCAAGAGTTCTCTTAGTTAGTTCAGCCTGACCTAGGGTTTTTGTAGTCTTTTCATTGTTCAACATTGGCAACCATGTTATCCTCTATATCATCTTATTTGTAATTTGAATAGGGTAATCTAACCATAATTTCATGTCATGGACTTAACTCAAGATTTCCAAATTCTTGTGCTTAGGTTTCAAGCTCCCATCCAGACATAATTCATTGAATGTTTGGTTCATCTCTAGGGTTCTCAATTCTTGAATTGAACAATGATAAAATGATGAAATCTTGTGAATTAAAATTGCCTTTGGAGGAATCAATGACTGCACCCCAATGGGATCAAATTCCTATGTGATCATTGAACTTAGTTTGAATGTGGGTTCTTTGCAATCAACTCCTCAAACCAACATCTATGAACCCTTCTTTGCTTTGTTGTTGGAAGATGCCATTCTTTTTTGATAATGCTTCAAACACAAAAGAAAACTTCAACAATAATAGCTTCAAATCATTTTGGGCTTTGGATTTCTCTAAGCTCTTAACCCTAGAAAATTTGTGGTGAGACAATGATCTTCAATTTCTCCTTTTAACTAGATTTAGTCTTCAAGTCACCATTAATGTGTCATACAATTGTTTTCTTGGTGATATGCTATCCTCCACTTGGCTAAGTTTTTATTACTTAGAAAATACCTTCAACTTGGTAAAGTTATCACCACTTGTTCTGAACTTGGTAGAGTCCCAAATTGGCATTTGTATTTAACAATAGGTAAGGTTATACATCTTGACCTCACTTGATAAGGTCTTGTGACCTAACCTTGCTTAGTAAGGTCTCCATTTGTCATATCTATTTGGTGATCCTTATTCATCTTGAATGTTGATATGGATCTTCTAATTTTTGACTAGAACTGACATGAGATGTCTTCTTAGAATCACAGTTCTAGTAATCTCCACAAAGAACTAGGTTGAAATGGTTGAGTCACCCAACTCATTGACTTGGGTGTCAACACTTTCATTACTTTGATTTTCATCCTAAGGAGATTTCCTTGCCCATTTTTGCCTCATCTTACTTCTGATATTGTTAGCCTTTTCCCTCTTTTCATCTTCAATTATTCCTCGGTTCATATAGTTCTTAGAAAGATGTCCAAGTTCTATACATACAAAACATATCTTTGTAGTGTCTCTCTTCCTTATGTGATGTTTTACACAATTTTCTCCAATGTGCCCAAACTCACCACAATAGTGACATCTACACCATGTATTATAATCCCAACCAAATATAGCTTTTACAATTTGTTATGTTGGGTTCTATTTCTTGGTTTTGCATTTTGAATATTTTTGCCCTTGTTTGATGCAATTGAAATATTTTCTTTCAAACTTAGGTTTCTCAGTGCATTCACTTCTCTATGTCCTATTTTATTGCAACTATAACACTTTCCACTAAAATTTGTTTTACCATTGCTCCAACACTTTTTTTATGTATGTCCCATCTTTCCACAATGATTAACAGTAGGCCTTTTGTTCTTTTGAGCTCCTTGTTAAGATGATTCACCTTCCTAATCCATCTTTTCCTCTATGTCTAAATTGAGTTTGACAATCAGTTGATTCATTCTTTCATGAAATTTCATAATCCTCTCATTGATTTACTTTTCTATGCTAAGGTCATTCTTCAATCTTTCATTCTCTATCCTCAAGTTGATAAGCTCTTGATTTTCATCATTGAGTTGATCAATCAGATCTATTTAATGAAGAGATATTTGATTAATTTCATTTTCCTTTTCTTCTATTTATTCTTTGGCTTTGTCCTTTTGTTCCATGACTTCACACAATCTGACTGATTGAATTTCTTGTTCTCTTCTCAAATTTCTAACTTCTTTGTGAAGAGTAAGATTCTTTTCAATTCAATTTGTGATTGTTACATCAGATTCATTTGAGCTTCTTTCTTAACAAATGTTTTTAATTATTTCTTCAATGTAGAGATCATCATTCATCTTTTCTGCAAGATCTTTTCTTCTTCTCAAGGATCTAGAGAGTTGCTCTTTCATTTTCTTGAATTGATCCATGGCCAATTGCAGATCCAAATTTTCATTTTTGATAGCTTTCTCAAGTCTATATACTTCCATTGTCTCTAATCTTTTCTCAAGATGCTAACATTCTAATATGAGAACCAATTATTTGATACCTATTGTTGGAAATGTAGTATAGCTTGGCTGACTAAGAAGGGGGGTGGATTAGGAACCAATAAAACTTATACTTTAATTCACCAATTAGACCACCACCACATAATCTGATCTAATTACATGCATGAAAGAATGAAAGAAATAAAACATTTATAACACTTGACACAATATTTGGTAACCTATAAACCTTCCAAATATAAAGTAAAATTGGGGTGGGGATGATACCCACAAGCTTTATTACTATAGTATAAAGTTAGCCTGTTAAAGCTTATAATTGATCACTTCTAATGATCTTCCGTATTAAGAGAAATAAGGACTATTAGGTTCACCTTGTGAAAGGATTTATAACATATAATGGAGTATCCACTCTATTAGGAGATTTGGAATGAGATTGTTAAGTCCACCTTGTTAAAGGATTTGACTCATACTCCTATTAGGATGAATTACTAGTTGATCTCTAATCTATAATTGGTTTATTGAATGAGATTACTTTGAATAACAATGATCACCTTTCTATGATTGATAAGTCTCTTATTTTCCTTATACTAGTTGAAGACTTCTTTAATTTTCAATCTTCTTCTTCTTTCTCTTTGATATGATTCACATTAACTATGAAAAGATATATTACACATATATACCAATCTAATTAATTACCTTTTGGAGTTAGCTACAATACCAAATTCAAACAATCTTCACAAAGCCTGCTCACTGCTATAACTTAGGTTCTAAAGACCACTTGGGTGATGTTATAACACTTGGGAACACTTGTCAACACTTGGAAAAATCTAGCAATTGGTTGATGTAAATTCTTGGTCCATACTAATCACTTGGGGCAATAGGAACTCAGTTAGCACTGGATGACTCGACAAACACTAAAGAAATCAGTAGACTCAATTGACACTGAAATGCTTCATCAACACTATACTTTGCCTTAGATGCTTGATAGGCATTTTAAACCTTGGAAAACACTATATTCTATCTTAGATGCTTGGTAGACATTATGAAGCTTGGTATGAACTGTAATCTGTCTGATTAGCCCAGTAGCAACTTAAACACTTGGCTTACACTGCTAGTAGTATGATAAGCTTGATAGCAATGTAACCAATTGACTAAGTAATAAGTCACTAATAGATAAATTATTTGACCATCGAGTCAATAGACACACCTATTTCACAAAGAAAATATAAGAGATTAGAGAAGACAAAGCAAGAACCTACACCATACTCCAAGAAAATGGTCAAGCAAACCACAAGTGGAGTTAGGAAATGAAGAAAGACACTACAAATTAGTGATTCTAAGGAATCTGATGATGAAATTTTGGAGAAACCAATCGAGTAAGAAATAGAAGAAGGAAGAACATTAGTAGGCAAGAAGGCATAGAAACCAAAGGTAGACAATCTAAACATGTAGATTTAAATGATGATAATTATGTACAATTGAATATGTATTATAGCTTATATAATAATATGGATAAAAGACAATTAGAAAATGCCATAGTAAGGAATATGATCTTGAGGAACAAAAGATTTGATAGTATACAAGGAAAGATACAAGAAGATCTCTATAACAGGTGACTAAATAGAAAAAGGAGAGTAGTAGAAGAAGACACCAAGCTAAGAGAGAGCATGGCTAACAAATTATATGAAGTAAACACCAAGGAAGACTTGGATATAATTTTGAAAGGAATTTAACCCCTACTAAGGAATAAAAGAAGAGTTATTCTTCTTATGGGAGGAAACTATGATGAAGTAAGGAAAGAAATAGAGGAAGCCATTGTGAAACACATGACTTCAATACCTCTAGACATGAAGGAGAGTGCACAGACACAATTAGGTAGTCCAGTCTATGTGGAAGCCAATACTCCCACTAATGATGAAGAAGATGTTGAAGAGACACCACAAGAACCATCGTCTCCTTACATAGTTATGGGTACTAAATCCATGCAAGTGGATAGTACACACATAACAATAGATACTATAGAAAACCCTTTTGCAACTTATAGAACAACAATTGTTGGAAATATTACTGGCTATACCAGTTTTGATGAACAAGATGAAGAAGAAGAAAGAAAGAAGAATACAAAGAGAAAAAGATTAGAAGAAGAAGGAAAGAAAATTGTAGACAAGAAAATAAAGAAAAAGAAGAAAAGAGAAAAGAAGAGAAGAGGAAAGAAGAGGAAAAGAGGAAACAAGAAAAGAAAGAAGAAGAAGAAAATAGAAAAGAAAGAAGAAGAAGAATCAAAGAAAGAAGAGGAGAAACAAAAGGAATCTAAGAAAGAAAGAATAGAAGAAGAGAGAAAGGAGGATGAGGAAGAGTAGAAGAGTATAGAACTAAAAGTAGTTAAACTTATTTCTAGAGCAACTCCAAAGTAGCAATAGGAGCAATACTATCTAATGATGATGATGATCAGAAAGGACTGATGAATTATTTGAGAAAATTTCTCCAAAAGAATAAATTAGTTAAGTCTTTGGAGAAGACATTATTAGAAGTCTTGGAAAGAATGTAAAAGATAGTTCACATAATTCCATACTTGTAGACTAAGGCTAAAGAATTGGTGAAGTCTTTTGATAAAGAATTCACAACCTTGTCTGAAATTGCTTCAACATAAGCATAGCCAAGCATGATGCATCATTGTTTGATATAGTATAAAGAAATATGAGAAATCATATAAAGTCATTAGATGTATACATCAATGAATTGAGGAAGAACATTAATGAAAGTAAGAAGTTGTATGGACAATGCACATTGTCATAGAATTACCTTTCAGATTTTGAGAATTAGATCAAGGGTCAAATGAGTGAGCTTCATACACTCACCACTAGGTTGCATTTATTACAGGCCAACATTGAATTTTTGGAACTAAAGTAGAGAAGATTCATAATGAAATTAGAGGAACAGAGACTAATAAGGAAAAGGTAATCAAAAGTCTCTCTACTCTTAAGAAATTTTTTCACCTAAGATCAGCATTTTGTAAAGGCAATTAGAGGAGTGTCTTGCATCCAAGGACTCCTATGAAAAATTTGTTATTACTAACTTGAGCATGGTAGAAGTGGCATCCTATGCACTCATTAGTAGCTTTGACACAGTTAAGGAGAACTACAAGAAAGAAGTTTAGAGACTAAAACTTGTTTATGCATACTACTTTTCCAGAATAACAAATTGATCAACAAAAGGCCACATAGTTTTTGTATATAGTTTTTGACACCTTTTCCATTGATGTCAAAGGGGGAGAAGTATATGTGAGGAAAATTGTATATCTTTATGATGTTTAATGGAGAAGTGTACATAAGAAAAAATATATATGTATATGTAAGGGGGAGTATACCTATATATCATTATAAGGAGTAATAAGGAATGTAATGATCCATCAAAACATGAATAAAATATTTTTTTGTTTTGAAGGCAATTTTTGTGTAGCTACTTTTTGTATTTACGTATGTTTTCTATGATATCATTTTGGGACTTAGCCAATTTTTCCCAAGTGTTGCCATCAATGCCAAAGGGGGAGATTATTGGAAATATGGTTAGTTAGATGTCTAAATTGTTTTCATTTATGGAAATATGTATTTAGTATTTCATTTATATATTTAGAGTTAGAAATTTGTCTAAGTGTTAGACAGTTTGCAATAGTCCAAAGAAAGATGTGATGTGTACAGACAACACACTTTGAGTTATCTCATGCACTATTGAGGATAGCTATATGAAAATTTCATGATGATGTAGGCTAGTGCATAGATGTGCATGGATAGTATGGTGCAAGTTATAGTTGATTTACTAGTTTAGGTATTTAATAGGATAGAATAGAGCATATCTGAAATATGAGTTATACAACTTAAGTAATTATTTTGGTGAGAAGATAATTACTAAGTCATGATGGGCTAATATTATAGATATTAATCCATAAGATATTTTATAATAAGTCAAGTGTGTGAAGATATAAAGGCCAATTGAGTAGAGATTTATTAATTTGCGAGATATAAGTAGAGATCTTATCTTGCACAAATAATGAGTAAGATGTGTGACATGTGAATTATTGTAAAGATAGCTTGAAAGATATGTGAGCCTTATGTGATACAAAATATGATGTATGATTAGATCAAGTGTGAGTTTCAAAAGTGAGAAAGTACTGCATGTATACCTATACTTGTGAAGAACTTTATTGCTTACTTCATGTTAGGGTAGTGGGATGTTCTTGCATGTATTGTATTTGATCTACCAACTCCTAATAGGGTTGAAGCTTTTAAGAAGACCTAGTCCTCTAACAAGGACTCGAGACACTATATGTAATTCATAGACTCCTAACAAGGTCAATATCCTTAATAAGATTCTTTTTTTTAGTGAATCATCTAGAGGGTATCATCCCCAGTGGGGTTTCCCCTTGGCCAGGGTTTCCCTACTTAACAAATAATGGTGTTATGAGTTCTCTTTGTCTATGGTTATATTTATTGTTCAAAATTTTTCACTTACTTTCACATACAAGTTATAAAGTAATTAACAATATTTAGTTGTGGGAAAAAATTGTAGAATATTGATTCACCCACACTCCCCCAGTATTATCTATTTCTAATTAAAACCCTAGTGGGGATGGTACCCAAAAAATGATTTACTAATATAAAAAGCCTTTGTTAGAGGATGGACTCTATTAGGAACCAATGAAATAAATTTAGTACATATTAGTCCCTATTAGAAGAATTTGAATCCTTGCTAGGAGTTTTAGAAGGCAGATGGACCTATTGCCCAAACAGCTTTAGTGGCGAGACCACTAAACTCAATATCCAACTAATACTTTTATTATTTCTTGAAAAATAATAGAAATGAATAACTCCTTCTCTACCCCTTGATTAGATTTATCCTCTTCAAATCTCGATATGAGATCACTGACTTTGCATCCAATAATCGCTTGGATCTTTTACTTGAATTTACCAAATATTTCACATATCACACACTTGAATGCATTAATCAAAATTTTTACCACAAGGAAAGTAATCTTCCTTTATACCATATCCTCAAAATAATTTCTTGAGTTGGCCTTGAGGCTTTCCCAATTAATTATAATAGGACTTCTTTAAGATATTATAAAACTTTACATCTTTTTCATAATTACAAATCATTGTTAGCTCATAGTCCTTACAACTTTCCACACATGTGACCTTAGAAGTTGTGCACTCACTAATTTCATCATCAAACTATCTACTATCACAGTCTAACTATGTGTATCATAATTCTGTCCCATCTAAGAGATATAGCTCAATCATTGGAAACCACTTATCGAGTACTCTATTGGTGTAGAGCACCAAGGCACTTGGTTTATGTTTTCATTTTTAGGTTTGTTTTCACCTACTTATGCTAGAATAAACAAACCTTAGATGAAAATCCCATGGTTGTCAAAGAAAGACACCATTTTGTATGCTTAAGGCACTTTATGCAATTTATGAGCAAAAGTTAATCATTAGGAAAATTTGAGTTTTTTAATCTTTTTGGTCAAGAAAGCCTAGGATTAGGTGGTTTTATTTTGTTTTAGGTATGTTGGAACCTTTTCCAAGTCCTAGATGTAGACACCTAAATCTGATTACACCGCTAGGTAATCGTGTTTAGTCATCTTCTAGGACATTATTAATTAAATATTTATTATGTATTTAATTAATCATCATCCCCTAGTTAATTAATTAATTTAATTAACTATAGCCCAATTGATAAAATCAAATGATAACTCAAAATTAATTTATCAATTAAATCCCTATTTCTCTATTAAATTAAATAAAACCTCAAACCTATTTAATTTAATCTCACATCCATAATTTTATTAAATAAATCATTTAATAAATTATTCGAACCCCTAAAACATCCCTAAACACTATCCTAACCTCTAATCCAACCCATTGACCCATACTAACCTCACTTAGCCACCTAACTAACCCATCCCATCAAAGCTAAGCCACTTGCTCCCTAACCCCTTTCCTAAGCCAAGTCTAATCTCCGTCCTAAACATGTGCACAACTTTAAGCAAGGGTTAAGACTTGCTAACCCAAGCTAAAGTCAACAAGTCTCCCTTATCCTCTTCAATCCCTATCCAAAAGAATTAATGGCTCTTACATGCCATTAATTCCTCTTACATCCCTCTTTATGTCTCTTACATCCCTCTTACACACTCATGCTCCCTCATTACTCCCTTTGACCAACCATTATCCCATCCCCTCACACTCATCCTCCTTGTGATGAGTGTCACTCCCTTTAATTACTCTAAACAAGCACAATCCATGTGCTTCCCTTTCAAAGCATCTTAGACCTCCCTCACCATTCTTTCATCTTTGCATCCTGACCCTCCATTTCTCTACCCCTTAGCCTATAAATAAAGCCCTTCCCTCTCATAATCCATCAATCCACTTTTCTAAAAACTTATAATGCTATTTTGAGAGACTAAAAACTACCAAAATACCATCATAATGCTAAAATCCATCCATACCCCCATTGTTGAAACCTCACCAATATACACACTTGGTAAAAATGCCCACCTATTGGAAGCTTGAGCACATTGTGAGCATACATCCTTATCCCATCAGGGACATAGCTTTGTCATCATAGGTTATGCCTAAGGAGCTTACCATTCTTGGTTGGCCTTCCTTTTGGTGATAACCTCGTCTTATCATAAGTGTTAACTTATTTAGTTTTGTGAATGCTTTATTAGTTAGTATTCCCTTATTACACGATTAGATTAGGTGATATATTTTGGTAAGCCTATTGGGACCCCACATTTGGGTCACCATAATCATGCTCTTTTGTCTATTTTGTTAAACTAATCCACCTAATGGTTTATGCTTATTTGTGAGGATAGGTGGTGTTTTAACATTTTTCTAGGTACTAAGGTCTCTTATCTAAAATTGCACTCTCGATGATGAAAGAAAATGCCAATTTAAGCAACATTTTAGGAGCCTTTTTTCATAATCCTACAACCACAAAATAGCGAACCTATGATTGCAAAATAGTGAGCCTATGATAATGCTTGACCAAAATATCTAAGCCTAGAAAAATTAGTTTTATCCTTTCACCCTCAATCCTATAGATAAACTTGCTAGTGGGAATGCATTTCATAAACTTGCAAGATCACTATTTTGTAGGATTACTCTGTTACTTTCTTTGCATGGCCCTTTTTTTTGCAGTTTCACCAATTCCCTGCAACATGATCTTGCTCTATTTGAGTGTGTTTGTGGGATCATTATTTTACTTGCAAGATCACTGCTTTACTTGTGGGATCACTTTTTGCCTCATAAGATCATTATTTTGAAAAAAAAAGAGTATAAATCAAATTTTGAATTTTGATGGTTATGTAGGATAGGGTTATTGTAAGCATTTTCATGCCTCTAAAAAAGCACAAAAAAAGTTAAATTATTTTTCCCATAGTAAAGCTTTAATTATGGGGATTTTTGGGTGACTAATCAAATTGATTTTTTGTACCATTGTAGATTGGAGCATCTTCAAAGCCTAACCATGTTTTTTGCAGGTTTTTCTTAGAGTGAACTTGTATGTTTAAACAAATATTTCATTGAATGAATTTTTCTTAGCTCAAGCTTGAATGCCATGGAATAAAATCAAGTTTTTCACTGGAATGCATGTTTAAAAAAACAAGCACAATCTTGAATGCCAACAATCAATTAATCATTGCTATACCTCACACTTCAACTTTGGGGCTTAATAAGAAATCACTCACTCTTGAATACATAAATGAATTGATTCATTGACTCATTCCTTATCAAATTTATCATGTTGATGATGCTCAATTTACTTATGTTGACAAACTCTTGATCTTCATTATGTTAACAATGTGTCAAGTTGGAATGAACATTGTATGCCATAAATACAAGTGTCTTCAATCATAGATTACAAAATCTAAATCATCAATTGGAAAAGAATGAGTTCCTTTTAAACCCAAGATCAATTATGTGGTTTTTTTTTACACTTTTTAGGAGGCCTACTTGGGGATTTCATCACCCCTTGGGATGACCTCAACTCTAGCATTCTAGCGGAGTATAAATATTGGGAGGTAAATTGAAAGACACCTCTCTTGGAAGCATAATCTTGTCACTCTTGGCTAAGCACCAAAGAGCTTTATACCTTTTGGAAGTAAAGGTGGAGATTTGGGTTACCATCTCCTCCTAGCTGAGTTGCATTATTTTCTTTCATCTATAGATTTGGGCCTTACATGCCTTGCATATATCAAGGACACCGCTAGCTGAGCTTGTATATCCTAGTAAAGCATTATAAGGTTATTGATGTGTTTGACATGCCTGAGTGGTGTTAGCTAAAGAGATCACTTATATTTCTTTTGAGATAATTATTAGCAAGTCCATTTGCAACAACTCTGAGTCCAATTTGCTCTACTTTTATCTAGTGGTAAATAATTCAACCCAAATGAAAGGCAGAATTAGCGTAGTCACTACCTCATTAGAGATTCATCCAAAAATTTCATAGCATTGTCATCCTAATCAAATCCTTTCCTATAGCATTCTAGTCTTCCATAAAGTCTTCCTTATCTTAAGATAGCTCAATTCTTCTAATTCATTCTCCACCCTGTTCGCATATCCTCTAGAGTTAGTCTTTCCTCCTATCGTGATCTTCCAAATCAGAATCTAAGCCCATGTACCTCTCCTAGTCTACATTTTCATATTCATCCTTCATCCCCAAAAAATTATGTCACAATCCTATTATGATGAGTTTGGTCATCCCACCTTTTCTTCTACTCCATCCTATTCCAATGATGATGAAGATTTGGTTAACTATGATGGGTATATTGAAAGCCTTAGAGATATTGGGCTTGAAATTCTCCAAAATCTAAACATTCCTCCAAACTACTCCATCATTCCTTCGTGCATACCCACTAGTACTTCTTACCATGCCTTTGACAAGGGAAATCCATTATTATCCTCATCCTTACCTCCTTCCTATATTGTGCCCACATATTCCTCTTATACATCAGTCATACCTCCATCTTCTTCCACCTTCATATCCCAGTCTCCACCATTCCAGAATATTTCTAGTAGCTACATCCCTAGTCCAAATCCACCATCCCAATATCCTCCAACCAATCCTAGTCATACAATGCATCACTCTAATCCTCTTACCCTTCCTAGTCCAACATGCCCATCTCCAAGGAATTTTACAAGGAAACCAAAAGAAAACCCATCTCCCACACCCATCACTCCTCTTACATCATCCTATCACTACTATCCCTATCTCATCTACCCCACTTATCAAACCCATTCCATCCCTTACTTCCCATCCATTGAATCACTCCAAATCCCATCTACATCTCATCCTCCTAGCATTACCCAAATCCCATGTAATAAACCTAATGATTCCATCCCCCATCAACCCATCCCCATTGTAGAACCTCCTACCCATCCATCTACCTCACTGTAAGAAACTATCCATACTTGTCCTATCATACCATCCACTCCCACCCATTCCTATCAAGACCTTGTCCAAAAGAATGTTGAAATATCTCATGACACAAAAGAAGATCCAACCATCCCACATACTCCCCTACATGATCCACTTTTACCATTCAACCCATCTAAAGAGTAGTAACTATCCCCTCCATATCTAAATCCTACCATCATACCTAATCCATCTCAAGATCCATTCTATCAACCCATCCAAATAAAGATCCTATCCTTCCATCCCCTCCACTTCATGCTCATACATACCATATAATCCATGATGATAGATCCATAGAAGAAGAACTAACTATCATATCCAAAGCTTTGACTCCTTCAACCAATAATGGACTCACATCTTGTGTTCCAAATAATGAACATCATATTGAATAAAGAAATAAAAGTGTATCTCTAGATGTTGGTATCCCCTCTATCCCTACATGGTCACCAGCCCTTCCATCTCCACCCCAAATTTCCCATCCATCTTGTTCTCCATCTATTTGGGCCCTTATCCTACTACTTCTTTTCAACCCTCCATTTTGGGTCCGTATATCCCTATCTAAATCCCCCATCCTTTCCATCCATTTTGGGTCCTTATATACCTAGTATTAATCCTTTATCTCCTCCATCTATTTTGGGACCTACTCCTTCCTTATTTTCATCTATTTTAGGCGCATATACTTCATTCTCTCCATCCATTTTGGGCAATTATATGCATCCATATCTTGTATTCCAATCTATCATTCCATCCCCTCAAATCCATAAGCTAGATCATCAAAGGAACTCATCCTTGAATCCCTTCCAACCTCCAACCTCTATCATTCCATCCATAAACCCTCCATATCCTCCATGCTCTTGTTCCCATACCATAGCTAATAGAATAAAATTGGATACCAAAATAAAAAAACAAAAATCTAAAAATCAACAAAAATCCAAGTTTCGACATGTCCCTTCTAAAATACATGTTCCAGAAGAGAAGCATTTGATCCAAATGAAAGAAAAAATTCAAGAGGCCACAAAGGTGCAAGCTGAAATAGTAAACAATTATGTGGATACCTAGGATGCTCATAAAAGAATTGCATCTCAAGGAAAAATCTCAATTGTCATCCATTCCTGCTACTCAAAAAGCCTCATTTGTTCATACTTTATCCAAATCTCCATATATACATCCGTTATCCCCCCAATCCACTATTAGTCCATATATTTCTTATCCTAGATTTCCAATCCTCCATCTTCCAAATTTACTATTAGAACTTATATTTATTTTCCTCAATTTTCTCCTTAACATTGCTCAACACCATCTTTCCTACTACTTCATCACCTTTCAAGGTGTGTGCCAATGATGATCTTTCCATCCATTTACCCACAACTCTTATGTCTTCCTATCTCTTATCTGCCAACTCCCACCCACCATTACACTCCTTTAAATCCAATTTTTTTTCCACCCATCCTAACAACATCTAGGAGTAAAAATGCATAAAAAAAATTGAAAGAAAAACCATCCACTAGTGAATACTTGGCAATTCATGAATCTTGGACAAGTACCATGATGAAAACTTGGCAAACACACATCATGTGTAATCCCTCCATCCAAATGCTCTGCACACTTGGGGCACATTCCATCACCCACCATAACCATCTCATCCCACCATACCAACCACATCTTATCAATTTCACCCACCATCCTCCTTAAAATCTTGATACAAATAAAATCCATCACCAGATACATGCTTTTGGTCATCCTTTTTGATATCCATTTCCCATCACAGTTTGTATCCACCTATCCTTTATCCACCCATTCTTTTATCCATATAATCCCTCCATGAGCCTCATCCAACCATCATATGTTACCCTATACTTCATTAACCTTTCACATCCTAGCTTCCATCTATCACCCTCATTCTCTTGTTGACAAATCTTCCATCCTATCACACCCCTCATAAAAAAATCCTCCTAGCTTCCATCTATCTCCCTCATCCTCTTGTTGACCAATCTTCCATCCTATCACATCCCTCATAAAACCTCCTCTTGAATAACCTATGATAACTATGGGCACTATATTCCTTGGAGATTATGTTGTGTCCCTCTTTTCATCCCTCCATTCTAGCCCCATTTTCATCTTGTCATTCCCAAAATCATAGCTTTTTTTTTCTATCCTTGTACTTCTCCACACCTCTCCATATTTCCATCACCTATTATATCCCTTGTCATTAGTATCTAGCTCTAGGCTATCCCCATCTACCCCAATATCATCCATTCATATCCTAATGCTCCTATAAATCTATCATCGGCTGCACCATCCCATTGCACATATTTTTAACTCATCCCATCACCTTCTTAATCTTCTACCTAACCTTGTTGCAATCCTTGGTCATACTCCAATCATCATCATTAGGATCCATCCTTCCCCCTCCTTATCTTTAGGTATATCATTTTCTTATCCACATCACCCTATTCACCCTCAATCCTTGCTACCTCCTCATCCTTAGCTTTTTTCTTGCTACCTCTTCATCTTGAGCTTTGTTTTCCCTACTATCTCCTCATCTTGAGATTTTTTACCCACTATCTCCTCATCCTAAGATTTTTTCCTTGCTACCCCTTCATCCTAAGATTTTTTTCCCCCTCTATCTCCTAATACTAATATTTTTACCTCTATTATCTCCTCATCTTAAGCTTTTCATCTGCTATCTCCTCATCCTAAGATTTTCATCCTCTATCTCCTCATTCTGATATTTTCATCCCCTATCTCCTCATCTTGAGCTTTTTATCCACTATCTCCTCATCCTAAGCTTTTCATCCCCTATCTCCTCATCCTAAGCTTTTCGTCCCCTATGTCCTCATCCTAATCTTTTTATCCACTATCTCCTCATCCTGAGCTTTTCATCCCCTATCTCCTCATCCTAAGCTTTTCATCTGCTATCTCCTCATCTTAAGCTTTTCATCTACTATCTCCTAATCCTGAGCTTTCATCCACTATCACCTCATCTTGATATTTTTATCCATTATCTTCCCATCCCATGCTTTTCATCCCCTCTATCTCTTATCCCAAGGTTTGCCTCTATCTCCTCATTTTAGTCTTTTTATCTGCTATCTTCTTATCTTTATCTTTCTTGCTGCTATCCTATCATGTTGAGCCTTTTTTTTAATAGTAATCCCTTGTAAATACTTTGGTTTATCAGCTATATATTCCTTACACATTAATCCTTATCTTGGTACCATTGTATATCTTGTGCTTTAGCAAATCCTCGTACGAAATCCCTTTTCATCAAAATGTTGTTCTAAAAAGTTCCTCTTTCCTGGCTCATCCTAGTGCTTGATATTACTGATAGATCATTTTAGGATGCATCCTTCCTCTCACCTAATCTTGGTCCATCAGTATCTAGTCTTCCCAATCTCTTTGGAAAAGGGTTAATTTTTCATGGATTTAAATTTTCTTTCGATTTATTTTCTTTTCAGAATTTTAAGTTTGGTTATTAAAGTATCTCTTCCAAGAAATTTGGGTTGTTCCCTCCCCAAGGTCACCATGATATTTTATATCATGGTGTGATACAAATGGGGAAATTTGAGGGCAAGGTTTTGATCAAGTCTCTTTTGTCTTCTTTTTTCTACTTATGAGTTAGTCATATATGACCCTTGCATATTACAAACATATGATCACTTGTGGTTACATGGTGCACTTGGGAAATATCATTTGGTTGTGGGTTACCCAGTATCATTTCCACTCTGATTCCTCTAAGATTCATGTGTGATGCTAGGGCAATACTTGTGTGTTTTTTTTGCATCAATCCTATGTAATATTTATAAAAAGGCCTTGATGTTCTTCATAACCTTGGCATATCCCCACTATTCCTATATCAAAGTAAGTGCTCAACTACCTAGTGGTGCTCCCCTTTGGAACACCCCCATGCTCAAGCTTCAATGGATTACTTCACACTTCCATCCTAATCCAAGCATCCCATCCTATTAAAAGATCCAATCCTATCAAAACATCACATCCTATCAAAGCACCCCATCCCACCCAATCCACCCTCCAATCATGATCTAGCCAATCTATCAATCATATAGTATTGAATCCTACATCAATCATAATCATAGTACCTACATCAATCATAATCTCAGTCATCACCAATCCTAGAATCATAATCTCCCCAACCTTACCATCTTCTAGATCACTTCCCTAGGTTCATTTAAATTAGCCAATCACCCTCCCCCCTCCCCATATAACTAGATTTCTTAACCATTTCTTATCCTTGCACACAAGTTTTTCCTTTGTATCATTCTCCCCTAGCAAGAGTATGAGCTTCCTTAAACCCCCTATCTTAGCCACTCTCAATCCTCCTGCTCACCCTAGCTTCTTGTAATTTTCAAGAAGTTGTTAGGCCTCAGCTTCTCTCCTTGCCACCTTCTTTAGGGGGCATCATGCAGTCTATTCTCTCCTCTTCCACTCAAAATTGGGGCAACCATGTTTCTTTAAAAAGTCTTCTTTGCATCGTTTATATTCAAACTTCTCTGAAATAGTGTTGTTTCAACACTAGGTCAAAGAGGGGGTAAAATGTAGACACCTAAATCTGATTACACCATTAGGTAATCATATTTAGTCATCTCCAACAATATTATTGATTAAATATTTATTATTTAATTAATTAATCATCATCCCTTAGTTAATTAATTAATTTAATTAACTATATCCCAATTGATAAAATCAAATGATAACCCAAAATTAATTTATCAATTAAATCCCTATTCCTCTATTAAATTAAATAAAATTTCAAACCTATTTAATTTGATTCCACATCCCCAGTTTTATTAAATAAATTATCCTAACCCCTAATCCAACCCATTCACCCATACTAACCTTGCTTAGCCACCTAACTAACCCATTCCATCAAAGCTAAGCCACTTGGCCCCTAACCCCTTTCCTAGCCAAGTCTAATCCCCCTCCTAAACATGTGCACAACTTTAAGCAAGGGTTAAGACTTTGTAACCCAAGCCAAAGTCAAAAAGTCTCCCTTATTCTCTTCCATCCCTATCAACAGCATTAATGGCTCTTACATGCCATTAATTCCTCTTACATCCCTCTTTATATCTCTTACATCCCTCTTACAAACTCATCCTCCCTCATTACTTGCTTTGACCAACCATTATCCCATCCCCTCACACTCATCCTCCTTGTGACAAGTGTCACTCACCTCATCTAGTAGTGTAATAAAGGAATACTAACTAATAAAGCATTCACAAAACTAAATATGTTAACACTTATGATAGGACGAGGTTATCACCAAAAGGAAGGCAAACCAAGAATGAAAAGCTCCTTGGGCATAACCTACGATGGTTAAGTTATGTCCCTAATGGTATAAAGATGTATGCTCATAGTGTGCTCAAGCTTCCAATAGGTGGAGGTTTTTACCAAGTGTGTATATGGGTGAAGGTTTCAACAATGGAGGTATCAATGTATTTCAACATTATGATGGTATTTTGGTAGTTTTTAGGCTCTTAGAATAATATTATAAGTTTGCATAAAAGTGGATTGATGGATTATGAGAGGGAAGGGCTTTATTTATAGGCTAATGGGTAGAGAAATGGAGGGCCAAGATGCAAAGATGTAAAAGATGTTGTTAATGCAATAAGAGGATCTATTGGTATAGTAGATGATGATACTATACTAAGCAACATTTTAAGAACACTATTGCCTATATATATGCTATTAGAGTATTTACAATACAAGAACTGAGATGTATAGTAGGGAATGTTCTAACTCTTGAAGGTTTGGTAGGTAGACTCATTTCTTTTGAGCTATCTAACTTTGATAATTACAAACTTGAAAATATTGAATCTACTTTCAAAGCTAAGCTGTCATTAAAAGAATCTAGTGTGAAGAAGAAAAAGACAAAATGTGTGTCTAGTGATAGTGATATAGATGAGAAAGATGTAGATCAACTTGAAGCACTATAGGCAAGGAGATTTCACAAAGGTATAGGAAAGTTTAAAGGTAAACTAATTATCATTTTTTTTAATTGCAAAGAGGTCGGTCATATTGTTGCTATATTTTCAGAGAAAAAGAACTATAGAGGTGGTGACAAGTACAAAAGTAGAAGAGATGAAGATAGCAAAGATTACAAAGACAAAGGCAAGAAGTCTTGCTATATTTCTAAAGAGGAAAAAAGAGATGAATATGATGAACATGATGATGAAGTGGTGTATGTTGCAATGAAGGATAAATATGATGAAGATTAGACAACTACACTTTTGTCTTGTGTGAATAAGAATGATAGATGGATCATTGATAGTGGATTTTTCACATCATATGAATGGAGATAAAAGTAAGTTCACTACCTAAAATTTTTATGATGGAAATAGTGTAATATTTGGTAATGATGCACCATGTTTGATAAAAGGAAAAGGTTGTATGAAACTCACAAAAAAGATTTTATGTGACAATGCTTATTATGTTAAAGGACTTAACTATAATCTGTTGAGTGTGTCATAACCGAATAATTTAGAATGTAAGGTTGAGTTTGAAAATAAGATTTATAAGATATATGATAGTGATGGAAAATTGATTGGAAAGGGTGATCAAACTAGGAGTAATCTATTCTACCTTGATATAGAGGATGCTACTTGTCTAGTTGTAAAATTTGATGATATGTGACTATGGCACAAGAGGTTATGTCATGTTAATTTTGATAACTTAGTCAATATCAGTAACATGAGAAAAGTTAGAGGTTTTCCTAAGTTGAAGAAGCTTGATAATATAATGTGCAAACAATGTCAGTTAGGCAAAATGACAAAGCCAAGTTTTAAGAGTAGAACTCATACCTCTGAAGGACTACTAGTGATTGTTCATACTGACTTGTGTGGACCAACTAAAGTGCAAAGCTACAAAGGAGATAAGTACAGTATGCTACTTTTTGATGACTATTATAGAATGATGAGAGTTATGTTTCTAAAACAAAAAGCCTGATGCTTTCCAAATGTTTAAATGGTACTTAGCAAGAGTTAAGAAGGAAACAAGTAAAAGTATGAAATTTTTGAGATCTGACAGAGGAGGAGAATTCACATCAAATGGGTTTGAAATGTTCTATAATGATAGAGGAATCAAAAGAAATTCATCTAGTCCTAGAACCCCTCCACAAAATGGAATTTATGAAAGGAGGAATAGGTTTGTAATGGACTATGCTAGGAAACTCATGATGGATAAAAATGTTGCTTTAAAGTACTAGAGAGAAGATGTAAGTAGGGCTATCTATACTTTGAACCATGTATAAGTCAAGAAAGGTATTCATTCAACACCTTTTGAACTATGGTATGGATACTCATCCATTGTAAAATATTTTAAGGTATTTGGAAGAAAATGCTTGGTTCTCAAAGATTTTAGGAATGGTAAACTAGATGCAAGAAGTGAAAAAGGTATATTCCTAGGTTATTCCACAAGAAGTAAAGCTCATAAGTGTTTAAGTACTAACACTAACAAAGTTGTGGAAAGTGTAAATGTGAAATTTGATGAATACATAGAATTATATGAGGCTAAACCTATGAAGGAACCAAAAGAATAGAAATTATTTGTATACTTTTATGAAGGTATGACTACTAAAGAAGATGTTGGAAATCAAGTTACAAACCAAAAACAAGTTTTAGTGATTAAAGAGTCACATACTATGAATGCCAAGTTGCATTTAGGAATCAAGCTACATTTAGATGCCAAGTTATAGAATGAAGTTGAGGCACATTCTGATTCTGAGATTAGTGTACATGAAAAAGATATTGAACTACCTGACAGGGATGTACATAGTGACTTAGAAGTTGACAAAACAAATGAAGAAACTATGGCTGAACCAAGATTGTCCAAATATGTCAAGAGACATCATCCTACTACATAAATCATTGGAGATAAACATGCTAGACCAATGATGAGGAAATAATTGAGAAATTATAAATGTTTGCTAAGCATGAAAGAACCAAAATAGTGAAAGATGCCTTAGAAGATATGGAATAGAGTAAAGCCATGAAAGAAGAGATTGAACAAACTGAAAAAAACAAGACATGGAATCTAGTTCCTAGATCAGAAGACAAAAATGTGATTGGCACCAAGTGGGAATACATAAACAAGCTAGATAAAAATGGTGAAGTCACTAGGAACAAGGAAAGATAAGTCTACAAAGGATATGCACAAGAAGAAGAAATTGACTATGGAGAAACATTTATCCCTATTGCTAGATTGGAAAGAGTAAGAAATATGCTTGCTTATTCTACATACAAAGGTTTCAAAGTTTATAAAATGGATGTTAAATTTGCATTTATGAATGGCATATTAGAGGAAGAAGTTGAAATAGAATAGCCAAAAGGAGTTGTTGATGTTAAAAATAAAAATATGATATGTAGATTACATAAAAATTTATATGGTTTGAAGCAAGCACTAAGAGAATGATATGAGAGACTTCATAATTATCTTGTGAAGATTGGATTTGAGATGACTGATGATAAAAATAATCTATACTTGAAGATAGAGAAAGGAAAAAATATTTAGTTATCTAAAATTTTTGTTGATGATATCATATTTGGAGGTCAAGATGCTTTATATAAGGATTTTGCAAATTAAATGAAGCAAGAATTTTAGATGTCTATGTTTGGAAAGATCAAGTTTTTTGTGGGTTTGCAAGTACATTAGATGAAATATGGTATATACATCACACGGTCAAAGTATGTCAAGAAGATACTGAAAACTTTTGGATTGGAGGATTCCAAACTAGTAAGAACACCTATGGTGACAAGACATAAATTGTCAAAGAATGATGATTCACCTGAAGTGAATCAAACATTATATAGGTCTATGATTGGAAAATTATAATATGTAGTACATAGAAGACCCAATATTTCATTATCTATAAGGATAGTTTCAAGATTCTCTGCTAATCCTAGGGAGAATCATTTGATGGCTATAAAGAGAATATTGAGATAAATAAAAGGAACATAGGAATATGGTCTATACTACAAGAAAAATGAAAAATTTGAATTAAGAGCCTATACTGATATTGATTGTGCTAGAAACATTGATGACAGAAAGAGCACTAGAGGAGGAGCATTTTTCTTAGGCAAGAGGCTAGTTACATGGACTAGCAAGAAACAAAATTGTACTTCACAATCTATTATTAAAGCTGAATATGTTACTGCTCTAGTAAATTGTACAAATATTGTATGAATCAAACAACTACTCAAAGGAATGAAGGAAGAGATCACTAAACCAATGATAAATTATTGTGATCATACAAGTGCTATAAATAGATTAATTAATTCTATGATGTACCCAAAGACTAAGCACATTGCAATCAAGTATCATTACTTGAGAGAATTTGTTCAAGATAAAGAGGCAAAGATTGAATATGTTAACACAAAAGAGAAAATTGCTGACATCTTCACAGAAGCATTACCTAAGGATTCTTATGAGTATCTAAGAGGTAAACTCTTGGAAATATTCAGGACTAGCTAGGTTATTGAGAAGGGAGGGGTAAATCAGTAACCTCAAAAACTTTTAACAATTTCACCACTTAATAACATAATCTAATTATCATGAATAGATCTAATCTACTGCATGCATTGGAAACTAAAAGCATAAAACACATTGAGCACAATATTTGGTGACCTAGAAACCTTCCAAATAGAAAGCAAAACTAGGTTGGGGATGATACCCACAAAACTTCAATACTATAGTATAAAGTTGGCTTGTTAAGGCTTACAATGATCACTTCTGATGATCTACCCTATTAAGAGCAATTATGATTGCTAGGTCCACCTTGTTAGATGTTTTACAAACATACAATGAAGTATGCACTCGGTAAAGAGATTTAAGAAAAAAGACTGTTAAGTCTACCTTGTTAAAGGATTTGAAGTTGATTCACCAATTAGGATGAAATAGTAGATTTGAATTACAATTGAATTGGTGATTAAGATCCTTAAAGTATTGATCACCTCTATGCGATATATGTAACTTTTTTGCCCCTGAAATGGCCTTGCAATACACTTCACTCTGCTGCTAATTCACATTCACATGCTTTTCACTTTTTTTTCACATTCAACTTGGGTATGATACAATACATAACATATATACCAACCCAATTCACATTATTACAAGGTTGGCCAATACACAAGTTAACACCAATATTATTGAGTTGGCCCAAATGTAGATACTCAGGTTTTGAGAACTAACTTGGTGAATTTCTAATACACAATGCCCACTATCATTACTTAGCATCATCATGCACTCGATAGAAGTAGATGCTCAGTCCATACTAATCACTCCAACATAGTTTCAAACTTAGTATAAACTGGTGACTTGGTAGATACAATGTCACTCAGTTAACACTAACTTTTCTTCACAAGAATTGATGACTCGGTAGACACTATGAAGCTTGTTAACCACTAAACTACTCGATAAGAACTGCTAGACTTCGCACTACCTAAATTCACTTGGTAACCACTAGAATGCTTGGCAGGAACTGTGAAGCTCTATAACCACTGAATTGCTTAGAAAACACTGGAAACTGATCAAAGAGCTTGGTAACCATATAGAATCTGAATAAGTTTTGTTACTAATAAAAAATATGACTTAATGCCAACAATCTCCCCCTTTGGCACTAGTGGCAAAAACACTTATCAGCCAAAACTTATGTACAACATAGTGTGATACTGGCTTGGTATGGCATGTTGATTTTTGATTTTCCAAAATTTGTCTTTGTAATTCTACTATATATACATTTTACACATATCTCCCCCATACAATGTACACATCATATCAAGAATAATAAAATATTGAGTATATATACAAATATCTCTCCTCCTTAAATATATACATGTTTCTCTCCCCCTTTTTGACAATAATGCCAAAGATTTATACACAATCTACTAATATAGAGATACCAAAATGTGAGAGAAATTCTAAATGTACCTTAAGAATAAGAGTTAAGGTCCCATACTAGATTTCTTGCAAAATTTTGCATGTTTGAAGAGAAACTTGGACTTCTACAGAGAGCTCAATCATATGATCTGCAATTGAAAAATTATTTTCATGGATCAATGTTTTAGAATAAGAAATGTGCTTTTTCATTGTATCCATGATAGGAAGGATCATGTTTTGGATGTCTACGAGTGTAGACCGAATCCTTGCTTCTTCTCTCAACAACTCTACCTGCATATCTGATAAGAATATGATCTTCGTGTGGTGTGCAAAGCTCAAACTGGGGTCAAGCTACAACTTCTATGCACTAGCCTTCATATCTTCATCAATCTTATTCAATTTTCTCTTTATTTTCTTTGCATGCTTGGTAATATCACATAAATTAGCAAAAAGAGATGTTACATTTGTGTAGGAGGATTCAAGATTTGACAAAATTGAAGAAAGTTCTACTTGCTAAATAACTATTTGTTGAGCAATGTTCTCAAGCACTTAATTATCAAACTTCTTCTCTGCTTTCTCTATTAGCTTATCTTGGCCACTAGAATCCTCATTGAATTTGCTAACTACCTTTTCTAATTGTAACAAAATGTGTTGAGAAGAATCAACATCAACACCTATAGCCTCTGTGAAAATATTTCTAGCACTTTCAATAATTTTGAATTCTCTATCTCTCTCTTCTCTTAATTGCTTCTTCTTGGCTTTCTTTTCAAGAAGCTGACTGACTAATCTCATCTGATCTATAGTAGCATTGTCAAAATCCAATTTGGGAATTTCAATATCCTTATCTAAATCTATATCTTCTTCTATTTCATTTCCATTGATTGAAAATATTTGTTGAATCTTTGGTTCAACTTCTAACATTAATGCTTTAGATTTTGGAATAGAAACAATAGTAGAAATAGTAGGGCTAGCAATAAAAACTTGTATAGTGCCTACTGGTGGAATACTTACTAGAGTACATAAAGAATCCAATACTGATGTATTTGCCAAAATTCCCAAAATTGAAGTAATTATAGGTGAAGTATTGATAGAAGTATTTACAATTGAAGCACTTACTGAAGCATGTACAACTGAAGGAGCCAAAATTGAAGAATCCAAAACTATATTTATAGCTAGAGAACTCAAAATTGTGGAACACTCTATATCTATTGCAGAGATTGACTTGGTGACTAAAGGATTCTGTAACTCGGTGGATGAAGTGGTAGACACTTCTATCTATGATGTGCTAAGCTGAGAGGTAGTAGGGAGTGATTGGAAATTTGATGTATCAATGGTTATCACAATCAAAGCTACTGAAGCTATCTCCATGCTTGATGATGTTACTATTTTTGCTAGAGAGTGAGGAAGTTAGGCTATGACAACTATAGTTATCTTAACTAGATCACTCTCTTCTTCTTCTTACCTAGCTTCCTCTTCAACTTCTTTCTCTTTTTCTTCTTCATCATCCTTCATCGATTCCTAATATTCTTCAACATAAATAGTATTAAAAAGAGTATTGTCTTCTTCATTTTCTTCATCCTTATCACTATCATCATCTTTGATTTCAACTAGATTCTCACTTGGTTTGTGAGGATGGAATACATTTTTCTAGAAGTTTGTAGCATTCTTCACAACATACTCAATATCTTTCATTAAAACAAGACAACTGTTGAACTTCAAAGTCATTTTGCTCTCATTGTCTTTTAATGCTTTATTCACCTTTGCATTTGTTAAGTTGGGCACCAACTATTTTAGTGTTTGAGAAAAAATGTCTTTGATAGTTTGTATGGTGTCCTCCCATCTAATCTTTGATCTTATCCAATAAAATTATAGGGACTTGTGATGCAAACCGATCAGGAGAGAATTTCCATCTGCCTAACTTATCCATGATCAGATCTTCAACTTCTTTCTATTCTGCTAGAGTCCTAGTCTCATTTTTGAGTGTTTTGAAGTTGTTTATTTCAAAACCTTCTCTTAATTGTTTTAGTCTTTCCTAAAATGTGGGAGGAGGTCAATTGAAGATAACATCACTATCATCTTTTCCTGCTTTCTTCTTGGATCTTCTTGTAAATACTATAGTAGATGGCTTTGGTGGTTTGATGATGATCACCTTGCCTTTCTTCCTTGCTAGTTCTTCTTCCTTCTCAAATTCCTGTTCATTCTTAGATTCCTCCATATCTTCACCTTTTCCCCTGGTAATCATAAGAGGGAAACTTTTTTTCAACTTTGATATCCTCCTCTTTCCTTTGTTCACCGCATGTGGAAGCTTGATCTCAAGTTCTATTCTTGCTTTAGCTTCATCATATGTTCCAAAGAGAGGTGCCTTTGGATCTATGGGCTCATTTACTAGGGCTTCAATTATTTCTTTTACCTCATCAATATTAACCTCATATGGAAGAGGTTTTACCCACACAATTCTCAGCCTTACTGCCTGAATGTATACTCTATCACTATCAACCATAAAACATACATCATCCTTATAATCTTCAACCAACTTCTTTGGTATCCTGAACCTATTGTTCATCTTTTCTTTGAAGTATTCAAAATAATTATCCATGATACTATCAAAATTTTCACCCATTTTAGCTATAAACTCATTGATCTAATATAAGACTAGCATGTCTTTTCTCCATACAACTATGTCTTTAGAGGGGAAAAACTTGTGAACATAGAAGAAAAAACATGTCAATAGTGAACCAAACTTGCATGGGTTATTCTTTGAAGTTCTAATGCTTTCCATATTCTCATTCAACTACTTCAACATCAAATCTACTAGGTCATATGAAAAATTCTCCTTAACAACCTTATAAGCTAGGTCAACTACTTCACATGACAAATTATTGAGTTGACTTGAGCTATAATCTAATGTGCTATTGCATGAATGCCACATTTGAGTTCTATGTCTGATACACTACTAATTTTCATTCCTTTGCCATCCCACTTGTCTAGGGTTTTAGTGACTTTAGCTTTGGTAAGCATAGGGAGACTAGTAATGCGATGAATCAATTTTTTTGTAATTAAAACTGGCTGCTCTAACCACAATTGACCATTATGAACTTGACTTAAGATATACCTAATCCATTTAATTTGAAAGTTTTGTGGCAGGTGAGGAATATGGGTTAAGCCTTTTTCTACCAAGTTTTTATGCTTAGGCTTGAAAATTTCATCCACAAAGAGTTCACCAAGGGAATTACCTATTTCTAGGGTTCCTATCTCTTGAACTGCACATTTGAATTGAGTTCAAATGTCATTAATAAGAAGTACCTTAGGTGGTATTTGTGATTGGGCTCCATTCGAGTTGAGGGTTTTTGCAATAGTTGGTACCAATTTGAAATTAGGAGCTTTCCACCCAAAACCTCACACCAACATTTCAAATCCTTTCTTTGTCTTGTTGCTTCTACTAGATGCCATGATAACTTGGTAAACTGAGAAAATTATTCAAAAAAAACTTTTTTTGCAAATTCTGCTCAAGATCACTAGAATGCTTTGTAAATCACTCTGTTCTCAATATACTGAATTCATGGTGGAAATAAAGTTGATTTCCTACCTTTTGATAAAAAATTATCATTAATGCTTAGTACAATGAAAACCATAATACCATACTACATAATAGCCTATTATCTACTATTTATACAAATTTCTCGATAAAAGCTTGTAACTTGGCAACCAAACATAACCTTGTTACTCTTGACATCGCTTGGTATGACCCAACCTTACTCAGTGATTATTGATGTCGAGCTTTTGTAATCCCCTTATATCTAGAATACTAATTTGGATCTTTTGCTTCCTTTCAATTGGAATTGTTTAAGATGTGACCTTGAAAATACAATTCCAACTCTTCCTTAAGGAGTTAATTGGAAATGGTGGAGTCACCGACTTCTTGAGTGACATGACTATCATCACTTGAACTAGCTTTCTCAATAGATTTATGAATCCATTGCTATCTCATCTACTTCCTAATGTTATTAGCTTTTGCCTTCTTTTCATCTTCAACTCTACCTATATTCATGCAATTCTTAGCTATATGATCAAGTTCAGTACATGTGTAACATCTTATGGTAGTATCCTTTCTTCTCATGTGATGTCTAATATAATTTATGCTAATGTGTCCATATTCTCCACAGTAATGACATCTACACCAAGTATTGTAGTCCCAACCAAATATTACCTTTACAAATTGTTCAGCTAGATTGAATGGTTTGGATCTACATTCAGATGCCTTGTGACCTTGTTTCTTGCATTTGTGACACTTGCCCTCAAACTTTGGTTTTTCTTTGCATTCATTGGCTTTATGACCATGCTAACTACAATTATAGCATTTTCCATTGAATTTTACCTTTCCATTACTCCAACATTTTTTTGATGTATGACCTATCTTGCCATAGTAATTGCAAGTGGGTCTTTGATTCCTTTGAGCACCTTGTTTGGAGGATTCACCTTCTTCTTTGTATGCAAGTCCTTCTTTACCATTTTTCCTATAAATATTCTACTCATTTTTCTTATTCAATTGATCCATGTCTCCTTGGGATTTCATTATTCTTTCATTGAGTTGCTTCTTAGAGTTTAGATCAACTTTCATCCTTTCATTGATTTTCTTTTCAGTGTTTAAGTAATTCCTTAACCTTTCATTTTCAGATCTCAGACTCATGATTTATTCATTTGCATTGGAGAGTTGATTGATAAGATTTTCTTGCTAAAGGGTTTGATTTTGAATTTCATTGTTCCTTACCTCCAAGTCTTCCTTTGCCTTATTTCTCTATTCTAAGATTTCACCCAATCTTATTGACTGAATTTCTTGTTCCCTTTTCAATTTTCTTATCTCTTCTTGTAGGGAACCATTCTTTTCTAGGAGTTCTTTGATTGCATCATTCACTTCATCTAAACTGCTTGAGGGGAAAAATCTTCAATCTTCTTTTCAACATATTGGTGGTTATTCATTTGATTTGCAAGTTCCTTCCTTCTTTTAGGGATTGAGAAAGATGCTCTTTTGCTTTCTTGAGTTGAGCTATGGCCATCTCCAAATTTAACTTTTCATTGTCAATAACTTTGTCAAGTTTGAATATCTACATTGTCCTTGATCTTTGCTCAAGCTATCACACTTTATCCCAAGAACCACAATGCTCTAATACCAATTGTCAGAAATATTTAGGACTAGCTAGGTTACTGAGAGGGGAGGGGTGAATTAGTAACCTCAATTTTTTTTAACAATTTCAGCACTTAATAACATAATCCAATTATCATCAATAGATCTAATCTATTGAATGCATGAGAAGCTAAAATCATAAAACACATTGAACACAATATTTGGTGACCCAGAAACCTTCCAAATAGAAAGTAAAACTGGGGTGGGGATGATACCCAAAAAACTTTAATACTGTAGTATAAAGCTGGCTTGTTAAGGCTTATAATGATCACTTCTAATGATTTTCCCTGTTAGGAGCAATTAGGACTGCTAGGTCTACCTTGTAAGAGATTTTACAAACATACAATGAAGTATGTACTTGGTAAAGAGATTTAAAGAAAAGACTATTAAGTCTACCCTATTAAAGGATTTGAAGCTAATTCACCTGTTAGTATGAAATAATAGATCTGAATTACAACTAAATTTCTAATTAAGATCCTTGAAGTACTAATCATCTCTATGTGATATATGTAACTATTCTGCTCCTGAAATGGCCTTGCAATACACTTCACTTTGCTACTGATTCACATTTGCATGCTTTTCACTTTTAAACATTAGACTTGGGTATGATACAATACATTACTTACATACCAACCCAATTCACATAATTACAAGGTCAACCAATACACAAGTTAACACCAATATTACTGATTCAACCCAAATGTAGATACTTGGGTTCTAAAAATTGAGTTGGTGAATTTTTGATACACAATGTCCACTATCATTACTCGGCATCATATTTATGCACTCAATAGAAGTAGAGGCTTAGTCCATACTAATCACTCCAATTTAGTTTTGAACTCTATATATATTGGTGAATTGGTAGATATAGTGTCACTTGGTTAACACTAACTCTGCTTCACAAGAACTGATGACTTGGTAGATAGCACAAAGCTTGGTAACCACTGAACTACTCAGTAAGAACTACTAGACTTCACATTGCCTGAATTCACTTGGTAACCACTAGAATGCTTAGTAGGAACTGTGAAGCTTGTTAACAACTAAATTTCTCAACAAACATTGGAAACTAATCAAAGAGCTCGGTAACCATATAGAATCTGAATAAGTGTTGTAACTAATAAAAAACATGACTTAATACCAACATAAACTAGGGGTGATACCCCTATCAAAGGCTATTTAAGAAACAAAAGGAGTGCCTTATATCAAACAAGTTGATTGACATATGTTGCACATTGATGTAGTAGATCTTAATTTAGGAGTTGCTTAAAGTAATAAAAGTGATGAGAATACAAATCAGTCACAAGCAAGGTGACAAAGGGAGAAACTGATGAAGTTCATATTTGCATATTAAGATGATAAGTCTCTGACATTGCTGTCAAAGGAGGAGATTGGAACTAATCATAAGTTACATAAAACTAAAGGGATATATATATGTATGTATATATATATATATATATATATATATATATATATATATATATATATATATATATATATATATATATATATATATATATATATATATATATATATATATATATATATATATATATATAAAAGATAAGGGAGATTGGAACTGATCAAAAGAGATATTGAAGATAGACATATAGGAAGTGAACAAAGAGTGAGAAATCCTACAACACAATATGAGGGAGAAATTTTGACTACTGAGAAAGAAAGTGTAACTGCTGATTACATCTACCAAGTAGAAGAAAGATAATGTAGAGGGATATATAAGAAGTATTTCAGAGGGATTCATAAGGATGAGTTCATTGTCTATTGATCAGAGAGATTTTAATACAAGGAATTATTCTCTTTTTGGTATTGTTTTGGTCTTACTATTTAAAACAAGTCAGTTTGGTTGATCTTTTTAGTTCACCATCAATTCCAAAGAGGGAGATTGTTGAAAACATATTGATACCAGTATGATAAATGTTTTTCAATCATTATTTTGTCACTAATTTCAAACTTTCTATTCTACTAGTAAGACAACTACTTATATGATTTAAGTACTATCACTTATTTGATTAATGAAGAGGATTTGATCAAGTGATGTAACAATAGCACCTAGAGGAAAGGTTGAGTTATGATATGAAAAGAATTACAAGAATTAGTTGAGATACTGATATCATAGTGCATTGATAATCTACTTAAGGTTGCAAAGGTTGGTTATACTAAGTAAGTTCTGAAGAACAATTTAAACTAAATTTGTCTTCCAAGCTTGACTAAATGAACAATAGGTGCTGAACAAAGTTAGTGCAACCTAAGAAAAAAATTAGTTGGAGTTGAGTAAAAGTCTATTTTAGTGTATGCCAATCAAAATAGAGGATGCTAAGTAAATTTTAGTTGATGTTGAGCACCAGTATACTTTAGTTCATGCCAAGTGATTTTTCAAAGGATGCCAAGCAACATAGTTTGTACCGAGCTTTAGAAGCAAGTTAATGCAAAACATCAACATTATTTGAAAAATCATGAATTCGCTGGTTCTAAACTGAAAAGTTTATTTTCTTGGATAATGTGAACCAAGTGGAAGATAAGATTGATGAGCTGGTGGCACAAAATTCATGGTAAACTATTTTGAGGCAAATTCAAAGAGGATTAAAGGAGAAGTTTCTAGAAATGAAATGAAATGAGGGGTAGACTCATTGAATCCTACCTAATCTATCATAACCTTAAATTAGATGATAGAGAACGAATGAAAAAAAAAATTTAATTCTCTATTGATAGGGATGGTTGGTTAGAAGCAATGGCTGTAATGCATGAGAACCTAAAGAAGACAAGGAGTGTAAGGTATTGCTTCGCTAAGTGACCTAAGTGAAGAGTCTGTATTGGCAAGTTAAGCAAGAAGGCTTAAGGGTATGGATTCTTAAAGGATGAACAAGCTATCAGAGTTGAAGTGTGTGAAAACCAAGTAGAATGGAGGACTAAAATAGAGATCTATAATTTGCAAATGGAGTTGTAAGTTGTTATCAAATCAAACAAAGGACTAAGATAGAGTTACTAGTGACTGAGCTATGCAACAATGAATGAGTTGAAGAACATAGTGATGATTGCTTGTCAATGAATTAACAATTTGTGAAAGAATCTAGATCTGAGGTCAACATAGTTGAATTTATAGAACAATCAAAATAAAAAAAGGATAAGGATTGATGAGATGACATATTTAATGCATGTATCAAGTTTGTTAACCAATCTAAGGAAAGAATTCAATGAGAAGTTTCCAAAAGTTTCAAGGAAGAAGAAGGAAAAAATGATGGACATATTTGATGAATTTGATCAAACCCTAAGATCTATGGTTATTTTTATACGGGTGATTGGTTGTTAGACTAGTGAGTTTATGAAGAATTAAAGTAGAAAAAAGTTGTAGAGGAAAAGTGAGAATTTTGTGAAAGAGTGATTACTTGAAGAGTTGCCAAGTAGACCAGAGATGGAGAATTTGATGAAGTCCAGGAAATGAACCAAAAATGAGATGAATGGAGATCTTAATTTCCAAAGTGAGTGGTATTTTATCAGATCAACCTAGTAGTTATTTTCTAACCATTGTGGTAGTAAAATTATTTAATCAAGGTTGACCTAATAGTCATGTTGTAAACCTTTTAATCAAGGTGACATTCCAATGAGATGTTTTAAACTCCTCTAAAATGACCACTCCTAAAAAGTGATTAATCCTTTAATAGGATCACACCTTGTTTTGTAACCTTTAACAAGTTTGGCTCTTAATTGAGCTCACTTCAAAAGAGTGAAAAAGTTGTGGCATGTTACTTGGGTGATTTTTTCTCAAATTGTGTTTCCACATTAAATGTGTGAATGTTATTTTTTATGTTTCATGTTATTTGTTGTTATATGTTATTGTTATTTAACATACACTAAAATAGAGAGCTAAGTAATGATATGAAAATGTTAAATTATTGATGAGTTGATATATTGACCAAGTGGATTTATGAGTTTAATTAAGTTATTAAAAATTGGATTGGTACATCTAGACCTGAGCATAATGTTGCGACTCAAAACTGCAATAAGGATTTTTGGTACTAATTTGAAATTTTTGCAAAGGTTAACTCCTATAAAATCTTTTTCATACGTGAGTACTCGACTACCATTTTGAGGCCTATGACGTGTTTTATATGTTCCTCACCTTTCATTCAGTATATGCACATGTTTAATGATGATACATTGCAATTGCAATTTATTTTGTGAAGTGCTATTTGGAGAATATGAGAAATCTATTTTATTTACTAAGTGTTAAATAGAGTTTAGAGGGTTAATTTGCATTTGAATATCTTATACTTGGTTAAGTTTCATGACTCTACACTTTGGGAGTGTTTATAATGCATATCAGAGAGCCTATTTTCAAGATTTCAAGACATTTCAACATGTTTTAATAGGGTTTAACATTCCTCAAAGTTGGTTGTTTATTTCTATCCTAATTTTGTACTTTGCATATTAATCTAGGAAGCCATGTTTGAATGATCATATTTTTGATCCATTTGACTCTATTGAAGAAATTATTTTTTTGTTGCATTCTAGGGATTGATCTAGAGGTTTTTTCAGGATGTTATAACTTTGAACCAATATAAATGAAACCAAACAAATTTCACCACTGTGTTCTATACTAAAAATACTCGAATCATGCTAGCTTGCAAGTTTTCATGAATCCATTTGTACGCTTTCCTAAGGCCATTCCGTATGCAAAAATTACTATTTTTATAGGTTGTCCAACTTTGTATTTCCGATTGGACACATTTTCCCACTTGCCAATCTCACCTAGATTATTGTCATAAGCTGAAAGCACACATTCATAATCTCCATATGAAAGTCTACCAAAATGCTAGATTTTTTCCCAAGTGTCTATTTGAAATGCTTTCAAAGCCTAATCGAAATGCAATTTATTATTTTTTGACATGTCACTTGCAAGATAAAATTAAAAGGGCAAGTTTGATAGTCAATATCTTTTGACCTATTTGTCATCATGAAATGCAAATTTGTAGAATGAAGGATTTAATATCAAAGAATGTGTGCATCGAATGAAAAGGTCAAACCTCATTTTTTTGTCAAATTTTAAAGCTGGCCTAGAGGCGCCCTAACACAAAATTGACAATTTGCAAAAAAAGGGTAAAAATTGAGTTTTCTTAAATAATCTAGTGATCAAATCTAAATTCACTGCATATAAGGACCTCAATGAACTAGTTTGAATGGTTAGGTGTTTGAGTTCAAAATTTATTTTGGATGGACCCACTTTGGGACCCAATTGATTTCATTAGACTAATAAATTTATTAGAGTTTTAGGTGACTCTACAATACCCCTAGGATCAAATGAAAGAACAAGATAACTTCCACAAGAGAATGGCAAGACAATTGTATGAAGATGTGAGAATGCTATTATTGATAATGGACTTGATTGACATCGCATGGATTGATTTGAAATGTACATAACAGGCCTCCTTATATAGGAGAGGCGATAAGAGACAATGATAAGGAGAAGATAAGCTATCACCCACACAAGGTGGAATCACATGTCCATGAAAGGTGGATCATCCTCCATTATTAAATGAAGTATGTGCGATGATGAGGATGATAATGTGATAAGTACACTAAAGGTGGAATGAGATAACAACTATGAACACCTAGAGTGGAATTGTCCTACACCATGTGTTTAATTAAGGTGCAAACTCCTAAGTGTCTCAATCAAAAACTACTATGAAATGCATTATCCTAAGTAAGCTTAAGTAAGTGTAATTAGTGAATATTTAATTACACCAACACCCCCCTTTAAGTGCAACTTAAGGGAATGCACTTGAACTCACAATGCAAGATGGGTCTTGGATACTAGGCCATTTTAGATACCCATGGACAATATGCAATGTAATACATGAAATGTAATCTTGCATAAAGTGGAGAAAGAGAGAAAATTTAATGGGAAAAAGCCTCCTCCAAAAAGAGAGATAAAAACAAGATGCATGAATGGATGGAGTACTCAAGACCCCCCAAAAATTACATACATCATGTATATACAAAGAATGATCCCCCCATAGGAAGGAAATAAGGAGATATAATACCCCCCCCCCCCAATAATGAAGAAGCTCCAATTTAGATGGAGAGCACCTGCAAGAAAAATATAATCTAATGCCTACAAGAAACATGTCTCTCCTTAAGAAGAGCTAAATACATCAAAAGATGAAGAAGCCACTCCATGTAAAAAGTGAGGAAGGAGGAAGAAGGTCTCCATGTATGCATCTCTAAATACTGAATAGGTGTTTTCAAGCTCAAAGATTGTGTCACACCATCAAGCTAACCCATGAGATGTGAAAATCAAGAGAACATGAAGAGTTGGGAAATCCAATCTCCAAAGAAGGTGAAGAAGTATCTTGAAGATAAACCTCCTTAGATGTATTAACCAAATTTGAATTATGAGACTCATCTAAAAGAGCATCTAGGAATTCATCCCATGCTACAAGATCTGAAGCATAAAGATCATCCTGCTAAATAGTAGAACTCATGTTTGAAGAAGCAGGAGGTGGAGGAGTAGGAAGTTCAACACTTGTGTCAAGAAAAAAATGATTAAAGTGTCCAATGTTCTCCTCACATGAATTATCACCCTTGGTAAAGGGTTAGGTACATCATGAATATCATCATCATTATCAAAAAAATATGCAAAATAATATACGGATGATGTATGATCAACAACTCCCATAGCTATGATATCTCTAGTCTCCAAATCCCTAATATAGACATAATCAGGAGTGAACTCAACAATTTTACCTTGAGCCCCAAGAGTAATTTGGTAAGTGGAAGGGATATCAGTGGTCAAGGATGGTACACAAAGAACATAATTAAATGTACCCTCTCCCATAAGAATAGAACCTTTCCCACAAACCTTCATATATGTATTATTACCCATCAATATATGTGGAGAATTACAAGGCTCAATAGAAGAAAACATATCTGTCAAAGATGCCATATGATGTGATGCACCTAAATCAAGAAGCCATTTACCTTTCTTAGGATGTGTGGAAGCAATGAGTGCTTGTCCTTTACCTCTAGATGTTGATGTAGATGTAGCAGCTACCTGATATTAAGAAGAAGGAGAAGAAACTGATGAGGGCAACTAGATATTGTTCTTTTGAAGAATGTGAGTAAGCTGATCAATCTTCTTATGGAAACATTTATGTTTATCATGTCCTACCTTTTTGCATTAAGCACATTTATCTCTCTTTCTTCTAGATGATTCCTCTCTTGAAGAGGACATGGATTCAATATTATGTTGTGAAGGAAAATGATTACCTTTGTCATTTTTCTTAGGATCCTTGAGTTGTTTGTTTCCATTTCCTTTGGGAGCCTTTAGAGAGGAGTCATTTGCAACCAATGCTTGATGTTCTAAAGGCTTTAATTGACCCATGTGTGCTAAATTTTCTTGTTCCCTTGTGAGTTGAGCTGAAAATTCATCAAGAGAAGGCATTTTGTATGCACTACCAAGAGCATCCATAGTAGAATAGAATGTGGAAACAAAGATTGAATATTTATGACCTAGCTTGGAAAGAATAGATAATATCAATTTCTTATCATATTTAGTAATACTACAATTAGAAAGCTCCAATCTAATGGAATTGAAATTAGAGAAAAAGTGTTGAATATTGCGAAGTCACATGAACTTAGACCTATAAGCTCATTCTCTAATTTGAATTTTCTTATTCTATCAGGTTTACCAAAGATTCCTTCCAATGTAGTCTAGTCATCATGAGGATGTGTGCATGATGTAATATGATATAGAAAATCATTGGAGATGGTAGATCTAAGAGAGCCAAGTGCTTTATCCCTTCTATTAAACCATTTCCTTCTTTTTGCAACACTTGTAATTAGTTCTAAATCTTGTCCAAGAATCATTCTAAGCAATCCAATACTCATCAACTGATTAGAAACTACTTGTTTCCATTCATCATAGTTATAGGGAGCGAGTAATGAAACTTTTGAAAAATCCACAATGTACCCAAAGAATTACTGAAAACAATTGATAACTCCTTCAAATTATTGACTCAATTAAGAAAATTGAAATCCAAGTATTCACCAATTGCAAATATAGCCAAAAAAGACCTATTTTTGAAAGTGATATGCTCACTGCAAATCACTAAAATCTAATTATAGATTTTGAAAGTAGAGGAAAATTAATACACTTTCAAAAAAAATTGTACCTGAAAATGTTATTGAATGTGCCCAAACAAAGCCTTGAGAGTTGCAAAAAATGGGATTTGCAATTTTAAGAAAAATTTAGAGGCAAAGATCCAAAACAAACTACACCACTGTGTAGATTGTGAAATTCTACCCCAAAACAAAAAAATTGCTTGGAAAAGGAAATTCGCATGAGGGGGATATTACTATTTGAAAATCGCCTTTGATTTTTTTTTTGAATCGCTGCCACCACACCTTCAAAAGTCAAATGGCTCTAGATTTGGCCCCAGATGTCAAAATTGGATAAAATAAAATTTGATTTAGGCATTTTTGGACCTCCTCTAGATGATACCAACCTCTAAGTTGCACCAACAATCTCCAATTTTCACCTACAATAGAAGGTCACAAAATAGGATCAAGATTGCACTTCTTGAGAAGAAGTCTTCATAACATGAGAGCTTTGATACCATGTTAGAGTTTTAGGTGACTCTACAACATCCCTAGGATCAAATGAAAGACTAAGATAAATTCCACAAGAGAATGGAAAGATAATTACATAAAGATGCAAGAATGATATTATTGATAATGGACTTGATTGACATCCAATGGATTGATTTGAAATGTACATAATAGGCCTCCTTATATAGGAGAGGTGATAAGAGACAATGATAAGGAGAAGATAAGCTATCACCCACACAAGGTAGAATCACATGTCCATGAAAGGTAAATCATCCTCCATTATACAATGAAGTATGTTCAATGATGAGGATGATAATGTGATAAGTACACTAAAAGTGGAATGAGATAACAACTATGACCAGCTAGAGTGGAATTTTTTGACACCATGTGTTTAATTAAGGTATAAACTCCTAAGTATCTTAATCACAAACTACTATGAAATGCATTATCCTAAGAAATCTTAAGTAAGTGTAATTAGTGAATATTTAAGTACACCAACAAAAATGCATTTTGGAGTCTTAATTGGGAAAGTAAGATACTGAGGATGGGGGTGAATAAGGATCTATAACACTTAAACCTTTTAACAATAATTTCTTGCATTCACCACATTTACCATCACATGTCCAATGCATGCATAACATAACTTGTAAAAATAAACTATAATAACATATAGATGTAATCTATCAATCACATGCATGAAATGTAATACATAACACAAAGATTTGGTTACCCAGAAACACTCCAAGGTGAAGGTAAAACTAAGGTGGGGATGACACCTTCAAATCTTCACTAGTACAGTAATAAAGTTAACATGTTATGGTTACAATATTTGACCATATCCAATGATCTACCCTATGAGGGGTTTTCCCTATTAAAATCCATTAAGACTATTAGGTCTTACCCTATTAGAGGATTTTACATTAACAACAAAGTAAGGACTCTATTAGGATATTTTCAAAGATCTATTAAGAGATTATCTCTAACTCAATCTATTAAAATTGATTTAGTACTCGATCCTTGGTCTACATTAATAAGCTAGTTTTCGATCTCCTCTCTTCAATCTCATATGATTTTTGATCTAATCTAATTTTATCATCCTTCACTACTTTGACAAGATCACTTGCTTTGTTATGCAATAACATAACTCTTTTGCCTCCTTTCCAAATATTCACACATTCACACTTGAATCACACAAATAGCTTGTTCACTCTTTCTCATCACTATCACATACACCATCCTCTATCAATATCAAGATAGGTTTAGATTTTCTCTATTTAAAGATTTCATAAAGACTTTCCTTGATGCTAAAGATTTCATAAAGAGTTTCCTTATTTTGTCTCTTTATCTGATTGGTTAATTGTTACCTCTGGTTTTACCACCAAAGACTCAAATTCAAATCCGTGGCTTGTTCAACGGTTAGCCTAAAAAATTGTTATTTTAATGCCCCGACCCGCCAAAGTTTCTCTTCTGTCAGATTTTAGATGGATCGACGGTCGGCGCGATCTCGTCATCGGAAGTTGCACGGGAGATAGTATCAGCGACATCGTGCCCGATTGACATGTGTTTGGTGGGCCCGACGGTTGGGCTACAACGGAGGGCGGGTCGAGAAAGTTTTTCGGTGCCGCAGGCGCTATGGCACTATCGCACGCCAACCAAAAAATCTCCATGGCGACATAGCGCCCGGCGGAGATGCTCACGTCAGCGGGCGGGTCACGTTGCCTAAAAAATTTTGTGATGGTCGGGTAAAGTTTTGGCGGGCCGGAGAAAATAAATAGCGAGAGCTTCAGACAAAATATTGGGCCCCATTATGTACCTCATCTATCCAGTTGGCGGAGCTCGGTGCCATGACAGCGAATCAAAAGGAACCACACACAGATAGGGACATGTCATCGGTTGGGCGCTATGGCGCTATGGGAATTTAGCCTCAATTTTCCCATAGCGACATGGCGCCTGGTCAACACGTGGTCACCCTGTGAGGCCAGGTCGCAAGATTGCCTGGTGGTGTTCCGCTGGGCCAATAAGGAACCGCCGCGTGTAACTAGGCTGGAGTCTCTATCAGTACGGTTGGCATAGTCAAGATTTATGATCTCCACCATCAGATTTGATTGCATCAATGGATGGTGCCATCTTGCTATAGTGGAGATGCGCAGATGTTATCATGGCGACATAGCGCCCATCCACCGCGTGGCCATTCTATGGATCAAGTCTCGGGTTCACCAATCAAATGATGCCATGTGTATATGTTAGGACATGGTGTACCACGGGCCTAGTAGTTTTCAAAAGGGACGACGAGTGAAGTACGATGTCACTCTGATCATCAGATTTGCAAAGATCTACGGCTGGCGCTATCTTGCCATCGGGAACTGCCTAGACTTTAGCATCAGCGACATAGCGCCCGTGCGCCACGTGTCCTGGTGGGGCTGCATTTCATGCCATTAGAAGCAGTTAGGATGGGATGACCGACGAACCAATAGGAGGACGCCATGTATTAGCGGGCTCGGCAAATCAATAAAAACAGAGGGTTACGGGAGGTCAAGACGAGTCTTCATGATCGTCGGATGAGAAAAGATCAACAGTAGGTGCCATGTCACCTTAGTGAAGCTGCAAGATTTTTACCATGGTGACATCATGCCTGATTGACACGTGTCCTCGCGGGTCCAATTTTTGAAGTGGCGATTAGCTAATGGCTAGTGGTTAGATGGTAGGGTGACGCGATTAGTTCGATGAAGGCAGTCAATCGCGAAAGGACTCTCCAGGTGGCAAAACAAAGGATTATGGTTGGCCCACGTGGCCTAGTCAGCATATAAGAAATCGGGTTGACTGATAGGCTAGGATGATTCATGAACCAAGATGCAGAGATGATCGATGTATCTTGCGAACTGATCTTCGCGATCATTTTCGACCTACCAGGAATGAATACAGGACATAAGGACACTCCACCCATCCGGTCGATCCATCTACCATGTCAGGGAATGTTGTGGCATCGTTTCTATCTTCTCCAAGCTCTCTTAGAAAGAAATTTTTCTCGGTATGCAGGCCAGGATTTCAATTAGATCCCCGATTAGATTCTCAAGATGGGAAGTTAATGCCAGTAGGTAAGAAGTGAATGTAACGCGAAAATCTTCAGTTATGCCTGATCTATAAAGGAAATTTTGTGATCTGTTCTCAAGGTCAATTCTTTCTAATTTTCTCTGCTACTGCTTGCAGACTTGCAGTGTAAAACCCCTTTGTCTCTGAGACATGTAATAGCCTATATCATCTCTTTCAGCCATCAATGTGAAGGTGCATCACTTTGCCTCCCATTGGTGTATTGTTGAGATCAATGATCTGCATACTGTATCTATCTTTGGCCTATTGGATAATACATAAGTGAAATCTCCTTTTCCTAGTGTTATTCGGTTGGTTTTTTCTGATCTATATGTGATTATTGATCGATATAAGTCTGGATGTGTATGAATTTCGTGTGTTATTCTGGTTTTTTAGTATATATATGGGTAGGAATGAGTCTGAACACTCTGTTTTGGTGCATCACCACCTTAGATTAGACTAGGTAGATTTTCTTTAACGCTCTCTTTCTCCCTTTCCCTTCTGAGAATAGATAGGTGCGCCCTGACAGTAAGAGGAAGCCGGCCTTCTTCGGAGACTCAACCTCATAGTTCAAGTCCCACAGCTTGGAGGTTGTTTCCATGTTTCACTAGGTTGTCCTTGCGCATAGGCCTTGGACAAGGGTGCAAACCTAAGTGACAACAGTTTTTGGCACGCCCGGTGGGACAAATATCAGGAGATTTCATGTCTACTGGTGTCAAAAGAAGAAAGAGTTTCTGAGATTAATGCTAAAGAAGTAGTGCTGGCTTCAGTATTCAAGCCTTCAAGAGGCTGATTCATCAAGTACTTGGCGACTCTGAGCATCAACAAATCTGGTTTCAGGCCAAAGTTGCAGAGATTCATGCCCAGAGCTGAAACAAGGGCATCTTCTAGAGGTAATTTTCAATATCAAGAACTCTCACTTTCAAGTCCTAGAAGAAGGAGGGCTAGAGCTTCATTATCACCAGTTAGAGGTGGAGTAACAATCAATATACCTATGAGATCTATCTCTACTCCTCCTACTATCCGAACTCAGCCTAGATTTCCATCAACACTCATCAATAGAACACTTGTTTATATGGCACAGCCAAGAGTTCATCCTTTTGCCACTTTTAATGGTGGAAGTCCTCTATTGTTAGCCCAAAGACATGATATACCAGTAGCTGCACTAAAAAGCATACCTAATTTTATTGGTGAAACTTCTATTTCCCCCCTAGAGCATATCCAAGAGGTAGCGAATGTCTGCAATATTCATGGTATTACAGAAGATGATGTTGCCGTCAGACTTCTAGCCTCATCTTTAAAAGGAAAAGCATTACAGTGGTATAGAGGCTTAGCTCATCGTTCCATAACTGATTGGGATGGACTAGGAGTAGGATTATGCAAACATTTTGAGGATAAGAGTGACCATTTGTCACTATTAGAGCAGCTGACTACAATAAAAAGAGCCCCCCATGAATGTATGACTGATTTTAATTACAGATTCCAAAAGACATGGGATAGAATACCTACTATAGTGAAACCTACCCCTGGTAATGCCTTCTTGCATTACCTTAGAGCTTTTAACAGTGATATTGCCACCACAATCCAAACTATGGGAGGAGATACATTAGCTAATGCTTATGAGATAGCCATAAAAGCTGAGAATATTCTAATACAAGGAGGAAAGTTGGATCCAAGGCCTCTTATGTGTTTCTTTCCTGATGTTCCCAACCACCAACCAGCAATAGCCCCTCTCCCTACAATTTCTACATCGCAAGCCCTTACTCTAGTTCCCCAAGCTTCCACATCCTCAAATGGAATAGATGAACTCAAGGAAATGCTCCAAGGTCTAGTACTGAACGCAGATAAAAGAGAAAAGACCCTGGATAAAAAATTACAAGAGCAGGGGAGGGAGTTGAAGGACCAAGGGAAGAGACTAGAGGATAGTTTTTCTCTAATACAAAAGATAAGTAACAAGGTGGTGGCCTTAGAAAGATAGCAGGCCCAAGGTGGCAAGCCTCCCCAATTGCAATATTAGGCTCCAAGTGGTGGTAGGCCTCCTAATCAGTGGAATAGCTCTTTTGATCAGAATAGGCAGAATAGTCATGCTTCTGCTTCAAGCTCAAATCAGAACAGAGCTATAGTCCCTCAAAATAACTTGGCCCAAGACCAAGATTTTTGTCCCTCATGTAACTATTCTTATACCTACTGCCTATGTCAGAAAGAAGAATCTTATTTGGCCCTAACTATCCAAGAGTCCACAGCAAAGCAATCACACAAAGAAGATCATCCCAAGGAGGCCTCATATGTTCAAAGGCAGGGTGATTGCTCTTTTATGAATCACCAGATGGAGGAACATTGTAATGTAAACCAGGACTCCGTTGCTCATAACACAAGAAGCAAGAAGAGAGCTATGGAACATGCTGCTCCTCCTTCTCCTAAGGAGGCCTCAACTTCAAGTGTTATACCTAACACACAAATAGAAAATGAGCAGACAAACACTTCACAACAGCAAAAGCAAAGTCCGAGAAATGAGGACGCAAGTGATCCTTTGGTTGCCCCATCTCAACCTCTTGTAAGTGCAGCCCCCAAAGTTTCTACCAAAATCCCTAGCACCCCATTAAGTGTGGTAGAGCAAATGAAGAAGACCAATGTAAACATTTCCATGTGGGATGCTGTTGCTACCATACCAATGCAGAGGAAGATGCTGCAGCAAGAATTGGAAAGGATTAAGCCCAAGGATCAGTCATCTACCATGGAGAGTGCCACTAGTTTAGTACAACCAACAGGAGATGTGGAGGAAAATAAAAAGGTTAGACCTCCTCCATTTTATGTTTCTCTGATTATAGGGGGAAAATTAGTCCATAATTGCATGATAGATTTGGGGGCTAGCAGCTCAGTAATGCCTAGGTGTGTTGCTGATGCTTTAGGGATGAAATATGAGCCCATTGTTAGGGATGTGTTACAACTAGATGGGAGTACTGTCAAAACCGTAGCCATCCTTAGAAGTGTGGAAATGGCCCTACATGCATGCCCTGGTTGTACTGTGATTCAAGACATATCTGTTGCTGAGGTTAAGCCCTATTTTGCCATCTGTCTTTCGAGAGACTTCACTGCTCAAATTGGTGGATTCATATCTACTGATTGGTCTTACATGTCATTTAAGACCAGATATGGGGCCAATGCTTCATTAAGAGTAGAACCTCAAGCCCTTCATCACACTGAACCCTACACTCCCAACTTCATCAATATGAATTGCCCTATCCTAGAGGTGAACAAAAATAACATAGTAAATGAGCCTGTCACTTCCATAGCAGAGATTCCTAATTTCTTCTTGGATGAGTGGGCAAATACATGTCAGTTTGAACCTATGTCGGAAACCCTTGAGACAAGCCTTAGTACATATTGCATAATAGAGAAAGAGGTTCAAGTTCCTGACCTTGTTAGGACTAATGACGACATAAATGGAGTATGGAGTATGTACTTTGATGACTCAAGGAATAGAAATGGATCAGGGGCTGGTGTTATGTTGATCTCTCCTACACAAATAAGATACTACTTCTCTTTTAGGTTCCAATTTAGTTGTACCAATAATGTGGCCAAGTATGAATCCTTGATCCAAGGTCTCCTACTTGCCCAAAAGAGGGGAATTCAAGCCTTGAAAGTATATGGGGACAGCGAGTTGGTAGTGAACCAAGTGAGAAATCAAAATATCACCAAAAATGGCCTGCTCAAGTCTTATAAACATAGAGTCTGGGATTTTCTTGAGGGTTTCAATGCATTTAACATTCAGAGCATTCCTAGGAAAGAAAAAAAACATGCTGACAGACTTGCAGCAGTGGGTGCATCTTATGATGTGCCAGGGAATCTTGAGGAAGAAAAGAAACAACAAATAAGGGTAGTGGTGAGGCCTACTATTCCTGATAATAATACTCATTGGCAAGTGTTCGAGTCTGATGAGCAAATTGTGAGCTTCTTGCAGAATGAAGCAGAATTTTTAGGGAGAAATCAGCTAAGACTACAAGATCAATATGGTGATCAGATCATTCATCTCAGTTCCAACAAGCTGCCCAAGGGTCTCATTACCTTGGAAGGTGTCTTTAACCCTAATTTTCAAACAAGAGGCAAAGGGATGAATCTAGTTGCAGAAAAGGATGACCATGCCCCTGTTACTATTGCTGATGGAAAATATCTTAACATGGGGAAGGTATGTTCTAAAGCTGAGCAAGAAGATTTCATTCATCTATGTCAAGAATTTAGTGATGTATTTGCTTGGACATATAATGATTTAAAGGGGTTCAACCCTAGTTTGTTTCAGCATACCATAGATTTAGTTGATAGGGTCAAACCAGTAAGGCAAAAATAGAGGCCAGTGAATCCCAAGATTGAACCTTTAATGAGGAAAGAACTATCCAAACTAATTGAGGCTAACATAATTTTTCCCATCAAACACTCATCATGGGTAGGTAACCTTGTCCCTGTGAGGAAGAAGAATGGAGAAATCAGATTGTGTGTGGACTTTAGGGATCTCAATCAGGCTTCCCTTAAAGATCACCATCCTCTCCCTTCTATAGAGCAAATTCTATCCAAGGTCAGTGGGTCAAGGAGATTCTCTTTTCTTGATGGGTTTTCTAGTTATAACCAAGTGCTGGTTAAAGAGTCTGATAGATACAAGACAACATTTACTACTAAATGGGGCACCTATGCTTATTGTAAAATTCCATTTGGATTAACAAATGCAGGTGCCACATTCCAAAAGGCAATGGAGGTAGCTTTCAGAAGATTAATTGACAAGTTTGTCTTGGTATACCTTGATGATATAACTGTGTATTCCAAGAATGTGGAGGATCATCTTGATCATTTGAGATAGGTATTTATAAGATGTAGAGAGTTTGGGGTATCTCTCAACCCAGCCAAATGTGTCCTTGCTACAAACCAGGGAAAACTATTGGGACACATTGTATCTAAGGATGGATTGACCGTTGATCCAGAAAGAACAAAAGCAATACTTGCCCTTCTTCTCCCTAAACACAAGAAAGGGTTACGAAGTTTCCTTGGTAGGATAAATTTTGTAAGAAGGTTTATTCCTAATCTTGCCACCATGGTGAAACCCCTTACAGCCATGCTCAAGAAAGATATGGTCTTCTCATGGACCAAGGAGGGGAAGGAGAGTTTTGAAAAGATCAAGGCAGCCATAGCATCAGCCCCTACCCTCATGAACCCAAAATTTGAGAAAGATTTCATCCTCTACAGCTCAGGTGGTGAGTCAAGTATCTCTGCTGTCTTGACCCAAACAAATGACAAGAATGAGGAGCAGCCCATAGCCTTCTTTAGTGAAGGGCTTAAGGAATATGAAGATAAGTATAGCTTTGTTGAGAAGCAAGCCCTTGCAGTCATTAGAGCCTTGAAGAAGTTCAGACACCTCTTATCCCATAATAAGATCCATTTGTTGGTACCCCATGCAAGTGTAAAAGACTTCCTGTTAAACAAATATTTCAGTGAGAAGAGAGCTGGATGGATCACTAGGGTAATGGAATATGATGTTGACATTTAGATTACCAAATTGGTAAGAGGAAGAGGATTATGTAAAGAAATGTTATCAGATCAGAACTCAGATGAAGAAGTTTCCATGGTGATAGCAGAGTAGCAGGAGGAACGGTACGCTGACGGTCCAAGGAGCTAGATAAATGACATGAAGAATTTCTTATTAGGGAATGGATACCCTCAGGGATTGGACAGAACTAAAAGAAGACAATATAGACTACAATCCATTCCCTATGTTGTGATTGACGATATCCTATTCAGGAGGGATTTTAATGGGACCCTGTTGAGGTGTGTTGAAGAGGATCAGGCTGAAAGGGTGATTAGAGAACTCCATGATGGCCCTGATGGCAGCCACTTCTCTGCAAGAACAACCACTATGAAGATCATGAGGGCTGGATATTATTGGCCATCTCTATTCCATGATTGTTACAGGTATGTGAGGAAATGTGAGAAATGTGTTTTTTTCTAAGGCAAACAGAGACTTGCAGCTCTTCCTCTTCATCCTATTTAGGTGGATCAGCCCTTCACTCAGTGGGGGTTGGATTTTATAGGCCCCATTAATCCTCCATCTAGTGCAGGTCATAAATGGATCTTGGCTGCTACTGATTATTTCACTAGGTGGACAGAGGCAGTTGCCTTGAAGGATGTCACAGAGCCATTAGTTGTTGAATTCTTTGATGGAATTGTATCTAGATTTGGTGCTCCTTCTACTATCATCTCAGATAATGCCAAGTCTTTTGTTGGAACCCAAATTTGTGCATGGGCCATGAATCACAATATCTACCTGAGCACGTCATCGAACTACTATCCTTAGGGTAATGGTTTGGATGAATCTTCCAACAAGAATCTGATCAGAATTATGAAGAGGACAATAGAAGACAATCAAAGGACCTGGCACAAGAAATTAAGGACTACTCTGTGGGCTGATAGGATAACACCCAAGAGATCTATTGGGAATTCGCCTTTTGTGCTAGTATATGGTAGGGAAGCTAGACTCCCAATCTCATTAGAGTTCCCATCCTTGGAGTTGGCTCATCAGTTGGAACTGGTTAAAGATGATTCCATGTTAGTAAGAATGGCAGAACTAATTGAGTTGGAAGAAAAGAGAAACAAAGCCATGAAAACTCTAGAGATTCACCAACAATAGATGAAGAGGAATTTTGATAAGAAGGCAAGGGCCAGAACCTTTAGAGAGGGAGATTTAGTTCTCAAGTGGGACTCAGACAGAGCAAAACTAGGAAGGCACTCCAAATTTGACCCATTATGGAGTGGCCCTTATCTGATTTCCAATTGCAAATAGGCCAACGCATTCCAACTAAGCAGGCCAAGTGGTGAAATTCTACCCATTCCAGTCAATGGGATCTATCTGAAGCCCTGTTTATGAAGGGTTGTGAATCCATGTACATAGTTAATCCAGTTGCTTCCTGCTTGTTTCTATTTTGCAATAAGTGCACGAGCACATGGCTCTCTTCGTGAGTCATTTTTGACATGTCTCACGCTGCTGAGGAGGTCCTATTTTTTTTAAATTTCCAATCATAGAAGCAGAGCTAGAACCTTAAGGGTTTTTAATGTTTTGATTTCCTCTTTAAGGGTTAGGGTTCTTGCAGCTCTCAGCTTTGTGCCTCCTGGTCCTCTTTCTGACTCCATAGCCCAATGGATCATTCTCAGGCACTGGTCATGCATTGAGCAAGCTCATGCCCCCTGCGAGTCGCCAGAAGTGTTACCTCTGGTTTTACTGCCAAAGACTCAAATTCAAATCCGTGGCTTGTTCAATGGTTAGCCTAAAAAATTGTTATTTTAATGCCCCGACCCGCCAAAGTTTCTCTTCTGTCAGATTTTAGATGGATCGACGGTCGGCGTGATCTCGTCATCGAAAGTTGCACGGGAGATAGTATCAGCGACATCACGCCCAATTGACACGTGTTTGGTGGGCTTGGTGGTTGGGCTACAATGGAGGGCAGGTCGAGAAAGTTTTTTGGCGCTGCAGGCGCTATGGCGCTATCGCACGTCAACTGAAAAATATCCATGGTGACATAGCGCTCGGTGGAGATGCTCACGTCGGCGGGCGGGTCACGTTGCCGAAAAAATGTTGCGACGATCGGGTAAAGTTTGGCGGGCTGGAGAAAATAAATAGCGAGAGCTTCAGACAAAATATTGGGCCCCATTATGTACCTCATCTGTCCAGTTGGCGGAGCCCGGTGCCACGGCAGCGAATCAAAAGGAACCACGCACAGATAGGGACATGTCATCGGTTAGGCGCTATGGCACCATGGGAATTTAGCCTTGATTTTCCCATAGCGACATGGCGCCTGGTTGACACGTGGTCACCCTGTGAGGCCAGGTCGCAAGATTGCCTGGTGGTGTTCCGCTGGGCCAGTAAGGAACCGCTGCGTGTAACCAGGCTGGAGTCTCTATCAGTATGGTTGGCATAGTCAAGATTTATGATCTCCACCGTTGGATTTGATTTCATCAATGGATGGCGCCATCTCGCTATGGCAGAGATGCGCAGATGTTATCATGGTGACATAGTGCCCATCCGCCATGTGGCCATTCTATGGATCAAGTCTCGGGTTCACCAATTAGATGATGCCATGTGTATATGTCAGGACACGGCATACCACGGGCCTAGTAGTTTTTAGAAGGGACGGCGAGTGAAGTACGATGTCGCTCTGATAGTCAGATCTACAAAGATCTACGACTGGCACTATCTCGCCATTGGGAACTACCCGAACTTTAGCATCAGCGACATAGCACCCATGCACCACGTGTCCTGGCAGGGCTGCATTTCATGCTGTCAGAAGTAGTTAGGATGGGATGACTGACAAACCAACAGGAGGATGCCACATATTAGTGGGCCCAGTGAATCAATAGAAACAGAGGGTTACGAGAGGTCAAGATGAGTCTTCGTGATCGTCGGATGAGAAAAGATCAATGGTAGGCGCCATGTCACCTTAGTGAAGCTACAAGATTTTTACCATGGCGACATCGTGCCTAATTGACACGTGTCCTCGCGGGTTCGGTTTTTGACGTGGCGATTAGCTAACGGCCAGCAGTTAGATGGTAGGGTGACACAGTTAGTTCGATGAAGGCGGTCAACCATAGAAGGACTCTCTAGGTGGCAAAACAAAGGATTACGGTTGGCCCACGTGGCCTAGTCGGCATATAAGAAATCGGGTTGACTGATAGGCTAGGATGATTCATGAACCAAGATGTAGAGACAATCGACGTATCTTGCAAACTGATCTTTGCGATCATTTCCGACCTACCAGGAATGAATACAGGACATAAGGACACTCCACCCATCCGGTCGATCCATCTACCATGTTAGGGAATGTTGTGGCATCATTTCTATCTTCTCTAGGCTCTCTCAGAAAGAAATTTTTCTTGGTATGCAGGCCAGGATTTCAATCAGATCCTCGATTGGATTCTCAAGATGGGAAGTTAATGCCAGTAGGTAAGAAGTGAATGTAACGTGGAAATCTTCAGTTATTCCTGATCTATAAAGGCAATTTTGTGATCTGTTCTCAAGGTCGATTCTTTCTGATTTTCTCTGCTACTCCTTGTAGACTTGCAGTGTAAAACCCCTTTGTCTCTGAGCCATGTAATAGCCTATATCATCTCTTTCAGCCATCAGTGTGAAGGTGCATCGCTTTGCCTCCCATTGGTGTATTGTTGAGATCAATGATCTGCATACTGTATCTATCTTTGGCCTATTGGATAATACATAAGTGAAATCTCCTTTTCCTAGTGTCATTCAGTTGGTTTTTTCTGATCTGTATGTGATTATTGATCGATATAAGTCTGGATGTGTATGACTCTCGTGTGTTATTATGGTTTTGTAGTATATATATGGGAAGGAATGAGTCTAAACACTCTGTTTTGGTGCATCACCACCTTAGATTAGACTAGGTAGATTTTCTTTAACGCTCTCTTTCTCCCTTTCCCTTCTGAGAATAGATAGGTGCACCCTGACAGTAAGAGGAAGCCGACCTTCTTCGTAGACTCAACCTCGTAGTTCAAGTCCCACAGCTTGGAGGTTGTTTCCATGTTTCACTAGGTTGTCCTCACACATAAGCCTTGGACAAGGGTGCAAACCTAAGTGACAACATTAATCACAACATATAGGGATCTATGATCCACCTCATAAAATGTGTAATAACCTTTGTAAAAACCTCTACAAGTATTAAATATCTTGTGAATTTCAGCCTAAAATGGTTTATCTCAAGGGTTGTATCATTCCTAACTTGAATGTCAATTCTACATTGCTTGACACTAACTATCTCTAATACTCAACATTCACTATACATGTTGCTGACGCTCGGTCTCTACTATGCTTGAAAACTTCTATGTAACTTGGTATCAATATGATCAAACTACTTAGTAAACATTAGACTCAACTTAGACTTAAAATACTCAGTGACCAAAGACTTTCTTGACTCCTATAGAGCTCAGTTTGTACATGTTTATTTAAAAGTCTATTTATGACTTAGCCTATATAGAGTAGCTCGGTTGTAGTGATGACCATCTAACTCACTAAGTGTTTGACACTAATAGAAAAAAATAGTTAGAGATATCAACAAAGTCCCCCTTTGACATTAGTGGCAAAAACATTTTTTCATGATTACATCATTATAATGGTAATATGAGTACTGCCCCTAAGCCTATGACTTAGTTCTTAGAGAACTACAAAACTTAGACTCACATTGAATAAAAACATAATTAACTATATATACACATGACTCTAAGTAGTCTAATTATTTTAATGTCATACCCTATTTGCTTTCTGAATTCTAATTTCTTGATGCTAAATTTGACTCTTCTAATCTAAATTTTCCTTCTTTCCCTACTTCTTTCATTACCTCCATTAAAAATATGTAATCATCATTACATTCCCCCTTGGTTTTGTCACTTATGTCTTCTATTAGGGTTGAATGGGTGGAATCAAACTATATTTTTTAATAAATATTTTGTGAACTTTGTTGATCATAGGAAGTGCATGATCCCAAGTGGTTCTTGGTGATTCCAAAATGTAATTTTACAACTCCAATCTAGCTACCAAATCAATGAAACTTTCAGCAACTGAAAGATTATGATCTTCATGAATAAGATCTTGTGTTGATTTCAACTCTCACTACATAACCTCCAAATGTGATATCAACATGGATTGGATAGAGATAATTTTGACCTCATGCTACTATCAACTATCTAAAACTTGACCAATTTTCCTTAATAAAACAATAACTTATTATAATTTTGTGAGCTAGATTCAGATGACTATGAAATAATGCTACTTGTTCTCTGCATATCAGCCTGAATGTGCTAGATGTTTTCTTGAAGATCACTAGTAAATCTTGACACATCACACAAAATTTTGTACAAATGTTATACTTTTTGTATAGGTTCCTCTGTATTATTTACACGTTCTTGTAATTGAACATTTTTCTTGGAAATGGTTGTTGAGACTTTATCCACAACCTTATTCTTGAATTTATTTGTTGACTAAGCCATCAACCTCTCATTTTCTTCAATGTGTCCAACATTTATTTGTTCAACAATAGTAACAATCTAGGAAATTATTGGGGCTTGCCCATCATTATTATATATATCAAATGCTTCTACAAAAATATCCTTAACATCTTGTAGTACTTGCCTCTATTGATGTTCTCTTCTTAGCTCTTCTTGTTTCTTCTTCTTCATCAAAATTTATTCCAATAAAACTATTTGTTCAAGAGTAAGATTTGCCAATCCAATGTGGCATCTCAATAACTTCATTGAAACTAACTTGAATATCTAAAGAACTAGCCTTTATTACTCTCTCTATGCAAGGTGAAGGAGTGCTACTTCTCAAAACTACTTGAGGAGATGGTGAGGGTGTATCACCACTTGGTCTTTCTTGTACATTAGTGCTAGAAAAAACAATATCAACACTCGACATTGTTTTATTTTCCTCCTTATTTTCCTCAATTAAGGTTCTAACACATTTGGTCCTTCTTGACCTTTTGTATTAATGTATCTACTCATGTATTTGTTTGTTTCTATTGCCTCTTGCTCTTCCTTATATGCATCTGACAACTTCTCCTTCTTGGCAACTGGAGTGTTAGGGGTGTCAGCATGAATTGGTGAAATGCTTCCTTGCAAACTCAAAACACTTGAACTTATTTAATCACTTTGATCATCTTGAATGGTTACTATCTTAATGTCTTTTTCCTATGTTGCTTCTTTAATTATGAGACCAAAAAATATTTTACATAGTAACTCATTCAACTAAACTACAACTTTAATCTTATTTTGAAGAATCCTAAAAAAATTGAACTTAGGAAGAAATTGGTTCTTGTACTTCTCCAAAATATTTCCTTTTTCTCTTTTGATAGATTAGGCATAACTTGTTGATCTCATTTTAGTTTTGACATATGAGTGACAATACACTTAAGTCATTAATTAACAATACTTAGTGCATATTGAGCAAGTAGTTTATATTGAGCATAAGTTGTCAGATAATGCATGTTGAGAAAATATACAATATGTGCCAAGCAGATAATTAGTACCAAGTCACTCTAGTGACAAGAAAATTAATACATACTGAGTGATTTACACATTGGATCATTTAGAGGCCATGTTACAACATTGAAGATATAGTGGATGCCAAGCATCGAAGGATTCAAGTGCCAAGTAAATAGTTTTTGACATAGTTGTTTATAATGGCACAAACTCCTATATAAACCATTTATGGAACAACTTAAGAATTGATTTACAATTTTAGAAGATAAAAATGAATCTATATTGAGGATCTCTATGCATTGCATGCAATCAATCAGATAAAGGGATGAATTAGTAGCAAAATGGGTGAATCATGGTCATTGATTCCTACCTAACCTTAGGTCACCTAAGTCTTTTTAAGAAGGGAAAACCCTAAAGAGTTAATGTGTGAAGAGAGAAGTTTGCATGTGTAGACAAAGAATTCATGGTGACTAAGGAGTTGTGAGAAAGATGTGAATTACAGAATCAATTAGAGAGAATAGAGGAAAGAAAAGAGAGGATAGAAGTGATACATCTGATCGAGAGGAACAAGTATACATAAAAAAAGATGTGATTTAATAACTAGTAGACCAGTGCTAATCGAAGGATCAAGGCTAAAACATTCTAATAGGTGAATCCTTAGAAATCTCTTAATAAAGTAATCCTAGCAAGCTTTTATAAATCCTTTGATAGGGTGGTTACTTGATTATAAGTTGATGAACTTTAAATAGACACACTTTTAGTAGGGTGTTGAAATCCTTTAACATGGTAAGACCTAACAGTCTTTGTAAGCCCTTAATAAGGAAGACCTTTCATAGGGTAGATCATAGTTTATAATCAAACAATTGTATCCTTCATTAGATGCACTTTATAATTGTAGTAGTGAAGATTTGTGGGTGTCATCCCCACCCCAATTTTACCTTCTCATTAGAGGGTTTTATGGTCACCAAATATCTTATGTCATATGTGTTTAATTGCTTTCATGCTATGGATGAATATTCTTAGTTTGGTATTTTAGTTTACATGAAAATTGTGAGATGGATGTGTGGTGAATGTTTTAATGGTTAGAGTTTTGAAGTACTAATTTATCCATCCCCACCTCTCAAAGTTTAATTTCCCTATTGTTATTTCCAACAATTGGTATCAAAGCCTTATTCTGTGAAAAGGAAAGCTTTGCAACTTTGAGGAAAGATCTTGAAGATGGAAGTCTACAAGTTGGGAAAGACTATTGAGAAACAGAAGATTGAAGTCCAACTTGCTCTACATTAGCTAAATGAAGCAAGAGATGAGTTGAAACATTTACTAAAGAGAAGGGAAGAGATAGCCATTGAGGAAAATGATACACATTACCAAGAGGAAGACACTACTAAATTGTTTGTAGATGGAAACTCAAGTGAGTTTAATGTAGCAATTGTAGATCTAATGGAAAATAATGGTGCCCTAACTGAAGAGGTCAAAAATCTTAAGATAAAACAAGAAGTTCAATCAGTATTGTTATGTGAGGTGACCAAGTAGAAAATGAAAGCCAAGGATGAAAAAGTCATGATTGAAGAGTAAGATAATGAAAAATAGTCTAGAAGAGAAGACATTAGAGGTACAAAGTATTACCAACATGCAACTGGAAACAATGAATCAAGTGACGATTGTGTAGGACTAGAAAATGGGTTAAATGCATAAAATAATATGAGAAAATCACAAACTCAATAATCATACATTAGCACCCTCTAGTATACCATCAAAGCCAAACTAATCAAAAGAAGCAAACAATGTTAAAACTCCCTCTTTCATTTGTAGCTCCCATGTCCTTCTTTCTTCTCCAAATGATGTAGCTCCAAAATTGCCTATAGTGTACACAAAATTGAAGCAAAGTCTATGATAATGGTGATAATGCTATGAGAATACTAGAAGTTTTGATTTGAATGTGAGAGATGGAGTGAGAAATCTAAAAGAAATTAGGACCGGGAATGAGAGGAAGAATGCTCATTTTATAATGGGCATGGAGGATGAGAGCATTGGATTTGTCACCCTTAGATATGTGATGTGGTAAGAGATTCCTTTGAAAATCCATGACGCATATGACAAAAGATGCCAAATGTAGGATTCTATGATGCATGGAAGTCAAACTTGGCTAAATGTGGAAGAGAATGTATGATGCATCATAAGACACCTCAACCCACTTAAATCCAAGAATCTATGAAAAAGAAGCCAAATATGGATGTGCGTAAGAGAATAAGAATCTTGGATTATGACATATCTTAGCCAAGTGTCAAAGGATAATCTATAAGGTGTCATACCCAAATGTCATGATGATGCCAATATTTTGTAGAATATTTGGATTAAAAATCCTTTATTCCACAAAATAGGAATTAGTAAAAAAGGAGGAAAATGTGACTTAGGAAATTAAGAATTTCCACGATTTTTGAATGATAAATCAATTAATTAATAAAATTAATTAATTGAGGATGAAAATTAGGAAGAATAATTAGTAATAATCATAGGATTAAATTATGGGTTATTTAATCCTATAGAGAAAATTAGTAAATGATTGGCCAAAATTGATTAAATAAGTGTGATAGTATCCTTTGATGAAAATGTGATGATAATGAAGATTGAATAGGATGATGATAGGTAGACCAAAGACATGGTCAAATTTATTGATTGATTGAAATTGATAACATGCAAAGGACACTTGACATGAATTGATTGATACATAACATTTGACTAACATTGGAAATGCTACAAGATCGAGATTGATTGATAAGGTTGATCATAATAATATTGATGAACACTGTCAATACTATTAAAGTGGTTTGAGGATGTCATGATTTGACATTGAGAGCCTCAACAATGTCAAAGAGTGGATGACAAGAATGGTAGTTTAACCTAGCACTGAGAGCCATGTCAATACTAAGGTCAAATTGATAAGATTTTATAGATTGATAGGTTTCCAAGGCATTGAAAACCACAACAATACCTAGGAATGGACAAATGATGATTGATTTTAGATTTTTGATGTGTTTCATGATGATTAGGGCTGATTTTGAGTGATTCTTGGTTGATTTGGGGTGATTTCAAGTTGATTTGAAATGGTTTCGAGTTGATTTGATACGATTTTTGATGATGTTGAAATTGATGTGGAAGAGGATACAAATAATAAAGTATGATCAATTTGGCCAAAAGATTAGAGTTAGTAAAAAGAGAAAATGGGACAAATTAGTATGAAGAAGGGATGAAACCATAGATGCGAACCATTTTTGAGCATCTAAATTTTGCCCCTCTTTGATACACTGTGATTTAGAGCATTGTGTCAAAGAATGCTAACGAACAAGCCATAAAAGCATGCCCCAAAAATGTGGTATATATTTATGACCCCTTGAGAAATTGACCAACATAGGCATACGATAGGTCAATTTCATTGAAAAAAAAAAAATAAAACCATAGCAATTGACAGATCAAAAATCAGAGTTAAAACATGAAAGTTATGGGCTCTAGAATAAAAAAGGGCATTGTGACCAACATAGAAAGGACTTCATGCACATCCATCTAGGAAAAATAAGGTTATAAAAAGGCTTTAAGAGGGTTTTGGAAGTCATTTTCACTCTCTCATTTGGAAGAAAAGAGCTTTGGAGCAAGGAGAATGGATTGACTACCCAGGGAGCAACACGACGGTGAACGAGTGTGTACCTTTCGACGATGGGTAGATGTTGGACCTTCGGTGAGTAAATCAAGGCCATCTTTGTACTTTTTATGATTTTTCATAATTTTTACTACTTTTTAGGAACCTAAGAGTTTGATAGGGGGAAATGGGGGTCAAATGGGGTCAAACAGGGGTCTCGGGGCTAGGTAGGGCATCCAAATGCCCCAACTACACCTAAAAAGAAGCCAAGTGCCTTCTAGATGTAGTTGGAATTCCAAAGTGTGCACTATGTTCACTTGGTATGACCAAGTGCATCCATGATGCAGTTGGGAACCCCAATTGCACCCTAGGATGCTCTAGGGTTTAGATGGTGCCAGATCGAGTTGAAACTTGGCAGAGGCTACCATAAACCTAGGGGGATTTTAGAAATATGATAAAATATAGTAAAAATTGGCCAACATGCTTAGAATTTGGTCAAAATTAGGGCAGATGTAGGGCAAGCCTGGGTTAATGCTGACAGAGAACAGTGCAAAGGGCCCGAAAGGGTGCAAATGGATTCAGAATGACTCAAAATTTGGAGGGCATGTCCAAAAACTTAGGAAGACCTAAAAACATAGGTTAATGGAGACTAGGATAGTAAAAAAAAGTCAAACTTGGTTAGACTTAGCTTTGATGGAGGAAAAAGGCTGATAGATGGGTAGGGATAGGGTCAAAATGATACAAATAAGCTCAAAATGACCTGAAACTTGGCAAACATGTTCAAAACCCTAGGAAGAGTTTAAAACATAAGCCAAATTAGTTATAATAGATTCAAAATAAGTTAAAATTGGGTCAAAAGTAGGGTAAACTGGATGTAAAACCATAGGAGGTCGACATAGGCTATATGATTATGTAGGAGGAGCTACCCCTGTTATGAATAAGGGGACATAGGCCATAAAGCCTTGCACTACATCATTAGATGACACTGGGTGAATGGGGGATATTGGTTGGGTTGGGATTATATCATGTTACTTTTATGCCAGAGGTGAGGGGGAACAAGGCTTTACTGACAGCTTTGATGGAGAGGTGGTACTTAGAGACTAGTTCATTCCACCTACCAATTGGGGAAGCAATTGTGACACTAGAGGATGTATGGAACATATTTAGGATCCATATTCATGGAGAGTTAGTAGAGTACAACCCAACTAGAGAATGAGTAGCACTACATTGCCTATTTGGATGCAGGGATGCAGAGCTAGGGATTTGAGACTATGAGATTGGGTGGGACTTGTTAGTGTCACACCATGAGTGGTTAACAGTTGTGACCTGCTTGATGATTGGTGGATTGTTGATACCTAATAGATGGGGACATGGATTCTTAGTTAGATGGGGCTGAGTACTTGAGTAGTTGATCATGGAGGGTACCATGTTTAGCTGGGGCCCATGCATGTTGGGGATCTTATATTATTATCTGCATCAGGTAGCAAACAGAGGAGGACTATCTTTTAGCACTTGCAAGACATTGTTATAGATCTAGGCCTATGAGCACATTGCCATATTTAGGCCTCTGGTAGAACAAGAGTTGGTGGATGATATGCCATATGCTTACACCTATAGAGGTGTACTAGCCTGAGGACCACTGGGATATGTGAGATACTTCTTCCATCAGATATACATGATGACACAATTAATATGGAGACCATACAGAGATTGCCTTGGATGGGATGATGATGGCATTCAATTACCATATTGTAGGCAGGAGTGCTACCTCATAGGGCACATAGTGATTAGCAACTTGGTCATGGAGATGTACCTACCATAGTGAGTACAGAGACAATTTGGGGAGACACAGGACATACCAACATGTCTAGCATTGTTTTCCTAATCTAGAGAAGAGGTTCAAGAGTGGGAACCATCCATCAAGACACATGTAGCATATGCATAGCTAGCAAAGTTATAGCTAAGGCTATGGGGGGTAGCAGTAGATATAGTGGATGTAGGAATGATAGCAGTGTATGACAGGTGGTTTGCACAACATCATCCTAGGCCTTTAATAGATCCAACAATACCAATACCATGAGGAAGGCCATAGGTAGAGGAGGATGAGAAGGATGATGATGAGGAGGGGGATGGGGGAGAGGAGGAGGAGGGAGGAGATGAGGGCAATGGGGGAGAGGAGGATGCTAAGGAGGAGGATGAGGGAGAGGATGAGGAGGGAGGAGAGGAGGAGGAGGGAGATGAGGATGTTGAGGGTGATGCAGGTTGATGATGAGGATGCTGAGGGTGATGCAAGGGGAGAGGATGAGGGAGCTGATGAGGAGGGTGGAGGTAGTGGGGGTTGGGATAGTGTTGGAGGTGGTGATGAGAGAGAGGATGAGGAGGACTATTGGGAGGATAGAGATGCAACTATGATGGACATGGAGAGGGATCCTATGGATTATGTCGATAGGGCACTAGTACTAGTATGGGTAGGGCCTAGTTAGTTAGATATTATGGAGGTGATCTGAGGGCTATGGATTCAATTGGATCAGGTTGTGGCAGAGAGGGATGCCATGATAGGAGAGGGGGATGCAGTTACAATAGAGAGAGATTAAGTGATGGCTAAGAGAGACTAGGCTAGGGCTAAGAGAGATATAGTGGTACACAAGGAAAATATGGCAGTGTAGGAGTCTCAGGAGTTCATTAGTAGTATCAGAGATGCAAACTTTCAATATTTGGCAGCGGTGATGATAGGGTACACATGGAGACACAGTATTGGTGTGATTAGTATGAGAGAGTAGTGCCACCAGGGTAGAGAGTAGAGAGCTTCTATGCATCAAGATCTCATTCCCATAGGACATAGAGGACATAGAGTAATGTGGGGGTGATGGGACCTATGAGGCCACCGCAAAGAGTAAAGGGATCATCCTCAAGGTTGGACAAAGGTTGTAAGGCTAGGGATAGCTTAGGATGACATTGATAGACTCATGTATAGAGGGGCTGCTCTATTTTTATTTTTGGTTTCTATTATGCTCTTTCATGGTTCATGCCTATGAATAGTTAGTATTGATGTAAACCATGGTTATGTACTCTGATACTTTTGTGAGACATTTATGAGATGTACTAGTGTTATGATGACTATATGAGATGGATTATGCATATGCTTTTGATGTTTTATATGGATACATTTATTCATTTTTATGTGGACTTATATATAATGACATCATGCATTGATTTAACACATGTTATGTGTAGGAAATGTCATGTTGTTCTCATGAATGAATACCTAATGCAATGTAAATGATATGGAATGAATGCAAATGAAATGTAAAATGATATGGAATACATACTAATGAAATCTAAAATGATATGAAATGAATGTAAACGAAATGTAAAATGAATGCCAATAACATGTAAAATGAATGCAAATGAAATGCAATGATGTATTTTTATAGATCATTTGGGATTTTTTACATATGCAGGAATGCAGGACAACAATGTTTTTGATGTATTCGAGTACAAGACCAAGGTAAAAGATGAAGGAGACATAGAAGGTGGAAGAGATGAGATGAGGAACTATTAGTATGATGAGTAGACTTTTGCTTTTGTAAAGTGCATTATATGTCAAATGGAGCTTTATTTTGATGTGGCAAATGGAATGCAATGCATCATGGCATAAAGGGCCAGAGTGCAAAATGCAAACCTTTTGCATAAACAAGCACGATGTAGATAGAAAATGAACTTGTCCTTCCTAAGGTTTATGTACATGCCCTGAAATCTCAAAGGTACATTGTAATAGATAGAATATAAAAGATGACCATGAACCATCCAGGCCACTCTCATAGATCAATTTATATCGTCGACTGACATAGGAATATGATCAAAGAAAAAAAACAAAGAAAAAATAAATCACTCACTAAACAACATGAGCCAATAGCTATTCTTATCCATTATTACTTGCTTTTTAGTATTTGAGGTCTTTAGATAGTGTTTGATAGGTTGATCATATGATGGTTTGTGATTGTTGACTTAGTTCATAGGTTCATAGTGACATATTGGATAGACTGTCAGTTCACATTGCTCAGATAGTGTGATTGTCTTGAAAGTGTAGTGCTTTGAGTTTTAGTCTGCAAAGTGCAAGTGTGTATGTAAAAGGGTGGTTATCCATAGTGAATATTTACAAGGTTTATTGTATATTTTTGGTGGGCTTTGTGATTTTTAGGGGTTTTGAGGATATTTGATGTTTTTGGTGTGACTGATTTCTTCAGGACATTATATGATTTTTACAGTTTACTTCAGGACATTTTCTAATTTTAGTATTTTTTCAAGACATTTTATGATTTTTAGTGCTTTTTTTAGGATATTATATGATTTTTAGTGCTTTTTTCAAAACATTATATGATTTTTAGTGATTTTTTAAAGACATTTAATGATTTTTAGTGCTTTTTTAGGACATTATATGATTTTTAGTATTTTTTCAAGACATTTTATGATTTTTAGTGATTTTTTCAGGATTGTACAAGCATATACAAGTGTTAGCTCCAATTTTTTATGCAATAGGTCCAATGGATAAAAAGTGCTTAGGGATATGCCCCCAGTTCAAGTTCAAACTTGTGTGCTGTGTAGGTAATATGCCTCTAGACAAGACACAAACTATGTACAGAGGCCAATGACAAAGTATGTACAGATTGGTGATGCGTTAAGTAGGATAGCAATGGATATTAACTAGTTCATGAGCCATGGTCAAGGAGCCAAGGATGTCTTGCCATAGGAAAGATATGATTAAGGAATAATAGAGGGGGAAAGGACTAGATGGAATCTCGATAGATGGAGGAGCAACAAGTGATTACACATGGTGCTTGTTTGCCAAGTTTTCACAATGGTACTTGTCCAAAGTGCCTATTTTCTAGGTTTTCACTTTTGGATGGGATTTTTCTCTTGACTTAAATTTTCATGCCAAGATGTCTGTTTGCTAGGTTTTCATCAGGGCATCCATTTGGTCATGACTTTTTTTAGTTTTTTTTTTTGATATTTTTTCAGGACCTTTTGACATGATCAAGTGTAATACTTGTGAAGATGCATGCTATTGATGGACATGGGTAGTGGTTCACCCTCTGGAGTTGCAAGATGATATACTCTAGACCCAAATGATGCAGTAACTATATAAGGTCCTTCCCAATTTGGCTCAAATTTGCCTTGTTTTTCTCTATGTTGTTGAGTCTTGTGGTTCATCTTTAGGACTAAATGACTGACCTAAAAATGATGACCTTGGACTTTCTTGTTATAGCTTCTTTTCAGTCAATTTTGGAAAGCTTGAAAATGTGTCAAGGTAGTTCATCTCTATTCATCAAGCATTTCCAACTCATGGAGTCTAGATATTCGATAGTTTTCATCATCAACAATATCTTGTAGGGACACTCTTAATAATGGAATTTCAACTTCAATGGGAAGTATGGCCTCAATGCCATAGACAAGAGAGTATGGTGTTGTGCTAGTAGGAGTACACACACTTGTTCAGTATGCGCAAAGAGCTAGATTTAGTTGTAAGTGCTTGACCCAAATCATTGACAGTCTTTTGGAGAATCTTAACAATGGTCTTATTAGATGCTTCTACTTGGCCATTGCCCCGTGGATGGTAAATACTAAAATATCAATGGTATATGTTGTACTTCTCATAGAGCTTGTCTACTTGTTTGTTTTTGTTAGAGTAAATAATTAATTTACTAATTATTTATTCTATTTACTCAAGCTTACTTAGGTAAATGCATTTATTTATTAGTTGTAGTCTAGGAGTTAGTTATAAGTTGTTGACAATGCGAGAGCTTGTTCTCTCCTAAGTCATACTTATCCTCTCACCTTGTTCGAGGAATTTCCACCTCATGTGGATGTATGCTTAGTTGTCACACTTATCTCCTAGTGTCTTCTAGCTTCTTCTACTAGATTCTTGGAGCTCTTTATATTTGGGCTCCCTCATTGTATTTTCACATCAACATCACTTATTGCATATTGTAAATACATATTTTCTTGTGTTGCAATATCTTCTTCTCTTTCATGTCTATTTAGGGTTTTTCCCTTGCTCCACGCTCTTCCTTCCTTGTCTTCCCTTTGACAGGTTCTCGCATGCAAGTGATCTTGGGCATCTTTGACGTTGGATTTCATCAACTTCAACATGGTATCAGAGCCTCCCTGCTACTGCTTTGTTGAAAATTTTTTGAAGCCATGATTTGAAGTCACAAACCCTAGTTTGTTTCTGCATTTTTTCTTCAAATCAAGGGAACAAAAAATTTTCAGAGCACTTTTGGGTCAAACAGACACTGGCATTGGATTCAAAAAGTGCTTTTCAGCTAGGATCCATATAAAATTTGTCAATTTTGGAGATAGGGCTCTAGGAGGATAAATTTTTTTCATTCTAGGGCTACCATACATACAATTTCATCAAAAAAAAATTGAACAAATTATTTTAGGGTGCGCCACTCAGTGGCCACTGCTGCACCACCATCGTGTAGCCCCCACACCACCGAGTGACCACTTGAGTATGGCCCGTAGCGGACACCGTAGGAAATGCCATCCATCTGCCCCCCATTATAGAGCGCCGCCAGTAGTCTTCTCTCCACTAGTGGCTCAGCCTGTTTCACACTGCTTCACCCTTAGTTCTCACCACTCCACTGGTTGTCAGCCCTGCTTCACCACCTCTAACAGTGAAATAGTCAGCAATGCATGAACCCATTTATCTACTGACATGTAGTGCCACTAGTCAGTAGTATAGTTAGGCATCTTCATTAGCCTTGCCCGTGTGGAAGTCTGTACCTATGTGACAATTTATTGCCTAGTCATTAGCACCTGACACATGGCAGGGGTACGACATGACACTTTGCCACATGGCCCTTGCACATCATCTACTTTGCCACATGGCACCTTTTTTTGTTGATGGGCCGTAGGCTGTTAAATTTAATGCAGTAGATTGCTGACATTAGCATGATGTCAACATTGCATCATCATCCTTTTGCACCTCTCCAAGGTCATTTTGGACCTACATACAATTTTTTGGCCATAACTTAAGCATACAAAGGTATTTTTCCAATCCAAAAGAAGTGCTGAAAAGTTGGTTCTGGGATGGAGACATTGGTGTAGGTATTTTTAGGTTTTGATGCATTTTTATTGCCCATTTTTTCAATTGAAGTTTGAAGTTCTATTTTTGACTCTGGCTAGCATATCTTTTGCATCCCATGTCAATTTTTTGAAAACTTTATATTTTTGGAAAGCTGGTTTTGTCACCTTTTCATAAATGTGGTCCTTTTTCTTAGATTTTGGCCAATGCTTTTTCTATCATATTTTTTGCAATTTTTTATATGGTAGATATCTTGAGTGTTTTAGGCCCAAGGATCATTTTCTTCACATGGTTTCTTTTGTTTTCAGCTGTACTATTTTTTGTTGCAGCATGTTTTTAGTTTTGATCATTGTAGCTATCATTTTGATGAACTTTTATGTATTGCACTGAGATAAAGTGCCACTCTTGCATTTCGGGGGTCTTGAATGTTATTTTTGAGTTAGTTGTACTTACACTATTTTTATAAAGCAACATGGGGGGGATAGTTGTTTGCTATTTTAGGCATTCTCCCTTTGTCAAGTGAGTGTCCCTTCCACAAAATTAGCCTCATGTAGAGTTAGTGTGACCGTGTCTTTATAGGTGTAGTTTAGAATAAACTTTGAGATCTTCTTGCTAGTGGTGAAGGTCAAAGGGATAGCTTCAACTCACTTGGTAAAATATTCTAGTGCTATGATAATGAACTTATAACCATTAGAGGATAGAGGAGAAATAGCTCTAATAAGATCAAATTCCCATTGTGAAAAGGGCCATGGTGATATGATTGGCTACAATTCTTGAGTTGGTGCATAGATTAGATTGCTATGTATTTGACACTTATGAAATGTTTTGGAAAAGTCATGGGTATCCTGTTCCATGGTAGGCCAATAGTACCCAGCTCATAGAAGTTTCTTGGCTAGACTCAAACCATTCAAATGACCTCCACATATACCCTCATGAACCTCGTGTAAGGTAGTTTCATCTTCTTGCTAGTCAAGGCATCTAAGAAGGGTTTGGTCAAAGGATCTCTTATAAAGGGCATCACCGATGATGAGGTATCTAGTGGCTTGACAGTCATTTTTGGATAAGTTGTGTGGTAAGATTTGGTCATGTAGGTAATCATAAATGTCTTGATACCAAGGAGAATTAGGACCAAAAAGTTCACACAAAAACTCAGATTGAGGGAGCTCTAATGTTTGAATCAAAAGTTGCTCAACAAGGAATTTACAACATTCCACATTCGGAGGCATATCAATCATAGAAGTGATGGTAGCCATAGCATCAACTTTCTTGTTGTGTATTCTTGGTAGTTGACAAAAAGAGATAATGATAAATTTAGAATTAAGGAAGTTTTCCATCTATTTGTAAGGCATTAACTTATCATCTTTGGTTTCATAGTCATCATTAACTTGGTGGATGACCAACTAGGAATCACCAAAGACTTGCAAATGTTGAATGTTCCATTGGATGGCTATCTTGAGTCTTGTGATCAGTGCCTCATATTCTACTATGTTTTTTGTACAATGGAATGCAATCCTATATGACTTGGGGATTATGTCTCCTTGGGGAGTGATAAACATGATGCCAGCTCCTGAACCATTTTGTGTATGTGATGCATCAAAATAAAGCTTCCATTCATTAGCTACATCCATGTGAAATATGGCTTCATTTGGAAAGTCAATCAGCATGGGATGATCATCTAACATAGGTGCTTTTGCTAACTAATCTACTATCACTTGCCCTTTGATTACCTTTATATATATATATTCTATGTCAAATTCACTAAGGATCATGGCCTATTTGGCTAACCATCCAGTGAGAGCAACCTTGCTTAGGAGATACTTCAATGAGTCAATCTTAGAGATGAGCATTGTTTTCTAATGGAGCATGTAATGTCTTAGCTTTTGGGCTGCAAAGACAACAACAAGAAAAGCTTGTTCAATGAGTGAATAATTTAGTTCATAGCCCACAAGTATTCTACTGATATAGTATATGGCTCACTCTCTTCCTTGTTCATCATTTTGTGCTAAGAGACTTCCTAATGTTGTATCTATAGCATATATGTATAGGATGAATGGCTTGCCTTGAATAGGAGCCATTACAACTAGTGGATGTAGAAGATAATCCTTGAGCTATTGGAAAGATTCTTGGCACTACTTATTCCATTGAAAGGATACTCCCTTATGTAAGAGGTGTTGAAAGGAGTGACACTTATTTGCTAGTTGTGCAATGAATCTGTGGATAGATTGTAATCTTCCTTGTAGTCCTCTTAAGGTTTTTAGATTTTTTGGAGGAGGCCTGTCAAGTATTGCTTTTACCTTCTTAGGATCCAATTCAATGCCTCATTGAGAAACAATGTATCCTAAGAGCTTTCCAAAAACAACTCGAAAGGCACACTTTTTTGGATTTAGATGGAGCTTGTAGCTTTCCATTGTAGTGAATATCTAAACTAGGATGCCCAAATGATCTTTTCTTTTATAAGATTTGCAAAGTAAGTCATCAACATAGTCTTCCATGAGGATGTGCATGAAATCATGGAAGATTGTAGTCATTGCTCTTTGATATGTTGCCCCAACATTTTTAAGACCAAATGGCATGACAGTCTAGTAGTATTTTCCCCAAGGGCATGTAAATGTTGTCTTGTGTTGATCTTTAGGGGCTATTCTTATCTGATTATAGCCAGAAAAACCATCCATTAGTGATAACATCTCGTACCTAGCTATCATGTCTACAATGATATCTATGTTTGGTAAAGGAAAATCATCCTTGGGACATGCCTTGTTAAGATCATGAAATTTAGTGCATATCCGAATGCCCCTAGAGTGTTTCCTTATTGTTACTAGATTAGATATCCATTTTGCATAATCAATGGGTCTTATGAAGCTAGCATCCAATAATTTCTTCAATTTAGCTTTGACAAGGAGGGCAACTTGAGGATGCATTTTTCTCAACTTTTGCTTTACTAGTTTCATTCCTGGTTTTAGTGGCAAGTGATGAAGGACTAGTTCAGGATCTAATTTTGGCATGTCATCATAAGACCATGCACAATTGATCTACCTCTCTAGAAAGAATTTAACAAATTCATCCTTTTCTTCTGGTGATAATGAGGCTGCAAAGTGTATGACCTTAGGGTTGTTAGGAGTTCCCAGATTAATCTCTTTTGTCATTTCCACAAGTAATGCTAATCTTTCCTTCAATGGGGGTGTGTCCAATCCTCCATCGTCGAGTGCCTCAAAGAGGTTTTCACCCTCGAATATGTCCTTTATTTTTACTATTTCATGGTCTAGTGGCACCTTTCAATTTTCACCAAGAGACCTACTATTGTATGTTTTTGTTATTTTCTCAATTTTGTGACTAGAAGATGGAGTTGACTCCCCAAAATATGCCATGAAATTTAGATCAATGGAAAACCCAGACTTTTTCTCACCTTGTGGTAAATCTTTGTAGAGCTCAAAGAATTTTGTGATGGCATCATCATTTTAAAACTGGTTAGACATTAGTGGTCCTTGTTGGTCCCAATCAATAAGTTTAGGGAAAACTAAGGAAATACCATCATTGATGTTGAATAAGCTTTGGTCAAAGGCATATATGGATATCTACTTTAGTGATGTCATCAAGATCATTTTCAAAAGTAGGAGGGCTTGGATCCCAGAATTTTTCAATCCAAGATGAAGAATTGGTTTGAGTGACAGGTGGATTGACATGTTTATCTTCCATAGGTAGGCTATCCAGGTTCGCAAACATATGATCAAGACCAAGGGAGGTATTAGGATCATCGATATTGGATACAAATTGGATGGGTTTAGGTTGGTTGTTCTCAGATGCCATGTCATCATTTGAAGGATTCACCTCCTTAGATGAGGATGACTCAGTATTAGGAAGACACAAAAAAATGGTTTGAATCCAAGTCCCAAGCTATGAGGTCATCTTGATGCAGTGATGTGTTGAACAATGCCTTGCTTTTGAAGTCCCAAGCCACTACATCCATCATATCCCTTTTTTTGCATGATGGTGAATCCAGGTCCATAGCTGTTAGGGGATATAGGAGTGATTTCTTGTTCTACTTTAGCCTTTTCAATCCATGTAGAGGTATTTTCATAGACATGTTCTTCAAGTAGTCCTCCTCCACTGGTCAAAGTCATAGAACATTTCTTTTGAAATGCAAACTTAGGCTTGTTTTGTATAAGCTAAGGTTTACCATATGACTTGGGGAGTAAAGGAATTTTCCCAATGTGAAAGGCATGAGACATGGAGTACTCACCGCAACCATGGTCTTGGATTTTGAGCTTTCCTTTGGATGTGAGTGTGAGTGTGGAAGGATTAACATACTTGGAGGAATCTATGTGATTTGCTACATGATTTGTTGGGACCTATTATGTAGTGGTTCCTCTAAGATTGGCATAGAACTGGAAAGGATCTGGATCACCTGGGATGGTTGCCTCTACATTATTATGGGAGAACTTTAGGCATTGGTGATATGTAGAAGGAATTGCTTTAATAACATGGATCCATGGGTGGCCTAGTATCATATTGTAGTTTATTTCTATATCTAAGACCTGGAATAGAGTATTCTCAATAGCTAGACCAACTTTGATAGGTAAGATGATGACCCATGTAGAGAAACATTCATCATCATCATAGGCTTTGATTGTGATCCTTCAAGAGGGATCCACACCCATTTTAGAATAGCCCAAACCTTTGACTACTTTAAGGGTGTAGATATTTAGCCTTGCTCCTCCATCTATCAAGACACATCTGCCTTTAACATTGTGGACAAAGACTACAAGGTGGAGGGGATTGTTGTGGTTGTGTTTGTCTTTAGGAATATCCCTAGGGGAAAAAGTGATATGTTCTGATGCATATAGGTTCCCAACCATGGCTTGGAACTGGGCAACATCAATGTTATCTAGGATGATTGAATCTTTAAGGGCTTGATCCAAGATCTTCTAATGTTGGGGAGATGTGCGTAGGAGGTTAAGGATGGATATTTATGTAGGGGTCTTGCCGAGCTGTTCAACAAGGCTATAATTAGATGAAGTAGGAGCAGTAGGTCTACTAGGGGGTGGATGTCTAGTAGAAGTAGTAGGTCTAGATGGAGCTCTAGGTAGAGTAATCTTGGTACGGTGTGTAGTGATAGTACAACAAGGGTCTTTAGCCTTTAAGGTAAATTTGGTTATATGGGAATTTGACTAATTGAAATAGTTGATAGTGTAGTCATATCTAGTGTGCATGTAATTCACATTACCTTGTGAGTTTGAGTTTGAAATGAAGGGTTTCTCTTTGTCATGATTACCCAAAGGATCTTTGAAGATAGTGTGGTCAAAGTTGGATGCTAATAGTGACAGATCAACTATAATGACACCATCATCAATGAGGTCTTGTATTGCATGCTTTAGTTGGAAGCATGATGAGGTCTTATGTCCTTTTGTGCGGTGCTAATCATAGTACTTTTTGTCATCCCACCAATCGGCTTTAGTCAATAGTTCATATTTGATTGGGGGTAATTATAGGAAGTTATTACTTAGTAATTATTGTAGTGCAGTCTCAAGAGGTATCCCTAATGGTGTGAATTTCCTATCCTTGGTTCTAGGATGTCTTCAAGGTTTGTCCTGCATGGAAGTCTCAGTCTTTTGTTGTGGAGGTGATGTTTGATTGAGAATTTGTGAATTTGTAGGGTTTGCACCTTTCAAAGTCAGTTGAGGTTGTGCTGTACTAATTGTTTGTGCATCCACAATGCCATCATTGGTCACATTCTTGTTTTTGGAGAAAATTTTTGCCTTGTCATTAGATGAGTTGGTGTTTGTGTTTTCCTTTTTCATCTTGAGGATTCCCTTACTGATAAGAGCATCGTCAATACTAGCCCCTTTTTTCATTAGTTTAGAAATGGTGCTCAAACTTTTGATTTTGAGATCATACATTAATTCAACGACTAGGTTTTCAATGAACAAGTTTACTTGTTGTTCTTCAAAAATGTATAGTGAGAATTGAATGACCAAGATTCTCCAGTGCAGTAAGAATGTGATAAATGGTTCTCCCATCTTTTGTTTAGTTGAGCACAAATTAGAAAGGGTCACCTCATTTGTAATGTTAAAGGAAAAGTGGGAGATGAACTTGTTTGCAAGTTTTGACCAGGATTTGATATTACTATGAAGTTTAGAGTACCATTCACATGCGGGCCCACCTAGAGAATGAGGGAACAATCTCATGAGGTAAGTGGGCTCATCACTGAGTTTGGTACATGAGGCACAAAATTCTTTGATGTGATCAATAGGGTTTCCTTTTCCTTGGTATTTTTCAAACCTTGGAGCCTCAAAGTGTTTTGGGAATGGAGGAATATATAGACTTTTATTGAATGCATTAGGATGTAAGTTCCTCTTTGTATATAGAGCCTGTTTCTTTTGGACTCCCAATCCTCAACTTGTTTGGAAAGTTGTTTGAACTATTTTAATAGTTCTTCATTGGGGTTTTGTATGATGGTCTTTCCTTCAAGTCTTTTGTGTCTATGAGTAGACCATTTTCTATGATGAGAACTCTGTCTACTTGGTTTTGACATTTTTGTATCTAACGAGTTTAGTGACATGTCGCTAGGTGGTGGAGGTATGTTGGTAACTCAAAGGAAAAAAGGGTTGATTTTGTTGGGGTACTTGTTGTGGTATTTGATGTGGTACTTATTGTGGGTTTGACTATGATTCTTGTACCATGTGCTATTTTTGTGCCATGTGTGGAAATTGCTGTTTGGATACATTTGTTGGTTGTATATGAGACCATGTATGTGATTGTTGTTGTAGAGGTATATATTGAGGTTTTTGTAGCACATGTTGTTGTTGTAACAAGTGTTGTTGATCTGAAATTTTTTTCTCAAGGCACTACTGGTATTCCATTTTTTGTTTGAGTTGCTCTTGTTGTTTGGCAAACATGGTTTGTTGTTGTTGGAATTGCTGCTGAAATTGTTGTTGATATATTGTGTGTAACTCAAGTGGATTTATGTTGGATTGTGTATTAGGGATGTTGGATGTTTGCATCACTTGAGGTTTTTGTCATTGTTGATGTGTCAAATGTGTGTTGAGTGGATTTATACTTGGTTGTGCCTTGGAAATGTTAAGTCCTTGTACCATTGTGGGTTGATATTGTCATGGAGGTTGACTAAGTCCTTGAGAATTGAGCATCATGTTTGGATTATTGTTTTGGTACCTTTGTGTGTTAGATATTCCTCCTTGTGACATCATATTGACTTGACAATTAGGTGTATTCCTTTTGGGAATAGGTGTAATGTCAATAAGAATTTTTCTTTATGTGTCCATAAGGATTGTTGCACTTGATGTTTCACATGTTGTGCTTATGAGAGGCTCCATAACATTTGATGTCATAACATTTGGTAGTTTTAGGAGCAAAGGTGTACTTTGTGGCTTTTCCTCCAAAGGAGGTATGTGTGGCATCCCTAGAGTAGAAGTCCCTTTAGGTGCATCTTGTTCCTGCATCATGTGACTAAGGTCAAGTTTTAATGTCCTTTAGGGATATTTAAGGGATTTCTGGTATCTCATCAAACAAGGGATTAACATTGACGTGTTCAAATGTACCTTGGAGGATTTTGATTATTGGTTATCGATGAGACCTTATAGGTGTTATTATTGTGTTTGAAAACTCCAAATGTTGTTTTCCCTTATCTAAGTCCAAATTGATCATGGGTTGTATGTTTTCAATTATTGTGTTGGTTTGATGTTTGGACTTAGGTCCCTCCACATTTGGGTTGAATTTGACAATTTCTTGGGCTGCCAAATGTTTGAAGTTCTTGCAGAAATTTTTTTCTTAACATGCCCTTGCCATTTCTTCATCAGTGATACCATAGTGTCAGAGTCATCACTTAGGTGTATAGTATCTTGTTGTATGTTTGATGTGTAATAGTTGAAGCTACTTGCATTGGGTTTACTAAATTCAAAGGAATGTGTTTGTTCATCCTCGAGTGTGGTTGGTACACTTCCACCTCTAGGTGGTATCAACACAAATATAGGTTCAAAGTCTATATTCAATTTGAACCATCGCATGTGTGGGGGGTGTTTAGAGGAAATATCATGGTAGGTGCATTGTTTAAGGTTTGTTATGTCATAGCTTGATTATGGTGATCTTGTGGATACATTTTCAAGGGGTCTGCAAGTAACGGTTGTGATGCCTCAATTTGGTCTTTGTCAAAGGTTTGTTGGGTTTTCTTTCTCTTCTTCTATCTTGGAAAAGGTTTTGGTTGTGTTTGTGCCTTAGAGAATAAGGGTTGATAAATTTCTTTAGGCCTCTAAGATGATTGTCCTAGTAAGTGCTAGCATGATACCTAAGAATGCAGATGCAATGGAGGGAAACTTGAATGGACTTTCTGCCTCCCAAGTGCACACCTAAACTACCAATTGCACTAAAATAGTACCAAGTGTGCCAGTGACATAGTTGGGGGTTTGAAGGTAAGATTTTGGTAAGTAGGAGGTATGCAATGGGTAAATAGAGGTGCTAGGGTAAATTTTGAGTGTTTTGAGTGGTTTAGAGTGATCTGCAAGGTTTAGGGATGCAATGCAAGGTGTGGAAGTGTAGATTAGGGTTCTAGAACCTAGAATGAAACACCTAATTACCAAGTGTGCCCTGAAACTACCAACTACACTCTAAAAATACCAACTATGCACTTGAAGTGTGTAGTTGGTGAAACAAGGTTGCAGTTGGTAAAATAGGTCAAAACTTGATAATTAGGATGTGGGTATGCAAGATATGAGTGTTTTTTGGATTTTTAAGTGTTTAGGGATGATATGAAACCTAGGAAAATGCTAAATAAACTAGGGCTTTGGTATGAAAATTTAAAATGTCCTAGGGATGTTATGCAAATGCAAACACAAGGTGCCATTTTGAAGGTGTGCAAAATGAAGGTTATGGTATGCAATATGAAGGTTAGGGTTATGTTTTGGACTTGGTAATGACACTAAAGGTGATGTATGAAAGGTGGAATATGCAAGGGATTGTGTCCTAGGGTTGATGTTTGTGATATACAAAATGAGGACAAGTGATCAAGGAGGCAATTTGGTTGATGGACAATTTGATAGGGTTTGATAGTGAAAATGATGCTAAGCTTTGAAAAATGCAAAATGAAGGGGATATGCCACTAGGGTGAGTCAAAATGAAATTTAGGGATGCTAGGAATATGATTATGCTAATGATAAAGGTATATACAAGGTTTTGAACTTAGGTGAAACCTTTAGAAAGTATTTTGTCTAGGAGTTTAACCTTGTGATAATGGACTTTGGATCTTGACCAAAAAAAGTGATAAAAGACAAAAAAGATCAAATTGATAAAAGATGGCAAGGTCAAATCTATCAATACATAGATAGAGTTTGACTAAAGAAAATTATAGTAAAAGATAAAAAGACTAGTCAAGATCTATCATCTATTAACACTAGGAGATACTCTAAGACTCATAGATTGTTCAAAATTTTGACTAAGTTCAAGGGTTTTGGGGTTCAAAATGATGTTTAGGGGACTCAGAATGGTGATGATGCTGAGAGAATATGTGATATTAAAAGATCCTAAGATTTAAAATGAGATTTTGGGTGCAAGATGCAGTTTTGGGTCAAGTGTAGAATGAGGAGGTATAGAGGCTCCTAAATGTAGTTTTAGGGTTCCAAAGTATAGTTTGGAGGCCCAAAATGGTCATGCAGGTGCTGAAGTGCACCTTGATAGTTCAAAGTGCACTCTAAAAGTAAAAAATATTCCTATGGTGTAATTGGGACTAGTTTGGGTGTAGTTGGTAGTTTTTGGGCGCAATTGGGAAGCTAGGATGAATGTTTATTGATTCTAAGTGATGTGGTTGCCAAATTGATATTTCAAGAAGCTAAGATTCTAGGGTTGATGTTAGGATGGGTTAGGAGGTGTAAAAAATTGGTTATGACCTAAGGAATGATGTCCTAATTGAAGGAAATGAAGACTAGGAGATGCAGGATGCAAACCAGGGCATGCTAATGCAAGGGGACCTATCTAGGTACCTAGGGACATTGCTGAAGCCTCAAAATGTTATTTGGAACCCCAAATTGGGTCCTCAGACCACAAAGTGCACTCAAATAGTACCAAATATTCCTATGAAATATTTGGGGCTAGTTTGGGTGCAATTGGTAGTTTCAGGGTGCAGTTGGTAAATTGGGCTGAAACTAAGGCAATTCTAGGTGCTATGTTTTCCAGATTGATGTCATAGAGAGCTAATCAGTAGAGGACAATGTTAAGACTATAGTGAAGGTTAAAAATGATGCTTATGAAACTAAGAATGATGGTTAAAGTGGTAAATATTAGGGTTGGGTATGAAAAGTTGCAAGATGGACAATGCAAAGTGCAGATTTTGAGGTTGAAATGGAAAGGATGCAAGCTAAATGCTAATGATTGTAATGTGAAAATGAGGGATACTAAGTAAGTGCTAAAATGTGAAAAATGAAACCTATATGATGCAATTATGAGGCCTAGACTAAGATAAATGCAAGTAGAGTCTATGCATGGATGAAATCTATGTCTTGCAAAGCACATTTAGGATCACAAGTTGCCATGTTTTCCAAGATTTGTATGTGTTGAACCAAAGTTTGTAAAGTTTTGACAATGTTTGATGTTTTGAAAAGGTTTTGCAAGTTCCAATGTGTAAATTTGTAAATTGGCTTTTAACTTGATTAATTTTTTACACTCATGCAAGACACATTAAGACAAGAATAACTATTGTTAAAAGTGAATAGTCACACCACACCCTAGGCTTTAAGACTATATGCACTAAATTCCTACTTGAACCGAAGTTTAACCATGCTTATCTAGAGTAGACAGCCTAGAATCTTGGCACCACAAGCTCCCCCTTATAGTGTACTCACTTCTTGGGGCTACCAAGATCCACTTCCCAAGGGGCATGACTTCCCAAGGGACCATTGCCTCTACTAAGGACCACAAGAATGTAGGATGTCTTCACAGGCATGGCTGACCCCTTGAGCTAGTGGATAGAAAGGATTTTGGCCACTAAAACATGATTTTTAGTAAGGGCATTCTATTCAGCAAGTGAATGATAAACTTTTGTAAAAGGTCTCCCAACCCTGAGAATCAGGGTTTGACCCACCACAAGGGTACTAGAGGAGAGCTATCATGCATCAATACCACTGACATGGCTTTCACCATAATCAAATTTTATATAGTGGCTAGAATGTTGACCTAGCTTTTGGCCCATTACCACTTTGAGGTTGTCCCCTAGCATGCCCAATATCGAGTATCTTGGTCTAAGGCAGGCCTCCTATAGAAGTTACATGGATTTCTCTTACACCTAAGATCCATGAATGGTGATGGGAGAGGATATGTCCAATGTAACTCCTAGGGATTTAAACATTATACACACACCAGGCAGAAAAGAAAAAGTTCATTTTAAGCACCAAATGAAGTGTTATCTAATTTAGGAAATCCATACACATGGTTTTGAAAAATACACAATGTCTTTGACAATGTCCTGCAAAGCAATCATTAGTAGTTTTTTACGATCATGTCTTTATCCATCAATTTCCATAGGTTTCAAACAATCCATCAGTAATAGAAAATCATCTAACCTATGTCATAGAGAGTGATAGAAACCTTAGATGCAGATTTTGTGTTATGTGTGTGTTTTTTGTGAACCAGGTGCACTCTAAAAGAGAAAACTGCACCCTAGAAGGCCAAAATGGCTCATAACACCCCCAATTGCACCTAGATAATTCTAACTATACCCATGGTGCACTTGGGGCTAGTTCGGGCACACTTGGTAGTTTCTAGGCATAGTTGGGAGCCCAGGTGCAAGTTGTGGGGAAATGGTACCTAGATAAGACCTAGAAACTAAATTTTTTGATACCTACACTCCCAAGTGTGCCTAGATAGTGTAGAGTGCACCCATGACATAGTTGGGGCCTAGAAGGGCATAGTTGGTAAGTTTTGGATGTAGTTGGTAAACTAGGAACAACAAAAAGGGGGTTTGGTGGCTCCTAGGCCCTTAGAACTACTCCTAGGGGTCCCAAGTGCACCTTGACAAAGAAGAGTGCACCCTAGGACAACAAGCTAACAAAATGAATAAAATGAAGGCATAAAAAAATAGTGCTAGATCCCATAATTAATCTAGGTGTGATAAGGAAGTGTAGATAGTCATTATACCCTTCCAGGTGAGCTCCTTCATTGCACCTACAAGCACAAAAAAAAGAAAACCCAAGTTAGATAAGCATGTTCATGTCAGGTTCACCAATTGTAGGACTAGAAAATTTATTAAATGCATAACATACTATGAGAAAATCACAAACTCAATAATCATATGTTAGCACCCCCTAGTCTACCATGAAAGCCAAACTAATCAAAAGAAGCAAACAATGTTAAAACTCCCTCTTTCATTTGTAGCTCCCATGTCCTTCTCTGTTCTCCAAATGATGTAGCTCCAAAGTTGGCTATAGTGTACAAAAAATTGAAGCAAAGTGTATGATAATGGTGATAATGCTATGAGAATATAAGAAGTTGTGATTTGAATGTGAGAGATGGAGTGAAAAATCTAAAAGAAATTAGGACTGGAAATGAGAGGAAGAATGTTTGTTTTATAATGGGCATGGAGGATGAGAGCATTGGATTCGTCACCCTTAAATATGAAATGTGGAAAGAGATTCCTTTTAGAATCCATGACATATATGAAAAAAGATTCCAAATGTAGGATTCTATGATGCATGAAAGTCAAACTTGGCTAAATGTGGAAGAGAATATATGATGGGTCATAAGACACCTCAACCCACTTAAAGCCAAGAATCTATGACAAAGAAACCAAATATGGACATGCATAAGAGAATAATAATCTTGGATTATGACATATCTTAGCCAAGTGTCAAAGGAGAATCTACGAGGTTTTATACCCAAGTGTCATGATGATGTCAATATTTTATAGAATATTTGAATTAAAAATCCTTTATTCCACAAAATAGGAATTAGTAAAAAAGGAGGAAAATGTGACTTAGGAAATTAAGAATTTCCATGGTTTGCAAATGATAAATCAATTAATTAATAAAATCAATTAATTGAGGATGAAAATTAGGAAGAATAATTAGTAATAATCATAGGATTAAATTATGGGTTATTTAATCCTATAGAGAAAATTAGTAAATGAATGGCCAAAATTGATTAAATAAGTGCGATAGTATCCTTTGATGAAAATGTGATGATAATGAAGATTGAATAGGATGATGATAGGTAGAGCAAATCCATGGTCAAATTTATTGATTTATTGAAATTGATAACATGCCAAGGACACATGACATGAATTGATTGATACCTAACATTTAACTAACATTGTAAATGCTATAGGATTGAGATTGATTGATAAGGTTGATCATAATAATAGTGATGAACATTATCAATATTATTAAAGTGGTTTGAGGATGTCATGATCTAATAGTGAGAGCCTCAACAATGCCAAAGATCGAATGACAAGAATGATAGTTTGACCTAGCACTAAGAGCCATGATAGTGTTAAGGTCAAATTGATAGGTTTTCAAGGCACTGAAAGCCACAACAATACCTAGGAATGGACAAATGATGATTGATAAGAGATGTTTGATGTGGTTCATGATTATTAGGAATGATTTTGAGTTATTTTGGGTTGATTTGGGGTGATTTCAAGTTGATTTGATACAATTTATGATGATGTTGAAATTGATGTGGAAGAGGATAAAAATAATAAAGTATGATCAATTTAGCCAAAAGATCAGAGTTAGTAGAATGAGAAAATGGGATGAATTAGTATGAAGAAGTGATGAAACTGTAGATGCAAACCATTTTTGAGCATCTATAGATTGCTAATCATGAATTGAATGGTAAGGGAATTGAGACCACAACCCTAAAGTTATAGAATACACAACTAAGAAATGATCTAAGAAGAGAAAAATAATTTGCTAAAAGTTTCAACAAACCAAGTGAAACCATAAAATACTTTTAGAAAATGATGAGATATCCTAGATGTAATAATGATAGTACTAGATTGGGATAATCTAGTATTGAGGAAGGAGAATTTTCTAAAAGTGGTGAATGAATGAAAACAAAGGTAAGAACTACAAACCCACTTGTGATAATTGTGGAAAGTTAGGTCATACAAAAAACATTTGTAGGAGTAACAATGCAAATTAGAACCCAAAGGAAAAATTTATGGGTTACTATCATAAGTGTGACAAGCAAGAACATCAAGAACATGAATGTAGGAACAAGACTTCAAGCACACAAATATTTGAAGTATATTGCCACAATTACAAAAGTATAGACACAAAGCATATGAATGTAGATCTAATGACAAGTAGACAACAAAACATGTAGACAAAGGGACAACACAATGGAAAATCCTACAATTGGGATTATAGTACAAGGTATAGTTGTCACTATAGTCCATAGTAAGGACATTATGCTAAGAATTAAATTAGAACACATTTTAGAAGTGATTATAGTAGATGATTGAGTCAAACTACATGTTTTGGTTGTTTGAAGACTGATCACATTAGCAAAAATTGTCTAACAAGGTCAAAATCCCCAAGTAGAAAATTCAACAAAGGCAAAGAGAAGGCTGATGTTGAGAAAGTCAAAGTGTAAATGAACAAGACTTGGAAGAAAAAGGAATATTATAGCACATCAAGTTTAGATGAGTTCATTTCATCCAATGGCTCAAGTGATCACATCACCCCCAACTAGACAATCAATAGGTATGTAAGACTGATATTTCAATGATATCTTTTACATCAATTCCAAGAATCTAAGTTTTGAAAAGATTATATATGCATGAATTAAGATGCAATGTATTGGTCATAACTTGGAAGAAATCTATAAGTTTTGTTAGTTTTCATGTTGTTGCCAAGCATGAAATGTTTCATAGTTATTGCCAAGTGAAAATAAAATTTTAGTTGATGCCGAGCTATCACGGGTGATAGTATTGGCTGAACTTGCTATGGTTTTTAAGCATAGTAGAAATTATGTGTAATCACTTGAAATTGCTATGATAGCTAAGCTTATAGTTTTGTAAGCACTGAGCATTTATTGCTGAGTTTTAAGGGTTATATGGTTTATTTTTGACCCATTTGCACTCCTTTGAGATCAAACAAAGCACAAAGAGCATAAGGAAATTTGAGGAAAAGGATTCAAGCCTTTGTGAATTGGATTTAGCTACTACTTGTCACCAATCACCTGATTCATCAGGTATTTATTGTGCATCGAGCTACACTATCTAAATTATTGCAAACCCTAGTTATTTAATATGGAATCTATCTCTTCTACTACTATTAGGAAGGAAGGAAAAGAAGGTTTGAATGCTTAATCAGTAATTAATGAGATTAAACAACCACCCTTCTTAGCTATTCCTGAGATAGCATACAAGGGAGATCCAACTGATGCATTATCAATGACACCACCATAGATTTTGATAATATAAGATGTAAGATGTTGTTATACTTGTATAGTTAAAAAGTATTGGAGACATGGAAATTAGAGAACTGTATGGAAAATTGTGTGTAGATAGAGTGTTGAAGGAGGAAGAAAAAATTGTAGAGAGAAAAGGGTTTACCCATGCCCTAGATTTTCCAAATGTATTCAAAATGGAATGGATTAAGATAGTACATATCTATAGTTTCATTCAATTTTACCAGTTAATATATTCAATCTTTTCCATGGATGAATATACAAAAGGGGATTTACATGATTTATCTGAGTTCTCTTGTCCTGTCTCCTATTTCTTCATATGTTATTAACTTTGTAATTGAGTGAACACGGTTTAGTTGATTTAAGATATCTTGGATGAGTTGTGTATCAAATATGTTGTTGCTTTTGACTCAAGGATTTAAGTAAATGTTTCATAGTTCTGGTAGGATTTCTGGGTGTATGAAGGGGATATTACATAAGTATGGGATTTGGGGATTTTAGTTGATAAACTTGACTGTAATGCAAGCAAGTCAGATCATCCTGCTGGTAGTGACTCTATGTTTCAATGGATAAGGCACTGATCATTAAATTAGATGCAAACTGATATGAATGTTATTTGCACAAATCATTTTACTCAAATGAATTTAGTTTTTCATGTCTTGTGGTGGGTTGAAAATAATTAACCCTCACTCAACTTATGTGATTCATAGATTTGCATTTAGCTACTGTAGATCTCTATTACTGCATGAGTTATTAGGAGATATAAGGGGTTTTCATCTGTAGTAATTAGGTTTAGATTTATGTTTTAAATGTACTAGTACCATTCATCTAAACCTCAAGGTTAACCCACCTAGGTTTTATAGAGCTTGAAGAGAAGAAGGGTCAAAGCCTTATAGTTGGCCCAGTGTCTAAAATGATGTGTTGAAGACTGGAGTTAGCTACCCCTAGATATGTCATATTCTCATTGGGATAATTAAAAACCCTCTAGAATTTTCAAACACTGACAAAATGGTGACTCCACTAGGGAATGTATTGAATCTAAATGGTAGATAAACCTTGAGAATTTAAGAAGGGATTCAATACAATAGGAAGATTTGCATGGAAAAGTTACAGTAGTAAGTTAATTGATGCCTTTTCTAGTTTTCTTACTGAAATGTCATGCACCCCAATATTTCTTTGTTCAAGACAATAGTATATTTGAAGGATTGAGTATAGATTGTGTTGCTACTAAGTTTTATGTTCACTCAATTCAGTCAATTTGGTTTTTAGAGTACTATTGTCAATTCAAAGTTAGAATTGTTGAAAAATGGTTTCTCTCTTTATAGTGTTTAAAATTTTTTCAAAATTTTACAAGTTGGAATACTAGTTCAGTTTTGTCATGTTATAAATCATATGTTATAAATCTTTCTCACAATTGTGAGTAGCAACTCTATAAAGGATCTTTGTACCAGTGTAGATCGGTTATATAAATGTTTTCAAGAGTTTTCAGCCTAGTAATGCATATCTAAAAGTTGCGTCAAATTTTAAACAGAAAAAGAGAGTATATGAATTTCTGATCAATAAGTTTTGAATTTTTGTTTAATCTACTATCATAAGAGTTTTTGAAATGATAAGAAATGGATCACAGTTGTGGTTTCATTTAGTTTTCCTCAAGGAGATGGCGACTCTACAAAGGATTCAATTAGTGGTGTGAGGAATTGAGATCAACACTAGGCCAACTAGTAGATCTCGGGTTTCAGATAGCAACACATAAAGGTATTTACAATTTTTGTGTCTTTGTCATTCATGAAAGTCAAATGGTAAAAATGGTCGCCTCTATCTAATAGTTTTAGCACTAAGAAATAGAGGCAAAAGTTTAAAATCTCAAGAGATGGATTCTAAGTCTAGATCTCAATATGATTTGCTAACTCATGAAAAGGTTTGTATGAATATTGCTAGTTTGAAAAGAGAAATTCATAATAAGACTATCTTAACATTAAGAAGTAAAATTGGTGATGTTAAGCGTCTTGATGGATTCCAAATTTACATGAAGTTTAAATCTGTAGTCATGAATCTTGATGAGTCCTCTAGATTGGAGAAATCTTCATGGCCAGTGATACTCGTAGAAAATTTTATGCCAAATTCAGTTGATTGGCCAGCCAAGATAAGATTAGATAAGATTTATAGAATCCAAGATTTTATCATGGAGGTTGAAAGTGATTTGAAGGCTAATGAGTCTAATGTTAACAAATGCAATGAGTCTATTGAAAGTGATATTGAAAATGAAGAGTCTCAGCTTTATGAATCAGAGGATAGTAATTAACAATTTGATAATATGCATAATGTCAATTCATCTTCTTAAGATAATGAATATAAAGAAGAGGAACAGTGTGACAGTAGTAATAGTCTTCCTTCTAGTGATGAATGTGAATGTGTTACGATGCTAGTTGTTGAGGTATTGTCTGAAAAGGAAGATGTATGGGATGATCATAATTTTGATTTTTCACAATTTGTTACTAAAAAGTTTGCTATTGTAAATGTACAAAGCCATCCAGATAATGATCATAGCCAAGGAGAAGAAACTAGGGATGAAATCTTGTTAAGTGTTGATGAGATTTCCAATTTGTTGGCTCATGATTTTGAAAAGTATGTTAACCAATCTAAGGATGCTTTTTTTTTGACACGTTATGCAATTTCATGTGGTGAAGTCATTTCCCCTAAATTTGATGTTGAAAAAGATGTAGTTTCAAAATATTCTATGTTGAGTTTGGGGGGTGTATGTGATAGTAATTTGTATATCAATGCACATGACTACTTCTATGTTGAGAATGAAAATGTAGGGATAAGATCTATTGCTGGTTCATGGTTTTCTTATTTTCATGAAGGTGAGATATATTTAGATTGCTCACATGATGAGAAAAGAAATACTAATGAAGGGATTTATCCTTGTGAATTATTTGAGAGAAAATTTGACACGGATCAGCATATTGTTAGAAGGAAATTTCATGATAATTCTTATGATTTGGGATCTAATCATTTGTTGGAACATGAAGAAAATGTAGTGTCTATTTTGTCTAATTAATGGAGTACTAATGTTGCAAATGAGGAGAAATTATATTTTTCTTACTCTTCATATACGGATGCACAAGGTGAGTTACAATTTGATCCATGTAACTCGTTGAATGAAGTAGAATATCAAGTTTTTGTGTTTATAGTTGGAGGAATCCAGGAGTTAGTTAGTAATGATTATTTTTAATTTGATATCAAGTGTTATGATAATGCTGATTCATTTTTTCATAGTGAGCAAGATGAGGAAAGTATGTCTAATTTTTATATGCACTATGAAGATAATAATAGTAGTTTTGTTTTTCCTAATGAGCTAATTGAAAGTGTTGATGTGTTGGGTGAGACAAAGGATAATGAGAGTTTTATTTTGTCTCAGGAGAATGTAAATGAAAATCAAGTATATGATAGAGGTAAACAATTTTTCTAAAGTTTGGTGGCCCGGGGCCATTGCTTGTACATAGTAGTTGTAGTTGTTTTCTTGCTCTCAATAAAGCTATCCGAGAGAGTTTTTGAAGTTTTGGGAATGGTCAGATTCTCCCAGAGATCTAAAATATTTCCATGCCCAAAAGGGGCATGCATCCCTAGATAGAGCCACTATTAGCACTCAAATTCACATTCTCATTTTGAGCATTTATTTCAAATTTTGAGTCAAATCAAGCCCCATAAATGCCTATGTACCCAGCTGTACCTTTGAGGCTCCTGAGGTGTTTAATGTTTCTAAAACCTCTCATTTTGCCTATCCAACTATTCCATGAAGTTAAATTGAGATTCTAAGCCATTTCATGAAGTCTTGTTTTGAGCGCTTTTCAATTCTGCATTTTACCCTGTGTCAAACAGTGACAGGAGGTTGTGTTTGCATCTAAATATCTTGCACCTAGAAATGTTTCATGACTCACTACTTTGGGAGTATCTATTATCCATACCAAATAACCTATGTTTTATATTTTGAGTTGTTTCAAACCCCTTTGACTAGGTTTTGAATCTCTCAAAGTTGGTAGTTTACTATTTTCATGTTGATGCACATTGTTCATGATTTTGGGAAGCCCTGTTTGACCTGTAATAATGTTGACCTAGTTAACCAAAATATTGAATTTCCTTTTGTGTTATATTATAGTGGTCAAAGAATTGTTATGTTTCAAGTTTGAGCTCATTATGAATCCATTTGATTAGTTTTCAAATGTGATTCCAAATGCAATTTCTAAAGTTTTACTGGTGTCAGCATTTGCAGATTGTTTGGTACCCCTATTTATGACATCATAACTTGAGATCTGTGATTGCCTAGATTGAATAGATTGTACCACTATGTTTTCCTCTGAAAATACTTTAAGTGTGCTAATTTTTAAGTTTTGACAAATCCATTTGCAAAAAATGATTTCTTAGCATTGTCTCAATTTGTAAAATCCAAGTAGCCTACTTTGACTGCTTGCGATTTGCATCCTATTATTCATCATGATCCCAAATCAAAAATTTATAATGTCCTCATGATAGAGAACCAATGGCCTAGTTTTCATCTTCCCAAGTGTTAGTTTACCTAGTTTTCGAAGCTGATTTTGACCCAATTTATGGTTTTCTGACATTTTTTCTTGCAGGCAGTTCTAAGAGGTTAACTTTGATAGAAAATATCTTTTGATCCCAAACTAATCATGAGATGAGATTCAACAAGGTGCAAGAATGTAGAGCAAAGAGTCAATGTGCCAATTTTTAGAGCCCAGTCAGAGGCCTCGATCAAATTTTAAGGCCAATCAACAGACCTCCTGGCAGAAAGTTGACAAGTTTGCAAATAAGTGGCAAAACATGTTTTAGTTGATTAATCAGTGGTCAAACTTGATTCTAATAAATTTGAGATGATCAGTGGGTTAGTTTGATGTTTGAGTTGTTTAGAAATGATTTTTTTTTTAGCCAGACCCACTTTGGGGTCCGACTATTTTCATTAGATTAATAAGATATTGAGGTTGGTTTTCAAGATGTGTACACATGATTAATGGAATCAAATAAGACATAACTAAGCTATCATGTTTCCTGTACAAAAGAAATAAGTTAAAGTTTTCATACTATTTAGGTGCAAATGGAGAGTTCGGTTACATCAAGGATGTCTTATAGTTTGTATCTTGATATTTGAATATGTGGATCATAACCTCATTGGATTTCTTGCATGACCTTTTATAAATTTCAATGAACCCCAGGTGAAGGGCTATATCCAATGATTATTATAATTGTTTGACCCTCACCATGCCTACGGTGTTTTGACTATGGGTTTTACATGCAATTGTACCTTCCCAATCTCATTATGCTACCTCATGTAAGGGGATATACAGGAGTACAAAATGTTAGGAACCTGCATTCTGTAAGGGACATAGACATTTGGAAAGGAACCAAGAAACTTGTACCCACATAGAAGATCCACATGAGCAGAAAATATAGGCAGCATAAGGAAAGGAACATGCATTAAAAAGGGGCCCATGCATAGGAGGAAAAGGATATATAAGCTTCCCCACACATAGAAAAAGCCATAGCAGTACAAGGCAAAGCCCATGTCAGGCAAATCAAGCAGGTCAAAAGTAGGAAAGCATGAAGAGAAGAAGACATGTCCAAGATGCTAGGAAGAAGGTGAGTCTTAAAAGGCTATGTGAGCAGTAGTAGGGAAAGCCATTTGAGAAGTCAACACATTTATTGAAGCTGCAACATCAGAGTAAAGAGACCATCCACATTTTAAAGATCTCACATGACAAAGACAAAAGGCTATAGCTAGCTAAGAGGAAGCTTCTTGAAAGGAAAAGCGATAGCTAATCAAAGATGCCAAGTGCCAAACAAAGAAACTCCACGTGCCTAGTCAAAGAGAGCTCATACAAGGGAGCAATACAGTTGCAAGCAACTAATGGTGTGCTAAAATTCCTTTCCCATATGTTGTACGCTGGTCTTCAAAGTTCACATAGATGTAACCATTAATACTACTAATGGTAGTGTTAGAGCACATTGGGCTAAAGGCAGCTCTATCCCTTGACAGAGGCAAAGCATCCAACATTGAGTAGACCCACATGTAAAGAAGAGAGAGTCTGCTAGAGGAAGATGCCATGAAATTTCAAAGAAGATCTAGTCACCAAATAATTCAACTTTTCCAACAACATTTTTCATAAGTTGTAGCCATTGCTATTGTCTGAGGTTGTAGTAAAAAGGAATAATCCTTGTTCTTATGTTTGAATGGACTACAGGAGTTGCTGTAAGCCAGTTAAGAAAAACACATAAAGTCCATGCATTTAGGGAGAGTCAACACAATTAGGAGAAGGAGCCACTCACACTTGAAGAATGCCCATGGTGCAAAGGAACCCGCATGCCAGTGAATGTAGAGCAAAGCCATTGAGATAACATATATCCCACATTGGTTCCATAATGAACATTTGAAATTTTTAAATAATATTGGACTAAATAGAGTTAATGTCTCAAGAAAAGAGGCTTTGGTGAAAGTTAGCTCATGTGCGTGGGTCCTAGTTGATAGTTGGAGGTTGTCAGTCAACCAAATTTTGACCAAGGATGGAGGAATGATGACATGGCAACAAAAATAGAGATGGAATGAGATCACACCATGTGGTGGATCATGCAACCGTTGTTAAGTCACTATAGGAAAGTTGCAAGGAAGTTAGTATGGCAAGATAGAGATGCTGATGTGGCATGGATGATGTGATGATGATGTGGCATTAGATGAGGTTGCCAAAAAAGTGATAAGAATTTAGTGGTTACCATGTCACCACCAAAAAATGTGAAAATTTCTGGCAAGCGACTTGGTGACTTGTCAAAATTTTTAGAAAATTGGCAGAGTTTAAATGTTGGTCCCGTTGAATATCATTGGCCAGTCAAAATGTGACATGTGGTGTTAGTATAGGTCAAAGAGTCAATTAGATATTAACAAGTGGCATGGTTTGATTGGGTCAGAGAAGCAAGAAGAGTTTTAAGATAAAAAATATACTTGTGTGCACATTTAGACTAATTTGAAAATTTTGATTTTAAATGATTGAATATTCTATAGTTCAAACTATAGAATATGTTAAATTTTCAATTTCATTCTTTTGCTATGCAAAGCTATGAATGGGACCCTAAAACTTCAAACAGTCATAACTGGAGTATTTTTTTATCCAAAATAGATGCTCCAATATACCATCAGAACTAGGAGAATCTAAATTTTTCAAATATGAAGTTGGTTTGTGTACAGGTCTTCACTAGTTTGTGTTATAGGTCAATTTGTGTTTTCTAGGGTATTGGCAACAAAACAAGAAAATTTGATCATTGATCATTAGAGTTTTTTAGAGGGTGGATTTGAAGACTTTTTGGACCCTGAATGTGGTAAAAATAAGCTAGAAAAGATTATCTTACATTCTAAAGGCCAATTAACTAATTTTTCACTTTTACATTGAGTTCATTTTTACATAAAAATCAGTTACACCCTTTCATCATCAAATATCTAAGATTCTTTATGCCTTGTAGAGGAAAAAATGATGGGATTTAATATGCAGTTATAGAGAGAAGGTAGAGAGAGGCTTTTTCAGCTTCTTGGGAAGGAATTTTGAATGGACACTTGTCAGTTGTAGATTCGATCCAAGAATTGCTTCTTTTCTATATCTTTCTTCCTTCTTCTCTTTTGCAAGGTTGTTGGCACTTTTCTCTGGGTAATACCAGTAGGGTTCTATTGTTTTACTATTGAAACCAGGGTTGTTGATGGTTTTGCTTCCTGTCTATTGAGCTGAGCTCTAGCAATGAAGGCCACACACCTGTTTATGTGCAAATTTTCAGTTCATGTCATGTATTGTTTTTTGACATATATGAATTTGATGCTAGATTATATGACATATCTATAGTTTCATTCAGTTTTACCAGTTACTATTTTCAGTCTTTTGCATGGATGAATATACAAAAGGGGATTTACATGATTTATTTGAGTTCTCTTGTCCTATCTCCTATTTCTTCATATGTTATTAACTTTTTAATTCAGTGAACAAGGTTTAGTTGATTTAAGATATCTTGGATGAGGTGTGTATCAGATATGTTGTTGATTTTGACTCAAGGAGTTAAGTAAATGCTTCACTATTCTGATAGGGTTTCTAGGTGCATGAAGGGGATATTACATAAGTATGGGATTTGGGGATTTTAGTTGATAAACTTGATTGTAATGCAAGCAAGTCAGGTCATCCTACTAGTAGTGACTATGTTTCAATGGATAAGGCACTGATCATTAAATTAGATGCAAATTGATATGAATGTTATTTGCAAAAATCATTTTAATCAAATAAATTTAGTTTTTCATGTCTTGTGGTGGGTTGAAAAGAATTAACCCTCAGTCAAATTATGTGATTCATAGATTTGCATTTAGGTAATGTAGATCATTGTTATTGCATGAGTTATTAGGAGATATAAGGGGTTTTCATCTGTAGTAATTAGGTTCAAATTTATGTTTTAAATGCACTAGTACCATTCATCAAAACCTCAAGGTTAACTTGCCTAGGTTTTGTAGAGCCTGAAGTGAAGAAGGGTCAAAGCCTTATAGTTGGCAAGGTGTCTGAAATGATGTATTGAAGATGGGAGTTAGCTACCCCTAGATATATCATATTCTCATTGGGATAATTGAAAACCCTCCAGCATTTTCAAACATGACCAACTACTAAGATCACAAAAATAATCATCCAACAAGTAATTGAGTATCCTACCCTAGATAGACCCAAGACCATGCAAAGTGATGCTAAGGAGATAATTGAGAAGAATACAAGGACTGTATGGAATAAAAGAGGAATGACCATAGACACAATTTTAGATCCCCTAATTGCATTTGTAGTGATAATAATTTTTCACAAGTTCTTTCAATCTACTAGATTGAACATCGTGCCTTATATGGATGTGGATTTAGGCTACAAGATACTAAAGAAGGACCACTCTTATGACCTTGCCGAGTTACAATGTCATCGGTCATCAGAAAACTTGGGGGCCATAAGAAAGACAAAGAGCACACAATGAAAATTTGGTTCACTACTAGTTTGCATATTTTTTAATGCAAAAAACACATTTCCTTCATTTGGAAACGTTTCTTGAAAGAACAATAGGTCTATTGCAGTTCAGATAGGAGAGTTTATAGAGCAACTTGGGGGCAACTTTGAGTCAATAATGATAAGCTATTTTGATGACTTTAAGAAGTCTATGAAGCAAAGACCGAGGATGCTAGTATCACTAGTGGAAAAATATTACAATGATGTTTTCTTTCTAGTTGATGCTGATCATAGATATGTACAAGAAATTATTCCAAGGGTTAGATGGCTTAGGACATTAACCTATGAAATAAATGTGGATGGTGCATCAACAACCATCACATCACTATTAGAAGAGGAATTAGCCAAGTGTGCAATCTCATTTGGCAAGTATGAGGAAGCCTAATCAAGAAGAAGAAGAAGATGATGAGGATGATGAAGATGATCAATCAACCCAAGCCCCACTTGCACTTACACAAGATCAAGGAGAGGACCAAGAAGAAGAAGTATAACATGATGAAGGTGCCAAGGAAGAAGAAGCCAATGAAGCACCTAAACAAGTAGAATAGAGGAAGAGGAAAGCTAAGGAGCCCACAATGAGGAAACCAAAGAAAGTTATGAATCCAACATAATAGAAGCTATACGTACTTGTTACTAGGGCTAGCACAAAAAAAACTACAAAGAAGACACAAGAAGTTGAGAAGCCTAAAGGAAAAAGAGCTATTACAACTACTAGGGAGGATGGGTCTGAGAAGAAATAGAGGAGAAATATGTTTCTCTAGCTAAGTCAAATGAGAAGAGGATTGAATTAGATGACAATAATAAATTCCAAGTGGTAAGCCACAGTCCCTCTTCTAATTCAAACAACTTGTGTGACAATATTAAGAATAATGTAGATTGTCAAGGTTCACAGATGTTGAGTTTGATAAAATTGGAAAGTTAGATATGAATAAGGTGGAGGAGTCTATATATAAGATGATGGACACATTTAAGAACACACCTATTGAGATTTCCAACTAATTACCCAAAAGTCTATATAATAGAGTTGAGTAGAGGTGGCAACATAGTTTAGTGACTAAAAGAAATAGAAGGGAGACTACTGTAGCTAGAGTAATGGAAAATTTAGATAAGTCATCAATGAATAAGGCCATTAAAAATACAAGAGGAGATTTTCTACCTAATACAAAGCCTTTAATATTTTACAAAATAGCATTGAAGAGGTTATCAAATAGAGCATCTAGATATCACAAGTTATTTATGGGTTGACAATAGAAAAGGAAATTAAACAAGCACCTGAGGAATTTGGTGAAGAAAAAGATGAATAAGAGGTAGTAGAGATTACTAAGGATGTATCTATAAAGATGGACATGAGGAAAGCATAGAGAAGGAAGAAGATGAAGAGGCCACAACTAAAGAAGATCAAAAACAAGATTAGAATGTACTTGAGGTACATATATTGAGTGCTAGTCCCCCTCATGTGGACCAAGGAATTCAACAAGATACTATCAAGATAAAGGATGTTTCTAATGACATAGTGAAGAAAATCAATCCTTTGATAGAGGATGATTTGAAAAGGATATTAGAGGACTCTAATTTAGTAGCAAAATTATGCATTAATCTTGTATTAGTAAGCACAACTAAGATTGACAAAGTATCAACATTAGAGAATAAAATTAACACATCTATTGTGCCCCCTACATCTACAGAGACAAAAGGTACAGAAGGACTACAGTGTGTCACCACTGACACACATGTTTCAATGCCCATTGTGGTATATCAAGCAAAGGACATAGTGACATCAAATTTCAACACATTAGTGTTAAATGCTTCAGTGCAAGTAGTTTTGATAGTTGAGAAGGATGGGACACAAGTCCATATAGGTTAGGAAGTTAGTCCTATACCTATCTCATAGATACAAGATGAAGAAGGAAACTTAGAGAAGGAGAAGGAATGGATAGAAGAGTCAGTTTTGACTATGAAGCTAGAGGATAAGATAATAATTCATACATCAATGACCCTACCAATCTTTGCATCCCTTATTTCTAGTTAAACTCTTCATAGGATGAGTGTAGATGCTACACCATTACAATCATCAAGGCCTATTCCTGATACATCTAATGTTGGAGAAGGCACATCTTATGGAGATATCAACTTAGATGAGGTGATTGAACTACCAAAGTTTGATCTTGCAACAATCACCATAGAAGAAATAAGTATATTGTAGGAAGCTCTAGCAAGAAAGAAGCACCAAGAGTTACTTAGAAGGGAGCATAAGCAAAGAAAAGTTCTACATGACATCAAACAAATTTCTTGATGCATTCAACCTCCCAATTCCTAATGAAGAAAAAATTATTATTGAGCAACTAGAGAATATAGTTGATAAGATTAGTGATGTAAAAATGGATACAAATACTAAACTTCTAGAATGTTCTAAGAAAAGGTTTCAAACAAATTTTGATGAAAAAATTTCTAGTTCCATTGCACTAAGATAGGTGGACTTAGCAACCAAGATGGAGAGTGTAAAGAAGGTGTTAGAGAATATGTTTTCTCTATACACAAAGCTTTGTGATGTGAATTTATTCACACAAGAAGCACAAAGGGCTATTGACTAGTTGTAGGGAAATCTAAAGACTATTGGTAATATTATTAAGTTGTTTTCTAGTTAAAGCTAGACTCATTTTCAAACATTTTTATCTACTCAAGGTTAGCTAGCTACATTACATGCACAAGATGCAAACATTAGGGGTACCTTGATAAGTATTCAATCCATGTTTACCCCACACATGGAGGTGTTTCATAAGGAACTATCCTTTGCTTAAAAAATGATGAAGAAATATTCTCATCTTTCTGCTCATGATGGCTTAGTTGATCTTGTTGTCGAGCTAGATGTTCAAATTTAGTCTTTAGAGGTAGCATGCAACAATTGGGATGCAAAACTCAAGATTATAATGGAGGTCCATCAATTTTTTTTGGACAAACACACTATTAGTGTACCACCCATGACATAAATGTCAAAAAAGGGGGATATATATTGAAGAAAGAAGAGAATACATAAAGGGGGACTATATGCAGAAATAGAGTAAAATAGTGGTTCAAGCAAAATTTACATAATAGGAGTATCTGATTCAAATACAACAAAGAAAAATCTATTGGAAATATAAGAGGAGTAATTGAGAGGGGAGGGTTGAATCACTTACCACTAAAATAAATCCCAAACCCCTTTAGATGTCAAAACAAAATAAACTCTAAAAATTGAATACTGCTAATGCTCGAAAAATACACATAAAATGTTGTAACTTAGTAAATACTGAATATACTCAGTAAGTACTTAACATGAAAATCTTAGATGTTATCTATAATTACCATTATTTTAACTTAGATGCAAACACATAAAGAAAATAGCATGAACACAATTGACACTAGGATTTAACGTGGAAACCCAATTTGAGAAAATCACCAATTGCAATTAGTTATTGTTTTCACTCTTCTAAAGTGAGCCCTATTAAGAGCCAACCCTATTAATGGTTACAAAATACATTGTTAGGTGTGACACTATTAAAGGGTTTAATCAGCCTATGAGGAGTGGCTTTGTTAGAGGTCTTTAGACAATTAAATAGAATTGCCACCTTGTTAGAGGTTTCACAAATAGCTGTTAAGCCAACTCTATTAAGAGATTTAGATCATTGCTGCAATGGTTAGAGAGTAATAATGAGATAACCTAGTTCTTGATGCAACTAAATTGCTGATTATAGATCTCTATTCTGGCTTGTACTTGATCCTTCGTAATCAAATATATTTCTTTTCACCTTCACAAGGATATTTTGCTTATCCTTCTAATTCACTCCCTTGTTGCACCATTAGATTTTCAAAATCTTCCATGCATTCACACTCTTACACACTTTCAAATTCTCAACTTGACCTTATATCATTCATATTGTCAATTTGGCTCATATACAACTTAGAATAACTAATATTCATTACCTTAGTTGGCTAGAACCAATAGATAAATTAATTAAACTCAATATGCCAAAATAAGAAAATCCTTTGTTAGCTGACCCAACTCAATACATACTAACTCAAAAATGATTTTCATGTATTAACAAGATGAACTTGGTTAACACTACATATTTGCAAAGATCCTTTCATAAATGAGTTAGCTTAGTTAAAATTGGTTCCATCCAAAATTTCCTTCATTAACTGAGTGAGCTCAATTAACACTCATCTTTTGTAAACTTTCCTTTGATGCCCAAGTTAACTTGATAGACATTGCCTTCTAACCTAGGCAAACACAAGAATGCTTGGTAGAGACAAAAAAATGTATATACTACCTAAGTGAGCTCGGCAATATACTGACTAATAATGACATGACATTTTTGTAAAATCAAAGACAATAAACAATTAACCAATTGTATCCAACAATCTCCCTCTTTGTCATTGATGGCAACACAACATGTCATAACATAATGATTTTTTTTTAATCTATGAGAACTTTCTTTGTTAGTATGAAATCTTTCTATCTTTAGTTTCTTCCTTTGTTAGAAAAATTCTTTCAATAGCTATTACCAAGTTCATTCTCCCTCATAGACATCTCTATGATAGCATACTTCTCCCTCTTACAAAAAAATTCTCCTTCTAATTAAAATTTCTTATGAGACATGATAGTAAGCTTCTCCCTCTTTAACAACACATGCCAAAGACAAAAACTCTATTAATATCAATGTACCTTAATTAATAATTCATTTGCAATATGCCCTTGTCAATACTACACCAACTAATTGATCTTCAATAGGTTCTAGTTGATGCATCACTAAACTTCATTTAGTGAGCTTGAGATAGGGGAATGACCCCTAGCTTACCTCTTAGATATAGAAATGCATCCTTAGGTAATGGATTGGTGAATATGTTTGCAGTATATTCTTTTCTGTTCACATATTCCAATCCAACTTCCTTATGTTGCACTAATTCTCTTAATAAGTGATATTTTATTACAATGTGCTTTTTTTTGGTATGCATCATTGGATTCTTTGATATATTGATTGCACTAGTGTTATCACAATATATGACTACTGGATGTTTGATCTCTATCTTCATTCCTTCCAACAATTCTTTGAACCAAACAATGTTAGAACAATTAACTATTACTGCCACATATTCTACCTCTACTGTGGATTAAGAGATGCAATTTCATTTCTTGCTTGTCCAAGACACTAGTATTTTACCACGAAAGAATGCTCCACCACTAGTACTTTTCCTATCATCAATTCTTCCTGCCCAATCAGCATCAATGAATACTTTTAAGTCCAAATTGCCTCCATGTTTGTGCCATAAGCCATAGCCTTTAGTACCTTTTAGATATCTCATGATTCTCTTTATTGTCATCATGTGATTTTCTCTTAGATTTGCTAAGAATCTTGCCACCATACCTACTGCTAATTGAATGTCAACCCTAGTATGCACTACATACTACAATTTTCTAATCATTGATTTATATGTGGTTTGATCTACTTCCTTTGAAACATCATTTTTAGAAAGCTTATGTCTCATAGACAAAGGGGTTCTAAATGGTCTTGAATCTTCCATTCCAAATTTCTTTAGTATCTCCTTGATATATTTGGATTGAATAATGTATATACCATTTTTGTTCTACTAAATTTGTAATCCAACAAAGAATTTTATCTCTCCAAACATAAGCATCTCAAATTCTTTACTCATTTCTTTGAAAATGCTTTGCATAATTCATCATGTCCTTTGAATAAGGTATCATCAACAAATATTTTTTCCAACACAATCTTCTTGTTTAGTCCTTCTTTGATATATAGACTACTATTATCATTTGTTCCTTGAAAGCCAATCTGTATCAAGTAATTATGATGTCCTTCATACCAAGCTCTAGGAGCTTGCTTGAGACCATATAATACTTTGTGTAATTTTCAAACCATGTCTATTTTGTTAGAATCTACAAAACCTTCTAGTTGTTCAGTGTAGACTTCATCATCAAGAATTCCATTCAAAAATGTAGATTTAACATCCATTTGATATACTTTAAATTGTTTTTGTACTACATATGGTAGTACAGTTCTAACACCTTCTAATCTTGTAGTAGGAGAAATTTTTTCACCATAATCAATACCTTCCTCTTGAGAATAGCCTTTGCACACCAATCTTTCTTTGTTTCAGGAAACTTTTCCATCTTCATTCAGCTTGTTTCTAAACACCCATTTTGTGCCAATTACATTTTTATCCTTGGGTCTAGGAACAAGGGTCTAAGTTTTTTTTCTTCTCTATTTGTTCTATTTCTTCATTCATTTCTTTAACCCAACTTTCATTGTCTAGAGCATCTTTAACATTTCTAGGTTGAAATTCAACAAGTAAACATGTACCTTTTAATTTTCTTCTTGTCATTGTTCCATCACATTTGTCTCTGATGATCTGATTAGGTGCATGATGCCTTTTGACATATCTTTTTAACAAAGGTTCTTTGGATTTGGAATGAGTTCCACTTATTTTATTTTGAACTTTAGTATCTAGCATGGGTTCCATTGTCTGTGACTCAGGTCCATCAGCCTAAATTTGAACTAGCTTGGTAGCTTCTAACTATGACTTGTGTCCTTCAGACTATGACTCAGGTTGCACTATTTACAGCTCAATAACTGTTGGAGATTTTTCTGACTTGGGGGGTGAAGCTTCCTTTCTTTCATATAGATTTGGCATGGTATTAGGTTCATAGTAAATAAATCTTTTGTAATCATTTGGCTCTTTACTGCTTTCTTCTTCACTCTTTTCTACAAACTCATCAATTCTCATATGTGCACTTTCTATGATTTTATGAGTAGACAAGTTCAAACATTAGTATGCTTTACTTTTGTACGAGTATCCTAGAAATATGCCTTCATCACTATTGACATCAAATTTTCCTTTTTCTAGATTCTTTCAAGATATAACATTTTCTACCAAATACTTTCAAGTAACTTACATTTGGTTTGTAACCATACCATAGTTGATAACGAGTTTGATTTGAATCTTTCTTCAACTATACTCTATGCAAGGTATGAACTGCAATGATAATAGCTTCCTTCCAGTATTTGATTACAACATTCTTTTTAATCATCCGTGTTCTTGCATAGTCCATGATGGATCTGTTTCTTCTTTCAGCTATACCATTTTGCTGTGGAGTACTAGGGGCTAATACTTGTCTTTTGATCCCTCTTTCAATGCATAAATTATTGAATTCATTGAAGATTAATTCATCACCTCTATCTAATCTTAAACTTTTCAATCTCTATGCAGTTTCTTTTTCTACTCTTGCTAGATACCACTTGAATTTTTGAAAAGCTTCATATTTTTATTTTAGATACATTATAGTCATCATTCTAGCATAATCATCAAGAAAAAGAATGATAAACTTTTCTCCACTGCAACTCTCTATTCTAATAGGTCCACATAAGTTTGTATGCACAAGTTCTAAGACTTCTTTTGACTGATAGTTCTTTATTTTAAAACTATTCTTTCTCATCTTACCAATTTGGCAATTTTTGCATAGACCCATATCAGGCTTCTTCAAACTAGGAATGCCTCTTACTCTTTTATGTTTTCTTATCTTAACCAGATTATCAAAGTTTACATGACATAATCTTTTGTGCCATAACCATCTTTCTTCTACTTGAGCAATAAAACATGATCATTCACTGAGATCAAGATAAAATAGATTACCTTTTGTTTGCTTACTAGATCCAACTAGATTTCATTTTCCATCCAGTAGTTTGGCCTGCCCATCCATGAATTCTACCTTGAATCTAATGTTATTCAACTATGCCACACTCAGTAGATTATTCTTTAGTCCTTCAACTGAATAAGCATTTCCATGTACAAGTTTCTTTGTCAAAGAAATACATCCTTTTCATTTTATGTTACAAGGTTCATTATTTCCAAATCTCACACTACCTCTATCATAATATTCCGTGTGCTCAAATTTTGTTTTATCTCCATTCATATGATGTGAACACGCACTATCAATAATCCATGTATCATTTTTTCTAACATGAGAGATAAGTGCCATTTTATCTTCATCAATAAATTCATCCTTTACAACAATATATACCATTTCATCTTCACTGTTATTAGAATCGTTAGCCATAAAACAAGATTTCTTACCTTTGTCCTTGTAGTTCTTGGAATCCTTCTTTCTTTTATTCTTATTTGCCTTCTTTTCATATTTATTTTCTCTTTTTGGATACCTTGCAGCAATGTGACCAACTTCTTCACAAGAAAAGTAGATTAGAGGAACTTTACCTTTGTACATTCCTTTGCCTTTGGAATAATTTCTTGCAAGTAGAGCTTCAACAAATTCAAGATCATTATCTAAGCTTTCTTCTATTTCTTGTTGTTCACTTCCTGATTGAATAGACTTTTTTTTTCTTGAGTGAGAGTTTAGCTTCAAATGTAGACTCAATATTTTTTCAGCTAGGAACATAGTTATCAAAGTTATCTAACTCAAAAGCTGTCAATCTTCCAACTAGAGAATCCAAAGATACTTTATTATTTGGATCACATCTCATCTCTTGAATAGTAGACACTTTAATTGTATAAATAGGAAGAAGAGTTCTAAATACCTTCCTTACAACTATTTTTTCCTCAATGTCTCCTCTAAATGCTTTAATTGCGCTCACAATTTCTTTGATTCTTTCCACATATTTTGCAATGTTCTCATCTTCTCTCATTTTAATCTAATCAAAATGACCTCTTAGACTTTCAGCCTTAGCTCTTCTTACATTTTCATCTCCTCCATAAATATCTTTTAGTTTGGTACACATTTCACAAGCTATTTTACAATCTTTTACTTCATCAAATTCAACATATCTGAGAGCAGATGCAATATGAATCATCATGATGTTATGATTCTTCTTTTCAACAATATCTTCAACCAATAATGTTCTAGTGGGAGTCTTGTATTCAACATCAAGATATTTACAACCTAAATCATTGATGGTAGCAAAATGTAACCTTATAAGTCCTTGCCATGCTAAAAAATTATCTCTTTTCAATTTGGGAATTTCTCTTCTATAAGACATCTTGATCTTTAGCTTAGGTCCTTGAAACCTTCTCTGCAAGCACCATATCTAATACCAATTGTTGGAAATATCAGATGATTAACTAAGGGGGGAGGGGTGAATCAATTACCACTAAAATAAATCCTAGATCCCTTTAGATGTTAGGAAAAAAAAAACTTTGAAAACTGAATACTGCTGATGCTCAACAAACACATATAAAATGTTGTAACTTGGTAAATATTGAATATGCTTAGTAAGTACTTAACATGAAAATCTTAGATGCTATCTATGATTACCATTATTTCAACTTAGATGAAAACACATAAAAGAAAATAGCATGAACACAATTGACACCAGGATTTAACGTGGAAACCTAATTTGAGAAAACCACCAATTGTAACTATTTACTGTTTTCACTCTTCTGAAGTGAGCCCTATTAGGATCCAACCCTGTTAATGGTTACAAAACACACTATTAGGTGTGAACCTATTAAAGAATTTAATCACCCTTAGAGCCCTTTAAAAAATTCAATAGAACAGTCACCTTATTCGAGGTTTTACAAATAGTTATTAAGCCAAGTCTGTTAAGAGATTTAGATTACTACTACAATGGTTAGAGAGTAACAATGAGATGACCTGATTTTTGATGCAGCTAAATTGCTGATTATAGATCTCTATTCTAGCTTGTACTTGATCCTTCTTGATCAAATATATTTTTTTTGGTCTCAGATTAGTTTTGACATTTGAGTGTTAACACACTTAACCAAATTCTCAAGACAATACCGAGTACAATACAAATGTCGAGCTAGAGAATTCAACATGTGCTGAGAAATCTTCAGGTGCTGAGTAAAGTTTAAGTGCCAAGAAAAGTATAGGTTCCGAGTCACTGTAGATGCTAAGTGAAACATAATTTCTATAGGAGCCAAGTGAGCCAATTTTTCTATATGTGCTGAGCATCAGCAACTAGTATGTACCGAGTAACATAGAAATTAGCATATGAGTTTGTACCTTCACAAACTCATATGTAAACCTTTTTTGGAGCCAACATAGGATGAATCTCAAAGGATCTTGAAGATAAGATCGAATCTTTCACATTACCTGTGCAATTTTCATGCAAGCAATAGGAAAAGTGCAAGGAATGAGTGGGAAATAAATATTTAATATTGATTGTTGGTTCATACCTAATCCTAAGTCTTTAAAATATTTAAAAGGAGAATGAAACCCCATTGTATGTGAGGATGAGAGAAGTGTATGGGTGAACTATAGCAAAATTTAGAGGGGAGTTTAAAAGACTTAGTGAAATCCTTTAACTAGGCCTACTTTTAGTAGGGTAGTGAAATCCTTTAACTAGGTCACTTTTGATAGAGTGTAAAGTCTTTAATAGGATAGGCCTTTCATAGGGTAGACCATTGGAAGTGGTCAAACATTGTAACCTTGAAAATTTACAAATTTCTATAGTGATATTTTGTAGGTGTCATCCCCACTCCAGTTTTACCTTCTCATTTTGGAGGGTTTTTGGGTTACCAAATTTGTGTGTTGTCTATTTTCATGTATGTCTTTACTTTCATGTTCATTAGATAGATTGGATGCATGTGAATGGTTTTAGTTAAAAGGATTTGAAAATATTAAAGCTAGTTGCTTCTGATTCACCCCCCTTCTTAGAAGTTAATCTTCCCACTTGTTAGTTCCAACAATTGGTATCAAAGCTGAGTTCTCACAAGAAGAAGCCTTATAGCTAGAGAAAAAATCTGGAAATGGAAGTTTACAAACTAGGGAAGATCATAGAGAATCAAGAAATTGACATACAACTTGCTTTACATGCTTTGGAAGAAGCTAAAGGAGAACTGAAGAAATCCTTAAAAAGAAGAAAAGAGATTGCCACAGCTGAGAATGCGCACAGTACGAGGAGATTGACACCTCAAATCTATTTTCAAATGGATATTCCAAAGAATTTGATGCAACAATAGCAAACCTTATGGAGAAAAATAGAGCTGAAGTAGGAGAAATCAGAATACTCAAGCTTGAACAAGAATCACAAGCCATGGTGCTTTGTGAAGTAACTAAACAAAAGAAAAGAGCCACTAAAGACAAGGTTATGCTAGAAGAAGACAAGAGAAACCTTGCCCACAGACTAGAAGATAAGTCAATTGAGCTTGCAAGAATCTCAAACATGTAGCTAGACACCCTAAGTTAGATGATGAATGGACATCATGAACTAAATGTCAGGAACATTGAGATCTCTACACTAAAGATGCAAAATGAAAAATTGAAAAATGACCTAAAAAGAGAGAAGGAGATTGTAGAAAGCTTCAAAAAACTCAATGAGGCCATCATGTACTTCGAGCAGCTACTAAAATCACCAAGGGCTAGTAATGATACTTCAGGACTTAGTTACATCAGCACTGAACAAGAAGAGTCTTCTAGGACTGCAGAAGAAAGGAGTAACAAAGGTAAGAATACTAAGCCTACTTGTCATTTTTGTCGTAAAAAGGGACATACTTATAATGTATGCATGAGCAAGAATTATCATTAGCATGAAAAGCCTAAGAATGCAAGTTATTGTCATAAGTGCAAAAAACAAGGACATCAAGCACATAACTATAGGACTAGGACTATTAATACAACAAAATTTGAAGGTCACTACTACAATTGCAAGAAGTATGGACATAGAGCTTTTGAGTGAAAATCAAAGCCTATGTGGACATCAAATTAGGCAACAAGGGAAAGAAACCATGGTCATCACTGCAATTGGGATTATAACATCAGGTATAACTGTCACTACTATCATGAATATGGACACATTCCTAAAAATTGCATAAGGACATATTTTAGAGGGAACTACAGTAGATGGTTGAGCCAAACCAAATGTTTTAGTTGCTTGAAGATTGGTCATATCAACCAGAATTTACCAACAAAGTCAAAGGCACCCAACTTAAAGAATGACAAAGGTAAAGAGAAGGTAGATGTTGAACACATCAGAGGACAAATGAACAAGACATGGAAAAAGAAAGATGAGGTTAGCACATCAAATGAAGGGATCACTTCACCTAATAGGTCAAGTGGTCACACTTCATCAAACTAAGTAGAAGAAGGCATAAGGGACTAATTTACAAAGTTTCATCATGCATTAGTTCCTAGAAAATATAGTACTAAAAAGGAATAGATCAGCATGAACAAAGATGCAAAGTTAAAAATTAAAGAAATCACAAGTGTTATTGAATTTCCCTTAGAAGCTGAGGAAAAATTCAGTACAAGCCAAGTTGATTGTCAAGACTATAAGAGTCAAATTATTAGTAGAAGTCAAGTTGGTGGAAGAAGCTAAGTGAAGAAGAAATCTTAGTGGAAGCTGAGTATGTAACACTCCAATGGGAGCTAAGTAGTGGAATGACAATGAAAGTTGAGTAATGTAGAATCCTTTAGAAGTTGAGTGGACAGTTGTAAACATACTGAGCATTAAATGTGATGAAAATAGGTTATAATGTCATATTTTCATTCATTTCTCTTCATCAAGAATGAAGAGAAAATATTAGAAAGAGCGTAGAAGTGAATCCAAAGTGAAGAAACTAGTGTATAAGAAGATTTCAACAACATTTCAGCATGATTCCATTGAATATAAGGTATTTACAACTATGTCGAGCTACGTAGTTTGGTATTTTCTTTGTGTTGAAACCCTAGTTGGTAAAATGGCATCTAGCTCAAGAAAAACTTAGGAGAAAGAAAAATTTGAAGTTCAATTAGTGTCCAAAGAGGTTAAACAACCTGATTTTCATCCAATCCAAGAGGTTGCATACAAAAATGACCCAGCCTAAGCCCTTTCCATCATACCAAGGTGTAATGGTTCAAGACATAAGGAAATGTTATAACTACAAGATAGGAGCCATAGGTGATATGGAAATGAGGGAGACATATGAGAAATTGTGTGAAAATGGAGTATTGAAGGAAGAATACAAAATTGTTGAGAGGAAGGGTTTGACACATGCCCTAGAATTTCCTGTCATATTCAAGACAAAATGGATTAGACTAGTGTTGACTCGAGTGCATGATGGTAGTTTATGGTTGGAGGATGGTCCTATCAAAATCACTAAGAGGATAGTACATAGAGTGACAGGGTACCCAACCCTAGATCGGCCAAAGACCCTTAGAAGTGACTCTAAGGAGGCAATTAAAAAGAACATGGGTGCAAAATGGAATAAGAGAGGGATGACAATTGACACAATCTAAGACCCTCTAGTTGACTTTTTAGTAAGGGTCATTGCATAAAAATTCTATCAGTCTAGTAGACTCAATAGTATGCCTTGTATTGCATTAGATGTTGGATAAAAACTGGTGAAGAAAGATCATACCTATGATCTTGCAGAGCTACAACTACAACAAATAAATGAAAATCTAGCAGCAATCAGGAGAACAAAGGGAGCACAATGTAAATTTGGTGCAATTTTGATGTGCATTTTCTTTTATGTACAGAATGAATTCCCTTCTTTTGGTAAAGTGGCATGGAAGAATGATAGGTCAATCATAGCTCAAGTCAATGAATACATAGAGTAGATGGGAGCTAATTTTGAGACCTTGATGACTAGTTATTTTGAGGATTTTAAGAAATCAATGAATCAGAGGCTTAGAATTCTAGTTTCTTTAGTGGAGAAACATGTAAATGAAGTTTCTTTTCTTGTAGATATTGATTACACATACATACAAGTGGCCATACCAAGAGTGAGATGGTTGAAACCTCTTAGGTATGAGATAAATATAGATAAGCATTAATAGCAATAACTTCTTTATTAGTAGAGGAAATTGACAAGGATGCACCACATTTTAGAACTTATGACATGATGAGATCCAAAGTAGATATGGAATTGAATACTACCTCCACTTTGAAGAAGAAAGACAAGCTTGTAAAGGAGCTAAAAGCCAAGTTTGGAGAAGGAACTGCAGAAGAAGCAGAGGAAGAAGGTGAAGATACTAAGGGTGAAGAAGAAAAGCAAGATCAAGGACCACTTGCTCTAACCCAAGGTATGGGAGAAGATGTAGATGAAGAAGAAGGTGTTGAGCAAGAAGCATGAAAGGCTAAGCTAAAGGAAAGGAAAGCTTAGAAGAAGCCAGTTGCAAAGCCCCAAGGGAAGAAAAAGAAACCTACAAAGCCAAGCTCAACCAAGCCAACTACAAGAGTTGACACCAAGGCTACAACACATGGGGCAAAGGAGAAAGAAAAAAAAAAGGCAAAAAAACAAGGAGGACCTACAGGGTAGAAAAAGAGGAGAAAATATGTTGCACCTCCAGAATTAGATGAGGAGAGAATAGAGTCTGATGAAGAACAATTTAGATTGGTAAGATGCTATACCAAATCTGAATTAGAAAATGTTTGCAATAATATTATAGATAATGCAGATTTATCTGGTCTAAAGACCATAGAATTCAATAAGTTGTCAAAATAATGACAAAACATAGTGGAAGAGTCCATCTACACTATGATGGCTAAGTTCAAGACTACTCCACTTGAACTAGACACTTCAATGCCTAAGGAGCTAAGCTCATTAGTGGAGAATAAGTGGCATTATTATCTCAAAATGGAGAAAGAAATAAGAGAGTCTACATTGGCTCATGTAATGCTAGACCTTACTAAAGGTCAAATAACTAAGGCTAGAAAAAAGCATGGGAGAAAATTTGTACCCAAATATAGAGCCTTTAGTATTCTGCAAAATCAAATTGAAGATGTTGTCTAGAAATCCACATAGATGTGGAAATTAATATATGGTTTGACAACAATAAAGGAAAGATAGGAAGACTTATTTGAGGGTAGAAATGATGAAGAGGAAGAAAGAGAGAAAGAAAAGGATGAAGGAGAAAAAGAAATAGAAAAAGAGATAGTGGAAGAGACACATGGTGAAAGGGTAGCAGGTAGAACAGAGTGTCCAAGACACCCAACTACCACCACCAAGTCCTCCACACAAAACACCTACAAATACAATAACTATACAGGATGTTCCTGACACTTTAGCTTAGAACATCAATCCTTTAACTATAGAGGATCTTAAGAAGATCCTTCACCAATCAACATTATAGGCACAAATTTGCACAAATCCTATTTTGGTGAGTGTTAGAGAACTATAGAAAGCTATAGAAAAAATAACAAGGGAGAAAGAATGCACAATGAACAATCCTCACAACCTCCCACAACTACAATAGATCAACCCAAAGAGAAAGAGGTACAAGACAAAATTGCTAAGGTCAATTCTACAACAAAGGTGACAACAACTGTCGAGGAGCCAACAAAGGAACCAATAGGACAAGATGTTCCTACAAAAAAAACCCAAGGTGCACCTCCTCAAATTGTCATCATTGATCAAGGTAGTAGAGGAGAGGAGAAAGAAGTAGAGAAAACCCCTAAGGAGTAGGAGGCAATACAAACATTGGTGAACTTTCCTACCTTAGGGACTCCTAATAAGAAGCTGAGCACTGATGTAGTACCATTTAGATATTAGCACTAGGCTCAAGCACTACCAAAGTTGCAAGGGTACTTCACTATGGAGACCTTGCACTTGATGAAGAAATAGTCATACCAATCTATGACTCAAGAACCATGAACTTGCAATAGATAAATGAAGTGCAAGAGGCATTATAAAGGAGAAAGAGACAAGAGGTACTCTGAAATAAGTATAGGTAGAAGCAAGCATTAGTGGAGTTCAAAGAAATATTTCTTGATGCATTTAGCTTGCAAGTACCTAATGAAACTCAACCCATAATGGAGCAACTATCCAATATTGTGGACCAGGTACAGAATGAGGACCTAGAAAATAATGTCAAATTATTAGAATGGTCAAAAAAAAAATTTTAGATGAAAGTGAATGAGAAGATATCAAGTGAAATTGCACTTTCACAAGTTGAATTGGTGAAGAAGATTGAAAAAGTGAAGAAAGTACTTGAGAATGTATTCTTATTGTATACCAAGTTGTGTGATTCATTTTATTTCACATAGGAAACTAGCCAAAGAATAATGAGCTTGGAGAAAAATATAAAGATTTCCAACACTCAATTACCAAAAGATCCAGCTTAGAATGAGAAGCATTTTCTAGCAACGCTTCACACACAAAAAGAGTTATCTGTGTTGACAATAGAGGAGGCCAATATCAAGGCCAAGTTGATGCAGATTCAATCCTCCATAACTCCACATTTGGAAGTACTTCATAAGGAGTAGGCCTATGCAAAAAATGTACTAAAGAAAGATCCTAATCTTTCTACTTTAGAAGGCCTTGCTCATCTTGCAATAGAGACAACCATCCAACACAAGTCATTAGAGATAGCTTTAGATAATTGGGATGCTTCTCTCAAGATGATTATGGAGGTAAATAATTTTTTTTGGGAAAAGTATTCTATTCATCCTTAGGACCCTTTGACATAAGTTTCAAAAAAGGGGGAGAATAAGAATATTCATTCATTATTTATTGTATCTAATAAAAGGGGGAGAATATACTTAAGGGGGAGTAGAATTCATTGAATGGGGAGATGTGAATAAGAATGGTTACATAATACATTCTTTGATGGAAGCAATAAAGAATATCAAAAGGGGAAGATATTCATATTCACATTTTGAAGAAGCAATAAAGCCAAAAGGATGCAAAACTATAAGGAAATGTGAAAAGGGAATAGATATAGAGTACATAAATAGGGTATATAGATACAACAAAGGTAGATAAGGCAAAGAGTATCAAATATATCAGAATGAGACACATTCAACACAAAATTTTGGTTAAGAGAATGGAAATGACACATCAAATCAGGTGGAGTTACAAGATTTTGAGTTAAGTGCTTTTGCTACTAATGTCAAAGGGGGAGATTGTTGGTCTTAGATTGGTTTTAACATTTGAGTGTCAACACACTTAACCAAATTCTCAAGATAATTCCAAGTACAATATAGGTGTTGAGCCACAATGTATGCTAAGAAAAATAATTCAATACATGCTAAGCAATCTTTAGGTGCTGAGTAAAGTTCAAGTGTTGAGTAAAGTATAGGTGCCAAGTCACTATAGATGCCGAGTGAAATAGAATTGCTATTGGAGCCGAGTGAGCTAATTTTTCTATATGTGCTGAGAATTAGCAACTAGTATGTTCCAAGTAACACAAAAATTAGCATATGAGTTTTTACCTTCACAAACTTAGATGTAAGCCATTTTTGGAGCCGACATACGATGAATCTCAAAGGATCTTGAAGATAAGATTGAATCTTTCACATTACCTATGCAATCTACATGCAACCAATAAGAAAAATGGAGAAGGCACACAACCAATAGGAAAAGTGCAAGGAATGAGTAAGAAATGAAGATTTAATATTGATCATAGATTCATACCTAATCCTAAGTCTTCAAAATGTTTAAAAGGAGAAATAAACCCCATTGTATGAGGGGATGAGAGAAGTGTATGGGTGAACTATAGTGCATATTTAGAGGGGAGTTTAAAAGATTTAGTGAAGAATAGAGCAACATTGTAGAATCTAGTTATTGGAGAATAAAGTATTAGAACCTCAGAGTGACATATTAGATCAAGCAAGGATCAGAGTGATAGAGTAGAACAAGGATTTGAAACCAAAAATTAAAGATTGCAAAGCTAACATGTCAATGATTTTCTAATAATATCTAACAATTTTATTAGATATGGAAATCCTATGGACTTAGGTTGGCCTAGTAGCCATTTGTAAATCCTTTAATAGGGTGGCATTCCAAGTGAATGTACAAAAGTCCTTTAACTAGGCCTACTTTTAGTAGGGTAGTAAAATCCTTTAACTAGGTCACTTTTGAAAGAGTGTAAAGTCTTTAACAAGATAGGCATTTCATAGGGTAGACCATTGGAAGTGGTCAAACATTGTAACCTTGAAAAGTTACACATTGCTGTAGTGATATTTTATGGGTGTCATCCCCATCCCAATTTTACCTTCTCATTTTGGAGGGTTTTTGGGTTACCAAATTTGTGTGTTGTCTATGTTCATGCATGTCTTTACTTTCATGTTCATTAGATAAATTAGATGCATGTGAATGATTTAGTTAAAAGGATTTGAAAAGATTAAAGCTAGTTACTTTTGATTCACCCCCCTTCTCAAAAGTAAATCTTCCCACCTGTTAATTCGAACAATTTCTTTTTAGCTTCACAAAGGATTCTACTTATCCTTCTAATTTGCTTCATTTCTGCACCATTAGATCTTCAAAATCTTTCATGCATTCACACTCTTACACACTTTCAAATTCTCAACTTGACCTTATATCATTCATATTGTCAAGTTGGATCATATACAACTTAGAGTAACTAATATTCATCACCTTAGTTGGTTAGAACCAATAGATAAATTAAATAAACTCAATATGCCAAAATAAGAAAATCCTTCATTAGCCGACTTGGCTTGGTAGATGCTAACTTAGAAATGACTTTCCTGTGTTAACTAAGTGAACTTAGTTACCATTGCATATTCATGAAGATCTTTTGGTAACCGAGTGAGATCAATTAACACTAATTCTATCCAACATTTCCTTCATTAATTGAGTGAGCTCGGTTAATACTCATCTTCTATAAAATTTTCTTTGACGCTTGAGTTAACTCGGTAGACACTACCTTCTGAACTAGGAAAACATAGGAACACTTAGAAGACACAAAAAAATATCTTCATTGCTCGAGTGAGCTCAACATGCACTGATTGATAATGATATGACATTTGTGTATTGTCAAAGATAATACACAATTAATCAATTGTATCCAACAAAATTGACTTAGAGGGAGTTATGAAGTTTTGAGGCATGATTATCAAGTCATTAGTGTTGCAAAATTTTGATATTTTGAAGTTTTGTATGTGAGCTAAGTAAAGAATGTAGATTATCTAAGTTATGCTAATAAGTGAAGATCATATATGGATGACGAAGTATTTTTTCCACTCATGTCAAAGGAGGAGATTATTGATCTCATTTTGGTGTTGACATATGAGTGACAATACACTTTAGTCATTACTTAATAGTACTTAATGCATGTCAAGCAAGTAGTGTATGCTAAGCATAAGTTGTCAGATAATTCATACCAAGAAAATATACCATATGTGCCAAGAAGATATTTAGTTCTGAGTTACTCTAGTGATGAGAAAGTTAATACATGCCAAGTGATTTAGATGTTGAGTGAACAATGGATGCCAAGTCATTTAGAGGCCATGTTACAACATTGAAGATATAGTGGATGCCAAGCATTATAGTCTTCAAATGCTAGTAGATTATGAAAAATTTACTCAACAAGAGTATCCAATTCAAATACAACAAAGAACAATAAACTTAGGGGGAGTTATGAAGTTTTGAGGTATGATTGTCAAGTCAACAATTTTGCAAAATTTTAATATTTTGAAATTTTGTATGTAAGCTGAGTAAAGCATGTAGATTATCTGAGTTATGCTAATAAGTTATGATCATATATGCATGACAAAGTGTTTTTTTCACTCATGTCAAAGGGGGAGATTGTTGATCTCATTTTGATTTTGACATATGAGTGAAAATACACTTTAGTCATTACTAAATAGTAATTAGTACATGTCAAACAAGTAGTGTATGCCAAGCATAAGTTGTCGAAAAATTCATGCTGAGAAAATATACCATATGTGTCGAAGAGATAGTTAGTTCTAAGTTACTCTAGTGATAAGAAAGTTAGTACATGCCTAATGAACAAAGGATGTTGAGTCATTTAGAAGCCATGTTACAACATTGAAGATACGGTGGATGCCAAGAATTATAGGCTTCAAGTGTCGAGTAAATAGTTTTGGACATAGTTGTTTGTAATGGCACAAAATCCTATGTAAACTATTTTTGTGTCAACTTAAGGATTGTTTTATAATTCTAGAAGATAAGAACAAATCTATATTGAGGATCCCTATGTATTGCATGCAACCAATTAGATAAAGGGATGAATTAAGTGACAAAATGGGTGAATCATAGTCATTGATTTCTACCTAACCTTAAGTCACCTAAGTCTTTTTTAGAAGGGAAAACCCAAAAGAATTTATGTGCAAACATAGAAGTTTGCATGTGTAGACAGAGCATTCATGGTGACTAAGTAGTTGTGAGAAAGATATGAATTGCGAAATCAATTAAAGAGAATAGAGTAAAGAAGAGAGAGGAAAGAAGTGATACATCTAATAAAAAGGATCAAGTATACATCATGAAATAGGTGATATGATATCTAGCATATCAAGGCTAACTAAAGGATCAAGGTTGAAACATTCTAACATGTGAATAAGTGGAAATCTCTTAACCAAGTAGTCCTAGCAAGCTTTTGTAAATCCTTTAACATGGTGCTTACTTTATTATAAGTTGAAGTCCTTTAATTAGGCATACTTATAATAGGGTGTTGAAATCCTTTAATAGAGTAAGACCTAATAGCCTCTTTAAGCCTTTAAAAGGGTATACCTTTTACAGGGTAGATCATAGTTTATGATCAAACAATTGTATTCTTCATTTAACACGCTTTACAGTTGTAGTAGTGAAGATTTGTGGGTGTCATCCCCACCCTATTTTTACCTTCTCATTGGAGGCTTTTTGGGTAACCAAATATCTTGTGTCATATGTGTTTAATTATTTTCATGCTATGGATGAATATGTTTAGTTTGGTATTTTAGTTTACATGCAAATTGTGAGATGGATGTGTGGTGAATGTTTTAATGGTTAGAGTTTTGAAGTACTATTTCACCCACCCCCTAGAGTTTATTTTCCCTATTGTTATTTCCAACATAACCTTGGCTAATGTTCCTTCTGTAATATCTTTCTCTACTAATGATGCCTGCTCCCATCTTTTATATAATCTATTGAAAAAATTGATGGGAATCTTCTTCTCTACTTCATTAGGACCTAATTTATTACTTGTCATCATATCTATCATGGCCTCCTTAACTTTTGTTCTATTATCATAATCCAATGTGTCATATTTCACAAATCTAAAGCTAGATAAGCTTGTAGAGCTTCTTAGGTTGACTTCCTTGCTCTTTTAGGTACTATAGCCAGTTCATCTAATTCTATCCTCTCTACATCATCTTCTTCAACTTCTTTAACCTTTACCAATCTTCTCTTTTTTTGGCTCACAAGGGCTTGTGAGTTCTTCATCTATGCACTAGAGCCACTTGGTTTAGTGATTTCCACTACCCCTTTCTTTCTAGATGGCTTGACTCTCACTACTACTTCCCTAGTCCTTGGTTTGGTTGGTGCTAGAGGAGAGAGAGATGCCACCACTATTTTCCTTTTAACTCCCTTTTCTTTAGGCTTGACAAATTTAACCTTCTTAGTGGGTGGTGTAGCAATAACTAGGGCTTTACCCTTATCTCCTTCTTCTTCTCCTTCCTCATCACCACTATCTTTTCCTTCATCTTCTCCCACACCTTGTGTGAGCTACAAAGGTTCCTTGCCATTTCTTTGTGTGCCTAGTTTTTCCTCTATGTCTTCAATCATTCTCTTTCTTTTCATCTCCTTAGAAATATTTTGATGTCAACATTAATTCTTGTCTTAGCTTTTTCATATTTTCCAAAAGGTTCATCTTCAATACCAATTTCTTCTTTTAATAATGTAATAATATTTTCACTAACCATATCACTATCTATTTGATAATTAAATTCTTGTAGCCATGCCTTCCTCGGCTTCACTTCCTACACAAATGTGTTATCTCTATCCACTAAAAAACATACATCATTGTAACATTTCTGTTAGAGTCAATGATTAATTTAATTTTATTTTATTAAATTACCTTTACTCCTTTCTTAAGTTTTACCTTTGTGTACATGCATTCCCATTTAATAATTAAATATTAACTATTAAATGTCATTTATCTCTTATGGTTTTTCTTTTAGATTTTATGATCTCCTTCTATAAGGACTGAGAAATTGTAAATTTCAATTCATTATTTTAGTATGATAATATATCTTCCATATTCTTAGAGCCAAACTCTTACCTTTTCTTTGTATTTTCTTCTCTATGATATTTTCTTGCATGTAGGTATTCTTCTAGTTTTGTGGATTTGTATTGCTGAAATCCTTCATGGTATTAGAGCTAAATCTTTTGTAGCTTGTTAAGTTTTATATAAGTAGGTCTCTAAATTTCAAAGCACTTTGAGGCCAAACATACCTCATGGATGGATTTAGAGGACATCAAAACCCCTATTTCAATATATAATACATCTATTTTGGCCAACATCATATTCTGAGGTAGTTTTATTTGCCTACTAGGGTCGTACGACCCTCGGCACACATTTCAATACATTTTTAATCAAAAAACAAAAAAATGAAAAAAATGCATTATAAAAAATGTATGTGGTTAAAAAAATAACACCACCTTCCCACCATCGCTGTGGCTAGAGTGACCACCATAATGCAACCCACACTCCATTGTGTGACCCCCACACCATTGGCACACCACTTGTCATCATTGCTTCCTCCTCCACCAATGCCAACAACTACCACTTAGACTTGTCACTGGCTCTACAAACTATGCCACCTTTCCTCTTCTCATAGGCCACCAACCTCCCTTTGCCATCTTGCAATCACATAGGGGCCCAGGGGCTACAATTTTAAGCACCTTGAATTTTTTTTGGGGGTTTCAAATTTTTTATTGCACTTCTAGAGGCCCTGTTGGCTTTTTGTCTCTAACTTGAGCATACACTATCATTTTTTTGAAATCAACATATTGTTAGAAAGATGATTTTGAGATGGACATGATGGTGAAGGTATCTGCATTTTTTTCTAGTTTGGTACCTATTTTTTGCTCAAAGTTAGATGATGTTTTTTACCTTTCAAGGGGTATTACTTGCTCATTTTGGCTCCATTTTTTGATCTAAAAGAAGTGCAATGAATATATTTTCAATTACTTTATAGATTATGTATTATTTAAATAGTATTTTTTATAAGTATTTGTGATACTCAGCTAAAGATTATTTTCTCTTTTCTTGTATACACATTCCTTCTAGTAGCTTGGGTTTAGTTTTTTGCATTGTGGGGGGTGTTTTATATTATCATTTTTGTCACTTACACCTATAATCCAAAAATATTAAAAAAAGAAAATACCTTCTAAAAAAATTTCCAATACCTCTTCTTATCTATAAATTATGACCCCTCATAACTATTGCACATGAAAGTCCCTGATGAGATGACTTCTCTAATCGAAAGCATTATGGTCTTGTTTAGACATAGTGAAACTTGTTTAAAAGAGGCCTTTTGAGGTCATGGAAAACATGAAAAATATGGATGAGGAAATGGGAATGATTTCTTTATAGGTATCTAATAGTCTATAGTTTCATCTTGATGGGTGCAATACCCTTCTAGCTATGTCGACCAAGCTTAATGGCTTGTTTGGTACTATGAATGAGTTTAGAGCACTTTAGATTGAGGTATAGCTTACCTCTATTGTACTGGATTCTTTTCCTTCCACTAAGTACTTCTTCATGAAGTCCAAACAACACAGATCTTTATTGCAAGGTTGTGTGAAGATCAATACTGATACTGAGTGCATTTACTTGATTCTTTCTAAGCTTTGTGGAAAATTTCAAATTTTTGTTTCTAACTTCCATTTCACCATGGATTCTTTGGGTACTATATTTACCATGCCATCCATTGATGTTTTTTGTGATCATTTGACTTGAGAGAAAGCTAATCTCTCTCAGTTGGATTGTCTCATAGGATAACATATGCATTGGTAGCTTAAACATCTTCTAGAAAGAAGGAGAAGAAACAAAAGTCACATCCTATAGAGTCTTAGATTGATTCTAGCCCTTACATCTCATCATGCCCACCTCCTCCTAAAGGGGATAAATCAAATCTAGATAGACTGAAGTGTTCTTATTTTAATATGCCCAATCATGATGAGTCACATTTTGTATGAGAAGAAGTTAGATGGCTATGCCAAACATGTTTTAGATTTGACAACTCTCCTTCAGAAGACCAACATTGATATTCCTTCTACTTTCACATATCTTCATCTTCATCATCATTTTAGTCAGATGGTAAAGAAATAGGAAAGGGTCATGCAATATGTACAATGACTAATCTACATTCTTGTAGATGATTACTAGATTTAGGTGCTTTACACCATATGGAATCTTCTCAGGATTTGTTCTCTTCTTTTGAGGGTTCGCCTACTCCACATATTTTGATGGGGAACAACACTATTATGATTATATTTGAGAAAGGTTCTACTGACATTGATTATGGTACATTTCATGATGTACTATATGTTCCATCTTTGGCCTCTAACCTTCTCTCTATTTATCAGATTACACACAGTGGGTTGGGGAAGATAGCTGAGGTTGCACAAGATTCAGTGTACATTAGAGATATTGAGACATGCATTATTGTTGCTACAAGGACAATTTATCATTCTTCCTACTTATAATCTTTCTCTCCTTTTGGTCCACCATCTCCACTATTAGAGACTCACTCTCCTTCACAAGAGACTATTGAGGTGAATTTGGGTCACTTAAACTTATATGTTGTTATTGAGACCAGTGTTGTGACTTCTACACCTCCACCTCCTATTTAGATTCCATCTATTACACATGATTACTCTTTAGCATTTCCTAACATTGCAACTCTAGTCATCAAGCCACCTAGTTTAGTTGTTGAGAATATATCAGAGGACATACATCTCCTCTCAAATGAAAGATTCAACACACATATTATTCCACCTCCATTGGAGATTTTATTTTAGGATTCTCATGCATTCTCCTTTGGGCACTAGTTAGGACTTCTAGCTTCACCTTAAATTTAGGGGTTTCATCACCCATGTCTAATGCCATTGTTTCTTTTTAATTGGAGCTAGATTGGTCTATTCATTGACACAAGAATTCTACCACTCTAGTGGGGGGGAGGGGCTATGGATTCTCAATCCTCTACCATGGGGGGCTTCATTGTGCTTATGTTTTTGAGAGAGTCTCTTGAGACATATCACTTGTACTTTCCTTTCTATCTCATTTTGTAGGGTATTTTCCCATTGGGTTTTCTCTATTTCTCTATTTCATAAGAGATTTGGTTGTGAGTGGTTACCTCATCAACCCTTTTTTTTGAGACCCAAGTTTTCTTTCAATATTGTAGTTTCCTTTCTTTTTCATGCATTGTTTGTAGCTACATTATTGCTCATCTCAAGGGTGGGTGTTAGAGTAAAGGGTTAATTTCATTTCATTTTGATAAATGACCTTTAATCCCTTCTTAAGATTTCTATTTATGCATATGTATTCCCTTTTAATAATTAAATATTAATTATTAAATATCATTTACCTCTTAGGGTTTCCCTTTTAGGTTTTATGATCTCCTTCTATAAGGATTGATCATTTATAAATTTCAATTAATTCATTTAGTCTGATAATTTTTTTAGAGCTAAACCCTTGCCTTCTCTTTGTCTTTGTTTCTTTGTGATAGGTTCTTGCATGTAGGTGTTCTTCATGTTTTGTGGATTTGTATTGCTCAAATCCTTCAATTCAATTACCAACTCTTCTGCTATTCTCATCCTTATCTTTATTCTTTGTTTGAATTCGTCAAAATATGTGTCAATGAAACTCTTAAAATTCTCTCCTAATTGAGTTATGTATTCACTGATTTGATTTATCACTAGTTTTCCTTGTTCCCAAACTATATTTCTAATACCAGGAAAATACTTCTAAACATAAAAGAAAATACACATGATAAGTAATCCAAACTTACAAGAAGAATTATTTGACTCCCTAATGGGTATCAAGTTCTCCACTAATTAAAGTTTTTGCAATTTGGAAAGATCATATTCATAATCTTTCATGATAATCTTCCATGCCTAGTTGACTACCATACATGGTACATTGTTTAATCTACTTAATTGATAGAATTTGTGAGAAGCTACTCTCACTACAAATTCAATCAATGGATTAGAGTTTTTTGAGATGGACAAACCTCATCCATTCCACTTGGCTCCTATGTTAGCTTCAACTTTGTCATGACTCAGACATCAGATAGTCTTCTTCTTATCTAAGGTGGGTTAACCTGTAACCTTGTGAATAATTTTCTTGGTTATCTTAGCTGGTCTATTGTGTAGCCATAATTTCATATCATGGATTTTTCTTAGTGCAGCATTGATCCATTTTATCTTGAAATTCCTTGGAAACTCTAGGGCATGAGTTAACCCTTTCTTCTCAATAATTTTGAATTCATCCTTTAGGACTCCTTCATCACACAATTTCTCAGACATCTCTCAAATCTTATATTCACCAACTTCTCCAATATTACACATGTAGCAAATTTGCACATCATGTATCATAATGACCTTAGGTGGTATCAAAGATAACACACCCATATTGAGTCACCTTTTATTGCAATCTCTAGAATAGCGTGAAATTTAGGTGGAGGACAAGTGTCATTCTTCACCAATTGAATGCTACTAACTTCTTCTCCTTGAATCTTTCCTATGGATGATGAAGCTCATCTATGTTAGGGTTTGAAATTTCTTCTCTCTAGATAACTCAAAACCACTCAAATCTTCACTAGATCAATATATTGTCTCAAATTTTCTCTTAATTGCCTTAGGACCTCTTTTATAAATCACTCAAATCATTGAAATTCTCTATGCTCTTGTAATCTATATCCAAGGTGTGAAACACTATCTTCAAATCTTGACAAATACTTCATTTTTCTCAATTTAGGGTCTTCATTAATGCTCTGTACTCAATTAGGTGGAGGCTAGCTATCTTGGTCGATATTGTGCCTTTGAACTAGGTCTCCATTATAAAATCTAGTCTCTTCACTATAACTTGACCTATACACCAGTTTAGCATCTAAAGTACTTGGTCCATACTATAATGCTTACTCAATATAGACAATTTTATTGATGATCAAAACTGTCTATATTAATGATTTCTTTTATACTAGTCCTTTCATAAATATGCTCTTATGCATATTTACTTATGCAAATATGAACTTTAGAACATTTTATGTTTGGAATTGATGTAAGATATATCATAAAATATTTAGTTCCTTACATATCTTCCTTGATTAGTTTGAGATGATATGATCACCCCCTCCATTGGATTGGGTGATCTCAACTCCATTTGTTCCACTGTTTCCATATTATACCTTTTTCTTCTAGGTTTTTTTCATATCCTTGATCAATGCCCACTTTTCCTTTATCCTTGGTGTTATTGTTATTTGTTGTTGGTACTTCAGTCCTACAATTTTTGTTTGAATGTCCAAACTTGTGACATTTGGAACATACATTATTAGGAGCATGGTTTTTCGTTTTGTTACTCCAATAGGGCCTTGACTATGGTCTACATTAATATGCTTTATGTCCATACTTTTGACAATTGTGACAATAGCCTTAAAATCTAGGTGTAGTAGATGCATTCTTTATTCTTGATCTACACTCATGTATTTGATGTCCTTGTTTCTTGTAGTAAAAACAATAACTAGTAAACTTAGGTTTAGGGTTTTGAATACAATTTTTTTTTCTATAGATGCTTGCAATATGCCCAAGTTTTCCACAATGAGAACATGTTGTCTTGCCTTTAGATTTTGCATTTTTTAGTTCTCCACTCTTTGATGATTCTCCTTGCTCACTAGATGAATGTCCTAATCCAAAAGTACTTCTAGATGACCTCATGAATTCTTCAAAGTATTTCATTACTTTATTAGGCTTGTTGAGTTTTTCTATAGGTTATTTCTTAGTTTTTAGTTCACTGTTTAGTAAATCCTTTTGTGATCTTAGATTTTCTATTTTCATATCCTTTCTATTCAACTCCTAATTTGTAAGCATTAGTTGATTCATCATGTCTAGTTGAGTGTTTGTAAGATTTTGCACATCAGATGATCTTTCTTCAAGTCTAATTTTCATTATCCTTTTGTCTTTTTCAGCAACAAATTTGTCTTCCTTAGCATTCTTCTTTTTCTCAATCACTTCACGTAGCCTTACTGACTAAATCTCGTGTTCCCTTTTTGGTCCCCTGACTTCTTCATTCAAGATTTTTTCCTTTCCTATTAGACCTAAAATTGCTGCATCATAGTTACTTGAATTTCTAGTTTCAAATAATCCTTAAGTATCAACTTCTTCATAGTTCAACTCTTTTATCTGAATAGCCAACTCCTTTCCCCTTTTTAGGGATTTCTTTAGTTCTTGTCTTGCTATTTTAAGTTTATGCAGTATGAGTTGGAAGTCAATCACCTGATTATCAATAACCTTGCACAATTTATAGGCCTCTAGTTTAATGGTATGATCTCCAAGATATTAGACTTCTTCAAGAGAAACTGCACTCTAATACCAACTTTTGGAAGTCTTAATTGGAAAACTAAGAGATTGAGAGGGAGGTGATTCAGGATCTGTAACACTTAAACCTTTTAACAATACTTTGTTGCATTCACCACATTTACCATCTCATGTCTAATGCATGCATAACATAACTTGTAAAATCAAATTATAGTAACATATAGATATAATGTATCAATCACATGCATGAAATGTAACACATAACACAAAGACTTGGTTACCCATAAACCCTCCAAGGTGAAGGTAAAATTGGGGTGGGGATGACACTCAAAAATATTCACTACTAGAATAATAAGTTAACATGTTAGGGTTATAATATTTGACCAGATCTAATGATCTACCCTGTGAGGGTTATGGCCTAGTAAAAACTATTAAGACTATTAGGTCTTATCCTATTAGAGGACTTTACACTTACAAAAAGTAAGGAATCTATTAGGAGATTTACAAAGATATGTTAAGACCACTCTGTTAAGATATTATCCCTTACTCAATTTGTTAAAACTGATTCTGTACCCGATCCTCAATTTTCTATGATAAGATGGTTTTGGATCCCCTCTCTTCAATCTAATATAATTGGTGATTTGATATAGCTTTAATGTCCTTCACTTCTTTGATAAGGTCACTTGATTTGTTTTGCAATAATAAAACTCTTTTGCCTCCTTTATAAATATTCGCAAATTCATACTTGAATCACACAAATAGCTGTTTCACTCCTTCTCATCACTATCACATACACCATCCCCTATCTATACTGAAATAGGTTTAGATCTACTTGTTACCAATTTTGAGGTCAAATTGGTATAGCCATGTTGGCTGAAGCTATCTGTTCATATCTTAAAGCCTATGATAATTTTTTAATTTTTCTATGAGTATAAGTTTACATTTTATGAAAAAAAGTAAGAAGTAACATAAAAAATAAAAAATGGATTACATCTTATGCTTTTCTAAAAATGTAAACTTGTTTATTCATTAAAGTGTTCATTACGTTTCACACAAGCCATGAAACTAACTAGGGATAGAAGAATTGAAATCTGATTTTCAAATATAAATGTAGATGCAGAAATAAAATGAGTCACGGTTGCCAACCATTACTTGGAATGATTGGCTGCATTGAAGTTCTTCCAAGCCATTAAGTCTGCTACTGTTAGAAGTTGTAATCTTTCCTTGTTGTGTTTATAAACCAAGGCTAAACCTCCTTTATTTATTGTTATAATATATTAGGATATTTAAGACAAGGTATCCTAATATATTTCTTTTTTCTCCTTTTTCCACTTCATCTTATTTTGTCCTCTAGTGGAATATGTGAGGACAAATATTTATCGTAATTTGTAATTTAGATTATTCCTCCTTAAGAGGAATCTCACACTTGGCCTCACACACTTATGAATGGTGGCATTCATAGACATGGGAGTTACATTCTAACTCCTCTCTCACATCTCTATTTAAGAGATGACCCTCCTCTCTCATTTCTAATGAGGTTTCTTCCTCTTCTCAATTATTGTATGAGCGATTGCTCTCTCTCTCTCTCTCTCTCTCTCTCTCTCTCTCTCTCTTCTTAGGCTTTTCATGCCTCATTCATAATGTCACAAGGGGTTTTCTTTTCTTTCCCCTTTTCGAATATCTTGTCTCATGGTGTTGGATCTTGAAGCTTTCTCTCTCCTATCTTATGGTAATATCTTTTCATGCATTAACTCGCTTAGATTCTTTCTTGGTATTACTTATTTACATATTTATTTTTCCATTTCTAACATGGTATCAGAGCATTTTAATCTTTGTTTTTTGAGTGTTTGCATGAAGGTATGATTCGAAGGAGACTCTTGAGAGAGATTTCACTAAATTTTTTTTTAATCTTCTTAAGTTGGAAGAAATTGAATATTTTTTTGACTCCATATTACTCTAATATTTTTTTATTGAAATATTATCCAAATCAAATTATAAATTACAAATATAGAAAATAGTATAATTATAGTTGGTGGCCACAATTATAATAAAAGAATAATTGAAATCTAGAAAAAAGGTTCTGATAGCTATAATGATGGCAAATGACTAAAAAAAAAGGATTACGGGTCAAACCAAAAAATGAAAGTTGAACCTATCCCCAGCTATTGATTTTGACATGTAACATAGGTTAAGTAAAAAAAATTTACAGCCAATCAAAGAATCTTGAGCTTAGAAAATTGCCGCAGGGCACACCTCAGAGCCAAAGTAGTAGCACAGAGCTATGATTAAGAGTCTGAAAAAAAATTGATAATATCTTGCAAAATAAAATGTTAGAATAATGATTTAAATTGAAAAAAAAAGATAGAATCCTATCAGCAGATGTAAGAAATAATTATGAATTTTATTAATAAATCAAAAGGTTTGGAGAGAAAAAAGTTGGAAATTGATTAAAAAAAAAATCTAGCAGATTTTGATTGATTACTCTATTGTACTCAAAATCTGAATTAGGGCCATCGGGGCAGTAGACACAAATATTTCTAGAGTGGCGATGTGAGGGCAAGGATGGGGTTTTGACATGACGACAACAATGGTAATGCCAGATGCAAAGCGCACGGGCTTCGCCCTGAGCTTGGGCAGCACCATTGCCTTGTCAATTTCTAACAGAGTGGCAATCATTTCCACTAGTTTCTGTGCTCTAGATAAGCCATAGCACCTGCACACATTCCCAGGTCGACAATGAAGACATACAGGCTCTTAGATCTTTGGGCGAGCTTACTAATATTCTCTATTATGTAGACATGCAAATTTTAGTCTTTTGCCAAATTGTCAGATTGTTGATGATGATGTCTCAACATACAAATTGGAATATCCTCCAGAGACAAAGAATTCGTCAAGCGTAAAAAGGATTCTTGAAAAGCACAAAAATTTGCACACAGCATTGCTGATGGTGGTTCTCCTTGGTACTTGCATGGTGATTGGAGATGGCATACTAACCCCAAGGATTTTAGTTTTCTCTGTAGTATCAGGGCTTCTGATTTATCTGCCTCTACTCCAATTATAATCAATTGAAACTTTGGTAAAAGAAAGTTTTCAATAACATTTTTGCTAAAAACAATTGGGAAACATTGCATGCAAACAAATAAATTGGCTCTGACTTTTATGCAACAAATTTTCAATTGTGTGGCAAGTTTTCAATAAAAATCTTGCAACGATATGCAGGGAAAATACTTTAAAAAACTAGAAGTAGTTGTTTAAGTAGATGCCTATATTAGCAAAAGTAAATTTTTCTACTAAAGTAAATTAGTTTTAAAAAATGAAATATATTAGAATAAACTCTCTCAACAATATACTAGATTATACTAGAATATACTATTTAAATTTATATTATTTTCTTTATCAACAATATATCAAAGCCTACAAAAATTAGAGCAAATAGAAGTTAATCGGGTTTGGCGGTAAACAAGCCAAACCCAAAAAAAAAAAATCAATTTCTTCCAACTTAAGAAGATTAAAAAAGAAATTAGTGAAATCTCTCTCAAGAGTCTCCTTCAATTGTACCTTCATGCAAACACTTAAAAAACAAACATTAAATTGCTCTGATACCATGTTAGAAATGGAAAAAGAAATATGTAAATAAGCAATACCAGGGAAGAATCTAAGCGAGTTAATGCATGAAAAGATATTACCATAAGATAGGAGAGAGAAAGCTTCAAAATCCAACACCATGAGACAAGATATTTGGAAAGGGGAAAGCAAAGAAAACCCCTTGTGACATTATGAATGAGGCATGAACAGCCTAAGAAGAGAGAGAGAGAGAGAGAGAGAGAGAGAGAGAGAGAGAGAGAGAGAGAGAGAGAGAGAGAGAGCAATCACTCATACAATAATTGAGAAGAGGAAGAAACCTCATTAGAAATGAGAGAGGAGGGTCATCTCTTAAATAGATATGTGAGAGAGGAGTTAGAATGTAACTCCCATGTCTATGAGTGCCACCATTCATAAGTGTGTGAGGCCAAGTGTGAGATTCCTCTTAAGGAGGAATAATCTAAATTAAAAATTACAATAAATATTTGTCCTCACATATTCCACTAGAGGAAAAAATAAGATGTAGTGGAAAAAGGACAAAAAAGAAATATATTAGGATACCTTGGCTTAAATATCCTAATATATTATAACAATAAATAAAGGAGGTTTAACCTTGGTTTATAAACACACCAAGGAAAGATTACAACTTATAACAGCTACCTTACTTCCCTTTTTCCCACTCCAAACCCTACAAAATAAAATGAGTTAGACCAATACGATCTAAGCAATGGCAAACAATCTCATCATTTGTCTTTTGCATATACATCCACATCCAAATCCAAGAAAAAACCAATTTTATGCTAATGAGTTTTTTTCTTGTGTAGCATCATGCCTACCACTGATATGTGGATGCAAATGTGGCTCCCACAAGGGTTCAAGCCTAGCATGTCAGTGGTAGGAGTGATTCATAGTGGTTAAGAAAGTAAAAAAAGCAGCTGTTGAAATTAGGATAGGCATGTATAATGTTAAAGGGACATGTTATTTCTAACATGAAACTTTCCATTATAATCAAAATAAATGAGAGGTTTGTTTGAGTGACAACAATCTCAATTTGAAACAAAACAGAGCTGAATAGCAACAAAATAAAAATAAAAATCAGAAACTCAAAGATGAAAAATAGTGTTGCAGAGTTGCAAAATATCATAAGCTTTTGATAGGAAATGTTGTCATAAAACTAAACATATTGCTATAACACACCTACAAAGAATGATTTATATATTGCTATTTAAAACTAAGTTCCAATGCATTGGCCAAGTGTTATTCATATGCTAGATTGATTTTAAAATCAAATACAGGGTCATAGAAGTTTGTTTATGAGTGTCACGAGCCCATGCTCAAACTTCATTAAATAATACTAAATGTTTATGTCTTGTTGTACTTCATATGATAAATTGCCAAGTTTAGTATCAAAGGAAAGATGTACAGAACATAGCTACAAGAGCTACAACAAATGCTAGTTATGTTAACTTTAGAATGCTGAATTGAACATATTTTATAGTACTTGTCAGAAAATGGGAAAGGTTCATGTTCATAGTTTCTTATAGAGATGTTTGTTAGACTTATATGCTGAAAGCACCATTCAGCTTATGCTGAAACTAGAATGATGAATCCAAAATAGTACATTGTAAAATGAAATTTGTAAAGTTAAATGAATAATGAAAAATCACTTTTCAGCATCAGGGTTTCATTTTTTTAAAAATAATATCATTTCCAAATTTCTAGCAACTGTTTACAAAAGGAGAGTACGAGTTCATCTAAGGTTTCAAACTAATTTGCAAAGGAAAATAACAGTGAGTTCAAGTTCAAACAATGGTTTTGACAATCAAAGGAGGGCACATTTTGTGCTTTATTTTTCAATGAATATGAAACAAGTAGTGCGTATGCACTAATTTCAGCAAAACATTAATAGAGATTGTAGTAAAAAAAAAATGAGATTCACATTTTGATATGGTCTAACAAATAGCAAAGCTTCAACAACAACATAAATTATGACACTTTTTTGTAATAAAACATTAACAAAGATTTCAAATCAGAACCACATAGTTCACCTTTCTGTTGATCAGTATCACTTTCCAACAATGAATTCAAAACGGCAGAGATAAAGAGCCACAATTTTTGCAAAAGAGAAATGATGGGATGAAAGAAATAAAATACTTATCTATAGCCAAGAACAAGCTGAGTCTGCTAGCAAAAATCTAGACAAAGAGCAATTGCAATGGCGGCCCAAACCCTCGTGTTCTTCTTCATAGCGATAGCTATCTTCATTTCGCAAGTGCAAGAAGACCACATGAAAAGTATAAAATGCTTTTAGGGTTCAAAATGCACTATATCCAATGCTCACGTCAAGGAAAAGGCTTTTGCCTTATGTTTTAAATTTCCCATATTGCAAGCTTTGGCGCCCATGTTATGGGTTTGTAATGTTTTAAAAAAAATAAAGAAAAACTTTTCTAACCTTTAACTCAACACATAGTTTTTTAAATTTTTGCAAAGTATTTGTCCTTTAATTTTTTATTTTTTAAAAAAGTTTCAAATTAAATATTTTTTCCTTGCAATAGTATTTTAATTACTATATAATTTATTCTTTATCATTTTTATAAATATCAATTATTGTAATAAAATATTAAGTGATTAATTATTATCACTTAATATTTTATATAAAATAATTAATATTTGTTAAAATAAAAAGAATAAATTATATTATAATAAATTATCATTTAATAAATATTAAATGCTTTATATTTCATTTACGAAATATAAATCATTTAATAAATATTATTATGCAAATAAATAAATATTGAGTTTTCTTTTAAAAGTTAAAAGATAGATATTTTGCAAAACATTATGACTAAGTTTTTAGTCATAAAGGTGAGGATTTTTTCTTTAAAGAGGAGTTATTTCTTTCAGGAGCTTTTATGAGTTTTTTTTCAAAGATAAAACTGCATTTATGAGGGTATTAATGATGATATTTGAGGAGGCAAGACTTTTAGGCTCTTTGATGACCTTTTGTATTCTTTTCAAAGGCTCAAATTTGGCCTTAAAGGTTGAATTTGACCCAAAATTTATGGCTTTCAAAATGCAATTGGATGGAGAGTGCATAAGTATGAGTTGAAGGCTCATTTTGTAGGAGGTTCTTTTCTCTGCCTTGTTGTTTTGTAAGTTTTTTCAGACTTCTTGATAGGAGCAGAGATCTTTTGTAACCCATTATTCAGAGATATATATAGATTTGTAGCACTTTTGGACAGGAATTTTAGTTTGTGCCTTCACTTTTTCTCTGTTTGTGTGTCATGTCGATGTCTTCTATAGGATTGTTTCAGTCTTTTGTAGGTTGAAAGTTGTGTTATTGAGTAGTTTTGGATTGTGAAGAATTTATCCTCCTTTTAAGATTGTTATTTTAGCCTTCTTATCTATCATTGATGCAAGGATTCTGATTATTGAGTTGTGCAAAGGAGCTTCCTTATTACTGTATTTATTATGTGCTGGTTATCTGTTAGATCTTAAAGATACTTTTTCTAGTGCATCGCCCTTAGGGTTTAGATTTTTATTTTCTATTATCCTTCTACCTTTTTCCTCCATAAAAAAGAATTAATTTTAGGTAGTATAGAGTGATTTACTAGATAGCAAGCCAACCTAGAACCAAAAGATTCATTCCAACCATAGTTTACCCACAACCTTGGAATGTTTCCATGTTCCTCCAAAAGGTTAATTTTTTTGCAAACTTAATAGGGTGCAATTTTTGTAGATAACAATTTTTGGCATGCCTGGTGGGACTAATGACTAATTTTTCTAGTCATCTTTTGCAATATTTTTGTTGTTGTTAGTGTGTATAGTAGTATTTTTAGCTTGGAAGAGGTTTCAAAATCACACACTTGGCAACTCTGAGCTTTGGAAAGGTAGAACTGGTGTATTACAACATATGAGAAGAGTGCAAACAAGAAGTAGCTCTTCAAATTTTGAATATTTGCAGCTATCTCCACCTAGGAGAAGAGGAAGAGTAACTAAAAAGCCCAAAAAGACAATGGTTTATACAAGAAGAGCTAAGTCTACTCTTGTTGTAGTTAGAGTGTATCCTGCTGTTCAACTTTTTAACTACACTAGGAGGTCATTTTTTGTAGGTTCCCATGGCATTACAAAGGAACCAACCCTTCATATCATTCAATCAAGGTAGCCCTTTGAATCTAACTCAACATGATGTCATTCCTATGTCTGCATTAAAAAGTTTACCATATTTTATAGGTGAGGATCAAACCATCCCAATTTAACACATAAAAGATGTGGCTAATCTTTGTGCCCTACACCATGTTATAGAAGATAATGCTGCTGTTAGGTTGTTGGTTGTGTCATTTGAAGGAAAAACATTACAGTGGTTTAGAAGGCTACCAATGGGTTCTATCACTAATTGGGATCAACTTGGTATTGAACTTTGCAAGTTTTTTGAAGAAAAATGTAACCATCTATCCTTGGTAGAGCAACTATCAACTATCAAAAGGGCACCTAATGAGCAAGTAATAGATTTTAAGTTTTGTTTCGAAAGGATGTGGGATAGAATTCCACAAACTATGAGACCCTCAGCTAAAAATATTTTTTAATATTATTTAAGGGCTTTTAATAGTGATATAATAGTTATGATACAATCTATGCAAGCTATTACACTTCTAGATGCTTATGACATAGTTGTGAGAGTACAAAATAGCCTTATATACGCTAGAAAAATTGGCCCAAGGCCACCTATGCCAATTTTTCCAATAGCACCTATAGTTCAGTCAATGATACCTTTGCAAGCAGCCCGCTTAGCTATTATTCTAGTAGGGCCAACATTACCAACACCCAATATGCAACCCAATTTTCAAGGTAGTGCCTTTCTAGCTCAATCTGCAAATTTACAAGAGATTAAGGGTATTCTACAGACTTTTGGTAATGAAATTGTGAATATGAAAAAATAGAAAAATCAAGGATATACTCCTTACCAGTCCTCTTATCAATCCCAATATCAGAAAAATTAAGGCAATAGACCACCTTATCAGCTAAATAACCAAGGCCAAAGACCAAATCTTAATATGAGACTTTATCAACCTTATAACCCCAATGTTACTAGCACCTCAAATGAGCTAGTTCCTACTCAAAACAACCTAGTTCAAGATTATGAGTGGTGTTTTCCATGTAACCAGCATTATAATCAAAGGACTTGCACAAATGGGGTCATAAATCAAGCCTTGATGGTTCAAAATATTCCAAATTCACAAGATGATGGTTCTAATGAAGCCACTTTATAATAGCATGAAGGCAAACCACCAGAGACAACTTTAATGAATTGGCAGGATGATGATTTTTGAGGCACAAATTAGGTTTTTCTCTCTATTGGAGACAATACTAGAAGCAAAAAGAGAGCAATAGAAAGTGGTCAACAAGCTGCAAGCTCATCTAGTGTTGAGAGAATGTAGATTTTTCCAAAGGGTTCAGCTTTAGCTAGTAACAAACAACCTACAATTCTGATACAACAAGCTAGTGTTTACATTGACATTGCTGCTACAAAGGCCCAATCTAAGGTTGGTATGACTTCTTTTAATATTTTGGATCATATGAAGAGGGAAAATGTATCTATTTCCATGTGGGATTTTTTGGGTGTTCTAGGTCAAAAGGACCTTCTGCAATCAGCTTTATCAGGTTTAAGTCTTTCTAGTAAACTTGAAAGTGAAGAAACTAAATTTGTAATGACTAATGCTATTACAAAAGGAAATGAATAGCAACCCCTAGTAGTCAAATGCCCACCCTTTTACGTAACTCTGATTATAGGAAAGCACCTAGTCCACAATTGCATGATTGATTTAGGTGTGAGTAGCTCAGTGATGCCCAATTAGATTGCAGACAAGTTGGGTATCAAATATGAACCACTTGAAAAGGGAGTTGTATAGCTAGATGAGACTACTATTAATACCATAGGGGTCATTAAGAATCTCAATTTAACCTTGCAAGATTTTCCAATTTTTTCTATCCCACAAGAAATTTTTGTGATAGAGTGACCTCCTTATTTTGTTAAATGTTTATCAAAGGATTTCACTACCAAAATTGGAGGTTATTTGTCATCTTATTGGTCTCACATACTGTTTAGGACTAGGTATGGCACCAAAGTCACTATAAGATCAGAGCCCATTGCCAAATCTCATATTGAGCCTTAGTCTCAAAGCCCCATAAATGCCAACTTGCTCATGAGTGAGCAAGAGGAACAACCTAAAGTTTGAGAGGGTAACACTCAAACCGAAGAAATACTAGATATTCTTCTTGATGAATAGGCCTTACAAAATCAAACTAAAAGTCCATGTGAAAATCAAGGACATGCTGGTTTGGGCATGTATTTAATATAGGAAGCTAATTCCTTCATTCCCAATCTAGAAAAAAGTTCACAAAAATAGTTTGGACAGCAAGATAATGAATTTTGGGAGCTATTTTTTTGATGATGCAAGGAACAAGGTTGGAGCTAGTGGAGGTTGCATGTTGATCTCCCCAAGAAATGAAAGGTATTTTTTAGCTTTTTGTTTCTATTTTAGTTGTTCAAATAACACAGCTAAGTATGAAGCCTTGATCCATGGTTTAGAATGGGCAAGAAGGATTGGTATTAGCTATTTAAAAGTGTGTGGGGACAATGAGCTAATCACTAATCAAGTGAGAAACCAAAATGTTACCAAGAATGAGCTACTTAAATCTTATAAGCATAGAGTATGGGATCTTCTTGATGGTTTTGATGCCTTCAATCTAATTTCCATACCCAGAAATTAGAATATTTACATGATGATAGACTGGCTGCTATTTGTGTTGAATTTGATATTCCAAAAGAAATTAGCAGCAAAAGAACCAACTAGCATGTCAAGGTTGTTATCAGACCTGCTATACCTAATAATAATACACACTGGTAGGTTTTTGAAAGTGACTAGCAAATAGTCAATTTTTTAAGAGAGGAAGCTGAGTTTTCTCAAGCTAACTAGAAGAGTTTTTAGCATCAGTATACTGGTCAGATTATTCAGCTAAAAAATAATAAGATGTTGAAGGGTTTGGTTACCCTTGAATCCATTTTTAACACTAATGATGAGACTAGAAAATCAAAGGCCAGCATGCAAGTTCAGCAAGAACATTATGAAGAAGTTGAGGTATTCAAAGGAAAGTTGTTAAAGCTAGATAAGGTGTGCACAACAGAAGAGAAACATTCAATTATCCAAATAAAAAACATTCATTTATCCAACTTTTTTAGGAATTCAATGATGTCTTTGCATGGGAATATGGTGATTTGAAGGGGTTTAATCCCCAACTTGCTCAACACACTATTGAGCTTGAACCAGATGCTAAACCAGTAAGGCAAAAACAAAGGCCTTTGAATCCAAAGCTAGAGCCACTTATGCAAAAAGAATTGAATAAGCTGAGTGAAAGTAGTATTATTTCTCCTATTAAGCATACTTCCTGGGTCTCAAACCTTGTGCCTGTAAGGAAAAAGAGTGGCAAAATATTGTGCTGTGTCAATTTTTGAGACTTGAATAGAGCTTTGTTGAAAGATTGGCATCCTTTGCCTTCTATGGAGCAGATCCTTCAAGTAGTCTTAGGATTAGAAACATTTTCCTTACTAGATAGATATTCAGGTTATAATCAAATTTTAGTAAGGGAAGAAGACAAGTTTAAAACAACTTTTACCACAAAGTGGGGTACCATGGCATACAAAAATATGCCCTTTGGTTTGTCTAATGTTGGGGCAACCTTTTAGAAAGCCATGGATATGGCTTTTGATAAGTTAATGTATAAGATTGTTTTGGTTTACGTAGATGCCACCACTGTTTTTTCTAGAGAAATGAAAGATCATCTAAAGCACCTAAGGAAATTTTTTGAAAGGTGTAGAGAGTTTTGGATATCCCTTAATTGCAAGAAATGTGTTTTTGTAGTTCATGAAGGCAGATTGCTTGGTTATGTGGTGTCTAAATAGGGTATCACCATAGATCCTGAAAGGATAACAACAATTTTAGCTCTTCCTTTCCTAGCACACAAGAAAGAATTATAAAGTTTTATTGGCTGAATAAACTTTGTTAGAAAATTTATTCTATATATTGCACACTTGTTGAGCCCACTAATAGCCATGTTACAAAAAAATACACCTTTTAGCTTGACTAAAGATGGGAAGAGGAGCTTTGAGCTGATCAAGAAGGCACTTGCAGCAATGCCTAGACTTGTAAATCCTAATTTTTCTAAGGATTTTGTCTTATACACCTATGGGGATATTGAATCTATCTCAACAATGTTAGTGCAACATAATGATGAAGGCCTAGAGCAGCCGATGGCATTCTTTAGTCAAGGTCTTAAGGACTATGAGCTTAGGTATTCATTTGTGGAAAAGAATGTGCTTGTTGTTATAAGAAGTTTAAAAAAGTTTAAGCACATGTTGTCAAATAATAAGATTTTCCTAATGGTTGCTCATCTAAGTGTCAAAGAATTCTTTTTAAGTAAGGATTTAAGTGATAAAAGAGCTGGTTGGGTGACTAAGGTGATGGAATATGATGTGGAGATTAAGGTCACCAAGCTAATTAGGGGAAAAAGGTTATGTGAGTAGCTTACTGATGTTGTAAGTAGCAAAGAAGTAGGTGAACATACCACTATTCTAGTTATTTAGAACGGTGAACAAGATGTTTTAGATTTTTCCACTGATTGGGTGCAACAAATGGCACATTTTTTGCAAATTGGTGAATGTCTATGAGATTTAGACAAAGCTAAGAGAAGGTATTTCCATTTGCAATCTCTTCCTTATGTTTTACTGAATGATGTTTTGTTTAGAAAAGATGTCAATGGGATGTTATTGTGGTGTATTCACTCTGATCAAGTGGAAAGAATCTTAAAAGAATTTCATGATAGAGATTCAGGAGGTGATTTTGCCCCACGAACAACTGCATGAAAAATCATGCGTGTTAGTTATTTTTGGCCAGAATTGTTTAAAGACTGTTATGCTTGGTCTAAAAAATGTGTGAAGTGTGCTCTTTATGGGCAAGGAGAAACTCTCAACCATGCCTTTACAACCAATTCAAGTAAGCTATCCTTTCATGAAGTGGAGTCTTGATTTCATAGGACCTATTAATCCACTATCTAGTGCTGGTCATAGGTGGGTGCTTATAGCAATAGATTACTTGACAAGGTAGAAAGAGGTAGTTTCTTTAAGGGACTCAAACAATTTTTCTATTGTAAGTTTTAATGAGGATATAATTACCAGATTTGGTGTCCCAGAATCTATAATATCTGACAATGCACTAGCATTGTTGGTTTTAAAATAACTGATTGGGTTGTCAAGCATGGTATCTACTTGAGTACATCTTCAAACTACTACCCTCAAGGGAATGGTTTGGCTGAAAGTACAAATAAAAACTTAATAATGATCCTTAAGAGGACAATGGAAGAAAATCAGAGAGTTTGGCATTCTCGTTTAAATATTGCATTATGGGCAAACTGTGTAACTCCTAAGTGGTCAATTGATAACTCTCCATATGTGCTAGTATATGGGAAAGAAGCAAGGTTACCCTTATCAGTTGAGCTTCTAGCTCTTGATATTATGCATCAGTTACAAATGTTTGAAGAAGAGGACCCTATTTTTAGTTAGGTATGCTAAATTGATGGAACTAGATAAAGTTAGAAGAAAAGCTATGAAAACTTTGGAGTATCAACAACTACAAACTAAAAGAACATTTGATAAGAGGTCTACTCTTAAGGTTTTCAATGAGGGAGATGTTGTACTAAAGTGGGATGTGTTAAAAAGTAGGCTAAGTAAACATTCAAAGTTTGACAACTTCTTGAGTGGGCCTTATATTATCTCAGAATGTAAATAGCATAACACTTTTCAATTGTCAAGGTTGGATGGCAACATGGAGCAAATCCTAGTGAATGAGATTCACCTCCGACATTTTTTCTGAGGTAGGATCTATCCTTGTATATACTAGAGTTGTTTGTAGCTAGCAACTAAGTGCTATGACACATTTAATTTCTTGCAGTTTTGTTTCCCTAAGTGCTATTATGCACAATTTTCCTAGGTTTTCCTAGTGTTTCCTTGCTTTCAATAAAGGTTCCTAATTCTCCAGAAGAGCTGTAGAAAACAGAGCAATTCTACTTGCATGCAAATATAATAGCCAGTTAGGCACATTCATACATGTGCACAAAAATAGAAAGTTGAACACATTAAAGTGTCATATTACAACACACATATAAATATGACTCCTTGGTTATGATATTGGCATACATCTAGGCTTGCTCTATTTTGCACGAACTTGCTATTCCAACGTTTTGCAGTCATGAGATCAGTCATTCCTATTTTCAGTCAAGAGTCATTAACACCACTCAAAATGATGAAGGGGAGCCTACCTCATCATTCTAGGTCATGCCAATCAAATGGGGCTGAAAACAACAATCACTGTTTCAAACTGAGAAAGGAAAATATTTGTTGTTGATTCTGAGCCCAATGGATTGTTTAAGGCTATTGGTTGTTTATGTCTACCAGGTAGACACCCCTAAGAGGTCATCAATTTTTTTTTATCAATTTTGAGGTCAAATTGGTGCAACCATGCTGGCTAGAGCTATTTGTTTATATATTAATGCCTATGATAGTTTTTCAATTTTTCTATGAGTATAAGTTTACATTTTATGACAAAAAGTAAGCAGTAACATAAAAAAGGAAAATGAATTATGTCATATGCTTTTCTAAAAATGTAAACTTATTTATTCATCAAAGCGTTCATTATGTTTCACATAAGCCATGAAACTAACCAAGGATAGAATAATTGAAATCTGATTTTCAACTAAAAATGTAGATGCAGAAATAAAATAAGTCATAGTTGCTAGCCATTGCCTGGAATGACTGGCTACATTGAAGTTCTTCCAAGCCATTGAGTTTTCTACCTTGCTTCCATTTTTCCCTCTCCAAACCCTATAAAATAAAATGAGTTAGATCAATACAATCTAAGCAATGGCCAACAATCTCATCATTTGTCTTCTACATATACATCCACATCCAAATCCAAGAAAAAAACAATTTTATGCTAATGAGTTTATTTCTTGTGCAGCATCATGCCTACCACTAACATGTAGATGTAAATGTGGCTCCCACAAGGGTTCGAGCCTAGCATGTTAGTGGTAGGAGTGATTCATAGCAGTTAAGCAAGTAAAGAAAGTAGTTGTTGAAATCAGGATAGGCATGTATAATGTTAAAGGGACATGTTATTTCTAATATGAAACCTTTCATTATAATCAAAATAAACAAGAGGTTTGTTTGAGTGACAACAATCTCAATTTGAAACCATACAGAGCTAAATAGCAATAAAAAATAAATAAATTAGAAATTCAAAGATGAAAAATAGTGTTGTAGAGTTGCAAAATATCATAAGCTTTTGATAGGAAATGCTGTCATAAAACTAAACATATTGCTGCAGCACACCTACAAAGAATGATTTACATATTTCTATTTAAAGCAAAGATTTAGTACATTGGCCAAGTGTTATTCATATGCTGGATTGATTTTAAAATCAAATATAGGGTCATAGAAGTCTATTTATGAGTGTCACAAGCCCATGCTCGAACTTCATTAACAAACACTAAACATTTATGTCTTTTTGGACTTCATATGATAAATCACCAAGTTCAGTATCAAAGGCAAAATGAACATAATAGAGCTATAGAAGCTACAAAAAATGTTGGTTATGTTAACTTTAGAATGCTGAATTGAACATATTTTACTATACTTGTCAGAAAATGCGAAAGGTTCATGTTCATAGTTTCTTATAGAGATGTTTGTCAAATTTATATGTTGGAAGCACCATTTAGCTTATGTTGAAATTGGAATGATGAATCCGAAATAGTACATTGCAAAGTGAAATTCACAAAGTTAAATGAACAATGAAAAATTACTTTTCAGCATAAGGGTTTTGTTTTTAAAAAAAATATCATTTCCAGATTTCTGGCACCTATTTACAAAAGGAGAGTATGAGTTCATCTAAGATTTCAAACTAATTTGCAAAGGAAAATAACAATGAGTTCAAGTTCAAATAGTAGTTTCGACAATCAAAGGAGGATACGTTTTGTGCTTTATGTTTCAATGAATATGAAACAAGTAGTGTGTATGCACTAATTTTAGAAAAACATTAATAGAGATTGCAGTAAAAAAAAAAATGAGATTCACATTTTGATATGATCTAACATATAACAAAGCTTCAACAATAGTAGAAGTTATGGCACATTTTTGTAAGAAAATGTTAACAAAGAGTTCAAATCAAAACCGCACAGTTCACCTTTCTATTGATCAGTATCACTTTCCAACAATGAATTCAAAATGATAGAGATAAAGAGCAGAATTTTTTGCAAAAGAGAAATGATGGGATCAAAGAAATAAAATACTTATCTATAGCCAAAACAGGCCGAGTCTGCCAGCAAAGATCTAGACAAAGAGCAACTACAATGGCAGCCCAACCCCTCGTGTTCTTCTTCATAGCGACATCTATCTTCATTTTGCAAGTGCAAGAAGACCAAATGAAAAGTATAAAATGCTTTTAGGGTTTGAAATGCCCTATATCCAATGCTTACGTCAAGGAAAAGGCTTTTTCCTTATGTTTTAAATTTCCCATATTGCAAGCTTTGGCACCCATGTTATGGGTTTGTAATGTTTTGAAAAAAAAAGACAAACTTTTCTTACCTTTAACTCAACACTTAGTTTTTTAAATTTTTGCAAAGTATTTGTCCTTTAATTATTTATATTTTTTAAAAGTCTTAAATTAAATATTTTTTCCTTTCAATAATATTTTTATTACTATATAATTTATTTTTTATCATTTTTATAAATATCAATTATTATAATAAAATATTAAGTGATTAATTATTATCACTTAATATTTTATATAAAATAATTAATATTTATTAAAATAAAAAGAATAAATTATATTATAATAAATTATCATTTAGTAAATATTATTACGCAAAGAAATAGATATTTAATTTTCTTTTTAAAGTTAAAAGATAGATATTTTGGAAAACATTATGACTAAGTGTTGAGTCATAAAGGTGAGGATTTTTCTTTAAAGAGGAGTTATTGCTTTTAGGAGCTTTTATGAGTTTTTTTCCAGAGATAAAACTGCATTTATGAGGGTATTAATGATGATATTTGAGGAGGCAGAACTTTTAGGCTCTTTGATGACCATTTGAAGTCTTTTCAAAGGCTCAAATTTGGCCTTAAAGGCTGAATCTGATCTAGCATTTATGGCTTTCAAAATGCAGTTGGATGGAGAGTGCATAAGTATGAGTTGAAGGCTCATTTTGTAGGAGGTTCTTCTTTTCTCTGCCTTGCTATTTTTGTAAGTTTTTTCAAACTTCTTGATAGGAGCAGAGACCTTTTGTAACCTATTATTTAGAGAGATATATAGAGTTGTAACACTTTTGGATAGGAATTTCAGCTTGTGCCTTCTCTTTTTCTGTGTTTGTGTGTCATGTCGATGCCTTCTACAGGATTGTTTCAGTCTTTTGCTGGTTGAAAGTTGTGTTATTGAGTAGTTTTGGATTGTGAGGAATTTATCCTCCTTTTAGAGACTGTTATTTTAGCCTTCTTATCAGTCATTGATGCAAGGATTTTGATTATTGAGTTATGCAAAGGAGCTTCCTTATTACTATTTTTATTATGTGTTGGTTATCTGTTAGATCTTAAAGATACTTTTTCTGGTGCATCACCCTTAGGATTTAGATTTTTATTTTTTGTTATCCTTCTACCTTTTGTCTCCATAAAAAAGAATTAGTTTTAGGTATTATAGAGTGATTTACCAAATAGGAAGCTAGCCTAGAACTTGAAGATTCATTCTAGCCACAATTTACCCATAACCTTGGAATGTTTCTGTGTTCCTCCAAAAGGTTAAGTTTTCTGCAAACTTAAGAGGGTGCAATTTTGGTAGATAACACTACTCTATTTAAAGATTTCATAAATAGTTTTCTAGATGCTTCCATATTTTGCCTCTTTATCTAATTGGTTAATCACAAATCATGGGGATTTGTGACCCACATCATAAAATACATAATAAATTTTGTAAAAACATCTACAAGTACTAAAGATTTTGTCAATGTTGGCCTAAAATGGTGTACCTCAAAGTTTGTATCATTCCTAACTTGAATGTCAATTCTATGTTGGCTAGCACTAATTGTCTTTGATACTTGACATTCATTATACATGTTGTTGGTGCTCTATCTCTACTATGCTTGACACCTTTTTTGTAACTCAACATCAATATGCTCAAACTACTCAGTAAATATTAGACTTGGCTTATACTAAAAAATACTCTATGACCAAAGACTTGCTTGGCTCCTTTAGAGGTCACTTTGTACATGTTTATTTACAAGTCTATATATGACTCAACCTATATAGAGTAGCTCGGTCACAATGATGACCTTCTACCTCTGCCTAGTATATGACTAAGTGTTTGACACTAATAGAAAACAATATTTAGAGATGCCAACAAAATATGTTTAAAGAAGAAGATTATAATGACTCTAGTCATTGAAATATCTCAATATGCATACATTATCACTCTTGAATGAGCATATGGGGTTATACACCATGAAAAATAAAGGAAGGACTCATAATGCACCAAAGGGAATTTCAAAGCTCATATCTATTGAAGCTATTGTCTAAAACCTTTTGCATGTGATTAAATTTTATGAGTTCTTCATACATTATATTGGAGCTCAAGCCAAAGAAGTAATTGTGTAATCACCCTGATCATGGTATTGAGTGAAGAAAAAAGACTCCAGCATTGAATTCATTTCCAATCTGTACTTAAAGGTGTTGTATTTATTTGTGGCAAAGAAATTTTATGCAGGGGTGATATTTGGTAGGAGGAGCTATGTTTGATCAATGATACTATTTTTTTCTATCCTGAATATTTTCCCTATGCTCCTTTTTAGAGGTAGGGATATATTTTTCCTATTAAAAAGGATCTCATGCTTAGTTATGCATGAACGATGTCCCAACCCATATTAGGTGTTGCTTGCATTGATAATTGTATTACCATGAAAAGGAATTGTTGCAAACTAATGGGTGATTAGAGTTAGTTCATGCCAATGGTCCAAAGCTAATTTTTACTAATGAAGAGACACATTTTGACATGGAATTGGTGCTTAGGAGGCTACTGTTGACACAAAATCAGAACCCTTTCTTGAGGTATGAACCTAAAGTGACCTTGTGTAACATGGAAATAACCTCCAAATGTGAGACTTATAGTCTGAGGTTGAATCTATAGAGAAGGCTGACTTCCTTACAATCATGATGCATCTAAACTAAAGATTAGGATGAAAAGGGAGAGAGAGATGCATAAAAGTAAATGTTAAAATGAAAGGGGGCAATGACTAGATTGAAATGTGGTTACTAACTATGCCTATAGATGCACAAAACATGAATCAAATACTTAAAAACCAAAATCTTGGCTCAAATACTCTTTTAGAATTTAATTAAAGGTAAAAAAATAATCAAATGTTGCAAGGAAACAAGTTCACAAGTCATCATTTAGTAGAAAGCTACACATTATATGAAAATATGAAGAACAAAACATAAATAACCAATACAAGGCAAGAGATTGCATAATTAATTACAGGCATAGAAATCCTTTAGTGCCATAAAACAAGGCCCAAGAAGTTTCTCAACATTAAAGAAATATCCTTGTAACATGTCATGGCTGCAAGAAATCAAATCATGCCATTGTCAAAATATGTAAGAAGGGATAACCTAAACTATTAACCCACTTGTGTACACCTGTAAAGTTAACCTATGTGGAAAAAGATCAAATCTGCCCCCAAAAAGTGGTGGACCATTGATGCAGATCATTTAGTTTGAAATGGATGGCCCAAATGCTGCAAAAATATCCCAATGACTAAATAAAATATAATTATTGATGAAGAAATCTTTTAATCTGACAGTTGACACATTTCCAATTACTTTGTGAAAGAAACAACAAATGCTTCACTCTTTTGTAGGCCACCCAAAATGACCTTTACAAAATAGCATAGTGGGATAGTAAAAAACTTGATAAAAGAATAGATTGAGTCACTAAGCCAAAGAACATACCAAGCCAGTAATTGAGCTACTCGGTAGAAGAATAGACCAATCCACTCACCCAAAAAACACTGCAAAAAGTGCACAAAGTTAATCATCAACTAACATGTTAACTCACCAAAGAATCTAACCCATTAAAGATCTCTCAGATCATTTATTAGTGATGGGTTGAATGGGAGAAAAAATAGCTAACATTCTTGGTGACTCAACAAGATGCTTGCATGATAAGCATAGATCAGTGGCCTTAAACAATCCATTGGGCATGGAGTCACCAAAAGAGATTGATGCACTATCCCACATGCAATTTCACAAGATATGCAACTAGAAAAAAGGCAAAAAAACCTTAGGAAGCTCTATGAGAAAAGAAAAATTGTGCATGTGCACTTCTTAGAAAGACAAAAATGCCTACTTTACTATATACATGTATTTACATACAAAATAATCAAACAAATCCATTAACCAATTTTTTGAAATAAAAACCTTCCTCACAAGTTGATTTATCATTTCATGCATGTGGGTAGCCAAATGGATCATCATGTATAAATATCATACTACTCATGAGATACCTTCCCAATGCTTAAAACAATGAAGCTTTCCAGCACTGGGACATTATCACTTAGAGAAATACTTACTTGCTCCTTTTGGAAATCACCCTCATGCCCAAAAGTAAGAATTACCAGGGGTAACATGCTAATTTTTGGAAAAGCTAGATGCCTTATGGGAAATGCACTTGATGGGTCTAGGTCTAAGCAATAAACCTTATCCGTGATGATGTGCTCTATAATGGTAGTATCTAACTAGTTTGGAAGTGAATCCTCCTTAAGTTGTGAAGAAATGATCTCTACCTTGTCTTCATGTTGTTCATGAACCACTACCTTGGGAGCTACTAGTATGGTATGAACCTCCCTTTGTTTTTGCCACAAATCATGATCTTTTGATGATGAGGCATATCAATTTATGTCCAAGGATGAACAAAACATCTCCAACTCATCCCAAAAGTTGTCTCCATTAGAGTCCTCTTTCTCTGTTGCAATAATGTGCATAGGTTCAAGGGAAACCTCATGCATATCAACATATTCTTCCTCATGGACATAGCTAACCATGAGGATATATTTTACATCCTCTGTATCATAGAGGATTATCTACTGCTATAATTGATTTTCATCTTCCTCTTCTTGTAGAAAAAGTCTTTTTTTCTTACAAAGACTTCAAATCCAACATTTGTTTGTTAAGAGAAGGAAAAAAAATGTTTTCTTCCTCTTCCTCAATAAAAGAGGAAAGCTCTTCAAATACAAGGATTGTACCCTCTTCCTTTTGATCAACCACCACCTCTTTTTCCTCCTCAATAGGCTGGAACCCCTTCCATGGAAGCTTTGGTGGCTTTGTTTCACTCTCCCAAAATGACATGTTTGGACCATCTAGAGTCCATGCAACTTGTCCACCCTGAAAGAGTGAAATGGTTATAGGAATAGAATATTGATAGGGCCATATTTTTGGTACAGAGAGTAGAGGAGTTATAATAGTAGGTTCTTGTAATGGAGGGGGCTTCTTGAAGCTTGGGATGACATATTTTGGAGAAGGGGTTGCCTCTTCTTCTTTGGTTTGAATATGAGCTAGTTAGAGCTCGATTTCCTCTTATTTTGCTACAACAACTTGCCTTACAAGCTTGTCCTCAAAACCTCTTTGTTTCCTCCTCTCTTGTTGTTATTGTTGGAGATAGGCATGGTATGCCATCTCCTCTAGTAGTTGGTCTATTTCTCAATGCCTTGCAATCTCATCAAGCTACTTATCCCATGCCAACAAATACTCATTATATTCTTGAAACCTTAAATAAGTCTACCTACTTCATTCAATTATTTTCATTTAGAGGCCCAAAATTTTCTCACCCATATTAGCCATCATCGATTTAATGGCTTTGATTTCATTATTTGGAGGTGTTGGGTCTAACAGAGCAGAAGTAGGAGGGTAGTAATAATTTTGAGCAGCTTAGCTATAACTGGCTTGAGGCTGGGATTCAAATTTACAATATGAGGACTAAGGAATAACATTTTCATGATATGGGGGGATAGTAGTAATTATTTCTATGAAATGGGTCCATGGTTAGAGCTTTATAAAAGGTGCAATTTCATAGAAAATTAGAAGAATCACAAAAGATCAAAGATGATATTTACATACCAACACTAGGTCTATTTGAAACCAATAGATATGCACTTAGAGTCACCATGATGTTTGATGGAATGCCTCTAAAGGTTTATGACCCCAACAATAGCACCCAAAATCTTAGTGAATGGATTGGATTGGCTTCTAGTAGACTTATGTAGCTAAAATTGCCCAATCAAGTGAGCCAAAATTTGTTGACACAAATGTTTACACCCTTTCTTAAGGTATTCCCCTCAAGTGACCTTGTGTAACATGGAAACAACCTCTAAGTGTGGGACTTGAGCTCTAAGGTTGAACCTTTGGAGAAGGATGACTTCCTTACAATTAGGATGCATCTAAACTAAACCTTGGGAGGAAAAGTGAGAGAGCAATGCATTAAAGTAAAATATTGAAATGAAAGACGGTGATGCACCAAATTGAAATGTTATTACTAACTCTTCCTTTAGATGCATAAAACATGAATAAAACACTTAAAATCACAAATCTTGGCTCAAATATACTCTTTTAGAATTCACATGAAGGTAAAACTAATGAAATGTTGGAAGAAAACAAGTTCACAAGTCAACATTTGGTAGCAAGCTACACATGATATACAAATATGAAAGAACAAAAAAGAAATAGCCCATACAAGAAAAGAGATTGCACAATATATTAGACAAGAAAGATAAGGAAAATCTTAGACTTTCATTCATGCAAGGAAAAATTATTACAATTATAGAACATAATGCTACTGCAATAAACAAGAGAAGAATCTAGAAAAATTATTTACAACTTGCCTTTATAGATCAAACATAACTTTGATGTTTACATGAAGCTCAAACTCCAACCATGGTGGAGTTAGATTATAGAGTAGAAATGAATGAAAAAGAGAAAGAAATCTGATCATGAAGTGAAACTTGTCTATATAAGTGATGGGAAAGAACCCAAATGAATGCACACAACCATAAGTGAGATCCAATCCAAAAGATTTGATCACTACAAGCAATAAAGAGGAATGGAGGTACATTAGTTCTATAAAAAAAATCCCAAGAAGTCATTCAACTTTACAGGACTAGCCTTGTAATGTGTCATGGCCACAAGAAGTCAAATTGCACCACTGTCAAAAAATGTGGGAAGGGATAACCTACAATTTAACCCACCTACATACACTTGTAGAGTTGACCCACATGGAAAACATTAGATATGCCCCAAAAAGTGGTGGACTATCAATGTAGATCTTTCCATTTGAAATGGATGGCCAAGGTGCTACAAAAATCAACTAATGAATGATTAAACACAACTGTTGATGAAGAAACCTTTTACTCTGATGGTCATTATATTTTCCAATGTACTATGGAAGAAACAACAGACACTTCACTATTTTGTAGGCCACCCAAAATGACCTTTGTGAAATAGCACAAAGGGATAACACAAAACTTGACAAAAGAAAAGATCAAGTCACTTGGCCAAAGAACAAACCAAAATAGTAACCAAGCTAATCAGTAGAAAAATAGACTAGGCCACTTGGCCAAAGAACACTATAGAACACACATAAAGTTAATCACCAACTAATGTGTTAACCCACCAAAGAATCCAGCCCTTTAAAATCTCTTAGATTGGTTATCAATGATGGGCTTAATGGGGGAAAATATAGCCAATAGTTACCATTTCAAATGTAGTAAGCATGATGGATGCATTGATCTATTAAACATCCTTTTGGAGTCATTGATATTATACATAGGATGTAATGCCTACCCCTAGTTTACTTTTCAGATTGTATTGTTAGATTCTTTTAGGCTAGTTTTATGATTAGTGGTACTTGGTTACTAAATTTGATTAGATGTTATTTCATACTCAATTAATTTATAATATTATTTAGTTATCTCATGTGTTTAGGATTATTTCTATGATGATACATGTATGTTCATATAGTGATTTTAGTTATCTCATGATGATAGATAGATGGATGATTTATATGCAGCTCTATGGTTACTTACCCCATACTTGCATGTGTATGGTGTAATTTTATATTTTACTTTATGATTGACATTCCTGATGTGGTTGAGGGAGGGAGTCATATTCACCTACTAGTTGGGTTCTACATGATGCATTGCTCCTTGCCATTGCCTATTTACTTTAGATTATATGTGTATGTACATGCTCAAATTTTATGTAGATTGCAGATACCTAGTATGAACTTCTCTGAAATGCCAAGATGAGCATACCCTATTGAGTATCTCGATGGTAAAATATGGGAGATAATTCTTGAGTCCAAATCCTAACCTTAAGCCAATTGTCCTAGAAAGTAGGACAAGTATTTGAGTTGTTTACCCTTCTGAATTTGTCGAGTGACGTAAATTCTTGATTTTGACCCTTGAGTTTGATCTAGTGTTTTGTACTTTATAATGAATTTTCATATTTATTCTTGTGGGTTTGTAATAATTTTCTATTATAATTAAATCAAATTAAAAGAGTATTTGATAGAAATTTTATAAAGAAAATTCAATATTTGATTATATTTAATTAATTAAATGAAAGAATTTAGGAGTTTCATTTTTATAATAAACTCTAAATATTATTATTATTTAAGTTAGTAAATACTTTAACATTATTAGATTTCCACAATCCATTTGTAAATAATTTGTCTTCTGGATTCGATTGTGTGCGCTTTTTTACCATCAACGTTTCGGATCATACTACATGATCCATCATCAGGATGAGAAAGTGCACACAATCGAATCCAGAAGACAAATTATTTAATAAATATTTTATCAAAAACATCTTGAGAATTAATTAAATAGAGAAAGGATTTAATTTAATAAAGCTATTCTAATTAAATTGAAAAAAGGTTGTACATGAAAACTAAAAAATAATAAAGTAATTAAGGAAAAGGGGTTTCATGTAATTGCACAATTGAAGCCCTAATTTGGGAAAAAACTCTTTATTAGGAAATTAGAGTTCATTTCTACACACCGAGATTTGGAGGAGCCAATTTCTGAGAAGAAGGTTTTTGAAGAAGGAGAATTACTCATGAGCTTCGTACGTTCATTATTTTAATAAGATCTAGGTGGGATCTTGTGGGTTTTGTGTAGTAGTTTTAGCTCTTTGATTTCTTTGTCTTCTCCATGTTTGTTGTGAAAATTGTTTTCTAAATTTTTGATTTAGGTTGAAACCCTTGTTGTGAATTTTATTGTGCTTCATTTCAAAATCATCTATATATGAATTGAAAATTTGTTACCCTCATTCTATTAATTTTATAGAATTGTATTTTAATATGGGTAGGATTTGGTAAATATTATAGATTTGTGATTTAATTATTTAAAAATTGGGTTGACAAAAGGAAATCAAGATTTGAGATGTGAAATTTGATTAGTTAATTATAATTTTTCTATCAGATCTATCACATGAATATATATATATATATATATATATATATATATATATATATATATATATATATATATATATATATATATATATATATATATATATATATATATATATATATATATATATATATATATATATATATATATAAAATTACCATAGTTAATGGTTTCACTATGATAATCTTATTACAAATAATTTGATAAAAATTGAAATCTTAAATAAATTGGGGGAGGCGGTGGGGGGGGGGGCTTTGAATTTATTTGTTTTAAATATTAAAAATGCATTGGAGGGAGGCAGACTACCATACCCCACCTCCCTTCCTCTTCCCAACTCCTGATGGTGACATCCTTAACTTTTGCACAGTACACTGCTACGTCAATAATCTACAACAGGTCGATAAACCTTTAAAGATGCCTTTTTTTAAAATTATATTTTGTTTAAATTTTTTAATAGCATATCTTTCTGATGAATAGTCCCTTTCTATTAATAAATTAATATACGAGTTAAAAATTCAAAAACAAGGGGCTAGGGATAAAAGATCACCCTACGAGAGTTCACACTATTGAAGATGGATTCAAGAACTATTCATAAAAAAAAACATTTAAGTAGCTCCCTTAGGTTGCTAGAGTAGTACCAGCCGAGGGATGTGGTTCATCATGATCATTAAAACCCCAGGCATCCTTAGGATTGGCAATAGCAGTGTCATCACCAACTTGTTCTTTGTCTTTCTCTTTCACTTGCGGTGGAGAAATAGAAAGATTTAGGTGGAAAGGCCATTTGGAGATAACAACACCAAGAGGGGGAGCCATAGGAGTTGGAGACTAGCTAGAGCCACAACAAGGTGGAAAAGTTGAGCGACACCACTAGCCATCATCACCACCACTAAGAGAGTGATGGAGGGGAGGCTTTGAGTGAAACATATGCAAGTGGTAGGTAGAAGAACTATAATGTCCCATATAAGGACATTTGACTATTCATCTTTTATTTGTATCCATTTCATAATATTTTACTCTAATCTCCTTTTCATTATTTGGTATCCTATATTTATATGCATATCTCCAAGAGTCATGCTATTTCATTAATATTAATTATATTATTAAGATAATTATATTATATATTATATTTAACTATATAAATCATATTTCTTATGATTAATAATACTATTTTAATAAGTAATTAAGACATAATTGTCAATAGTTTATATATGCGTATATATAATAATTAATAAAATAGTATTTTAACATCTAATATACATAAATGTATATATATTGTATACACGTACATAGTTATATGATAATATTTATGATATATAATAATATATATATACATTATTAATCATTTTAATATTATATAATACTTATATTATACTTACCTATTATTAAATTATATATGTCAAAATGGGCATATCATAGTCCTCCTCTCTCGAATTTGCTTGTCCTCAAGAAAAATCATTCATGCACAAGCTCCTCCATAGACACAAAACATATTTGCATACCAAAGCCTAAAAGATCTATGAGATATACATCTTAATGAATGAAAACATGAAGTAGACAAAAAGTAGACACAAGGTAAACACTTGAATGCATGAATACATGAAGTATACACGATGTAGACATGAAGTAAACATGATGTAGATAGTTGAAGACATGAAGTAAACACAATGTAGATAGTTGAAGACACAAAGTAGACATGGTGTAAAAACACAATACACATGTCACATGATTCCTTGATTGTGATCTTGCAACAATAAAATTATTAGTCCACATTTATATATAAATTTCCCTTTTTAGGATTTCCTTATATTAATCCTCCTAACAAGGTATTTATTGTCTCAATTTAGTGACTTGTCAAAAAAGTATACTTCATTTTAATATTAACTCATCATTTCTTGAGTACGAGAGGAAAAACTATAATAGGCTGCCCTATTACCTAATAATGGGCCTCACCATTCTCTCTCATTATTGTTATCTCTCTCTGATCATCATCTCCAAGATAGCACCTTTGTATGATGTACCCCAGATATTTGCTCCATCATAGGCCTTACCTAGTACCTCTGAGTGGTATCACCCAACCCATTCCACTGCAAACCTTATCTTATCTTGGAAGATGATGACCTCATTGATTTTACTTAATAATATTATTTGTGATAATGATTGAAAACTAATCTCACTTAGAATTCCATATTAGAATTTTGAAAATTTAATTATATTCAATCATTATTTAATGGTAAATATCTAATTCAATAATTATTTGATTATTACCTATCAACTTAGAAATCAATTTCATTTCATTGTAACTAGAATCATTGATAGACTATTCAATATTCTTCACAATAACAAAATGTTTCACATAAGAAAGACACTAACAATTATTTCATAATATATGAAGAAAATATATAATTTACCTCATTGCCTTTATGGTTGAAGTGGTGATTTGGGAGCATGAAGTAATCTTCATATCCACTTAAGATCTTCCTCTTGTATAATCCTAAAAATAATTTGATTCTAAGGTGAGAATCCCAAAATAAAAGAATTGTAATAATTCCATCTTAAAATTCAAAAATCAAAATAAATCAATGATGAACTTATCTTGGAATGTGCAATATTTGGTAGTCTCTTCAAATGTATCTTTTAAGTATGCATCTCTTAATGGAAAGACTAGTATAACCTTCTCCAACCCATAGAAATAGAAGTACTTGCCATATTGCTAAATCTTCAATGATTCTTCCCTAAAAATATTTAGCGAATCTTTACACATGATCACCATATGTTTCCAGTATATATGACTAACAATTGTGATTGATCAAAGTATTTAGATTATGTTATGACAAAGTCTAATCACATTTGGATTAGAGTATCACCATATCTAATCATATTTATATTAGACTATCATCATATATTTTCAAACTTTACAAGCAGTTGCATATGTTTTCTTTGTTTCAAAGTACAATATCTTGGTTAGAATAACACCCAACAACTTATTTGCAAAGGAAGAGGGTTTCTCGAGTTGGAGAGAAGATACATCAAAGGTCACAAAGATGGTAGTATTGTTTTGTAGGGATAAACCCATAAAAAAATTTAAAAATGAAGTATACTAAAAAAAAATTATTCCTTTCTTATAGGTAAGTACTATAAGAGTCCTTTAATCTTCAAACTTCAATGGTAAAATCAACTTCTTTAAATGCAATTGTTTATAACTTCAATATGGATCATAAGGTATGTAATTCTATTTAATTCTTTACTATTATATAGTAGAATTATATAAGGGGAATGTACCCCATATAATTTGATATAATTGAAGTAAATTTTGAATTGCTATACCACATGTAACACTATGATTTTCCTTCAGCAATATGATAATATGGATATCAATATATAACATGTCAATCTCCAATATGATGAATCAATCTACAATATATCTTGATCTTTAATATACAAATAGTTCTGTCAGCAACATGTACTGATTGCAATATGAGAAGGGACCTATACTAGGATCAATCTTCTTGAGAGATCGATAATATAGATATTGAACTATTTGGATATGATTTGCAAAAATAACAGAAAGTATGATGTAGAATTGATATTTAATGACAACCATAATATATAATGTTGATTTGATATGTGAATCATTGAAGGTATATTGCAAAAGAACACAAAGCATTTATCAATTTTGATTTTAAATCATATGCAACATTAAGAATGATATTTTGCCATATTTGGTATGATCATTCTATAAGGAGTTAAGCCAAGAATGAAGCATCCTCACTTTAGATCTATTTTATAATTATTTTCAAGTCTTTCTTTGTCCATCCATCAAGTAAGTGGAATCCACATGGATGGCTTTCAGTCGAGTGGGTCTTACTTTTGTTGGGCATTATGTATTTTTTCCCTAATGGGGGTATTATTGAATTTTTTAAATAATTTTCTCTTTCATATATATATATTTTCATTTCTTACTCTGTGTCATACTTCACATGCATCCTAATTTTCTTGCCATTTTCCTCCTTATCCCTCTATTCTCCTAGTTCCTTTTCAGTCTTTATATGAATCACTGAATGTATAATTTGATATTTTGAATGATCTATGACACTCTATATTGATCAACATTACTTAGTTATAATGTTAATTAATTTTTGTTGGGTTTTCAGACTTAAAGTTAAGAATTATTTCTCTATTCTGATTCTCACACTTTCAAATGTATATAATTATATTGATATGAAAAATTTATGTTCAGTAATATCACTAAATTATATCAGAATTTGATGCAGGAGCATCCAGAGGTATAAGGGCAATCCTGTGTCACCCAAAAAAATGTACTTAGACTTAGTTTTTGTTTCATGTGTTTTCATTTTTGGATACCCATTTGGGTCAAATAAAGGTTCCAACTCTTACAGTTCCACTATCAGTGTTCTAGGTTAGAGTATTTGAGCACCTTGAGATACGTGTAAATGTTGAAAAAATAAGACTATATAATTGAGCCATAATTATGGTGGAGTAGAAGGTGTAAATTGGAGGGAGGATTAAATTTTAATTTAGAATATTCCAAAAAAAGAATCAGGTCAAAAGGTTGCATGATTTGAAAGTTATCACAGTTTTTCAATTTTTGGAGACCTCCTAAGAATGCTTCAAAGTCAGGTTCAGAGCATTAAATGACCTCGTATAGGGCCAAAAAATGGGGGATGAGCAAATATGGTCCATAGGGCTATAGAGTACTTTCAGATCTTTCCAAAAATGTAAACGGTTCTTCAATCAGAGCTACAGTTCAAAAGTTATGCCTCTCGAAAGTTCGGTTACCATTTTTGGATTCTTCTAGGTTTGCACTGACTTCTAACATGACTTCTGGAGCCTTCTATTTGGTTGGTGGATGCCAACTAGCATTTTCTAGAATCTATTACTAATACTTAACCCTTTGGAGTCTATTTAAGGACATTTCTGGCATTGTAAAAGGCAGTTCAGAGTGGAGTTTGAGAGAAGGTACTAGGGGAAGAAATTATCTCTAGATTTATGCTATTGTAAGCCCATAGGGCATGTTTTGGAGTCTTTTTCTCTACATTAAGTTTAATAGCATATTTTCATAGTTAATAAAATTTTCCCTTTCCTATTGTGTCCATTCTGTGCTTGGGTTGTGTCCCCATCAAGTGGTATCAGTGTAGGTTTTCCTGAGTGTGTAGATAGAGCACCGACTGTGAGGTAGTTTGCACCAGGATTGTGTGGTTGTGGGTTTGAATTAAGAAGATGCCTCCATGAAGAGAGCATTGTGAAAGGGCTGAAGCCATTAATCCTAGGGAGGTTAGAGCCCTTCAAAGGCAGGTTCAAGCATTATAGGAGGAGCTCTATAGAGCAACAAATGTTACTGCAGGTGACAAAAGTGAGGACAACAATGAAGAAGAAGAAATTGGACCAGAAGGGGAAGTTCTGAATCAGGAAAAGGAGAGGCCTTTTTTAAGGGCCATTACTAAGTTTTGGAAAATACCTACAATTGATGTCAGTCTATTTTTAGGAAATCTGAAATATGATCAGTTGATCGACATAATTAATGAATTGGAAGAGTACTTTGAGTATGAGGATATCAGGGATCTAGATAGAGTTAAGTTTGCAAAGGCCAAACTAAAAGGCCATCCCAAAATTTGGTGGAAAGAGGTTCAATTGGAGAGAAATAGAAGAGGAAAAGAGAAGATCACAAGGTGGGATCACATGGTTGACAAACTAAAGAAGTAGTTCATTTCTGTTGACTATGAGCTTGATTTGTTTAAGAAGATGCATGGGTTAAAGTAAGCAAGAAAATTAGTCTAAGAATATACGGAGGAGTTTTATCAACTTATGATTAGAGCAAGGCATGTAGAAGCAAATAAGGAGAAGGTTGCTCGTTATATCAGTGGGTTACAACCTAGCATCTAGGAGGAATTAAGTTTGGTAAGAATGACCAGTGTTGAAGAGGCATACCCATTTGCCCTACGAGTTGAAGAGAAGCTAAATAAAAAAGTTTGAAGGGAGACAAAGAGGGCACGGTCAAGGAGGAAGGGGTAGTGGTAGGTCATCTAGAGGCCAAAATGAGACCCAAAGGAAAAATGAAGATGTGGGTACTAGCAGGAACTAGAGGAACAAGGATTTCAATCGCTCCCATGATCAAAACTTTGGAGATTAGAGAGGAAGAGGTAGAGGATGTGGACAAGGTTCAAGAAGAAGAGGTTTTCATGGTACCTATTTCCACTGCAATGAATAAGGCCATCATGTCTTTGAATGCCCTCAATGACAAGGAAGAATAGATAGGAGAGTTGAGGGCCAAGCTAGGGTTGCTCATGTGGATGAGGATGCAGAGTCATCACATTTAGAGGATGCAGAAAGAAGAGAGACTTTAGTAAATGAAAGAGTTCTACTAAGTGGGTAGATTGAATCGAGACAAAGGAGGAATCTATTTCGTACCAGGTGTAGATGTGAGAATAAATGTTGTGACGTGATCATTGATGGTGGTAGCACTGACAACTTGGTGTCAAAAGAGATGGTCTCTAAGCTGAAGCTCAAGAGGGATAAATACCCCTAGCCCTATCGAATTGCTTGGGTGAAGGATGATCATAAGGTCTTGGTAACTGAACAATGTTTAGTGAAGTTCAAAATTGGGAGTTACCATAATGAAGTTCTCTATGGCATTATTCCAATGGATGTCTGCCATCTATCTTTGGGAAGACCGTGGCAGTTTGACAGGCATGTAGTACATGATGGTCATGTAAACACATACTCTCTAAAAAAGGATGGAGTTCGCCACAAACTGAAGCCCATGGTAAAGGAAGGTGAAAAGGCATGCAGTAGAGCTAGGATCTATCTTGTTGATGGAAGAAATTTTTTAGATGGCATGAAACATCAGCGTATGTGCTATGCTTTAATTCCTAGAAAAGATAAGAAAGGTAGTAGTGAAATACCACTTGAAGTTTCAAATTTATTAAGTGAGTTTGGAGATATCATTTTTGATAATGTTCTAGAAGGACTGCCACCAATAAGGCAAATCAGTCATTAGATAGATTTAATCCCTGGAGCTAGTTTTCTTAACAAGGCTGCTCATAGGATGACTCCTACTGAAACTGAGGAACTAAATTGACAGGTCCAAGAGCTATTGAAGAAAGGTTTGATTCAAGAGAGCCTGAGTCCATGTGCAGTACCTGCAGTACTAGCACCAAAGAAGGATGGAGAGTGGAGAATGTGTATGGACTCTTGAGCTATAAATAGGATAACCATCAAGTATCAATTTCCTTTTCCAAGAATGGATGATCTTATGGACTACTTGAGTGGAGCTTAGTACTTCAAAAAGATAGATTTCAAGAGTGGCTATCACGAGATATAGATTCGAGAAGGAGATGAGTGGAAAATTGCCTTCAAGACCAAGGAGGGTCTTTATGAGTGGCTAGTCATGCCCTTTGGATTGACGAACGCCCCAAGTACCTTCATGCAGCTTATGAATGAGGTACTTAAGAAGTTCTTGGGAAAAAAATTTATTGTCTATTTGGATGATATTTTAATTTTCAGCAAGACTTTGGAAGAACATTTATTGCATATTCGTAGTTTCCTTGAAAGTTTAAGGGAAGAGAAACTGTTAAGTCTGACTAGACATAGACCTTAGCTGATCACTACATCGTTTCGTTAATAAAATTTCCTCCTCATGTTGAATGCCCTAAGTTTGATTTGGGTTTGAAATGGATGGGGGGATGCTTATAGTAATTTTGACGTCTGATGCTTAGTGACCTCGTTGAATTTGCTGATCCCAGCTTGTGAAGCGGATGGTTTCATTACTATAAATCATTTGGCTTGCTCTGGTTGCAAAACCTCTTTGGATTGAGAAATCAAATTCATTAAGTGAAGAATTGTAGCTTTGCTAAAAAAGAGCAAGTCTACCTGGGGTTTTTTGTATCACCTGAAGGTCTCAAAATGGATCTAGAGAAGGTAAAAGCCATCTTGGAATGGCCTACTCCACGGTTTGCTATTGAGGTGAGATCATTTCATGGTCTGGTTAGTTTTTACAGGAAGTTCACTAAGAATTTCAGTGACATATGTGCACCCCTAACTGACACAATAAGAGGGGATAGAAAAGAGTTCAAATGGACTGTGGTAGCTGCAAGAAGTTTTGAATTGCTTAAGAAAAAGTTGACAGAACAACCTGTGTTGGCATTTCCTAATTTTAGCAAGGTGTTCTAGGTGGATTGTGATGCTAGTGGTAGTGCTATTGGGGCTATATTAAGCCAAGAAGGTAAGCCTATTGCATATTTTAGTGAAAAATTGAATGATATGGAAAAGAAGTATTCTATTTACGATCAAGAGTTCTATGCAATAGTTTAGGCCTTAAAGAAATGGAGGCATTATTTATTGCCAAAGAAATTTTTTTATATATTGATCACTAGGCATTACAACATCTAAATAGCCAAGGTAAATTGAATCAGAGGCATATGAAGTGGGTAGAGTTCTTGCAGAGCTATACATTTGTGTTGAAGCATAGAAGTGGAAAATCTAATAGGGTTGTAGATGCATTAAGTAGGAGATAGTTGTTGCTTACAATAATGCAAGTTGAAGTAGTTGGGTTTGCTAAACTCAAGAATCTATACCCTGAGGATCCTAATTTTGTTGAAGCATGGAAGGCTTGTAAAGAACCTATTTCTATAGAAAGAACTAAGTGGTTAGACTATCTAATTCAGGATGGTATGTTGTTCAAGGGTAGTCAATTGTGTATTCCAAGGAGTTCCATAAGGGAAAATTTGATTAAGGAGAAACAAAGTGGAGGGATGGAAAGATATTTTAGTCGAGATAAGACCATTGCCATTCTTAGAGAATATTATTTTTGGCCTCATATTTCACAAGATGTGAAGAAGTTTGTACAGAGTTGTCAAATTTGTCAAGTGGCCAAGGGATTTAGTCACAATACTAGACTTTATCAACCATTGCCTGTTCCATCAAAGCCATGGGAGGACATAAGTATGGATTTTGTTCTTAGATTGTTGAGGACACAAAGTGGTAATGACTCAGTATTTGTGGTGGTTGATAGGTTCTCCAAAATGGCACATTTCATTTCATGCCATAAAACTCATGATGCTATGCATATTGTAGACTTGTTTTTCAAAGAGGTGGTAAGACTACATAGCCTCCCAAAGAGTATAGTTTCTGATAGAGACACTAAATTTGTGGGGTATTTTTGGAGAACATTGTGGAAGAAGTTGATAACAGACTTGAAATTCAATTCCACACATCATTCGTAGATTGACGGCCAGACAAAAGTGGTAAACAAAAGTCTGGGAAATTTGCTAAAATGTTTAGTTGGGGATAAGCCCAAAGGATGGGATTTGATTCTACCACAAGTGAAATTTTCTTACAACAACTCTATAAATAGGAATACTGGTAAATCACCATTCCAAATTGTATATGGAAGTAGCCCAAGGACTACACCAGAATTGAGGAAGATGGATCAAGGGGAGAGGACAAGTGGTGAAGCAGAAGAGTTTGCTGAACATATCAAGCACCAACATGAGGAGGTCCAGGCACACATTATCAAGATGAATCAACAGTATAAAGCTAGGGCTGATCAAAGGAGAAGACATAAGGAGTTCCAAGTAGGGGATCTAGTCATTATACACTTAAGAAAGGAGATATTTCGAGTAGGTACTTGCAACAAGTTGAAGATGAAGAAATTCAGCCCCTGCAAAATTTTGAAGAAACATGACTGAGGAAATGCATATGAGGTGGAGTTGCCAGATGGAATTCACATTTCTCCTATTTTCAACATTGTAGACTTGACAGAGTATCATGATGATGGTGCAGATGAGGAGCTGATGTTAGAGCCATGTCCAATTCCTACTTCTAAGAAGGAGGAGATAGAAAACATTCTGGATCATCATGTGGGTAGGAGTGCCAGAAATAGGTAGTATGAAGAGTATCTAGTTAAGCAGAAAGGATGACTGATCAAGGACTCAACTTGGATATCAGCAGCTGAGGTTTCCTATTTGGGATTTCCTCTACCATCCATAAAGTGATAGGGTCACTTTTCAATCTACCCTGGGTGTTTGATGCAGGAGCATCCAGAGGTATAAGGGCAATCCTATGTCACCCAAAAAAATATACTTAGACTTAGTTTCTGTTTCATGTGTTTTTATTTTTGGATACCCATTTGGGTCAAATAAAGGTTCCAACTCTCATAGTTCCACTATCAGTGTTCTAGGTTAGAGTATTTGAGCAACTTGGGATAGGTGTAAATGTCAAAAAAATAAGACTATGTAATTGAGCCATAATTATGGTGGAGTAGAAGGTATAAATTGGAGGGAGGATTAAAATTGTAATTTAGAATATTCTAGGAAAAGAATCAGGTCAAAAGGCTGCATAGTTTGAAAGTTATCGCAGTTTTTTGATTTGTAGAGACCTCCTAAGAATGCTTCAAAGTCAGGTTCAGGGCATTAAATGACCTCGTACAGGGCCAAAAAATGGGGACAAGAAAAGATGGTCCATAGGTCTATAGAGTGCTTTGAAAGCTTTCCAAAAATGTAAATGGTTCATCAATCGGAGCTACAGTTCAAAAGTTATGCCTCCCAAAAGTTCGATTACTATTTTTGGATTCTTCTAGTTTTGTGCCGACTTCTAACGTGACTTTTGGAGCCTTCTATTTGGTCAGTGGATGCCAACTAGCACTTTCTAGAATGTATTCCTAATCCTCAACCCTTTGGGGTCTATTTAAGGACATTTCTAGCATTGTAAAAGGCAGTTCAAAGTGGAGTTTGAGAAAAGGTACTGAGGGAAGAAATTATCTCCAGATTTATGCTATTGTAAGCCCATAGGGCATGTTTTGGATTTTTTTTCTCTACATTAAGTGTACTAGCATATTTTCATAGTTAATAAATTTTTTTGTTTCCTATTGTGTCCATTATGTGCTTGGGTTGTGTCCCCATCAGAACTATTCTCTAATCTAGATGAATTGATATTGAACAAAGTGACTGAAAACATATATATGTATTATCAATGATTAATGGTAGAAGAGTCAAGTATTTTTTATTGTAATGTCTAGGAAAAACTAGCATAACATTGTACTTCCAATCAATGGTTGTAGCATATTTTGTGGATTGCCTTAACTAGGTTAGATTTAATGCGCCAAATAAATTGCCTCATGGAAATCGCTTCTCATTGTACCCATAACATGAAGTTGTAGGCTCAGTTGTTGATACAAAAGTTTCTAGCATGGTTTCTTGGCCTCAATGGTGGATCAAATATTTTTCAAATGACCCTCTGTTCAAATAAATTCTAAAGGGCATTGGTCTTCCTTCCATTATATGTTGTTAAATTATTGATTTCCATTATTGGAGCTTGAGTTATGAATGAGTCCTTCAATGATCTTACATTTGCCAATTCACAAGGTATAATCGTGTTTGAAATTTTGGTGATAATTTTCATTAGATTAGTGGTCCCATTGAATTCCACTGAGCGCCTGCCATGTTTCTTTCTTCTTATTTGTATATTTAACTTTAATTTTCTATTCTCATGCTATTTCTTAGTGTTTTATCTCATTGTTTCCATAATTTCTTTCTTCTTTTCATCTAGTAAATGAATGACACCTTCATGATTATATTTTGTGTTGAGCAACATCCTATCCAATTATTTCAAAACAACTTTAGCTATTGAGTTCATTTGGCCTAAATCTCATTCATTTTTATAATGATCTAAAGTATTTTCCAAAACTTTGATTTATTAATTCATTTCTATGTAGTGTTGATAATTTATTCTTAATGAACAAACCTTAGAAGCTATTCTTTGTGCTCTCTCTTTACTTATTGAATTGTCTTCTATAATTTGGAATGGCATATTGCTTGTTATTTTATTTATTCTTTATTCAATATGATTTGATCTAAATGACAAAAGATGTAGAAATTATTCTTGGATCTTTCTATATATTTTTATCAATACTCTTTCAATTTTGTATGAATTTCTACTCACAAGATGGTAGAATCATGCTCTGGACATTTGATTATTCGTCTTTTATTTGTATCCATTTCGTAATATTTTTCTTTGATCTCCTTTTCATTATTTGGTATCCTATATTTATATGTGTATCTCCAAGAGTCATGCCCTTTCATTAATATTAATTCTATTAATAAGATAATTATATTATATATTATTATATTAAATATGATTATATATTATATTTAATTATATAAATCATATTCCTTACAATTAATAATTCTATTTTAATAAGTAATTAAGACATAATTGTCAATAGTTGATATATGTCTACATATATTAGTTAATAAAATAGTATTTTAATATCTAATATATATAAGTGTATATATTATATACACGTATAGTTATACGATTATATATATATATATATACATTATTAATCATTTTAATATTATATAATACTTATATTATACTTACCTATTATTAAATTACATATGTCAAAATGGGGATGTCATAAAAACTGTGACCCCGATGGTGGCCCCAGGGAAGAGTATGGTCAGCTAAGTCAGGAGGCACTCTAGCGATTGTGCAAGGTGTGTTACCCAGTGATTGAGCAACTCCTAAAGGTGGGATACCTCTAGAGCCACCTTGTTAGCTTGGACCTATATTTACAACATGACATTATTACAAATGCATGCTTTAGTGTACATAGAAATATTGGTATCAAGAAAGCTATGAGTGAAAAGAAAAACTTTCCTATCCTTGCATAAAGTAAACAAAATCTCCATCTTGAAAAGGGTTTTGGCCTAGAAGGCTTAGAAAAATCATGTATCCAATTCCAATAATTCTTAGAATGCCTACAGAACCAAAAAATAGGCAAAAAAGACTCAGGATGCCCACAAAAAGAAAGCAATGATCCAAAACACCAAGATGGTTGAGCCATAACACAAGGGGAAGCCCTCCAGATAGTGTCAAATCTTTGGCTTAGTGATCTCATTCTCCAATGATAAGTAGAAGACTTAAGATGCTAGTGTTGGTTGAGAGCATCCACCTTAGGAAGATGGGGAGAAAGCTAGTGATATTCTAAGCTGTTTATTATTGAGGAAGGGCATGGAAGGATACCACTTCTAGTCTTTCCACCAAGGTCAAATAGATTGGAAGCCTACCTTATGGATCATATAATCTAGAAGGGGAGAGAGCAAAAGATAAAAAATATATTAGTTTGGATGAGCAAGACAAAATTGGACTTGAATATCCTCCCAAGATCTAAGACTCATAGAGGTCCTAGAGAAGAGATCCTTAGGAGTCTTGATGTCATGTTTGAAAAAACATAGAACACTAGCACCTTGAGTCTTGGCTAGAGGAACACCTTGAATAGAAAAAAATGTTGACCACCAAAGGTTCTACTAATTCAAAGAAAGCCCATCACAAAACCCATGACCATCCTAGTGAAACCAAGGCTTAACAACTTTCCAAGCTTTCCAAATACTTTTGATAACAAAGGAGCCCTAGATATGAATAGGTTCTTGCACAATGAGAAGGGTTTGAAGACCAATTCCCTTCCACGTAGACATATGTAATGCCAAACCAACACTTTCCAAGCTTCATCACTAGTGAAAGCACAAATAATCCACTTAGCACAAAGAGCGAGCTCTTACTTCTGTTTGGAAAGAAGGCCAAGACCTCTAGAATCTTTGGGGAGACAAGAATTCTAGGCAACCCTATGAAAACTGTTAAATTTTTATAATTTAATAAATAATTAAATATAGTTTTAGATTAATTTTAATTAATTTAAATGATATTACTTTTAATTATTGTTAATTATTAAATTTATATCAAATGTTATTTAATAAACTTAAATAAATTTTTATTATATTATTATCCAATGATTATGGTTATTAATAAACTTGTATTATTTTATGAATAATTTGATAATTATTATTTAAATAATTAAATAATTATTACTTATTTGTTTTATAGTATTTAATAAAAGCATGGCATTTTTGAGTTAGTGTTAACTATGTATTCTGATTTAATAGGGAAAAAAAGGATTCAATTATAAGGGAGAATTTGTAAACCTTATTAAGTGAAAAATTTATAACGAAACATAAAATTGAACCCTACTATTAAATCACAATTATATGTTTTCAAACCAAACAAAAGCTATGAATACACTACTAGTTGTATGATTTCTATTGTTTTGGGTTTGGGGTTGACTTAGAGTGTTGACTAGTTTTGGATGTCTACCAGAGGCTGAAAGTTTCTATTTTGGTAATTTCATGATGATTTTTTCTATATGATCTTTTATACCTGACCATGGTGATGTATCATGTATTTTCTATGATGAGTTTGGTCAGATGTATTTGGTGCTTTCTAGTTTCTTGTGTAGAATTGAGGTGAATGGTGTGACATTTTTGGTGTAACCTTTGAGTCTTCAATCAATTATCTTTGATGCTTTCCATTTTCTTGTATAGGATTGAGGTGATTATTGTATTTTATCCTTTGGTGCTTTGCAATTTCTTGTATAGGATTGAGGTGATATTGAGAATTTTTTTAGGGTGCTTTCCCATTTCTTGCAAAGGACCAAGGTGAATACTACATTTTATAGATAGGTGTTTTCTAGTTGCTTACAAGTGACTGAGGTGAAAATTATGATTCTATGATTTGTACTTTTATGAGCCTAGTGTAGGTAATCTATATGCATGTTGGGAAGTGGGCATGTAATGGTGGTTGAAGCCCTAAGTGGCTGCCTGGGTAGCCCATGGTAAGTTATTTTAATAAGTTATAACATTTCATTAAATGAGAGTAAAATGAATTAATAAGATTCATTTTTTTCCTTGCCCATGCCTCAAGTGCTATTATAGGCTAGGATGGGAGTAGAAAGGATGCTTGCTTTTAACCTTGCTTCATTAGTATGCCTTATCTGTACAAAGGGATACTAGTGCCACATAGAAACACTAGGGTTCCAGAGTCTAGAGAGACTACTAGGGTAACCTTAGAGTTGGCTCATGCAATGACAGTTGCCCACTTGCATAGTAGATTTTATACTTTTCTTTGATGCCTTTGGGTTTAGATGACACTTGTGTCTTAGTACCTTTGAGATAGTTTTCTTTCAAGTGTTTCCTTAACCTAGATGTTGGTTATGACTTGTGTTTTGATATGTGTATGAGACTTGAGTTGATCTCCTTAGCACAGTGGGAGTGGGGCATTTAGGTTCCATGAGGGTGGGCTGTAGTGCATTTTTCTTATACCATTAAGATCTAACTATTGGATGCCATTATTGGATGTAATTGTACAATTGATACTTTCTTTCTGGTTATATCCTATTGTATTGTATTTGATTTTAGAGATCTTATGAAATGATGCATATTCTTTGAGCTTTTCATATCCTATGACTTGTACCGTAGATGATTATGCATTACATTTATTTTCAAGTGGCATCTTAGATAATTATATTTTATTTAAATGGATTCATTCTTGTCATTATTATTTAATGTGGATTTGTTATATATTGGATTTAGTATTAATTAATCTTAAATGTGATTCAATGTAATGGGATCCTTAAGAGATATAATCTATTTTATGGAGTTTGTTTATGTATTTGATTATTGCTTCCATTATATTATATCTATTGTTATTTATTATATTAAAAAAAGTTTGGAAAACTTAGTGAAACTTTAAGTTAATTTCTTTTTGGTTCCCTAGTAGGGCATTACAGAGGAGAATGCTATTTGAAGAGGACCAGATTTTTATGGCCTATCATAGCTAATGCATTTTTCACTTGTCGTCCACTGTATATGCTAATGCACCTACACAACTTTCCAAATGCCCATGTAGCTTATTGCACAATCTAATACCATGATAGAGGATCTCATTATTGGATTATGAAGGCCTATTTTGAATTATGAATTCTATTAGGAATATCAATTTTTTTATTTTTTTATTTCAGGTTTAAGGGTTAGTCACATTTTATGGAACTGGTAAAGGGTTATGTATTTTAAACAATTATTGTAAGAAGCATGCTAAATTGCTAGTTTCCCACTTAGCCACATGCCAAACCCAATATATGATGCAATCTAAGGAGATGTGCCTTGACCTTGTATATGGAATTTGTTGGAGACTACATTTCTAGTTTGTATAATGATTATGGAGAAGCACAAACCCAAGTTTAATATCGATAATCCTTCTTGCTAGTTTAAAATGGACCCCCTTATCTTGGTGTGAATATATACGAAAATATATTGCAACCAACTAGTCACATTTGAAGAGAAGTGGCACATCACCTATACTATGAAGATAACCAAAGTTAATAGCCTCTATTATTGATTCTTCTTCCAAATTGGTATATGTAGGCACAAGAAAAAAATACGCTAGTTTACTACTCATTTTTACCTTGCAAAAGCTGATATATGAGTTATGTGGAGATGTATTAAAGTCTTATATGGACATTAGAGAGGGACATGATGTTTGAACCATGCTAACCTCTGAATCAATTAGAAAAGGCCTTGAGTTAGGAAGGTCTTGTTTAATATGGGTACAATGTGACTAAAGAGTTATAGCATAGAGAAATCACAGAGACTTTCATTTACAAAATAATAAGTACTGAAGGGCTAAAAATAATGAAGGGTCCCACATTCATTATGGGAAGTCTTTCATTTTTATTTTGATACCAATGCACTTCCTCATAGTAAATATCTCAAGCAAGTACTTGAAGAAAAAGGTCTTGTATAGTAGGTACTAGTGTGTGGTTGGTTATTGTGATATGATAAATTTTGATTGAACACATAGATGTGGCAGAGATGATGTGAATTTAGATAGGAAATGGAAGACTGCCATGTGGCACAAATTTTAAGGTAGCCAACAACAACAAGGTGATGGTGTGATATTCCTTATTTTCCAAAAGAAGGTGATAGAGATGTGATGAAGCAATATGTTTCCATGTGGTAATGGAACCCAATGATGATGATTGGACGGGGGTGCCACATGACCTAATGATACTTATTTGCAAGGGTGGTGTCAAAGTATGGAAAAAAGGTGTAGCATTGCCATATGGTATCATGGCCCTAGAGTGCCAAGTAGCCAATTTTATGATGTGGTAATGAGTTGGAAACAAGGTGACAATGTTGGTGAATCATAGAAAAACACATGGTTCCCAAGTATAGAGGCAATGGAATTAGAAGGTGACATGTGGTAGGGACACTTGGGTGGAGTTAGATGAGGCGGCGAGTTGAGTCAAATTTGAGAACCAATCAAAGAGCATCATGTGGCACTATTGTAAAAGGTACTCAGAAGTGCTAAATAGGAAGCAACATTGTGCTAATGATGATATGTTGGGATAATTAAATGATGACATGTGTCACCTGCATGGTCAACTAGGTTTGATCAAAATGCAAAGTTTGAAGGGAAATGCTTCATAGTATTTAATTTTTATTTCGAAGAGATAGCCTCATGAATTGAACACATAAATATGAGAAATATCAAGGGTATTGAAAAAGTAAAGTGGGCCCCACACTTTAAAATTGAAGGTCATTTTATTATAAAGTTTGGACTTTGTTATAAAATCAAATTTCATGAATATGGTCTACTATATTTTTCTTCTTCAAATGTGGTTTTCAATAAAAGGTTCTTGTATGAATCTTGGCGAAAGGTAGGAGTATCTTATACCATTGGAAAGCTCTCAAAAGAAAATTTATAATTTTGTATCTCAAATTTATATAGGTGTTGATAGTAAAAAGTTATTCAAGGATTTGTCCAACAAGGTCTTTTCTAAAACTATTTTCCCTTCCTGGTTGTTTATCGCTTAGTAATAGCAGTTAGAGATTTTTTCATGCTAATATGCTATCTAGGTAGGGGCCAAACTTGATGAAGTTTCTTCTAGCTATGTTATTTTTTCATCTCATACAGATGGTGGAGATTTTAGCAATGGTTTTAGTAGTAGATATGATCTTTTCTACAAGAGCGGTATTCATCATTTTGAGGAGATAGTTTCCAAGTTTGTTGCAGCAATGATGCATATCAGGTTTTTTTTTTTCTATTAAGGAGAGAGGAGAGAGGAGAGATGATTTCCTTCAACAGAAGATGAAGAATGAAGATGACAAGTGGAAACCTAGGATCATATCTAACCCAACCTATTTCTTGTACATATTCTCTTCTTTTCTCATTCTATAGGGATGGTTCCAACATTTTGAGCAAGATCTCTAAGCTATGATTCTACCATTTTCATCATCTCTCTTCTATATGAACAACATATTATAATTTCTAGAGAAAAATAGTGAAGGATTAGTTTCATATCTAGCTTGTTGTGTGTTATTTTTTAATCATTGTATACATCTTGATGTATTTTCTTCAAGAAAATGAATACAAAACTATTGATCTCAAATTGGTTTTGACAAGTGAATGTCAACACACTTAAGCCATTTACTTAGCTCATGCTGAACTAGTAATACATGCCAAGCACAAGATGTAAATAGTAGACCATGCCAAGTTGTAATGAGTGCTGAGTCACTCAAATGCCAAGTAGATAGACCATGCTGAGTGATTCAGAAGCTAAGTAAAAAGTGGATACTAAGTAGTGCAAGTATCAAGTAAAGAACATAAATATAGTGCATGCCAAGAATTAGTGACTTCATATGTCAAGTGACATAGTTTTGGCATTTTTTTTGTAATAACACAAACAACTATGTAAACCATTTTAAAGCTGACTTAAGGATAGATTACAATCTTTTGGAGATAAGGACGAATCTATATTTGGATTTCCTATACAAATATATGCATCCAATATAAAAAAAGGGAAGGTTTAAGCAGCAAAATGGATGAATCTTAGTTGTAGATTCATACCTAACCCTAAGCCACCTATGTCTTCTAAAGGAGAACAAAGCCCTAAACTCTTTATGGATGGATGGGTGAGTAATTGGATGGAGGAGTGAACAAGATAGTTTGCAGAGCATTCAAGGTGACTTAGAAGTAAGAGTGAATTGTAGAATTAGTTAGAGAAGAATAGATGATAGAGAGAAGGATACAACATTGAGACATTTGATCATGAATGATCAATTAGACATTGTGTAGAGGTGATTTCTAATCAAGAAAGAAAGTATCAATCATAGGATCTATGCTGAGACATTTTAACAAGTGATTTCAGTCAAACCTCTTAAGCAGAATAGTCCTAACAGACTATATGAAATCCTTTAATAGGGTGCTTACTTAGTTGTAAGTTGAAGTTTTCTAGCAAGGCCCACTTCTAATAGGGTGTTGAAATCCTCTAACAAGGTGAGACCTAATAGTCTTTTAAAGCCTTTAATAGGGAAAACCTTTCACATAATATATTGTGACTCATGGTCAAATCATTGTAATCTTAATTGGATACACTTTACAACTACAGTAGCAAAGATTTGTGGGTGTCATTCCCACCCCAGTTTTACCTTCTCACTTGGAGAGTTTCTAGGTGATCATATCTAGTGTTATGTGTGTGATTGCTTACATGTTTACATGATTTAGATGTATATGATTTACATGTTATTTCAGTTTATATATTGAATGCATATGATGAATGAATGGTGAAAATTTTATGGGTCCATTTTTAAACTACTGATTCACTTGCCCCCTAGGAGTTTACTCTTTCCACTTGTAATTCCAACAATTGGTATCAGAGCCTTGTTCTCTAAAAGAGAAGCTTTATAGTTTTGATGAAAGATCTTGAAATGGAAGTCTATAAGTTGGGAAAGACCATTAAAAACTAGGTGATTGAAATACATCTCATACTACATCAACTGAATGAGGCAACATTGGAACTAAAGAAATATTTGAAGAGAAGGAAAGAAATTGCTATTACAGAGAATGACACAAAATACAAAGAGATAGACACCAGTAAGCTATTTGCAAATGAAAACTCAAATGAATTTTATGCAACAATTGCAGATCTAATAGAAAATAATAGAATCTAAGGTGAGGAAATCAGAAATCTCAAGTTAGAACAAGAATCACAAGCCATACTAGTATGTGAAATGGTTGGATAAAAGAAGAAATCCATGGAAGACAAAGCCATGATTGAAGAAGATAAAAGAGTTTTGGCCAATAGACTGGAAGAGAAGTCAATAGAATTGATTAAAATTTCCAACATGCAATTGGATACTCTAAGTCAAATGATGAATGCCAACTATGAAATTAATGTCAATGACATTGAGATAAATACATTGAAGTTGTAGAATGAACAATTGCAAAGAGACCTGAAAAGAGAAAATGATTTTTTTGAAAGTTTCAATAAGCTAAATGAAGCCATCAAATACTTTGAACAATTATGGAGATCACCTAAATCCAACAATAATACATCAAGACTAGGTTACATAAGCATTTAAAAAGGAGAATCATCCAAAGTTATTGAAGAAAGGAACATCAAAGGTAAGAACTCCAAACCTACTTATCATAATTGTGGTAAGAAAGGACATCTACTAATGTGTGTAGGAGCAAGAATACAAATCAAAGTGTCAACCCTAAGAACATGAATCATTGTGATAAGTGCAACAAACAAGGCCATTAGGCACATGAATGTAGAATTAGGACCATGCATAAACAAAGATTTGAAGGATATTGCTACAACTATCAAAAGTATGGACATAGAGCTTTTGAATGTAGATCTAAATCCATGTGGCTATCAAACAAGTCAGCAAAGGTAAGAAGCTATGGGAACTTTTATAATTGAGATTATAATACAAGATAGAGCTGTCATTATTGTCATTCCTAAAAATTGTATCAAGACACATTTTAGTGGTAACTGCAAAAGGTGGTTGAGTCAAACCACATGCTTTAGCTATTTGAAGGCTGGTGACATTCATAAGCATTGTCCAACTAGGTCAAAGGCATCAAGTTGTGAATTTGATAAAGGTAAAGGAAAGGTAGATGTTGAACACATCAAAGATGAGATGAACAAGACATGGAAAAAGAAAGATGATTGCAACACATCAAATGCAGAAGGGACCACTTTACCCAATGGGTTAGGTGAATACATCTTATCAAACTGAATAATCAAGAGGTATATGAGACTGATATTCAAGTGTTATATCATACATTAGTTCCAAAATAGATAGTACTAAAAAGGCTACATTAAATCCAAGGTTTTCGAAAGGTATATGATCAATTTTTGCTCATTATTCATCATTTTGAATTCAAGCAAGAGAAAATAGAGTAGAAGGTGATCTAGAACCTATTCAAGGTGCTTGTAGAGCTTTTAGCAATGATCATACACCAATTTTTTAGATCTCACAAGGTATTTATCACAAGATAAGCTATGCAATTTTATTTTACATAAACCTTAGGTTGATAGAATGACATCCTATTTGACAAATGTTGAAGGGAAGGAGGTTTGGAATGTTTAGCTTGTCAGAAATGAAGTTAAGTAACCTATATTTAAAGTCATTCCTAACATTGCCTATAAACAAGATCCTTCTGGTGCACTATCAGTGATCCTGCCAAATATGATTATGGTGTAAGATGTGAGGAAGTGTTATAATTGCAAGATAGGAGGTATAAGAGACATGGAGATAAGAGATGCATACAATAGATTGTGTTAGAATGGTGTTTTGAAAGAGGAATACAAAATTGTTGAGAAAAAGGGTTTAGCACGAGTCCTAGCTTTTTTGAATGTGTTTAAAAATGAGTGGATATGAATTGTTCTAAGAAGAATTCATGATGGTTCTTTATGGCTAGAGGGAGGACCTATTAAGATCACCAAGAGAATAATTCATAGGGTAATTGGCTATCCAAGCCTAGATCAGCTAAAGACACTTAGAAGTGGCTCCAAGGAAGTAATTGAGAAGAACATTGGAGAAAAATGGAATAAGAGAGGCATGACAATTGATACTATTTCTGATCCATTATTGAAATTTTCTATAAGGGTAATCCCAAATAACTTTTATCAATCTAGAAGATTGAATAGTGTACCTTGTATAGCTGTAGATGTTGGTTATAAGATTGTGAGGAAAGATCATACATATGATCTAGTAGAGTTACAATTACAACAACTAATGGAGAGTCTTGAAGCTATTAGGATAACCAAGAGTGCTCAATGCAAATTTGGTTCAATACTAGTTTGCATATTCTTTTATGTACAAAATACATTTCCCTATTTAGGTACTATAGGGTGGAAAACAAATAGACCAATTATGGTGTAGATCAATGAATATAATGAGCAGATGGGAAAAACCTTTAAAACCCTGAAGACAAGTTACTTTGATGATTTTAATAAATCAATGAAAGAAAGAATGAGGATACCAATTTCATTGGTTGAACAACACTATAATGACATATGTTTTCTAGTTGATGCTGATTACACTTTTGTGCAAGCTGCCATACCAAGGGTAAGATGGTTAAGACCACATGGGTATGAAATTAATATTGTGAAGCCTTGATATCCGTCACTGCACTCCTAGTAGAGGAAATAGATAAAAGTGGAAAGATATTTGGAAACTATGAGATGGTAAAATCAAAGATTACCATGGAGTTGAAAATTGCCTCCACACTTAAGAAGAAGAAAGATAAGCTAGTCAAGAAGCTAAAAGTCAAATGTGGAGGAGCAAAGGAGGAAGAACAAGTAAAAGCAAAAGAAACTCTTGCATTGACCCAAGGCATGGGAAAATACAAGGCCAAGGAGGAAAATGAAGGTTCCAAGGGAGAAGAAGTTGAGGAAGCACCTACTCCTACTGAGCCAAAGAAAAGGAAGGCTAAAGCACAACCATAGCAAGAGAAAAGAAAATTGCGAAACCTAGCCTAGCCAAGTCGATGACTCTTACCACTAGAGCCAACACAAATGCTACAACTCAGAAAGCCAAAGAAAAGACCAAGCAAATAGAGAAAGGTGGCTAGGAGTACAAAATAAAAAGGAGAAAATAAGTGGCACAACTAAAATCTAATGAAGAAAGGACAAAATTAGATGAAAATAACCAATTTTAAGTGTAATTCACAATCCTTTGTCTAATCTTGAAAATTAATGTGAAAATATCAAAAGCAATGCAAATTCATCTGGTTTGAAACATATTGATTTTGATAAATCTAGAAGAGAAGAGAAAAGTCAAGTGGAAGAGGCATTATATGCCATGATGTCTAAGTTTAAGAATACTCCACTAGAATTTGCCAACATAATACAAAAAGGTTTATATGATGTTGTTGAACAAAAATGGTATTACTGTTTGAACTTGGAGAAATAGATTAGAGAAACCACATTAGATCAAATGATGCCAAACTTGACAAAATGAAAAATTGCTAAGGCTATCAAGAGATATATAGTTAGGTTCAGACTTAAATATAGAGCCTTCAACATTCTTCAAAATAATATTGAAGATGTGGTCAAGAAATCAACCCAAATATGGAAACTTATCTATGGGTTGACCACTATGAAACAAGGAGAAGCTAAACCTTCAGAGGGTAAATATGATGAAAAGGGTGATGAAAAAGATGATTACAAGGAAAAGAATATAGTTGGGGAGGAAATTAAAAAGCAAGATGATGACAAGGTAACAACTGAGCAACATCAAGATGAATAGAGTGTGTATGAAACACAAATGCCTAATGTTAGTCCTCCACATGTGACAATTGAGACTATAATTGTTAAGGATTTTTTTGATGCATCAGCTCAAAACATCAAACCACTTATTGTAGAAGACTTGAAGAAGATTCTAGACCAATCTACACTCCAAGCAAAACTCTATGAAAATCTAGTTTTGGTCAGTGTAGAAGAATTGAAAAGAGCAATAACTGAGGTCACAAGGGACAAGGTGAATCCACAAGAACCACCTTATATTATCCCTTCAGTTACTAGTCTACAACCTTTGGTTCAAAAAATAATAGATACATCTACTAAGGTTGACACAAGTGTTAAAGTTGGTAGTGTTAAGAAGAAACAAGCAAATGAGAAAGATACAACTATAGGTCAACAATAGAAAATAGGATGGATAGACTTATCTATACCTAAAGCACAAGAACAATGTGCAATTCAAGTCATAGTGATAGATCAGGGAAAGCTTGAAGAAAGTGAGAAAACACCTAAGGTGAAGGAATAGAAATTCATCCAAGCACTAGTAGCCCTACTGGAATCTAGCACTTCTTCTAGACAAGTTCTTTAGAAGCCAAGCACAAAAGCCATTTGATTACAAATCTTAGTGCCAAGGACTAGCTCATCAAAGGTTAATAAGGTAATTCACTATGGTGATACAAGCCTTGATGAAGAAATTTTGATTCCAAAATTTTACTATGATACTATGACATTGGAGCAAATAGGCATTTTACAAAAAGCCTTAAAAAAGAAAAAGCATCAAGAAATGCTTTGGAGGAAACACAGGGAGAAACAAGCACTTCAAGATATAAAAGACATCTTTTTAGATGCATTCAACGTACCAACTCTTGAAGAGACCAAGCCACTAATAGAACAATTGATAGATATAGTGGAAAAAGTAAGTAATGAAGACCTTGATACTACTGCAAAACTTTTAGAATGGTCTAAGAAGAAGTTTCAAGGAAAGGTGAATGAGAAAATATCTAGTGAAATAGCACTAACTCAAGCTGCATTGGAAACTAAGGTTGAAGAGGTAAAAAAGGTACTTGAGAATACATTCTCATTGTACACAAAACTATGTGATCCTACACTATTTACTCAAGAGACTAGGAGTCATATTTTCAGTCTAGAGAGAAACTTCAACATATTAGGTACTAAGCTACCTTAGAACCTAGCTCAAAGTGAGAAATTTTTTAGAACATTGCTTTAGACCCAAAGTCAATTAGTTGTACTGACAATAGATGAGGCTAGCATAAGAGCCGAATTGAAATGTATACAAACATCCCTTACCCCACACATGGAGATATTGCACAAGGAACTAGGTTATGCCGAGACTCTACTAAAGAAAGACCCCAATATTTCTACTTTAGATGGCCTAGTGCACCTTGCTGCTAAGATTGCAATCCAAATCAAGTCATTGGATGTTTAATGTGACAATTGGGATGCATCCCTCAAAATCATAATGGATGTCCATAAATCCTTTTTGGACAAACAGGCTATATGTGTATAGCCCATTTGACATAAGTGTCAAAAAGGGGGAGAATAAAGGAAGAGGGAGATATAACAATAAATGGGAGAATAAAGAAAGGGGGGGATAGAAACAAAGGAAGATAAAGTATGGGGGAGTATGACCAAAAGATATGTAGAAAAGAAAGGGGGAGCATAGTAGAAAATAGGTTATATCATTGGGATGATAATAGATATCGATTTCATAAAAGTTAGAGCATATTAGATAAAAATAATATCTGATATAGCGCATTGAAGTCAAAGGGAGCATAGATTTTGGATATAAAATAGACACATTAACTCAGGGGGAGTTATCAATTTTGAGGTATATAGGTTATTGCAAAATTTTGAAATTTTGAAGTTTTGTATATAAGTTGAGTCATGGATACGTTATGCTCAAGAAGATTGAGATTGATTATTTATATTCAAGTGTTTTTGACACTCATATCAAAAGTGGGAGATTGTTGATCTCACATTGGTTTTGACAAGTGAGTGTCAACACACTTAATCTATTTACTTAGTTCATGCCAAACTAGTAATACATACTGAGCACAACATGTAAATAGTAGACCATGCTGAGTTGCAATGAGTGCCAAGCCACTCATCTATTGAGTCACTCAGATACCAAGTAGATAGACCATGCTGAGTGATTCAAAAGTCAAATAAACTATGGATGCTGAGTAAAGAACATAAATATAGTGCATGTCGAGCATCAGTGACTTTGTATGCCAACTAACACAATTTTGAAATATTTGTTTTAAATGGCACAAACAACTATGTAAACCATTTTAAAGATGACTTAAGGATAGATTATGATCTTTTGGAGATAAGGAAAAATCTATATTTGGATTCCCTATATAGATACATGTAGCCAATTAGAAAAAGGGAAGGTCTAGGTGACAAAATGGATGAATCTTAGCCATAGATTCATACCTAGCCCTAAGCCACCTAATTATTTTAAAGGAGAACAAATCCCTAAACTCTTTATGGATGGATGGGTGAGTAATTGGATGGAGGAGTGAACAAGATAGTTTGTAGAGGATTCAAGGTGTCTTAGAAGTAAGAGTGAATTGTAGAATTAGCTAGAGAAGAATAGAGGATAGAGAGAAGGATACAACATTGAGATATATGATAATGAAGGATCAATTAGACATTATGTAGAGGTGATCTATCATCAAGAAAGCATGTGTCAATCATAGGATCTATGCTGATACATTTTAGTAGGTGATTTCAATCAAATCTCTTCAATAGAGTAGTCCTAACAAGTTATATGAAATCCTTTAACATGGTGCTTACTTAGTTGTAAGTTAAAGTCCTCTAACAAGGCACACTTCTAGCAGGGTGTTGAAATCCTCTAACAAGGTGAGACCTAGCAATGTTTGTTAGCCTTTAACAAGGTAGACCTTTCATAGGGTAGACCCTAATTCATGGTCAAATCATTATAACCTTAATTGGATACACTTTACAATTGTAGTAGTGAAGATTTATGAGTGTCATTCCCACCCTAGTTTTGCCTTCTCACTTGGAGGGTTTTTGGGTGATCATATCTGGTGTTATGTGTGTGGTTGCTTACATGCTTACATGATTTAGATACATATGCTTTACATGTTATTTCAATTTATATTTTGAATGCATATAATGAATGAATGGTGAAAATTTTATGGGTCCAAGTTTAAACTACTGATTCACCCCCACACCCCCCGCCCCCCCCCCCCCCCCCCCCCCCCCAAGAAGTTTACTCTTTCCACTTGTAATTCCAACAAAAATAATAGTTATTAGATTGTAATTTCATGGTCAATCTTGTCTCCTATCTTTGAGTTGTGTAACTTCTTATGATTTGGGGACAAAGAACTTAGACCCCAGTTGCAACTTGTTTAAGGTTTTATGTCATTGTGTCTTTTGATGTTGATTCAAGGAATCAAGCAAATTCTTAATGTATTTTTACAAGGTAGTATGTCTCATGGAAGATTTTTTATGAGAAAAAGGTTTGTTGTAAAAAATAATGTCTCATTTAGAAAGTAGACTGATAGATCTTAAAATTAATGATGTATGTTTTGACTTGACATCCAATAGATAGGGCATTGATGTCAGCTAGAAGATTCCAAGTCTTTGTTGCTTCATATAAGGGTTATGCTGAAACCATTCAAATATCAAAACCATTTTCCCTTTGATGTCAAAGAGATGAAAAGAAAACCCTCACTTAAGTGCATAGGTCATGTTACTATCTATTTCATGCCTTTGTTACTGCATGAGTGTAGAAGATTCAAGGGTTAATCTACTTTGTCTAGATCCAAATCTATATTTTTATACTAGTCATATGGATGAATCTAAAGTCTACCCACTTAGGTTTTTTAGAGCCTAAATTTAGAAGGATTATAAATTTATAGTTGGCCCAAGTTCTAATTAGAGTGCATCCATCATAGGATTTAACTACCCTTAGATGCATTCTTTTAGCTTCTTGGTAGTTAAGATCATTGTTAAATCAAGAGCCAATAAAATGGTGACTCTACTAAGGATAGGGTTGCAAAAAGATGGATTAAAAGACCTAGAATTTATGGTATAGATTTTGTATGTTCATTCATGTTTTTAGTTGTATATTTCCTATTTGAGTTAGCCAACAAAATGATGATTCTGTTGGGGAATGTATTGAATTCTTCTAGCAGAAAAACCTTGAGAATCTAAAAAGGGTTTCAATACAACAAGAAGAAAGACATGAATAATTATTTTACAATGGTATGGTTATGACTTATTTTCCATTTCCTTTCAAAAATGCTACGTCTCCTAGTATTGTCTTGTTCATGATAGCAAGAACTTTGTAAATTTGGAATAAATTGTGCTTATAAGATCATATGCAAATCTCGTATATGCTTCATTTCATTGAAAAGTCTTTTTGTTAAATCATAAAGTCAATAATAACAAGGTTCAACCCTATCAAATATGCATGAATCCATCGAGGTCATTTGAAATATTATCTTCATATACTACATATTTGGGTTAACTTGGATTTTATTTCAAAAGTTTCATCAAATGTATGTTTGCAAGTGTGAAATGGTGACTTCGAGTAAGGATATGTGCATTGCCGAAGTATATAAGTGATTCCTATGATTAATATACAACAACTTGAAGGAAGATTTGAATAATTGGTTACATGTTCATGGAAAAGGTTGAAACATTTTATTGAACTATTGTGTTGTGATGTGATAAAACAAAGTTTGAAACATATGAAGTCTCATCCTAAGAAGTGATGTTCTCTTCATGAAGAGGTAGTGACTCTACATTGTGAACTCCATGAGAAGTTTTAGTGAGATCATTTGATCTACTATTGTGTCAAGTAGACAAGTAGTTTTCAGCCATCATATATTTGAGGTATTTTCATTTCATGAAGATTATCTTTTCATGAAAATAAGTTATACAAAGGCATGTTCTCTATTAAGTGATTTCAACAAAAAGTAGGAGAACCATTAAGTTTTTGTTGCATACTTGAATAGAGATTCAATTTCAACATTTTGCATGATTCTTGGAGAATATTGATATGAAAGATTAGTAGATAAAGTTATAGATCTATTGCAAGTTATAAGTTTGAGAGTTATTTTGGTGAATGAATGTTAAGTTTGTGAAGTATGTCAGATTTCATTCCACCTAGTAGGCAGACCATTAGTGGTATTTTTAGATCTATGTTTACTAAAGATACTTGTCATTGTGTTTTGATGGCATATATAATTTCTTGAATGTCATTCCAAGTGACATTAGAGAGAAATTACCATTTGGAAAACTACATGATTCACCAATTCATCATGTTCAAATGTTTAGTGACTTGATGGATGACTTTGAGATTTCTCATGAAGATGTTTAGATGAAAATATTTATTTAAACTTTGAGGGATAATGCTTGGGAGTGGTTTTCCTTTTTACCAGCCTACTCTATATCCTCTTAGAGTGAGTTATATTCAAACCTCATGATGCAATTTGGTGTGAGGGTAAGTGTACATGATGCAAATAATAAGTTGTTACAAATTAGGATTGGAAGTTAAGAATTCGTTCCTAATTTTAACACTAGATTTAGAAAGGTTTTAAATGAAATCCTTGAAAATTGTAGACCCAATGATCAAGTATGTCTAATCATTTATGTTGATGCATTTGAGGGGAAGATGAGCTACTTATTATTAGATGAAAAAGGTAAAACATTGCATCAGACATTCATGACTACAATAGAGATTTAAATAATATGAAGTATGGACTAACCAAGAGTCATTTGTCTAGAGAGATTTTTTGACAAGATGCATTTGAGATTAGAAATGAATGTCATATTGAAGTTTTAAATTTAGATCAACATGAAGATGTCCCCACTATTGTAAATTTTCATGTTGAAAATTTAGATTTAAAAAACATGTGTTGATGAAGTTTCCTTGTTATAGAATAGAGATAATCCTCATCTTATTGAAGGGAATACATATGTTTGTAGTGATACAATCGCAGAAAATGGATTTAATCCACTTGATAAGTGTTGAAATTATGGTCAAATCATTTGTCAATTAGTGACTTAACACTTAGTCAGTTGTTTACAGTTGCTACCGAGCTCTGAAAAAGCTCAAAGAAAATGGTGAAATAACAAAAAAAAAGGCAAGACTGGTATGCAAGGTTATGTACAAGAAGAAGGAGTTGATTATGGAGAAACTTTTTCTCATGTGGCCAGACTTGAAGGAGTTAGAACTTTACTTTCATACTCAACTTACAAGAATTTCAAGGTATATCAAATGGATGTCAAATCTGCATTTTTAAATGGTATATTGGAGGAAGAAGTATACATGAAACAACCTAAAGGATTTGTAGATCCAGAGAAAAGGAACATGGTATGTAAACTAAACAAAGCTCTTTATGGATTAAAGCAAGCCCCAAGACCACGGTATGAAAGACTACATAACTATTTAGTGAAAATTGGTTTTGAAAGGACAAGTGATAACAACTTCTTATATTTGAAGAATGGTAAGAACAATGAAGTATTGTTATCTAAGATATTTTTTAATGATATCATATTTTGAGGAAGGGAAGCACTATGTAAATCATTTTATGATGAAATGAAAAAGGAATTTGAAATGTCTATGTTTGGTGAAATCGAATTCTTTGTTGGATTAAAAGTGTGTAAAATGAAGTTTGGAATTTTCATTTCACAATCCAAATACATCAAGGAAATATTAAAGACTCTTGGTATGGAAGATTCAAGGCTGGTGAGAACACCTATGTCAATGGGACATAACATATATGAGAATGATGATTCTATTAATGTGAACTATACCCTATATAGGTCCATGATAGGAAAATTGATATATGTTGTTCACAATAGGCTAGATATTGCTTTGGTTTTTGGGATAGTTGCTAGATTTTTAGAAAATCCTAAAGAGAATCACATGATGCTAGTGAAAAGGATGTTGAGATATTCAAAAGGTACATAAGATTATGGATTATATTATAAGAGAGGTGATAAATTTGAACTAAAGGTTTTCACTAACTCAGATTGGGCTTGAAATATTGATGATAGAAAAAGAACTATTGGAGGTCCACTCTTTCTAGGAAAAAAATTGGTGCCATGGATGAGCAAGAAGAAAATTTATATTTCCCAATCAATAGTTGAAGTTGAGTATGTGGTAGCTATAGTGAATTGTTGAAACACAATGTGCATTAAGCAATTGTTGAAAGGTATAAAAGAAGAGATTATAGATCTAGTAGTTATCTATTGTGGTAACACAAGTGCTATCAATAGTTCAAAGAATCAAGTGATGCACACTAAGACAAAGCACATTGCTATCAAGTATCACTACTAGAGAGAATTAGTTCAAGATAAAGAAGTGAAGCTAGAATATGTGAATACAAAGAAACAAATTGCTAAGATATTCACAAAATCATTACCCAAAGATACTCATAAATATCTTAGAAAACAAGGTGCATTGCATCACATGTTCAAATCAAAACATTCTACATAGTGGAGCAATACAACTCTACTTTGGGACATGCCTAAGGTAGAGTACTTTAGCAAAACTTAAATAGATCAGTCATAGATAGATGCCAAGTATTAGCTAAACATGCAAAATCTACATAATTTAGATGTATGAAGAGTTTTGAAGCTGAGAGAGCTACACATCATTGACATGGTTGTCAAAGAGGGAGAGATTTCCAAGAGAAGTCAAAGGGAGAGATTGCTAGAAGAGGGAGATATTGCTAAAAGAGGGAGAGAATCATGTAAGAGAAATTAGATGAGAATCAAAATGAAATTAAGGATATTGGTCAATCATGGCAGTGAAATATTTTTGATTGTACGGTAACCTAGTTACTACTAGTATTTAGATGTTTTGAGATGTTGACATCAATTACAAAGAGGGATATTTTTGGAAACTTACAATTGGAACAATTATTGTTTTGTCATTAATGTCAAATATATGGATGAGACATATTGCTACCTAATCTAAATGTCATATCTATTTGATTGATGAAGAGGATTTGTGAAGTTACTCATAACTATAGCACCTAGAGGGAAGGTTCAAGTTATGAAAAGGAAATTACAATGGAGATTTGATTAGGTAGACTTTGATAAAGCACTGTAATTGTTTATGTAAAGAAAGCTAGGTTAAGTCAAGAAAAGGAGAATGATACTAAGAAGTGTTGAGTAATTCTAGTGTCAACTGAGCTATAGTTAGTGCCAAGAAAATCCAGTGTTGACTAGGCATTAGCATCAACCAAGAAATTTTGTTCATGCCAAGAAATTAGCTTTATAGAGACCAAGTATCATAATATAGAGATTTCCAAGTGATAGTAAGAGAACAAAATTCAATTAATCGTAAGATCAAGTTGTTAAAAACAATTGGTTAATTGTGTATTATCTTTGATGTTACACAAAATGTAATATATTTACTAGATAGTGTATGCCAAGCTCACTTGGGCGATGAAGAATTTTTCCTATGTCTTCCGAGAATTCAAAGTGTTTGCCAAGTTTAGAAGGTAGTGACTACCAAGTTCACTCAGTGCCAAAGAGAAGTTCACAGAAGTTGAGTGTTAACCTAGCTCTCTCAGGTGACAAAGGAAAACTTGGGTGGAACTAGTGTCAACCAAGCTCAATCAGTTACCAAAGGAATTGTGTGAAGATACAGTGTTAACCGAGTTCACTTTGTTAACATAGGAAAATCATTTCTGAGTTAGTGTCTACCAAGCAAGGTTGGATAATAAAGGATTTTATTGTTTTGGCATATTGAGTTCAATGGATTTGTTTGTTGGTTCTAGCCAACTGAGGAGATGAATATTAACTATTCTAAGTTTTATTCAAGCTAACTTAACAATGTGTATGATATAAATATAAGGTCAAGTTGAGGATTGAATGTGAGCAAGTGTATGGAAGAATGTCATACACTAAGAGCAAGTGAAATAGAAGGATAAGAAAAATACCATTGAGGAGTTGCAAAGATACATTTGATTAGGAAGGATCAAGTATTCAAGCCATAATTGATATATGTAATCAAAAAATTAGCTGCATCAGAAATTAGGTTATCTTATTGTTACTCTCTTACCAATGTAGCAATGATATAATCTCTTAATAGAGTTGGCTTCACAACTATTTGTAAATCCTCTAACAAGGTAGCATTTCTAGATTGAAGTGTCTAAAGAACTCTAACAAGGCCACTCCTAATAGGGTGATTAAATCCTCTAATAGGGTCACACCTAATAGTGTGTTTTTTAACCTTTAATAGGGTTCACTCCTAACATGACTCACTTCAAACAAGTAAAAAATAGTAACTAGTTGCCATTGGTGGTTTTTTCCAAATTTGGTTTCCACATTAAAATCTTAATGTCACTTGTGTTCATGCTAATTATTTCATGTGTATGAAACTAAGTTAATTAGGGTTAATCATAGAAAATATCATAAGATTTTTATGTCAAGCATTTTTTGAGTTACAATTGTTATTTTAGTGCTTATTGTGTTACAACATTTTCTAGTGTAAATTGAGTACTTGTGTATTTTTTGAGCAACAATATTTTTAGTAGTGTTAATATCTTGTGTTGACATATAAGGGATCTAGGATTTTGTTGGTGTAAATAAGTATTTACTTATTACACTTACTTAAGTTTACTTAGGTTAATGCATTATTTAATTATTTTGCATTATTTTATTATTTATTTAGGTGAGACACTTAGGAGTTTGTGTACTCTCATCGAGTTACACAACTCTAATTATGCACATGGTGTCTACAACATAAGAGTATGCATCATTTACTGAGTTGTCATGTTGACAACATAGTTATCCACACTCTTCATTTAGCACATGTTGTCTACACCACTGATTTATGTGCTACACCATTGTAGGCTTATCCTCAGATCATCGTACTTAATTTCATGCTTAATGAAGCATAACCCATATTTGGTGGACATGTGCCTGGTTGTATGACATATTATGATGTTGACTTCTATGCATTCTAGAAGCTCTCTTGAGGCCTTTATATACAGACACTCCTAGTGTACTCTCAAGTTGGCTAAGCTAGAATATTGAATGAATATTGTCATTCTGATCATACTCTATCTGTTGAGTTCTTTAATTCTTGCATGAATTCTGGCCTAAGCCAAATTCTTACATGGTATCCTAGTTGAGGGAGATTTTCTACACATAATTGTTCAAGACCCTTCATGCTGCAGCACCTTGATATGAATCTGGAGTATCCATAGAAATTGAGAGCATCTAGAGCCAGATTTGACCTTGCCATTATGTCCAAAGTGTTGATTTGGAGAAGATTGACTATAAATTTTCCTATATTGGGTGAACGTTGATCATGAGTCAAATTTTTTTTTGCAAATTAAAACTCAAAGGCCTTGATTTGCAGTTTAGGTATGATCATTTCATTTCATTGATTGTTTGATTTTCAAATCTGAATTGATTCATCTTTGCCATTTTTTGGGAATTTTTTAGTCACCTAGACCCATCCACCATGCAGCATGGTCAACAACATGCGTCACCTCGCAGACCTATAGCTTGCACATAGTTAGCACCAAGTCCTTTGCACACATGGATTTTTGTACTGCCAAGTCATTGCATCATCAGCAATTCATACAGCCAACTTAGCCTTGCCATGCCAGCTTTATCCATACATTTCATATGAATCCATACAGCACGATAGGACACACCATTTGCCATGTCACTGGGGCTCAAAAATTGTGCTGACATCATCTGATTAGTATCTTAAAATTGATAGCCATTTGGACATCAAAACATATTAAATTTAACTACTACAATGGCCATACGATCATCAAATTTAACCCCATCATTCACTGATGCAACCCCTCTCTAGATTCATTTTGGTTTTTGCAGTCTAACTTTGGGAGGCTATAACTCAGACATCTAGACTCCAATTAAGGTAGCAATTTTTTTTGAAATTGGGTAAATTTTTCTAAATTTTTTAGTGGTGTAGCTATTTTCTAGTTTTGGTGCAAGGATTGTTCAAAAATTGCATTTGTTGGTGACTATATCTACATAATCTTGCATTTTGCATCTTCAAACACTCCGTATAGGCACATTTGGAGTCAAAAATAGGTTTTGTTATTTTTGAAAGTGCATTTTTTTTCTACTTTCTAGATCTACTATTAGATTATAGGGTTGTGTGGACAAAAGTGTCACTTTTAGCAATAGGGCATTTCTTTACTTTGTAATACTTCATAATTGTAGCACATTGTAAAGTTTTAGATTTGTACTCCATTAAGAGGTTGTAACAACCAAAATTAGAAGTCCATGAAGGCCAAAATTGGCAAGTGACCCATTGTAATAGCACTACTAATAGAGTGCCCAAAGTATCTATTTTTGGAGGGGGGTTCCTTGATTTAGTGAAAAGGGGGGGTGTTCTTGGTATTGTGTTCTCTCTTTTCTGCACTTTTCTTTCATTTTTTGCAATATGGGCAACTTTAAGTTTCCTGAATTAACTCCTCATAACTATGCTTCATGGTCAATCAAAATGTTGTATCACTTAATGCATAATGGAGTTTCACAATATGTAGATGGTACTCTTTCTAAACTAGCAAGCGATAATGTATCAACAAGTGAAATTTTAGATTAGGTAGCAATGGATAGGAAAGCCCTAGGTGATATATGTTTGGGGGTAGATGATAAGATCATGTATCAAATCAAGAAGTTTACTACATCCAAGGAAGCTTGGGATACCCTTGAAAGCCTATATGGTAAAGTGTTTGAAGAGGATGTGTTCAAAATCAAAGATGAGCTTGTCTCCTTAGATCCTATGTCATATGACTCAATCCAAGATTTCATCATCAAGGTGAATGAATTAATGATGAAGCTTATTGATTGTGGGAGTTCTATAAAAGATGATAGACTAATCTATCTCATACATAACAAGCTGCCATCAAAATATTCCACATTTGTATCTTCTTTTAACACCTCAAAGACTACCTTAGGGTCTGCCTACAAGAAAGTCACTTTTGATGAATATGCTAAACTATTAGATGATGAAGAAAATAAGTTGAAATCAATGGGGATTCCCAAAACACCTCAGTCCAAAGCATTGGTAGCTAATGAGGGTTCTCAACATTCAACTAGACAATCTTCAAATAAAGGAAAGGGTAGGAAGAAATGGAAGAAGAACAAATCTGAGGATGCAAAAAAGACAACACTACAATCCAATCAATAAGGCAAGTCTTCGAATTCCAACAAGAAAGGGGACAACAATAAGGAGAAAAGAAGAGTTCTTATTGCAAGAAATCAGGTCATGAAGAGCATGAGTGTTAACTTAAAAAGATTGGTGAATTGACCAATATCATGAAGAAACATAATGTTTCATTGCCTAATTCTTACAAGGAGAAAGTGTCTTCTTCATATTTAAAGGGCAAAGGACAAGAACTCATGGAAAATTCAAACTCTTCAAAGGAATGGATATTTGACTTGGGTGCCTCATATCATATGGGTTCTTCAAAGGAGGATTTTTCTTCATTGAATCACTCAAAGGTACCACACATCTTCATGGGGAATGATAGAAAAATGGAAGTTGAAGGGAAAGGAAATGTGGAGATGGAAAATGGAGAGTTTCAAGAGGTTCTCTATGTTCCAAACCTAAGTTCAAATCTCCTATCAATCTAACAAATCACTCACCTTGGAGATGGACATAGAGTTGAGTTCCTTCCAGACTTGGTTCAAGTGCACATTATTAAAGATGATTCCTTGATTTTAGTGGGGAAAGTGAATGATAATAAGAGGTTGTACTCTTTCTCTCATTTTGTGCCCAAGTCTCCTTCAAAGGCCTTGTTATCTCAATCTAATTCAAACATGCAATTATGGCATGAGTAGTATGGTCATCTTGACTACTGCTTTCTTCAACAACTTTGCAAATACCAAATGGTAAAAGGTTTACCTCAAATCAACTTTTCCAAAGGTGAATGTTCAACAAATTTAGTGGATATGCATCCAAAGGGGAATTTCAAAAGAGGTAAGTCTTCAAGAGAAACAAATGTTCTTCAAATGGTTCACATGGTATTAGTAGGTCCTTTTGCAATCAATCAGTGTCACTAAATACTCACTTTTGTTGATGAATTTTCAAGGTTCACTTGGATCTAATTTCTTCATAATAAGAATGAAGTGTTGGACAAGTTTCTAGCCTTCAAGACTCATGTAGAATAGAAATCCAGGAAAGCCATCAAAGTACTTCGAATGGACAATGATAGCATGTATGTAAACAAAAGACTTACAGGATTTTGCAAACATGAGGGAATTGATCTTCAGACTCCACCAGCATTCAATCCGTATAAGACAGATGTTGTAGCATTGAGGATTAGAACTCTTAAGTCTATAGAAAGTTGCATGATACATGCCAAGTCTCTAGATCCACCATTAAAAGTTGAAGCAATCTCTTGTGCCACTCACATTCTTAATCATTCTCGTTTTGAGGCATGGTGTAGCAGAAAACCTATTGTGACACACTTCAAAGTCTTTGATTATCCTACATGGGAAAAAAGATCTTCTAGGGGATGCAAGACATAGTCATCTCAACCTTGTACTTTCATTGGTTATGAAGATAGTGTGAAGGCATAAAAACTTCTAGATCTAGAGACACATCAAATTTTTTTGGAGAAGGATGTTTACTTTGAGGAAAGTTCACCAAGCTTGTCCTCTATTCCTCTTTGCACATCATACAGTGTGGAAACTGATAGTTACACCAGCGATAGTGCTTCAACAGATTTAGACATGTGGGGTTCTATTGATAGTTGTAGTGAGAGGTCACTTCATCAGTTTAGTCTGCATGCATACATAGACATAGTGATAGGTTCAAAATAGTAGGGTACATCCAATTTTCTAGATATAGGTTCAGTGACAGATTTGGGAGATAGTATTGATGATCTACCTCTTCTTCTTGATGCAAAATTACCTTCTTCAGTTGTCACAAGGGCTCCATCTGACTCTCTTTTTCATTCTCTACATGATCAATCCTCATAGGTTGAAGTGCTTGTGGATACTTATAATCAGTAGTTACAGCAAGGTTCTTCATCAGTTACAGGGATAGATAGTTCTTTGGGATAGGTTCTTCATCCAGTTGAGTAGGTTTTAGGGACATCATTTATCCACAGGATTCTTTCCATGCATAATGGAAGCATCTCATTTTTACCCTTGGCCTTGTTTTTTCCTAAGGGGAGGAACACCATTTTACAGTCTTGGATTAGCTTCTTCATTGGAGCATTCACTGTTTGGCATTCTTCTTTTGGGAGGGGAGCCCATCCTATCTCTCTTCCTCCTCTCATCATTCTCTTATGTATATACTAGATGTATTTCATAATGGGGGGGGGGGTGTTCTTGATTACTCCATCTATCCATGCATCCATATTTAGCTCTCTTTTTGGGGGAGGGATTTTCCCATAAGGTTTTCCCTCTTTCCTCACTTTATGGGAGATTGCATATCATTATGTACATGGGTATCTAACATGGCCTAGTAGTCAGGACCCATTCTACATTGCATCCTAGATTTCATAACCTTAAGGGAATTTCCATAAGTTGCACTTAAGGGGGGGTGTTGGTGTAAATAATTATTTACTTATTACACTTACTTATGTTTACTTAGGTTAATGTATTATTTAATTAGTTTACATTATTTTATTATTTATTTAGGTGAGACACTTAGGAGTTTGTGTACTCTCATTGAGTTACACAAATCTAATTATGAACATGGTGTCTACAACATAGGAGTATGCATCATTCACTGAGTTGTCATGTTGACAACACAGTTATCCACACTCCTCATTTAGCACATGTTGTCTACACCACTGATTTACGTGCTACACCATTGTAGGCTTATCCTCACATCATCACACTTAATTCTATGCTTAATGGAGGATAAGCCATATCTAGTGGACATGTGCCTAGTTGTATGACATATCATGATGCTAACTTCTATGCATTCTAGAAGCTCTCCTGAGGCCTTTATATACATGCACTCCTAGTGTACTCTCAAGTTGGCTAAGCTAGCATATTGAATAAATATCATCATTCTGATCATACTTTATCTATTTTGGTCTATTTTGTTCTTGTGTTGAGTTCTTTAGTTCTTGGGTGAATTCTAGCCTAAGCCAAATTCTTATAGATTTATTTAGTGGTAACTATTTCACCCCTCCCCTCTTAGTTACTCTTATATTTCCAACAATTGGTATCAGATCTTTTGGTGCTTGCAAAAAAGGTTTCAAGAACATAAACATGAATAAAAGAGAGATTCCCAAGATGAATAGAGATAACATTGAGGCATAACATGACCTTATGAAGTTGCACTTGGAAACTATTAGTGATTCAAGTTTGAAATATTTGGAAAATGCTTACAAGGCTCCTATTAGAACATTGACTGCAGAGGTAATTGTTGAAAAGAAAAATCATAACATTATGATGAATGGCATTGCGTCAACTCTTAACTATGTTGAATTTTATGAGGTCAATGAATGTGCTACTGGTCATGACATGTAGACCAAACTAAAGGATATTTAGGGAGATGATGATATTGTGAAAAGAGCCAAAGTAGAAAGCTTGAGAGGTTAGTTTGATTAGATGAAGATGAGAGAGGATGAAAACATTGCAAAATATGTTGAGAGAATCAAAGGTAGTTTCAGTACCATCAAAGCCTCTGGTGGGACAATTCAAGATGTGATAGTGGTAAGAAAGGTACTCAAAACCCTTCTTCTTATCTATGCAATCAAAGTGTCTACTATTCAAGAGATGAGATGTGATCCAAATAATAAGACAAATTTGGATGCTCTAGTTGGAAGATTGACTACAATTGAGCTAGATAAATTATGATAATTATACCCCTAGTTCTAGCAATCTTGAGTTTGCATTTGAGACCAAGTTGTTAGTCAAGAAGAAAGCCAAAAGGTCTAAAGGAAAATAATCTAAAACTGAAGAGGAAGATAGTTCTAACAATGATCTTGAAGCCACTAAAGAATTTCTTGCAAGAAGGTATCCCAAAAGTAAAATAAAGTATAAAGGTAAGATTCCTCTAATCTACTTTTCTTGTGAAGAGGTTGGTCACATTGTTGCAAGGTGTCCAAACAAAGAAGACCAAGATGAAAAGAGGCATAGCAAGCTCAAAGGAAAGAAGGATTTTGAGAACTTCAAGGACTACAAGGACAAAGGTAAAAAATCTTGTTTTATGGCTAAAGATTTAGATAGTAGTGATGATAATGAGATAGTCTATATTATTATAAAAGTTGAATTTGGTGATGAAGGATATAAAATGAAACTTATCTCTCATGTTATAAAAAATGATACATGGATTATTGATAGTGGTTGTTCACATCATATCATTGGTGATGAAAAAAAGTTTGAACATATGGAACACTATGATGGTGGAAATGTAAGACTTGGAAATAATGAACCATGATGCATAAAGGGAAAAGGTTGTATTTCAATAACCAATGAACTTAGATATGATAATTCTTATTTCATTGAAGGACTAAAGCATAATCTACTGAATGTGGAACTAAATAAAATTGGATTCAAGGTAGACTTCATGAATGGGAAGGCCAAGCTGCTAGATGGAAAAGGAAATCTAGTTGGGTTTGGTAACCAAACAAAAGGTAACTTATTCTACCTAGATCTTAGTGAAAGTTCATGTTTCATTGCTCAAGTAGAAGAAAATAGGTTGTGTCATAAAAGGTAATGTCATGTGAAATTTGATAATCTGATCAAAATAAGAAAGAACAAAAGAGTGAGAGGTATTCCTAGTTTGAGGAAACCTAATATGGGCCTATGCAAAAACTATCAAATTGGTAAAATGGGAAAGACAAGTTTCAAGAGAAAAAAATATCATTCTGAAGAAGTCTTGGAGCTAGTTCATACAAACTTATGTAGACCTATTGGAATTTAGAGCTACAATGGAGATAAGTATTTTATTCTTTTTGTTGATGATTATTCTAGAATGATGACTGTAGTGTATCTGAAAGATAAGTATGAATCATTTCAAAAGTTTAAGTCATATTTGGAAAGAGTAGAGAAAGAAACTATAAAGAAGCTGAAGTTTTTGAAGTTAGATCAAGGTGGTGAATTCATTTCCAATGAATTCAATGAATTTTACACTAAAAGAGGAATTAGAAGGAATAAATCAGTACTGTAGTGCATACCTTGAACAAAGACTCAAATCAAATTCCTTATGAACTATGATGTGGCTACAAACTTAGAAAAGTATTTGGTAGAATATGTTATATCTTTAAAGAATCTAGGAAAGGTAAATTTGATGTCAAAGGTGATGAAGGCATATTCCTAGGATATTCCTGTAGAAGTAAAGCACATAAATGTTTGAATATGTCTACTCATAAGATCATAAAAAGTGTACATGTGAGAATTGACAAGTTTGCAAAAAAGAGTGAAGAAGAAAGAAGCAAAGGAGCTGACTACTACATAAATTTTATCTACTATGAACCTGATACATTTCCAAATCCAATTGGAAGTTAATAGACATCACCTCCTGAGTCCCCAAAATCTCCAAAAGCTACCTAGTTGCTACTAGCACAACCTAAGTCATAGTCTAAAGGACCCAAGTCATAGTCAAAGACTATCAAAATGTTACTAGAGAAAACTAACTCTAAAGGAACCGAGTCATAGATAGTGGGACTCTAGCTTGATACCAAATATCATAACAAGGCTAGTGAAACAAGTTTTAGATTCAAAGTACCTATGTTAGCAATATATGTTAGAAGGCACCATGCACCAAATTAGATCATTGGAGACAAGTCAGATAAAATAATGACAAGAAATGAATTGAAAGGTACATGTTTCCTTACTAAATTTGAAACTAGATTAGTTAAAGATGCTTTGGATAATGAAAGCTAGATTGAAGCAATGAATGAAGAGATAGAGTAGATAGAAAGGAATAAGACCTAGACTCTTGTTTCTAGACCCAAGGATAAGAATGTAATTGGCACTAAGTGGGTTTTTAGAAATATATTGAATAAAGATGGAGAAGTTTCTAGAAACAAAGAAAGGTTAGTATGAAAAGGTTATTCTCAAGAAGAAGGTATTGATTATGGTGAACATTTTTCTCCTATTGCAATATTAGAAGGTGTTAGGACCTTACTTGCTTATGTTGCACATAAGGGATTTAGTTTTCATCAAATGGATGTGAAATCTACATTTTTTAATAGAATTCTTGAAGAGAAAGTTTACATAAAACGACTAGATGGTTTTAGATATCCTAGCAAAATGATATGGTTTGTAAACTACAAAAAACATTGTATGGTCTCAAGAAAGCTCCTAGAACTTGGTATGAAAGACTTCATAACTACTTGATGAAGATTAGTTTTCAAAGGACTAATAATAACAACAACCTATACACCAAAGAAGGACCAAACAAGAAGATTGTAATGGAAAAAATCTTTGTGGATGACACATTATTCACAGGAAATGATGACTTATACAAAGCATTTTTAGAAAAGATGAGTAAAGAATTTGAGATGTCCATGTTTGGAGAGATAAAATTCTTGGTTGGATTACAGATTCAATAGAAGAAAATGGTATTTTTATTACTCAATCCAAGTACATCAAGGAGATACTAAAGAGGTTTAGAATGGAATATTCAAGACTAGTTGGAACACCTATGTCTACTGGACACAAGTTTTCCAAGAATAATGATTCTAAAGAGGTATATTAGACCACATATATATCAACGATTAGTAAATTGCAATATGTAGTGCAAACAAGCCTGATATTGCATTGGTAGTTGGTATGGTCGCAAGATTGTTAACAACTCTTAAAGAAAATCACATGATGAAAATCAAAAGAATCATGAGCTATCTAAAAGGTATGAAGACTATAGATTATGGTACAAGAAAGGAGGCAATATGGATTTGAAAGAATTTATAGATGTTGATTGGGCATGAAGTGTTGATGATAGGAAGAGCAATAGTGGTGGAGCATTCTTTTTTGGTAAAAGACTAGTAACTTGGACAAGTAAGAATCATAATTGTATTTCTTAGTCTATAGCTAAAGCAAAGTATGTTGCTACAACAGTTAATTATTCCAATGTTGTTTGGTTCAAGAAAATATTGGCAAGTATGAAGGTAGAGATCAAGGATCTAGTGGTTATCTTCTATGATAACATTGGTGCAACTAATATATCAAATAATCCCTTGATGCATACCAAGACCAAACACATTTCTATAAAATATCATTTTCAGAGAGAATTGGTGCAAGATAAAGAGGTATGATTGGAATATGTGAATACTAAAGAACAAATTGCTGACATATTCACTAAGCCATTACCTAAGGATGCATTTTTGTATCTAAAAGGTAAGTTAGGGGTTATCCCCCTATCTGAAGCTTACTAAATGAAGTTTAGTGATGCATCAACAAGAGCATGTTCAAGATTAGCCAGTTGATGCAATATCAAAAAGAATAGATTTCATATAAGTTGGTACATGAGGTACATTGACATTCACTGAATATTGTCTTTGGCATAAGATGTAAAAGAGGGTGAGTTTTCTATCATATCAAAAAAATTTTACTTTAAAAGGTCAAAGAGGAAGAGTTTTCTGTCATATTCTTTTATATATGTTAGAGTTGTCTAAGTGGGAGAATAAACTTGGTTTTATATCAAAGAAGGAGAATTTTCTATCAGAAGAAGATGTTGAAGACAAAGTTTTCTGACAGAGGGAGAAATTGAAGGCAAAGGGAGTTCACACTAATAGAGGAATTTCTCATGGATGAGAATCAAAATGAAACTAAGGATATTTTCCTTACTTTATTTTTCTCTAAATTTTCATTGTATTTTGACATGTGTTTTCATCAATGCCAAAGAGGGGAATTGTTGAAAATAATTAGTTAATTGTGTATTGTCTTTGATGTTACACAAAGTGTCATATATTGCCCAGATAGTGAATGTTGAGCTCACTTAGGCAATGAAGATAGTTTTTTGTATCTACTGAGCATTCCAAGTGTTTGCTAAGTTCATAAGGCAATGACTATCGAGTTCACTCAGGTGTCAAGGAGAAGTTCACAAATGTTGAATGTTAACTAAGCTCACTCGAGTAAGAGAGGAAAATTTGGGTGGAACCAGTGTTAATTGAGCTCACTTGATTACCAAAGGAACTTTGTGAAGATGTAATGTTAACTAAGTTTACTTGGTTAGTATAGGAAAATCATTTATGAGTTAGTGTCTATCGAGAAGGGTCCACTAATGAAGAATTTTCTTATTTTGGTATATTGAGTTCAATGGATTTGTTTTTTGGTTCTAGTAGAGTAAGGAGATGAATATTGATTATTCCAAGTTATATTCAAGCCAACTTGACAATGTCTATGATATAAATATAAGGCCAAGTTGAGGATTGAATGTGAGAAAGTGTATGAAAGAATAGAAGATGCTAAGAGGAATAAAATTGGAAGGATAAGCATAATATCCTTGAGGAGCTGCAAAAATATATTTGATCAGGAAGGATCAATTATTCAAGCCACAATTGAGATCTATAATCAACAATTCAATTGCATAAGAAATCAGGTCATCTCATTGTTACTCTCTAACCATTGTAGTAGTGATCTAAATCTCTTAATAGAGTTAGCTCAACAACTATTTGTAAATCCTCTAACAAGGTGACATTTCTATATTGACATGTCTAAAGACCTCTAACAATTCCACTTCGAATAGGGTGATTAAATCCTCTAATAAGGTCACAAATAATAGTGTTTTTTGTAATCTTTAATAGGGTTGGCTCCTAACAGGGCTCACTTCAGAAGAGTGAAAAAATAATAACTAGTTGCAATTGGTGGTTTTTCCCAAATTGGGTTTTCATGTTAACATCTTGGTGTCACTTGTGTTCAAAATAATTATTACATTTGTATGCAACTAAGATAGTTAAGGTTCATCATAGAAAATATCATAAGATTTTCATATCAAGCATTTGTTGAGCTATAGTTGCTATTTCAGTGCTTACCATGTTATAAAATTTGCTAGTGTAAACCAAGTGCCTGTGTGTTTTTTGTGCAATAGTATTTTCGGTAGTGTTATGTTTTGTGCTAACATATAAGGGATCTAAAATTTATTTTAGTGCTAACTAATTCACCCCTCACCTCTCAGTTACTCCTCTTATATTTCCAACACAAGCTGACTTTGTTGATTTCTTGGGAGATGTAAAATGTGTTGAAGATAAGATTGATGAGTTAGATCATTAAATTCAAGGAGGAAATTATGTAAAGAATTAATAGATGGATTCTAAAAAAATTTGTATAGGATGATCAAGAAGATGAGCAGATACATTAAATCAAGATGAATCTGATCATAAACCCTAGGATCTACAATGGATGTAGAAAATGGTAAAGCATAAGTTTCCCATTTAAAGACATACATAATCAATTATTGAGTACAATGTACAATCATGTCTAGTCAAGCCAAGACAAGCCCATTGAGTGTATGTATGAGTGATTTTGTATGTGAAGAGTGAGATATAGAGAGAGGTCGATTAGAAGTACACAAGTGTGTAAATGTGAAGCTAAAGGAGAAAGCTTGCAGATATAATGCTATTGTTGATAAAAAAATTAGAGAAGAAGTATTAAGTGTTGATAAGAAGAGTGGACTAATTTCTTGAAGGGTCACCAAGAAAATTAGGATTAGAGATGATAGTGAAAGGCTTATCAATGAACCAACATAAGGATCAAGTAGAGATCCAAAATAGAAAAAGTGAGTTGTAATCATAAAGATTAAACCTACTATTTTATTTCTTATCATTGTAAATAGTTTGTGTTGAAATCCTTTTAATAGAGGTTAACCTAACAATCATTTGAAGACTTAACAGTCTATGTAAATCCTTTAACTGGATGACATTCTAAATGGAATGATCAATGTCCTCTTACATGGCTACTCCTAACAAGGTGATTACATCTTCTACCTAGGTCACATTTAACAATGTATATTATCCCCAAATTAGATTTCCATTTAAAATCTATGTCAAATTGTGATGAATGTTTACATTTGATAATGTTTTCATTATGAAATGCAAGTTATGTTTATGATAGTTTTATAATAGTGACCAAGAAACACCCGAATAAGAAGAATAGTGAAGTAATTAATGTTTAATTGTTCAAGTGGTACATATAGACCTTGAGTAACTAATTCACCCCCCTCTTAGTTATTCTAAGCATTTCTAATAGCATGAAATAAATTTCTCCCTATGGTTGTTTGAAAATTAATGTCTAATGTTATTAACCTCAAAAAAAAATTATCTCTCTAAATCTAAGATCTTTAATCATTTCAAAAACTAATTGACATATTCCAATTTGATTATAGTTTTCAAAATATTTATTCCAAATTCTTTTAACCACTCTTCCACATACTTTTGGTAATTCTATCATACATTGGCTTCACAATATTTTCATCAATTTTGATTAGAAACATTTAGTTTCTAAGGATTGTTCTAGGAGGTGTTACAATTAGTGGATTCTCTTTATTTTAATTAGGTGCATTAATCACATCATATTGAAATGGTGTATCAAACTAAAATTTCATCTCATGCATTCATTACATAAATTTAAATTGGTAGTGCTCATTACATTGAGTTTGAATTCATGTATGTTTATCATTTTGATTTGGTACATTCATCATATCAATTTGAATTACTACATCATCATCATTTTCATAAGGTGCATCATCGTCATATATATCCAAACCAAACATTGATATCCATATCATCATGAGACCAATTTGAAATATTAACTAAGTATACAATGACATAAAATCTAAATCTCCAAAATATACAATGCCATAAACTCATAATGTTACCATAGTCAATATATACCATAAACTATTTAGATTAATATATCACCAAATAAATCTTTCCAAACCAACATCAAATCTAAACCAATGTGTAGAGATCTCTAAGAGCTTTCCGTTGACTACTCAAAGTTCAAATTTGACTCTATATGCCCAAGTTATGCCCTAATTTGTGCTCAAAATAAACAACATCTAAATTTTAGGCTCTTAAAACTTGACAAAATTTCAAAATTATAGAACCAAACCTACACCAAGTTGTAGTGCTATGAATTATCTTTCCAATGCTTTTAAGAAGTCTGAAATCTGATATCCTAAGAGAAAGTTATGGCCTATGGCTATTAGTGTTTAGTTTGGATATATATGATGACTTGTTGGGTTTACAAGTTTTGCAGTGTTGTAAGTAGTTTATACTTATAGGTTTCATTTATAACTTGGTTATGGGTTGTCTTTCCCCATTGATTTTTCATTGTTGAGACATATTCAGATTGGAGGCTTGTATTTGGGTTGTCTATGCCCTAAGTCACAAAATTTGGTGATTTTTTCTTCATGTAGAAAGGGATGAGATGTTGTTACTAGGTATAGTCATAGCAGAGGATTGTGGTCGATTATTTTATGCTAATAGGTTGGACATATTGAGAGTCAGATGCTTAGTTCATGGATGTGATCATGGTGTCATAGATTTTGGCTTTTCATGATTGGATATATAAGTACATCCTTTTTGTTCATTGGTTTGGATTCCTCATTTGGTTATGATAGTGTTACCCTACTTTTAACACCCACATTCTAAACTCCAAAGCTAACTCTACAAAGTCAATTTTGATTGGTTTTTAATTGTTGATGATGGTTTATGAACTATGATCTATGAAGAAAATAGTATCTTAAAGAGATGTCGAAGTTGAATCATCAAATTCAGACCAAAGTTCAGCTTCAGATTCAGAGTTAAGTTCAGATAAATAATTATAGGTGCAACATACTTGTATTGAGTTGAACTTGAACTTGAAGAAAAGGTTGCAACTTCAACTTCAAGTTCAAGTCCAAGTTTAGGTGTGTAAAATCCACGTTCCCATTTGAAGTTCAAGCTTTGAGTTTGAGGTTTTTAGCATGTAGATCTATCAATCTAGTTGCAGGTTAATGTTCAAGCTTTGAAAAACAAGTAACCAGTGCAGGATTCACAACCCCAACCTCCAAGTCCAAAGTCATACACTCACGTCAAATGGTGTCAATGGTTAAGTGGTCCAAGCTCAGTTACATAGATGAACAAGCTAGTGGCATGATTTGCAAGCATCACCCAAAACACTCTCTTAACATTAAGAGCCTAGTAAGTGGGAAACCATAATAGTCAGAAAGCTTGACTAAGCCCTTTACTTTCTTCCACATTACTCATCTGTGCTAAACCTCTGATAATACCTGATAGCCACATATCTATTGGCCAAAGGCATTGAGTGAGTAACATTGAAAATGGAGATATCAAGATCAGTGACTTCACAGAGTTTCATCCTCGAATGTAAAGGTGACTGGATTTGAAACTAAAATTATGCCAAATAAGAGTCACCAAACAAGTGACATGTTTTAGATGTGCTGTCGGAAAAGAAAAACAAAAAAAAAAAGTGAGATGAGAAGACACGAGCTGGGCAAGGAAGATCACCGTGAGAATGACATGGAACGCAAGTGCTCTATTTCTATGTAAAGGCACTCCATACATAACAAGAAGAAAAGTGCTTGAATAAGTCATCAATTGGGCCATGTCTTAACATAAGTCTAAGACAGTCAATTGATTTGGTGACCACTAAATACATGCAAATAATAGGCACCTTGAAAGAGTTGCAAGTAATAATAAGTGATGCAAACTACAAGTGATGTGTTGGGTTGCATGGAGTGCAATAATGTTACAATTAATAACATCTTGCATGCATAGTGTTGAGCTTGACCTTTATTGACATCTCCTAATGTCACCTCCAATATGCTCGGCTACCATCATGTGGTGTCTGGATTAGAGAAAACTGTCATCCATACCATTCAAGTTGACTCAAACAGAGAACACAATACTCGACAGAGGTTATTTCTAAGTGCAAAGATATAGAGTGTTGTTGATATAATTTTGGAGACCACGTTAAAACCGAGACTATGGCCACCATGCCAAGATGAAGGCTCTTCTATTATCGGTTGTTGCAGAGTTTTCTTATAGGTATACCATGAATCAAATCTCTCAGTGCCACATGGAATGAAATTGGAAAGCATATCAGTTATTGTCACATTCCCAATTTCCAATGACGCTCACTGATAGGAAAATAGAAGAGATCAAGTTGAAGTTGACAGAGAGTATTGTTTGGAGGTTTTTGTTTTGCAGATTGTGGAGTGGCTCTTTAAGAACATATCTCACATCCATACAAAGTGCAGTCATATCACCTGAGGTTGACTACAGCTCGTTTGGCAAAAAGATCTTGAAAGATAACTACATATTCGATATGAAAATCTGCTTGTGGAACATGATAACATGCAGAAATTTATATAGGAACACAAGGAAAGAATAGCTAAACAAAATGATACTAGCAAAGGGGATCATAGCAAACTTGAGCTAGCATAGTCATCTTCTTACCAGGTTGATGTAGGCAAATTAGATACTAAGAAGGTTGTGGATGGCAGCAACCCCAAGTTAGCACAATTGGCTTCATGCCAGGTCAATGTTGGGGAAATAGAAACTAAGGTGGTTGTCACAGATGCCTTGGAAGTTTCATCTGAAGGCAATGATATTTCAATGCAAGACAAGAGGGCTCTTAATGATCATCATTCTTTTTCACCAGTCCAGGATGGTGTTGGGGAGGCTAGCACTTCTGGTCAAAACAAAGATAAGGTAGAAGATTTTGAAAAGGCTATAGATACAAAGACTGAGCATGCACTTAAGTTGGATGGACCTAATGCTATTTTAGAGCATGAAAAAGATGATCAAATTCCACATGATGAGGCCAAGTAGGTGGTTGTTTTAGATGAGCAGACTCTTGTTTTCCTTGGTGAACTTGAACAAATTGTTCAACATCAGAGTGACATAATGGATAGATTTCATAGCCAAATTTTTGTTACAGATGATATGGGTGCTCAACATGAAAAGCAACATAATAGCGATATGGTGGCTTAGGAAGTGGGTTCAAATACTATTTTCTTATATGATAATGTTGAACAATCAGACCAACATAATACAAACATGATAAATCAATCAAATGGTGAGAATGGTGCTTCAATGGTTGAGAATGTTGAACAAGCAAACCAACATGAAAAAACGCATATTAGCGGTAGACAAGAGTTCCCTAATGATGGCTCATTATAGGAACGACATGTGTCATGAAAGAAATAATAATTCCTACACCTTTGTTTTCATAAATAACATAATATTGATAAACATGATAGATATTATGGGCCTAATCTGAGAAAGTGAAAAATTATGAATTGTTAATAATGCCAAGTGTACATCTCTATCCACACATTTGAGAAGGTGGAGAGAATTGGTTATTCCCAAGAATCAGTTACAAGGGAATTCAAGGGAGAAAAAGAAAGGAGAAGGTTAAACAAAGGGTTCTTTTTCTGGGCTAGAGGTTCTATAGCTGCTATAATAGGTGAGAAGATAGCTCTAGTTAAAGAGGAGGGAGGGTTGTTCTTTTTTTATTTTGGAGCAAGTTCTATAGCTGCTTCAGGGGAAGAGAGATTGGTTTTGCAGTCTGTTTGTAATGGAAGGATGTGATAATACTATTGTTATTCCATTATGTTTTTGAAATAAAGAGGATATGCATGTGTTTGATTCTATAGTCTGTACACTCATATTTCTAGTTTAAAGGATCTTATGGTCTTTTATTTCCATGTTTTAGACACAGTGATATCCATTACATCATATTTGTGATGTATGCAATCTTATGATTGATGCATTCACATTTTTCACATGCTAATACCTGCAACCTCTCTTAACTCTTCTGTAATGCAATGTGGGATGTTGAATAAGTAATCATAGGGTTATTTATTTTTCTTCCTTTCTTTAGTCATAAATTTGATAATCACATTCACCTAATGTTGATGGGCGGATGTTAGAAACCCTTTTGTGTCCTCAGGTTAAAGGCACAACCAAGTATCACATTCATTGAATATCATTTGTGAGGGAGCTGTACCTCTCAATTCAGAGGAGGATTATCAATAAAATGATAATCTATCCATCTATTAGTATATTTTGTCTTTCTTTTCAGGTGTATTGAGTCACGTTCTGTAATTCTTGTTGAAAGGAAAAACTGTTTACTAACAGATAGTATATCTTCTTGGTTGAGGATCATGGTTATTTGGTCTCTTTTGAGGAGTTCATAATGTGCACTTTGAGTTCTTTGATGGTTTTATGCCTTGGTTTATTCTCATGGTTAGAGGATGATTTTTCATCATGATGTCATGGATAGCTTGAATACATGATTTAGTGGGAGCTTGTGATAGTGATGAGGTAACAGTACATGATTAGTTCTTGGTTTAGTTTGTATCTTCTTAGTTTGGAGATCTTGGTTTCACTTGGTATTAATACTTTTGTTGTGTAGGTGTAGACCTAGAGGATCTTCGTGTAGGAGATGGATTTTATGATGCCATAGGTGACTTGGTACCATTTTTGAGTGGGAGTTGTTGGCATTGATATATTTATTGAGTGTTTATAGATGTTAGAGGTTTATCATAGATCCTATTGCTATAGAAGAATCTTTGACATTTGCATGGTGCACTTGTTATCTTCATGGTGTGTGAATATGGTTAGATCTTGAGGACTCATGGGGTTCTTTATTACCTTCATGGTGTGTGGAGATGGTTGCATCTTAAGGACTAATGGGGTTCTTGGTAAAGGTGTGGTTTATGCTTTCATTTGATATGTTATCCTTGGTATGAGGATGGTTTCATTATTATGTCATGGTATACTCTTGATACACATTTAGAGTTGTGACATGTTATAGTATGTTCATATGGAGTATTTTATCTCTTTGATTTAGATGGTTAGATCATCTTGTCATGTTTATGTTCCTGATACCATATTTAGAACTTTGACAATGATCTTGGTTTAAATTTCTTGGTATTGTGTACATTGATCATAACCTGAATACTTCATGATATTGCTATGTTGTATTTGGATTTCACATAGATTAACTGGTTACAAATGCTCATGGATACTCAGAGATGGTTGTGATGCTAATTTCTCTTGGATTAGAGAAGTATTTTTTGGGATAGCTGATGGTTTTAGCAGGAAGTCCGAGTGGCATTCACCTAATATGGACCTGAGAGGAGATTGTTCTTAGATGAGTCTTGGTTGGAGACTTCGATATCTTGATGATCATTCTCATACCCTACTCTTGGTCTACTCGATAGTTTAGTATTTGAGAGGTATAGCTCATTGTTTTCTCTAAGATGCATTAAATTTATGTTAGTCTTTCATAGATATGGGTCTTGAGCTATGGTACATGAGTTAGTTCTAAAGGGTTCATTTGAGAGATGGTTTAGCATTGGTTATCTCCTTTTTCATATGTTGTTATGTTGTTTGAGTTTGGGAGATGGTTTTATGTTGGGCATATTCCTTGGTTTAGGAATGGTTTATGAGTTTGATCTTGTTGTGAGAGGCTTACATCCATGATTAGTTATCTGGTACAATTTGGGTGTTGTTGAGGTTTCTTAGTTGGGGTTTTATGGAGGAGATCATACTTGCACAATTTACATCTAGAGGTGTGTGTAGAAAGACATGATAGAGGTTAAGATTTGCATGGTTTCCATTTGGTCTTGGTTATCTTCTTAGATCTTTGATTTTTTCTACATTAGATTTGAGATTGGTTAGAGATTGTGATCACTAGCTTGTGTTCATGTATGTCATGTGAGAGGTGACATGGTTATTCCTTTATCTCTTTCTTTTTTTGGTTGTGGAGAGTTTGGGAGACTATTAGAGACTTGTTATGAGAGTTGTTCTTCTAGGTTATTGGTTTATGTGTTGTGGATGTCCTTGCAACTACATGGATTCACTTCTTTGAGATATTGTGAGTAGATTGGTTATAGATTTGACATTATCTTTTGTAGTGGGAGCTTCTTGGTATATATGTGGGAGGTATTGCTCTTGAGGCTTGTGATTGTAGGTTATAGATTGGATATGTTGATGATGTGAGATTCACTTGTTATACCTTTGGAAGTATGCATAGTTGGATGGGTGTGATTTCAGCTATGGATATTTTGACAACTATAGATAAATGTGATTATCTTTTGGATTAGGCTTTTGTGCTTGGAATTTTAGTTGGTATAGGATTTTATGATCTTCTAATGCAAAAAGTTGGGTGGTTTTCTCTATGGATGGCTTCTATGTATGTATGGTGATAGTGGCATAATAGGAAGTGAGATCATTCATGTTTGAGATGCTAGATACTTTGATTTTGTTGCAAGTACCAGGATGGAGCACTTCATGTACTTTGATCCATGATGGTGGATGTGCTAGGAGGGATTGTTCTCTTGTTCATTTATGCTGCTATAGATTAACCCTATGCAATGTATACAACAAGTGGGAGATTTTTGAGATAATGGGTGTTGCATACATTGCATAATATTGTTATATTGTATTTTAAAAAAAAATTATTATGTAATTTTGCTGATGGACATGCAACATATAAAGATTCCCATGAGATATACTTGATGAGTTGTATTATAATTATTTAATATTGTGGAAAATAATTAAAATTCCAATATTAAATGTGGGGTCAATGGGTTAGGTACTACATGGTTTTAGCACATGGTTTATGTAATACCACTTGGTTATTCTGTGAGACTTGCTACTATATAAGCAACCACAAGGGTAGTTTTTGGTGTGATAAAAGTGAGAAAGAAGAAGGCAAAAATGGAAAAAGTCAAGCAAGACAAGGCTTGATAGGTTAGCCAAGGGAGCATTTGTGAAGGTTGAAAGTATAGAATGTGATGTAAAGATTCATGCTTGTTCACATAATTTTCTTAGTTGTGGATATGGATTTGAAGGCTTCAATGGTTGTATTGCAATGGTGTTTTTTGTTGAATAATACATAGTGATAGATTCTTTTAGAGGCTGGGTTTTTTCCCTCAACGAAGCTTTCTCAGGGTATATCTTGTGTCACATTTTTTTGGGTATGTTGTCTATTCTCTTGAATGTGTATTTTAAGTAAATATTTATTTCAAATCTATTATGGATTATGTGGAAATGGTTATATTTTTTCTTTCAAGTTTCCTTATAGTTTACTAGTGCTCAATATTAACTAAACTTTACTAGGCTTACACTATTTCACTTAGCTTACACTAAAATTGACTTTGCTCAACTCCAACTAATTTTTTTCTTGGCTTGCACTAAATTTTTTTGGCACCTATTTTCCACTTGGTCAAGCTTGGCAGAAAAACTTTTTTTAACTTGTTCTTCTAAACTTAATTAGTGTAACCAACCTTTGCAACATTAAGTAGATTTTCAATCCACTATACTATCACTATCTTAACTGATTCTTGTACTCTTTTTCATATCATAACTAAACCTTTCCTCTAGGTGCTATTGTTATCTAATTTGATCAAATTCCCTTCATCAATCAAAGCAAATGACAACACTTAAATCATATAAGAAATTTTCTTACCAAGAAGTAACAGGTTTGACATCAGTGATAAAATAATGATTGAAACACATTTATCATGCTTGTATCAATCAATTTTCAACAATATTTGTCTTTGGCATTGATGGCAAACCAAATTGACCAAAATTAATTAGTATGAGCAATTAGAATACCAAAAATAAAATAATTCCTTGTATTGAAATCTCTCCCTCTATTAGCAACTTACATCTTCTAAATAGGTTAAAAAATTCTATTATGATCAATAGACAATCAACTCATCCTTAGGACTCCCTCTTGATCACTTCTTAGATTTCTCTCAACATTATCTCCCTCTTATGAGGTAGATGTAATCAATAGATACACTTTCTCCCTCAACATATTGACTCCCTTAGTTCATTCTTTAGTACACTTTCTCCCTCTTTGACAACAATGCCAAAGACTTTTCATCTTCATATGCAAATATGAATATTTTTAGTTTCTCCCTCAATCACCTTGCTTGTGACTGATTTGTAGTTCCAAGTCTTTGATTACTTTAGGAAGCTCCTAAAGTAAGATTCACTGCATCATTGTGTAACATATGCCAATCAACTTGTTTGATGTAGGGAACTCCTCATGCTTCTTAGATAGTCTTTGATAGGGGTATCACCCTTAGTTTACCTCTTAGATACTCATGAGCATCCTTAGGTAATGTTTTTGTGAAGATATCAACTATATTCTTTTTTGTGTTGACATATTCCATCTTCATCTCTTTATCTTGAACTAATTCTCTTAAGTAATGACACTTGATTGCAATGTGCTTCGTCTTTGTATGCATCACAAGATTCTTTGACATATTTATAGCTCTTGTATTATCAAAACAAAGTATCATAGGTTTAGTGATTTTCTCCTTCATACCTTTGAGTAGTTGTTTAATCCATACAATATTTGTACAATTTTCTATAGAAAAAACATATTCAGCTTCAACAATAGATTGAGAAATGTAGTATTGTTTCTTGCTAGTCCATGTAACCAACCTTTTACCTAAGAAAAATGTCCCTCCACTAGTGCTATTTCTATCATCAATAATTCCATTCCAATCAACATCAATATAGGCTCTTAATTAAAATTTTCATTTTTCTTGTAGTATAGACCATACTCTGTTTCTTTCAGACACCTTATTATTCTCTTTACTGCCATCAAGTGATTCTCTCTAGGATTAGTAGAGAATCTTGTAACTATCCCTATATATAATGCAATATTAGATTTTCTATGTACTACGTATTGTAATTTACCAATCATAGACGTGTACAATGTTTGATTCACCTCAGCTAAACCATCATTCTTTGATAATTTATGTCCTATTACCATAGGTTTACTTACTAGTTTGGAATCTACCAATACAAAAAAATTTAATATCTCCTTAACATACTTTGATTGAGTGATCTATATACCATATTTCATTTTATATACTTGAAAACGCTCAAAGAACTCGATCTCTCCAAACATAAACATCTCAAATTCTTGCTTGATTTCATTTGCAAAAATATTACATAAAGTATCTTGACCTCCAAATGTGATATCATCAACAAAAATTTTAGATAAAAAAACACCTTTGTCTTTCTTTATCTTCAAGTATAGATTGTTGTTATCATTAGTCCTCTCAAATCTAATCATTACAAGATAATTATGAAGTCTCTCATACCATGCTCTTGGTGCTTTTTTCAAACCATAAAGAGCTTAGTGTAGTCTACATATCATGTTTTTGTTGTTAGCATCAACAAATCCTTCTAGTTGTTCTATATAAACCTATTCCTCCAATATACTATTTGGAAATGTAGACTTAACATCTTTTTGATAGACTTTGAAACCTTTTAATGAAAAGTAAGCAAGAAAAGTTCTTACTCCTAGTCTTGCAATAGGAGTGAATGTCTCTCCATAATCTAACCCTTCTTCTTGTGCATATCCTTTACATGCTACCTTGTTCCTTGTGGGTTCACCATTTTCATATAATTTGTTTCTATATACCAACTTGGTACCAATCGCATTTTTTTAATTTTGGTCTAGGAACTAGAGTCCATCTCTTATTTTCTCAATTTTTTTAATCTCTTCTTCCATGGCTTTACTCCAATCCACATCTTCTAAGGCATTTTTCATTATTTTGGGTTCTTGCATACTCAACAAACATGTATCATTTCTCAACTTGTTCCTTGTCATTGGTCTAGGATCTTTATTACCATTTATTTATGTAGTAGGATGATGTCTCTTGACATACTTAGAAAATCTTGGTTTAGTTTCAGCTTCTACATTTGGTCTCTCAACTTCTGAATCACTATGTACCTCTCTATCAAGTAGCTCAACATGTCTTTCATGTACACTAATTTCAGAATCAGAAAATGCCTTATCTTCATTCTATAACTAAGCACCTAAATGTAGTTTGATTCCTAAATGCAACTCAACATATAGTATGTGACTTAGTAGTCACTAAAACTTGCTATTGGTTTGGAACTTGGTTTACAACATCTTCTTCAGTAGGCATACCTTCATAAAAGTACACTAATGATATGTATTCTTCTAGTTCCTTGATAGGTTCAACCTCATATACTTCTATATATTCATCAAATTTCACATTTTGACTTTTGACAACTTTTTTAGTGTTAGTATTTAAACACTTATAAGCTTTACTTCTTGTTGAATAACCAAGAAATATACCTTCTTCACTTTTTCCATCTAGTTTACCATTCTTGAAATCTTTGACAATCTAACACTTGCTTCCAAATACCTTAAAATATTTTACATTGGGTGAGCATCCATACCATATTTCAAAAGGTGTTGAATGAGTACCTTTCTTGACTTGTACATGATTCAAGGTATAAAAAATTATACTTAGAGCTTCTCTCTAGTATTTCAAAGCAACATTTTTCTCCATCATGAGTGTCCTAGCACAATCCATTATAGACCTATTCCTCCTTTCTACAATTCAATTTTGTGGGGGGGTTCTAGGAACATATGTCTATCTTTTGATTCCTTTGTCATCACAAAACATCTCAAAATTATTTGATGTAAATTATCCTCTTTTGTTAGATCTGAAGTATTTCTAACTTTTACTTGTTTCTTTCTCAACTATTGCTAAGTACCACTTAAACAATTGGAAAGCATCAGATTTCTATTTTAGAAACATAATTGTCGTCATTCTAGAATAATCGTCAACAAGCAACATAATGTACTTATCTCCTTTATAGCTTTGCACTTCAATTGGTCCACACAAGTTAGTATGAACAATCTCTAATATTGCTCTAGAGATATGAGTCTTACTCTTAAAACTTGACTTTGTCATTTTTCTAAATTGATATTGTTTGCGAATTATATTGTCAAGCTTTTTCAACTTAGGAAAACCTTTAACTCTTCTCATACGACTAATACTAACCAAGTTATCAAAGTTAACATGACATAACCTCTTGTACCATAGCCACACATCATCAAATTCTATAACTAAACAAGTAACATCCTCTATATCAAGGTAGAATGGATTATTGTAAGGAAACTTGCAACAAAGAATATAACTATTTCCACATAACCCATAATAAATATGAATTAAATATATAATTGAAATCTACATGTAAGAGAATAGGAAACATACCCATAACATGTGACATAAGATATATCTTGGGAAACCCTCATTGAGGGAAAAATTTAGCCTCCAAAAGCATTCATCACCATGTATTATTCAATAGAAACATCACTGCAATAAACCCATGGATGCCTTGAAAGCTACAGACAGAACCAAGCAATCTATATGAACAAGCATGAATCCACACATCTCATGCCATGCTTCCAACCTTCATAAATGCTCCTTTGGCTAACTTGTCAAGCCTTTTCCCACTTGAATCTTTCCCTTTTTGCCTTCTATCTTGTCATATCAACAACTACCCTTATGGCTTCTTATATAGTAGCAAGTCCCATAGAACAACTAAGTGGTATTACATAAATCATATGCTAAAACCATGTGCTACCTAGTCCATTGACCCTACATTTAATATTGAAAATTTAATTCTTTTCCCCAATATTAAATAATTACATGAAATGTTATCACAATGTTACAATACAACTCATCAAGTATATCTCATGGGAATCTTTACATGTTGTACATCCATCTAGGTGCAACATTACATAATAAAATTAAATAATACAATATAAAAATATTATTGAATGTTTGCAACACCTATTATCTCAACAATCTCCCACTTGTTGTAAACATTTCATAGAATCAATCTGTAGCCACATAAATAAATAAGGAAAGAATCCCTCCTAGCACATTCACCATCATGGATCAAAGTACACCAAGTGCTACATCTTGGTACCCACATCAAAATCAAAGTATCCAACATCTCAAACATGAATGAAATTACCTCCTATTATGACCCTATCACTAAACATACATAGAAGGCATCCAAAGAGAAAGCCACCCAACTTGTCATATTAGAAGCTCATAAAATCATGTACCAACTAAAACATCAAGCACAAAAACCTGATGCAAAGGTAATCACATGTATCCATAGTTGTCAAAATATCCATAGCTGAAATAACACCCATAGAAAGTGCCAAACCCATCTAACTATCCATAGCTTCGAAGGTATACTAAGTGAATCTCACATCATCAACATATCCAATATATAACTTACAATCATAAGCCTCAAGAGAAATACCTACCACATCTATATGGAGAAGCTCCCACTACAAAAGATACTCACAACATCTCAAAGAAGTGAATCCATGTAGTTTTAAGGACATCCACAATACATAAACCAATAACCTACAAGAACAACTCTCATAAAAAGTCTCTGATATTCTCCAAAGATCTCCAAAACCAACATAGGAAAGAGATAAATAAAGAACCATGTCATCTCTCACATTACATACACGAACACAAACTAGTGATCATAATTACTAACCAATCTCAAATCCAATGTATGCAAAACTCAACATTCAGGAAGATAACCAAGACCAAAGAGAAACCATGCAAATCATGACTTGTATCATGTCCTTCTACACACACCTCTAGATGTAAACTATGTAATTATGTATCATTTTAGCAAGCTCTTGCTTAAAACCCTCATTTAAATGAAACATCCAAAAAATTCTTTTGCCCAACAATTTTACGTGTCCAAGATCTACCAATATCCTATCATAACAATAAACCCAAACACATTAGATCTACAATAAACAACTCATATATCTTGTCATTTCTTTTATCCTTCAATGCATTTGCATGGATTTAGTTTAGGGTTAAAAGACTACAACCTAGCTATAATACCACTTGTAAGGAAACTTGCAATAAAGAATATAACCATTTTCACATAATCCATAATAGATCTGAAATAAATATGTAATTAAAATCCACATGCCAGAGAATAGACAAAATACCCACAAAATGTGACACAAGATATATCCTAGAAAACCCTCATTGAGGGAAAAACCTATCACCATGTATTATTCAACAAAAACACCATTTCAATACAACCATGGAAGCCTTCAAAGCCATAGCCACAACCAAGTAATCCATGTGAACAAGTATGAATCCACACATCCCATGCCATCCTTCCAATCTTCACAAATGCTCCCTTCTAGGGTTACAAGACTACAACCTAGCTCTAATACCACTTGTAAGGAAACTTGCAATAAAGAATATAACCATTTCCACATAGTCCATAATAGATCTAAAATAAATATGTAATTAAAATCCACATGCAAGAGAATAGACAACATACCCACAAAATGTGACACAAGATATATCCTAGGAAACCCTTATTGAGGGAAAAACCTATCACCATGTATCATTCAACAAAAACACCATTTCAATATAACCATGGAAGCCTTCAAAGTCATAGCCACAACCAAGTAATCCATGTGAACAAGTATGAATCTACACATCCCATGCCATCCTTCCAATCTTCAAAAATGCTCCCTTGACTAACCTGTCAAGCCTTGTCCCACTTGACTCTTTCCCTTTTTTTCTTCTACCTTGTCATATCAACAACTACCCTTGTGGCTACTTATAATGTATCAAGTCCCACAAAAACACTAAGTGGTATTAAATAAATCATTTGATAAAACCATATGCTACCTAACCCATTGACCCCACATTTAATATTGGAAATTTGATTCTTTTTTCCAATATTAAATAATTACATGAAATATTATCACAATGTTACAATGCAACTCATCAAGTATATCCCATGGGAATATTTACATGTTGCATATCAATCTAGGTGCAACATAACATAGTAAAATTTCTTAGTGTAAATAATTAATTAATATTACACTTTACTTAAGTTTACGTAGGAATATGCATAGACATATGAGTTGTCTTGTTGACAACATAATAGTTAGCAACTTATTTGAGCACATGGTGTCTACAATATCTTTTTATGAGATATAGCTATGTAAACTTATCCTCTCATCATTGAAAAAACTCTTGTGCTCAATGGAGGATAATCCACTCTTGGCAGACATGTGCTTAGTTGTGATGTTTATCTCTTTGTTGACTCCTAGTTATTCTAGTTTCCTTTATATACAAGGTACTTCTATGATGTATTCATCCAATTATCAAATATCCATTATCATCTTGATCATTATTGAGATTCTCATTTTATCATCATTATTCTCTTGTGCTAATGTTTAAGCTTCTTGATCTTGACATCATTTTTTCCCAAGGAAAATTCTTACATGATATCAGAGCTATACCAAATTCTTACATGGTATCAGAGCCATATGAGTTTCATTACATAGCCATTGGAGAGATTTATTTTTTTAGGTCATGATAGGAGCTTGGTGGTGCAAATCAGATGTTGGCATCACATTCAAGAGGTCAAAACCCCCCCAAATTGACTTTTGTTTTATCAAAATCAAACATTTGAGGTAAAATATAGAGTCATTTTACTTTTGAAGGTGTGATAGTAATAACTCAGGAAAAATAATTGTAGAGGTGATTTTCAAACAATGATATCTCCCTCATACGGACTCCTTTTTTTGAGCAATTTTTTTGGTTTTGGGGTAGAATTTTGTGATCTATACATTGATGTAGGTCGTTCAAGATCTTTGTTCCTAAAGTTTTTGAAAAATAGCCAATTCTAATTTTCACCACTTCAGAGGCTTCATTCAGGCTCATATGAACATGTATTTAGGTGCTATTTTTTGAAAGTGCATGATTTTTTATCTACTTTCCAGATCTAGCATCAACTTGGAATAATTCTGAGTAGACACAGTACATTCATAATTTGGTTATTTTTGGCCTATTTTGGCACTTGTAATTAGATCCTTGAGAGGTCTTGTGTCTTATCCTATTGAGTCTAATATAGCTTCATATTTATTTTTGTAACCATCAAAATTAGAAGTTTACTTATGCCCAAAATTAGCAAGTGGCCATTGTAATCACACTAAATATAAAGTGCCAAATCATGCAATAAGGGGGGGTTTCTTTGATTTTTAAATTTATTTTTTACATTTTGGGGGTGCATACATTATTTGATCTCATGGAGCCATGTCAAAAGTGTCAGTTTGGTTGAAGATTCAAATTGACAAAAAGGAACTATCAGAAATGGAGTGCTTTTGTGATTAATCATCTAAGAGAACACACGGAAGTGTTTCCTTATCTATATTCAAAGATATTTTCTCGTAATACTAATTGGGGACATAATTCTCTTCTTCTTCACTTTATGTATAATAGTATGAGTAAGGAATCTTTTGCTCCTCTTAGTAAGGAAAGTATTCCTCTTGATGTTTGGATGTATCTTTGGGAAGCATATAGAGATCCATGAATCCCTCTGTTACTAGAGGACATTCTACCTCCAGTCACTCTAGTTGTTGTACCTACAACTCTAGTTGAGATCATACCTCTTGATGCTCCTATTGCTTCTACTAATCTAGTTCCAACCATAGATGCTCTTGATTTAGTGCAGTAGGAAACACCATGTCTTCCTATTTTAGCTTCATTAGATGACTTCCCTCTAGACATTGTAGTGTTGTTTCTGGAGTCTTACATTGAAGATGTGGGAGACATTATTGATGACATCCATCTTCTCTTTGTCGAGGATAATTCTTCTTTACTTGTTGTGAGGTAACACTCTAACCCTCAACCACTTGATCTTTCTTTTGAGACTAACATGATTGTGGACACTTCTTTTCAAAAATTGGAGAAGGACTATTTTACTTCAAAGGAGACATATCAGTCTTTGGAGATTATATTCCAGTTTCCTCAGATATCATATCTTTTGAGGATTCTTCCTACTAGTTGGGGAGAATTCTCTACTACACCTATGACACCACTTCTTCAGTCATCAAGGAGCTTCTTTCATGGGTGTGCATTCATCATTGAGGGGAGGCTACATTGCTTTTCTTCCCATATCTTCCTATAAGGATGATTCCTTGTCTCTAAAGTTTGATTCACTTTCATACATGAACATGTTACCTTGTTTGCCACCTTCTTTTGGGCATTGACTAGATTGGCTTGTGACATCTACATTCATCAAGGACTTGTCAACATATGAGCAGACTTCAGAGGCAACATTCGTAGAATACTGCATATGAATTCCTCATCCATCTTCCTATCCATAATGGGAAGTATACTTGTATCTATACTTGGTGTATCTTCTTCCTAAAGGGAAAAATTTCATTTGTAGACATTGGATATTTTTTTGTCTTCATAACATCCTTGTAGGATATTATTCAATATGGGAGGACCATCATGTATTTTTTCTTATGGGGGATATATGCTTGTACATGCATGATGTATGTCATACTAGGGAGGTCTTGATTACTCCATCCTTGCATGCATCTTTTATTCTTCATCTCTCTCTTTGGAGGAGGTTTTTCCCATGAGGTTTTCCCTCTTTCTCCATTTTTAGAGAGATTACATTGTATTGCATGCTTTTTGCATTTTGTACATGGGTACCTAACATGTCTTAGTAGTTAGGACTCACATTGTATCTTGCATTTAACTTTTTGAGCTTAAGGGCATTCCCCTAAGTTACACTTAAGGGGGGGGGGGGGGGGGGTGGTTAGTGTAAATAATTAATTATTATTGCATTTTACTTAAGTTTACTTAAGAATATGCATAGACATATGAGTTGTCTTTTTGACAACATAGGATTTAGCAACTTATTTGAGCACATGGTGTATACAACATCTATTTATGAGATACACCTATGTAAACTTATCCTCTCATCATCACACAAACTTCTATGCTCAATGGAGGATAATCCACTCTTGGTGGACATGAGCTTAGTTTTGATGTTTATCTCTTTGCTAACTTCTAGTCATTATAGTTGCCTTTACATACAGACACCTTTATGATGTATTCATCCAATTATCATATATCCATTATCATCTTGATCATTATTGAGATTCTCATTTGATCATCATTATTCTCTCTTGTGCTAGTGCTTGAGCTTCTTGATCTTGGCATCATTTTACCCTAAGGAAAATTCTTTCATGGTATCAGAGCTATACCAAATTCTTACAAAATTAAATAATATAATATAACAATATTATGCAATGTGTGCAAGTACCCACTATCTACTTCTAGTTTGATCACCTTTACCAATAATTTTTCCATTAGTATCATATATCTTAGCAATTTTATTCTCAAACTCAACCTTACAACCTAAATTATTTATTTGTGATACACTCAACAAGTTATAGTTAACTCCTTCAACATAATAAGCATTGTCACATAAAACCTTTTCTATGAGCTTGATTGAACCTTTTCCTTTTATTAGACATGGTGCATCATTACCAAACCTTACACTATTTCCATCATAATAATTCAAGGTAATGAGCTTACTTTTATCTCCAATCATGTGATGTGAACACCCACTATCAATGATTTGTTTGTCATTCTATTGGAATTACAATACGAAAGATAAACTTTTGAGGGTGGGGGGGGGTGGCGGGGATGAATCAATAGTTTAAATTTGGACCCATAGAAACTTTCACCACACATCCATCTCATACATTCAATGAGTAAATTGAAATAACATGTAAACACATAAGCAATCATACACATATGACACCAAATATGATTACCCAAAAACCCTCCAATGAGAAGGTAAAATTGGGGTGGGTATGACACCCACACATCTTCACTACTACAATAATAAAGTGTATCCAATGAAGGTTACAATATTTTGACCATGAAACATGATATACCCTATGAAAGGTCTACCCTATTAAAGGCTTATGAAGACTGTTAGGTTTCACCTTGTTAGAGCATTTCAACACCTTATTAGAAGTGTACCTTGCTAAAGGACTTAAAATTACAACTAAGTAAGCACCTTGTTAGAAGATTTCATATAGCCTATTAGGACTACTCTGTTAAGAGATTCTGATTGAAATCACCTCTTAAAATGTTTTAGCTTTGATCCTATAGATAGAACTTGCTTGCTTGATAACAAATCACCTCTAAACTGATGTCTTCTTGATCCTTCTTGATCAAATGTCTCTTTGTTGTATCCTTTTCCTTTCCTTTTTTCTTCTCTAACTGATTCTACAATGATGTTTCACTTCATAACCTTTAAGCCACCATGAATGCTCTATTTGTACATGCAAACCTCTCTCTTCACTCCTTCAATTCCTTACACACATGCTTTCTTCTCTCTCTCTCTCTTACTCTTAAGAGTTTAGTGTTTGTCCTCCTTAAGAAGACTTAGTGACTTGGGGTTAGGTATAAATCTACAGCTAAGATTCATCTATTTTTCCTCTTAATCCTTCCCATTTTCTAATTGGCTACATGTAATTGCATACAGAATCCAATTTGAGATTCGTCCTTATCTCCAAAATATCAAAATTCAATCTTAAGCTAGCTCAAAAATGGTTTACATATTTTTTGTGCCTTTACAAACAAATATGTCAAAATTGTCTTACTTAGCATCTAGATTCTCTGATTCTTAGCATGCACTAATCTCTCTACTATAACTCAACACCTATATTGCTCAGCATCCACTATTTACTCAGCTCCTGTATCACTTGACATATACTATCTACTCGGCACTTGAGTGTCTCGACACTTGCTATGACTCAACATGGTCTAATATATACATGTTGTGCTCAACATGTAGTACTAGTTGGGTATGAACTAATAAATAACTTAAGTGTGTTGACACTCACTTGTAAAAAAAATCTAAGATCAAGAATCTCCCCCCTTTGACATGATTTCAAAAAAACTTGAGCATACATTATGATCATTGATCTCACAAGCATAACATATCTTAACTCAGCTTATATACAAAACTTCAAAATTTCAAAATTTTGTAATCACTTAAATACCCCAAAATTTGATAATTCCCCTCAAGTTGATATGTTTGTTTTGTATCCAAAATTTTGTGCTCCTGCTAAGTAAATGTGTCTCTACTGATACACTTTAACTTCATGCTATTTTGCTAATACTCTTTCATCTCATACTTCTAATATGTTTTGATGCTTTCTCTCCCTTAGCTACTAAGTCTTATTCTTTATTACTCCCAAAAGTAATATCTCCCTCTTTGCTCTATTTCTCCCCCAAAAATATGTCTCCCCCTTTATATTTTATCTTATGCTTCCCTTTTGCAACACTTATGTCAAATGGGCTATACATTTATTGTATGTTTATCCAAAAAAGATTTATGGACATCCAATATCATCTTAAGAGTTGCATTCCAGTTCTTACATGCTACATCTAATGGCTTGATTTAGATTTTTAGCTCGATAGCAAGGTGGACTAGACCATCCAAGGTAGAAATATTTAGGTCTTTCTTCATTAATGTTTTGGTATAGCCTAGCTCCTTATGCAAAATTTCCATATGGGGGGTGAGAGTGGCTTGAATGTTATTAGTTTGGCCCTTATGTTGGCGTCATCTACTATCAATACAACTAACTAACTCTATGTTTGAGGTAATGTCCTCAAATGCTTCTCACTCTAAGCTAGATTCAATGGTAGTTTTGTACTTGATGTAATAATTAGGCTCTCTAGACTTAGAATGTGACTTTCTGGTCTCTTGGGTGAAGAGTGATGGATTGCATACTTTAGTGTACAATGAGAATATATTCTCAAGTACCTTCTTCACATCCTCAACCTTAGTTGCTAATGCAACCTATGTTAGTGCTATATCACCTGATATTTTCTTGTTCACATTGTTTTGGAACTTCTTTTCTAACCATTCTAACATTTTTGCATTAGTATCTTGGTCTTCATTACTAACCTTCTCCACTATATCTTCCAATTTTTCTATTAGTGGCTTGGTCACATCCAAACTTGGCAAGCTGAATGCATCTAAAAAGATGTCTTTAATATCTTGTAGTGCCTACTTTTTCTTATGCTCCCTTTTAAGCATTTCTTAATGCTTTTTCCTTGCTAGGGCTTGCTACAATATGCCCATTTGTTCTATAGTCATGGTGTCATAATCATACTTGGAAAAATTGATCTCTTCATCAAGGATCAAATCTCCATATTGAATTACTTCTTTAGCCTTTGATGAACTCAGGCTCGATACTAAGATCTGTAGTGGCGTAGCATCTATGTTCAATTTTTGAAGAGTATAACTTGATGGAGTGCCAAATACTAGTAAGGTTATGAAGGCTTGGATGTAAGTTTTATCCTTCAATTTCGATGTCATCTCACTCTCTTTAGGCTTGTTTTGCTTTGCCACAATGATTTTACTTGCACCTTGTCCTTGTGTTGTAGGTGTAGATAAGTCTATCTGACCTATTTCTATAGTAGCAACTTGTGTTTCCATTGTGTTCTTCTCTATAGTATCAATCTTAGCAATTTTATCAACCTTATTAGATGTACCTTCTTTCATTTGGACCACAAGTTGTACATTAGTGATTGGAGGGATGATAGAAGGTGGTTCTTGTGGATACACCTTTTCCCTTGCAACATTAGTCTTTAACTTTTGTAGCTCATCCACACTGACCAAAATAGGATTATCATAAAGTTTGGCCTATAGTGTAGACTAATCTAATATCTTCTTCAAATCATCTAAAGTAAGGAGATTGATTTTTTGAGATGATAGATTAGAAACATCCTTGATAGTTACTATTTCAGTAGTCTCCCTTGTTACATGTGGAGGATTGACACTTAGAAGTTGTGTATCTTACACACTTTGTTCTTTTGACTGCTTTGGCTCAGATGTTTCCTTGTCATCTACTTCCATTTTTGTTCCTCCTCCAATAGTGTCAACTTTGTCATCACCTTCTTCATCATATTTCACTTCAATGGGTGCTTGTTCTCCTTCCTTAACTATAGTCAACCCATAACTAAGCTTCCACATCTATGTGGACTTTTTAACAACACCCTCAATATTATTTTGCAAGATTTTAAAGGCTCTATATTTAGGTGTGAACCTAACTACATATTTCTTTACAGACTTAGCAATCTATGCCTTAGTTAGTTCAAGCATCACTTGGGCTAGAGATGTTTCTCTAAGTCTAGATAATATTGCCATTTCTAGTCAACTCAACTCTTTGACATTGAGTTGGAAATCTCTAGTGGAGTTGTCTTGAATTTTTCCATCATGGCACATATGGCCTCCTACACTTGATTTTTCTTTACTTTACCAAAATTATCAAAATCTACATGTGTAAATCCTGATAGATCTACATTATTCATAACATTTTCACATAAATTTTCAAGATTTGACAAAGGATTGTGACTCACCAACTTAAATTGGTTGTTATCATCTGACTCTATTTTCTCCTCATCAAAATCTACTTCTGCAACATACTTTCTTCTTAACCTTTTATTCTCTTTCCCTCCTTATTCTACTTGTTTTATCTTTTCCTTGGCCTATTGGGCTGTTGCACATGTACCAGCTCTCATAGTAGGTGTATTAGGCTTGGGCTAACTCGGCTTAGCTACCTTCTTAGCTTTAGTCACTTGTTGAGTCTTAGCCTTCCTCTTCTTTGGCTCAATAGGAGTAGGTGCTTCCTCGGTTTCTTCTCCCTTCGTACCTTTAGTCTCCTCATCTTCTTGGTCTTCTCCCATACCTTGAGTCAATGCAAGTGATGCTTGTGCTTGGGTTTCTTCTTCCTCTTCATCATCATCTTCTTCTTCTTCCTCCTCAGCACCTTCTCCAAAATTAGCTATTTCTTCTCTATCTTCTCCTTTTTCTTCATGGCAAAGGTAGTCTTCAATTCCATGGTAATTTTGGACTTTATCATCTCATAATTTCCAAATACCTTTCCACTTTTATCTACCTCTTCTGCTACTAATGTTGTTATAGCTGTAGAGGCTTCATCCACATTAATTTTCTAACCTAAGGCTCTCAACCATCTCACCCTTGGTGTAGTAGCTTGTAAAAATGTATAATTAGCATCCATAAGAAAAAATACCTCATCATAGTTTTTATAAACTAAGGATACTAGTATTCTCAATCTTTTATTCATTAAATTCTCGAAGTCTTCAAAATAACTTGTCATCAAAGATTCAAAATTCTCTCCTAATTGCTCAATGTACTCACCAATCTGTACTACTAATAATCTATTGGTTTTCCATCCCATAGTGCCAAATGAGGGAAATCTGTTTTGCACATAAAATCATATACAAATCAATATGGAACCAAATTTGCATTGTGCACTCTTTGTCTTTCTGATTGCTCCAAGGTTCTCCATTAATTGTTGTAATTGTAGCTCTACTAGATCATATGTGTGATCTTTATTTACAATTTTGTATCCCACATCCACATCTATATAAGACACACTGTACAATCTACTAGATTGGTAAAACTTGTGTGAAATTACCCTTACAAATTTTTTTATCAAAGGATTAGTGATTGTATCAATTAGCATGCCTCTCTTGTTCCAGAGAGCTCTAGTATTCTTCTCAATCACTTCCTTTGAATCACTTCTTAATGTCTTAGGCTGATCTAGGGTTTGGTAACCAGTAACCCTATGGATTATTATCTTAGTAACTTTGATAGGTCCATTGTCTATCCATAATGAACCATCATGAATTCAACTAAGCACTATCCTAATTCATTTTGTCTTGAATACATTCAAAAAATCTAGGGCTCATGTTAATCCCTTCCTCTCAACAATTTTGAACTCTCCCTTAAAAAATGATTATTAGAGAGTTTATTGTATGCTTCCCTAATCTCCATATCACCAATGCTTCCTATCTTATAGTTCTAGCATTTTATTGCATCTTGCACCATTATCACATTTGGTGTAATCATCAATAATGCACCAAAAGGGTTTTGCTTATATGAAATATATGGAATAACTTTGAAAAAAAGTTTCTTGACCTCATTACTTACTAACTAAACATTCAAAACTTCCTTCCCCTCTACATTCTTCAAACTAGACACCATATATAAAAACTAGAATTTACAAAATTTAAACCGTGTAGCTTAGCTCTTGATAAATACCTTGTGAAATTTGAAAAAATGGTGAAGAATCACTACTCAAATCTTCTACAACTACTTGGAATGGATTTCTAGATTGCCTTCTACTCAGCTCAATATGAAGTGATGAAAAGTGAGCTAAAGTTGATCAAATACCCTTTGAAAACTGTGCAATTAATATTGAGTGCTTACACAGCTGTAAGCTTAGCATCAACTAATTTTAGGCTCACTTGACAACCACTACAAGATCTTCATCAACTAGCTAGTCTATAAGCTTAGCATCATCTAGCATTTCACTTGGCACACAAAGGAAATATTTCATGCTTAGCAACAACATGAAAAACTTAAAGATTTATCTTGGATTTCTATCAAAATTTTGCATCTTTTTTCATGATAATGTAATCTTTTCAGTACTCAATTCCTTTTGGCATTGATGTATGATATAACCTTTAAGTATCAATCCCGCATACCTCTTGATTGCCTAGTTTGATGAGGTGTGATCACCTAACCCATTGGGTGAAGTGATCTCTTCTCAATTTGATGTACTGCAATCATCCTTTCACTTCCATGTCTTGTTCATCTCATCTTTGATGTATTCAACATCTTCCTTTCCTTTCCCTTTTTCAAATTCACAACTTGGTGCTTTTGACCTAGTTGGACAATACCTATTGATGTGACTAGTCTTCAAATAGCTAAAACATGTGGTTTGACTTAACCACCTTTTTTTGTTACCAACAAAGTGTGTCCTAATACAATTCTCAAGAATATGTCTATATTCTTGATATTAATGATAGCTATATCTTGTATTATAATCCTAGTTATAAGAGTTTCCATGGTTCCTTACCTTTGCTTTCCTATTTTATGACCACATGGGTTTGGATTTTTATTCAAAATTTCTATGCCCATACTTTTGATAGTTGTAACAATATCCTTCAAATATTTGTGTATGCATGGTCTTAGTTCTACATTCATGTGCCTGATGACCTTGCTTGTTGCACTTAAGGCAGTGAACCATGCTTTTAGGCTTAGCATTCTAATTTACAATCTTTCTCCCACATAAATTAGTAGTATGTCCTTTCTTACCACAATTATGACAAGTAGGTTTGGAGTTCTTACATTTTTTGTTCCTTTCTTTTGCACTTTTGGATGATTCTCCTACTTCAGTGCTTATGTATACCAGTCTAGATGTATCATTATTGGATCTAGAGGATCTCAATAGTTGATCAAAGTATTTGATGGCTTCATTTGGCTTGTTGAAACTTTTAGAAAATTCCTTTTCTTGCTTTAGGTCACTTTGCAATTATTCATTTTGCAACTTCAATGTAGTTATCTCAATGTCCTTGACATTTAATTCATAGTTGGCATTCATCATTTGACTTAGAGTATTCAATTGTATGTTGGAAATCTTGGTTAATTTTGATAGTTTCTCTTTCAATTTGTTAGCCAAAATTATTTTGTCTTCTTCAATCATGACTTTTTCTTCTATGGCTTTCTTCTTTTGTTCAGTCACCTCACATAGTAGTATAGCTTGTGATTCTTTCTCTAACTTGAGATTTTTGATTTCTTCAGCATGGGCTCTATTCTTTTCCATTAGATTTGCAATTTTCACATCAAATTCATTAGAGTCTCCATTCACAAATAACTTAGCAGTGTCTATCTCTTCGTATTGTGTGTCATTCTCCACAATAGAAATTTCTCTCTTTTTCTTTAAATATTTCTTTAGTTCTTCTCTTATTTCATCTAGTTGATGTAGAATGAGTTGTATTTCAATTCCCTGATTCTCAATAGTCTTTCCCAACTTGTAGACTTCCATTTCAAGATCTTTTCCTCAAAGATACAAAGCTTCTCTTTTAAAGAACAAAACTTTGATACCAATTTTTGGAAATACAATAGGAAAGGTAAACTTTTTAGGGGGGTGGGGGTGGGGGTGGTGAATCAGTAGTTTAAACTTTGACCCATAAAAAATTTCACCACACATCTATCTCATACATTTATTGAGTAAAATAAAATAACATGTAAAACATATACATCTAAATCATGTAAACACATTTGCCACCATATATGATTACCCAGAAACCCTCCAATGAGAAGGTAAAATTGGGGTGGGGATGACACCCACAAATCTTCACTACTACAGTAATAAAGTTTATACAATGAAGGTTACAATGTTTTAACCATGAAACATGATCTACCTTGTGAAAGGTCTTCCCTATTAAAGGATTACAAAGACTATTAGGTGTCACCTTGTTAGAACATTTCAACACACTATTAGAAGTGTGCCTTGCTAAATGACTTTAACTTACAAATAAGTAAGCACCTTGTTAGAGGATTTCATACAACTTGTTAGGACTGCTTTGTTAAGAGATTTTGATTGAAATCACTTGTTAGAATGTCTCAACTTTGATCCCATGTTTAGCACTTTCTTTCTTGATAATAGATCACCTCTAAACTATTGTCTTCTTGATCTTTCTTGATTAGATGTCTCTTTATTGTATCCTTTTCCTTTCCTTTGTTCTTCTCTAATTGATTCTATATTTTGTTTTCACTTCATAACTTCTAAGCCACCATGAATTCTCTATTTGCACATGAAAACTTCTCTCTTTTCTCCTTTAATTCATTACATTCATGCTCTTTTCTCTTTCTCACTCTTAAGAGTTTAGGGTTTGTCTTCCTTAAGAAGACATAGTGACTTACGGTTAGGTATGAATCTACAACTGAGATTCATCCATTTTGCCACTTAATCCTTCCTATTTTCTAATTGTCTACATGTAATTGCATAGGGAATCCAACTTGAGATTCATTGTTATCTCCAAAATATCAAAATTCAATCTTAAGTTAGCTCAAAAATGGTTTACATAATTGTTTGTGCCTTTACAAACAAATATGTCAAAATTGTCTTACTCGGCATCTGAAATCTTTGATGCTCAACATACACTAATCTCTTTGTTGTAACTTGACACATGTATTGCTCAACATCCAATATTTACTTTGCTCCTATGTCACTCAACATATACTATCTTCTCAACACTTGAGTGGCTAAGAACTCACTATGAATCAGCATGGTATAATAGATACATATTATGCTCATCATGTACTACTAGTTTGACATGAACTGATAAATAACTTAAGTGTGTTGACATTCACTTGTTAAAACCAATTTGAGAACAACATAGTCTTGTTGACACAAGACACTAGTGTAGTTGCCTCATCCTTGTTAGATTCATCCTTCATTACAACATACACCACTTCATCATCATGATCTTTAGATCCATCTTTTCTTTGTCTTTTTTGTCTTCATCTATTCTACTTTTGTACTTTTCACCACCTCTATAATTCTTTTTCTTTGGATATCTAGCAAAACTATGACCAAATTCATTGTAATTGAAACACATGATAGGTAGCTTACCTTTAGACTTGCCTTTACCTCCATAAAATCTCCTTGCTAATAGTGCTTAAAGTTGATCTAGATCTTCCTCATCTATATCATTGTCACTGGACACATATTTTGCCTTCTTCTTCTTCTTCTCACTAGATTCCATCAATGATAGCTTAGCTTTGAAAGAAAATTCCATATTTTCAAGTTTATAATTATCAAAGTTAGATAACTCAAAAGTAGTGAGCTTACCTACTAGACCTTACAGACTTAGATTATTCCTAGTATACATCCTAGTTCTTGTATTGCAGAAACTTTAATACCATATATAGGTAGTAATAGTCTCAAAACTTTACTTAGTACTGTATCATCATCTATTGTGCTAGTATCTCCTCTTATTGCATTACCAACATATTTTATCCTAGAGCAATATTGAGAAATATTTTCACCTTCTTGCATTCTTGTATCATCAAACTTACCTCTAAGACTTTCAACTTTGGCTCTTAGCACATTCTTTTCACCTTCATCCCACATTTTTTTTTCACAATCAAGACTTTTGATATCATCAAACTCAACATAGTTTATGGTAGAGGCAATCTCCAATATTGTTTGGTTGTGTTATTTCTTCTTTTTTAGATCTTCAACAATTAGGGCTCTGACAAGATCAATATTCTCAACAAAAATGGTAGATTATGAATGATCTCCAAGACCTCATAGGTGTATCTTCATTAGACTTTTCCATGCAAGAAAGTTATCTCTATTGAGTTTGGGTACTCTCTTTTTGACATCTTGATGTTTGTGCTTCTAGTACCTTCAAACTATTCCTCATAAGTAGATGGATCCAATACCAATTGTTGGAATTCTTTAAAATAACTAAGAGGGGGTGAATCAATTATCCAAGGTCTAGATGTATAATTATAACTTTTCACAGCTTATTAAACCCATATCCATAAAACATTTTCATCATGCATGCATCCATTAGATTATGCAATCACTTAAACTTGTATCTTACTGTCAAATCAATTTGCAGAAATGTAAACATGAAAGATAATAGATTTAATAATACATTTGACACAATGATTTAACATGAAAACCCAATTTGGAAAAAACCACCAATAACATGCTACTCATTCTCACTGTTTTGAAGTGACATCGTTTGAAAGGCCAATCCTATTAAAGGTTACAATGCAGACTGTTAAATGTGACCTAGTTAAACAATTTCAATAACCCTATTAGGAGTGAACCTTGTTAGAGGACTTTAGATCATTCACTTGGAATGCCACCTAGCTAAAGGATTTACAAATGACTATTAGGTCTACCTTAATCTAAAGGATTTACCCTTGACTTATACAATGATTAGAGATTAACAATAAGGCTTGATCTTGCAACAAATTACAACTTCATTTTTAGATTATAGATCTCTATTTTAGTCCTCCATTCTACTTGTCTTTCACATTCTTCAACTTTGATAGCTTGTTCATCCTTCAAGCATCCATACCTTTATGACTTCTTGCTTTTATTTTCCAATGCAATCTCTTCTCTTACATTACTGAGTGAAGCAAACAGCCTAGACTCCTTGTCTTCCTTAGGTTCTCGCATGTGACAACCCTTGATTCTGACCAACCATCTTTATAAATAGAGAATCAAGATATTTTTTCATTCATCCTCCATCATCCATTTTAGGGTTAGGTTAGATTAGGTAGGATTCAATGAATCTACCCCTCATTTAATTTCATTCCCTTCTAGAAACTTCTCCTTCAATCCTCTTTGAGTTCACCTCAAAATGTCTTATCTTGAATTCTATGCCACTAGCTCAACAATCTTATCTTCCACACAGTTCACATAATCCTAGAAGTCAAACTTGTCAGCTTAGATTAATCAAATTCTTGATCTTGCTCATAATGCTGACACTCGACATTAACTAGCTTCTAATGCTTGGCACATATTGTGTTTCTCAATATCCACTTTCAAAACACTCAGCATAAACTAAAGTTTACTGGTTCTTGACATTAACTAAACTTTACTCAGCTTAGACTATTTCACTTGACTTACATTGAAATTGACTTTGCTAGGCTCCAACTAGTTTTTTCTCATCTTGCACTAACTTTGCACAAGACCTACTATCCACTCAGTTAAGCTTGGCAGAAAAACTTCATTTAACTTGTTCTGTTAAACTTAATTAGTGTAACCAACCTTTGCAACCTTAAGTAGATTATCAATGCACTATAATATAACTGTCTTAACTAATCTTTGTATCTTTTTCATATCATAACTCAACCTTTCCTCTAGGTGCTATTGTTTCCTCATTTGATCAAATCCTCTTCATCAATCAAATAAATGATAGTACTTAAATCACATAAGAAACTACCTTACTAGCAAGTAGTAGATTTGACATTAGTGACAAAATAATGATTGAAATACATTTATCATACTTGTATCAATCTGTTTTCAACATGTTGTTCTATATTTATTCTCTTCAATATGAAGTATACAAATCAAGCTTCAACATCCTTTTTGAACTCAAATCATTTTCTTAAATGCTTAATTTTCTATAGAACTACATGGAAATTTGTTCTTAAAAACTATTGTAGGCTTAGGAACTATAGTGATGGTTAATTTTTAAAAGGGGTCAAGGATATGCCAATAATGTATAATACACTAGAAGTGTATACAAAAGGAAAAAAAATTCCTATTTGTATATATTTAACTATATAAAATTGGTACATAAATGTGAAAGTGTTGCACTCCATTTTTTTTAAGTGCTACTAAATGTGAATGGTCTAGAGAAGGGTGGATTAGAAAAAATTCTACTTTTCTTCGTACCTTCTAGTATAATTCCAATAGTAACATATTTTGGCCAAAGCTATTTATTCAATATTTCTTGTTCTATGCAAAGTTATGTATCATCTTGCTACCACATATGTAAATGTATTCTAGTGTATGCATATGAGCATGTAGTTAGTTTCATAGCTATACACAATCTATATTATTCACCAATTCTAGGTTTCTAGGATTCTCAAGAAAGGTCAACATGTTCTTCATGTCAAAAAGAACCGTAAGGGAGAAAATCACTCTATGTTTAGGAAAAATAAGTGACTAAGCCACACTATCATCTCAAGATCATATATATAAAGATGTTTAATGGCTTAGTAGATAGGGAGATAAAAATAGACTAAGGTCTAATGACATTTGACTGACATTCATATTCTTGTAATTTATTGATGTACTTGATAATTATATTTTCGTTTATCAACATATAGGCCATCATCCTTCATCTTTTCATAATGTATTTTATGTAACATTTTATTATCATGATATATTAAGCTTGACACATGGTCAAATTCTTAATGAAATTGATCATATATTTTGTATTTTTATGTGATGAAATTATATGTGTGACAATTTGATCAACACAAGGTTCACTAAAATTAAATGTTGTATTTTTCTTAGTTCCATGTGTTGATTGAATTCTGGATACTTTCTATACATATGGAATCAAATATCTTCCTGTTACATCCTTTTATATTGTCCATTAATTCATTATAACGAGATTCTTTGAATAAATTTTTATATTCAGAAATATTCCTATGAGATCCCTTATATTACATCATTCAATTCACTCTAACAAGGTTCTTTGGAGTAAATTTGAGTATTGATATTTTTAGTAGTGATTAAAAATAAGTTTGGACACATCTTCACAATTCTTTTGACTAGACTATGTATTGGTTTGAGTTTGACTTATTTTTTACTTTCCTCATTTCTTATTTATAGAAATATCTTATTGCAAAAAACCACCAATCTCCAAGGAGAATAGGTAAGGATGTGATGAAAAAACTAAAAGAACCAAACATATTAGAGGATATATGTTAAGAAATGAATACTTGATAATTAAGTGACCAAAGAGAAATAACTCTAGAGAAACTGAACCATTTCTAATGAAAATGCATGATCCCATCTATATTAATGTTTCATTACATGATCTTGTTGGAATTTACTAATTTTATTAATCAAATCTCACCCAGATCTATCAAAGACTTTCCAAGGAGCCTATTAACTATCCAAGAGCTTGAGAAGTAGAAGGTTGTTAGCAAGACAATCTTCATTCCTGTATGGAAATCTTATTTTCTATTCCACACAACTTAGTGGTTAGGTATTTGAAGCTTCTCTATCATTAACTTAGTCGTTAAGTTTCCTAATATATAATAGGAAGGAATCATTTTTAGTTTCAAAAAAATAGAGAGTGATGCATATGTAATTTGAGATAAAGCTCAAAACATAGACTATAAAATAGTACAACAAATTTTACTTGTAGTTTAAATTTTTTCCTTTGTACTTTGTTCTAGCATAGAGAGGACTTAGCAGAAGTTTTTCATTGTAATGCACTATAGAGTATTTTGCAAATAGTCCCCTTCTATATACCCAAGGTGTGTCCCTTATAGTTACACAAATATTTCATATCCATACAATACTAGACTCCACTATGTGATTCCCAATACCCACTCTCCTTAGACTAGATCAAATTCAAAAGTCTAAGGCACTTCCTTGAGGCCTAAGAAGACACAAAATTTAAGCCAAGGTTTTTAGGGATAAAATAGGACTTCTTCCAACCTTAGATGTAGTTTCCAAATGTTTTCATACATAAGCCCCCCAAATATGTACTTCAAAAAATCAACTATGAACTTCAGAAGTTAACCATGTACTTCTAAAATTAACTTACTCACCTAAAACAACAAATAGGGCTATAAGCATAAACTAAGGATTTGTGAAGGAAACCTTCTTCAAACTCCACCACAAAAAGTCTTAAACACCTTCAAAAACTCTAATCCTTAATTCAACAACCCCTACCAAGGTTGGACATCTTGACCAATCTCCCAACTCAAGTTGTTTGCAAAACTCTACTAGGCCTAATAAAGTTGATTAGGTAACTTTTCCAAAGAAAGTACAAGAAATTAAAAAAAAATTTGAACCAATCCTATTTTAATACTTTAGGAATATTTAAAATCATCTAAGTACAAGCTCTTATGTTTCTATTCGACCCTTGGACCAAGTTGTACCTCAAAAACCCAAAATTGGATAGTCAACTTTAGATGCGTGTCTAGAGGATTTAGCATTTTCTCCCAACATATTATACTTTTGATTCTAAGACCCAAATAATCTTAATGTACATCCTCCCCCCTTCTTTCCACTGAGGCTTATCTTTTCCCATGGTGGAATCTCTAGGTTAAGAGAATTTTTCTCTCAAAACCCTAGTTAGGGCCTCCCTGTGAGTAGCAAGCAATCAAAATTTGATTCCTCTTAACTGGTATGTCTTCAAAGTCTCAAACCACTTTCAAATCCTTCATAATAATATTTTTCAACTTTTCCAATCTTTTAGAGTTGCATGTGAATCTATACAATTCCATACAAGTAGTTTCTTAGGTGGTTTCAATAGGAAAACAACAAAATTTTGTTGATTTGAAACAATGATTAAAATAGATTCTTCTCTTCTCTCTTGAGAAAGGTTTCTCAACCTTATTTATGTCACTCCCAAATAGTTCCAACTGATAAAGGTGGTTGTGAACATTGGGATTTAAAAGTTGCATTATGCAACATTAACAACTTTGACAACTTTTCGCAAAAGTTGTCAAATGTCTCCAAATCTTACTAACTTTAATCCTAGACCCTACCTAGGATTCTAAGAAGGTTTTAATCAATAAATAATCATTATTTAACCTTCTAGACTACTTTATCATCATTTTACCTAGAAATTGCCCATAAAATGTCTAAGGTAGACAATCAGGTTTATAACACACCTAATATCTCCTTGCCTTACAACTTGGACATTATTTCTAGCATAATAATCTATATCCAAATCCTATCCTAACCCTTTTTGTTTAATTCTCCTAATGTGATTTCAATGGTAGGTATTGGATGTGCTTCTTCATCATACTCCTAAGGTGAACTTATCTCAAGTCCTCTTTAGCTAAGCTCTTGCAAACTTAGGCCATGTTTCTAGATCTATTGTTCATCCATCCATAAAAAATCCTTAGAAATTCCTTTCCATTGAACCAAATACTTGTATGCATTTTTCTCAATTTTTTTGATGATCTTGGTGTCCAAGATCTTGTCAATTTTTCTTGGTTTAATGGCTAGTATCCATGCAACATCTTCTTCCAATTCTTCTAGATGCACTTCTAAACCTACATTCACATCAGCTTTATATGGGGTTAGATCACAAATATTAAATATGGGAGAGATACCAAGGGGTAAGGGAAACTCTATCTCATAAGAATTCATTCCATGCTTCTTTAATATCTGACAAGGTCATACTTTATTCATGAGTAGTTTGGTATGCTTTCCCTTTAGCAACCTTTCCTTCTTCAAGTATGGCAAGACCAAGTCTCTAACTTGCAACTGAACATCTCTTCTATGTTTTTCCTTAGCCTACTTATACTTCTGTACACTCTTCTCAATCATCAACCTTACTGAGTAATGAATCTCCCTCATTCTTTTTGCAAACTCGTCTCCATGAGCACTGACTAGAGTGTTGGAAGGTAGTTTCCTGAGTTTTAGGATACCTCTTAGATTCTTCCCATACACTATTTGAAAAGGGCTCTTCCCCATTCTTCTTATTGATAAGTTCATTAAATGAAAAATTTTCTTGTGGTAGGACCAATTCCCACTTGTCTCAATACTAATTTGTCAAGCATCTAAGTAGGTTTCCAAGAGATTTGTTGACCATTTCTATTTTCCCATCTATTTGTGGATGGTAGGTAGAGATAAAACTTAGATTAGTTCCCAATTTCTTCTACAAGGTCCTCCAAAAGTGACCAATAAACTTTACATCTCTTTTTGATAGTATGGTTAAAGGTAAACCATGAATTTTGGCAATCTCCTTGAAGAACAAATTTTCAATTATTGATGCACCATTAGTTCTTTTACAAGGGATGAAGTGGGCCATTTTAATAAATATACCCATTATAACATATATCATATCATTTCCCTTCTATAATCTTAGAAATCCCATCACACAGCCCATGCTATAACTCTCCCAAGGCCTCGTAGGAATAGGAAAAGGTTGGTATAGTCCTACATTAGTGTATGTACCCTTGGCCCTCTGATACATTATATATGTTTCCACAATCTTTGTCACTTTAGTCTAAAATTTTGGCCAATAGTAGAACCTTTTTGCCTATTCCAAGGTCTTGTCTAATCCAAAATGTCCTCCCATGCTACCTACATGCTTTTCTCTAATGATGTTCTCCCTCATAGAACATTGTGGAATGCAAAGTTGATTCCCCTTTAATAGTAATCCATTTTGAATCAAGTAGTCAACATATTCAATGTGATACGCCTTAGAGAAGTCAGAGCACAACTTATAGATGTCTTTAAAATAATTATCATCTTTATACATGCCTTTCAAGGAATTGATCCCTACACTTTGGAGTTGGTTTTCTTCCACAACTAGATTCCTCCTACTTAGTGCATCTGCCACCTTATTAGCAACTCTCATCTTGTGTTTTATTGAAAAGGTGTAGGCTTGAATTGATTCTACCCATTTCATGTGTTTTTGGCTTAGTTTCTCTTGGTTATTCAAGAAACTTAAGGCTTGGTTGTTTGTGAAAACAAAAAATTCTTTTGGAAGAAGGTAGTGCTTCCATTTCTTCAATGACTAGACTAAGGCATATAGTTCCAAGTCATAAGCAGGGTATTTCCTCTTAGCTTCATTTAGTTTCTCATTAAAAAAGGTTATTTTCCTTCCTTCTTGACTCAAGATAGCCCCTATAGCTAAGTTAGAAGCAGCACATTCAATAGTAATGATTTTCTAAAAATCAAGAAACACTAGGATAGGTTTCTACAAATGTGATTCCAAAACCAATTTGTAAAGTTTTATTGGTTACATAAAATGTAGATTGGTCGGTACCCCTATTTGGGATGTCATAAGTTTGAATCCATGATAGTTGAGATTGAATGGATTGTACCATTGTGTTCTACTCTGAAAATTCTTTAAGTGTTCTAGTTTGCAAATCTTGATGAATTTGTCTGCACACTTTCTTAGGTCCATTCCATTTGCAAAAAGTACTTTTTTGCTAGTGTTTCCAGTCTATAAATTTAAGTAGCCCACTTTGACCATTCACCAATTGCACCCAATTATTAATCATGAGCCCAAATCATAGATTTATATTCTCCTTATGGTAGTGAACAAATGCCTTGGTTTTCATCTCCCTAAGTGCCAGTCTACCCTATTTTCAAAGCCAAATCCAAACATGATTTATAGTTTTCTGACATGTTTGCTTGTAGGTAGTTCTAAGAGGGCAACTTTGATAGTCAATATCTTTTGACTAAGAATTTTTCATGAGACAAGATTTGACATGGTGCAAGAATGTAGAATAGAGAATGAATACGTTTGATTCCAGAGCCCAGTCAGGTGTTTTTGTTAGTTTTTAAAGCTTGTCAAAGAACCTCTTAGCACAAAGTTGACAAGTTGTAGAAAGAGGTGAATTGAGTTTAAATTTTTTTTCCAGTAGTTGAATTTGTTTTAGATCAGTTCCAGATGGTGAATGAATCAATTTGACATTTTAGGTGTTTAAAAATGAATTTTTTTTGTTGAACCCACTTCAGGGCCCGACTATCTTTAGCATGTTGATAGGATTTGTGAGGTACCTGAAGGATTTTGGGATTTTTCTCAATTGATGACATTTCTTGTGATTGGAAGTATAAAATATTCCCCATTTATATGGATTGGAATGATACAAAGGTAGTGATGTATCTTCCTCACCATCAACATGATCTTCTTGTTATAGACAACATAACCTACTTGATGATATAAAGAGACTCTTCATTGAAGTATAAATTGTCATAGAGGGTAGAAGATGTGCATGTTTGATTAAAATACAACACATTTTTATGAAATTCCCATGTACTCACCCCTTGTTTAATAGAGAGAATTGTAACAATCACTTCCATGAGCTCTATCATGTCATCATTCCCCAAATGGTTGATTATGAATACATGGTAGTAGGAAGATTGAGACATCTAGAATATGATGATGTGTATGATTGAAAAGATTAAAATCATCGCTATGATTTTGTTTTGACAAAGGAGGACTCTTTTGTTTTTATGAATAGAGCTTTGATCAGATTGTATATGGAGTGCACACTAGCTACTTGTGGGGGGAAGTGCAATTTCCATATTGAAACAACATGGAAGCAACATAGATGAATCCTTCTATTTTGAATTATAGTACCAACTAAGCATGCAAATTTTCCTATTGACATTGCAGGGGCCTATCTACCTCCTAACTAGATCCAAATAGTACATAGGTAGTAGATTTCTTGATCCATAGAATAGCCCCTTACCTTTGTAAGCTACCGATCATGGAGGTTGTTAGATAAAGGGCACCAAGGTAGGACTCCATGGTGCCAAAGAAGCAGTAAAAAATTAGAAACTATTCATATTGAAGGTAGAATTGCATCAAAGTGAATGTAAAAGGATGTAGAGGAGGCCTTGCTGCTATTGATTAGAGCCACAACCCAAAGATGGGAGAATTCCTTTTGATCCAATGCTTTTCTATCATGATGGGCAAGGATGTTAGTTGTTTTCATTTTCAGATGCACTAACATGAGGATTGGATAGAGTCATACACATTAAGAGAGTGAAGATCATAGCACTATCCCATACAATGCTAATAAAGCTATAGAAATCTTGCTAATCCACAGATGTTTGAAGCAACTTTTTAATTTTGATTTTTCCCTTGAGAGCCAAATCTCTAGTGGAAACCATCAATTTGTGAAGGGCACCAAAGAAATTTAACTTGTCCTTCGAGTGGTGGATGGTCTACATGTTAATCTGCTATGGGATATGCTTCATGTGTAGAGAGTGCACTTGGAGAGCATTTCAATAGTTCATATGGTGGAAAGAAAGAGGAGTTCTTTCAAAAAAATTAATCACACATTGAGTGGGTAAATAATCCTTTAGCTATTTAAATAGAAGAGCGTTCACTTATTAAAATGTCATGAAGACAAAGGCTTTTACAAGCCAAGCCATGCATGGTGGGTCTGGCCAATTTGGCTACCATAAGTAAGTTTTGAATAAATATGCTGACATGTCACATGATGTGTAGATGACATCAGCAATGACGTGGTGACCTAAAGAGAAATTATAAATTGACATGTGGAAAAAGACTCTAGCTTAGCATATATTTATAGATTTTGAGATGTTGACATGGTAGGATGGGGGACACATGTCGCAAAGGTGTATCCCCACTTGCACAATCATCAACTACTAACTTTGATGCAAGAATGTGCCTAGCTGCCATGTGGCAGTAGGCCTTGGTCAAAGATTACATGGTGATATGATCAGATGGTGACATAACAATGATAGGGTAGTTTGGACAACCAGTTAGAAAATGACACGTGGTGGTGGTGTGTTAACTTGTTAGAGCGTGCCACATGCCACTCAGTTGAAGATGATGTGGTAGATGTTGACCAATGGCATGCTACCACATGGCACAAAAGTCAAACCCAATTGACTCAAATTCATGGGTAAGGTAAAAAATCAGAATTAATGAAAAAATGAATTTTAAAATGTCTTCCTTAAAATTCATGTGCATATCTTTTGATTTAAAAAGGATATAATCTAAAGTTTCAAATTTAGAACTTTTTAAACTTTTGGTTAAAATTTAAAGAGGCAAGTGTAAATTAGAGACCCTTGATAGGGGTTATTTTTTCAAAATGGGATTCTAGGTGTTTTTGGTAAGCCTATATAGCAGTATCATATATCATTGGAACTCAGAGAGAACAAACTTTCCATTTCTAGACTTTTTTTTTTTGCATAGGAGGCCACTAATTCATGTTATGAGAGGATTGGTCTCAAGTACCCAATTTTTAGATTCATTTAGTTGGGGAAATTCAGATATGATTTCTAATGAAATGGTGAACTTAGTGAATGTAAGAGGCAATAAAAATATAGTTACAAGCTAGTTTTGTCACATCCAAGTTAGTTGATTCAAGATGTTATCAGCATTTTATGATGTATTTTAGGTATATTTTGCTAATAAAAGGGTTTTCATCATTGGGGAAGTGATATTTTGGATTTGTTACAAAACAATGATGAAAATCATATCAAATTTCATGGGCAAAAAGATGAGAGCTATTTTACAATAGCAAGGAATGAAGATTCAAGTGGGCACATGTCACTTCTAGATTAGATCTGGGACTCTATTTATCTCATATATCTCTCTCTTTTTAATTCATTGTGGAGGTTCTGATCTTGGGTTTTCTCAGATCTATGAGATCAAGGGTTCCAATTTTGAACATACATGTCTAAGATCTTTGCATAAGTGTTAGAAGATTAAGGGTTTTATTTTCTTTGTTTAGATTTATTATATACTTTCAAAAATTGGTACCATATGAAGAATCTATAGGTCCACCCACCTAGGTTTTATAGATCCTGAATTGGAAGAAGGGTCTAGCCTTATAGGTGGCTTGGTGTCTAAAAGGATATGTTGAAAATGGGAAATAGCTGCCCCTAGATATATCTTTTTCTCATTGGGATAATTTGAAACTGTGACATTTAGGGGGACTTGTGTATGAGAACATTTAGAAACTACATCTAAGGTTGGAAGAAGCCCTATTTCATCCTTGAAAACCTCATGCTAAATTTTGTGTTATGTTAGGCCTCAAGGAAGTGTCTTAGACTTTGAATTTGATGTAGTCTAAGGAGAGTGGGTATTTGGAATCACATAGCGAAGTCCGATCTTGTATGGTTGTATGGTTGTCAAACACTTGTGCAACTATAAGGGACACACCTTGGGTATATATAAGGGGATTCTATGCCAGTAGTGGTTGCTCCAAGCATACAAACTTTTTTATTACAGCCTTCTAGTCTTGTATATATATATATAGTTATAATTTGTTTTGATTCAATTATTTAATAGAAATCATCTAGTACTCTAGCACTTCCATTATCTCCATTGTTATTTGGTTTTTTTTTTGCGTGGTTGGAAACAAAGAAACCATCTATGTGTTCGACTACTCTGCCCAGTTTGGGTGAAAATGCATTTGATTTTGGAAGCATTATTTTTATGTGTTGTTTTGTTTTTCTTTTGAAATTTTGACATAGAATCAGAGAAATAGAGCCCTTAATTTGTGTGAGTTTATACATCTGTTCTCATTGGGTGTTTGAAGTTATTATGTAGGCGATATGGTTGGAGATGAGAGAAAGGTTTGGTAGAAATCACAATCCTTTAATGGACAGAAATATCATGTTTGGGTGAGAAAAATAAAGACCTTCATGATAGCTAATGATTTGTGGGATCTTCTAATAAGTTGGCTCATAGATACCATAGACCCTACTTAGTTATCTTCCCTTATAAACAATCAAAAGAATCGATTGAGAGAGGTGAGAAGGAAAAATGCTAAGGCAATGAGTATGATTGAAGTAGCCTTGACAAATTCTTTTGTTGGAAACTACATTTGGAATTTTTTTTTTTTATCATTGATGTCAAATCTACTGGTGAGACATGTTTCTATTGTTGGTATTTCTAACCATTATTTTTTTATTAGTGTCAACCACTTAATCATTTACAAGGTAGAGTGAGATGGTCATCACTATGAATGAGCTACTCTACATAGGCCAAGTCATGTACATAAGAAAGTATGTACCGAGCTCTAAAGGAGCCAATTAAGTGTATGGTCATCAAACATTTTAATATGAGTAGAGATTAATAAAGACTAAGAAAGTTTAAAGAATACAAGTGCTGATTGACATAGTGTATGCTAAGAACTACATAGACCGAGCAACAAAAATTTTTGAGTATCAGATTGAGCAATGGAGAGTTCACACAAAAGTCAACAATGGAATAGATCCAGAGGTAACACATTCTCAAGCCAACATGGAAGGAATATTCAATGTTTATAGATTTTTTTATAGATATTTTTACATGTGAATGATATAGATTACATAGCCCTATGATTTGTGATCAATGATTTAGATAGAGAGGCTATTATGGAACCATCTAGAAAAGTTAGCAAAAGTTTGGTGTTAACCAAACTCACTTGGGTAACAAAGGAAAGTTGGATGGAATTAGTACTAACTGAGCTCACTTGGTTACCAAAGGAAGTTTTCAAAGATATAGTGTTAACTAATTTCACTTAGTTAACACAAAAAAATCCTCCATTAGCTAACCTTTCTTGGTAGACACTAACTTAGAAATGATTTTCCTGTGTTAATTAAGTGAACTTGGTTAATACTACATCTTTGCTAACTTCCCTTGGTAACCATGTGAGCTCAGTTAGAACTAGTTCCATCCAAATTTCCTTTGTTACTCAAGTGAGCTCAATTAACACTCAACTTATGCTAACTTCTCTTCGATGCTCGAGTGAACTCAACATACACTCACTGGCAAAGATATGACATTTTGTGTAACATCAAAGACAATATACAATTGATCAATTATTTTCAATAATCTCCCTCATTGGGATTGATGGCAACACAACATGTCATAATACAATGAAATTTTAGAGAAAAATAATAGTAAGGATAATATCCTATTTTCATTCTAATTCTCATCCATGAGAACTCCCTCTATTAGTATGAACTCCCTCTAACTTTAATTTCTCCCTCTATCAACAAACTCTATTTTCAACATATTCTTCTAATAAAAAATTCTATCCTTTTGATATCATACCAAGTTCTTCCTCTTTGAAATCTTCAAATAAAACCTCTCTAATTTATGAATAATGATAGTAAACTCTCCCTCTTTAGATTTTTTTTGTGATATATGATTGAACTCTCCCTCTTTGACATCTTATGCCAAAGACAATATTTAGTAAATTCCAATGTAGCTCATATAAAAATTCATATACAATTTTCCCTTTCAATACTGCATCAACTTGAGTGATCTACACCATGCTCTAGTTGATGCATCACTAAACTTCATTCAGTGAGCTTCAGATAGGTGAATGATCCCTAAGTTATCTCTTAGATTCAAAAATGCATCCTTAGGTAATGGCTTAGTGAATACGTCTACAATTTATTCTTTAGTATTCACATATTCCAATCTTTTTTATTCATGAATTCTCTCAAAAAATGATATTTTATTGCAATATGCTTGGTCTAGGAATGCATCACAAGATTCATTGATATATTAATTGCACTGGTGTTATCACAGAAGATAATCACTAAATCCTTGATCTCTACCTTCATACCTACCAATAGTTGTATGAACCAAACAACATTTGAACAATTAACTACTACAACAACACACTCTACCTCTGTTGTAGACTGAGAAATGCATTTTTTCTTCTTACTTGTCCATGCCACTAGTATTTTACCTAGAAAGAATGCTCTACCACTAATGCTCTTCCTATCATCAATACTTCATGTGTAATTAGCATCTGTGAAGGCTTTCAAATCCAAATTTCCTCCTTTCTTGTACCATAATCCATAGTCTTCAATACCCTTAAGATCCCTCATGATTCTCTTATTATCCATCATATGATTTTCTTTAGGATTAGCTAAGAATTTTTCCACCATACCAACTACTAATGCAATACCATTCCTTATATGCACTACATATTAGAGTTTTCGAATCATTGATACATATGTGGTCTGATCTACCTCCTTGGAATCATTATTTTTGGAAAGATTATGTCCAATAGACATAAGTGTTCCAGCTAGTCTTGAATCCTCCATTCCAAATTTCTTCATTATCTCCTTGATATACTTGGATTGAGTAATGTAGATACCATCTATCTTTTGTTGAATCTATAATCCAACAAAGAATTTTATATCTCCAAACATGAACATCTCAAATTCCTTTCTCATTTCCTCTAAAAATCTTTGCACAAGTCATCATTTCCAGCAAACAATGTGTCATCAACAAAGATCTTTGCCAACACAATCTTCTTGTCTAGTCCTTCTTTTATGTATAGGCCAGTGTTATCATTTGTCCTTTGAAAACCAATCTTCATCAAAGAGTTATGAAGTCTATCATACCAAGCTTTGGGAGCTTGCTTGAGACCATAAAATGCTTTGTGCAACTTGCAAACCATATCCTTTTTGTTGGGATCTATAAAACCTTTAGGTTGCTCTATGTAGACTTCCTCTTCAAGAATTCCATTGAAGAATGTAGATTTCAAGCCATTAGATAAACCTTAAATCCTTTATGTCCAATGTAAGCAAGTAAGGTCATAACACCTTCTAATCTTGCAACAAGAGAAAAATCTTCACCATTATCAATTCCTTCTTCTTGAGAATAGCCTTTGCATACTAACCTTGCTTTGTTTCTTGAAACTTCTCCATCTTTATTCAACTTATTTCTAAAAACCCACTTTGTACCAATTGCATTTTTATCCTTGGGTCTAGGAATAAGAGTTTAGGTCTTATTCCTTTCTATCTATTGTATTTATTAATTCATTTCTTCAATCCAATTTTTATTATCCAAAGTATCTTTAAATGATCTAGGTTCAAATTTAGTGAGAAAACATGTACCTTTCAATTTTTTCTTGGTCATAGTTCCATCTAAGTTGTCTCCAATAATCTAATCAAGTGCATGGTACCTTCTGAAATATCTTGCTAACAAAGGTACTTTGGATTTATAAATTGTTCCACTTGCCTCACCATGATCTTTTGCATTATTCTAAGGTCCTACTATCTATGAATCCTATCCTTCAGGTTCAGACTTGGGTTACACTGGCTACAATTTGGTAGCCTCTAACTATAATTTGAGTCCTTCAGACTATGACTCAAGTACAATTTGAGTCCTTCAAACTATGACTCAGGTGCTTTTGGAGATTTTGGGGACTCGGGAGGTAAATTATGCTAACTTCTAATTAGATCAGGCAATGTATTAGGTTCAAATAAATAAATTTTTTGTAATCTTCAATTTATTTTCTATTCTCTTCTACACTCTTTTATGTAAACTCATCAATTCTTACATGTGCACTTTCTATAATCTTATGAGTTGTCAGATTCAAAAAAATTTAAGCTTTACTTCTGCTAGAATATCCTAGCAATATGCCTTCATCACCTTTGACATCAATTTTACCTTTCCTAATCTCTATCATATTATAACATTTGCCACCAAATACTTTCAAGTAACTTACATTAGGTTTGGAGCCATACCATAGTTCATAATGAGTTTGATTTGAGTATTTCTTCAACTATACTCTATTCAAGGTATGCACTACTATACTAATTGTTTCCTTCTAGTATTTGATTACAACATTGGTTTCTATTATAAAGGTTCTTGCATAATCCATGATTAGCTTGTTCCCTCTTTCTACTATATCATTTTGTTGTGGTGCACTAGGGGGTGATACTTGCCTTTTGATTCCTCTTTTAGTGTAGAATTAATTGAAATCATTAGAAACGAATTCACCTCCTCTATCTAATTAGAAAGATTTTAGCTTCTTTCCTGTTTCTTTCACTACTCTTGCCAAATGCCACTTAAACTTTTGAAAGGCATCAAACTTATCTTTTAGATACATTATAGTCATCATTCTAGAATAACCATCAACAAAAAGAATAAAGTACTTATATCCACTATAGCTTTTAATTCCAATATGCCTACAAAGATCTATAAGAACCAACTCAAAGAATTCTTTAGAATGATAGTTCTTGGTCTTGGAAATTGTCTTGCCCATCTTACCAATTTGACAATTTTTTCATAGTCCCATATCAGGTTTCCTCAAACTAGGAATACCTCTCACTCTTTTGGTTTTTTTAATCTTGATCAAGTTATCAAAGATAAAATGACACAACCTCTTATGTGATAACAAGCTTTCTTCTACATGAGCAATGAAACATGAAATTTCATTAAGATCTAGGTAGAATAAGTTACATTTTCTTTAGTTGTTGGACCCAACTAGATTTCCTTTCCCATCTAGCATCTTGCCCTTCTCATTCATGAGTTCTATCTTTAATCTAATGTTATTCAAATGTGCCACACTCAGTAGATTATGATTTAATCCTTCAACTTGATAAGCATTATCGCATGTAAGTTCATTGGTTAGTGAGATACAACCTTTTCCCTTTATGCAACATGGTTCATTGTTTCCACACTGTACGCTTCCACAATCATAGTGTTCCATATGTTCAATTTTTTTTTGTCACCAATCATATGATGTGAACAACCACTATCAACAATCCATGTATCATTTTTTCTAACATGATAAATAAGTGTCATTTTATCTTCTTCATCATTAGATTCATCTTTTACCAAACGAAAGGTAACTTATTCTACCTAGATCTTAATAAAAGTTCATGTTTCATTGCTCAAGTAGAAGAAAGCTGGTTATGTCATGTGAACTTTGACAATGTGATCAAGATAAGAAAAAACAAAAGAGTGAGAGGTATTCATAGTTTGAGGAAACCTTATATGGGCCTATGCAAAAATTGCCAAAATGGTAAGATGGGCAAGAAAGTTTCAAGGGAAGTCTTGGAGCTAGTTCATACAGACCTTTGAACTATCATTCTGAAGAAGTCTTGGAGCTAGTTCATACAGACCTTTGTGTAACTATTGGAATTGAGAGCTACAATGGAGATAAGTAGTTTATTCTTTTTTGTTAATGATTATTCTAGAATGATGACTAGAATATATCTAAAAGATAAGTCTGAAGTTTTTCAAAAGTATAAGTGATATCTAGCAAGAATAAAGAAGAAACCATGAAAGAAGCTAAAATGTGTGAAATTTGATAGAGGTGGTGAATTTATTTCTAGTGAGGTCAATGAATTTTGCACTGAAAGTGGAGTCAGAAGACAAGTATCAGCCCTTAGTACACCATATCATAATGATATAGCTAAAAGAAGGAACAAGTTAATCATGGGCTATGCAACAACCTTGATAATAGAAAAGAATGTTGCAATCAAATATTGGAAGGAAGAAATCAATACAATAGTGCATACCTTGAATAGAGTAAAACTAAGGAGAAAGTATTTGATAGCAAATGTTATATTCTAAAAGAGACTAGAAAAGGTAAATTTGATGTCAAAAGTGATGAAGGCATATTCCTAGGATACTCTAGTAGAAGTAAACCATATAAATGTTTGAGTTTGACTATTCATAAGATCATAGAAAGTGCACATGTGAGAATTGACAAGTTTGTAGAAACACCATTTCATCTCCAATCTTTCCTCCTGAGGCTTTGATTGCACAAACATTGGCTTTGATTTTATCATTGTACTTTGAAATGTTCTCATCTTCTCTCATCTTTATTTGATCAAATTATTCTTTGAGACTTTTATCTTTGACTCTTATTACATTATCATCTCTTCCATAGATGGTTTTCAACTTTATCCATATTTCATAAGTAGTATCATAGTCTTTGACTTCATCAAATTTGGCATATTTGAGACTTGAAGCAATATCACTCATCATAATGTTATGATTCTTCTTCTCTACAATTTATTCAATAGTCATAGTTCTGGTAGGTGCCACATAATTGGTGTTCAAATATTTCAGACTTGAATCACTGATGGTTTCCAAATGTAACTTCATAATTTTTTGCAATACATTGAAGTTATCTCTATTCAACTTGGAGATGTCCCTTCTGTAAGACATCCTAATCCTTACCTTAGGTACTTGAAACCTTCTTTGCAAGAACCAAAAGCACTGTTAAGAAGTATTCAAAATATAAGATGAGTAACTAAGAGGGTAGGGGTGAATTAGTTAAAAAAAAAATCCCATATCCCTTAGATGTCAATACAAAACATAAACTCTGATAAAACTACTAATACTCGGTTAATATATAGGCACTTAGTTAACACTAAAAGTATTTTGTAACTTGGTAACCACTAAAATAACAACTATCACTTAGAACATATTGAACATGTAGAACTTAAGATATTATCTATGACTAACCTTAATTAACTTAGTTGCATACAGATAAAAGATATAGCATGAACACAAGTGACACCAATATTTTAACATGAAAACCCAATTTGGGAAAAACTACCAATTGCAACTAGTTACTAATTTTCACTCTTATGAAGTGATCCCTATTAGGATCCAACCCTTTTAAAGGTTACAAAACACATTGTTAGGTGTGACCCTATTATGAGTAGCCTTGTTAGAGGTCTTTAAAAACTTCAATCTAGAAATGCCACCTTGTTAGAGGATTTACAAATAACTATTAAGTCAACTTGATTAGGAGATTTGATATAATGCTACAATTGGTTAGAGAGTAAGAATGACATGACCTGATTTTTTATCCAACTAAATTTCTAATTTTAGATCTCAATTCTAGCTCAAATACTTGATCTATCCTAATTGAATATATCTTTGCAGCTCCTTAAGGATATTTTGCTTATCCTTCTATTTCACTTCCTCTAAGCATCTCTTAATATTCCATCCACTTACACACATTCAATCCTTAACTTGACCTTATAATTATATCATACATAATTTCAAGTCAGCTTGAATACATCTTAGAATAATTAATATTTATTTCCTTAATCAACAAGAACCAATAAAAAATTAGTTAAACTCAAAACAAGAAAATCCTTCATTAGTTGAGTTTTCTTGGTAGAAACTAACTTAGAAATGGTTTTCCTATTTTTACAAAGTGTACTCAATTAATAATCCATCTTTGCTAACTTCCTTTGGTAATTGAGTGAATTCAATTTGCATTGGTTCCATCCAACTTTCCTTTGTTACTTGACTGAGCTTGATTAACACTCAACTTTTGCTAACTTCTCTTTGACGCCTAAGTGAACTTGGCACACAATGACTTGCAAAGATATGACATTTTGTGTAACATTTTTGGTAAATAGATTGTTATTTTTCAATATAAACCTAAATGCCCAAATCTAAAAGAAATGATCATCTACCAGTAGTTGGATAATCTATCATTGAGTTGATAGATTTCCTCTAAATTAAAAGGTACAACTCCCTTATAAATAATATGCAATGGATTTTTTTATTCCTAAACTAATTGGTTGCATTCTAAACCTAAGAATCGAAGAGGAAAACCAAACCAACCTTAGATATAACTATCTCAAGTGGTGAAATACAGTTCTAAACCTAGCGAACTCCAAGAATTCACAATACTTATGACTCCCTGGCACTGATGATGCAATGATATTTCTAGTTATGCAAATGCAATGACATGAAATAAAAATGAAGATTAAGCATCCTAATCTTTATAATAGGAATGAATGATAGTACTCCAACCTATCACCCATTCACCATTTGACTAAGAATGCAAGAAAGTGCTCAAAAATGACCATAACAATACTTTGATTAAAAGTAATAAAAAAAAGTGATGCTCAAATAATTTGATTCATAAAAAAACCTTTCTTTTTTTAAACACAACACTCTAATTATATTTTCTTGCAATCTATAGCCAAATCTATTACAAAAACTAAATATCAATCTCCCATGCATAAATGAAAATATAGAAATTAAATGGCCTTCCTTCTACTCTAGCAATACCTACTTTTGTAGAAAAAAAAGAACCCCCATATCATCATTGAATTCCTTATTTAACACCTCTCCATCTTCGTGACCCTTTAGTCACCAAAATAACTAATTCTTTCTAATCCCCATCTTTTAACTTTAATACCTTGGCCATTTTAATGGTACCATTCTTTATGGGTTCAATGCAAAAGATTCCTTAAAGTTTGCAATAATTTTCTAAATATTAACACTATTGGGATTCCTTGACTCTTCATATCCAAAATATGACTAGCTTGGAATACTTTGCCATTTGTTCTTAGTAACATTTGTGTTCATACATCTTCAACTTCTTATCTGCATTGATGAACCAAATACAATGACACACCAAAAGACATTTGGCCTATATTTGACTCCTTTGCATTCATTGGTGAACTAAAATTTTGACACTTAGCAACTATGACATGAACTGTCTGTGTGTGTTTCTTTCATGGCATGGACATTTTGTCATATGGGTTGTTCTCATTATCTACCATATGTACCTGAATATATAAATCAATTGGTATAATGGTCTAACAATACAACTTTGGTCTCAAGTTCTCCATTTCTTTGTGTTGTTCTTTAGCAACCCATGGGCATTATCATAGAATTCATCCACTGGCGACTTCCACGCATCTTCCCAATAGACATGTCTATTATTATTACAGTGCAGATTGGTAGTGGCATATGAGCCATGGGTCTTCATTTTGTTATGGGCATTTGGCTTGTATAAAGGCTATTATATCAATGCTTGGACCTTTGTTAAGCACATAAAAATTATTACATTTCTTTAAACTTTTTCAACTTCCCCTTTCATGCCATTAATAGCTATCAAGTTTCACATGTATACTTTTGAATTTGTGTAGGTAGTTGGTGTGAGGAAGAGCATTCTACCATCCTACTATGAACTTGTTTTGAAGCTCCCAAAGCTCATCACTGGATCAAACAATCAACATTTGATCAAACACTTTGTTATATGGGCCCAAGTACATACTGATCCCTGGCTAATGAACATGATGCCTATATTAATAACCTTTGATACTATTTCTTGAGAACACATTGTTGAGTTAGGAATTCTTGATGCTAATTACTCTTATGTAGAGGCCAAACATCATTAGACTAATAAAATACTACATGTAGAAACAATGGTGCCTTGCACAGAGGATGAGGTGAACCCATATGTTGAGCTTTTCCTCTCCATAACAATGGGATATTTAGTGAGTCAACATTCCAGTGATGTCAATAATTGAGTGTCTTTCAAATGACTTGAATTACATGATATATTAGGATGCCTATGTTTAGACTTGATTGTTTACATGGTACTTGTGTTTCTTATAACATATTCCTTTTCTCTTGAAACCCGCAACCCAAAGACTCTATGTGTGTCCAAGTTTATTTATCAAGCAAGATGAATAAAAATTTGATATTAATAGTGGTTCTTTTAATCCATAGGATGCCTTCAAGAAACTTGTCCACTGAATCTAATAATGGATTATTTGAGCATAAGAGAAAACACAGTTTAGTGGCCCATTCTCAAAGACTTTTTTATATTTTCCTAGTCTTGTGTCCTATTTTGGAAGTTTATAATGGCCACCCATAGGAGCACATCAAGGTCCTTTAATTTTTTAAAAAATATTAAACATGGATTCATCTTTGAATCACAAATCTAAACTATGCTTTAGAATTGCAAATCCACATGTCAAAATCTCAAATTCAAAGCTTTAATTTTTGGAATGATTTTCAAAGCTATGAATCTGAACTTTACATTTTGTACCCTAATCATTGAAATTGTGAAGGCATGCTTCCAGATTTTTCAACTTAACTTCTCAATCTACCTTTTGAATTGTAGATGTTGAATCTTCAATCTTGAACATTTGAACTTTGAACTATAGAACCTCGTTGAATCATTTATTCTACATGAACCTTTGAGATGGCACATTCTAAACCTCAAACTTGAACCTCTATATTGATGACCTTATTATCTAAACTGATAACTCGTGCTCATGAAGTTGGGATTGGAGGATGGTCTTTGAAACTATAAGTCAAAATCTAAACTTTAAATTTGATTCTGAACCAAGTTCCATGATATCTAAACTATATCTCAAGCTTTGATCATTTGAACTTCACCTTTTGAACTTTGTGGATCAATGTTCAAGTTCAACACATTCTTTGAATATTTTTCTTCTTACAAGTCAAATCCTACAACATCATAATCAGAAAAATACACCAAAGAAAGTTTTACTTGATGGGGGCTGATTTATAAGTTTAAAATGTGGGTGCCAAAAGCACGCTAACAAAAATCAAAGACAATATAAAATTGATTAATTATTTTTAATAGATGCATGTGTGAGAAAGAGTAAGGGAAAGAATGAAGAAGTTTATGCATGTGAACAAGGAGTAAAGTGAAGGATCAAGTTTAGATCATAAGTCAATAACAGGGTTTTGTTATCACTTAATAGAGTAAGTGACCTATTCATAGAAATGAAGTGAAAGGGAAGACAAGTATTACTAGATCAAAGGAGAGGATCAATTGGCAAGGAGAATACTCAAAATCAACTCACAAAGAAAACCCAAAGTCAGGTACTAAATCAGTTTTAACCAACATGAATTAGGATAAATATCTTAACAAAGTGGTATTAATAGATCTTTGTAAATCTCCTAATAGAGTCCTTACATTGTTGTTAGTGTTAAATCCTCTAAAAAAGTGAGCCCTAGCATTTTTGTAAGATTTTACAAGGGAGACCCTTCAAAGGGTAGATTATATTTTATGATAAAAAATTGTAGCCATAATAAGTTAATTGTATTAATGAAACAATGAATATTTGTGATGTCATCCCCACCCACATTTTACCTTCACCTTGGAGGGTTTATGAGTAAAAAATATTGTGTGAAGTATTTATTTTCATGCATGTGATAGATCAAATTCATATGCTACATCATATTTACATTACAAGTTTTACATGCACAAGTTTAATGATAGATGTGAGTGAATTATTGAAAAGTTTAAGTGTCTAAGATTTTGATTCACCCCACCCCACCCCACTACCCCTCCCCTACCCCCTCTTAGTATCTTATTTATCTTATTTATAACTCCATCATTCAACAATTAGTATCATATAATTGTTTCTCCAAAGGAAGCTTAATATCTTGGAGATGGAGGCTTTCAAACTAGACAAGGTTATTGATAATCAGGTGATTTACATCCAACTTGTACTATACAAACTTGAGAAGGAAAGAGAAGATTTTAAGGATTCCATTAAAAGGTGAAAGGAAATTTTCAACTAGATAAAACAATTTTCATATGAAGAAGTTGAGACTGAAGGACTATTTGAACCAATCAATCCAAATGGAAAAGAATTTGTAGATCTACTTGACAAGAAAAAACTTATAAATCAAGAAATAAGAGGACTAAAAAGAGAACTTTAAATCCAATAAGTAAGACTATGTGAAGTGACCAAACAAAAGAATAAAGTTGAAGAAGTGTAGACTATGGCAGAGGAAGACAAAAGAGTAACAACTACTAGACTTGAAGAAAGGATATCAGATGTGCATAATCTCACAAACACACAAGTAGACATGATGAATCAACTAATGCTTGCAAATTAGGAATTGAATCATAAGGATGTGGAAACTACAAATCTTAAATCATAGAAGGACAAAATGAAGAATAAATTGAAAAATGACAAAGAATTTATGGATAAATTTAGCAAACCTAAAGAGGAAACAAAGTACTTTTAATCTTCAAACGTATGAAGTTATCAAGCTAGTCTAATGAATTAGGAAATTCATGCACTGAAAAAGGAGAATCATCTAGGAATACAGAACTAAGAAATGCAAATTTAAAGAACAAACCAAGATGATATCACTAAGGGAAATTTGGTCATACTACAAATATGTGTGAAAGAAAACATGGTATGCAAAATTATAGACCAAGTTTATTGGTTACTAGTTTTACTACAAGAAACAATGACATCAAATACATGATTGTAGATCAAGACTGAGGAATACAACTACTACACTTAGCTTTGAAGGATATTTCTATAATTGTCAAAAGTATTGGGCACAGAGAACATGAATGAAAATCATAGACAAAACTCTAATCATCAAATTAGAGGAAGAATAATGCACCTAACAATGCATGTTCCAACTGTCAGAAGTTTGGACATCTAAGAAAGAGTTTTAGGACTCAAGTACATTCAACAAATTAGACAAAAGGCAAAGGCAAAGTAGATATTGAGAAAATTAAAAAAGAAATGAATCAAAAATGGAGAAAGAGAATAGAAGATGAAAATAGTGTTGACAATTGGCTCATAGTGATATGTAATTGTTGTCAATTATGACAACATGATGTACATGCTGATAGGAAACCTCAGAAATAAAGTTACTTAGTGTTTGGTAATCAAGAAATTGTCTAAGTATAGAATTTTTTTTATAGTAGTGTATTGTTTTGTTTATAACATGTTGCAGATGTCATATTATGACTAGTGAAGTTAGATGGAGAAAGTATACATGTTGGTGATGACATGTATAACCTCAGATGTTTGTACAAACTATATGAAAAAAAGTTAATAATGTTTTGATGATGTACGATAGTAGAATTGAAGGAATTAATTGTTTCATTTACAAAATAATTACTTTTCCAATTAGGGACAACATCCTAGGTGTTTACTCTAACTTAGAAAAGTGAATTGTGGTCTTAGCTAAACCAGTAGTAATTTGTGTAAAGGCATGGTATTTATGCAAAGGACTTCTTGCAATAAGTAGTGTGCTATCTTGGTATATTATATAAGTGAAGTGCAAGTATGAATTGAAAATTGTGAGATCAAGTTGAAGATCAAAGATCAAACAAGAAAGGAAAATAATAGTAAATTACTTGATTGAGTTATTAGCTAAATTGCATGTTTGGGTAGTGGGCTCTTCTTGTATAGATTGTACTACAACTCCTAACAGGGATTCAAAGTCTCCAAGGAGAGACTACTTATACTAAATTTTCTCATTGAATCCTAACAAGGTCCATCCTCTAACAAGGAACATATATATTAGTATATTATCTAGTGGGTATCATCCCCACTGAAGTTTTCCCTTAGCCAAGGTTTCCCTAGTTAACAAAATATGGTGTTATGAGTTATCTTTGTGCATTGCTATTGTTACTATTTAGCATTACTCTATTGCTTTGTTATGCATGGTTTAAAGTAAGTAATAATATCTAGTTGGCAACTAAAGTTTGTAGATTATTGATTCACCACCCCTCTCAATAATTCCTATTTCTAACAATTGGTATAAGAGCCCAATTACTTTGAAGAGGCTTAATAGCTTAAGTAAGATCCCTATGGATATGGAATATTTGATGAAGAACCTTGAAGAAGCTCTTGAACAAATTGATCTCCTTACTAAAGAAAGAGATAAGCTGAAGGACAAATATGAAGACTCTAAAGTATACATTGGTCAATTAAAATAGAAAATTGAACATTTGAAATCCAATCCTAAATCTACTAAATCTAGAACTAGTGATGATGACTATTTAAAATTGAAGATTACAAATCTAAAGTTGACTTTGAGAAATGACCTTAGCAAAGTTGTGTCTGATTTAAAGACTAAAAATTTAGATCTAAGAGAAAGTTTGGCAAAAAGAACATCTAAGTTTGAAACATTGAAAGAAGATCATGAAGAACTCCTTAAGTACAATACTATTGTGAAAGGTGAATTAACTTAGTGCAATTAAGTAAAATTCTAGTAGATAAAAGCTTGATGATTCAATGTCTATATAGAGACCTTCTTATCATATCCAAAAGAAAAAGACAAATTTGATGATAATATTGAATCTAGTCAATCTTCTGAGAAACCTAAAGAAGATGAGCAAAACAAGGAAATTGAAATCTTAGATGAACCAAAGAAAGTGGAAACTCCTAAGGAAACTAGGTATGAATTTAGAGGTAAGTGATTTTTTATGTAATGAAATATGTCATATGAAAATAGATTGTACTAATAAGTCATTTAATCATGTTAACGATATCCTTTTTATGTAATGAAATAGCTCATATGTAAAGATATTGTACTAACTATCTTCTTTTGGCTTTATCCAACCCTTGAGGATATCCATTCCCAGCTACGAAGGTCTTCATATCATCTATCCAACCCCTTAGATTAGCATTTTTTGCCTCTTGTTGTTCTTTCAACACCAAGCCAACTTCCTCATCAGGCTCATGAATGAGATGATCTATTTGTATAACCCTTTGCCCCTTACTAGTTTGGTAATTTGGATGTCCACATCATTACTCCATTACCTTAGCAATCCATCCAACTCTTTTCTCACTAATGTATTTTCTCAAAAGAAAGTCCTTAACAATAGCATGAGGACTAGAAAATGGATTTTGTTATAAGACAACAAGTGTTTGAATTTATTCAAGACTGTTATGACCACAAGGGCCTACTTTTCCAAATAGTTGTACTTATTTTCATATTCTTTTATCCCTTCACTAAATAAATCAATAGGTTTCTCTTCATTTATTTATTTAATTAAGACAAAATAGTAGAAATACTTGACTCACCTCCTAAGGTGTAAATAATGAAATCCTTATCAAAATTTGGATTGATGAGAGTAGAGGTTGAAGCTATGGCCACTTTAATTTCTTGAAAAATTGCTTTCCCTTCCTTGGTCCATGAGAAAACCATTTTATTTTTAAGCATTTTTATAAGAGGTTTCACCATGGTAGCTAGATTAGAATAAATATTCTCACAAAATTTATTCTACCAAGAAAACTTTGTGGACCTTTCTTGTGACTAGGAAGAGAAAGGGAAAGTATTGCCTTTGTTCTCTTTGGATTAATAGTAAGACCATCCTTAGATACAATATGTCCTAATAATTTCCCTTGATTAGTGTCAAAGACACACTTTCCTAGATTTGAAGACACTCCATACTCTCTAGATCTTATAAACACTTGTCTGAGATGAACAAAATACTCTAGTACATCTTTTGAATATACTATGATACCATCAAGGTAGATCAACACAAACCTTTTAATCATATTTTTGAAGGCCGTCTCTATTGCCTTTTGAAATTTGGCACTTGCATTTGTTAGTCCAAAAGGAATTTTGCTATAGGCATAGGTGCCCCATTTGGTAGTGACAGTAGTTTTATATCTATCAGCTTCTTTGACTAACACTTGATTATAACCTAAGAATCCATCGAAGAAGGAGAATCTTTCTAAACTACTAACTTTGGACAATCTATATTCCATAGAAGGGAGAGGATGATGATCTTTAAGGGAGGCTTTGTTAAGATACCTAAAATTTATACATAGTCTAATTTCTCCATTCTTTTTCCTAATAGGGACAAGGTTTGCCACCCAAGAGGAGTACTTAATAGTAAAAATGATATTGGCCTCAATTAATTTGGATAGCTCATTTCTCATTAATGGGTCAATCTTGGGATTTACTAGTCTTTTTTTTTTCCTAATAGGCTTGACAACATCAATTAGATCTATACTATATTGAAATAGACTAGGGTCAAAACCCTTTAAATCATCATATGTCCAAGCGAATACATCATTAAATTATTGAAATAGTTGAACAAAAAGTTTCTTACTTGGTTTTAGAATATATGTTCCCCATGTTTAATGTCCTCCCATTAGCAACTATAACTAGCATATGATCTCCTTTATTTACAGCAAGATTCATGCCTTTATCCTTTGCCTAGTCATCAAGATTGAAGACACTCTCTAAGGTAATGAGACCCTTAGGAAACTTATTGGAGCTAAGGTTGATGATTTGATCACCATATTGGTCATGAAATCTCAACCAATTTCTATATGAGAACTCTACTACATTTGGAAAGAAACTCACAATTTGTAAATTAGATTCAAAGACTCGCTAATTGATATTATTATTAGGGATAGTGGGTATGACCACCACTTTAATCTTCTATTTCTTCTCATCTTTGAGGCTTCTTGCAACATCATAAGATGTACCCATTTCCTTTAGTCTATCAACATGTCTATTTCCTCTTCTAGGGATGCTCTGAATGTTAAATGCATTGAAACCTTTAAGAAAATCCCATACTCTATGTTTATAAGACCTAAGTAAACCATTCTTAGTAATATTGCGATTCTTCACCTAATTAATCACTAGCCCACTATCTCCATATACACTTAATGCTTAAATTCCTTTTTCTTGAGCGAGTAAGAACCCTTGAACCAATGCCTCATACTTGGCCACATTATTAGTACAACTAAATTGAAGCCTAAATAAGTAGTACCTTTCTAGTGCAAGAGAAACCAAGATCACACTAGCCTTTGATCCATTCTTATTTCTTGATCCATCAAAATACATAGTCCATATCCCACTTGTGTCTTCTTTGATTTTCATCAAGTTGGGGACAAGAGCATCCTTTTTTGATATACAATAAGTGCCTAGGTCTATCTCCAAGGTTTTCGATATAGGATCAAATTGATATGCATTAGCCCACTCATCTAAGAGGAAATCAAGTGTACCAACTAAACAAGTGGTAGGCTCATTTGTTGTATCATTTTCATCTATTTCTAGGATGGTAAAATACATATTGATGAGATTAGGAGTGTAGGGCTCAATATGATGGAGGGCTAATGGTTCTCCTCTAATTGAAGCTTTGGTTCGATATCTAGATCTAAAAAATATATATGACCAACAAGAAGACATGTAACTACCTCTTTGGGTAGTGAAGTCTCTTGAAAGACAAATTGAAAAGTGTAGTTTAACCTTTGCAATTAATATATCTTGAACTATAGTGAAAATTTGGCATGCATGTAAGGCCATTTTAACATTTCTAAGGATTCCCATAGTCTTGATAGTACTACCATCTAACTACAATACATCTCTAACAATGGGTTCATATTCCACTTCTAAAATATTAGCAACACATTTGGCCATTACTGAACTACTAACCCTTAAATGAATCATATAGTTTTGGACTAGCTTATCTCCTATAATTAAAGAAACACAAAATTTAGGAGGTCTAACCTTTTTACATGTTTCTACCTCTTTTTATGGTTGTACCAAACTCATGACATTCTCCATGCTAGGTAGTTGATCTCTGAGCTTAATGCTTTCCAACACTTGTTGCAATAGCCTCTTTTGTGATGGTATAGTAGCAACAAAATCCAACATAGAAATGTTCACATTGGTCTTCCTCATTTGATCTACCACACTAAAATATGTGTTAGATGTTCTAGTGGAAGCCCTAGAAGTAGATGCTTGAGGTGGGATAGTCTCTAGGTTATTCGCATCTCCTTTGCTTTCATTTTGCCTCTACTACCAAGGGACATGAGCAAGTTGATTAGAATTTTGTTGCTCAAAAACTACTTGTTCATGCGGTACTATACTTTGTGTTGAAGCCTGATTAGGAGGAGTTGGAGTAACCTCTTCCACAACTCTTCTTTTCCTCCTGGTTTACATTACCATGCTCTTCCACCAAATAGTTCATGAAAGAAAAATCATCCTACTAAAAAGTATTAGTAGGTTGATAGCATTGTGCTACTAGGCAACTAATTTCTCTAGTACAATTAAAGCCATGTAATATTCTACCTTCTAACACATGCAATATCCATAGGGGTAGTTATAATAAGGCCATAGATCTTGATCTTGGGCAAGATTGTTCTGAGGGAGTAAAGCCCTATTTAGGTTGTTGTTTGAAGACTGGGGGTGGTTGATAGGTCTATTCTAATTTTGAGGGTGGTCAATAGGTCTATTCTAATTGCAGGGGACATGACTCTAGTTTGGAGGTCTACCAAGAATGGAACCTTGAATCTAGATTTGGAAAGACTTATTATTTTGAGCTTTTTTCCTCTTCATACAACTGCACTATTTTTTTCCATCTTCTTTTCTTGACCCAACATCCTCCTATCTACATTCTACATTAGGGTTTGCATCATGGCTTCAATCCTATCAAATCCATTAGAGGATGTGGAGGCTATTGGGACCATAGCAAGAGGTTGACTTCTAGAGGAAGAATGAATAGGAGCTACGATAGGCTGATGATTGGGCATATCAGTGAAGAAAGGCATTGGGGGCCTTAGAGCTAACTTCCCTCCCTATATCAAAATAATTTTTTTCTCTTATGGAAACCTCATAAGCATTTGGTAGAGTAGCCCCTCCCATAGATTGCAAAGTGGTAGCACTATCACTATTGAAGGCTCTAAGATAATACAAGAATGCATTACCAAGAGAGGGCTTTACTATAGTAGATATTTTGTCCAATGTCTTCTAAAATCTATAATTGAAATTAGTCATAGATTTATGGGGGGCCCTCTTGATAGTTGTTAGGTTTTCTAAAAGTGATAGATGATCACTTTTGTCCTCAAAATGATTGCATAGAGCTATCCCTAACCCATCCCAATTAGTAATAGAGTTATAAGAAAACCTCTATACCATTTTAGTGCCTCCCCCTTCAAGGATGAGGCCATAAGCTTGAATAGTACATCATCCTAAGCCATGTTATGAATGTTACAAAAATAAAACACCTCCTAAATATGCTCAAAAGGAGAGATGGAGGTTTCACTAATAAACTTATTTATACTTTTAAGAGTTGATATTGGTATGTCATGCCTTTGGGATAATAGAAGGGGGATCCCACCATTAAAGGTGGTGACAACATGAGCTCTAGCCATGTAAGGAAGTGATCTATTGATATGAGCAGATGGTATTCTAGGTTGAAACCTAACAATAGGAGGAGTGGAGATATATCTTGTAGGGGTATATGTTATTGTCGCACTCCTAACTGGTGATAGAGATAATCTAGACTTTCTTCTTGGATTAGACAAATAAATCTCCTATTATTGGAAATTACCTCTGGAAGATGCCCTTGTGTATGTCTTGGGGCATGAATCACAACAACTTTGGTCAAAAACCAGATTGTGCTTGAAGCTTAGATTCTAATAGTTTCATTTTTATTCTCATCTCATACCTCTAACATATAGATAGTTTATTCATTTTTTGTCACTTTCAAATGATATGTATCCCTTGTAAGTAGATTTGGTCACAATTCTTCTTAGATTTTCAAGTATCTCTAACTAGAGTAGCTAACTAAAGCTAAAATGCTACATCCAAATAAGTGTTGACCATCTTTGATTCTCTTCTAATAGCAAAATAAAGGTGACTTTTATTTTAAACTTGATGCTTATTCAGGATATCCCTATCTATAGACTGGATTGATTAGATCAGTGCCTATTCCATTGGGATTTAGAGTCTACTCCAATTTATAGATCTAATTTTTTGTATTACAACAAATATTATCAGCAATTATTCTAGGGAACTGGACCTCTGTTGGTGTTTTTCAACTATTGAATAACAAAGGTTTAATATCAAGATAATAATGCTCACAAATCTAAGGATTGGCTACATCCCATTAAAAATTATGCTTGCATATTATCTGGAACCAACTTTAACAAAACCAGGATTGACTTTCTACACTTTAGGCTTTGCAAGACCAAGGTGGGTATACCTAAGGAATAATTTAGAATGGATGTTGTTGCATGAGAATTCTAATAGTTTCATTCTAATTCTCATCTCATACCTCTAACATATAGATAGTTTATTCATTTTTTGTCACTTTTAGACAATATGTATCCCTTGTAAGTAGATTTGGTCACAATTCTTCTTAGATTTGCAAGTATCTCTAACCATAGCAGCTAACTCAAGCTAAAATGCTACATGAAAATAAGTGTTAACCATATTTGATGCTCTTCAAACAATAAAATAAAGGTGACTTTGATTTTAAACTTGATGCTTATTCATGATCTCCCTATTTGCAGACTAGATTGATTAGATCAGTGCCTAATCCATTGGGATTCAAAGTCTACTCCAATTTATAGATCTAATTTGTTGTATTACAACAAATATTATCAGTAATTCTTCTAGGGAATTGGACCTTTGTTGATGTTTTTCAACCATTGAACAAAAAAGGTTCAATACCAAGATAATAATTCTTACAAATCTAAGGATTAGCTACATCCCATTAACAATTATGCTTGCATATTATCTGGAACCAACTTCAACAAAACTAGGAACAACTTTCTACACTTTAGGCTCTACAAGACCAAGGTGGGTATACCTAAGGGATAATTCAAAATAGATGCTATTGCATGAGAATTATCATAGTTTCATTCTAATTCTCATCTCATACCTCTAACATATAGATAGTTTATTCATTTTTTGTCACTTTCAAATGTTATGTATCCCTTGTAAGCAGATTTGGTCACAATTCTTCTCAGATTTGCAAGTATCTCTAACCATAGCAGCTAACTCAAGCTAAAATTCTACATGCAAATAAGTGTTAACAATCTTTGATGCTCTTCAAACAATAAAATAAAGGTGACTTTGATTTTAAACTTGATGCTTATTCATGATCTCCCTATCTGCAAACTAGATTGATTAGATCAGTGCCTAATCCATTGGGATTCAGAGTCTAGTCCAATTTATAGATCTAATTTGTTGTATTACAAAAAATATTATTAGAAATTCTTACTAGAATTCATTCTTACAAACATCCTTTCTACAATCATAGCAATCCCATCAAATTCATTAAAGCCTTTACCTAATTCATTGAATCAATAGCAATAATGAATTGACATATAACCTAAGTGAATTGCATTTAATTGGATAAGCTTTACTCATACAATATCAGAATAACTAGATAATAAAAAAAGAGATAAACTTTAGCAAGAATAGATATGGGGACAGTTCAATTTTGTATTAATTTTCTTTGCAAATTGTATACAATTGTAGTAAAACTCAAAATGACTCTAGAAAGAGACACACGGATCACATAACATTAATGTATTCTAAAAAAATTTGCAAAGAAGATACATCATAAAGTTCTCTCGAGAACTAGACCAAAACATACTAAGTGTAAAACTAAAATTGCATTAGAAATCAGACCCTTCTCTAGCCTTGGAATCTCACTTATATAATGTGAGATGCAACAAGCTTCAGGCATAAAGAATATTTATAAAAGATATTTACATTTTTCTTAATACGAAAAGACAAAACTTTATGTAATAGAAAGCTAGCATCATATCATTCTCTTGGTAGGCCCCTTTTTTTGTTACATCATCGTATGCTACAAATCCCATGATTGGCCTTTATTCACTCTGGGTCCTCGACATATGTAGCTATCAAACTTTCTAGTGATGTGTTGGGCTTTGATTCATGCAACTTCACCTCTACTCTAGCATTTTCACTCATATCATCATGTACTACCAAGGTGATGGTTACATTTGTTTCCATTTCTACCATGTCATCCAACTGATCCATTACATCTTTTGCATGAGATGACTACCCTTCTTTATCTTCTTCTTTCCTAGGTGCTGATGGAAGTGAGTCAATGATTTGTAATTCATCTTCATGTATTTCATCATCATCACTTTCAGCTTCTTCTTAGTGTTCACCAAAAGCAATATCTACCATCCACTTGTCATAAAGTGTGTCATTCGGCCAATCAAATTGCAAAATATTATGTTTCTCCTTGATAACATATTCAGTTTCACTATCAATGTCAACAAAATATCATTTAAAAAAATCAAAGAATAATTGGACTTTCACCAATTCCTCTATCATGGTGGCCCACGAAGCATGCCCTTTTTCATTGATAACCTTATTCATTCTCAAACAGAACAGGTCATCCAATTCCTTAGCCCATTCATCCTTATTCTTTAATTTATTCTTCCTCTAAAGAACAAGGGAACAAAACAAATTTCTCATTCTTATACTTTCTTAGATAAGAAACAACTTTCAGTTGTAATGCAACCCTTTTGCCATCAAAATTTGAGATATCATTAGCAATATCATTTGTTTTTTCAATATGGTCATGGGAAGACCTTATAATAGAGTAACACAAAAAAGTGATTTCTTTCCTTCTCTTTCCCCACTTATTGACAATGGGTTTCAAAATATCTTCATGGGTTTTCAATTCTTCCCATATGCATATTACTTTTGTTAACTGATCATAAAATAGTGGCCAGTCAATTTTATCTACCAGATACATTAGAGCCTTTCTCAATTTATCTTCATATTGTACATTTAGCTCTACATGTAATGCCCACAATTTTCTCTTTACTTCTTCAAAGTCTTCAGCTATGTAATATTGTGGCCTTTGTGGTGTATCTAACACTTCTATGAGAGGAGTGGATTTATAAGGTTCCATTGGAGGACTAGGATATGTTATTCTTGGCCTAGAAGACCTCCCCATTACTTTATTTTTAAGTTCAATTCTTCTTTAACTTCTTTATTATAGGCCTCCAAAACACTCTCATACTTACTCTGCAATTCAAACATTATTTTTTCTTCCTTTTTCTATAGTGGCAAAAACAAACTGAGATGTCCCAACACCCATATGAGCTGCTTGTACATGGGATGTATCTTCTACTCTTCTCACAATGATATTTCCCATTAATCCTGAGTCATCTGGTTGTGATGAAACAACCCCAGATCCCTTTCTAAATAACAATATAACCAAAGTAGCTTGGTCTTCACTGAAAGTAGTACTTGTGAATTCCATCTTGCTTGGATCTTGCAAATCCAATTTATTTTAAACATAATTAAAAATGAAACCGTTAGCTATATCCCAATTGGGTAATAATAAATTATTTGATGCTTTTACCATCTGTCTCCCCTCTTCAAGTGTTATATTTTGGAATTCTTGCATCATTTTTTCTTTTATTTGATTTTGCAAGTCTACCTCCTCCATCTTTGGATGCTCTATTCATAGCTTATTGCATCTGCTCTTCAAATTTTCCCATGTTGGTTCTCCATGAAAACTGGTGGAAGGCTCTAGATCTGATAAAAACTATTGACTTGCTTGTTCTAACATAGGTTCTAATTCCCTTCCAATCTACTACTGTCAACTCAAAACTTGGCATAGGAGGTTCCTAGGGGTTTCCTTCATCTATTTTAGATTGAGTAACAAAACTCCTCCTTGGGATCCCAATTATTCAATTTTTTCCCCAATAAGCTATTCCTCTTCAATCCTTAGAGGGGTCTATGAAGGTGAGTACTCCTCAATGTGAGGATCTTCTTCCCATAATATTTTCTACGTCTTAGGGGAGGGCTCAGGAAGCCTCTCTTCCTAGACAACACTAGTGGATCCAATTATTTGTTTTTCTTTGTCCATAGTGGTCTTTTAATTCTGAATGATAGTATAACTAGCCTTTTTTGGACAATCAATTGGCTTGCCCCTATACTGGGAGTGAATCCCCATTTCCTCATTACCTCCTTGGCCTTATTTGGGAAAGAATTAATAAGAATTTGCTTCTTATCATTCATGGTTTCCATTGTTTTAGGAAAAGTAAGCATGAGCTTATTTATTCTATCTGCCTCTGTAATGACATTACCTAGAGGACTATAATCTACATCAAAACAATGAATGAAATCCAAAACTTTTGAAAATACTCTTCACTTTTCCTTCTAACTCTCTTGCTCTTGCACGGAGTATTCATTTCTTATTATGTCTTCAGGAAAAAAAATTTCATGATCAATTTTGCCAAGCTTAATTCTATGTCTAAAGGCCAAATGATAAAATCTCTTAGTGTCACAAAAATGAGGGTGAGAAAGAACCATCTTATACTGATCTAATATCTTGTGTAGAGAAAGACAACCCCCTTTAGTGATTACAAATTGATGGGCCATTGTACAAGTGGGGAATATTGATCCTCTCTATCTTTTCAACAAATAGGTTTCCTCCAATCCTCCCAACTGCCAAATTTAGGTTTCCTCCAATCCTCCCAACTACAAAATTTAGCTACTCCTATCTTTAAAGGCACTTGGTAAGGTAATACATTGGGGTACCTTTGAAACCATAGATCCTAATGATAGTTGAGACTGAATATGGGATGATGTCTCTCAAATTGTGTGAAACCTTCAAACCAATAGGATTGTCTAGGGGCCTAATAAAACTAGCCAATGCCTTGGGTACTCTAGGATTGTCACTTAATAATAAGCACCTCAACTTTGAAGCGAAGCATCTATCAAACTTGACAAAACTATCCTTTTCGACTTCCTAGGTCATATATCCACTCCATAATTGGACTGGCAGTGCTTCCCCATCGTGTTCCCTATTCAATTTCATCTCTTTACCAAAATACATTACTCCCTTGAACAAAAACATATGGATTAACAAAGAATAGTGACCAAAAATCTTCTCCATCATGCCTTTAGCAATCCCAACCAAGCCATTATGAATTTCTTCCACTAAATAAGAAGCAAAATAAAAAATTATGTCCACACCAAAAGAGGAAATATGTGTAGTCATGTACATAAAACCCACGGGCATAAACTCCTCTTCATCTTCTCCAAAAACTCTACATAGAGTCTTGTATGGTTCCATAGCCCTAGTATTGAAGTATACCCTTTTGAAGGGTTCCTTGGAAGATGTTATTATAGCTAGTAGAGTTCTAATTTTTCCTATATGTGCCCTCAGTGCACCTTGCCTGACTCCATCCTTCTTTGACATGTATTCCTTTTCTAATTCTTTCAAGTCAATGGGCACATGATAATTAGTGAGAGGCCCTAAACCAAATACCTACCTAATTTCCTCTAGGTTGATTCTGATTAGTATTTCACTATCAATCCTTCTCACCACCCTAATTATTGGATCATAATTTTTTGCCACAACCTCAAGGAGGTCATAATCCATAAAGACACTTGGAATAACTAACTTTCCTAAATCAAAATTCCAAATATTGGCATGTGGGGCAAAAAGATTTCTTTCTAGATTTCTTGAATAAAACCATACTAGTTTGAGAAGTGTTAGCATCCTAGACCCAATTCCCCTTATCATATAACCCATCTATGACTCTAAGCCTAGGGTTTAACAAAGTTAACTTTTTAACTTACATAGTTTTAGTGGTGGATTTAGGGAGTAATTCAAGCAAGTCATCATGGATATTCCTAGCCAAATAATCCTCTTGCCCATAAAACACCTTCTTTGGAGGCATCTTGATTATAATTTCTAGAAATTGAAATGCTACAGAGGTTATAGTATATGGGAACTTACTTGATTTTTTGCTTGTTCTACTTTGTAATTCTGCAATATCTTGCGAACAATGGGAAATTGCTTCATGTTTTGATCAAGCACCAATTCTCACTTGTTTCTTCTGCTCTAAAAACTTGAAAACTTGTTCGCATGGGATGAAAATGGTGAAATCTTTTGCAATATACTCTATTTTTTCTCCCATGCAAAGTTTTCATTCCTCATAAATGAACTGTAAGGGAAAAAGAATAGCACCACCTTCTATGTTCAAATTTACACCATTGATCTTGAAAAATCCTATGATCCAAGAATGCAAAGAGGGATGACTCAAATTCCACTTGACATGTTGGCAGTCAATCCAATTAGATTTTTCCATGTGTACCTTTCCTTCATTGTTGGTAACACAAATTGGACCCACTAATCCTTGAGGAGATGTGTCTTTAAGACACTACCTTGCTATACATAAGAAATGAACATGTTTCCATAGTGATGAAGCAACAACCCTTGATCTCATCTCAATCTAATGGTAGGTGTTTTATTGCATTTTTAATATCAAAGTGGTGAGTCCCTCTTACATTTTCCTTATTCACTATGTCACTATACATAGAGAGTGAGCAACTTCCAATAGCGACAAAGCGAAAAATATTGGTTCCATTTTAATCGAGTGAAGACCATTTGATGCATCATTTAATAAAAATATGGTGGGCCTCTTTTCCATTTTCTTTACTCACTATATCACTATCCTTAACATTCGAGCAACTCATCATAGCGATAAAGTGATAGCCATAGATCTGGGCTTAATCTGAGGGTGAGGAAACTACATTTCATCCTTATAACTATGGTGGGTCCCATAGTTGCCAAGTTGCATTGGGTAAATAGTGCACAACTTCTCATAGTGACTTGGTGATGATTGTTCATCTGATCTTGCTCCAACAATCATCATCTCACATTTGACATCTGACTTGGGCATGGGTCCACATTATTAATGACATGGGAAAGTCCTATCAAGCTAGCATATATATTAATACTTTAATCCTTGTTGTGAAATTAGATTTTTTGGGCCTCCCTGTGTTTCTCATTTTCAAGCTAGTGCTATGTCACTATCGATGATATGCAATAAATTCCTAATTGTAACATAGTGACTTCTAGTGATCTGATAAAATCTAGTGACTAGAGAATGACTACTTATTAATCATGATTATATTAATTAGTACCTTTGTCAAGGAAATGAATGTGCACATTCATGATACTACTTGGGAATTTCGTAGTTGCCATTATTTTCAAAGGGGCATTACTTTTAGCATTACTTTCTTCATTCTTAGGCAAGGTTCTATGTCACTACCGAAAGGGTACAAAGATTTTCTGATCGTGACATAGTGACTCATTGAAAAAACTAAAGTCTAGTGATGCCAACTACAAACTATTCCAAGTGGTTTCTTTTTGACACTAACAACTCTAACATGGAGCACAAAACTAAAACCTTCTAAGACAAAGAAATTTCCAGTCATCGTGCCTCCATTTCATGACACTGATAATTAATTTTGTGGCAGTTGCTATGTCGCTATGGTTAAAACACTTGCATCTTTCTATAGTGACAATGCAACTGCCGTAGATCTTATAAGGATCAAATGGTGTGAAACAAGAGGGAAAAAGGCACTTGGGGGTGCGAAATATTTGAATGGGACATGGAATATTCAAGATTTGAAAAAGCTTCACACCTGCATAAATTTTAAAGGAATGCAAGACTTAGAGTTTGACAAGTTTTTCAAAGGTTAATATGATGCAAGGTCAAAGAATCAAAAAACCCTAATTTGGAAAATAATGAATTCAATTCTAATTTTTAACCTAGGATTTGGAAACATTTATTTTGTAAAAATTAGACCAATAGTGGCTCTATCTATAGATGATAGACTACACAAGTCTATACAAGAATCTATAATTTTTGGTTGGATTAGACCACTAACCTCAAAAATTGACAAAATTGTGAGAAGAATAACAATAGGGAAAAGACTATGTATAGGAAATTACACAAGAATGTAGAATTTACAAATGTAGAGAAAAACCATAGACTAATATTCATGGAAGAAATAAGTATTTTTAGGAAAAATACCTCTTCAAGAACTATCCATGAACTGGTAGCTCAAGAATGTTGTCTGACAAATCCTTGAGGATATAAGAGTCTTCTCCCCATTTATTTTGAATCAAATAGGGACTTAACCAGATAGAATCAAACTTACTATGTTTTCCTTTATCCTCAATTCTAGCATTCCACAAGAGGACTAAATCTCCATCTTCAAACTTTTTTCTTACTTTACTTTTATCATATAATGTCTTGCTTTTAGTTGCAACTTTTGGTTCCTAAGAGATGCTTATCTCCTAGTTTTTGCTAGTCCTACAAGCTCATCCATCCTTTCTTGCATGTCATCAATGATATCCTCATCATACATTTGAATGTAGTTATACAAGATCATTAAATTATTTTGAGGCATCCTTGCCTAAATTCCATATACCATATCAAATAGGGTTACTCCAATGGCTTTCTTCACAGTCACCCTGTCAGCCCATATTGCTAGCTGCAACTTGGAATCCCATGCCTTCTTGTTATCAACTAAGGTCCTCTTAATGAATTTTAACAAGCTTTTATTAGTGGATTCAGCTTGCCCATTTCCTTGTGGATGATCTAGGGATGATGTTGATCTTATAATTCCATATTTGTCACAACATTTTATGAATTCCTTAGACCTAAAGAACATTTCATTATCTATTACAATTTTATGAGGACATCAAAATCTAGAAATAATGTTATTTAATAAGAAATTGTTGACAACTTTACTAGTTCCATTTCTTGTAGGGACTACTTCTACCCACTTTGTGAAATAATTAGTAGCAACTAAAATCCAAGAATAACCAGTGCTAGATTTAGGAGAGATCTCACCTATGAAATCCATACCCCATTGCTAAAATGGTGCTTGAACCTCAACTAGCTTTAATGGAGTATTACCTAAAAAACATCAATTTTTGAGCAAACCTTTGACAGGCATCACATTTCCTAACCATGATTTGAGCATCTTTAAAAAGAGATGGCTGCCAAAATCCACCTCTCATTACCTTATGTGTAGTGGTCTTGGCCATATAATATCCTCTACAGACTCTAGAATGCATTTCGTTCAAGATTTCTTTTGCTTTTTCTTGATCAACACACTTTAGTAAAACTCCCTCAAAATTTCTCCACCATAAACTACCCTTGACAATTATGTACCTAATGGCTTGTAACTTAGTACTCCTCTTCTCATTTTTAGTAAAACGGGAAGGAGCTTCCATGTGTTGTATATAATGGATAGCATTAGCATACCACTCATAATGATCCATGTCACATAAATTAGATCTGAGGTCATCAACTACCATATTTATTTGATTGGAATCTAGATTAGACTAAGCCATAAGTTTACCTAGACCTTGACCACTTGCTAGATTTGTTACCTTTATTACAATCTTAAATTCCTAGATCTTGTTAATCCACTTGGATCTTCTACTTGATACTTCTTGTTGAGAAAAAATGTCTTTTATAGCAGCACTTGGTACAAATGTAATTACAATGGCACCTACCAAATAACATCTAAAAGCCTTAATAAACCTTTACTAAAGCATAGGCTTGCTTCTCATTTATCTCATATTTCAATTCAGCAGGTTGTAATGACTTACTAAATAATGCAATTGGCTATTCATATCCTTCCTTATTCTTCATCAACAAAACTATAGCTACACCATGGAAAGATGCAAAAGAGAATATTTGCATTGGTTTTGTGTAATTTGGAGTCCTAAGGACTGGATCATTCTTTATAGCAATTTTAATATTTTGAAATGCCTATGAGGGTTCACCATCCCAGTTAATAGTAGCTCTTTTCTTGAGCATTTTGGAAATGGGTTTGCTAATCTTAGCAAAGTTTGTAACAAATCTCCTTAGAAGGTTAACTTTCCCAAAGAAGGATTGAATTCCTTTCACACTCTTTGGCTTAGGGAACTTATCAATGGCTACCACTCCTTCAGGATCTATCTTAACTCCATCCTTTGACACTATATGTCCCAATAATTTTCCTTTAGTTACCCCAAATGTACACTTCTTAGGGTTTAATGATACTCCATATTCCAAAGCTTTGGTAAAGGTCTTCTCTAGATGCCTACAGTGATATTTAGCCTTCTTGAAATAAGTTGTAAGGTCATCTTGATATAAAACCATGAACTTATTGATATACTCATGGAAAGCTACATCCATAGCCCTTTGAAAAGTAGCACTAGCATTAATCAATCCAAATGGCATTTTCACATATACATAAGTTCCCTAGGGAGTTGTAAATGCTATCTTAAACTACTCTTCTTCTTTTTCTATTTTACCCTAAGAACCCATCCATCATGGACATAAGTTGAGACCTAGTTACTTGTTGCAACATTGCTTCCATGTTTGGAAACCCATAATTATCTTTTAGAGATGCAATATTTACATTTATGAAATCCACACACAGTTTGATATCTCCATTCTTTTTCTTGATAGGTACCAGATTTGAGACCCAAGTGGAATGTCTAATAGGTTTAATTATCCCTCCATCCCTTAACTTCATCAATTTCTCTTGCATTTTAGGGGCTAGAGTAGGATTGACTAGTCTTTGTTTCTGCCTAAAAGGTTTTACATTATCCTTCAATGGTATAACATGTTGGAAAATATCTTTTATATAGGCTTTTAAGTCATCATACAACCATGCAAAAACATGTCTATATTTCCTCAATAAGTTAATCAAAGACTCTCTAATTTTGGCTGACAAATTATGACCAATATAAACTTCTTAGGGGCCTCATCAACACCTAAATTTATCTCTTCTAGCTCTTGAGGTTTACAAATTTTAGCCCCAAGTTTCACCCTATCTTGGTTATCAAACATGTTTTCCATAACAACCGAACCTTTAGGTACTTTATTAATCTTTAGTTGGATAACCTCTTGACCAAAAATTGTTTCCTTTCCATCTATGGTTTCAACTAAATAACTACAGTCCAACTCTTGACCATGGTATTTATCTTCATTCAACAAGAAATTAAAAATATCTTTGTCATCTTAAATTACTTTCCAATGTTCAATATTATTAGGTATTGAGGGTCTATTTTGGACCTCAATATGTGAAATTCTTACAAATGATACCTCATGTGGGTTAATTGCTACATTTGCTAATAAGTTAGCCATTTTGTTCTGAGTTTTGTCTCTCCATGAAATACCAAATGCATCAAAAAATTATATTTGATCCTAGATAACATTTCTATACTATTTCAATCTTTTATTTTTAGAAGCATACACCCCCTTTATCTATGAGATAACCAATTCTGAATCACCTATAACATGCAACTTTTTAATTCCATGGTGGGTAGAAACTTTCTATCCTAACAACAAGGCTTCATATTCAGCTATATTGTTGGTGCATGAAAAGTTTAGGGTGAAGGAGCATCTAAAAGTATTCTTTTCAGGAGAAACAAAAACCACCCCCACCCTTGCACCTTCTTTAGAACTAGCCCCATCAAAGAACATGGTCCATAATATTGGTGAATCTATCCAATACTCAACTTCATGTTTGATCTCAAAAAGCAACTTCTAAACTTCTTGAATGATAAATTTAGCTCTAAATGCATTCACACCCATGTCTAAAAAACAAGTAGCATTTTTATCAATTTATTCCTGCAAAATATGATTGACCCTTGGCTCTCTATTTACTTTAACATCCTTATCTCCTATGTGAAAAGTTCCATAGGTTACATCACATTGTAAACTACCTCCCATAACAACATTCCATAATGCGGAGGAATATCAACAACAAGGACTGACATGGTCAATTCTACCTTAGAGTATGTAGCTAGCCTAAATGGTAAAGCATTTATAGTACCTATAACTAGGACTTCTCTAGCATCCATACCTCTGTATCTGTGTTGTCTACTTTGAACCCTAGAGCTTCCATTACCTTGAAAGGAAAGATGGTGTTAGAAGCTCTTGAATCTATCATGTAGTTTTTAAAGGTTTTTCCTTTTATAATCAAACTAAGAAAGAATGGATCAATGTCTTTTATATATGCTACTGACAAATTGTCCAAGAACATTTGGGGAATTTGAGACATAATACCACTATCTTCCACTACTAATGGGGTTTGTTGAGTGGTATTTTGTTCTACATTGTTGCTATTACTTCCTATCCCTCCCAACCATGACAAGGCTTTGCTCTTATGCTTCTCAGTTCTAAATAATTCAGATAAGGATACTTTAACACTAATTTGTGACAACATGGATATCATATCAATAGGATCAGCTATAGTAGGTTTCATAGTCATACCTAGAGTAGGAATCTTTTGAGCATCAAGAACTATTATTTGCTTGATAGTATTAGATCCTGATCCCTTTTCTTGGAAATTTTATTTTATTGTCTCATTTGTTTGAAATTGAACTTTCTTCTTGGGTTCCCACTTATTGGTTTTGATATCTTTAAATTTAACTGTCTCTACATTAGCCTTCTTGTCTTCATCCTTCATCTTGTGTGTAATATCCTTAATGAATATACTAGAAGGCTTCCCAATATCATTGTTAACTATTCAGTTTCTCAAATTACAATTGCTATATACTTGGGAAATCATCTCTGCAATGATCCTATCAATCTCCTCTTTAGAAGGCATTCTTAAATTTACATGACCAACTTCAGAAGATGTAGCACATACCTAATCTTCATCATACCCTTAATTATCTAAGAACACTTGTTGATGGTCTAGCTGATAGGAAATTCTCTTATTTTCAAGATCACTTTCATTCTCTTCCAAATTAGAATCCACACAATCACTACACATGCTCACCAAGTTACAAATTACCTCATCATGGCTCTTTTATTCTTCTCCCTCCTCATTTTGTGCACTATGAATTGAAGAAAATGACTAAGAAATTGTACAATACTCTAAAGAGTGGGGTAATTGACAAATGATACACCATGGTACATCATCATTCATAGTAATAGAACTTTTTTGCAAAGGATCTAGTTTTCCCTTGTCTTTTATATTATGGGTTTGGTTAGGATTTTACTTACCATCCTTCCACTAGGTGGTATAAGGGTAATTTTGCATCTTGGGTTGTCTATTGAAGTTATTATTGTTTATTGGGACTTTCTCACCAATGTCTGGCTTATATATATTGAAAGTAGTTGGGTTCATCTTTTTAAACAATTCCAATACTTGACCTATTGTGGCTTTTTTAGTTTTCTTACCTACATGAGTTTTATCCACTTCTTTCTTATTGTTATTTTTTGGATTGAACAACTTTCAATTATCTCTCCTACCTAGCTTGCCAGATGCTTTCCTATTATTTTCAATATTCACTACAATCTTATAGGCATTCCTCAAAGTTTTAGGATCTTTATCTCTCAACTGGTAGACCATTTTACTATAAAAATCATTAAAATAGGTTGTAAGACAAATATCCTCATTCAAACTCATAACCTGGAACAATTTGTACATACCCTTTTGGAATCTCACATTAAAATCAGATGTGGACTCATTAGAGTTCTTCTTGATGTTATTGAATTCATTCAACATGAACCCAACATTAGTATTATCTCCATATTTTTCTTTGAACAATTTCTTTAAATCACTCCATGAACTAATGTTGGCATCAGGTAACCTCTTGAACCAATCCCTTGCATCCTCAGTTAGTGAGTGAACAAATAACTTCATCACCACATCCTCATGTTCAACTTCATAATCAATTAGCATATCTATGAAAACTGTTAAGTGCTATTCACCAGTAACAACATTATTTCTAGAGAATTTGACAACTTTATCTCTTACATCAAAAGATATGGGATGTGGAGCACTAGGGATACCTACAAATGAAATTTGTTTATATTTTTCCACATATATATGGGTTTCTTATGAAAACCAGCAACATTTGAGTTGCTTGCTACATTGTCTTGGTTAAGAACAACATTTTGAGATTGTTGAGGTTGGACAAAAGGGGCTTGAGTACTAATGGTGGATGATGAAGCAGGGGTAGATTGAGATGTTCCCTAAGTTGGAATTACTAGCAGGTATAGAAGTTGTAGCTGGGGTAGACAAATTTGGCCATGAAGTCAATGCAAAATTAGACTTAATAAATTGGATTATCCTCCTAGTTTCTACATCTTGAGCTTCATTCTCAACCTTCTCAAGCTATTTTGCAAGATCTTCTTTCTCTTTCATAGCCTTTTCCAAATCTAGATCTAATTTTGACATTGTGAGGTTTGTAGATTTATTGGTTGCTACTTCAATCTCATTTATCTAGATTCCTACAGCCTTGACTTTTCCTTTATCTATCTACTTGGCACTAGGTTCTAACTAGTTAGACTAGATAGGCTTGCAGGGCTGAACTTGAGAAATAATAAGTTCTTGTTTTTGACTTAGGAATTTTTCTTTCTCTTCAAATTTAGCTCTCAAGCTATCAACATCCCCAAAAACATTAGCATGAAGGACTGAAGTTCTTTCTTCTAACTTCTTGTTTTGTTCTTTCAAGGTAGCCATTCTTCTAAGTAGATTATCTCTTTCAACAAGGGTCTCTAAGGTGGCTTGATCCCTTTCCTTTTCTAGAAAAGCATGTTTGGCCTCTTCCTTAGCAACCCATTTCTTCAAAACTCATATCTCTAATTGTACTTCTTTAGGATCTATGGAAGTGGCTTTTGAAATAGTAGGATCATCCAAGTCTATAAGATTACTTTCAATGTATGGGACAACTTTGGGATTAAAAGGATCTCCAAATGAACTTCTAAGTCCTAGCCTATGGTTCATCTAAGATATCAGATCTGGCCTAGGGGATGCATTCCCTACTAGTGATATCTCTTTGTCTTGATATGTTCTTTCATCTAGTAATGGGGTATTGAATAGTCCTCCTAAAAGCCTTGTGGTTTCTGATTTAGAGATTGGTGAAGAAGACTCTCTCCCTACCACTGGTTAGAATTGAGAATTAATTGACACACTACCTCTTGGTTTCTAGGTGAGGTTTGGTTTTACCTTTTTCTTATTTAGGTTCTTCCTACTACCTTGAGGTAATTTAGTATACATTGGTACATTAGGATTGGTGCTTGTATAAGCTCTTGTGTTTTTTCTCCTATCAGCCATATTTGTTATTTATCATATAAGAACTAGCTTCAAAACCTTGACTGAGTCATCACCCTATTCTAGGAAAATATAATAATGAAAAGTACTTCTAACTTTAAGGAAAGGACACAAGACACTATAAAAATATTTGGCACATAGATATACTAATCAATGAGATTGTATGATTGCAACTCTTGCTTAATAGATAAGACACTTGGAAGGGTCATATACATTGGTGTGCATTTGTGGTATTTGATTCTCTTTTTACATTTTAAATTCTCAAGGTTTGTCACTAAACACATCCACTATGACCATGATCCATACGAAAAGATCTGACAGACATGTACACAACAAGACCAAAGACACTATAGTACTTTGTTACATTTGTGTTGGACAACTCCTTGGTAGAGTCACCATTTTGTTGGTGTTTTTCAACTATTGAATAACAAAGGTTCAATACCAAGATAATAATGCTCACAAATCTAAGGATTAGCTACATCCCATTAACAATTATGCTTGCATATTATCTAGAACCAACTTGAACAAAACTAGGACTAGCTTTCTACACTTTAGGCTCTACAAGAATAAGGTGGGTATACCTAAGGGATAATTTAGAATGGATGTTGTTGAATCAAAATTCTAATAGTTTCATTCTGATTCTCATCTCATACCTCTAACATATAGATAATTTATTCATTTTTTATCACCTTTAGATGATATGTATCCCTTTGGTTTCTATGTCATTGTGGTTAAAACACTTGCATCTTTCTATAGCAACAATGCACTTGTCATAGATCTTATAAGGTTTGAATGGTGTGAAACAAGAGGGAAAAATGCACTTGGGGGCACAAAATTTATAAGCAAGACATGGAATATTTGAGATTTAAAAAACCTTCATGCTCACATAAATTTAAAAGGAAAGAAAGACATAGGGTATGACAAGTTTTTCAAAGGTTAATATGATGCAAGGCCAAAGAATCAAAAAACCCTTATCAAGAAAATAATGAATTCAATTCTAATTTTTAACCTAGGATTTGGAAACATTTATTTTGTAAAAATTAGACCAATAGTGGCTCTGTCTAGGGATGATAGACTACCCAAGTCTATAAAAGACTCTAAAATTTCTAGTTGGAGTAGACAACTAACCTCAAAAATTGACAAAACTAAGAGAACAACAAGAATAGGGAAAAGACTATGTATAGGAAATTACACAAGGACATAAAATTTACAAATGTATAGAAAAACTCTAGACTACTATTCATGGAAGAAACAAGTATTTTAAGGAAAAATACCTCTTCAAGAACTATCCATGAACTGGTAGTTCAAGAATGTTGTCTGACAAATCCGTGAGGATATAAGAGTCTTCTTCCCATTTATTTTTAATCAGATAGGGACCTAACCAGATAGGATCAAACTTACTATGTTTTTCTTTATCCTCAATTCTGGCATTGCACATGAGGACTAAATCTCCATCTTCAAACTTTTTTCTTACTATCCTTTTGTGATATAATGTCTTGACTTGTAGTTGAAACTTTTGGTTTCTAAGAGATGCTTCTCTCCTAGTTTTCGCTAGTCCTACAAGCTCATCCATCCTTTCTTGGATGTCATCAATGATATCCTCATCATACATTTGAGTGTAGTTATATAAGCTCATTAAATTATTTTGAGGCATCCTTGCCTAAATTCCATGTACCATATCAAATGGGGCTACTCTAATGGCTTTCTTCATAGTCACCATTCAACCCATATTGCTAGCTGCAACTTGGAATCCCATGCCTTCTTGTTATCATCTAAGGTCCTCTTTATGACTTTTAACAAGCTTTTATTAGTAGATTTAGCTTGCCCATTTCCTTGTGGATGATATGGGGATGATGTTGATCTTGTAATTCCATATTTGTCACAAAATTTTATGAATTCCTTAAACCTAAACCACATTGCATTATCTATTACAATTTTATGAGGACATTCAAATCTAGAAATAATGTTATTTAACAAGAAATTGTTGACAACTTTACTAGTTGCATTTCTTGTAGGGACTACTTCTACCCACTTTGTGAAATAATTAGTAGCAACTAAAATCCAGGAATAGACAGTGCTAGATTTAGGAGAGATCTCACTTATGAAATCCATACCCCATTGCTGAAATAGTGCTTGAACCTCAACTAGCTTTAATGGAGTATTACCTAAAAACTTCAATTTTCCAGCAAACCTTTGATAGGTATCACATTTCCTAGCCATGATTTGAGGATCTTTAAAAAGAGATGACCACCAGAATCTAGCTCTCATTACTTTGTGTGTAGTGGTCTTGGCCATATAATGTCTTCCACAGACTCTAGCATGCATTTCATTCAAGATTTCTTTTTCTTTTTCTTGATCAACACACTTCAGTAACACTCCCTTAAAATTTCTCCACCATAAACTACCCTTGAAAATTTTGTACTTGATGGCTTGTAACTTAGTACTCCTCTTCTCATTTTTAGTCAAATGTTAAGGAGCTTCCATGTGTTGTAGATAATGGATAACATTAGCATACCACTCATAGTGATCCATGTCACATAAATCAAATCTAAGGTCATCAACTACCATATTTATCTGATTGGCATCTAGATTAGACTGAGCCATAAGTTTACCTAGTCCTTGACCTCTTACCGGTTTTGTTATTTGTATTTCAATGTTAAATTCTTGGATCTTGTTAATCCACCTACATCTTCTACCTAATACTTCTTTTTAAGAAAAATGTACTTTATAGAAGGACTTGGTACTGCTTGGAAATTTTACAATCACCATCATTTTGAAAGGGGTGTTGCTTTCTTCATTCTCCAGCAAGGTGCTATGTCCCTACCAGTAGGGTGCAAAGATTTTCTAATTGCAACATAATGATTCGCTAGAAAAACTAAAGTCTGGTGACATGAACTACAAACTGTTCCAAGTGGTTTCTTTCTAACACTAACAACTCTAACATGGATCACATGACTAAAACCTCCTGAGACAAAGCAATTTCTAGTCACTGCACATCCATTTCACAACATCACTAATTAATTTTATGGTAGTCACTATGTTGCTATGGTTAAAACACTTGCATCTTTCTATAGCAACAATGTGATTGTCATAGATCTTATAATGATTGGATGGTGTGAAACAAGAGGGAAAAAGGTACTTGGGGGTGCAAAATATTTGAATGAGACATGGAATATTCAAGATTTGAAAAAGCTTTGAACCTACATAAATTTAAAATGAATGCAAGACTTAGGGTTTGACAAGTTTTTAAAAGGTTAATATGATGCAAGGAAAAAGAATCAAAAAACCCTAATCAGGAAAATAATGAATTCAACTTTGATTTTTAACCTAGGATTTGGGAACATTTATTTTGTAAAAATCAAACCAACAAGCCTCTCAAAGGCTTTATATTGAAGGAAGTATTATCTCCTTAGTATGAACATGGAATCCTTCTTCAATTCTAGCGAACTTTAAATGTTTTAATAATGCTAGCGAACTTTAAATGTTTTAATAAATTGTCCCACCAGGCATGCCAAAAATTGTTGTCACAAAATCTTGAGCCCTTGTCTAAAGGTTTTACATAAGGACAACCTTGTGAAACATGAAAACAACCTCCAATCTATAAGACTTGAATGATGAGGTTAAATCTCTAAAGAAGGCTAGCTTTCTCTACTATTAGGATGAACTTAAACTATTCTTCAAGAGAAAAGGGAGAAGGAATACATGAAGGTAACTACCTAATCTATTCTAAAGAGGTGATGAATGAAAATAGGGTGTTCAGACCAATCTATTCCCATAGATGCATAGTACCATTATCATGACACTCCAAAGATATACGGATTCAAACTTTCTTTAATCCATTAACAACATATAGATTAGACAACTACATGAGTGACATAAGGAAAAATACTTCACTTCTTATCATTCACAAGCCAACATGTATACAAAAATTTACATTATAGATATCCATAGTACATTGAAGATAGGTAGAAAAGGCTTGCATAGTACATTGGTGGTTGAAGGAGATAAGACATGATGTCATATAATTAAGAGGCAAAGAGGGAATTTACAATAGCATACCCAGGCAATATTAGAGAAATAGAGAAAATCCAAACTTAAGAAAAAGTACAATATCTACTTTATAGTGTAAGAATAATTGATATAGCTTCTATTCTAAGATAGAAGTCAACCACTACAATCAACTTGATAGATAATAATTACTATAAAAATTGGAAAAGATCTAATCATAGTGCAAGTCCAAATATGGAAAGATCACTTATCCACCAAACAATCTCTAATAGGGCAAGACCAATGGCAATTAACCATCTATCTGAGTAGATGGATCTATCAATGGTGATGGAGTGTTCTCTTGCATTTATCAAGCTTGGGGAATGTTGAAAGTGGTTGCAAGAGATCTAAAAGATCAGATCTATCATCAAAGAGTTATTTCCCCTATTATCAACCTATCAAATTAGATGGAAAGAAAAGGTCAATCATATTCGACTATCACTATTTACCTTTCTTGCTACCTGATTGGTTAGGAGTTCCTCTTTATCCAAATTTTCAAGTGAAACTCTTTATATGTTTTTCTCAACATTGAGCTCATGATCTTATGAGTGTCAAAGGTGGTCAAAACCCTTTATATCACCTTTTCTTCATAACCCTAATTTCTATGATCTTATGATTGCCAATACTTTGTAGCATTGAGTCCATCCTTCATTCTCTTTACAATCCTTTGACAACAACAAGATCATACAATCTCATGATAGAATGGTAACCCTTAACATCCCTGGCATAAGGTCATAGTGCCATTATCTTTTCCTTGCAATTTCAATTTGGCATTTACAATCTTTTGATCATAGTCCATTGTGATATCAGCGGCCTTGGCACTAACCCTTGTGCTCCTTCAATTTTGGTTTGACAATCCCTTATTGTGACCTTGGGAGGTGTCCTTGCTTGTGCCTATGACCTTATGGCTTTATGATCATATGTTCCACCTTCCCCTTTGTAGCATCAACAACCTAAGAAGTCAACTCTATGATCCTATGATCATTGACCCTAGTGGCATTAGAACATATCCTCATGGCACTTATGATCTTACAATCACTTCTTGTCATAACATCGAGCAAGACCCTTCTTTGGTTTATGATCTCTTTACTATCTATGATATTACGACAACTTGACCACTCAACCAATAGGAGCTTCATAGCATCTTATCACTTCTTGATTCGTCTAATGATCTTTCGATACATGAGCTATCATAAGATCAGGACCACACCATCTTGTTGTGGCTCCAAGATTTAAAATATAGAATTGAATCTTGTGACTATTAGGTGTGTTCAAACATTTGAAATTAATCCTTAGTGAGGAAGGCATTTTTAGCCAATAGTAAAGTTATGTGGGAGCAAGACAAACCAGTGACAAAATATATTAATGAGTACATTACCGAATTGGGAGAAAATTTTGAGAATGTAATGGATACTTATTTTGATGAATTTAAGAAAAGGATGAAAAGGAGAATGAGTTTACCTAAAGAGCTATTCAAAAACTATTATACTGACATATGTTTTGTCATGGGAAAGGAAAAAAATTTTGTATAGGAAGTGAAGCTGAGGAAGGATTAGTTACAGAGTTTTGATTATGAAATAGATAGTGATGTAGTAAGTACAATCATTGAAGCACTATTGAAAGAAGAGATAGATACCAAGGCTAAACCTTTTGGTAGATATGAATAAGTTAAAGAAAGAATAATTGTAAGTATTAAGATTTATTCTAAATAAAAGATGAGGAATAAAATGATTGAAGACCTAGAAGAAAAATTGGGTGCCCTAGGCAAGAGAAAAGAACCATTGTAGCTGACACAAGGTCTTGGTGAAGATGAATAAAAATATAGTGGTGAGGAGGAAGAGGAAGATGAAGAAGGTGACAAGGGAAAAGACCTAGTTGATTTCATTCCATTGAGAAAGAAGGTTAAAGGGACAAAGAAGAAGCTAATAATGACACCCATTAGTCCTCCACCACTAAACAAACCAAGCACTAAGGCAACTACTAGTGTCAAGTAGTCTACAAAGTAGAAGGTAGTAGAGTCTATAGAGCCCAGTGTCACCAAAACTAAAAGAAGGAGATTGGTAAGAGGAATACCTAAAGGGTTATCTAAATCCACTGAAGATGTATGTTCAAATATATGTGGATCCTTAGGATTATCTAACTTTAGATTTTTAAAGTACGATACATTAGACAAAGTTGATCAAACTAAGATTGATAAGGGTATGTTGGATATGATTTCTAATCATAAGTTCACTCCTAGAAAAATTAAGAAAAAGATACCCTAGTATTTGTATGATAGACTATAAAGAAGATGGCACTAGGTAGAAGTAGAGGAGAAAAAGATAAGAACTAACATATTAGTCACAATTATGCCTGATCTTTCATAAGAGCAACATGAAACATTTTTGGAACATTATAGGATCAGATTTGTTCCTAAGTACATAATGTTTTTGATACTATAGAATAAAGAGGAAGTTGTACAATAGCTAAATGATTTTCTTTGGAAAATCATTTTTAGGTTAACAACAAAGACAATAGTGACAAACACTATAAACATCAAATATTATTATAACAATGGAGAAATTTTTGGTGTGTTGAGTCTGCAAGGAAACATGTCACCAACACATGCCAACACTTTTAAAACTCTAAAGGTTGAGAAATCAAAGCTCACAAATACAAAGGTAGAATATGAAGAGAAAGAAACAAGTGTAGAATATTTTATTTTTTACAAACTCATATTGAGGAAAGTAAAGAATCAAATAAAACTGAACAAACTACAACAATTGTTATCTAAAGCATAGATGCACCAACATGACTAAGTGGTGAAACCCCATCACAAACTCTCAAAGAAGTTCCAAGAAAAAGAACTCCTTCGCCTAGAAAAAAGAGAACAATAAAAGATATTTCATTAGATATTGAAGTTAGTCTAGTTAAAATCATTGAGATGTCACAATTGAACCTATAAAATCTCACCTTGGACAAAACAATTTTGTTGCAAGAAGTTTTGGCAAAGAAAAAGAGTCAAGAAGAACTAAGAAGAGAGCTTATGAAGAAGCATGTACTACATGATGTAAAACATAATTTTTTTAATGTTTTTCACATTCAAAATTTTGATCAAGATACACCAATAATCAACAAACTTGTAAATATAGTTGATCAAGTGAATGCTAGTAACATGGAGTCAAATGAGAAACTAATGGATTGGTCTACAATAAGATTTGAAACTAAGGCTATGGAAAAAGTATCCATATCCATTACAAAGAATAATGTGAAATTACAAGAGAAAGTGCATGTTATGCTATAACTAATTTAGAAGGTACAATATTTGTACACAATTTTTTTAGATGTTCCATAATTTATAAATAATATTCAAGCACAAATAAATCAAATTTATAAAAGCTGAGATGAAAAGATCCAACATTACTATTTTAGAATCAGTAGAATCAAGCATTGATCATTTCAATAATCTACTAAATGCTTAAGGAACATTGGTCAAGATTCAAGTAGTTGACAACAATATGAGATCCAAATTGATCTTTATTTAGGCAATAATGATACCTTATTTGGAGGTCATATAGAGTGAATTGAAAATAACCTAGTATCTTATCATAGAAGATCATAATTTTTTAGTGGGTGATAATTTAATTGATTTGGCTATAAGATTTCAAGTGCAGAATCATGTTTTGGAAGTAGCAAGAACCACCTAGTATCATGCACTATCCATGATCACTAGATTTCATAAGGAATAATTGAGAAATATGGATTAATTCCACCTATTGAACACTGACAATAGTGACATCAAGTGTTCAAAAACAAAGGGGAAAATGAAAGTACAAGGGAAATGTATGGGAAATAGATTTGAATAAATCAAAAATGAATTTGTTATTCATTTTTACATTGCTTATTCATTATTCATTGGCATAAGTCATAAGGGGGAGAGCACATTATCAAATCTTATTGTAAAGGTGAAAATATGACAAAGTGATTTTTCTATTAATGTCAAAGGGGAAGATTGTTGATATGTCTAACCATTGTTGTCTATTAGTGTCAATCACTTAGTCATTTACAAGGAAAATTTAGATAGTCATCACTATGACTGAGCTACTCTTCATAAGCTGAGTCATGTACATAATAAAGTATGTACTAAGCTCTATAGGATCCAAGTAAGTTTATGGTCACCGAGTATTTTAATATGAGTCGAGATCAACAATAATTGAACAAGTTTTAAGCATACAAGTCCCAAGTGACATAGTGTGTGTCGAGCACTATACATATCAAGCAACAACAATGTTGAGTGTAAAGATTGACCAATGCAGAGTTCAAACAAAAGTCACAAATGGAACAGATTCTAAGGCAAAAAAATTTCAATCCTACATGGAAGGAATAATTTAATAATTTTAGAGGTTTTTATAGAGATTTTTATGTGTGAGTGGCATGGATTACATATCCCTATAATTTATAATAAATGATTCAAATGGATAGGATATTATGGAACCATCTAGAAAACTTTTTACGAAACTCTTTAAATGGCAAAGATCTTAACCCAAATTGAGGCTGCATGTGCAAGTAAGAGCAAGTGAAAGAATGGAGAAATGTATGCATATGAACAAGGAGTAAAGTCAAGGATCAAGATCCTATCAAAAGTCAATAACATGGTTCTTTTATCACTTAACATAGAAAGTGACTTTTTCATAGTAGTGAAGTGAAAGGGAAGACAAGTATTATCAAACCATACAAGAGGATTAGTTAGCAAGGAGAAGACTCAAAATCAGCAAACAGAGAAAATCAAGGGTCAAGTATTGAATCAATTTTAATTGAATTCAATTAGGTTAAATCTCTTAACATAGTGGTCTTAATAGATCTTTGTAAATATCCTAATAGAGTCCTTACTTTGTTTTAAGAGTTAAATCCTCTAACAGGATGAGACCTAGAAGTCTCTTAAGCTTTTAATAGGGCAAACCTCTCACAAGCTAGATCATATTTTATGTTCAAATATTGTAACCATAATAGGTTAACTTATTACTTTAGTAGTAAAAATTTGTGAGTGTCATCCCCACCCTAGTTTTACCTTCACCTTGTAGGGTTTCTAGGTAACAAATATTGTGTTATATTTTTATTTTCATGCATGTGATAGATCAAATTTATATGTCACATCAGATTTACATCACAAGTTATACATGCACAAGTTTACTGATAGATGTGAGTGAATTGGTGAAAATTTTAAGTGTTTAAGATTCCAATTCACCCCCTCTACCTTCTCAGTATCTTATTTATCCTATTTATACCTCCATTAGTCAACAATTGGTATGAGAGAATTGGTACTCTAAAGGAAGCTTATTATCTTCAAGATTAGATCTTGAAGATGGAGGCTTTCAAACTGGACAAGGTTATTGACAATCAAGTGATTGACATCCAATTCATACTTTAGAAAAATTGAGAAGGAAAGACAAGATCTAAAGGATTCCCTATAAAGGATATAGGAAATTTCCATTTAGATAAAAAAAAATTCATATGAAGAGGTTGAGATTGAAGGATTTTTTGAACCAATGAATCCAAATGACAAAGCATCTATAGATCTATTTGAAAATAACAAACACCTAAATGAAGAAATAAGAGGATTAAAAAGAGAACATGAAATCCAATCACTAAGACTATGTCAAGTGACTAAACAAAAGAAGAAAGATGAAGAAGACTAGACTATGGCTAAGGAAGACAAAAGAGTAATGGCTACTAGACTTGAAGAAAGGATATCAGATTTGCAAAATCTCATAAACACACAACTAGACATGGAAAATCAACTAATGCTTACAAATCATGAATTGAATCAAAAGGATGTGGAAATTGCAAACCTCAAATCATAGAAGGATATACTAAAGAATCAACTAAAAAATGAGAAAGAATCTATGGATAAATTCAATAAACCTAAAGATCAAATGAATAACTTTTAAGAACTTATGAATTCATCAAGTGATTCTAATGAATTAGAACATTCATGTATTGAGAAAGGAGAATCATTAAGGAATGGAGAACTAAGGAATGAAAATTCAAAGAACAAACCAACATGCTATCACTGTGGGAAACTTGTTCATACTACAAATATCTATCTAAGAAAACATGGTATGTAAAATTCTAAACCTAAAATTTCTAGTTACTATTTTTAATACAAGTAACAAGGACATCAAATACATGAGTTTAGGTAAAGACTGGGGAATACAACTACTACATCTAGATTTGAAGGATATTCCTATAACTATTAGAAGTATGAGCATAGACAACATGAATACATATCATAGACAGAACCCAACTCACTAAATTAGAGGAAGAATAATGCACCTTAAAATGTATGTTCCAAATTTCACAAATTTGGACATCTAAAAAGGAATTGCAGCACTCAAGTGAATTCAAAAAACTAGACAAAAACAAAGGCAAGGACAAAGTACATATTGAGAAAATTAAGAAGGAAATTAATCAAAAATGGAAAAAGAGAATAGAAGATGAAAATTGTGGAGTAAATGAAACTAAGGTCACCCAATCCAATGGAGAAGGTGATCATGTCATCTCAAACTAAGAAAGAGTGGTATGTATGGAACTATATACTTAATTGATATATCATACATTAGTTCCTTACATATAAATGTTCCAAAAGTTCATATCTACATATATAAAGATGGATAAGAAAAAAATTATGAAGGATTTCTGAGCATTAATAAAAATTTCTATGTTGACCATGCATTGCAACATAGACCAAGTAGTTCAAAAGAAGAATGGTAGAGATTGAATGGAATCATAGAAACTAGGTGATATTGAAGAGACTGGGCTATAACGTAAGGACCTAGTTAAAAGGGCATCAATTTTGACTGAGACAATTAGTTTCCACTTACCTAAGTACAAACATTAATGGAGACCCTAAATTGATCAAAAGAAGGTATATATGGAATTTTGAAAATATTATCTTTTACCTTGCACACATATTTTTGAGAACACAAAGAAATTTGGTGATTTGAGTGACAAGTAAAAAATAATTTCAAGAATGATTTGGACTAGAAGCTTGAATGAGTGGAGATCTAAACTATGTCACGTAATTTAGAGAATGAAAGAACTTCAAACCATCATAGTGAACATGGAAGATTCATCAACTAATGGAATATGCCAAGAGGTTAGTAGAATTCAACTGGTGAAAAGTGATGCTTGTTCTCCACCAAAAATCATGCTATTCCACAAATTGTGATAAAAGGAGATTCAATGGGTGTGCTATCTTCAATACCACCTAAAATCATTATGATCCATGATGTTATAAATTGTTATATGTGTAAAATTGGTGAAGTAGGATGCTAAAAGATCATGGAAGAATATGAGAAGTTATGCAATGGAGGAATCTTGAAGGAAAAATATTCAAATTTATTGAAAGGAAACGGTTAACTTGTGCCCTACAAATCCTAAAGAATTTCAAGATTGGATGGATTAAAGTTGTTTTGAGCAGAATCCATGATGTGGAGTACTAGTTATAGAATGGACCCATGGAGATTTCAAAGAAAATGATTCATAGGGTTACAATCTATCCAACCCTAGACAAGAAGAAAATCATGTGATTTTTGAGCTAAAAGAATGTTGAGTCAAACACTAGAGCCGAGTGGAATGGATGCAGTTTGTCCATCACAAACATTTTTGATCCACTAATTGAGTTTGAAGTGAGAATCATAGCTCAAAATTTTTATCAATCAAGAAGATTGAATAGTACACCTTTTATGGATCTAGATCAAGTGGATTGTAATGAAAGATCATGAGTATGATTTTTCCAAGCTACAAAGACTACAACTTGTAGAAAATATGTAATCCATAAGACAAGAAAAGAATTCAATGTGTAAGTTTGGGTCCCTCATTGTGTGTATTTTTCTTTTATATCCTAAAGTATTTTCCTAGTATTGGTATAATGTTATATGTGAGGAAGATAAACTAGTGAAAAATTAGATTAATGAGTACATTACTTAATTGGGAGATTTTTTTTAGAATGTAATGGAGACTTATTTTGATGAATTCAAGCAAAGGATGAAAAGGAGAATGAGGATAAATGAAGAGCTGGTCACAAAGTATTATAGTGTCATATGTTTTCTTGTAGACATGGACAATGCTTTTGTACAACTAGGGAAGCTAATGAAGGCTTGGTTATAGAGATTTGATTATGAAATAGATAGTGATGTAGTAATTGCAAATATTGAAGCACTATTTTGAACCTTTTGGTAGATATTGTTGAGCTGTCATTTTGCATGATGCTTTAGTGATAGGAATGCTTTTGCATTACTCTCTTGGAAAGATAATCTATGATCAACTCCAAGGTTTTGAGTGATCTTACAACCTACTAAAATCTACTCAATTGAACATAAATGTGTTTGTCCATAGGGAGACCTTTTCTAGTTTTGACCAATTTTGGATAAGATGTTCAATCTTCTTGTTGTTTTAAAATAACCACAAAGAGATATATTTTTGGTATTTTTTGTTTTATAATGAATGCAATCTAATAATGCAACTATATTAATTCCTAATTTAACTAAGTGTTAACAAATAAAATAATGAACTTAAGGTAATGAGAAATAAAAGTGAATAACATGAAAGGGAAATTCCTAATGGAAATAAACCATGATAACAAAATGTCAATGAGTTAAATCGTTGAAAATATTGGGTAGGAGACCAATGAAAATAAGAGCAATGCTTCCTCAGATCCACTAATGCAATTGTCAATTGCAATTTAGTAAAAATTGAAAGATGTTTCACTTCTCATCAAATTATAAGGCCACATAAAGTGTGCTCATGTGAAACAAGAAGTTATGTAGGAACAATAAGGTGCTCTCTTCTCCAACTTGGTATGTTAGCAGAATTCATCAACACATGGAAAACACTAAAACTAAAAGATCATACAATCAAGTCAACACAACAAAATAATTAGCTCCATTATTATCATGAATACAAATCCATAAAAAAAAACACAATTCAGCAAGAATAACTACACTTAGAATGAGAGCACCAATAGCATATATTATTGCATCAACATAATGACCTAGAATACATGTTACATTCCTAAATTTTTAAGAAATCATCTCCTCAATTTGTGTTAAGAGTGAGATATCTATTAATGAAAACATATGCTTCTAAAATAATTTTAAAAAATCTAATTATGTACAAATAGACTCTCTAAATGGAACTAAGTAGGACTCCACCCTTGTTTATATGAATTAATGGGTACATGAGCCTTTACATGACTTAAAAACAAGAAAGAAGAAGTAGATAAGAAGAAGGAAAATTTAAGAGAATTTGAGAGTCACTTGAAGCTCTAAAAATGGAATCTTTTCCTTCTTTGCATGTTTCTAGGAGTTGAACTATTGTCAGAATGCATTTCTGGTGCATGAAAAGCTCTAAATTAGCAACTAGCAATTAACTATCAACACACTGTCTTTTCTTCAAAATTGTTGTTGCAACCCTAGAATATTTCACCTTGCATACCTAGTACACCTTGCACACCTTAGTGGTAGGTTCAAAAAGTCTAAAATTTTCCCAAGTGTCAAAACTGAAATTCTAGCTTCTAAATTTTGTTGTCATTTATGCCAGAGCTATGTCTGGATTTTTGCTATTGAATTTCTCTATAATCTCCATCACTTGGGTAGCACCTAGAAAATCTAAAGCCTCAAATTTATGCTTAATTTTTTTCTACTAATTACTAACATCTATTCAATTCTCTGCAAAATCATCAAGTCTAGCATCCAGTTCTAATAATACCTCTTTAGTCTTAAATGCTTGCCTAATATCTTCATCAGATGAAGCATCATTGAAAGTTATTTGGAATTTTTTGATCATTGATTACAAAAACTTGAGCTTTATTTTTTACTCATCTTCAAAAATCTCAAGGCAATAGCATCATAATACCTCTCTGCTTCAAAAATTGTCCCTTGAGTCTAGTCTTTTAAACTTTGAACATCTTCATGAAAACCTTCCATGAACTTATTTCCTACATCTACTTCTCAATCAATCTTCTAGTTTATCCAAATCTTCTACCATATATACATCCATGAGAGTGTGATATCTCTAACCCTTTATTACTATCAAAATTTTGAGTTCCTTAGCCCAAGTTTGTAGTTGTAATACCCCAAAATTGGCAAATTGCCATTTTAACCAATTCTAATCTATTTGATCAATTCTAAGTCCTATTATACTAGGAAATTCTAATTCTGATAATTGCTACTTAACCTAACTGTCAAATGCTGAAAACCCTAATCTATATTAATTACAGTCTCTATTTAATTCCTAAGTATTGACTCAAATTAGCTACATTTAACCTATTGATTAAGTTTAATTTAATTACAAGTCTTCATATTTTAATTAAATTAAAGGAATTAAATATGTATTTAATTTATTAAGATAATGTCGTCATTTTAATTATTGAGTTTAATTATTCAATTAATTAAAACTATGCATTTATGAGGTCATATCCTATTTTATTAAATTAAATATTCTCTACAAATCTTCTCTTTAGTTTAGAAATGGAAACTATGAGTAATCTAGAACTGAAATTGGAATTAACTTAGTTAACTCATTCTCACACTCAGGTGAAACTCAATTAACTCTCCATCACACTCAGATCTGAATCAGTTAACCTCACCTACACATTGAATTTTCCATTTTTTGATTGAATCTCATCTTCAATATCGATCATTCATTTTAATTGATCTCAATCATTGATCAATTTCTGGGATTCTATTTAAGAGGTCTTCAATTCTCAATTACAGAAGGTTGAATTGATTTGGTATCAAATTTATGCTGAAATATTCACTTGCTCATAACTTTATAGGATTTACATTTACTAGTATATTAATATCATCTAGATTCTAATATGCATACATATAGTGTAATTTTATTTCTTTCATTCCTAGCTTAAAATGCATTTCATATAGATTAATATTGCATTCTCATATAGCTTATCCAATCCTTTGTACTAGAGGTTTGGTTGCTAGCTTCTCATTCTGAGAGCAATGTCACAATTTGTCTAGTTAGAAGGCAACATATTTGTAAGAATTTTCCTTAGGGTAGAATTCACCCAAGACCAAGGAACTCAAACACTAGGACAAAAATAGACCAAAGAGAGAGTATGATCAAAATGATGATATATTCATTCAACATTCCATATGAAAGTACTCTAGGAGTGCCTGTATATAAAGGACTCTAGAGAGCTTCTAGAATACATCGAAGTTAGCAACATGATAAGTCATACAACTAGGCACATGTCCACCAGATATGGGTTATCCTCCATTAAGCACGGAAGTAAGTCCAATGATGTGAGGATAAGCCTACAATGGTGTAGCATGAAATTTATGTTGTAGACAACGTGTGTTAAAAAGGGAGTGCAAATAACTATGTTGTCTACATGAAAACTTAGTGAATGATGGAAACTCTAGTGTTGTAGACACCATGTGCTGAATTAGAGTTGCATACTTCTATGTTGTCAACATGACAACTCATGAGATTACAAGAACTCCTAAGTGTCTAACCTAAATAAATTATAAAATAATACAATATAATAAAATAATACATTAACCTAAGTAAACTTAAGTAAAGTGTAAATAGTAAATACTTATTTACACCAACACCCCCCCTTAAGTGCAACTTAGGGAAATTCCCTTAACCTTATGAAATCTAGGATGCATGATGGGTCTTGGCTACTAGGCCATCTTAGGTACCCATGTATATAATAAAATTCAATCTCTTATAAAGTGGAGAAAGAGGGAAAACCTCATCAGAAAAACCCTCCCCCAAAAAGAGAGATGAAAGGACAAACATGATGTATGGATGGATAGAGTAATCAAGACCCCCCACCCCCCATTAAAACATACATCTAGTATATACATAAGAAAAAAATGAGAAGAGGAAGAGAGATAGAATAGGCCACCCCCCCAAAGAAGAATGCCTACCAATGACTGCTCTGATGAAGAAGTTGATCCAAGATTGCATAATGGTGTTCCTCCCCTTAGGAAGAAACAATGCCAAAGGTACAAATGAGATGCTTCTACTATGTGTGGAAATAATCCCATAGATAAGTGATGTCTCTAAAACCTACTCAACTAGCTAAAGAACCTATCTCAAAGAATTGTCTATCTCCTCAGTTAATGAAGAAGCCCTCTGCAACTGTTGATCATAAGTATCCACAATCACTTCAACCTATGATGATCGATTATGTAGAGAATGAAAAAGAAGGTTAGATGGAGCCCTAATGATAATTGAAGAAGGTGTTGCTACATCAAGAAGAAGAGGTAGATCATCAATACTATCCGCCAAATCTATCACTGATGCTAGACCTAGAAGACTAGATGTACCCTACTATGCTAGACCTATCACTATGGTGATGCATGCATGTGGATTGGATTGATGTAGTGACCTCTTGCTACGAATATTGATAGAACCCCATGTGTCTGAATCTGTTGAAGCACTATCACTATCGTAACTATCATTTACTACATGGTATGATGTGTAGAGAGGATTACAAGACAAGCTGGGTGAAATTTCCTTAAAGTGTACATCCGTCTCTATAAAGATCTGATGGGTCTCTAGATCCAATTGTCTATATGCATTCACACTATCTTTATAACCAATGAAAGTGCAAGGCCAAGGTGTCTGTGCCTTGCATCGCCTGGAAGATGTGTTTACCCATGTAGGACAACTAAAGACTCTAAAGTGTGTCATAATGGGTTTTGTGCCATAGCATGCCTGAAAAGGAGTCTTACCATCTAAGGTTGGATGAGGAGACCTATTAAGAATGTGAGTGGCACTACTAATTGCTTCAACTTCGAGTGATAGATCTAGAGACTTGGCCTATATCATGCAACTTGCCATGAACTTAAGATTGTGGATCATCAATGCTGCTAAATCTATCTTATGTGGACTGAATGCTAGCAGATCTTGAAGATCAATACCCTCAAGTATGCAAAAGTCTTTAAGCCTTTTGTTCACATATATGGTCTCATTATTCACTTCGATAATTTTGATTTCTTTTCTTGATTTTTGTTGAACATGAGTCTTGAAGGCTAGAAACTTGTCCAACACTTCACTCTTATGACAAAGAAAGTACACCAAAGTGTACCTTGAAAAGTCATCAATGAAGGCAAGTATGTAGTGACCCTAGCTAATTGATGTTACTACAAAAGGGCTTGCTAATACCATGTGAACCATCTTAGCACACCTAGTGCTCTTGAAGACTTCCCTTTTTGTAACTTTTACTCTAGATGCATATCCACTAAACCTGTTGAACATTCATCAGTGGAAAATTTGATTTTGGGTAGACCATTGACCATTCTTTTTGTGCAAAGTTGCTGAAGATAGTGGAAGGAAAGATGTCCATACTACTGATGCCATAATTGGATTTGAGAATTTGATTGTGTTAACAAGGCTTGTGAAGGAGACTTGGGCAGAAAATAGGAGAAAGAGTATAACCTTTTGTCATGATTCACTTTCCCCACTATAACCAATGGGTCATTTTTTTAGACTGTGCACCTGTACTAAGTTAGGAAGGAACTCAACTCTATGTCCATCTCTGAGATGAGTGATTTGGAAGATTGATAGGAGATTTGAACTTAGGTTTGGAATATAGAGAATATCTTGAAACTCTCCATTTTCCATCTCCATGTTTCCTTTTCCTTAAACTTCCACTTTGGTATCATCTCCTATGAAGATGTGTGGTACCTTTGACTACTTCATTGAAGAAAAATCCTTCTTTGAAGAACCAATGTGAAAGGAGGCACTTGAATCAAGTATCCATTCGTTTGAAGAATTTGAATTCGCCATGAGTGCTTCCCCTTTGCACTTTGAATCTAAAGAAGACCCTTTATCATTATAAACATTAGGCAATGGAAAATTATGTTTCTTCCTGATGTTGGTCAACTCATCAATATTTTTATGATAACACTCATGTTCTTCATGACCCAATTTCTTGCAATAAGCACACTTTTTCTTCTCCTTATTATTGTCCCCCTTCTTGTTGGAATTTGAGGAAGACTTGCCTTGTTGATTTGATTGTGGTGTTGTCTTTTCTACATCCTCTAATTTGTTCTTCTTCCACTTCTTATTCTTACCCTTTCCTTTATTTGAAGACTATCCAGCTGAATTTTGAGAACCCTTATTGTTGGCGACCAATGCTTTAGACTTAGGTGATTTGAGAATCTCCATTGATTTCAACTTCTTCTCTTCTGTACCCAACATATTAGTATATTAATCAAAAGAGACTTTCTTATAGGTAGACCCTAATGTAGTCTTTGAGGTGTTAAAAGAAGAAACAAATGTAGAATACTTTGATGGTAGCTTGTTATGTATAAGATAGATCAATTTGTCATCTTTCATAGAACTCCCACAATTAGTAAGCTTTGTCCTTAGTTCATTCACCTAGAATCAAATGAATTAGGATCTAAGGAGATAAGCTCATCTTCAATTTTGGAAACATCCTCTTCAAACACTTTACCATATAGGTTTTCTAGGGTATCCCAAGTTTCCTTGGATGTAGAAGACTTCTTAATTTGATACATGATCTTGTCATCAACCCCCAAACATATATCACCTAGGGCTTTCCTATCCATTGCCACCAAAGCTAAAATATCACTTGTTGATACATTATCACCTATTGGTTTAGGAAGCGTACCATCTACATATTGAGAAACTCCATTGTGCATTAAATGATACCACATTTTGATGTACCATGTAGCATAGTTATGTGGAGTTAATTTTGGAAACATTAAATTTCCCATGATGCAAAAAATGAAAGAAAATTACAAAAAAGAAGGAACACAACACCAAGAACACCCCCCCAATTCACTAAATCAAGAAACCCCCCCAAAATAGATGCATTTGGCTCTTTATAAGTAGTGCGATTAAAATGGCCACTTGCCAATTTTGGCCTTCATTGACTTCTAATTTTTCTTGTTACAACCTCTCGAAAGATTAGAAATTTGGAACTTTATAATGTAAAAAAATTTGAAGTAATATAAAGTAAAGAAAGGCCCTATTTTTGAAAGGTACACTTTTTTCCAATCAACCTTATAATTTGGTTGAGGATCTAGAAAGTAGATGAAAAATAATGCACTTTCAAAAAAATGAAACCTATTTTTGAGTCTAGATGTGCCCGTACAAAGCATTTGAAGTTGCAAAATGTAGGATTGAATAGGTACAGTCACCAAAAGATGTAATTTCTAACAAATCCATGCACCAAAACTAGAGAAAGAGCTACACCACATAAAATTTTAGTAAATTCTACCTAATTTCAAAAAAATAACACCTGATTTGGAGTCTAGATGACTAAGATATGGCCTCCCAAAGTCAGACTACAAAATGAAAAATCAATTTAGAGAGGGGTTGCATCAACAAAAGAAGGGGTTAAATTTGACAATCATACAACTATTGTAGTAGTTCTAATTTTCCCTAGAATGATGGTCAAACAACTATCAAATTTAGTTTTGTAGATTGGATGACATCAATGACCTTTAAGCTTGTGATGATATCATGATGATGTTATCTATACAAAGTCATATGATCGTACTATATAGACTATACAGATAGGTACAACAAAAAATGATGTGTCTACTTGCATGTATTGTATCGTGCTAATAGTGTAGTGCTGACATGTCTATTGAGTATGTTGTACGATGGGCTAATGTGGATGTATGACGTGTCAGATAGCTGGGTCATCATACATTGATAGGGTAGGATTACTAAGGTAGATTGTACAAGTGGTTGTCCATGTGTCGATAGGTCTTGGCAAATAAAAAAATGTTGCGCATCAGGTGAGCAGCGATCGCCAGGCTAAATTTTCATTGTCAAAAATGCTTTGCGTCGCTAAAGTTTAGGCCAGGCCAAAAACTATCAACACTACCAGTGAGTGATTAGTGGGCCACCAAATTTTTTTTTAAAAGAATCCCACATCTGTTGTATTGGTGCCCTATGGGTTATTCAAAGTAAGAACCCCATGGGTTTAATAGAAAACAAGTGAACACCAGTGGCTATTATGTGTAGTCTACCAATGGGTGATCCACTGGACTTGCTTGTCACCTGCCCATGGAAAAGTAATTGTGGACATAGCTGAATAGTAGGATAATGTTCCCACTAATTAATTAGATTCACCCAGATATAATATGAGTTGCCAATTAAATAAATTCTTTGTAGGGCCAGGGTGTGACTGCCCGATTCTACAAAAATAAAATTCTTTGACTAAGGAAAAAATTTAAAAATATCTAGATTCAAAATAAATTGTAGAGATTAAAATTAAATTTAGATCTAAACTAAAATTGTAGATCAAATTAGAACATACCCAGTTTGCAAATCATTGCCTTTGGGTGCTAGTTTGCAAAATAATTTTTCCTCACGATCAAGTTTAGCCCAACATAGAAAAATTTATAGTTGATCTTTACTGATTCAACATTTCAGACACAATGGCGAGGTCAGATCTGGCTCTAGACACTCCCAATTTCTACAGATACTCTACAGTTTGGGTCAAGGTGTTGAAGCATGAATAGTCTCAAATTGCTATGTGTAGAGAATCTTCTTGAGCTCTAATACCATGTAAGAATTTGCATTTTGGCAGAATTCACATAAGATCAAGGAACTCAAACACAAGCACAATAGTAGACCAAAGAGAGAGTATGATTAGAATGATGATATATTTGTTCAATATTCCATATGAAAGTACACTAGGAGTGCCTATCTATAAAGACATCTAGAGAGCTTCTAGAATGCATAGAAGTTAGCAACATGATAAGTCATACAACTAAGCACATATCCACTAGATATGGGTTATCCTCCATTAAACATAGAAGTAAGTGCGATGATGTGAGGATAAGCCTACAATGGCGTAGCACACAAATTTATGTTGTAGATAGCATGTGCTAAAAAGGGAGTGTGAATAACTATGTTATCTACATGACAACTCAGTGAATGATGCAAAATCTAGTGTTGTAGACACCATGTGCTAAATTAGAGTTGTGTACTTCTATGTTGTCAACATGACAACTCATGAGAATACACAATGTTGAAATTATAGGATGGAAGTTTTACTTCTGAGAGGGGGGGTGAATTAGAAGTAACAATATTTAACCTCTAAAACTTTTAACTAAGATCATTCACATGCATCTACCATATCTAATTAACATAAAAGTAAAAACATGCATGAAAATAGATAACACAAGATTTGGTCCCCTAGAAACCTTCCAAAAATGAGAAGGCAAAACTGGGGTGGGGATGACACCCACAAATTATCACTACATCAATATGTAACTGGTTAAGGTTACAAAGTTTTACCACTTCCAATGGTTTGCCCTATGAAAGGCCTACCTTGTTAAAGGATTTACACCCTATTAAAAGTGACCTAGTTAAAGAATTTACAAACATTCACTTGGAATGTTACCCTGTTAAAGGATTTATCACCTTCTTAAAGGTTTACAACATGGCTATTAAACCAACCTATCATCATAGGATTTTCATTCCTAATACAATGGCTATAAAGTATTAGAATGTCTTGACCTAAGATCTTACAATCTTATATTATTGATTCTAGATGCTTGTTCTACTCAATTTGATCTGATAATTCTTTGCTCATATTGTTGATGCTCTATTCTCAACAACTTGATTTTGTAGTGTTGCTCTTCCTCTAAGTCTTTACACCCCTTTGAACTTTGCTAGCATTATCCCATATAACTCTCACTCATCATTGAATTATGAGGTATTGATCTCCTTATAAAGGCTTTGAAGTCTTAGTGTTAAGTATGAATCTATGATCAATATTCATCCTTCTTTTTCCACTCAAATCTTTACACTTTTCCTATTGGTTGCATGCTTTGTCCATTTTTCTAATTGGCTACATGTTGATTACATAGGGAATGTAAAAGATTCGATCTTATCTTTTAGATCCTTCAAGATTCATCTTGAGTTTTGTCAAAAATAGTTTACATCTGAGTTTGTGAAGGCATAAACTCATATGCTAATGCTCAGCACATATAGGATTTCTATCTTGCTCGGCTCCTATAGTAACTATGTCTTGCTCAGAATCTATACTTTGGTCAGCACCTATAGTGACACAACATTACTTATCACTCGACACTTAAAATTTTCTTGGCACCTAAAGTTTACTCAACACCTCTTGAATCTGTGGCTTAACACATACTATAGCTCAGCATCTATATTATACTCAGCTTCAACCTTAGAATTTTATTAAGTGTGTTGACACTCAATTGTCAAAACCAATTCGAGACCAACACACAAACTCCTAAGTGTCTCACCTAAATAAATAATAAAATAATGCATTAACTTAAGTAAATTTAAGTAAAGTGTAAATAGTAAATACTTATTTACATAACCAATATTGATTTTTTGAATAGTTTTAGATGAACAACTCAATGTTCGTTCTAGGATGACTTCACATGTAATGATTATGTTCAAGTGTGGTTGATTAACAATCCATAATTCATGCATACATTTTTGGCACCCACCATAGGGCTAAGAAATCAAGTTTTTGGCCTCATTTATTCTATTTTTCTACATTTTAAATTACTCCATCACTGTCATCTATATAGTTTTCTAGATTCTTGTGCAAGAAATCTCATTTTTACATGAAGAAAATCAGATTTTTCCCCTTTCCTTGCAATTCATCATGTGGAAAAGTGTATAATTGTGTGGTTTCTCATGTAGTAAACAACATTTTCTCCTGTAGGCTTGTGTAGGACTTTGTGCAAAATTTTACATCAGGAAATGCAAATGCAAATTTCAAAATTTAGTTTTATCATGTTTTGACTAACAAGTTGTTTGTGAAGCACTTTCATTTCTGATTTTTGATTTTTTAGAGCTTAACAATGGTTTATAGGATGCTTATCAAAGACACCTTACCACAAACACTTGAAACATGTACTAATTATTTGATTGACATACATTTGTCAAAGATACACATGTCAAAAAAATCATTTCAAACCCACTTAAATGTTAGGTTTTCTTTTACCACTTTCTTACACATAGTATAAATAGGGCTTGTAAACTTTGTAGGGTGCAAGATAGAGGAATAGGGGAGTATGCTCTTTACTACTTGGAAGTGATGTCCAAGAGTAAATTAGAAACCTAGACAAGTTTGAAAGATGGTACCTAAGGGAGGCAAGCAATTTTCTCCTATATGAGTCTTTTCTATGAAGGGATGATGATTTTCTTTTATGAAATCAAAATCTTGAGAAATGACATGTTTGGATTGATAAGATAACTTGGTGATTAACATGTATTGTGTGTTTGGTAAAGGTGATGATGTAGAGGAGTATGCTCTTTCCCCTTGAGGGAAATCAAAAGCTTGGACCCTTAGATCCAAACCACCAGTCTGGGTCAACCTTTAGAGGGCCTGTCAGAGTGATCCAATCTCCAAGAATGACCCAAGTGAGAACAATCTTTTTTCTAGACATTCCAAATCACTATGAAGCTTTATAGAGAAAAAGACTCAAAAGCCATATTAATTTCCTCTTCTTCATTCTGATATCACATATCAAGAAGAGGCTCTTTAAACTACACTGGCTGGCATCAACCCTAGTTTGGCGAGTCAAGTGTGTGCACTTACAGATGCTAGTGTGGGATGTTAGCCTCAACTTCACTTGAGAAGCCACTAGGGGTTAATATGAATGGAAGCCAAGTAAAAACCTCTTAGTTAGTTGCTACCTGATTCACCTCCAAAAGGGGGCATAATCTTTGTGCAAGGAGGGGGAAGAATTTGTCTTGTAGATACTAACCATAGACATGTACCTAGATGCTAGAAGGTGGTATACATGTTTGACCACTACCACAAGGGTGCTCATTTAGAAAATATGTTATTGAGTCCTTGAATACACCAAAAACATGGGGACCCTCTAATGGGGTGATACAGTTGTGTGACATGAACACATGTACATAAGTTGTGAGAAAAATGTTTTACTTCCTCTACCATTTTTGGTTATAGGGATAAAGTGTGTCTTTTTTTTGGGTCTTTAAAATTGTCCAAATCTATCAAAAAAACAAAAGGTCAAGACTCCCCCCATCCCTTTGAGTTGCTTTTTCCTTAGTTGGATTGTTTGTGACTACTGCTTGCTTCCCATGTCTATCTGAAAACAACTATCTTTGAAAAAAAAAATGTTGTCCAAAACTTGAAAATTATCTTGAAATTCATCTAAAACTTGTCAAAAGAACCAATCTCCTCTTCAGAACTATCAAAAACATTGAAAATCTCTTCAAAATCTAGTCAAAATTATTAGTTTGGTCCCTTTTCTCACGCCCAACTTTGTGAATCTTTGTGCAAGAATACTTTTTGTTAGCACTTCCTCATGCAGCTTTGTGCAAGTCCTTATATGACACCTTGAAAATCTTGGCATGAGATATTTTCAAACAATGTCTTTTATGTCAAAACTTTTCCTTTTTATTGGTCTATCAACTCCTCACATGACTCTTTGCAAGTACTCACGAGAGAAAATTGTCCAACAATTGTTGTTCCTTGAAGATCCTCATGCGAGATCTTTTCTTGAAAACTATTGAACTATTCTATCATAGCTATCTATGCTCTAAGTCTAATCTATGTCTACAATATTTACCAATTCTTTGTCTAGAAATAGTGTCAAATAGAGACTTCTTGCTTAGTTGATAACTTGTGATCTACACGCAAACTAGTCCCCATCACTTGTCTATCTTGTTCTTTTCCTTTCATATTTGTCATACTTTATGTCATGCTATTCATAATCTTTGTTTGTTCTAGCCACTACTCAGATGACTCATACCTAAGTATACAACAATCTTATCTCACCTTTTTTAAGACTATATTCTAGTGTGGTCCTTATCTAGGCTTTTATTTTTTGTCCTTTTCTATGACTATGGAAAAAAGAAGTAGAAACATGTTTTATCCCCATAGACTTAGATGAGGTAGAGCTAGGGGTCATAATCATGGTAGAGGTCACTTCTTAGTTTATACACAGTCTATGTCTAGTTCATCTAGTGAGGAGTCTTCATGATCTCCTTCACCTATCAAATCACCTCATATTTAGAGAATGTTTTCCATAAACTTATAATAGGCTAGGAACCCCTTGTATCAAGAGGATCCTAGAACTAGGAAAGATCATACATCTCCAAAAAACATATCTAAATTCTTATCCAGACAACCTTTTCAACCAACATACACTAAAATTTATCACATTGCTAAAATTATTTATCAAGAACCAAAACATACAGAACATAGTAGAGACCAAGATCAACACATGAATGAAAAACATAAGGAACCTTTTACTAATGATAATGATGAAGAGGTAGAAATACTTCTTGAACATATCAAAAAATGTTTCAAGGACAAAAAATTATAGAAAGTCGTGGAAGTCTTTCTTAATGAAGAGGAAGAGAAATATTTTCTCAAACTTGCTCAAGAGGGAGCCAAGCTACCTCATCACTTTAATGTTGAAGCAATCATTACACCTAAAGAGGAAACTAAAATGTCTAAGTTGCAAAAAGAATTGAAGATCATGCAAGAACAATTAGCCAAAATGATGCATGATAAGGACAAACCTACAAAAACATACACCCTAGACACATTTTATATATTTCCTTTTGACAATAGTATAGACATGCCTCCTTTTCCAAGAGGAGTTGAGTTACCTAAGTATGATAAGTATTTTGGAACTTCTGATTGCCAAGATCATTTATGAGAATTTAGGGCATTATCTATGGAATTTATGCATAGTAAGACATATCTCATGAATCTATTCCCAAGAAGTCTAGGTGGTTAGGCTATGGAGTAGTTTTAATGCTTGTCTACTAGTATCAAAATGTTTTATGAGATTTCTAACCTATTTGTTCAACAATACTCTCATAACATACAACATCTAGTTAACATACGAGACTTGTGTAACCTCAAATAGAAAGTTGGAACCTTTCCTCACATTCCTTCAAAGATGGAGACAACTTAACACCAAATACTCATGAATGATTCCTAAATAGAAAATCTTGACATCTTTACTAATAATCTCTTACCTAATTTTGGGTATAAAATTCAACTTCAAGGTCCATGCATCTTTGAAGAAATGGTCATGCAAGATATTTTGATAGAGGAATTCATGGTCAAAAAGGGAAAACTAACCCTTCAAAAGGACACCAAGCAAGGATCCACCTCTAATAAGAATAAATCAAATTATGTGAACAAGAACTAAAAGGTTGTGCATGATGGAGTTGTTGACAACATTACTCCTAATCATGCTAAGGTAGATTTCAATCTTACAAAAATCTCAAAGCATCTAAGAATGTTGCAAAAAATCCTTCTGAAAGCAAGACATTTGGAAACAAACTAAAGAACTCATCTTAGGTCACATGCCCAAAATGAGAATATACACTTCTTGGTGAACCTTTGGATGTGGTTTACAAGACCTTTCTACAAAAAAAACTCATTTCTCCATCAGATAACTCTCATCCTTATGATCAACAACCATGACCACCATGGTGGAATGACACTACATTTTATGAATACCACCAAAACAAAGGTAAAAAAACCAACAATTAATCAATAATGGTGACATTGTTGTGGATTGACATAACAAGAACTCAAATCACAAGGCTTTCAAGGATCCATTCCCATCTTATGAAAAAGGAGAAAACTTGAAATAGAAACCTAATAAAAAGGTTAACTATACATATTCTAATGATGACAATGTGATCAACATGGTTGAAGCTATGGATTTTGAGTATTGAAATGTTATTACCATTAAGGGAAAACAAGATAACACTAAATCTAAGATACCATTTGTCTTAAGGGGCCCTACTTCCAATACATCTGACAATAAACTATCACAATCTTATGCCAATGCTATTATGCATTCCCATGCTAATTTGGTACTCAAAGGTCTTACACCTTCTACTCTTGATCTAGAACAACACAAAGACAAAAACCTTGTCGGTCTATTTAGAAAAGGTGCAAAACTTGCAACATTTTTTGCAACTACTAGCTAGAACATACCATGCTTGATCAATTACAATGAATAAATGCTCAAATCATGATCTTTGAATTTCTTGAAATCTCGCCTGCTCATAGGAAAATTCTTGACAAAACCCTCATTGAGGAAAATGTACCTTAAGATATTGATCTTAAGAGGTTCCAATCTATGGTAGTACATCTAACCTCACCTTACTACATGTCCTTCTTTGAAGAGGATGGAAATTCACTAAGTCATGATACATAAGAAACATGTTTTTCATGTTCTCCTTGATAATGGAGATGGTTTAAACATTGTTGTTATTTCTTTTCTAAGACAATTGGAATATTCAAAAGAGTCCACTAATCCATGTTGCAAGATAACTATCAAAGTGTATGGTGAATTTGAGTGCAAATATTTGGGTCTTGTTGTGTTTTCTCTCTAAGTAGGTCTTGTAGAAAGGGATGTCACTTTTCAAGTCCTTGACATTCCCTTAGCTTACAAAATATGAATAGGAAGATCATGGATACATGAGATTTGAGTTGTGCCTTCCACTTACCATCAATGTGTAAAGTTCCCATTTCATGGTTCTAAAGTCATGATACTTGCAAGTACTAGCTATAGTTGTAACATGTTGAAATTTGTTGAAAGTTTTGTACCTACTAATAGGGAATCTATAGACCATCATGATAATAAGCTAAAGAAAATCAAGTAGTCACTCAAGATGAAAGAAACTAGAATGGGTGAATATCACATAGAACTAGTCCTATCTTTGGCATCTCTTCTTGAGTCTCCTCATCATTATGGGAGACCATCTGAAGTGAAGAGATCTTTTGTGTTGACACATCAAACTAAGTACAATGGTACCTTTGTCAAAGCTATTGTGCCTCATAAGGAGGAAGATGAAAATAGAGCTATTTCTACATGTATATACAAAGAGGTAACTCTAGTTGACCTTACAAAATAGTCTTGTGAAATTACTTCTGAAAAGTATGGTCTAGGTCTAAAACTGATGCATGAGCATCTTGGGTTGCCTTGTTATCCTACTCATTTTTTTTTATTATACAAGTTGGTGCCTAACAATTCCTTCATGTGCCTAGAAAATCCTTCACGTGCCTAGCAATTCCTTTGTGTGCCTAGAAATTCCTTCATGTGCCTAGCAAATCCTTCATATGCCTAGCAATTCCTTCATGTGCTTAGAAATTCATTCGTGTGCCTAGAAACTCCTTCATGTGCTAAGTTAGCCTAGAAATTCCTTCATATGACTAGCAATTCCTTCATGTGTCGAGTTACTCATTGTATACCGAGTGACTCTTCATGTGCTTAGTTACCTAGTGAATGTTGAGTGTTGGCATTTGGATTGGATTTCTATGAGCTAACTTGCGGGATTTATTTTGATAAGGACATTTATGTTAATATATTTTTTTGGGTCAGCCTTCTTCTTATGTAATGTTATAGAATAATCTATAAGCCATTTTGGCAAGTATATATAGAGTGTTTAGGCAAGTTTTTGGGGAAGAGGAATTTTGGAGAGTAGAACTAAAAGTACAAATTTGTAGTTGGATCTTTGGACGTGAATGTATTTTTAATTGGTTGTAACCCAGAAGGCCTTACAATTGGGTATGTATGAAGATGTTTTATTGAATCAATAAAAGCATTTCTCTCTTCTTCCTCCTTTGGTTGTTGTTCCTTGTGTTTGCTTCCATTGTGTTAACTCTTGTAGGGTGGTTTGGATAGCTATGTGAGCCTTCGGCCCTAGTTATTTATCCTTTTCCTATGTCAAAAACTCATGAAATGCTTTGGCTATAAGGGGAATAGTCCTATTGGATACAAAAAAAATGGTCTTGTTGATCCTATCAAAGTGATAGCTAGGAGGAATTGAGATACATCCACTCTAGGATTCAAGAAGATTCCCTTCCATCTAGGGATTAGCAAATTTATTATAGAACCTAAGAGTTCATCTAGGCATGAGTCACAAGCTGTGTTAGATGATCATGGGGATGATGTTGATGATGAGGATCCTTATCCAATTCCTGATGATCTTGCTAAATTTTTGATGGAACCTGATGACTTTATACCACATGTTAGCACCATGGATGGTGATAGTGATTCTTTTTATAATACTACTAAGTCACATCATACCTAAGAAGAACAAGGAGAATCCAATCATAATCTAGTTGTTGAGAATTTTTTTAAAAATCTAGATGATGAAGGAGAATTTTTCCCTATCACTATTGGGGAATTCTATAGTATAATTCCATGCAACACAGATTCTCAAGAGTATGAGTTTGACTCTCTCTTTGAAGTAACTACAAACAATGATATAGATCAAGTTTATATCTATGAAAAATTGGTCAAAGTTATTGAATCATTTATGATTAGGTCCGATGAGTCTTATCCAACTAGTGTCATTGAGTCTTTGATTAATTATATCAGAACTTAGAGGTATTTTAGCACACTTGTGGATGAAGCTGTTCTAGGTCTCAAATTGCTTATCCAAGTATTTGATGATTATACTATGAACACTATCCAACCACCCACATGTATTTCACTCACCTATCCCAAGATCATAGACTAGAATTCCAATGCATCTAGTGAAGTCCCTACATTCTAGAATGACTATGCTCTTGCTTGCTACTTAAATGCTGCCAAACTTGTAACATCTTCCACCAGTGAAAAAAGCATCAACATGACTAAAGTTGACATCAAATATCTCATTCACATAATAAAAAAGAAAAAAAAAAGGTCCAATGCTGAAAACCACATTGTTATAATATCATAACCTAAAATAGTAAAAATAAAAGATGTATCCAAGGGTGAAAACCTCTCTGAGGCACCTATGGAAGAGATATTTGATGCACTTCCTAGTCATTTTTAGGAGAGATTATTAGTGTTGATAGAACCAACATAGCCAATCAACTTGGGAACAAAAGAACATCCTCACATGATACATCTTGTGTGGTCACTATCTCCAAAAGAAAAAGAGGAATTCATTTCCTTCTTCCAAGAGAAAAAGATAAATTTTTCATGGACATACTCAGACATGCCACACTTAGATCCTGATCTCATAATGCACCATTTATCTATTGCACCAAGAGTTAAACTAGTCAAATAGAAATATAGGAAAATGCATCCTCATGTTGCATTACTAGTCAAAACTGAATTGGAAAAGCTTCTAAAAGTTAGTTTTATCCATGCTATTGATTATGTTGAATGGATATCAAACATTTTTCTAGTCTCCAAGCATGACAAATCTATCAGAGTCTATATATATTTCTAAGATTTGAACTTAGCATGTCTAAAGGATGATTTTCCACTCCCTAACATGGATGTGATAGTGGACATGACAACAATATATGAAATGTACTCACTTATGGATGAATTTTTCAATTATAATAAAATCAAAATTACATTAGAAGATCATGAAAAGACTACTTTCACTTGTGCATGGGGAACCTTCTATTGGAATGTGATGTTATTTGGTCTTAAAAGTGTTGGTGCCAAACATCAAAGGGTAGTTACTATCATTTTTCATGACATGATTCATAAAACAATGGAAGACTATGTGGATGATACCTTGGTCAAAAGTACAAAATGCAACACTCACCTTCAAGATTTGGGACCTATCCTGGATTGCATGGAGAAGTTTAGTCTAAGACTCAACCCCAAGAAATGTGCATTTGGTGTACCATCTAGGAAAATACTTGGCTACATTATGTTTGCCAAAGGAATCAAGGTTGATCTAGAGAAAGTTCAAGCATTAATCATGGACATGCCTCCACCCTGTAACATCAATCAAATGAGGGGCTTACAAGGAAGGCTTCATTCCATTCACAAGTTCATCTCACAGTTGGTAGATAGGTCACAACCCTTTACCCCAAGACTCTACATAAAGGTGTGAAATATAACTAGAGTCAAGAGTGTGATCAAAGTCTAACACAGATAAAAAAATATTTTGCTAATCCATTGATCTTGATGCCTCCTATCTATAGGAAGCCTCTAATTTTTTACATCTCAGCAACAAAGTCATCTCTTGGTATCTTTCTAGCTCAAGAAGACAATGATAATAAGGAAAGATCTATTTACTATCTGAGTTGCACATTGATTTCTTATAAAAATACGTTACAGTATCATTGAGAAAGCTTGTCTAGTAGTCATCTTTGCTTCCCAAAATTTGAGACACTACATGCTTGCTCATACTATGTGACTGGTTGCTAAAATTGATCCAGTAAAGTACTTACTTAGCAAGGCAACTCTAACAAGAAGGGTAGCTAAGTGGGTCATGATCTTAAGTGAATTTGACATTTAATATGTTGAAATAAAGGCTATCAAAGGGCAACCAATTGTTAATCAATTAGCAAAAGAACCAATTCAGAGTCTTCTTCCACTAAAAAATGATTTTTCTAATGAATCAATTATAATGCTTACACATCAAACTTGGGTGATGTTATTTGATGGTTCCTCCACACAACAAGGATCTAGTGTTGGGCTATTGTTTATAACACCATAGAGGTATTCACTACCTAAGGCATACAATATTTTATTTCCTTGAACAAACAACATCATAGAATATGAAGCTTTGATTAATGGCATGAAGATTGTAGTTAAATGGAGAGTGGATGAATTAAACATCTTTGGTGATTCATAGCTCATAATTAACCAAGTCAATGATGTGTATTAGATAAAAGATGAGAAATTGATCTCTTATAAACACATGGTGGATGAATTGAAGAATTACTTTCCTCATATCACTTTTCAACAAGTTTCTTAGGTAGACAAAAAAGTAGCTAATGCAATGAATACTCTTGATTCCATGCTAGAGATACTAGAAAATGATCTTCAATATGAGTTCCTGCACAAAGCATTACTTTACCTTGCCTATAATTCCCCTAAACCTTAGATGATCTATTCTATTGTAGGACATGACTCATCCCACTATCACCATATATACTCCTATCTATGTGACCAAACCATCTTAGACAATCTATCCCATAATGAAAAATGTCGCCTTACCTACAACACTTCATAGTATGTCATTATTTCTAACAATTTGTTTAGGATAGGCCTTGATAGAACACTCCTTAGGTGTCTAGAATCCAATGATTCAAAATGCACATTAATTGATGTACATGAGGGCATTTGCAGATCTCACTCTAATGGCTTGACACTAGCTCATAAACTTATTAGAGTTGGCTACTATTGGCTGAATATGGAGCAAGAGACAATCAAATATGCCAAGTCTTGTAAAAAATGCCAATTCCATGAAAATTTGATTCATGCTCTAGCCAGGGAGCTAATTCCATCTTTCACACTATGGTCATTCTAACAATGGACCTTCAATCTTGTGGGTTAGATTCACTTGTCTTCTTCAAATGGACACAACTTCATCATTATAGCTATAGACCACTTCACTAATTTTATAGAGGCAATCCATTTCTCTATAGAAAATAGAAAAACTATAGCTCTATTAATTATGAATTACATCATATGTAGGTATGGTGTACCTTCCTCCATTATTACTAACAATGAAGGATAGTTTAGAAACAAGGATCTTAAGAAGTTGTGCAAAACATTTAGAATCACACAACAATGGTCTTCTATTTATTATCCCTAGGCTAATGGTCAAGTGGAGGCCTCCAACAAGGCAATCCTTAAGATCTTGCATTGTAGAGTTAAAAAATCTAGAAGGGACTAGCACCTTCAGATTAATCCAAATTTATGGGCTTATAGAACAAGCATCAAAACTCCAATGGGTACAATGCCCTTTGCTTTGGTATATGGAATGAATGTTGTGCTTCCAATTGAAGTAAAGGTTACCACTTTGAGAATCTCCATTAAGGGCCTCATTACTGATGATGACTACAAAATATCTTAGCTTCAAGAGCTAGAATTTTTAGATGAGCATTGGCAAGTGGCTTTTGATCATCTTTAAGCTTATCAATAGCATATGTCTAAAAGCTACAATAAGAAAGTTAAGCCATGTGACTTCCAATTGGGTGATCTTGTTTTGAGAGAAAACCCTAAGAATCAATAATAATGGGTACAAAAAGGGAAGTTTGAACCTAACTGGCATGGGCCCTATATAGTCACTATAGTTTTCAGATATGGTGCTTACCAACTTTCAACAATCAAGGGAGAGGTGCTCAAGGAGCCCATCAACACTCTCCATCTAAAGTAGTTCTACAGCAGATTTGATTTCAAAAGTTCTCTATATATACTTAAACATCCTAAAAAATTCATTACCAGGTGAAAACTTAGCAATAGGTACCTTGGTAATACCAAAAAAATTCAAAATTTCAAAAAATACAAAAAAAAATGAAAAACAAAAAAGTGTCATTGATGAAAACCTAGCAAATAGGCATCATGGTAGTAAAAAAAAAGAATATCTACCAAGAAGGTGAAAATTTGGTAAACAGGTGCCTCTTGTTCCCAATGCTACATCTCGCTATGCATATTTTGCCTTCCTATACAAATGTTTTCCTACTTTTGTTTGCTACTTTTGATTATGTATCCATGGGTTGAATCTTGTCATAACTTAGGGGCAACAACCTATAGTGTCATAAATATCTTTTGAAAGAGTCACTAGTTGTTCTAACTATGTCTGCCTACTATGACTAGTGTCACTTTGAGATTCGTCTCATGGAAGATCTCTTTCATAATAGTCACTAGTTGTTCTAACTATGTCTTCCTACTATTACTAGTGTCACTTTGAGATTCCTCTCATAGAAAATTTCTTTCACACTAGTCATCAATTGTTCTAATTGCTTTTTCCTACTGTTGCTAGTGTCAATTTGAGATTCCTCTCATGGAATATCTATTTCACAATAGTCACCAGCTATTCTAACTGCATTTTCCTACTATCGCTAGTGTCACTTTGAGATTCCTCTCATGGAAGATCTCTCTTGTATCAGTCACCAGTTGTCTACACTGTGTCTATCTACTATCACTCAGTTTCCTACTAAGGTTCTTCTTACCTAAAGATTCCTCTTTGATTATAGTCACTAGTTGTTCTAACTAAGTCTATCTACTATTGTCATCCTATTGAAGATATTTCTTTCATATAAGTTCTAAACATTGACACTTGACATCAATCTAATAACACAAAAAAATTGAACTCAAAATGATGAATTTGTTTTTCATGTCTCTTTGAGAAACTCAATGATGTCATTTTTTACTAGAGCAATGAGGACTAGGGGCATGATCTTTTTTTGCTTTTATATTTTCTGGTTTAATTCCAATGATCTGAAGCATCCAAATAAAAGGGGTGTCCACTATAAGAGCCTCTATCTCATATTAGATGGCCATGTGTACCTTGACTCATTTTATATGGACTCTTCATTGAGGTTGGTTCTTCTCAGTGCTTGTTGGAGTGACTTCTCTATGCTACAGTAACTATTAATGTTGGTCCTGCTAAGTGAATGTATGGGTCGCTATGAGTATACCTAGCACATTTCTATCTCAGCTTATGAATGTAAGTGTCATTGTAGATAGAATACTTACTGATTATTGAGCATGAGAAGGATCTTTCATGTGTCTGGTGTGTTTGTATGCAAGAAACATTCTAGTCATCCCAATTTTTATGCTTTGATGCTTATGTTCACTTGCTACATAAAAGGGACAAATATTCTAGTCATTCTGGGCTCTCATTCCTTGAATGCTTACATTTAATTCTGACAAAACTAGAACATGTGTCATATTCATATTTCTATAATTACAATGTTGGTGGGAATTGTATGACATGTGGGATTTAGCTAAATGCTTAGTGGTGATAATTTTTGAAGCCTAGTAACCAGACCTAGGGTTACATCTAGCATAGAGTTGCATTGCTTAAGCACATGGTTTGATCGCTAACTTACTTGCCTCCTTTGTAATGAGGGATTGTTGGCTTCTTCAAAATATCATGCTTCTTCATGGTTACACACGCATTTAGTTATTTGATTTGTCCTCTCTATCTTCATGGGATACCTATCACTATCAACAAAATGGAACACTGCATGAGATGTTAGTTCATTCACATTTTTTCATACATAATTTTATCATTTGTCTCATCTACACTACATTCATATATCATATCAAATTTGTATTCATAATCATAGCATCAAAATCTCATTTACAATAAACTATAATGAGAGAAAGATGATACATGCAAATGGTACTTGAATAAAAAAATCTCATAAATATATCAAGTCAAAAGTGTATATCAATGCAAAAATGGATGCTACTCGAGTGCTGTTGATCTAAAAAATGGTACAAAATGGTGCTGGCACACCAATCGATACATAGCTAGAGAAAAATCAAAACAAATAGAGCTAACTCTCTCCTTTCCCCTCACCTCCTATTCACAGTAGTGGAGGAGGAGGAGGAGGAGGCATGTTTAGTCTCACTAAAGGTCATGCACCTCCTAACTCTAATGCATAGTGGAAAAATCTGGCAGTGATTTTTTTAGTGGTGAATCTTCACCAATTGGCTATTCAGCCTCTTTGGGAAATAGCAATTTGGTGAATAAAACCTAAATATGGGGTCAACCATGTCACCAAGATATTAAATAAATTGGGTCAAAATCCTAGGCTAATCACTCATTAGTTTACACATAATTTTTCCCAAATCCTAGTCCAATCGCCAATGTAATCTACATTTAGAACACAATTATTTTAAAATTTTTGCCAACCTTTCCCTAATGTTTTCTTATTGGAAAACATTAATTTTCCTTAAAAATAAAATAATATTTTCTCTTAGGTTGAGCATTACCTACCATTTTATTGACATGTGTCTCCAACTACCCCTATTTGGCCAACTATTTTTATGTTTTTGTCTTTGGGACACGTGTCCTAATTTCAAGAACATTTGGACTTTATGGTATGTCATTTAAAATTAGGCTTGAAATAGATTTGAAGCCATTGATATATATTACATGAATGGTCCAAATTAATTCCTTTCACCATAAAAATGATGACATTAAAAGTGATGACAACCAAGTTGGCAATAAAAAAGGGTACATTATTAATTGAATCTTAATGGATTGGCATACTACAAGTACACTTTATAGTGTACACTTGGCATTTAAGCAATGGATAATTTGTGACTCTTTAAATTTACCAAAAAATTAAATAATCTCTCTTTAGAAACTAACATATTAGCCAACTATATTCATATTTTGTGTTATACAAAATAATTAAGTTGCCTCTTACATTATGAAAATGTTTTTGACTAACAAAAAAATCACCTACATTTATTTGCATACCAAAAAAATAAAAATTAATTCGCCATAGTTATTATTAAATTTTGATATGGAAAGGAAAATCTCAAGAATAGAAAATAATTTTCTCCATTGCCTCTAATGAAAAATCACCCTCGATTATAAATTTTTTCTACATATTTAATATTGAATTTGCCAGCATTTTTCATATTTTTCTTGGGAGGGGTTTCTTAAAGTTATCCCTAAAATTTAGGCACCTACTCTACCTCATCTGACACTACTTACACATACATTGCAAAATAGTATGCTTCTCTAGTTGACTACTGTAGGATCTCATCCTACTACTGCTTTGATCTTTGAGCCTCTTGCTCTATCTACTCTTGTAACTCATGGGTCTTGCAATCTTGCTCTGTAATTTGGGTGTCTCTCACTACAAACTATATATGCAACTATCCTAGCTATTTTTGTGCTATCTGCACCTACTTTCTCAACCTCCTCAAGGCCTCCTGGATCTATGCCAAGATATCTCCACCCTATGGTCCTGCAAGCTAATCCTGCATCTCCTCATCACCCTCACCCTACTCATCTAGCCACTTCACCTTTGTCTATGGCCTCTGGGTGTCTCCTACAATGGCTCCTATGGAGCCCATCTCACCTCGAGGATGTCTTTGTCCTATACTATTGCCACCAAAACCTAGGTCTACTCTCATCTACTAAGGAGGAATAGGTACCTGGCATGTCCTCTACCTAACTCACTCCTATTAGGGTTTCTGTGGTGGTTCCTATGGTGCCTATACTAGCTATATGGTTCTAGCCATCCCCACTGGGTCTGTGAATCAAGGGAAAGGATGACTTGTAAAATATGCTTGATAAGCTAGAGTCATCCCCCCATCTACTACCATCAGTAGGTAGTCCCACTAGATTGCTACTATATTCCTCATGTCAACCATTGACCATCCTGGGTCTAGTCTTATTGAGCATCCATGAATCCACATCTATGGCTAGCTACACATACAAGAAGTACTCCTAAGATACATCCTCTGGTTGACCATATTGTTGCCACACTCATGCCAAAGGGAATCTCTCAATGACTTGAACTTAGAACCCAATTAGTGGTTGAGAAGAAAACATATACCCAAGCTCTTAGGCTACATCATCCCATGGCTCTGTCTCTCTCTATGGTCACCATACCACCACTACCAAATCATCCAATCAAGCTCTCCACTACTTAATCTTCCCTGAAGTTGCCTAGGTCAATTGACTTTTATATATACATATACATATACATATATATATATAGATAGATATACATATATATATATATAGATAGATATACATATATATATATACATATACATATATATATATATACATATACATATATACATATATACATATATGTATATATGTATATGTGTGTATATATGTGTGTGTGTGTGTATGTCTATATATATATGGGTCCATGGGCTACCTCTCATCCACACAAATGGGTCTAGTAATGGAAAATTCTCCATGCCCATTCCTAAAGAACATAGACCCTAGTAGCCATGCTCTTCCTCTCATGGTCAAAAATCTCATGCATCTCATGGAACATGTGGGGTAGCATGTACTGACCCTATCCATAACACTCGATTGCCTCTAGCATCATCTATAACATCTGAGTCTAGCCACACTTTAATCCATGTCAACCTCTATTGGGCATCAGAAAGTAGTTGACGAATATACCCAAAATTGCTTGTAACTTGTGAGTGGGCCTATATGTGTGTACCATCTCATCCCATGATATGGCTCTATCCATGATTAGGCCCTCCTAAAATATGGCCCTAAATGCCTCTGTCCCTATTTGTGGTACTATGTCATCTCCTCAAGTGTGATTGTAATCTCTCCCTACAGTAGATGAAAGGTGTTCATCTTTGAATAGAAATGGTCAACCAATATAGTCAAAAGGTCATGAATCACTAGCAATGTTGGGATCTAGCAAAGATATGATAGACCCAACACATCAATGTGTGCGATATCGACCTCATCTAGCTATCATAACAAGGCTTCATAAGGTGAATAGTGGGATCTAAATCTAACATTGGGAAAGGTAACTTGTACACATGAGAACAACAAGCACATGATCAATCTTAGATAACTAAAAAAGATGAAATAAAATGTAAAACATCAACAAGAAACCAAATTTTAAAACATTAAAATTGTATTTTATAGTAGAATTCCATGCACAAATTCATGTTCTCACAGTAGATTGCACATCTTCATGTGAGATCATACTTTTTCATGTAAAGAGCGATCGACGAATAAGCAGAAAAGTCACCATCTTTAGGGCTTCTCACACAAAAGATTGGCATCTTCCATGTGAGGAAATCCACATGACCAAGTGAAGAAGTACTAGCTTGGTATTTCTTCATGCAAAGGACGATTGGCCGCATGTGAGGAGAGACATCTTCGCATGCAAAGTGACAAGACAAATTTAAATTAACCTAAAAATGTGCTAAAATCACTTGAAAAGCATGAAATTTAAAATAAAAAGCAAGATTATCAATGACTCACTAGATGTCCATACTTCACTAGTTGACTGTGTTGTCTAGAAAGCTCGAATCGATGTTTATGCATGGGACCACCATCTTTCCCTTTAGAGCTCTATTTTCCACAAAAGAAAAAACCACAAATGAATTTAAAATGACCCTTTGGGTCCTTATATAGGTGTTGGCCTATTTTTTCAAAGTCCTCTAATTGGTGTGAAAATCACCCCCTAGCTAATTTGGCTACTGTGAACTTATTTTCAAGATTGAATTTGAAATCGAACACACTTAAACAACTCAAAATTACATTTTAAAATTTTGGGACAGATGCACTCAAACACTTGTGCAGTCTATTTTTTTGATACTTCATGAATTTCATAATATTTTTAAGTCAAATTTTCTTCAAATTTTTGAAAAAAATCTAGAAAAAGTCAACTTTGGTCAAATCTAGTAAACTTTGGTCAAACTTGGTCTTTAAAACCTCAAAATCACTTTGAATTGACTCCAAATTTTCCTCAGATCCTTCTAATCTCTTCTATATTCTTTTAAACTTGGATTTGTTCAGTATCCCTCAATATACTATTCTGAATCACTATATTGGTATTTCATCTTTTGATTCCACTCTCAAGGGGGCAAGATGATTACATCATTGAATCTTTTAAAACTGGCTTCAACTCAATATCAATCTTATGTCCTCATCATTTGTGGCATCTCATCACTCATGGAATCTTATTCCCCTTTATTTGGCATCATTTGTCATCTATCTCATCTTTTGATTAGCTAATCACATCTTATAGAAATCCTTTTAGAGTTCGATGGACAATAATCAAGATAGTCTAACCCTGAATCCTGAGGATCAAGCCTCATTCTAGGGATGATTCTACGACTTGTGATTGGTCTTTTTATCTCTTTCATGGACTAGTATTTAGGTGTTATATCTAGACTCTTGGGAATCAAGATTCATTTCGAAGATAATTCCAAAATCTTGCAGAGGGCAAAGCTTCATTCTAGAGATAATCCTGACTCTTGCTAAGAATTAAGCTTTGTTCTAGAGATAATTTTAAGCTCTTTATTTCAATCACTATTCAATGGATAGGTATTGGGATAGTCTAATCCTAACTCCTAAGGATTAAGCCTCATTCTAGGGATAATTCTATGAATCTTGATTAATCTTGTCATCTTCTAATGGTTAGGTATTGAGACAGTCTTAACCTTGACTCTTGAGAATCGAGTCTCATTATGGGAACAATTCTATGAAGTTTGTCAATCTTTGTGCTATCAACTTTGGTAGCTAGGTGTTATATCTAGACCCTTTAAGGTTAAGCTTTGTTTTGGAGACAACCTTAAAAATATTATCAATCTCAATATCTAGGTGTTCTATTTGGATCCCCTAAGGTTAAGCTTCGTTCTAGAGATAACATTAAAAATCTCATTAGTTGGCCTCCATGTCATCAAATTTGGAACCAATCTCACCACATATCAGTATCTAGGTGTTTTATCTGGATCCCCTATGGTTAAGCTTCATTCTAGAGATAACCTTAAAAAGTTTATTGATTGGTCTCCATGTCATCAATCTCAGAACCAATCTCATTTCTTGATATATGCTTCATTCTTCTAAATTTTTTAAATTAAATGTGTTTCTCACACATTCATTCAAAGAGGGGAAAATGTAATACCTCAAAATTGGCACACTACCATGTTAACTAATTCTAGTTTGTTTGATCAATTCTAAGTCCTATTGTACTAGGCAATTCTAATTCTAATAATCACTACTTGACCTAAGTGTCAAATGTAGAAAACCCTAATCTATATTAATTACACTCTCTATTTAATTCCTAAGCATTGACTCAAATTAGATACATTAAACCTATTGATTAAGTTCAATTTAACTATAAGTCTTCATACTTTAAAAAATTAAAACTGATAAGTAAGAGGTAATTTCCATAGAAAGTCAAATTGTGATATTGCTATCAAGATTTAACTATATTATTTTGAGTCAAACTCATTGACCCATGTTTCATGAGTAGTGATTCAACATGAATCCATCTCTCATGAGAATAAATGGAACACTTAGCACTCATTGGATCTAGGTGATGCTCACAGGGGTGAAGCATCGAGACTTCTTGGGAGGTCACCCATCCCAATACTACCCCAACTTGAGCGCGCTTAACTACAGAGTTTCCTCCGTGGTTAAACCCAAAGCTTGCAACCCCATTTGCAAGCTTTGTGTTTAACCATGGAGGAAAATCCATAGTTAAGCACACTTAGGTTGGAGTAGTACCGGGATAGGTGACCTCCTAAGAAGTCCCAATGCTTCACCCCTGTGAGCATCACCTAGATCTAATCAGTGCTAAGTGTTCCATTTATTCTCATGAGAGATGGATTCATTTTGAATTACTACTCATGAAACATGGGTCAATGATTTTGACTCAAAATCACATAGTTAAATCCTGATAGCAATATCACAAAATCAATTAAAATTACCTATTAGCTAATGTACAAAGGAATTAAATATGTATTTAATTTAATAAGATAATGTCCTCATTTTAATTATTGATTTCAATTATTCAATTAATTAAAATTATACATTTGTGAGGTTGTATCCTATTTTATTAAATTAAATATTCTCTACAAATCTTCTCTTTAGTTTAGAAATGGAAATTCTAAGTAGTCTAGAACTCAAATTGGAATTTACTTAGTTAACTTGTTCTCAAACTCAAGTGAAACTCAGTTAACTTTCCATCACACTCAAATCTAAATCAGTTAACCTCACCTACACAAGGACTTTTCCATTTTTGACTAAATCTCATCTTCAATCTCGACTGTTCATTCCAATTGATCTCGACTATCAATCAATTTCTAGGATTCTATTTAAGAGGCCTTCAATTCCTCATTACAGAAGGTTGAATTGATTTGGTATCAAATTTATGCTAAAATATTCACTTGCTCAAAACTCCTTAGCTTTTACGTTTTCTAGTATATTAATATCATCTAGATTCTAATATGCATATATTCAATATAATTTTCTTTCTTTCATTCTTTGCTTAGTATGCATTTCATATAGATTAATATTGCATTCTCATATAGCTTATCAAATCATTTGTAATAGAGGTATGGTTTCTAGTTTCTCATTCTGAGAACAATAGCATAATCAGGCAACAAATTGATTTGTCAAATAGTTTTGAATGAACAACTTAGTGTTCATTCTAGGATGACTTCGCATGTAATGATCATGTTGAAGTCTGGTTGATTAATAGTCTATAATTAAATCATATAGTAGTTCATCCACCAAACCAAAATCTTGGTTCACTATAGATACCATCTTCTCCACACTAGATTGAATGTAATGTAATAGGTTTAGATTACCATGTATTATCTGTACACCTTTCTGCTCAAAATGGTCACATCATTACTGACATGCTCCCAAAAATTATCTACTTGTACATTCACTGTATCTTTCTTCTCCAAGGCCACATAGAGAGTAATTTTAGGTTGTTCTTGGTCCAAAGGGCCTATAAGTTCATGCAAATAGCCTCTTAGAAGCTCATTCTATTTGCATAGCATCACTAATTCAAACTCATTTACATCTAACTTCTTGAACACCTCCTTGATGCCTGTAGTGATCATTACTTTCATCGTGTCTACCATGGGCTTTCCTAATAGGAATTCTTTAATTTGATAGTCCTTAGGAGTCAAATAATTCATATCAACATGTGGAGGATGGATTACTATATGGACAAGTAAGTCCTAGTCTTTATTCTTCATTATGAAGGCCAATTGTTATGCATCACCTATAGCTAGCTCAGGATTCTTGATTGGTTTCACTAGCTCATCCATACTCTCCTTGAGAGTAATATCCAACTACCTCTTTTTCTAAATCATAACCTCCCTCTTCAGCCATATTGGTGTAGTGCCCATGGGAGACATCTTTATGGTAGAGGTGGCATTTTGTTCCAATCCTCTCCCAAAGGTTTTTTTGTGGGTGTATCACATATCTTGTCACCCACCATTTCAATTCCCATGGGCATAAAATCAAAACCTGAAATGTTAAAAATATTTATCTCTTGCCCTTCCTGAGCATCAATGCACTGCAACTGCTCATCTTTAGAAATAGTAAGCTAAATAGGTCCCTTATGAATTTATGACAGTGTTATGGTCAATCTTCTTCTTCTTTCTTCTTGAGAAGCCTTGGCTAAATAAGTCCTCTAACTCAAGGGTAGATTATCTTCTTCATCTTCTTCATCATCTACCTCAAGAATGGTTTCAGGAGTTGGAGGAATGGGAATAACTTTATTTTTTAATCTCCCCCTTTGCATTCTTTTTATAGTAGGCCCAACCATAGCCTTCTTAGCAACTAAAGGAGTAGCCTCTTCCTCTTATACAAGTGGTGGCATATCTTGTGCTTCGTACTCTAGTTCCTACTCTTATTCCTATTCCTAAGGGGAACTTCTACGTTATCTTGGCCTTGATCCACCTCCTCATCTTGATGTTCTTTAGCTTTGGCTTCAACTTTCTTTAGGGGATATCTTTTCCTCTTATTCTTTCCTTTATCTACTCTAAAGTACCCAACATCCCTATCATGTTGATATACCATTTCCATCCTGATTGGAGATTAAGTAGGAAAAGTTGGTACTATAGCTTTTGCACCTTTACCCTTAACTGAGCATGACATGGGTTATAAGGTAACAGTTTGTGGAATTGGGTCAAGGTTAAAAGGCTTCTTGATCCATTCCCTTGTCAACTGAACTATGTACCTATCCCTATGGTTAATGTCTACATTCTCATCCATGTTAATCTCTTCAATCATAATAAACCTATCATATAAATTGTCTATGTTATACAAGGGATCCAAGACATCTTGAGTGTCTTTTTGAGAAAACTTGAGTGAGACCTTTATCTTTACAGCAATTCCTAATAGATATAGAGTCATTCTAAAATAATCCCTTATCTAGATATCATTGTTATTGGTTGCATTCATCCAATAATCTTCTATAGCATCTTCATGCACAATTGCTTCCCTACAAACACTGAACTCTGCCAATATTGTCAAAATAAGGATGAGGGGATTTGTAATCTTCTAAGGGATATTGATCCCACTCTGAATCAAAACTAATATATTGCTTCTACTTTACCTCAAATGCACCTATAGTAATAGGCCATACACATGCCTTCTTATGTTATTTTCTCACTCTGTCATATGCAGATGTGCTTTGTCTTGCAATCTTCAAGAAGATGAGCCTATTTGATGGATATATTGGAAATTTCTTCAAATTCACCATTGTACTAGCTAGCCTTAGGTAATTGAATATTTTTAACTAGATGTAATAGGTGTCGATCTCTATGATCCTTGCTACTATCTCTATCAAATTCCTCTAAGTATAATGACAATCTATAAATCAAATGATTGCAAATATGAAAGCATCATTCAATATTTGAAATTCCTTGCTCTGATCTAAGATCTTTTTCTTCACTAACTGGGGATATATGGAATAGGGCCAAGCATTGGAATCTTGCATGTTTCCCTTCTTGTAGAGTCCTAGATAGTCAGTTTTCCTTGCCACCAATAAGTACACCAAATATGATGTCATATAAAATGTGGGGTTGGCTTTAACTCCTACCACATATTCATCTAAGTTTTCACTCAGTATTGTGGCCCAATCAATTGGCATTTTGGTTGTTCTAATGGTCTCTATGAAATGGACCATCTAGATATGAAGATGTCCTACTACTAGTAGACTCATAATTCTTCTAAAATGTACAATGACATATCTAATGTCATCTTTCATATATCCCCTAGTCATGTCTACCTTTTTGGATTTGCATCCCATCAGTGTTCTATCAATAAAAAATGATAATTGTATGATCTCTATGGCCTTCTTATCATTCTCCCTATACCATCTTTCTACTTGATGATAAGCTATCTTCACATACTGATTAGCTCTAGGGAGATGGAATACTTTCTCAATATTCCTAGGTCTAAGGTTTAGGACTATTTGCCTTGTGACACTTTTGACAACTCTTTCTTTGGATACATAGCTTTTGGCTAGAGTCATAATGAGCTTATAAGATTGCATAGATGTGGGATGTTATGTGACATTCACCAACCCTGATCTGATAAGTGTCAATACCATCGAGAACCTCTCTTTAGGGTTATTGTAATGCATTCTAGTTTGTGTCCCAACTTAGTATCTCTTATCTCCAAATGTCCATCCTAAAAACATGATTTCTTTGGTGCACCTTGAAATTTGAAGACAATGGGTTTTGGAGCAATCTTTTCAATAAGTGAGGATGATGAAGAAGCCATTTTATCTACACAAAAAGAAAATCATTAGTCTAGAGAATTGAAAATTAAACCCTGAAAAATCTTAATTTCCAAAAAAATAAACCCAAAACACAAAAACCTAGTAAAACTACTTGAAATCCCCCCTAATAACTCTGGTATGCAATTTAGTGCACCTTGCACACCTTGATAGGTGTGCTAGGTGTGCTTAATAACCTTGAAAATGTCATTTTGTATTCAATTGTACACCTGTGCTAGTGTGGACCCTGATGGGGTATGCACATGCACATGTGCACTACTATACACATTGTAGAAGGCATGTGCAATAGGGGAATTTCAAGTTAGTTTTCAAAATGTTAAGGGTGCGCACAAGCACACCTTTCCCTTAGCATTTTTCTAGGTTTCTTTAGGTTTTCAAGAGTTTAATGTGAAGATAGGTGTACACATACACACCTTGGATAGGTTTGTATGTGCACACCTCTGATAACTTAGTGTTTGGTGTGTGTGGGTGTAGGTTTTGTGCACCTTCAAAGGTACAGATGTGCAGTTCTTGAGGTACAAAGGAAATAGTGAGAGAAGGAGAGGGGGGTCCTAGGATTTTATAGGCTCAAGGTAGTACACACCCTTTGGAGGTGTGCACATGTGCATGTGTGTAGGTGTACATCTCCAAAGGGAGATAGATGCGCACTTCCACATCTAGCACACCTGCGCACCTATGGAGGTGTGCATGTGCACTAGTGCACACTTTAGCACAAATTCACCCTTTCCTCTCAAATTCCCTAGTTCTAACACATGGGTCTTCTCAGTCTAAGGACAAGGATTGGACCTTGACTCCAAGTGGAGTTCCAAAATGACTCAATAATTAAACTAGGGGTTTGGGAAAATAATTTTTTTATAGGGGGTTCCAAATGTCTCCAAGAAATGGGGCATGCTTTGTGAAACCACAACATATATGTAGAAGCTAAAGAAATAATAAATGTAAGTATAAAGATTACTTGTAAAGAAAAGAGGAGGGAGAAAATTATTGAAGGCCTAAAAGGAAAACTAGTCACCCTAGGCAAGGGAAAAGAACAATTACCATTGATGCAAGGTCTTGGTGAAGATGAAGAAAAAGATAACGGTGATGGAGAAGAGGAAGAAGAAGTAGATGACAAGGGAAAGGCCCTATTTATTATCATGCCACTGAGAGAAAAGGATAAAGGAACAAAGAAGAAGCTAATATTGACACCCATCCCTCTATTGGGACTCAAAATTGAAGCCTTGAATTTGAGTACCATTCTAGAAAAATTAGGTCTAATTAAACCCTTAGAAGAGTTTTTCATGCATATGTACTCGATTGTCATTTTGAGGCCTATGATGCGTTTCATGTGTTTAAAATCTTTCATTTATTATATGCATGCATCCTATGATGATGAGTCATTATTTCGAGTCATTCTATGAAGCGTCATTTCGAGCATTGCTCAAATCTACATTTTTTCCTAAGTATCAAAATAATGATAGGAAGCCTAGTTTGGAATTAAATATCTTGCACCCAATTAAGTTTCATGAATCACCACTTTGGAAGTGTTTATTATGCATATCAAAGAACCCATGTTTCATATTTTGAGTCATTTCAATATGTTTTGACCAGGTTTTGAATCCCTCAAAGTTGGTTGTATTCTTGTCATGCTAATGCTTGTTTCTCATAATTTTGGGAAGCCCTATTTGACCAGTTATAACTTTGACCCAATTTAGTGTATTGAGAAAATTCCTTTTTCATTTTCATTCTAGGGTTTAGACACATGCTATGTTCTATATTTTAGCCTATGAAAAATTCATTTGACTAGTTTTCAAATGTGGTTCCAAATGTAATTTATGAAGTTTTTATTGGTATCAAAATGTGCAGAATTATTGGTACCTTTATTTGGGATGTTATAACTTAAAAAAAGTGATAGATGAGACCAAATGGATTGTACACTATTTTTCTACTCTAAAAATACTTCAATCGTACTAGCTATCAAGTATTAATGAGTTTTTTTGGACACTTTTCCATGTCCATTCTGTTTGTGAAAATCATTGATCTACTAGTGTTCATAGTTTTGCAATTTCGAATACCCAACTTTGTAGAACTGCCAAATTTACCTAGTTATTTAGCATTATCTTAAATTATAGACTTCATTTGATTTTTAAATTACCTAGTTATTTAAATTACCTACTTTCAAAGCCAAAACCAACTTCATTTGATTTTTTTTGACATATTTGTTTGCAGGTAGTTTGAAAAGAATAACTTTGTTAGTCAATGAATTTTGACTAAGAAATCATCGTGTATCTAGATTTTTTAGATTGAAAGAGTGTTAACAAGAGAGCAAGCATATCAGGTGCTGAGGATAGATTAGGTGTTTTAGTCAGTTATTAAAGCTTGGTTGCAAGCCTCCTGACATGAAGTTGACACATATTAGAATGAGTAAAGAAATAAGTTTTGAGATGATTAACTAGTGACCAATGATTAATCTATTTAGTTTTAGGTGTTCAATGGATATTGTTAGAATACAATTTAAAGGATCGAGTGTTTGAAATCAAAAATTTCTAGGCAGGACCCACTTTGGGGCCCAACTAGCTTCAACAAATTTACAACGCATTGGGATTGAAATTTTCAAAAAAGAAATATTCTAATGATTTTAATCATTAAAATTACTTGGTGTGCATACTTCTAATTGAGATCAAATGGGATATGAGAAAGGAGCATACAAAGTGGTTATTCTAACCAAGTTAGTGTTAGATATATGTGGGTTTTGATATAGTGAAAATACTAAGGATAATTTTCTAAATGGAGAATAATTTTCTGCCAATTAAAAATGGAATGTGAAATTATTTTTGTTATCTATGGCATACATCCAAAAATAAATTCACAAGTTGATTGCATAAAGAGGCTTGTTTGAATATAGGAAATGATCGATTATAGATTTATTTTGATTTTGGGTGCTACCATCATAATATTCTCATCCCAACCTCACACTCAACAACACAAAGTAATAAATGAATTGATAGTCTTTTGCTTTGATATTGTGTGGAATATGGAAAATGTTTCTTAATGAAATTTAGCATCAATTTCTTATGTAAATCTCTTGGGAGAGGAGAGGAGTAAGTAAAAACAAATTACCCTTTGGCCCATCCCAGCCTATCACTATATTGGCAGTAAGCAAAATGTTTAGAGATAGATGACACAAAATCAAATATGAATGCCTTGTAGTCTATAGAACTCAATTTGGTAATGGATATGGAATGAGAATTTCTTCCTCAGGTCTTATTAGCATGTTCATCTATAGTTTTTATTGATCCAATACATAAGATGGATGCATCTAGTTGGGATGTATAGGTTGGCATTACATGTTGAAGGATGATATTGCTTGTAAGTATTTTAATACATAGATATCACCAATTGTGCAGGATCATAACAAAGTGTATAGAGAGGCATGATTAATGGTTAGTTCATCTATGAAGTCTATAGAAATGAATGAGCCATGTATATATCATTCTTAGTCAAAAGATCATGTCAAGAGAAATGAGTGTAAGTAAAGTTGAAGTTGTACCTTGAATGAATATGCCAAATATAATAAATACCATGTGGGATTAGGGATTTAGAAATGAAAGAGTCTCCAATATTAAATCTCTGCCCCATCTACCAGATAATATATAATGAAAATTCCAATGTTCTTGGAAGGGAATACATTGCAAATTCAAGAAATTTTAAATGATTTGTTGCATAAATCAAATCAACAAGTGAATATTTTAGACAATGAGACTGATTATTATGGGGACAAATAGTATGTGCCAATTGACTCAAACCTCTATCAAATCTTTCTAACACATGGAGATGTAGCTCTGACACCAAGATATTGAGTTGGTTTGGTTGTTGTGTTGTTAATGAAGATTTTCAACAAATCTTGGGGCACTCAATAGATACTGGGAGCTTGGTTTATAGTGGGAGCTTGTCAGTAGTATTGTTTGAGTTAGCTTAGTTGAAGAAGGAACTCTCTTATACTAGGAGCTTGGAAATGCTTGGGAATTTGTTGATGCTCAGCTTGGTCTTTTTGAAGCTCAGGTTGGTCTTAGTTCTTGTTGGTGTCAAGTTGTTTGTGAGCTAACTTTGGGTATTTAATTTTTCTTGTATCCAACTTGTGGCTCAACATATATTTAATGTGAGGGATTTACTTTAATTTTTAATGAATTGGACCAACTTGTGGCTATATAGGGTATAAGTAACAGGTTTTGTGGAGTCTTTAGTCATTATCATCTAGCTTGGAGAAGAGGATGAAGGGTACATGAAAACTTTGAAGAGCTAGTAGCTACGACTTGAGAACTAGAGGATTTCTTGGTAGACCTGAGGGTACAAGTGTGGATTCTTCTTGGTGTTCTTATCTAGTTGTGGTTCTAGACTAGTTTGGATTGGGATTGTAAGTTTGATCTTACAGGATCTTGTAGAATGATGTTCTAATTGTTTCTTGTATTTGGTCCTGACCCAAAAGGCCTTATAGCTAGGCATATTACATGTAATTAGTTATTTTATGAATAAAGAGTTGTGATTTGTTATTAGATCTTGCATTATTGTTTTTTCTTGTTGTATTTCCACTATGTAGTTATTTGTTTGGGGTTTAGACCTCTCCTTTAAGGATTCTCTTGCCTTACATTGCATTAGGTAGTATTAGAGAAAAGGTTTTTCTTGAGTGTGTAGACCAAGCATCAAAGTTGAGGTAGTTTGCACTAGGATTTAGGTGGAGGCTAAAAGAGAAAGTTGATCTTGTGGAGCTAATTTATCTTCTATATTTGTGGATATATTGCTTTGGGTTTGCAAAAGTCTTGGAAGATGACTCCAAGAAGATTGGACCCTAGGCTGATTGATGATCTTAGTGATACTGTGGAAGAAAGGATTTTAGAGAAGGTTAAAGAAAATTTTAGATCATAAATGGAGGAGGTTAAAGCTAGTTTCAGATCTTAGAAGGCATTGATGAAAGAGTGACATGATATCTGAAATTTTGAGTTCTTTAGGTTGTGTACCTTGACATGTGGGTACTAAAGGTAGTTATGAGGAAGCTATTGAAGACTTTAAAGCTATTGGATCTAGTGGTGAGGAAAAAATTGATCATGTGGAGAGACCTATTAGAACCAGGGCTAGTTAGTTTGCTAGACCTGGATCTCACTTGAAGCTAAAGCATAAGATTGAGGTTTTGAATTTTTTAGGTACTTTGGCTATTGAAGACTTGATTAATTGTATTGGTGAATTGGAAGACTACTTTGAGCTTGAGGATATTAAGGATCCACTTAGAGTTAGGTTGGCACAAACTAGATGGAGATTGATAGTGACTAAATTGAAGGTTAAGTTTATTCCTATTGATTATGAAATTGAGTTGTTTAGGAGGTTACAAAATCTAAAGTAGAAAGATATGATTATGAAAGATTATACCAAGGAGTTCTAAAAGTTGACTATTTGGTCTAGACTCAAAGAATTGTCAAAGGAGAAGGTAGCTTGGTACATTAATGGTTTAAGATTTATTTCTAGATGAGGTTGGTATGTTGAATATTTCTTTAGTTGAGGATGCTTATCAATATGTTTTAAAGGTAGAAGATAACTTGAAGAGGAAAAGTTAAGGTAATGCTAGAGGGAAGAAGTGAGAATAACTTAAAAAAGTCTAAACTAAGTGTTGAAGGTGAACCAAAACCTATTGATCAAAAGAGAAGAATAGGTGGAGGTGGGTTTAGTGGTAATTATTTTAGATGTCGTCAAGAGGGGCATAGATCTTTTGAATGTCCTCATGGTAGGAAAGTTTCTATTATGAATGAGGTTGTAGTCCAAGATAATCAACTAGAGAAAGTAGAGAGTTTTCTAACTCAGTGAGTACTAGTTGGTTAGAGGACATTAGATTCTTTTTAGAGGACTAGTTTGTTTAGGACTTGTTGTAAGTCTAGTGGTAAATTCTATAAGATCATTATGGATGGTGGTAATACTGATAACCTTTTTTTTGAGGAGATGGTTCAAAAAATTAGTTTGAAGAGAGTGAGACACCCTTATCCTTATAGGATTGGTTGTTTGCAAGTTGAGAATGCTTTGGAAATTAGGGAGCAATGCCTTGTTGAATTCTAAGTTGGGTAGTATAAAGATCAAGTGTTGCGTGACATTGTGAACATGAACAATTATCATGGGTTTCAATCTAGACCTTGGTAGTATGATTGCAGGTTTCTGCGTGATTGTGTCAAGAATGTGTTTACGATTGTAAAAGGTGGTAGGAAGCATTCCCTAATTCCTTTAAAGAAAGAAGAGATTGGTGGAAGGAACCTGAGTAGTGGCAGCCAAGTTGAGTCAATAGATTATGAGAAGGTTGGAGATAAGTATGGAAAGAAAACCTATAGCACATTGAGGATGGATATAAAGAAGAAAAAGATGAAAAAAGGAAAGAGTGTAGAAGTTGAAGGCTAAATGATATGTATGCAAAGAACTAGTTTGGGATTTATGTGCTAAATCCCATAAGATGTTCTTCCAGCTATTAAGGACATCTTTTTAGTTGGCTTTCAGTCCTACAGGATGGTTTGGTTTGGCTTTGGAGTTTGGGAACTCAGTTGAGAAAGGAAGTGTGACTTGGTCAATACTGAGTTAGTTTGGTTTTTTTGTTAACTGAGTGACTTGGTTAATGAAGACATTCAAAAATTCTTGGGGCTAAGTTTAGTTTTCACTAGGAGCTCATAAGTAGTCATTCCCAAGTCAACTCAATTGATAAAGGAACTCTATTCCATTGGGAGCTCGACTTGGTCTTGGTTCCCATTGGTGCCAAGTTATATGTAAGCCAACTCTGGGTATATAATTATTGTTGTAGCTAACTTGTGGCTAAACATATATTTAATACGATGTATTTAATTTAATTTGTAATGAACTGGGCTGACTTGTGGCTTAGTTGGGTATAAGCAAGGTGTTTTGTGGAGTCTTTATGCATTACCATCTAGCTTGGAGAAGAGGATGAAGGTTATGTTGGCTCCTAATTTAACAATGTTTTAATAACCAAGTATACAGGGTAAGGTTGCATCTATGGGAAACTATCTCCAATAATGGACACAATTTACCAAGAACCTGGGCCAACTATAAGGCTACACTCCTTCACTTTAGGCTCTGCAAAACCTAGGTAGGTGAACCTCTTAGGATCCAATTATGTGACTAGTGCAATGAGCATAATCAGAATCATAAAATAATAGATAAAAACCCCTAAATCTTCTATACTTAACTAATACTTCATAAGCATGAAATAGCTAATAACCTAACTCATGAAATTGGCAAGTTAAGTGTGGATTAAACTTTGAATAACTTTCAACATCAAAGGGAAAATCGATTTAATATGTTGATAATAGAAAGATCTAGGTATAAGCAGCAAAACCTAATGATCCTATCGCTGATTAGTGCCTTATCTATTGGAAAATTAAATGAATTACAACCATACACCTCATTGAAATCTTTGACATAATTCTTACATCAAGATCCCTGATCTATCTCTCACCTTATGAATAGCCATCTACATCAATATGAATCTCATACTCAAACTATCCCATCATGAAATCTGCAAACCCTATGATAAACACCAAGTGATTACATGGCTCTTTGTTTCACAAGCAAGATGTTTCAATCACATACATTCTTAAGAAGAATGCAACCTAATTCATGCTCTTTGTTCACAAACTAGAAAAGATTACAAATCCATGACCAAGAGAAAAGATTTAGATCGAATTTTTAAACCATTTTTTGTGCTTTATTTATTTTCCTTGAAACCAAATACATGAAATATGCACAGAAAATAACTCACAAATCACCTAACAAGTAAGGACTATCTGCATAAAACTCAAATTGTTGTTCCATACAAGAGAGAATGTTGGGTGTGTGGCTTTCATAGCCTCAACAAAACTCCTAGAACTGGAAAAATAAAAACCAACCAACATCCTTTTTTAGAGAAGAAAAAGAATATGTATCAAGAGGGCAATTCTCGGATTGAATTTGCAATCGACATGTGTCCCTTCAGAATTACCCCTCAAGAAGCTCAAAAGAATCTCTCTACCTTCTCTCTTCAACTGACAAAGTCAAATCCTCATCATTTGGCCTTCACAAGAAAGAAATATCTGAGATATTTGATTCACCATCATAACTGATTTTGATGTCAAAGTGAATTCTAGTAAAAGAGAAAATTAGTTCAATGTGACCTCCAGAATACAAGAAAACTATTTAAGGATGATTTTCTCAACATTCAAATCCTAGCAAGCCTTTAAAACTTCCCTCTAACCAATTATGTTGAGAATGCCCCAAAATTTAGAAATTGGCCTATAGCACAAACTAGTGAGCACTTGTACAAAAAATAACTTCAGATTTAGAAAATTCATCTCGTTCTAGTTCTGGTGGTATATCGGAGTGCCCATTTTCGATAAAAAATGCTTCAATTATGGCCCTCTGAAGTTGAGGTCTCTATCTCATGGTTTTGTATACATTTTGCAAAAAATTAAACCTTTTAAAAAGTTCAAACTATATTAAAGTTCTAGACTTTATTTAAATGACATGCACATTCAAAAAATTATAAAATATTAAAATTTATGTTTTATCAAATTTTCCCAACATTTTCTATCTGGGTCAAACCTATTGACCAACCCCATGACACATGTCAAGATGTGATTGGCTCAGGCTTGTATAGTTGTTAAACCCCTCCAACTGGGTGCCACATGTTAGCAAGAGATTTGTCCACCTCACCACCATGTTAGTGCCACATGTCATCTTCCTATGGTGATTCACTATGTCACCATGTTATCTTCCCTGCAACTTTCCTTTGGCAATATATCAAGAACCCTTAGATCTACCACGTGGCACAATCTAGCACATTGCAAGATCTTCTTGCCACATCATCCTACCTCAAAATCTATGCCACATGGTACCTTGTGATTGGTTTGGAATTCCACTTCATCATCTCATCACTACCTTCATTGTTTGGTTGCGACTTGTCACTCCCTGGTTTGCTACTTCGTATCTAGGCAGAACCCACATTGCTTATTTGACCTTGGCCAGATTTCAGAGGTTTTCTAGTGATTCATTATGTGGTCTTTCCTCCTAATTTAGACGATGGTCTAATCTTCATACTTACGTGGGAGCTTCTTTTAAAACTAACATCCCTGCTCTTTCTTATTAATGGCATGAGTTCTGTCTTTAATTGTCGTGAGCTTCTTTTTAGTGATGTCTTGCATGGAGTTTGAAAACCCTTTGGTGCTAGTTTTTATGTTTCTTGACATGCTCTTCCCTTTTGCTTATTGGCAATTCTTTGCCTTAATCAAGGTGTTTTATTCTATTCTTTCCAAGCCATGGCTTACCTCCTTAGTGTGGAGCTCTGCCTTTTACATGGCCAGCTACTTTTTCTCCTTTTTGACTTGGTGCCACCATGTTTCTATACTGTGGCCTAGCTCTTTCTTGGTGTTGACTGGTTTCCCTTTCTATGTTCTGTTATTGATGCCCTGTCTCAATGCATGGGGATGCCCTCCAACATGCATGCTTTCTAGATCTCTAGCATTGGCTTCATGCACATCCTTAGCATTAGAATGAGCCAACATGATTAAAGGAAAAAAACCACCTTCCTATCCAATAGCAACTCTATTTGGTTCATATATAGATAATCCCCACAAAGAACCAGTAGCTCTTTCTTAAAGACCTTGAGATGCATTATTACAATTTTATGCCAACACCATCAGCTATTGGTTCTTTGTATGGTGTTGGTGTCTGAAAATGTTACCCATTTCCAATTATCCCCATGAGAATATGACACATCTAGGGGCAGCTAAATCCCATTATACACATATCATTTCAAACACAGGGCCAACTATAAGGCATGACCCTTCTTCTACTTCAGGCTCTGCAAAACCTAGGCGGGTAGACCTATAGATTCTTTATATGGTACAAGTTATCAAAGCATACACTGAATCTAACATGAAGCAGATAAAACCCTTATTTCTCCTGATAACTCATGAAATAATCATCAATCTATAGTAGCTAAATGCAGATCTAAGAACCTCATAAGCTGAGTGAGGGCATTCTATTACAACTCTTCAACATGAAAGGAAAAGTTTTTGATTAATAATGTTGATATCAGTAAGACCCAAATATGAGCAATAAAATCTAGTGATCCTATTTCTGATCAGTTCCTTATCTATTGGGTAATTAAATGAATTATAACCATACATCTTTTGGAAATCTGAGACACATTACTACGTCCAGATGCCTGGTCTATCTTTCACCTTGTGAACAGACATCTGCTTCAGATTTGAATCTCATACTCAAATTATCCCACCATGAAATCTGCAAACCCTATGATAAATACCAAGAAATTACATGGCTCTTTGATCCATATGCAAGACATTTTAACCACATACATTCAAAAATGAGATGCAACCTAATCTATGATCCTTGATCACAAACTAGAAAGATTACAGATCGATAAACAGGGGACAAGACTCAAATTGAATTTGGAAACCTTTTCTGTATTTTATTCATTCTCCTTGAAAATGAATACATGAAAGACGTACAGAAAATAACTCATAGATCACCTAACAAAAACTAACTATCTACATAAAACATACATGTTGCTCAATCCAATAGAGAAATGCTGAAGAATGGAGGTGGAATCATAGTTCTAGATCCAAAGAAGTGGTCTCACAAAATGACTGTAAATTTCCTACCGACAATGGTTTCTCAGTAACAAAAAAACTAGAACCTCTACAATAGAGAAAGAAAAGAAAGATATAGGAGAAGAGTTCATTCCCAAATCTGAATCTGCAACTGACATCTGTCCCTCTAGAAAAACCTTCTCAACAGGTTAAAACAACTTTCAAATCTTTTCCCTCAAATGCTGAATCAAATCCTCATCATTCTGGCTCTACAAAGCAAAAATATCTAAGATATTTTATTCACCCTCGTAACTAATTTCTGATTCTAAAGTGCATTCATGGTAAAATGAAAAACTAGTTACAAAGTGACTTCAAGAAGCCAATATAACCTTTCTTGTTTATTTTCTCCACATCCAGGCTTCAAAAAGTATTCAAATCTACCCTGTAACCAACTTTGATACTTTGTGATGACTTCTGCCCATTGCACTAAGAATGCCTCTAAAAATTGAAAATCTACTTATACACTGAAGCAATAAAGACCTGTACAAAATTTGACCCCAAATTCAAAAAATTTACTTCTTCTCGATTCCAACGGTATGCTGCATTGCCTATTTCGGACAAAAAATGCCCTTGATATGGCAATTTGAAAAACAGGGTCCTGAGTCATGAACAGGCATTACAATGAAAAATTTAAAACATTGTATAGTTAAAACTATATAAAACTTTTAAATTTATTTGAATTTTCACTTTATGCATTGATCTTCTTTGAATTTTCTTTTTGAATTCAATTTTTTGTCTCCCTCAATCTGTTGTTGCCACTTGTCACACGTTGGTTGGCCATAAAAATTTTTCTTTACGTTCTCATGCAAGGACTCACATTAATATTTTATTAATATTTTCAATATCCCCGTAGCCCTGAGAATCTCCAAATTTTGCTTCCCATCCATACGCTCAAAGCTTCTATTATGTTCTCACGGCCCAAACATAGCACTGAAAGTCTCAAAAAAATTGTTTACGCTCTCACACGAATGGAGTAGTGTAAGGAAATGAATTTTGTCTTATGAGCATACGTTGGGCTTCACATTTCGTAACACCAGAGAGCTTGGAAAATTGTCTTACACCCACATGGGGAGCTTCTTTCCCATAGAATCGTGAAGGCATAATTTTCACTCTCTGCTCTTACGTTGAGCATAATAGTGGAGAGGGTTTGCAATTGCCTTACGCTCCTACGCTTGCTTGGTCGCTCATACACGTTGAGCACTAAAATACATGGCTTTGAACCGGTGGGACCCTCCACATTTAAGACATGAGTCTCTAGGCCAACGTGTCTTTGAAGAAACTTAGATGACTCATGCTTGTATATTTAAAGTAAAAAAACCTCCTCCCACAAAGAATATGGGATAAAACAATTAGAAACAATCTCCTACCTCTCCACGTGTTCTACGCTAATATGCTTCCATGGCTTGCATGAGCTTTTCGGTTAGCTTTGCCTCATGTGCTCGCCCTTCTACCTCAGCCATGACCTTTTCTGATTATGTAGTGGAAAGGCAATACCCTTTTCTCATAGATCCATAACATCTGGTATTACGTGTCTGCTCATGGTCAGATTGGATTCTTAAACCCACTTGGAGGTGTCTTCCCTTTTAGCATGATTTGCTTTTCCTTTAACCAGCTAGCTCCTTGTAATTGCGTGTGGCCTGGTATCTTTTCATTGCATAGGAACTGCTCCAAAATTTCACCTTTATATTACCTTCTTGGCTCTCCTATGTGTGTCTTCTATTTATCTTGTTTTTTGCTTGGTTCTAGATGGCATGGGAAAAGCTTGATACTGCTTCCCTTATGCATACCAATCAGATCGTCTCTGGTTTGCGGCTTCATCTGACTTTCCTTGTTGTTCCTCTCTCTATCACCACAAGGTTCTTTGCCATGGGCGGCTTTTAATTCATAAATGTTTGCTATTTCCTTTGAATTGACTTTTTAACTTCTTCGTGCATCTCTTCACCTGTGGGTTTACTTACTCTCGGCATGTTGCAGATGCCCCTTTTTGTATGCTTGCAAGTTCTCTCTTAAAAGTCGTGGCCCTTCTCCTGGGCGGCTTTCACCTTTTCTTATCGTTGAATGTGTGAATGCTACTTCATCATAACTAGCATGATTTCATGTTAGCTATTTTCTTATTTCTTTGGCGCCTCAAATGGATCTGCTTTAAAAACATAACATTGGGGCTTCTCTTATTACGTAATGCTCTATGAATGCAATAGCCAAATTTATTGTTAGTGATACAGACTACATATATAAAAGTATATCTTTGTAGATCTTCATTTAACACATATATTGATGACAATATGAAGATCATACATATATTTAAACCAGACTAAGCTATTAAAAGGAAAACCAGTCCGTCAAGGTTATCCATAGGCGAGATCCTCCAGAACTTCCTTAGAAAGAGGGAGAGTAAAATTGCTGACAATGGAAACGTCCATGGTAACCCCAACGTCCCACTGGTAATCCACATCCCAGTCTTTTCCAAGATCTTTCAGAATATTAAGCATAAAAATATATGACACTTTAATTGGAATGTTGAAGCACGTCTCCTCCTTTGACTTAATAAACCCAGGATCCGCAATTGTTCCAAATGCAATAATTCTTTTGTCGTCTTGGGGTGGAAGAGAACTCCTTGCACACCATCATCTAGGTTCCAATCCCAAGATCTTGTTCCCACATTATTATCTTGTTTGAGTTCCTCGGGGCATCTTCGATACAACACTCATGCAAAATGTATTCTTATTGCTTATGGTTATCCTTTTATAGATTAGTACATTAGTATGAATTTTCTTAGTATTGTAACCACAAACATCTGGTCCAAACATGATGCTATTTGGTATCTCTCCATTGAATGTCTTTTGGTCTAATTCATCACTTATCAAGTTTTTTTTTAAAAACCATGTTGGTTATCCATGCAATTAATTAATAGCCATGAAATCTTTTAAAAGGCTTTACTATAAATGGGAATCTTCAATTTTACTTTATCGGTCTGCTACAATTAGTCGGGCCCCAAAGTGGGTCCAGCTAAAAAAAATTTTGTTCCTGGACAACTAAACTTTCAAATTGATCCACTGGCCTTCTTAGACTAATTAGAATCAATTTTGATCATAGATTAATCGTTAAAAACTCAATTTGTCACTTTCTACGAACTGTGAATCTGGTGCCAGGAGGTCTATTTATTGCCTTTGAAAATTGACCCAAACCTCTGGTCGGGCTCTAAAAATAGGCACAATGATTCTCTATTCCACATATTTTCAACCTGTCGAATCTTGTCTCATGAAAAATTCTAGGTCAAAAGATATTGACCGTCAAAGTTGGCTTCTCAGATTTATCTGCAAGCAAACACGTCAGAAAGCAATAAACTGGGTTTGGATTCGGCTCAGAAAATTGGACAAATGAACACTTGGGAAGATGAAAACTGGGGCATTGGTTCTTTGTCATGAGGACAATGTACTTTTGTGATTTGGGCTCATGAAAAATCATGGGGCACAAATGGCAATCAGTCAAAGTGGGCTACTCAAAATTCTGCAGACTGGACATGCTGACAGAAAGTATTTTTTGCGAATGGAATTGACCTGGAAAAGTGTGCAAACGGATTCGTCACGTTCTAAAAACTGGCACACTTGTAATATTTTTAGTGAACAATACAGGGGAACAAACCATTTGACTTGACCAATCATGGTTTATGAGTTATGACACCACGAATAGGGCCGCTAATCAATCTGTAAATACTGACACAAGTGAAAACTCAGAAATTCCATTTTGAATCACGCTTGAAAACTGATCAAACAGATTCTTCATGATATGAAACTTGAAATATAACAAGTCTCTGATGCCTAAAATGCAATAAAATAGGAATTTTAACATTTGGATCAACTGGTCAAGAGTTATTACTCATCAAACAGGGCTTCCCAAAATTTTGAATATTTTGCAAAACCATGAAAATAGTAACTGACCAACTTTGAGGGATTCAAAACCTAGTCAAACAGACTCGAACCAACTCAAAATTTGAAACATAGGTTCTCAGGTATGGACACTAGATATTTCCAAAGTGGTGAGTCATGACGCAATTTTGGGTTTGAGATTTTCAATAGCAAACAAAGCCTCCTGTCATTGTTTGACGCCTAGGTGAAAATGCAAATTTGGAACTAGCTCAAAACAAGACTTTGCCAAATAACTTGGAATGACAATTGATCTTTAGGGAACACAAAAATAGGCAGAATGGAGGGTGTTAGAAACATTTAACACCTCAGGGGCCTCATAGGTACAGTTGGGTACACATGCAATTATGGGCATTCATAGGGCTTAATTTCTTAACAGTGCTCAAAATTGGGGCTGCACTTTTGAGCGCCAACACATGGATCTTCCATTTCACATGTCACCTCTGTTCTCCTCTAGTAACCATGATTAATTTTGATAGTGTCATTGGCCTTGATCAATGGATCTGGGTACCTAATGGTATTCCCATCACAAGTGTTAAGATAATGGATACCCTTATCTCCAAATTGAACTCCACGAACTTTGCAAAGTTTTATACTTTGCTTCCTCATCCTTGATTGAGTGTAGGAAAAAATGACCTTTGGCATCATAGATAAACCTAAAGTTCTCATTGATCTTTGCAATAGACACATCAATAAAATAAATTTATAATAAACCACTTTAGTTACTTATAAAATTTCATGATGCTTTATCAATCAAATGGAATTTTTTCGAGCCCCAAGGTGGGTCCAGCTAAACAAAAATTTCATTTTCAAACACCTAAAATGCAGAACTGATCTTTAGAACATCTCGAACTGATTAAAATCAAATGTGACCACTGAACAATCATTTATGAGTTAGTTTATCACTTTTTTGCAAACTGTCAACTTTTCAATAGGAGATTCGTTGACTAGCCTTAAAAATTGACCCAAACACCTAACTAGGCTATGAAAACTAGCACACTAATTCTTTGTTCTTTATTCTTGCACCTTGTCAAATCTCATCTCGTGAAGAAATGGAGTCAAAAGATATTCACTGTCAAAGTTGACCTCTTAGAACTGCCTGCAACAAAACATGTTAGAAAATACTAAATTGAGTTCAGAATCAGCTTCAAAAATTGGGTAAACTGACACATGGGAAGATGAAAACTGGGGCACTGGTTCTCTGTCATGAGGAGATTATGAATCTACAATTTGGGCTCATGATGAATAATTGGGCACAAATGGAAAGTGGTCAAAGTGGGCTACTTGGATTTAGTAGATTGAAACAATGGTAGGAAATCAATTTTTGTAAATGGAATGGACCTGGAAAAGTGTGCAAATGGATTTGTCGTGACTTGAAAATTAGCACACTTGAAGAATTTTTAGAGTACAACATAATGGTTTAATCCACTCAATCTCACCAATCATGGATTTCAAGTTACAAAATCATGAACAGGGGTACTAATCAATCTACATTGACTGACACTAGTAAAAAGCTAGAAATTGTATTTGGAATCACATTCAAAAACTAATCAAATGGATTCATCATAAGTTGAGACTTGAAACATAACATGTCTCTAACCTCTAAAATGTAGCACAAAAGGAAATTTAGCATTTTGGTCAATTGGTTCAAAATTATAACATGTCAAATAGGGCCTCCTAGAAATGTGAACAACTACACAAATGCATAGAATAGTAAATGACCAACTTTGAGGGATTTGAAACCTAGTCAAACAAATTCAAAATGACTTTAAATATGAAACATAGGCTCTCAGGTATGGATACTAAAAACTCCCAAAGTGGAAAGTCATGAAACATTTCTGGGTACGAGATATTCGGATGCAAACATAGGCTCTTGTCATTGTTTGACACGGGTGAAAATGTAGATTTGATAAATGCTTGAAATAGGACTTCATGAACTAGCTCAAAATGGAAATTTGACTTCATCGAATAGGTGTATAGGCTGAATGGAAGGTGTTAGAAATATTAAATACCTCAGGGGCCTCAAAGGTACAACTAGGTACATATGCATTTAAAATTGTTTATAGGACATAGTTTCTTCAATGGTGCTCAAAATTAGGGCTACAATTTTGAGCACCAACAATGGCTCTATTTGGGGATGCATGTCCCTTGTGGACATGATTTTTGGAAGAATTAGACCGCACACCTAAGTTCAAAAACTTCTCTCGAACAGCTTTATTGAAAGCTAACAACAACTACCTCTACTATGTACATGCAATGGCATAGGGCCACCAAACTTTCTCAAAAAATTTACCTTTGTCAAAACTTGATTCACATTTGAACGTGCATGAGGTAAGCTAGAAACATTATTCATATCACTCTTGCCAATCAAATACACATCTTGAATCTCACCACTTAGCAAGACTAAATCTACATCCTTACTTCCATAATGCACATAGAAACTTACTTCATTTTCAACCACTTGCTCATTATGAGAGTATTGATCAACATGCTCAAACATGTCAGACTAAAACTAAAAATGGTCTTCATTTAATGACTCATGTATGCTATCAATCTCAAAGATGAATGCATCATATTCAACATGTGGAAAAGGGTCACTCATACCTTCAAATTGTATATCCTTTTGCATAACTAGAGGATACTCAAATGAACAATCTAACTAGTACTCACATATGTCATCAATGTTTGAATTAGAAACTAATCCAAAGTCCTTCAATGGTTCTTCAAAATTAGCAAATGAATTAGTCTTTGCATTAGAAACCTCATCATAAAAAACATTACAAGGTGCACACAAATTTTCGAAAACACCTTCATCGAACACCTTGTTCTCAACCTCATGAGATGCAATCTCATCAATGCTTTCACCATCATACTCAAGAGAAGAACAATCTGATGTCTCAAAGCAATAAGACAAAGTATTAGTATTAAGATCATTCTCAACTAAATCTGAAGGTTCTATGTCTTCTTTGAACAAGGGGTTAATAACTCCATGTAGTGATCCTTGTTGAACATCTTGACAAAAAATGGGTTGATCGTCATCACAATCTTCATCATATAAAGCATTATCATACACTTTGAAACCATTACCCAATGTATTATCACAAACACTTGCAGCATATGAAGAAAAATCAGAACTAGATGAAAACTCATTTTCTTCTCCACCAATAGAGCATATAGAAAGTAAATCAATACTATATTCATTGTCTTCATCAAGGTGATTCAAATGTCTTGTAAACAAATCAATATTTATCTTACCAATAGGTGTTGATGCATTGATCTTAAGATCACTTGTATGATGATTATCACTACTTGCATCCTCAAGAAATTCTTCTACACAATTAGGGAATCCATTCTTATAAAAAACCTCTTTATCCTCATATTGTGTATACAACCTTTCTTCACATCTTTCAAACTCAAGTTGACTTGTACAATTCTCAAATGAAATTTCCCTTTCACATTTAGAGAAAACACTTATACCTTTTCTTTCATAAGAGTGGCAACTTTTTTCATTGCTTTCTTCTTCCCAATTTACATCTGATTCACATGAAGATGAACATATGCTATCATGATCCTCTTCTTGACTTGAGCAAACCCTCTCATCATCAGCTTCATATGATGCTTCTTTGCAATAGGTTAGGTTAGCAACTTCACCATTCTCACTTGGAACATCAGTTCTAGCCTCTTCATCCTCATATTGCAATAAATTCTTTTCAACTTCATGATTGGATATGTTTTCAACACAATGCTAATGATCAATAGAAGAATGAATAACTAAATTTATACCTTGTATATGTAACTGATCAAGTGAAGTGATCTTATCATCTGCTGCTGTGACATCACAAACACATGCACTGTTTTCAACAAGGAAAGAATCTACTCCTTTTTCCAACAAAGAATCTTCAACTACACATGTTTTTAATCTAAAATTTTAGCAAGATATTTTACAACAGTAGGGGTACACCTTCTTATAAATCCATACTTGAGATTGCATTCAGTATCCATTGCAATTTCATAGGCTTGATATAAACTTTATGGTTGTTTATCCCTCAGTAAGAAACCCATCTTCTAGCCCAATGTGCCCAAATAAATAACTAAAAAATATTGATCATGGGGCCTACAATTTTGAGGGATATCCATTAATGTTTCATAAAATCTACTATTAAACATTGGGATCAATTCATCTTGTTCAATTTGAATTTCCATCAATCAATCCAACATTAATTTTACATCTACCCACCCATCAAACTTTTCAATGAAGGATGAACTTAACTCATCCCATGAAGCAATTGAAGCTATAGGCAAGCATGTGAACCACTCTCTTTCATCTCCTTTTAGATTCTACACAAACAACTGCATCCATAGATATTCATGACACACATCAAAGTCATACATCAAGTTCAAATTTTTTTAGACATGCTTCTTTGCTGACTAGGACTGGTTTCTATTAAACTTTAGCAAGTACCTTCTGATTCCACCAGGAATCTCATTTGGGAAACTAGGTATGACTTCATAACAAAATGGCACATATCCTTTGATAAAAGAATTCATATGATCATCCATTGCTAGTTACAACCTTTGTACTTGTATGTTTAGTAATTTTCAAAACCACTAATAGGAAATCTATGCAGTTATAAATAACTTTCTCTTATCACTTCACTGATATGATATTCTTCACACATCTATCCATTTTTTAATGAAAAAATTATTTTAATAAGGACCGTGTGAACACACAAAACACTGAATGGGGAAATACCTGGACTATCTTTGTTGAATGTTTTTGTTCACTCCACAATTGACTGAAATCTGAAACAAATCTTCACATCTCAGGTTTTTTCAAACATAGAGTCGCCACCTCCTTATAGAGGACACAATTTTTTTTACTGATCTTTTATTGAAATGTCACCAGATTCTAAGCATTCCTCTCAGCAAAGTCACACATACTTTCAATGACATTTAAACAACAACAAACTCTAGGTAACACACTTTCAAATTTGAAAACAACTTTCAAATTATTATACTTATGAGACTCTTCACCAAACTAAAAATAGAAAGACTCTGGGATACTCTAATGTTAACCTTATTTCATTCCCTAGTGGAGTCCCCATTTTGTTGGTGACTCAGATGGACAAAACCATACTAAAAATAGGACTGAAATATTCAATTAACACCAAAGATTCATGTGCTTTTGACAAAATGTATTTCCATCTTATCTCCCTAGCAGAGTCACCAATTTTTGGCTCCTAATTTAAAAATTTTTAATAACCAAGTATACAAGGTAAGGTTGCATCTATGGGCAGCTATCTCCAATAATGGACACAATTTACCAAGAACTTGGGCCAACTATAAGGCTAGACTCCTTCACTTTAGGCTCTGCAAAACCTAGGCGAGTGAACCTCTTAGGATCCAATTATGTGACTAGTACAATGAGCATAATCAAAATCTAGAATAATAGATAAAAACCGCTAAATCTTCTATACTTAACCAGTATTTCATAAGCACAAAATAGCTAATAACTTGACTCATCAAAATGGAAAGTTAAGTTTAGGTTAAACTTTGAATAGCTTTCAACATAAAGGGAAAATTGATTTAATATGTTGATATCAGCAAGATCCAGGAACGAGCAGCAAAACCTAATGATCTTGTCTTTGATCACTACCTTATCTATTGGAAAATTAAATGAATTACAACAATACATCTCATTGAAATCTTTGAAATATTTCCTACATCAAGATCCATGATCTATCTCTCACCTTGTGAATAGACATCTGCATCAATATGAATCTCATACTCATACTATCCCATCATGAAAGCTACAAACCCTATGATAAACACCAAGAAATTACATGGCTCTTTGTTCCACAAGAAAGATGTTTCAATCACACACATTCTTAAATAGAATGTAACCTAATTCATGCTCTTTGTTCACAAACTAGAAAAGATTACAAATCCATGACCAGGAGACAAGATTCAGATCAAATTTTGAAACCCTTTGCTGTGCTTTATTTATTTTCCTTGAAACTAAATACATGAAAGATGTATAGAAAATAACTCAAAAATCACCTAACAAGTAAGGACTATCTAGTTAAAACTCAAATTGTTGTTCCATAGAAGAGAGAATGCTAGGTGTGTGGCTTTCATAGCCCGATCAGAGCTCCTAGAATTAGAAAAATGAAAACCAACCAACAACATTTTTTAGAGAAGAAAAAGAATATGTATCAAGAGGGCAATTCCCAAATTGAATTTGCAATCAACATGTGTCCATTCAGAATTTCCCCTCAAGAAGCTAAAAAGAATCTCTCTACCTTCTCTCTTCAACTACCAGAATCAAATCCTCATCATTTGGCCTCCACAAGCAAGAAATATCTGAGATATTTAATTCACCATCATAATTGATTATGATGTCAAAGTGAATTCATGGTAAAAGTGAAAATCAATTCAATGTGACCTCCAAAATGCAAGAAAATTGTTTAAGGATGATTTTCTCAACATTCAGATCCCAACAAGTTTTTAAAATAGCCCTCTAACCAATTCTGATGCTCAGTGATCAAATCTACCTGTTCTACTTAGAACACCCCAAAATTTACAAATTGACCTATAGCATGAACTGGTGAGCACCTGCACAAAAATTGACTTTAGATTTGGAAAATTCATCTTGTTTTGGTTCTGGTGGTATATTGGAGCACCCATTTTCAATAAAAAATGCTCCAGTTATGGCCCTCTAAAGTTTAGGTCTTTGTCTCATGGTTTTGCATGCATTTTGCACAAAATTAAACCTTTTACAAAGTTCAAACTATAATAAAGTTTTAGACTTTATTTAAATGACTTGAACATTCAAAAAATAATAAAATATTAAAATTTATGTTTTCTCAAATTTTCCCACCATTTTCTATCTGGGTCAAACCTATTGACTAGCCCCATGACATGTGTCAAGATGTGATTGGCTCGAGCCTATACAGTTATCAAACCCCTCCAACTGGGCACCACATGTCAACATGAGATTTGTCCACCTTGCCACTATGTTAGTGTCATGTGTCATCTTCCTATTGCAATTCACTATGTCACCATGTTATCTTCCTTGCAACTTTCCTTTGGCGATATATTGAGAACCCTTGGATCTGGCGCATCACAAGATCTACTCGCCATGTCATCCTGCCTCAAAATTCATGCCATGTGATACCTTGTGATTGGTCTAGAATTCCACTTTATTATCTCATCACTACCTTCGCTCTCTATTTTCCACTTGTCATTCCTTAGTTTGTTGCTCCATATCCAGGTAGGACCCACATTGCTTATTTGTCCTTGGCTAGATTTAAGAGGTTTTTTAACAATTTGCTATGTCACTAGATAGAAAACCTTGGATTTTTTGGCTAGCAAGGTAGCGAGTCGTCAAATTTTTTGACTTTTTTAGTAGCAACCTCAATTTCTATGCTCATTTAAAATTATGAAGAGGCACCTTAGCAACTATCTTCCATGTCGGCAAGGGAGGAGGGCCCACCTTGCAACATATGGCTTCCAAACGCTGTGTGTCTCTAAGACACAATGACCTTTGTGTGTTTGTGTATTTAAATTGGTAAAAAGCTTCCCACGGTACCAATGTGGGATATTGCCCTTCTTACGTACTTGTTTCAATTGTGGATGTCTTATTTGGTGTCTTCATTTTGAAGTAGCTCCCTCCTTTTACCTTTTATGCTACGACTTGGATCTCTACTAATGGCATTGATTGCTCCGTGGACCTGCGGCTTGATTTTTCTGGCATGAAGGCTCCTTGAAATGCTTAGATATCTTCCTATTGGTAGCTTCCAAATTGAGTTCTTCCTTTTAATGCCTTTCCTTCTACTTTAGATAGTGGTATGCTCTTCATACTTACATGGGAGCTTCTTTTAACACTGGCATCCCTTCTCTTTCCTATTAATTGTGAATTTTGTCTTTAACTGCCATGAGCTTCCTTTTAATAGTGTCTTGTGTAGAGTTTGAAAACCCTTTGGCACTAGTTTTCATGTTTCTTGACATGCTCTACCCTTTTGCTTCTTGGTAGTTCTTTGCCTTAAATAGGGTTCTTTGTTCTATTCTTTCCAAGTCATGGCTTACCTCCTTAGCGTGGAGCTTTGCCTTTTACATGGCCAGCCAATGTTTCTCCTTTTTGACTTGGTGCTGCCATGTTTCTTTGTCATGGCCTAGCTCTTTCTTGGTGTTGACCAGTTTCCCTTTCTATGTTTTATTGTTGATGCCTTGTCTCGATGCGTGGGGATGTCCTCCAATAGTCATGTTTTCTAGATCTCCAACATTGGGTTCATTCACATCCTCAGTGTTAGAATGAGCTAGCACGATTAAAGGAAAAACACCACCTTCCTATCCAATAGAAACTCTATTTACTTCAGACATAGATAATTCCCACAAAGCACTAGCAACCCTTTCTTGAAGATCTTGACATGCATTATAACAATTTTATGCCAACACCATCAGCTGCGGGTTCTTTGCATGGATCTTCTATTTCACATGCTGCCTCTGTTCTCCTCTAATAACCATGATTAATTTTGATAGTGTCATTGGCCTTGATCAATGGATCTGGGTACCTAATGGTATGCCCATCATAAGTGTTAAGATAATGGATACCCTTATCTCCAAACTGAACTCCACGAACTTTGCAAAGTTTTATACTTTGCTTCCTCATCCTTGATTGAGTGTAGGCAAAAATGACCTTTAGCATCATAGAGAAACCTAAAGTTCTCATTGATCTTTTCAATAGATACATCAATAAAATAAATTTATTATAAACCACTTTAGTTGCTTATAAAATTCCATGATGCTTTATCAATCATACGGAATTTAGTCAAGCCCCAAGGCAGGTCCAACTAATTTTTTTTTTCATTTTCAAACACTTGAATTGGAGAATTGATCTTCAGAATATCTTGAATTGATTAAAATCAAATGTGACCAACGAACAATCATTTACAAGTCAGTTTATCACTTTTTTGCAAACTATCAACTCTGCGATAGGAGGTCCATTGACTGGCCTTAAAAATTGACCCAAACACCTGACTAGGCTTTGAAAACTAGCACACTGATTCTTTGTTCTTCATTCTTGCACCCTGTTGAATCTTGTCTCATGAAAAATTAAGAGTCAAAAGATATTCACTGTCAAAGTTGACCTTTCAGAACTTCTTGCAGATAGACATGTCAAAAAACACTAAACTGGGTTCAGAATCAGCTTCAAAAACTGGGTAAACTAACATGTGGGAAGAAAAAAACTGGGGCATTGGTTCTCTATCATGAGGAGAGTATGAATCTGAAATTTGGGCTCATGAAAAATAATTGGGCGCAAATGGAAAGAAGTCAAAGTGGGCTACTTGTATTTTGCAGATTGAAACAATGGTAGGAAATCAATTTTTACAAATGGAATGGACCTAGAAAAGTATGCGAATGGATTTATCATGACTTGAAAATCAGCACACTTGAATAATTTTTGGAGTACAACACAATGGTTCAATCCACTTGATCTCACTAATCATGGATTTCAAGCTATAACATTAGGAATAGGGGTACTAATCAATCTACACTCTCTGACACCAGTAAAAGGCTAGAAATTGCATTTGGAACCGCAATCAAAAATTGATCAAATAGATTCATCATAAGTGGAAACTTGAAACATAACATGTTTTTGACCTCTAAAATGCAATGCAAAAAATAAATTTAGCATTTTGGTCAACTGGGTCAAAATTATAACACGTCAAACAAGGCCTCTTAGAAATGTGAATTACACATGCACATAATAGTAAATGACCAAATTTGAGGGATTTGAAACCTAGTCAAATAGATTCAAAATGACTCAAAATCTGAAACATAGACTCTTAGGTATGGACACTAAAACTTTCCAAAGTGGCAAGTCATGAAACATTTCTGGGTGGGAGATATTTCAATGCAAACATAGGCTCCTGTCACTGTTTGACACAGGTGAAAATGCAGATTTGATAAATGCTTGAAATGGGACTTCACAAACTAGCTTGGAATGGCAATTTGACTTCATGGAATAGGTGGATAGGCTAAATGGAAGGTTTTAGAAACATTAAACACCTCAAGGGCCTCAAAGGTATAGCCAGGTACATATGCATTTAAAAATGTTTATAGGACTTAGTTTCTTCAAGTAGACAAATAGAATCATCAAATCAAATTTGAGATTCCTTTCTTCTTCTATATCTGTCTTTCTTCTCTCATTTAAAAGGGTTTTATACTTTTGGACATATTTCCATAGTTGCGATGCCACCAAGGTTGGATGTTGTTGGTTCCCAAAGGTTGGAGCAAGTTCTCAATTGGATTTCCATCATTCTTTCAACATTTCTCTCTTGTATGAACATCAACAATGAATTTTTTGTGAAATTTATAATCTATTAGTTGTTTCATGAGTTATTTTCATACATATTTAATGTATTTGTTTCAAGGAAATGAATAAACAGTAGCCAAGTATTTATTTTCATTCTAATTCTTGTCTCCCATCTCTCTTATCTACAATATTTTGTGGTTTATAAACATATATATTAAGTCTAGTTGCAACTAATTAAATTTGTATGTCTTGATAGGTTTTTCTATTGATTCAAGGAATAAAATAAATGTTTAACTATCCTGATAGGTGTTGAGCTATCATTTTGTATGATGCTTAATAGTAGGAATCCTTTCAAACTCCTCTCTTGAAAAGATGATCTGGGATCAACTCCAAGGTTCCAGGTGATCTAGTGACCTATTGGAATCTGTTTAGTAGAAGATAAATATGAGTGTTCATGAGGAGGCCTTTTCTAGTTTGACCAATTTTGGATAAGATATTGAATCTACTTGTTATTTTAAAATTAACCACAAAAAAGAGATATGTTTTTGGCATTTTCTATTTTATCATGACTGCAATCTAATAATGCAAATATATGAATTCCTAATTTAACCAAGGGTTAGCAAAGAAAATAATGAAGATAAGGTAATGGGAGATGAAAGTAAATAACATAAAAGGGAAATTCCTAATAGACATAAACCATAGTAACAACATGTCTGTGAGTTAAATTGTTGAAAATATTAGATAGGAAACCAATGAAAATAGGAGCAATGCTTCCTCAAATCCATTGATGTAATCTTAGTAAAACTGAATGATTTTTTACTTCTTATCAAATTGTAAGGCCATAAAAAGTGCACTCATGTGAGACAAGAAGCTATGTAGGAACAATAAGGTGATCCTCTCTCCAACTCGATGCATCAGTAGAATTCATCAACATGCAAAAAACATCAAAACTAAAATATCACACAATAAAATCAACACAAAAAACTATTGGTTCCATTATTATCATGAACAAAAATTCACAAAAATAACACACTTTGGAAAGAATAACTATACTAAGAATGATAGCACCAAAAGCATATATTATTGCATGAAAATAATAGCTTGGAATACATTTTTAATTCCTCAATTTATAGGAAATATTCTCCTCAATTTTTATTGAGAGTGAGAGATCTCTTCATGCAAATATATGCTTCCAAACTAATGAAATAAATCTATTTATGTACAAATTGACTCTCCACCTAGTGCTATGTAGGACTCCACCCTTGTTTATATCATTTTATGGGTGCATGAGCCTTTCCATGTCTTAAAAAAAGAAATAAGAAGTAAATAAGAGGAAGGAAACTATCAGATGATGTAGGAGTCTTTGGAGATGCCAAAAATAGAATCTCAACCTTCTCTAGATGTTTGTAGGAGTTAAATTACCCTCAAAATGCATTTTTGGTGAATGAAAAACTCTAAATTTGGAATTAACAGTTAACTATTGGCACACCTCTAATTTCTTCAAAAAAATTCCAACACACCTTGGGAGAAGCACACCTTTGGAGATAGGTCCAAAAAATGCAAAATATTCTCAAGTGTCAAAATTGAAATTCTAGCTTCTGGGTTTTGTTCTCCTTCGTACTAGAGCTATGTCTAGATTACTTACTCTAGAATTTCTATATGATCTTTGTCACTTAGGTTACATCCAAAAAATCTAAAGCATTATACTTATCTTTTACTACTTACTAATAATTTCCTACTTCTATATGAGTCTCTGAAAAATCTCTAAGCTTTACATCCAACTCTGGCAATGCCTCATCTGTCTCAAATGCTTGTCTACTAGACCTTTATCACTTGAAATTTCTTCAAATATCTTTCAAAACTATTTGATGGCCATTTGTACTCATAGGATTTTATCTCTTGACTCATCTTCAAAAATGTCAAGGCACACATCACTATAATATTGTTTTTCTTCCAAAATTTGCTCTTGGGTTTGATCCTTGAGCCTGTGAATATCCACATGTAATATTTCCATTACTTTATTACCATTTGCAGTCTTCTCAATCCAATCATCTATCTTATCTACCTCATCCCTTGTATATAAATCCATTAGCATCTGATACCTCTAACCTTTTATTGATTGTAATGCTCGAAGGTCATTTCCCCAAGTATGTACCTCATCCATCAATCCAAAATCTTGATTTAAAATAGCAACTAGTTTCTTCGCATTATTCTTTATATGGTGTAATAAATTAAGGTTTCCTTGTATTATCTACACACCCTTTTCCTCAAAACTTTCTTACCATAATTGACAAGCCTTCCAAAATGGATCCTCCTATATAACTACCTTCTCTTTATCTTTTCTCTATAATGCTACTTTGAGAGTGGCCTCTGGATTATCTAGGTCAATAGGACTGACTAAATCATTTAGAAATCCCCTCATGATTTCATTCTACTTTCTTAACTTGACTAATTTAACTTCATCTTTGTCTAAGTGATTAAAACCTTCTTTAATTCCTCTGGTGACCATTAATTTAGTTGTGTCCATAGTTGGCTTTCTAAGAAAGACTTCTTTGATCTAATGCCCATTTGTGGTTAGATCTTTAGTATCTACGTGTAGAGGAGGAATAGCAATGTGAGTGAAGAAGTCCTAATTTTGTTCCTTCATAATTAAGGCCAATATATGTGCATCACCCTTAGGTAATTGAGGCTTCTTGAGATATTCAACTAATTCTCTCATTCCCTCTTCCTTAGTACAATATAGTTTCCTCTTATGCCTAACCACCATGTCTTTTCTCAACCTTCTTTGAGTAGTTTGCATTGGAAAATTATAGTTGGATGAGGAGGGGGTTTGTTTTGCTAGACCCTCTCCCTTATCACTCCTTTCTGAAGTCCTTTCTTTTTGTGAGGTATCTATATTAGGCACTCCTATATCTATTCAGCCCATTGTCCTTACCTCTATATCTTAGGAAGTTTTTTGGGGTTCTTAATATATTTTACCCTCCTCTAATAATTCAGTAGTAGACCTTTTTAGTGGCTCTTCTTATTGCACTAGTTGCACTTTTTCTTCATTGACTAGAAGGAGAAGAGTGGCTAAACCTTTATCCACTAAAGATACATCTTGATTCCGTTATGGCCGGGAACCTAGAGATCTTTGTGGAGAAGATGGTAATTGAATCCAATCCTCTTGTGGAGGTTAATTTTTTGGTGTATACCTTATCTTGTTACCTACCAATTTAGTGCCTATAGGCATGAAATCAAAAGCTGACATCTTAAAGACATCAGCCCCTTGGTCCCCTTGCTCATCAATCCATTATTGTAACTCATCCTCTAAAGTTATGACTTGAATAAGTTGTCTAGGAATGGATGATGGAGTTATAGTGGAATTCCTTCTTCATTCTACCTCAATAGTCTTGGCTAAATGACTCCTTTGACTCAATGAAATGTTATCCTCTCCATCCTCTTCATCCTCTTTAGCTCCTTCATGGATAACTTCTAGGATTGATGGAAAAGGAATAACCTTTCTTATCACCTTTTGTCTCTTTTTCCTTTTAGTTGGAGTTTTCATCCTTTTCTTCTTGAGATCTGCTCATTGTGGAGAAACTCTTTTCCTTTTATTTTTTTCCCTTTTATGCTTTGAAGTAACCAACTTCCCTATCATGTTGATACACTATCTTTGGCCTAATTAGAGATTGAGATATGAATGTTGGTATGATAAAATTTTCTCCTCTACCTTTCATTGGGTGGGTTGTAGTTTGGAAAACTACTATTTTATAGAACTAGATCCATCTTGAATGGACTCTTAATTTGTTCCTTGGTCAACTGGATGATATTTCTCACTTTATGATTTATATCTACATTTTCTTTTCTGTCAATCTCTGCATTCATGATAGGTTGATCACATATCTTGTCTTGGTTATAAGGCATCTAAGACCTCTTTAGAGTCTTTTTGCACAATCTTTAATGGGACCATTATTTTCAAGGCACTACCTACCTAATAAAGAGTCATCCTACAATGATCCCTTATTTAGATCTTGTAGCCATCTACTGCAATCATCTAATGATCCTCTATAGCATCTACATGTTTGAGCTATTTTCTTGCCACGTACTAAAGTCTACAAATATTGTCAAAACATGGACAAGGGGAGTTATAATCTTCTAAGGGATACTATTCCCATTTTGAGTCCAAAGTTGTGATATCCTACTTTAGCCTGACACTGAATAGGCCTATGGTGATGAGCTAGACCCATGTCTTCTTATAATGCTTCCTTACTCTATCATATGCAAATGAGAGTTGTCATGTAATCTTTAGAAAAACGAGTCTATCACATGGATACTTAGGGAGCTTCTTTGGATTTATAGTTGTACCCACTACCCTTAAGTAGGTGAATGTCTTGAATTGGATGTAATAGTCATCTATTTCTATAATTTTTTCTTCTACCTCTTTTGACATCCATTTTGCATAGTCTCCCTTAATGAACTAGATGATTGCAAAAATGAAGGCATCATTCACTATTTTTTATTCTTTACTATGATTTGAATGTTTTTCTTCACTAGCTAGGGGTATACCTTATAAGGCCATGCATCAACATCTTGCAAGTTACCTGAAATGTCCCTTTACTGATTTTATATGATATTTCATGCCTCTAATCAGATTTTCAAGATCAAACAACTAATATCACAAAGATCCACCAAATTTCTCAAGAAACCCCAAATCGGGTATGTCCAAAATAGTGCCAAAAACTTCACAACTTCACAAATTATTAATAAGTCTGAAAATGGAAATTTTTACAAAAATTTCAGTAGCATAACAGCCTACAAAATGAAATTTCCAGATCTTTCTAGCCTTTTCACAAAAGTTCACAAATGTAGGACAAAAACTATGCTCATCGGGCTCCCGCAATTAACACAAAAATGCCCAGAAACACCACAAAAACACTAATAATCTATCTCATAATTTTAATCACATCCCAATACATATATTCAACTCTATTTTAACATTTTAAAGTCTGAAATACAGCAGCAAACCAAACTGATATGAAATATTCAACTGAAAACACCAAACTCATACAAAAAACACACCCAAAAACCCACAAATCTGCACTGTTCAGCACAAAGGAAAAAATTTTATGAGCATGCACATGGAATGACTTCAAAATCCCATCCTTATCCTTCCTAAAAACTTTCAAACTCCCATTCTTGGGTCTCCCTCTCCACAGGTTTGGCAGCCTCTGAAGAACAACATAGAAATGAGCAAAATCAAGTTCTGGAATGATCCCAAAATGCCTCCAACCCCCTTAAAAGAGGGCATAACCCTAATTCACATCCAAGAGGGGTTAATAAAATATAATTTAATAATAATTTTTATTTATTAGTCCATTTTTTTCCAAAGATTAGCCCCTTTTGCCGAAACTTCACCTTTTTGGAGCCTGCCCGCCTTAGCAAAGTTTATTATTTTTTAATTATTTGAAAAGGGGACATGACAAGTCCTCCCCTCCAAAATATTACTTGTCCTCAAGAAATGAAGGTTGGAATTCTCAATAATATGTTCTCCTTCCCAAGTTGCATCCTCTAGTGGTAATCCTTTCCATTTGACCAAATGCTCTATGACGCTCCTGTTTCTCAATCTTTTCTCTCTTGTATCCAAAATCTCTTCTGGTATCAAAACTAATTTCCCTTCATCATCAAGAGGTGGTAATTCTATAGATACTATGGTTTTCTGGCCTAGAACCTTCTTTAGGCAAGATACATAGAAAATATTATGTATTTTTCTGTTTGGTGGGAGCTCCAATTCATAAGCTACCTCTCCTACCTTCTTGATGATTTTATAAGGACCATAGAACCTTGGCTTGAGTTTCTCTTCCCCACTCCTCTTAAAGGTGCTTTGCTTATATGGTTGCAACCTAACAAATTCCAAATCTCCCACCTCAAAAGATCTTTCAATCCTTTTCCTATCAGCATATATCTTTTGTTGGTTCTGTGCATGTTGTAGATTATCCTTGAGGGACCTTATTATGTCTTGGCTTTGCTTGATGAAATCACTTGCTATGTGTACTTTTCTATCAAAAAGTATTAGATCAACAAAGGAAAGGGCATCATAACCATAAAGAGCATGAAAAGGAGGCATACCAATAGACATGTGATGAGATGTATTGTAAAAATACTCCCCTAGGTGTAACCATTTCACCCAAGCATGTTGTTGATTTGAAACATAGTTCCTCAAATATCCCTCTATCCATTTATTAACTATCTCTATTTGTCCATCTATTTGGGGGTGATAGCTTGTACTAGGAGTGAGTTCAGTTCCTGCCAAATGAAAGAGCTCCTTCCAAAAAGAGCCGAGGAATCTACTGTCCCAGTTACTAACAATGTTTCTAGGCAAACCAAGTAATCTAAAATTTCCTTGAAGAACAATTCTGCCACTTGTGATGCCTTGAAATCAGATGTGATAGGAAATAAATGTGCATACTTAGTTAGTCTATCTACCACCACATATATGCAATCCTTACCTTGAACCTTGGGCAGCCTAGTGATGAAGTCCATGGAAATACTTTCCCATTTTTGTTCGGGAATAAGAAGTGGCTGCAGCAACCCTGCAGAAAATTTTTGCTCACTCTTGCTTTGTTGGCATACAATACATTCCTTAATGTGTTTAATGACATCCTCCTTCATACCCTTCCATGAAAATTGCTCTCAAATTTTCTTGTATGTCTTGAAGTATCCCTGATGACCAGCCAAAGGTGTGTCATGAAAGGCCCTCAATATCCTCTCCTTAGTTTTTGACCCTAGCACTAAGAAGATCATGTTCTTTTAATAAATAAATTCATCAACAACCTTGTACCTATTATCATCCACTAACTTATCCAAAATCTTGGTGGCAAAGGAATCTTTAGCATACTCTAAAATTATGGAGACTTTCCAATCAGCAGAGATAGATGATAAGGAACATAAAGTGGGCTTCCTTGAGAGAGCATTAGCAACCACATTATTCTTTCCTTTCATGTATTCAATATCAAAATCATAAGCTTGCAATTTTCTTACCCATTTTTTTTAAAAATCATTCAAATCCCTTTCGTTCAAGAAGAACCTGAGGCTATTATGGTCTATCTTTACAATGAATCTCCCACATACCAAATATTGTCTAAACTTGTGAAGTGCATGCATGATTGCCAACATTTCTTTATCATAGATGGAGTAACCTTTCTCTGATTGATTTAATTCTCTACTCTCAAATGCTATTGGATGTCCCCTTTGAGTTAGGACAGCCCCTATACCTTCTCCAGAAGCATCACATTCAACAACAAAAGGTAGAGAGAAATCTAGAATTGCAAGTATAGGGCATGAACTCATTACCTCCTTAAGCTTATCAAATGTTTTTTGTGCCTCTTCTGTCCAAAAAAAAGCTCCTTTCTTTGTCAAATCAGTCAAGGGGGAAGCAAGATGAGAAAATCCCTTGGCAAATCTCTTATAGTAGCTACACAACCCGAAGAAACCTCTCAACTGTGTAAGATTAGTGGGTGGTGGCCAATCCAAAATTGCCTAGATTTTTTGTTGATCAACCTGTACTCCTTTAGAACTTATAATAAGTCACAAATATAGGATCTCTGTCAAACCAAACTCACATTTAGATAGCTTAGCATAGAAGGATTGCTTCTCCAAGATTCCCAAAACAGTGTCTATGTGCTTTAGATGCTCTTCCCATGTTTTACTGTATATCAAGATATCATCAAAAAATACCATAAAAAATTTTCGAAGATGCTGGCTGAATACCTTATTCATACAAGATTGGAATGTTGTAGGTGCATTAGTGAGTCCAAATGGCATAACAAGAAATTCAAAGTGCCCATAGTGACATCTGAAAGCAGTCTTTTCCACATCTTCACTCCTCATTCAGATTTGATGGTACCCTGATCTTAAGTCAATTTTTGAGAAGTATACAGCACCATGTAACTCATCAATGAGTTCATCTATGCATGGTATGGGATACCTATTTTTTATGGTCTTCTTGTTTAGAGCCCTATAGTCTATACACATTCTCATTGTACCATCCTTTTTCTTGACAAGTACCACAGATGATGCAAACGGACTAGAGCTAGGCCTTATGAATCCCATGTCAAGGAGTTCTTTAATAGTTTTTTAAATTTCTTCCTTATAACCTCTTGGATGGAGGTATGGGGTTGTTATAACTGGTTTGGCACCCTGTTCTAACTCTATAACATGCTCAAAACCTCTATCTGGTGGTAATCCTGGAGGCAAATCATTAAAAACTATACTATGCTTATCAAGAATATTTTGGATTTCAAAATGGAAATTACCTTGATTCTTTAGAGAGCTTGTTGGATGGATTATGACTCCTACTACCCATGTTACTTTTCCTCTTCGAAAAGTCCTCTCCATCCTCTTTGCAGAGACCGCCTTAGTTGCTCCATTCGATAAACCTCTCAATATGACTTCTTTCCCATTGGAATGAAATTTAAACTCCATAGTTTGATGGTTCATGTAATAGCCTCCGATAGAGTGCAACCATTGAACACCCAATACAAGATCTGTCTCCCCAATACCAACCACATAGAAGTCATCACATAAGTCATAATCTCCTAAGGCCATCTTGAGTTGTTTCACCACCCGTGTGCAAGGCATAGTGAATCCATCAGCTACCATAACATTGAATCCCTCAAAATCTTCTGCTTTAAGCCCTTTTTTCATGACAAATCCCTCATCAATAAAATTGTGAGCTGCCCCACTATCAAGAAGAACTGTGAACCTTTTCCTTGCTAGTACCCCTCGAATTTGAAAGGGATGGTATCTTGGGACACTCGATAATGCTGCTAAAGTGCCATCCTTGCTGATTTCTTTTCCTTTCTCTTCTTCTACCTCCTCCTTAGTATCATGAAATTCCTCATGCTCATCTGAATCAAATTCTGAAGCAACTTCAATATAGTGCACTTGACCTTTCCCCAAACATTTGTGTCCTAGAGCCCATGGTTCTCTACAAGTAAAACAAAGCTTTTTCCTTCGTAATTCACTCCTAGTCTCTTCATCTACCTTCTTTTTTGCCACATTTATCACATCTTTTGGTGGTAGTGTTGGGAAAGTCTTTTTCTAAAAATTTCCCTTATGTTGCCAAAGATTTGGGGGTTTCTAATTAGTGATTGATTTCATAGGCATGCAAGTTTCAAGTTGCAAGCTTCTTTTGATAGCTTCCTGTAAGGTTGAGGGTGAGAAAGCCTTAACCAAACCCTTAATAGAATCTTCTAAACCATCAAGAAAAATATAAACAATCCTTCTTTCACTCATATCAGGTACCATAATAGCCACTTTTTGAAACTCTTCTATATACTCATTAACTAATTTGGTTTGCTTCAACTTTGACAATTCTTTAAAGTACTCTTCATCATCCTTGAGGTCAAATCTATCTATCACTCTTTGACTGAAATCATCAAATGTAGTTACTTGATCATGACCTTGAGTAGTCATTCCATGATACCACCAATCATAAGCTGCATCTTCCAAGTGTAGACTTGTAAATTGAATAGCATCACTCTCCTTCATGGGGTTAAGTGTGAAGAAAGTCTATAATTTTTGTAGCCATGCTCTAGCTGAAATTTTATTTGTTCCATCAAAAGTAGGTGCTATAAACTTGCTTATTTTATTTTTGAGCTCTCTTCCACTTATGTCATGCTCCCTCCTATTCTCTTTCTTGGGCATCAAAGTGTTCATCATATCCACATATTCTCTAAAAGGAACCAAACTACGAAAGTCATCATCTAAGCCATTATAAGTAGCTCTTAATGCAATCAAGTTACCTGTAACCTCTTCCACGGGACTAATGGCTAGATTTGGTACTAGTGGCTCATCTGCAGGCAAGAAAATAGTTTTGGTTGATTTAGATGGTGTGGATTTCAGATTTCTTGGCTCCTTTGAAGTGCTCCCTTTCTCATTAATAGATGCAACTCCTTGTAGTTTTTCTGTCAATATTCGCAAAGCCTCTCTAGTTTCTGCCAAACTATCCATTGTTTGCTTCTGAGTATTTTGAAACTCTTGGAAGAATTTCTTTGCCATCTCATCTGGATCAGCCATACTTTTCCCTTCCTTGGATTTTGTACTTTTACTTTCAGCTGGAGGTTTGATCAAAATTTCTTTATTCTTTTCTCGCTGCAAATATTTTTTTTCTCTTTCACTTAGTTGCATGCGACCATAAATTTTGACATGCAACTAATTAGAAGCAACATGCAACCATAAAATATGACATGCAAGATCTGGGTAGTTGTCAAAACTAACATGCAAGATCTAGGTAGTTGTCAAAAATGACATGCAAGATTTGGGTAGTTGTTAAAATTGACATGCAAACTTCTACAAACCCTCAGGCTGGCAAGATCATGGCTCTGATACCACTGAAATATCCCTTTACTAATTTTATATGATATTTCATGCCTCTAATCAGAATTTCAAGATCAAACAACTAATATCACAAAGATCCACCAAATTTCTCAAGAAACCCCAAATACGGTATGTCCAAAATAGTGCCAAAAACTTCACAACTTCACAAATTATTAATAAGTCTGAAAATTGACATTTTTACAGAAATTTAAGCAGCATAACAACCTAAAAAATGACATTTCTAGATTTGTATAGCCTTTTCACAACAGTTCACAAATGTAGGACAAAAACTATGCTCATCGGGCTCCCGAAATTAACACAAAAATACCCGAAAACAACACAAAAACACTAATAATCTATCTCAAAAGTTTAATCACATCCCAATACATATATTCAGATCTATTTTAACATCTTAAAGTCTAAAATACAATAGCAACCCAAACTGATATGAAATACTCAACTGAAAACACCAAACTCATACAAAAAACACACCCAAAAATCCACAAATCTGCATTGTTCAGCACAAAGGCAAACTCTATATGAGAATGCACATGGAATGGCTTCAAACTCCCATCCTTAGCCTTCCTAGAAACCTGCAAACTCCTGTTCTTGGGTCTCCCTCTCCACAGGTTTGGCAGCCTCTGAAGAACAACAAAGAAATGAGCAAAATCAAGTTCTGGAATGAGCCCAAAATGCCTCCAACCCCCTTAAAAGAGGGCATAACCCTAACTCACGTCCAAGAGGGGTTAATAAAATATAATTTAATAATAATTTTTATTTATTAGTCCATTGGTTTCCAAATATTAGCCCCTTTTGTCGAAACTTCACCTTTTTGGAGCCTGCTTGCATTAGCAAAGTTTATTATTTTTTAATTATTTGAAAAGGGGACATAACATTACCCCTCTTAAAAAATCTTGGGTAATCTATAGTTCTTGTTGCTAACAAGTACACCAAATAAGATTGCATATAAAACCATATATAATTTTTGACCACCACCAACTATTCATGTAAATTCTCATTGAGAATTGTGGCCCAGTCAATTAACATCTTGGCTATTTTGATGGTTCTAATAAAGTGCACCATCCATATATTTAAGTCTCCTACTACTGGAAATCCCATGATGGAATGTTTGATATCATCCTTCATGTAACCTCTTTTCATATCTACTTTATTGACTTTTCTTCCCAAAGATGTTCTATCAATGAGATATAAAGATTGAATAATTTATGTGGCTTCTTGTTCATGATGTCTATACCACCTTTTTTCTTGATGGTACGTCAATCTTATATATTGATCTACCCTCGAAAGATGAAGCACCTTCTCTATATTCTTGGGTCTTAGATAAAAAATGATCTCTCTAGTTATGCTTTTGAAAACCCTTTATTTTGAAACATAATTCTTACCTAGGGCAATGATCAACTCAAAAGATTGTACTAAAATTGGGTGTGAAGATGCTTTTACTAACCTTGATCTTATAGGTACACATACCATTGGGGGACTCTTATTTGGTTTGTTGCATAGAACTAAGAATGCATTCGAGTCGATGCAACCCATTTCAATGTCTCAGATCTCTGAATGGACATCTTGCAAGTATGATTTAGGTTGGACACCATGACCCTTTAAAATCACCAATTGTGGAGCAATCCTTACAATGAGGGAAGATGAGGAGGAAAACATTTTACCTATACAAAATAGATATACATTAATCCTTTAAGGTGGAAAATACAATCCTAAAAAAACCCTAGTTAGCAAAAAATAGCAAAAAAACATTATTATTTGCCTCAGGTAGACAAAATTTGGTGCACCTTGAACATCTTGAGGGTGTAATAGGTGTGCCTTTCTCCTAAGGTACACTTTCAAAAATTAAGGGTGTGTACATAGTACACCCCACAAGGTGCAATATGTGTGCACCCTTACGGTGCAAAGAATTCCTTTGTGTTAAGAAAAGTGTGCACACATAGTGCACCTTGTGGGGTGCCCTATGTGTACACCCTTTCAATACTTAGGAGAAATTTGTCTTTGAAAGGTATGCATGTGTGCACCTTGGATAGGTATGCACATGTGCACCTTTTGCTTAGGCTAATGCATGTTATGTTTTTTAAGTTTCATTAAGTTTTTAAGGTTTTTTTGGTTAAAGGTGCACACCTTGCACACCTTAGATAGGTGTGCAAGGTGTGTGCCTTTTACTTAGGTGTTTGTGTATGTGTACATCTTAAAACCCTAGGGATGGTGCACATTGGAAGGTGCAAAGGTGCACTATTGATTTGCTTGAGGAGAAAAATGCATAAAGGGGAAGAGGGATCCCATGCTTTTATAGGGTTGAGAGGGAGCACACCTCTTGGAGGTGTGCACTTCCAAGAGAAATGTGCCCTGTATTAGCATGACTAGTGCACTAGTACACTCTAGTTGTGTGCTAGTGCACCCCTTTCTCTACACAAATCAACTTATAATCAAAAGATCCCTAATTCCAAGACCTAATTTTCTCAAGCAAAAACCAAAGCTAGGCTTAAACACTAGATAGAACCCTAAAAAGACTCAGATCCTAGACTAGGGGTTTGAAAAGGAAAAATTTAAACTAAGGGATCCCTATTTCTAAGGAGAAATAGGGCATGTGTTATGAAAACCACAAAAGATAGTTTTAACGAAAAAGAAGAAATGATAAAGACATTTCTTCACCAACAAACATCCTTTTAAAATGTATCAACTAAAAACTAAATTTGAACACTTCAAATATCTTTCAAGTCCCTTAGTAATCAAAACTTCATAATCCCAAATCTTCAAGCTCAATATGTACTTAGTATGTTCATTCAACTTGTCATCAGTCTTTAATAACTTGGAAACAATCTTCTGCTCCACTGATCCTTACATCTAGAATCTTCATAGATCATGCATATTGATCACTATCTAACTAGATGAGAGAATCTATTCATGAGGGCTCTTAACAGGTTATCATTATTACATTTCAGGTTTTGAATAATCTTTTGAGTTAATTCTTCCATGAAGTGATTTGTTAGATATTAGATAACCATTTTGAAGTGCATATCTCTATTGTCATACCATTTTTGGAATCTTTCATTCTTAACACCATCTTTTCTTTTTAATTTTAATTTTTAGTTTTTGTCCTCTTTTTTTACCCTAATCATGCTTAGACTATATGGCCATGGCATTGGTGTTGTTTCTCGTATTCCTCTTTAATTATGGTAACCACATGCATTCCTCTTTTATGAACATTAGGAAAAATCTCACACCAAACAATGATCTTAGAAATTTGTTGAAAGGACCTTTTGTTTGAATTAGCAAGCTTCAGATTGTCCCATGCTACTATCAACCTTGATTCAAAAGCACTAAGATAGTCAATTTTTAAAATTTACAAAGTCTTGAGAACTATTAATCTGTGATCTTGATTTCAAGACTATAATTCCTTTATGATTGCAAATAGCATCCACGTCCAATTGTTAAAATATACATATCATCAGAATGTTTTGGCAAAGAAATACCTCTTCCTTCAAGTTAAAACCATAAGGATTGATTTGTGAAATATGTCAAGGAAAAAAATTGATTGCACCTAACCCCTAGAATGACATCAAAAAGAAAGAAACGACTCATAAAACAAACACACAATCGAAAAAGTAAACACACAACTGAAAAGGAAACAAACCTATAGGAAATAAACACATGACTAAAAGGGAAACAGACTTGCAGAAAACAAACACATAACCAATTTTTTAAAATTTTTTTATTTTTATTTATTATTAATTTTCTTTAAAAAAAATTTAAGCCTCAAAGCAATGTTTTAGGAACTTCCCATTGATTGGCAATGAAAATTATTTCCCTTGTAAGGAACTCAACCTAAAAGTATTTTCTCCAAAAAATTTTGCAATCTGATAAAGGTTGATCTACAAATGTTAAAACTTAGCATGACTACCTAACTTTTCTTTTACTTTTCCCCAAAGAGGAACAAGGTCATATATTTTGAATGATTTAATCATGGAAATATTGTTGAACCACCTTTTTATGACAACCTAATGTTTCACCATATGCTCTAAAGCACCTATCCATTTTTCATCCATTTCTAAGAGATTCATTAATCTAATCTAAACATTGTCCACATCTTCAGTGTATCCACTCATGAATTTCAAAACTAACGGAAACATTGGCTCTTGTTTATGGACAAGAAGCTATGGGGACATCCCCAAAGAATTTTTTACCTAACTCGGTTGGTCCATAAGACATATTTGAGCTGAGTATGCCAATCTCTAGGATTTTCCTTTAACAATCATCTGATTACCATGATCAAGTTTTTATTGTGGATTCAGCTATACCATTCCCTTGAGGGTAATAATTTGAAGTGAACTTGAGTTATAACTTGATTTTATAATGCCCACTATGTAAGGAATATTGATGCAAAGGATGAACTATTATCATGAATAAAGAAGAATGGCATCCCAAATCTAGTGACAATATGCTCTTCCAAGAATTGAAGACTATCTTAGCAGTGTAGTTTCTAAAATTTTCTACTTCTCCCTAGTGCATACAATAATCAATAGCTTTAAGAAAAATAAATTTTCATATTGACAATGGTGTGTTTACTAGACCAATGCATTCTAGCCCCCACTTTGTAAAGGGGTGTACCTGGAACACTGGTTGTAATGGCATTACAGGATGTCTTTCTCTATTAGCACTAATCTAACAAATGTGGCAAGTATGTGTATTTTCAAAAGTATCTTTGAAGATTGTAGGCTAGAAATAACCTAATTTTAAAATCATATGGCTCATAGCCTCTATTGAACAATGCCCTGCACCTTACCTATCATGAAATTTTTCCAAAACTTCTTTTACTTCTTTGCATCTTAGGTACTTTATATAAATCCCTTCATAGTTCCTTTTGCATAATATTCTATCATGTAGCATGTAGGATTCACACTTCATTTTGAATCCCCTACGCTGTAAACTATTCATCCAATTTGGGTGTCAATTTTGTAAAAGATAGTAAACAATCTCCTAGTACCAAACATCTGTTATTATACATTGGCCAATATCATTCTCAATTTGGTTATTAGCTATCATTTTTGATAATCCTTTTCCTCTTACCAACTTCATGGGTTGAATCTCTAAATCAAAAACTTGAAGGATTGCCATCCATTTTCCTCACCTTTCACCCAGTTCATTTTGCATCAACAATGATTTAACCATAGAATATGACAAAATCACATATACCTTTCTTTTAAGTGTATAATGGTAGAATTTCTTTACCACTTTGATCAAAGAAAAAGACTATTTATCCAGATTAGAATAATTTAACTCAGCGTTTTTTAGAAGGCAACTCAAAAAAGCAATGTGCCTTTCATCTTCTTTATCTTTCTTTTGCATAAGAATCCTAGCACATGAATGTTCTAAAGAAAAAGAAAAAGAGTATATTTCAATTCTCCTAGTATCAATGGATATTCCAACTTTAGAGATAATGTGACATAGGAGCTTTCCTTTAGTAACCCCAAATGAATGTTTCTTGGGATTAAGTGATATGCCATACTTATGACATCTATTAAAATACCTATCTTAAATCAGCAATGTGAGTGCTTTGATCCTTTGAAAATATAGTTAATTCATCCATTTAGATGACTATACACTTGTTTATTAATCCCTTAAACACTTTTGTCATGGCTCATTTAAATTTCACTCCTACATTAATTAGCTTGAAAGGCATTCTTCTATAAGAAAAAGTCCCCCATTTAGTTGTGAAGGTCATCTTTATCCTATCCTCTTCATCATCCATTACTTGGTTATATCCCAAATACCTATCCAAGAAAGACATCATCTTGGAATCATTGACAATTTATAGAACTTCATCTAGTGAGGGCAAAGGATAGTTATGCTTCAAAGATGCTAGATTCAAATTACAAAAATCTACACAAAGATGAATCTCTACAGTATTTTTTTGCATAGGAACCAAGTTAGCCATCCACATATAATGGAAAATGGGTAAGATAATCTTAGCATCAAGTAATTTCTCAATTTCCTTCATTATTAATGGTTTCATAATGGGATTAATAGGTTTTTTCCTTTGATGGAAGGGTTTGGCATCTGGTTTCAATAGAATGTCATGTGTAATGATTTCAGGATCATAGGTTTTGAGCTCCTCATAGGTCCAAGAAATGACATCCTTCTATTCTATAAGCAATTTGAACATATCTTTCCTTTCTTGAGCATTGCACGCCTTTCTAACCCTTGTCATTTTAGGATCTTCATCAATACCCAAATTATATGTATCACATTCCTCAATCCCCTTTTCTTTGACCATCATTTTTTTAGAATTAATTCATTATGATAAAAAATATCCTACAACTCAACCATCCCTTTAGGGATAGTGTTGGTCTTCAAGTTCAACACATCTTTGTCTTCAAGTTCATCATCTTTAGGTTTTTCATCTAGAGTGTCATCAATCTCTTACCCTTTAAAGTGGCCACTGCACATGATAGATTCAAGTATATGTTGATTGTCTTGAAATACTTGGAAGTTCATAATATTGTCTACGATAGATGAGGCAGCAACCAATTCTACTAAAAAATTTCAATTTTGTTCTCTCTATTGGATACAATTGACTAATTGTGTCTTGTCATTGATGTTACACAAATGTCATATCAGTTTTCAGTCAATGCTTATCGAGCTCACTTGGTTAGTAAGATAGTTTTCTATGTCTATCAAGCATTCCTAGAGATTACTCTATAAAGATAGTGTCTACCAAGCTCACTCAGGCATTGAAGGAAAGTATGGCAAAAAGTAGTATTAACTGAGTTCTCATGGTTAACAAAGGAAAGTTGGTTAGAGTTACTATTAATCAAGTTCACTTGGTTGCCAAAGGACTTTGCAAGTTCATAGTGTTAACCAAGCTTCTATTGGTTAACACTAGAAATCATTTCAGGACTAGTGTTTACTGAGCTGGGTCGGCTATCAAAGGATTTTGTTAATTTGGGATATGAAGTTTATTTATTTCAAGCATTGATTCCAGCTAACTATGGTAATGATTATTGGCCATTGTAATTTGTATTGAGCTGACTTGACAATCTGAACAATATAAATATAAGGCCGAGTTATGATAGTTAGTCGTATGCAAGTGTATCGATTGATTGAGCAAGAAAGTGTATGAGAGAACTTGAAGGATGATCAAATATCCTTGTGGAGCAGCAAAGTAATATTTGACCATGAAGGATCAAGCTTTTGTGAAGATAAAAAGATATTTGTAATCAGTAATTCAATTGCATCTCAATCAGGTCATTTTATTGTTACTTTTTTACAATTGTAGCGGTGATCCAAAATCTCTTGACAAAGTTAGTTTAATAGCCAGTTGTAAATCCTCTAATAGGGTGACAATTCCATTAAATTTTTTTAAGACCTCTTACAAGGCCACTCCTTATAGGGTGATTAAATCCTCTAACAAGGTCACACCTAACAATGTGTTTTGTAACTTTTAACCAAGTTGGCTCCTAATAGGGCTCACTTTAGAAGAGTGAAAAATAGTAACTAGTTACATTGGTAGTTTTTCCCATATTGGGTTTCCATGTTAAATATAGTGTCTCTTGTGTTAATTTATTTTCTCACATGTTTGCAAACTATTACTATTTATGTTAGATTTTCTAAAGTAAAACATACTCTACATTTACCAAGTTACAAAATTTTCTATATGTTTACTGAATAACAACAACAATCAGTTGTGTTGTTAACATCCAAAAGATCTAAAATATTTAGTGGCAATTGATTCACCCCACCTTCCCCCTCCTCTTAGTTTCTCCATTTATTTCCAACAATTGATATTAGAGCTTTCGATGCTTGCATGAAAGGTTTCAAGGACCTAAGCTAAAGATTAGGATGTCTTACAAGAGAGAAATTTCAAAGCTTAACAAAGATAACTTTTCAGCATGGTAGGGACTCATGAGACTTGATCTAGCTTCCATTAGTGATTCAAGATTGAAATACCTTGATGAAGAATACAAAACTCTTACTGGTACATTATTTGTTGGAGATATTATTGAGAAAAAGAACCATAACACCATGATGATAGATATTACATCTGCTCTTAGCTATGATGAATTTGATGAAATCAAGGACCATAAAACTACTTATGAAATGTGGAATAAGCTAAAGGACATCTATGGTGGTGATGAAAATGTGAAGAGAGCCAAAGAAGAAAGCCTTAGAGGATAGTTTAATTAGATGAGAATGAGAGAAGATGAAATTGTTGCCAAATATATGGGAATAATCAAAGCTAGTGTTAGTGCAATTAGAGCATCTAGAGGAGAAATCAAGGAAGAAATTGTTGTAAGTAAAGTTCTCAAAACATTGATTCCTATCTATGCAATTGGAGTATTTACTATTCAAGAAAGGACATGTGAGAAAAATCATAAGATAACTTCGGATACCTTAGTAGGAATATTGATAGCTTTTGAGCTAGACAACTATGACAATTATGTTCCAACTTCCAAGAATATTGAACCTGCATTTGAGGCCAAGATTTTATTTAAGGAGAAAGGTAAGAAAATAAAGCACATTTAGTCAGGAAGTGAAGAAGAATCAAAGAAATTTTTTGACAGTGATCTTAAAGTTGTTGAAGCTTTACTTACAAGGAAATATTCTAAAGGTAGAGGAAAATACAAAGGTAAAGTTCCCCTAATCTATTTTTCATGTGAAGAAGTTGGTCATATTGTTTCTAGGTGTCCAAGCAAAGATAAGGATGAAAAGAAGAGTCACAAGTATAAAGAAAAAAGGGATTTCAAAAGTCATAAATAATACAAGGAAAAAGGTAAGAAAAATTGTTTTATGGCTAAGGATGATGATAATAGTGAAGATAAAATAGTTTACATTGTTGTAAGAGATGAATTCGATGATGAAGAAGATAAGATGGCACTTATCTCTCATGTCAATAAGAATGATACATGGATCATAGATAGTGGATGTTCACATCATATGATTGGAGACAAAACAAAGTTTGAACACTTTGAAGACTATGATGGTGGTAGTGTAAGGTTTGGAAACAATGAACCTTGTTGTATAAAAGGGAGAGTTAAAATTTTATTAACCAAAGAACTTGTATGTGACAATGCCTATTGGGTTGAAGGACTAAAAAATAATCTACTAAGTGTAGCACAACTTATCAACATTGGATTCAAAGTAGAATTCATGCATGACATGACAAGACTACTAGATGACAAAGGAAAACTGATTGGATTAAGCAAACAAACAAAAGGTAACCTATTTTATCTTGATCTTGGTGATTGCTCATGTTTTATTGCTCAAGTTGAAGAAAGTTGGTTATGGCACAGAAGGTTATGTCATGTAAATTTTGATAATGTGGTGAAAATAAGAAAATTCAAGAAAGTAAGAGGTACTCCTAATTTGAAGAAACTAGATGTTGGTCTGTGTAAGAATTGTCAAATTGGAAAAATGGGAAACACTAGTTTTAAAAGCAAAAACTTTCAATCTAAAGATATCTAAAAAAATTTGCATACTAATTTGTGTGGACCTATTACAGTAGAATGATATAGTGGAAAAAAATTATTTATTCTTTTTGTTGATAACTACTCTAGATTGATGGTTGTTATGTATTTAAGAGAGAAGTCAGAAGCATTTGAGAAATTCAAATGGTATTTGACAAGAGTAGAGAAAGAAATAGGGAAAAGACTAAAATGTTTAAGATCAGACAGAGGTGGTGAATTCATCTCCAACAAATTCAATAACTTTTGCATTAAAAGAGGAATTAAAAGATAGGTATCAACCCCTGGAACTCCCAAGTAGAATGGTATAGTTGAAAGAAGAAATAGATCTATCATGGATTGTGCAAGGACTCTAATGATTGAAAAGAATGTTGCTATCAAATAATGGAAGGAAGTTATCAGCACTGTAGTTCATACTTTAAACCAAATACAGTTGAAGAAGGATTCATATAAAAATCCCTATGAATTATTGTATGGCTATAAACCCAATATAAGCTACCTAAAAGTATGTGGAAGTAAATGTTATATCTTGAAAGAATCTAGAAAAGGAAAATTTGATGTAAAAAGTGATGAAGGTATATTTCTAGGATACTCCAACAAAAGCAAGGCATATAATTGTTTAAATTTGGCTACTCACAAAATCATAGAAAGTGCACATGTGAGAATTGATGAGTTTGTAGAAAAGGATGAAGAAGAAATCAAGAAAGAACTAGAAGATTATAGAAAGTTTGTCTACTATAAATTTGATAGTTTTCCAGTTATATTTGATAATAAGGAGACTACATCTATTGAGCCTAGTATAGTTATCGAGCCACAAATAGTTTAGATGGAGTCATATGAATCCAAGTTATATTCTAAAGCTATCGAGCTAATGCCTATTGAGTTTGAAGAACATGAGTCGTTGATAGAACAACCCAAGTCTCAAGTTGAAATTCAAGAGGAAGACAATGCAATTCATTCAAAAGGCAAGGAACCTATATTAGCCAAGTATGCTAGAAGGCATCATACACCTGATAAGATTATTGGAGATAAAATAGAAGGTACAATGACAAGGAGTAAGCTAAAATGTACATGTTTACCTCCTAAATTTGAACCTAGAAGTGTTAAAGATGCATTGGAAAATGAAAGTTAGATTAAGGCTATGAATGAAGAAATTGAACAAATAAAGAAGAAAAAAACCTAGACTCTTGTACATAGGCCCAAAGACAAAAATGTGATTGGCACAAAATGGGTATTCAAGAATAAGTTGAATGAAGATGGTAAGGTATCAAGAAAAAAAGCTAGAGTGGTATGTAAAGGATACTCTCAACAAGAAGGCATTGATTATGGTGAAACTTTTGCTCCTATTGCAAGATTGGAAGGTGTCAAGACCTTACATGCATATGCAACACATAAAGGATTTAAGGTATACCAAATGTATGTTAAATCTACATTTCTCAATGGTATTCTTGATGAAGAAGTCTATATTGAACAACTGGAAGGCTTTTTTGATCTAAACAAAAAAGGACATGGTCATTAAATTACACAAAACATTGTATGGTCTAAAACAAGCTCCTAGAGCATGGTATGAGAGGTTGCACAACTAGCTTATATAGATTGGTTTCCAAAGAACTAATGATAATAGTAGTTTGTACATCAAGGAAGGACCAGATAACAAGATTGTATTGGTAGAAATATTTGTGGATGATACTTTATTTATAGAAAATGATGATCTATCCAATGAATTTGAAATGTCTATGTTTGGTGAGATTAAGTTCTTTGTTGGACTTCAGATACAAAAAAGCAGGAATGGTATCTACATCACTTAGTCTAAGTATATCAAGGAGATATTCAAAAAGTTTGGTATGGAAGATTCAAAACTAGTTGGAACCCCTATGTGTACTAGATTAAAGCCTACCAAAGATGATGACTCAAAAGAGGTAGATTAGACTTTGTATAGATCAATGATTGGAAAATTATAGTATGTAGTTCATACAAGACCTGATATAGCTCTTGCAATTGGTATAGTGGCAAGATTCTTAGCTAATCCTAGAGAAAATCATATGATGGCAATCAAAAGAATCTTGAGATATTTGAAAGGCATTGAAGACTATGGTTTATGGTATAAAGTTGGAGGAAATCTAGACTTAAAAGTATTTACTGATGCTGATTGGGTAGGAAATAGTGATGATAGAAAAAGCACAAGTGGTGGAGCATTCTTTCTTGGTGAAAGGTTGGTATCTTGGACAAGCAAGAATCAAAACTATACATCCCAATCTACAACACAAGTAGAATATGTTGCAGCAGTAGTAAACTACTTTAACATTCTTTGGTTTAAACAATTGTTGCAAGGTATGAAGGTTGAAATCAAGGAACTAGTTGTCATGCTTTGTGATAATACAAGCACAATTAACATATCAAAGAATCTAGTGATGTATTCCAAAACCAAGCATATTACTATAAAATATCATTTTGTTAGAGAACTAGTGTAGGACAAAGAAATTAGATTGGAATATGTCCATACAAAAGAAAAAATTGTAGACATATTTACCAAGCCATTACCTAAAGATGCATTCATGTATCTAAGAGGTAAGTTAGGGGTCATTCCCCTATCTGAAGTTTACTAAATAAAGTTTTAGTGATGCATCAATAGGAACCAAGTTGAAGATCTATTAGTTGATGTAGTATAGTCAAGAGAATATTGCATATGAATTAGTACTCAAGGTACATTGATACTAATTTGGTATGTTTTGTCTTTCACATGTGTTGTCAAAGAGGGAGAAGTTTACTGTCATATCTTTCTGAATTTTTTTTTGAGAAAGAAGCTACATAATTCCTTCACAGAGGGAGATTACTATATAAAAGAGAAGCCTATGGTATAAAATTTAAGAGGGAAAAAATTCTATTAGAGAAAGTCTTGTTTTCAAATTTCATTGTTCTATGACATGTTGTGTTGCCATCACTACCAAAGAGGGAGATTGTTGGATACAATTGACTAATTATGTATTGTCCTTGATCTTACACAAATGTCATATTAGTTGTTAGTTAGTGCTTACCAAGCTCACTTGGTCAATAAGATATTTTTCTATGTCTATTGAGCATTCCTAGAGATTACTCTACAAAGACAATTTCTACTAAGCTCACTCGAGCATCAAAGGAAAGTATGGCAGAAAGTAGTCTTAACTAAGTTCTCATGGTTAACAAAGGAAAGTTGGTTAGAGTTAGTATTAATTGAGTTCACTCAGTTGCCAAAGGAATTTTCAAGTTCATAGTGTTAACCAAGCTTCTGTTGGTTAACATAGGAAATCATTTCAGGACCAATGTTTACTGAGCTGGGTTGGCTATCAAAGGATTTTATTGATTTGGGATATGAAGTTTATTTATTTCAAGAATTGATTCCAACCAACTATGGTAATGATTATTGGTCACTATAATTTGCATTGAGCCAACTTGACAATCTAAATGATATAAATATAAGGTCAAGTTGTGATTTTCAATAGTATGCAAGTGTTTTGATTGATTGAGAAGGAAAGTGTGTGAGATAACTTGAAGGATGGTCAGATATCCTTGTCCAACAATAAATTAATATTTGATCAGGAAGGATCAATCTTTTGTGAAGAAAAATAGAGATCTATAATAAGAAATTCAATTGCATCTCCATCAGGTCATTTCATTGTTACTTTCTTACCATTGTAGTAGTGATCAAAAATCTCTTAGCAGAGTTGGTTTAATAGCAAGTTGTAAATCCTCTAATAGGGTAAAAGTTCCATTGAATTCTTTTAAGACCTCTTATAAGGCCACTCCTTATAGGGTGATTAAATCCTCTAACAAGGTCACACCTAACGGTGTGTTTTGTAACCTTTAACTAGGTTGGCTCTTAACAGGGCTCACTTCAGAAGAGTGAAAAATAATAGCTAGTTACATTACTAGTTTTCCCATATTGGGTTTCTACATTAAATCTATTGTCTCTTATGTTCATTTCTTTTCTCTCATGTTTGAAAACTATTACTATTGATGTTAGATCTACTAAAGTAAAACATACTATGCATTTACCAAGTTACAACATTTTCTGTATGTTTACCAAATAAAAACAACTATCAATTTTATTGTTAACATCTAAGGGATCTGAAATATTTAGTGGTAACTGATTCAACCCCCCTCCCCCTTCTCAATTACTCCATCTATTTACAACACTCTTGAATAGTTGTAATATGCTAGCTAAAATGGCAAGGATATCTGCTACCATGTTTTTCCTCTTTGGAATGGACTTCATGTTCAAATATTAAAAGTCATCCATTAGATCTCATAGTCTCTTTTGGTAAAAGTGAGAAACCTCCTACCATTGCAAGAGTATATCAATTTCACTTGTCTTATCACCAACTGGGAGTCTCCTTCAATTATAAGAGTTGTGATCCCCTTCTCTAATGTGAAGAGAAGTCTTCAAATCAAAGCTTGATACTCTACAACATTATTAGTACATCTAAACTATAATCAATATGATACATAGAAAGACCTATCTTTTGGCTTGATTAACACAATATCTGTGTCAACTCTTAATTTGAACTTGGAGCCATCAAATGGGTTCTTCCTTGGGCTTCCTAGACTTATTCTTATTTATCTACATCTTTTCTTTTACTTGGACTTTAAAATATTGTTTCTTTGGAACCCATTGTAGTCTTTTGCGGGGTGGACTTGATGATTTCCCATTGTTTCTCCTTGATATAGGGGGCATATTTTTTTCTTGTTTATCCTAAATTTCCCCATCAATTCTATAAATTTTTCCACTTTAGGCTTGGGATGAATGACTACTGAAGTCCATCCTTGACCTTTTATGTAATATCTCCTTCTTTGGACCTTGATCATTCTTAGTGGAGGAGAAGACAAACCACCACCATCTAAAGAGGCATCACTGTATGATACATTTAGATCTTCAGTTTCTTCTTCAACTACCACATATTCAGATATGTTTGTGGAATTTTGAACTTTTGTGGGTTCATCTTTTGGGAGTTGGTTGTTTTGTATTCCCATTATTTGTGTTAATACCTTAGTGACTACTTCATGGCAATGTGAACATTCAAACTCTGAATGACTAGATTTATGCAATCTGCAAAATCTTGGGAGGAGTAAGACATTTGGATTTGCTTCTTCACCTAGGCATTGTAAGTTTTCCACCATGATATCTATGAATTGTGTCATAGTTTCTTCTTTTGGGATGGGGATCATGGATCTTCCACTGTGATTAGTTGAAGTTTTATCAAAATCGATTACTTCATAAGAGCCCAAATCTGATTGCAAGAATGCAACCTTGTTTGGTGCATTGTATTCTATAATCATTTTTTCAAAACTTTGGCTCCACATTTATCTTGATCTAATTATTCAACCCTTTCCATGGTAATCACAGTTGAATAAAATCCATAGAAAACTATCCTCTTAAGCATTTTGTCCATTCTCTACTTAGTAGCAATCCATATGTCTTAGGAATTTCCACCACATGTATGTCAATGATGTCTTCAATCTAGGGATCAATGGTTAATTGCATTAGTACGTCTTTCAACACACCAACAAATTTTACTTTTGTTTTACCTTGTCTTTAAACATAGTCGGCATGGCTTTCGAAGCATTAACCTATTGTGAAACATAGTCGGAATAGTATTCATATAATGGGTGCCTTTGTATGATCAAGAGTTTTCATCAACACTTCTCATTGATGAGGAAAGTTTTGTAGCATGTTGAACATGGACATGTTGGTCTTTTTCCATTTAAAATCTTCCACCACACTATACTTTTTAGTAGACCAAGCAGGATTTTTCAAGATTGTAGGCACATTTCCTTGATTTTGATTTTGTTGTCCTCCATATGGGGGTTTGATTGGTACTGGATTATTACTCACTCTTAGATTTGGAGGATTTGGTTGCAATGCTAGAGGAATCCCATATATCATAGGTTCCTTTTGACTTCTTGTATTGTAAGTATTCTAGTTGTCATTTTGAAAATAAAATATCTCTTTTGGTTGTGTATCTAGTTCTTAACTAAATGGGAAAGAAAATTCTTCACTCACTTTTGGTTCCACTTCCTTGTTATATGTATAATCATTGGATTCTAGTAGCATACCATTAAATTACATAGGAGGCACATTATCATTTTTTTGTGAGTCCTAAGTCACTTCTTGGTTTCTGTTGTAATATGATACATCACTATTAGGTATATTTTGACTATTGTCATACTGATTGATGTCCACATACTAAGCATTATTGTTACTGTTATCTACAGGAATGCTTCCATTGTTTAGACAAATTTTCCATTATTGATTCTATATTTGGAAATGATTTTTGTGATTAGGAGGATTGAAATTGTTTCCTCCATTATTGTTTCCTACATTTTCGTTTCTAGCATTGTTGTTTTCACTAAAATTCCTATTGTAGTTCTAATCATAATTGTTGTTGTTGTAAGGGCCAAAATTATTTCTCTAAAAATTTTTATTCTTTCCTTGTGACAACCATAAGCAGGTTAGCTCATTATTCATTTAAGACATGGTCTTCTTCATTTGACCAAACTTGGAGGTAAAATTGTTGTCCATTTTAGTGGAAGTTGTTGCCTTTTGCTCAAAGAAAGAAGCTTTTCGAGGTTCATATTCTAGGTATGTTATAGCTAGGGTTTATGGAGTGGGTTCTTATTGTAATTTAACTAGATTCATTGGTATGAATTTTCTAGGCATCACAGGTGCTCCAACAAGATACATTGGCATCATTGTAATAGCTTGATTTGGAAGCATCAATCCTCCTCCATTAGGATTGACTTACTTTATAAAGCTAATTGCTTCCAAGAAGACTTTATCCAATGTGTCGATATCTTCACAAGAAGTCTTCTTAGGAAAATGGCGGTAAGGTGGTCCATAGAATTTAGGTAAATCTAAATTGTAGCCTCAACTGATATAGTGTATGGTGTTTCTAACTTGTGGTATGCCATATGAAAGAAATGGGTGAAGTGTGAGACCATCTCGACTATGTCCCTTTTGATTGATATGAATTAATGATGTATCAAAACTAGGTTGATGAAAGTTTTGAATTGTTCCAAAAACAATTTTTTGAAAGTATCCTAGTCTCCAATGCATATTGGTGGTAAATTGATATACCAATTAAAAGAAACTTCTCCTAATGAGTAGGGAAATAAACAAAGAGCTATATTCTCATTAGCAATCTTCTTTTGGTTGCAAATTTATTAGAATACCTTAATGTGATCTTCAACTATTCTTGTCTCTCCATAGATGAACCTTGGGTAAAACTTCTTAGGATTCTTAGGAAGGTCATTGAGTACACCTATTAAGTTGATTGGTGATTCTACAACATTTGTGAAAAAGGCCATTGGAGGATTTGGTGGAATAATAGGTAGTTGTTGTGGAGGCAGAACTAAGGAAGATGATGAAATTTTGAGTGGAAGTGGTAGAATTCAAGGGAATCCTTTGTCACTACAAGGCTTGCAAAAGTGACTAAGTTTGAGGAACTCTTGTCTACTAGGTGAAGATCTCAAAGCTTGCTAAAATGGAGATGATGGATCAAAATTTTCTAGTTTGTGTCAAATTCTAAAAAAGTGCACCTCTATCGAAGCACAACTCTCCAAAAAGAACACCTAATGCACCTTAAAACCTTGTGTACGTTGCACACCTTGGAATAGTGACAGTTTAAAAAAAAAATTGGACTTGTAAAAAATGCCAAATTTTGAATTGACAAGTTGTTTTCTTCTATTATGAATGGATGAGGCCCTCCTTCTAGTGCCACTTTTATTGATCTATAATTTTTCATGATGCTTAATGACAAGAATCCTTTCAAATTCCTCTCTCAAAAAGCTAATATGAGATCAATTCCAAGGTTTTGGGCGATCTTGCAACCTACTGGAATCTATTTAGTAGAAGATAAATGTTAGTGTTCAATAGGAGGCCTTTGTTGGTTCGACCAATTTTAGATGAGATACTAAACCTTCTTTCTATTTCAAAATTAACCACAAAAAAGAGATATGTTTTTGGTATTCTCTATTCTTTAATGAATGCAATCTAAAAATGCAACAATATGAATTCCTAATTTAAACAAGGGTTAGCAAAGAAAATAACGAAGATAAGGTAACAAGAGATGAAAGTAAATAGCATAAAAGGGAAATTCTTGATGGACATAAACCACAATAAAAACATGTCTGTGAGTTAAATTATTGAAAATATCAAGTAGGGAACCAATGAAAGTAGGAGCAATGCTTCCTCAAATCCCCTAATGCAATAATTGATGGAAACTTAGTAAAACTTAATGGTGTTTCATTTATTATCAAAACTCAAGGCCACAAAAAGTACACTCATGTGATATGAGAAGCTATGTAGGAGCAATAGGGTGATCTTCTCTCCAACTTGATATATTAATGGAATTTGTCAACACATGACAAACACCAGAACTAAAATATCACGCAATCAAATCAACACAACAAAAATATTGACTCCATTATCATCATGGAAAAGAATCCACAAAAATAACACACTTTGGCAAGGATAACTACACTTAGAATGAGAGCACCAAAAGCGTATATCATTGCATCAAAACAACAACCTAGAATACATATTTAATTCCTCAATTTATATGAAATCTTCTCCTTAATTTGTATTGAGAGTGAGAGATCTCTTCATGCAAATATATGCTTCTAAACTAATAAAAAAAATCTATTTATGTAGAAACTTACTCTCTAATTGGTGAAAAGTAGAACTCCACCCTTGTTTATATCATTTTATGCATGCATGAGCCTTTACATGTCTTAAAAAAAAGAAATAAGAATTAGATAAGGAGAAGGAAACTCTCAGATGATGTAGGAGTCTCTAGAGATGCCAAAAATAGAAGCTCAACCTTCTTTAGATGTTTTCAGGAGTTAAACTACCATCAAAATGCATTCCTAGTGCATGGAAAACTCTAAATTTGGAACTAGTAGTTAATTATCAGCACACCTCTAACTTCTTCAAAAAACTTTCAATGCATCTTTGGAGAAGCAAACCTTGGAAGAAGTGCACCTTGCACACCTTGGGAGAAGCATATCTTTGGAGATAGGCCCAAAAAATACAAATTTTTCCTAAGTGTCAAAATTAAAATTCTATCATCTAGGTTTTATTCTCCTTCATACTAGAGCTCTGTCTAGATGTTTACTCTTGAATTTTTCTATGATGTCTATCACTTGGGTTGAATTAATAAAATCCAAAGCATCATACTTATATTTTACTACTTTCCAATAATTTCCTACTTCTATATGAGTCTCCACAAAATCATCGAGCTTTACATCTAGCTCTAGCAATGCCACCTCCATCTTAAATGATTGTCTAATGTCTTTATCAGTTAAAGCTTCTTCAAATATTTTTTGAAATTTTTTGATAGTTATTTACACCAGTAGGAGTTTATCTCTTTACTCATCTTCAAAAATTTCAAGGTGCACATCACTATAATATTTCTCTACTTCCAAAATTTTCTCTTGGGTTTGATCATTGAGCCTATGAATATGCACATGTAATGTTTTCATTACTTTATTACCATCTACAATCTTCTCAATCCAATCATCTATATTATCTAACTCATCCCCACTATATACATCGATCAAAATTCGATACCTTTGACCTTTTAATGATTTCAATGCTCAAATGTCATTTCCCCAAGTATGTACCTTGTCAATCAATCCAAAATCCTAATTTAAAATATCAACCAGTTTCTCCGCATTATTCTACATATGGTGTAATAACTTAACATTCCCTTCTATTATCTGCACACCCTTTCCCTAAAAAATTTCTTGCTATAATTGACAATCCTTCAAAAATGGATCCACCTATGTAACTACCATTTCTTTATCTTTTCTCCCTAAAGCTTCTTCAAGAGTGGCCTCTAGATTATCTGTGTCAATAGGACCGACTAACTCATGTAGAAATCCCCTCATAATTTCATTTTTCTTTCACAACTTGATCAATTCAGCCTCATATTTGTCTAAGTGATTAAACACTACTTCAATTCTTGTGGTGACCATTTGTATGCATAAAAACCTAACCTGTCAAGAGCACGCATAAACAAGAAAAGTTAGTTGCACATGTATATCAAAGATTTAAATGAGATTGAAATACAACTATCTATACTTGAGTTTTACAACTTAATACAAACAAAATGAAAAGTCCTCATGCAACCTCAAAGAAGCTCAACAAGGGCACCCATAAGAGCCTTGTTATGGGTGCCCTTGTTGGTGTGCTTTAGATTGGAGGGATGTGAGTATGCTCTCCACAAACACAACTATGAATCCCTATGATTGAAATGAATTGCTATGTGAAATATGAATCTAAACTAAGATGAGAGTAGAATAACTTCAAGAAATGACTATAAATAAGCCAAACTCAAAGGATTCTAAAGATGTGAATATGGAAATGGAATACAAAGAATTAAAATATCAATAGTAAGCTATCATGAAAATGCAAGCATAAGTGCAAGAAATCTAACATCTACCAAAAGGGTTAGTAATATGAAAATCTCCAAAATAACTAGAAAGCTCTAACTATAAACTAGCATAAAACAATGCAAATGACGGAGATGTGAAATTCTTAAGACAAGGGTTGTATTTATAGGTTTGAGAGAGGCCTTGGGGAGGTGGTATCTATGTGGTATCCATATAGGTGCCACAAGCGAGACACATGGACTAAGGGGAGAAGCCATGAAAAAGTCAACATAAACCTTTTGGATGAAAGTGGTGGCTCAAGGTTTGCTCACACATGTGTGAGAAACCTTGGAGAAAGGAAAGGGGGACAAGTGTGTAAGAGGTGTGAAAAAAATAATAAAATGGAAGCTTTATTGTATCTTGAGCTGCTCACACATGTGTGAGCAAACACTTAGGGACTAAGATGTGTTTAGAAAGGTGTTTAGGATGATTAAGTCGATTTTATTAATGGGTAGGCTTAGAAGGATGAGAGTGATAGATGTAGACTATGTTTTAGGATGGGATAAAGATTAAATTAAATAGAGTTTAACTTAATCACAAGATTAGAGAATTTAATACATTACTAGGGAAGTATTAAAATTAAATTTAAAGACCTTAGGGAAATGAGCCTATTTAATTAAATAAATTTTATTAAATAAGTACAAGAATATGAAAAATATAATTAATTAATTAATTAATTATAATGTCAAAGGAATTATTAAATGAATTAATATAGTATTTGAGACAATTTTAAGTGTTAAAATTTTTCCCCTCTTTGATGTGATGTCAGAATACCATTATATCAAAGAAAGGAAAATATAGGTCACCCCAGAGAGTAGAGGAGTGGAAAGGGTCATGTCGTAGTGACGTGAGTGGAGGATGGTACCCCCTTGAGGAAATGGGGTGAAAAAGGAATATATTTTGCTCAATTTTTTAGAAAATAGACACAAGAAGGAAAAATGAAATAAAAAGGCTTAAATGAAGGCCTTGCATGACTTTTTGGTAAGAGTGGAATGAAGCAAGGTGAATTGGATAATGATTAACCTAAATGTAGCTTAATTACATGAATGCATGGGGCTTAATTGTGTTCATATGGGAGAGAACACCCAAGTTTGATATTACAAGAGGAGTTATGCATCAAATGCTATAGTAGCATAGATGATAAGAGTCCTTTGCATGGACTAGACTCTCAAAAATGGAGACTTTAGGACAATAGATGTAGTTTTTATAGTCATGATGGAACAAATGACATATACGCAGTGGAGAGGACTAGGCACACCCAAAGTCTTGTTAGGGATTTTGGTGGAAAGTGTGCTAACCTATTGTCCCTAGTGATAAATGCATAACCATAACTCAAAAAATAATAGAGATGTGCTAAAGAATATTGAAAATAGATCATATCGCAAAATGACTTGTGTAATTAGGTTAAGCTATTCAAATGATACCTAGATATTTAAGATCAAGGCACACTTGGGAAGGATATCGCTGACACACAAAGATAAAATCAACGAAAGACTTTATGATGAAGTATTCATGAAGTCTATACTTTTTGCCATGAATGTTATTTTGATGGTGAATTTTGTGAAGCCTATGTAGGAAAGATTCATCTTGTAAGGAAAAAATTGATTGCTTGATTGAATTGTATTGAAATGTTTGTGATTGTTTGTTGATAATTATGGGAAAGGAACAAGGTTCTCAAATCATTTAGTCTTAGTGTGAATTTTGGTAAGTTTGTTTACAATCACTATTTTGATAAGCCCAGTTTGATGGGTTGAAGCTTAGGATCATGAGATAATATGTTAAATAGAAGAATTTGGATAAGATCATGGACAAAGGAAGAACTTGATTGAATGAGATGAATGATGCTGATAAGATTGTGTTAGAAAAAAAAAAAAAGATATATATAGGATGGAAATTGATTTGTATGAAATGATTGGAAGAAGGGAATGTGATTAGATTAGATGATAAATGAATTGATTGAATTGAATCGGAAGAAGTAAAAATTGATGGAAGGTGGAGTAGATTACAAGCAATGACAAGGAAGAGAAAATTAGGAATGGTAAATGGATGGGAATGGTGGGGACATCTCAATGGTTGAAAAATATGGGGGACCAAAGTGTCTGGTATAGGACAACGGGGAGCCAAGGACCATGTTTCAAAGGAGTTCAAATGTCCCATACCAAGGATGGGAAAATGGAAGGAAATATGGTGGGAAAGGATGTGTGGAAATGGAAAGATGGTGTGAAGGCTATTGTATGGAGGAAGTGAAGGCATGTGTTCTTCCAAAGCATGTATGAACATTTTTGTTGTTGTGCTTCTAGGATTGATCACAAGGATAGGCATGAACATGGAATGAATATGGGATATGGGAGGGATGGCATGAAATAGGGATAATGATATGAAGAGTATGTGTTGGCTCCTAATTTAATAGTTTTGAAATTAACCAAGAAACCAGACCAATGTATATAGGTCTAGAAAATTCCTATGATGGATACACTCAACTATAGTCTTGGACCAACTATAAGGCATAACTCCTTCTTCACTTTAGGCTCTACAAGACCTAGGTGGGTTAACCTTGAGGTTTTGATATATGGTACCAATGCAAGTAAACATAAATCAAACCTAATAACAACAGATGAAATCCCTTTTTATCTTCTAACACTTATGTAATGACATAGGAATGAAATAGATATAGATCATAACCTATGAACCCATAAGCTAAGTGAGGGTTAATTTCTTTTAGCCCACTAAAAAATGAAGAACTAAATTTATTTGATTAAAATGATTTGTGCAAATGGCATTCATATCATCTTGCATCTGACTTAATGATCAATACCTTATCCATTGAAACATATAGTCATTACCAGCAAGATGACCTAACTTATTTGCCTTACAATTAAGTCTGCCAACTAAAATCCCCAAATCCCATTCTTATGAAATATCCCCTTTGTTAGGATGAAAAATTACATGCTTCATTTTCAGTTCCATTTCAAAATTTGATAAATCAAGCCCCATAAATGCTTGTGTAATTGGCTATACCTTTAAAGCCCTTAAGGTGTTCAATGTTTCTGACACCTTTCATTCAGTTTGCCTAAACGTTCCATGATGACAAATTGTCATTCTGAGTTATCTGACAAAGTCTTATTTTGAACCAATCCTAAATTTTCTCTCTAACCCAATTAATATGCAAAATCCAATCAAGAACCTATTACTTTATGCAAATTTAGCACATCTTTTGAAATCCTTTAGCCCCTTCTCAATTTCTTGCTTAGGACATGCCTTTTAAACCTTAGGAAAGTATGAAATAATGTTTTGTTAAATCTATTTTAAGTTTAAGGTAATCATGGTTTATGTGGTTTTAAATCTAAAAGAATTTCATTTCAAAGTTACCATGCAAGTCTCGGTGATCATTGATCTTGTTCAGATCGACGAACCCTACATTCCCACATTTTAAAGATGTGAGGCCATTACAAAATGCGGAGAACTGCAAAGAAGCCATATAGCACAGTTTGATTACGTGGGTCCAAAATAATTCAAAGGTTAACTCACCGTTGATCTTTGGTAGATCAACAGATGCCACTTGCCTATAGGATGAAGATGAGCATGGTTTAAACAAAGCGGCCAAGCACATGAGTGACATATATCCCTTGTGAAGACACAAGGGGTATTCGTACAAATGAAGAGGAAAAGTTATGAAAATTTTCAATCTGTGAGAGATTGACAAATGAAGCATACCCTCATTTTCAAGATGCGCAATAGATAAAAATTGTGGGAATGCCACTTTGCAACATGTGGCATAGTAGGACCAAGTGTGGAACTAATGATGTCATGGGCGTAGAAGTTTTAAATGTTGCAGTCAGGTTTGTCAGAGCTCATGCATTAAAAGGTGATTTCTCATTGGTCAGGATCATTTTAGTGGGCCGCCAAATATTGAAATCTTGAATCACCGTGAATTTAAGCTAGCATCAAGGGCTAGCATTTGCCTGCATTGTTTAATCTCAATATGTTTTTAATAATGTGGGTAAACAAGTTGTGGACACGTATTGCAATTGACCAAGTCACATCATTTTGAAATGCCACATGTTTTGTGATAAAGGAATAGTGCAATGGTTATTGAAGAGTTTTCCATCAACCGTTGATCTTCTTTAGATCGACGAAGGGTGCTAGCCCACTTTATCAACATGTAGGGAGATTAGGGAAAGTGAGAATGTGTCGTAAAGACACGTGTCCCTGGTGATATCAAGTCTTGCCTTATGAGCTTACACAAATCTTTCTCAAACATTGATCTTAGCCAAATTAATGGCTGACACATTTTTTCTTTATGAAGATGCTTGCAAGATAAGAAATGCAGGAATGCGCAAGCCTAACACATGGGATGGACTCAGGTCATTGATTCAATTCAGATCTATGGCTCTTGCATGTTTGCATTTCTTAGAAGCAAGAAGCACCAACTAAAAGAGGAATTGCAGACATGGCTAATTATGATTGGGTTATTTCGAACCAGCTTGTCTAGTGGATTTCAAAGTTATCATGTTCATAGCTTCAACTTGTAAGATCTTCAAGATCAACAACGCATATTTTGCTATTGAAGGTGGTGTCATTTTGCATATTAATGAGATTTGAAAACCTTCACATGTGAAAGTGAAGAACAGAGTGTAAGAGGTAAGATTTTCCCAATTTCAACTTGTGCGAGTAGAAATTCATGAGTCACCTCTAAACAGGAACAAATACTACTAGGATTGAGATAAATTTGGCACGAGTGTCAAGTAATTGGCTCAAGGATAAAGTGCAGAGTTACATAGATAAAAAGAAAAGGCTTCAGGTAAGTTTGTATACCATAGTCTCTGCATTTTTCAGTCTTGGTGATTAATTCAAAAGATGATTCTAAAGATTTCACTAAGTTTGAGGGTGTGGATAGCAGAAGGATTGCTTGTTAAGAGTAATTGGTTCTGGGGCACTGATAGTTTAAAAAATGATTTATTTATTTTCAAAGGATGGTTCGCAAAAGGAAAATGGTTAGCTTCATATGCATGTGTATGGTTTTTTGATAGAGGAAAGCTAGTAAGTAGGTGTCGTAGTCAAGTCACCAAGGTGGTAAGAAGAACAAGGAATAGAGATGGTAAGCTAACAACCTTTTCAGCAGTAACATCATCTTTTAAACAAATTTTCAAAACATCTTAGTTTGATGCCAGGGTAGGAGAAATATTTGAGACCCTGTGCATAGTTTTGGAAGAGGGTGAAGAAGATTTTATACCCTTGGGTATAGTCTTTTTCATTTTTTGTGTGTGTACCCCCTTTTTGTGTCAGTGGATGGAAAATTTTGGCAGGAAGTTGGTTAAGGAAGCAAACGTGGTTGGGGATCAGAGGATCCCTATTTTGTTATTTTTCATAGCCACATTGTTTTTCGGCTTCTGTACTACATGCTAAGTAATGATTCTTTTATTTCTAAAGCCTGTCATGATCAATAAAGAGTGGGAAGTAAGGATGATTCTCATTCAGTAGTCATCTTGACAAAATCCATGGGCCTAGGTTGGTGCGTATTTTTCAGAGTTGATTTTTTCATTGATGGGGTGGTCTTAGCAGTTGAGCACACAAAAAATTAGTGGTAGAGATGAGTCAGCAAAAAGTTGCAACAGAAAGGAGCCTATAGGAGAATATTTGATCTATGTGATGTTCTATTAGTCATTTTTCTTCTTTTTCTGTTATAAGATTGTGATATCTTTTGTAAGGGACACTTGTCAGTTCTCTACACCTAAAGCTTGTTGCATCTCATAGTATTTAAGTGAGATCCTATGGCTAGAGAGAGTGTGGTATGTTGGTTGGTCTTCTATTTTCTAGCTCTTGGAGCCCTACTTAGGCTATGTAAGCCACACGCCTAGCATATCTTGCATGAACAGCATATGGATTTCATAGATAGTTCTGATACAGTAGTGTGATCTTGTATCTTGTTTTATGCATTCCTAATGTACTTATTTCAAGGAGATAAATATAATGTGTAGAAGGTTTTGAATTTTAATATAATTCTGTCTCCTTTCTTGTTGAATTTGTAATTTTATATGTTCAAGAACAAAGAGCTTGAATCTATTTGCAATTGCCCAGTTGTATGTTTGAGGTTTACTTGCCTTTGACTCAAGGAGTCATATAATTGCTTGTGGTTTTAGACAAGATTGCAGATTCATTAAGAAGGATGTGTGAAAATATGGGGTTATATTGGATATTTTTGTCTAATTCATAAGGTGAACAGACTGAACATGAATGTCTCAACATATGCCATATGTTGATTGATGTTCAAGGATGTGTAATTCTAGAGCATAGGATTGCCCTAATGGATAAGGCACTGGTCATTTGTAGGATCATTAAGTTTTTGCTATATATTGGACATGCTGACTTTTCTCAATATGAATCAATCATTTTCCCTTCATGTTGAAGTGGACATAAAGTTTAAACCCTCACTCAGTTTATGAATAATATCGGTTTGCACCTAGCTATTGTAGAATTTGTGTTGTTTCATTAGCCATTAGGAGATATTAGGGGTTTCATCTACTATCATAGATCCTAATTATGTTTATTACACTGGTTCCATATGTCAGATCTAAAGAGGTTCACCCGCCTAGGTTTTGCAGAGCCTAAAGTAGAAGAAGGTTTATGCCTTATAGTTGGCCCTATGTCGAAAATGGTATATTGATAATGAGAGTTATTTGCCCCTAGATGTGTCATATTCTCATGGGGATAATTGAAAATCGGTAACATTTTCAAACACCAACAAAATGGTGACTCTGCTAGGTAATGTATTGAATTACATTTAAGACAAACCTTGAGAATTTGAAAAGAAGAGATTCAATACATCAGGAGAAGTGCATTAAAAAGTTTCAGCAGTAAGTTCTTTGATGTTCTTTCCAATTTTCTTACTCTGAATCATGCACCCTAGTAAGTTTTTATCCATTTGCAGCAATATTTTGCAAGGTTGAATACAAATTGTGTTGCTAAGAGTGTTCATCTTCAGTCATGTCAACTAGTTGTTGTTTTCAATATACTATTGTAATTCAGAGTCAGAATTGGTGAAAGATGTTTTCTCTCTTTTAAGCATTTTTTAAAAGTTTGCAAAGTTTAACATAGTTGACAATTCAATTTAGATCTGTAGTGTTATGAATCATGTTTAAAATCTTTCTCACAATAGTGAGTGGTGACTCTATCTAAAGGATCTCTGAACCATTGAAGATTGGTGATGTATAAATTGTTTTCAAGAGTTTTTAGTTAAATCAGACAAATCTGAAAGTTGTGTTAAATTTTTAAAATAGGAGAGAGATCTGTATAAGTTTCTGACTAGTAAGTCTCCAAGTGTTGTCTGATTTGCTGTTAAATTTTTTTGAAATGATAAATATGAATCACTGTTGTGATTTCATTTCTCTCCTCAAGGAGATGGTGACTCTATAAGGTTTGATCAATGGTGTAAGGAATTCATGTTAGTACTAGGCAAATCAGCAAATCAGTGGTTTCATGCAGCAACACTTGAGGTATTTTATGCTTTCATATGATTTCTTTTCAATGAAAGTGAGTTCCACATATGTGTTCTCCATCAAGTGAAGTTTTAGCACTAAGAAGAGGAGAATGATTTGATAAGTTTTATGCACTTCATTAGATCAAGTTTCAATTGGTTATATTTAAATTTCGTGAAGTGTGTTTGAAGTGTTCATTTGGTAAAGGGTTGTGAAGATCTGCTACAAGTTATGAATTCTGAAAATGTTTAATGGTGAGTGAGTCTTGAGTTTGAAGAATGTTGAGTTTCATCTCATCTAGTATGCAGCCGATTAGTGAAAATTCTAGATCCATCTCTACCAAGCGGTATATGCCATTAAATTTTAATGGTATTCATGGTTTCCCGAATACTATTCCTTGTAACCTCAAAAAGTATTTCCCTAAGTTTGGTGGAAACCATGAAATTTCAGCCAGTCATCATGTTCAGTTGTTTAGTGACTTGGTTGGTGATTTTGAAATTGCTCATGAAGATGTTCAGATGAAGTTGTTTGTTCGAACTTTAGAAGATGATGCTAGGGATTGGTTTTTGTTTGTACTAGCATGTTCAATTTCATCTTGGGATGAGTTACTGTTATCCTTCATGATGCAGTTCGAAGAAAGAATAAGCATCTCTGATTATTTTGATAAGTTTTTGAATATCCAAGTCAGGAATGGTGAGTTAGTTCCTGAATTTAATATCAGATTTTCTAAGGTTTTAAATGAAATTCCTAAAAGTTACAAACCAGATGATCAAATTTTTTTAGTGGTTTATCTCGATGCATTTGAGAGGAAGATGAACTATCTGTTGAGAGATAAAGAACCCAAGACTTTGCATCAGGCATTCATGACAGCGATAGAGATTGAGAATAACATAAAATATGGCTTAACCCGAAGTCACTTCTCTATAAACATTTTCCGGCAAGATGAAATGCAAAGAAAAAATCAATGTCATATAGAATGTTTAATTTCAGATCAGTAAATAAGTACCCCTGCTATTGTAAATAGTTTTTTTGAAGATTTAGAAATAAAATCATATGAACATGAAATCTCTTTTTTGCAAAGAAGAAATGATTCCATTCGTGTTGAATTAAATGCACATGTCTATGGTGTTACAACAATGAATGAGAGAGTTGATTTACTTGATGAGTTATGCATGCAAGATATAAATCCGGTCATTCATTTTCCAATTGATGATTTGCATTGTGTTAAAAACATAATGAATCAGGAAGAGGAAATGTATTTATCTCAGTATGAGGATAAAGAACCTGGAAGTGATGCATCAAGTGATAAAGATGAAATTGCTGATCCGACATATCATGAAGAAGCATCATGTGAAGACAATCGTGAGACTTGTTGCTCAAGTCAAGAAGAGGATTGTGATAGTACATATGCATCTTCATGTGAATCAGATGCAAACTGGGAAGAACAAAGTAATGATGGAAGTGAGTACTCTTTTTCTAGTAAAGGTATGAATACTATTTCTAAATCTAAAAGTGAGTGTCCATTTTAGAATTGTGTAAATCACTTTGAGATTGAAAGTTATGAAGAAAATGTGTCTACACAATATGAAGACAAAGAGGTTATCTATAAGGACATATTCCCTAATTGTGTGGAAAAATCTCTTGAAGATGTGTATGGTGATGATCAGTATATGAGTGATCCTAAGATTAATGCATCACCACCTATTAGTCAGATAAATGATGATTTGCTTGCAAGACATTTGAATCACCTACATAAAGACAATGAAAGTAACTTTGATTTATATTCTGCATGGTTCTTTGATGGAGTTGATGGTGTGTCCTCTTGTGATGATTCTGTTTTTTCTTTTTCATATGCTCAAAGTGTCCATGAAAGTGATGTTAGAGATGGTTTTAAAGTTTTTACTAATCCATTATATGGTGAGGAGTTTGACATTGATCAGCACATCACTTGTCCTAATGTCTACAAAGGAACTTTGCATGGAGTTATCAAGCCTCTTGTTGAAGAACATGTGGAAGTTTTAGATTTAGAAGGGAATAAGTTTAATGATGATACTTTGTCTTACTGTTGTAAGAGGTCAGACTATTCTTCTTCCAAATATGACAGTGAATATGATCATGATATTGCATCTGATTATGATAACAAGGTGTTTGATGAGACAGTTATAAAAAATCTGTCTATACCTTACAATGATTTTTATGATGAATATTTTAATGTGGTGACTAATCCACTTGCTGATTTTAGAGAATCATTTGGAGATGCCAAATTAGTTTCAGATGTTGATATTGATGACATGTGTGAGTGCAAATTAGATTATTCATTTGATTCCTATCTGGTTATACAAAAGGATACACATTTTGAAGGTATGAGTGGTTTTTTTCCCCAAGTTGAATATGAAGTCTTCATATTCGAGAATGATAACATGCATGAGCCATTAAATGAAGAGAGTTTTCAGTTTCAGTCTAATATGTTTAAGCATGCTGATCATTATTTTCATATGAGCTAATGGTTGAAGATGAAGTAAGTTTTTATATGCATTATGAAAGTAAGAGTGATGATTTTGTTTTGCCAAGTGATTTGTTATATGATGATAATATGATTCGTGAAACTAATAGGAGAAGAAAATTTAGTTTACCTCATGAAAGTTTAGATGAGAATCATGTTTATGACAAAGGTAAATAATTTTACTGAAGTGTGGTGGCTCGGGGCCATCGTGTGTACATAATCTCGGTAGTAGTAGTTATTCCCTTGCTTTCAATAAGCTATTCGAGAGAAGTTCTGAATTTTTGGAGTGGTCTACTTCTCCTAGAGATTTGAAATCTTGCCATGCCTGCAAGGGGCATGCATCCCTAGACAGAGCCACTGTTGGGAGGAAAAATTACACGCTTCATTTTTAGTCCCATTTCAAAATTTGATAAATCAAGCTCCATAAATGCTTGTGTAATCAGTTGTACCTTTAAAGCCCTTAAGGTGTTCAATGTTTTTGACACCTTTCATTCAGTTTGCTTAAATGTTCCATGATGATAAATTGTCATTTTGAGTTATCTGACAAAGTCTTATTTTGAACCAATCCTAAATCTACTCTCTACCCCAATTAATATGCAGAATCTAGTCAAGAACCTATTACTTTATGCAAATTTAGCACATCTTTTGAAATCCTTTAGCCCCTTCTCAATTTCTTGCTTAGGACAAGCCTTTTAAACCTTAGGCAAGTATGAAATAATGTTTTGTTAAATCTATTTTAAGTTTAAGGTAATCATGGTTTATGTGGTTTTAAATCTAAAAGAGTTTCATTTCAAACTTACCATGCAAGTCTCGGTGATCATTGATCTTGTTCAGATCGATGAACCCTGCATTCCCACATTTTCAAGATGAGAAGCCATTAAAAAATGTAGGGAAGCATGAAGAGGGCATGTAGCACAGTTTGATTACATGGGTCTGAAATAATTCAAAGCTTGACTCACTGTTGATCTTGTGCAGATCAACGGATGTCGCTTGCCTGCAAGATGAAGATGAGCATGGTTTAAACAAAGCGGGCAAGCACATAAGTGACATTTGTTCCTTGTGAAGACACAAGGGGTATTTGTACAAATGAATAGGACAAGTTATGAACATCATCGATATGTAAGAGATTGACAGATGAAGCATACCCACATTTTCAAGATGCACAACAGATAAACATTGCAAGAATGCCACTTTGCGATGTGTGGCACAGTGGGACCAAACATGGAAGTAACAATGTCATGGGCACGAAAGTTTTGAATGCTGCAGTTAGGTTTTTCAAAGCTCGTGCATTAAAAGGTGATTTCTCATTGGTCAGGATCATTTTAGTGGGCTGACAAATATTGAAATCTTGAATCACCATTGATTTAAGCTAGCATCAAGGGCTAGCATTTGCACGCATTGTTTAATCTCAATATGTTTTTAATAATGTAGGTAAATAGGTTGTGGAAACGTATCATAATTGACCAAGTCACACCATTTTGAAATGCCACGTGTTTTGTGATAAAGGAATAGTGCAATGGTTATTGAAGAGTTTTCCATCAACCGTTGATCTTCTTTAGATTGACGAAGGGTGCTGGCCCTCTTTATCAACATGCAAGGAGATTAAGGAAAGTGGGAATGCATCATAAAGACATGTGTCCCCCATGATATCAAGTCCTACCTTATGAGCTTACATAGATCTTTCTTGACTATTGATCTTAGTCAAATTAACAGTCGATGCATTTTTGCTTTATGAAGATGCTCGCAAGATACAAAATGCGGGAATGTGCAAGCCTGACACATGGGGCAGACTCAGGTCATTGATTCAATTTAGATCTATGGCTCTTGCACTTTTTCATTTCTTAGAAGCAAGAAGTGCCAACTAAAAGAGGGATTGCACACATGGCTAATTATGATTGGGTTATTTTAGACTAGCTTGTCTAGTGGATTTCGAAGTTATCATGTTCACAGCTTTGGCTTGTAAGATCTTCAAGATTGACAGTGCATATTTTACTATTGAAGGTGGTGTCATTTTGCATATTAATGAGATTTGAAAACCTTCACATGTGAAAGTGAAGAACAAAGTGTAACAAGTAAGATTTTCCCAATTTCAACTTGTACGAGTAGAAATTCATGAGTCACCTCTAAACAGAAACAATTATTGCTAGGATTGAGATAAATTTGGCACGAGTGTCAAGTAGTTGGCTCAAGGATAAAGTGCAGAGTTATAGAGATAAAAAGAAAAGGCTTCAGGTAAGTTTGTATACCATAGTCTCTAAATTTTTTAGTCTTGGTGATTAATTCAAAAGATGATTCTAAAGATTTCACTAAGTTTGAGGGTGTGGATAGCAGAAGGATTGTTTGTTAAGAGTAATTGGTTCTGGGGCACTGATAGTTTGAAAAATGATTTATTTATTTTCAAAGGATGGTTCAAAAAAGGAAAATGGTTAGCTTCATATGCCTATATGGTTTTTTGATAGAGGAAAGCTAGTAATCAAGTGTCATAGTCAAGTCACCAAGGTGGTAAGAAGAACAAGCAATAGACTTGGTAAGCTAACAACCATTTTTAGCAGTAACATCATCTTTTAAACAAATTTTCAAAACATCTTAGTTTGATGCCAAGGTAGCATAAATATTTGAGACCCTATGCATAGTTTTGGAAGAGGGTGAAGAAGATTTTATACCCTTGGGTATAGTCTTTTTCATTTTTAGTGCATGTACCCCCTTTTTGTGTCAGTGGATGGCAAATTTTGGCAGGAAGTTGGTTAAGGAAGCAGATGTGGCTGGGGATCAGAGGATCCCTATTATGTTATTTTTAATAGCCACATTGTTTTTTGGCTTTTGTAGTACATGTTAAGTAATGATTCTATTATTTTTGAAGCCTTGCATGATCAGGAAAGAGTGGGAAGTAAAGATGATTCTCATTCAATAGTCATGTTGACAAAATCCATGAGCCTAGGTTGGTGCATATTTTTCAGAGTTGATTTTGTCATTGATGGGGCGGTCTTAGAAATTGAGCACACAAAAAATTAGTGGTAGAGCCAAGTCAGCAAAAATTTGTAACAAAAAGGAGCCTACAAGAGAATATTTGATGTACGTGATGTTATGTTAATCATTCTTCTTCTTTTTTTGTTATAAACTTGTGATATCTTTTGAAAGGGAAACTTGTTAGTTCTCTATGCATGAAGCTTGTTGCATCTCACAGTATTTAAGTGAGATCCCAGGGCTAGAGAGAGTGTGGTAGGTTGGTTGGTCTTCTATTTTCTAGTTCTTGGAGCTCTGCTCAAGCTGTGAAAGCCACACACCCATCATATCTTGCATGAACAACATATGGATTTCATATATAGTTCTGATAGAGTAGTGTGATCTTGTATCTTGTTTTATGCATTCCTAATGTACTTATTTCAAGGAGATAAATACAATGTGTAGAAGGTTTTTAATTTCAATATAATTCTATCTCCTTTCTTGTTGAATTTGTAATTTTATATGTTCAAGAACAAAGAGCTTGAATCTATTTGCAATTGCATGGTTGTATGTTTGAGGTTTTCTTGGCTTTGACTCAAGGAGTCATATAATTTCTTGTGGTTTCAGACAAGGTTGCAGATTCATTAAGAAGGATGTGTGAAAATATGGGGTTATATTAGATATTGTTGTCTAATTCATAAGGTGAATAGACCAAACATGTATGTGTCAACATATGCCATATGTTGATTGATGCTCAAGGATGTGTAATTTTGGAGTATAGGATTTCCCTAATGGATAAGGCACTCGTCATTTGTAGGATCATTAAGTTTTTGTTGGTTATTGTACATGCTATCTTTTCTCAATATGAATGAATCATTTTCCCTTCATGTTGAAGTGGACATAAAGTTTAAACCCTCACTCAGTTTATGAATAATATCGGTTTGCACCTAGCTATTGTAGAATCTGTGTTGTTTCATAAGCCATAAGGAGATATTAGGGGTTTCATCTACTATCATAGATCTTGATTATGTTTATTACACTAGTTCCATATGTCATATCTAAAGAGGTTCACCCACCTAGGTTTTGCAGAGCCTGAAGTAGAAGAAGGGTTATGCCTTATAGTTGGTCCTGTGTCTGAAATGATATATATATATAATGGGAGTTAGCTGCCCCTAGATGTGTCATATTCTCATGGGGATAATTGAAAACTGGTAACATTTTCAAACACCAACACCCTCCATACACCTAGAAAGCCTATTAGAACATTAAAGCATTTACTTAACTCCTTGAGTCAACAGCAACATCAGATTTGATACACACCTCATCCAAGATGTCTTATATCAACTAAACTTTGTTCACTCAATCACAAAGCCAATAACATATGAAGAATCAGGAGATAGAATAAAATAATGTAGATAATTAATTGTAAATCTCCTTTGTATTCTTCCTTGCAAAGATCAAATATACAAACTGGTAACACTAAATGAAACTCTAAATAATTCACATGATCTAGCATCAAATTCCATTTATCTTAGAATAACAAGATATGAAAATAAAAAGAAATCTACATAGGTGTGGGTGTATGGCCTTCACTGCTAGAGCTCAACTCAATAGATAGGAAGTAAAACCATCAACAACCATGGTTTCATAGTAAAACACTGAAACCTTGCTGGTATCACAGAGAAAACTGCCAACCCCAACAAAGAAAGAGAAAGAGAATGATATAGGAGAAAAGAATTCCTAGATTTGATCAAACAATGACAAGTGCCCCCTCAGAATTCTTTCCCAAGAAGCTGAAAATATCTCTCTAATCTCTCCCCTCAAGTGAAAAATAAAATCTTCATCATTTGGCCTCTACATGTACAAAATATCTAAGATATTTGATAGAAAGAATAACGGATTTTGATTCCTAATTTGAACTCAAAACAACAGCAAAAAATTAGATAAAATTGAACTCTAAAGGGATGAAAACTTTTCTAGAATTCATTTTGGCATCAAGAGACTCCAATATATGTTCCCCAACCAATTTTGATGATCCATAATGAATTCTACCCATTCCATTAAGAATGCTCCAAAAAACACAAAATTGCTTATAACTTGAACTAGTGAAGTTCTACTCAAAAACTAACCTCAAAAATGGAAAATTTGTTTCCTCCTAGTTCCAACAGTATACTACACTGCCTATTTTGGACTAAAAATGTCTCTATTATGGCCATTTGAAATTCAGCCTCTTAGACTGAATAAGAGAAAAATGAAAAATTTAAAATTTTATATATTAAAAACTATATAAAAACCTTAAAATCATTTAAATTTTTCCAAATGCCTTTGAATTGTTTGATTTTCATTTTAACTCTAGAAATTTATTTCTATTTCTCCTTATCTCTCTAATCCTATCACACCACTTGTTAATCTTCTATTGACCATCACCACTTGCAACATTTTTAATTAATTAATTAATTAATTAACCCCTTTTCCCGTAGCACCAAAGGGCTTCTAGGCTTTCCTTTATATTCTCACATTGGGACTTATATTAATAATTTATTAATATTTCCAATATCCCCATAGCATCATGAGCATTTGAAACTTCCTTTACACTCATACGTTTGAAGTTTTCTTTATGCCTTTATGACCCTAGTGTAGCATCGGGAAAACTTTATTCTATCCTTACACTCTTACAAGCCATGCGTAATATCAGGGATCTTCAAAAAAATTTCTATGCCCACATAGTATGAGATATTTTTGTAACACCAAAGGACTACCAATTCTCACCTTTCACTCTTATGTTAAGATGCCACATGGCACTTTCCTCCTGTGGAGTATGGTCAAAACCTTACCTCTTGGTCACTACTAGCTATCCGGGTCAGACCCACCATACAACTGATGGCTTGTGAAAGGTGTGTGTCTTTGAGTTACTTATTCATTGTGTACAATACTATTTAGACACTACAAAACCTATCATATTCCCAATGTGGGATAAATGTTTAGTTGAACTATGGATGGCATTTTCTTTTCCAAGGTTGTCAGCTTTCCTTTTGACTGTAGATGTGGATGCCTCTTCTTGCATTCACCTCCAAACTTTCCAAGCATGCCCTCTACATTGTCAATGGCTTCTCCTTTGCATGGTCTACAAATTCCTTCCTTGCTCAATGTGGGAAGTTCACTTTTATTTAAAATATGCCCATGTACTTCCCCTTATTACTAAAAATGATCCATTTCAACATACATCAACTTCTTCTCTTTGGTTGCTATGGTTTCTAGCTTTTCTTGCTATGTGGTACTCTTTTTAGTGTGTTCCAAATGCCTTTCCTACTTATCTATGTTCTTTTTTATGCTCGTGGTGCCTTAGGCATCTTCTTTTTGTTCACACAAGTTCTCTTTTTCTATGGGTTGCTCTTTTTAAAATATTTTCACACACTGCTTCTTCAACCAGTGGCTTCTCCTTTGACCAACGCTATAGAGAATGACTATGGCTCATTTCATTAATACTCTACCCTTTGCATGGGCTTTCCTCTTTTATATGCGATGTAGATTTATCCTTTTCTATGACACCTCCCTTGTTCTCCTTCTTGGCAACTTCTTGATCAATCAATTTGGCTACTGTAGGTCTTTGACCACTCCCTCTACCTTTGAACTACATGGTGTTCATTTTTAACCTATGAATTTGAATGTTGGTGAATTCCTTTTAATGCATGGGTTCCTTCTATCTAATGCTACTTTAAAAATGTGGATCTTGCCATTCAAATATATAGCTATTGCAAGAGCTTCTTCTAGTCCTTTAGTTCACTCAAGAATTTCTTTGGCCTAGTACACTTGCATGAAACCATACATTTTCCATGGTAAACCATATATAATTGAGAAGCTTTCTACATAAGATCAGCTATTTTTTCTTTTTTCAAGTTGTTCCTTCATGTAGATATGTTCTCGCTTATCAGATGCATGATCCATCAGAGTCTCACGAGCCCATTCCTAGGCACCTTGTAGATTATCATAATTAGGCTAGTAGAAGCAAAAATTATCTACAAGTTCCCTCCTTATGACCAATTCTTCAAGGAAAGCATTTGAAAATTTGGGATAAGCTTTCCTAAATGCATAAGCCTCTAAAGCACATCTTTGTGAAGAAATATGGCCATAATGCAAATAAGGAGATAGTCCAAATAAACCAGTTGGCTTTGAAGGATCATTCTGATCATCAAAATAGTTTTTTACTTGGTTTTCAAAAGTCCATTCTTTTTCTCAAGTAAAACCTCCTTAGCTGCATCTTCTCCAAGTTCACACCAATAAAATTTAGGAACTTTTGCTCCCTTCTTGAGAACATTATTAAGTAGAGTATCCCAATCTATGTCCACAAGTGGCTTAGAGCACCATTTCTTATTGGGTCCTTTGACATCAAGAAATTGTACAAGGAACTCTAGAAGCTACTTTTGGATCTTTTCTCTTATGGTACATGCACCATACTCTAGTTTGTCAGATGCTTTTCATATTGGCACAACATTGTGGGCATCTACCTCATGAATAGTAATACCCTCAGGTATTCTTTTGAAAATGGTTTCCCTCCATACTTGACCTATAGGTAAAGATGAGAAATCCATGACCAAAAGAGAAGCACCAAATCTTTGCGAAAAATTGGGAATGTTCTCCTCTACTTTGCCCTAGATTCTCCATTTTAATAATTTTTTAGGCCATTTTTTTGAATTTAGTAGCTTGCCTCCAAGGTACTGCCAACTGGAAAGAAGCCGTGAATTCTAGCTCTAACTTATATTATTATGTTCTCTATCAGAGATTAAATTTAACCCATCATTCTAGTCAAAAAGTCCATTTTCAATGCTCCCATTCCTATGACTGACATCATCTTTTTAACATCCTCATCAAAGATAGGGTGATCTGCCTTGTATACAATCCATGAGATCATTGCTTTCCTAAAAACCATGTAGTTGTAACCCAAACAATAGATTTTGATGAAGGTCCTCAACCCTTGATGCTTGTACCCTCTCTTGACAAGTCAAACCTTTAGTTTGATATTCATTTCTTGGACAAATGTACACATTCTAATTATTCTTTCCTATAATTTGATCTCTAAACAAAAATTGGCATGTTCATCTCTCTCCCCATCACCAATGCTAACTTAAAACATTGTTAGATCAAGACATTCTAACAAAAAAAATCCATTCTAATTCCTTTTTAAATTATCTTGAAAATCCAACAACACCCTATCACTCTGATAAGATTAGTCGTGCCCCAAAGTGGGTCTGGCTAAAAAAAAATCATTTTCAAACAACTGAATCATAAAATTAATCTTCAAAACATCTTGAACTGATTAAAATCAAATGTGACCACTGAACAATCATTTACGAGTCATTTTATCACTCTTTTACAAACTATCAATTTTGAGTTAGGAGGTCCTTTGACTGGCCTTAAAAACTGACACAAACATCTAACCAAGCTATTAAAAATAGCACACTGATTCTTTTTTCCACATACTTTTACCCTTTTGAATCTTTTCTCATGATGAATTCTAAGTCAAAATATATTGACCATCAAAGTTAACCTCTTCGAATTGCCTACATGAAAACATGTTAGAAAATAATAAATTTCATTCAGATTTGGCTTTGAAAACTGTTTAAATTGACACTTGGGAAAATGAAACTTGGGGCATTGTTTTACTATCATGAGGAAAACATAAATCTATGATTAGGGCTCATGATGAATAATTGGGTGCAAATGGCGAGCAGTCAAAGTGGGCTACTCAAAATTTGCAGACTAGAAACACTAACATAAAACATTTTTTGGAAACGAAATGCACCTAGAAAAGTGTGTAGATGGATTTGTCAAAAAATTCAAACTAGCACACTTGGAGTATTTTTGGAGTAAAAAATAGTGGTACAATCCATTCAATCTCACCAATCATGGATTTGGAGATATGACATCATGAACAGGGGTTCCAACAAATGTGCATCTTTTGACACCAGCAAAACTTTATAAATTGAAAACATAATCTTGTTTGAAAATTGATCAAATAGATTTGTCATAAGCTCAAATTTGAAACATAGCAAATATCTGACCTCAAAAATGCAATACAAAAGGAATTTTCTCATTTTGGTCAATTGGAATTATGAACATTTTGCAAATGCATGAAAACAATGGTAGGTCATAAACAAATAGATTCGAAACCTAATCAAACGGATTCAAAATCACTTGAAACTTGGAACATAGGTTCTTTTATATGCATATTAAATATTCCCAACACTTAAAGTCATAAAAAATTTATGGGTTAAAGATATTCAACGGAAAACTGGGCCTCCTATCACTGTTTGAAACTTAAGCAAAAATTCAGAATTGACAAGTGCTCAAAACAAGACTTCACGAAATGGCTTGAAAAGTTAATTTATCCTCATGGAACACACAAACATGCTAAATGAAATTTTTTAGAAACATTAAACACCTCATGGGACTCAAAGGTACAGCCAGGTACATATGCATCAAAAAGCATTTATAGGGCTTAATTTCTCAATGATACTCAAAATTGGGGCTACAATTTTGAGCACCAACAATATGGATGGAATGGATGGGATAACCAAGAACAATGACATATGAAAGAACGATAGAAGTATGTTGGAGTATGGATGGAGGATAGAGGAAATGAATCTAATAAGGATGAGGGATACAAGATATGGATAGGGTGTCAAGATCAAATATTTGAAAGGATGGGTGGAGTATGTAGGATAATGGATGGATATGAAAGGTGAGCATGAATAGATGAAAGGAATAGGATAGTCAAGATCAAAGATGGAAATTATGATGGATGATAGATTGAACTATGAAAGGTATGTAAGGCAATGTGATATGGATTAAGCTTACCCCTAGTGTAGAGTGTAAGTGGAAGAGGAAAAGTGAATAGATGGATAAGTGGACTTGAAAGATACTAAATATAAAGGGAGAACTTACAAATCTAGATATATGGATGGTATCCCTTGAATATTATTTCTCATTCTTTATTATTTTTAAGGAATTTTTACTATTTTCTCACAGATGTTAGTAGGATAGTGAAAAGTATGATGAAATGGTTTGGGAAATGGAGGACAAGGACTTATGAAAAAGTTTGGAGTAAGGAGGTGAAATGGTTGGGTGGAAGACATGGTTGATGGATGCTAGGTTGGAAGACATGTTAATGAATGGATGAAAGAGGTGGAAATATCTCCATTGACACACACCATGAAGGGTGATGAAAAGGAGAATGTTTTGGAGGATATGTAGGGGAAAGTTTGAATGTTGGGATATAGGAACCCAAAATGGATGAAGGAGATGATGGATTCAAGATGGTCGTTTTGGGTATATAAGAACCGAAAATGGATTTGGAAAATGGAAACTTTGATGATTTATGAATGAGGGAAGCCTTTGAATTAGCAAGATCGGATTTCATTTTGAAGTTTTCTTTGAGATTCATTGCTTCATTAAGTAGCTTTGGAATTCACATAATTTTTGCACTTTTTATTTTTAGCCTTTCTAGTATTCTAATTTTTTCTTGCCTTTGGATCACATTTTTCTTTTTTTGAACATGTCTTTTAGAGGTGACATGTTGATCCTTGGATTTTTGTGGATATTTAGCTTGATTCATTTTATCTTTGGTATCCAATTTTCTTCCATTGGCCATGATACAGGTGTATGAGGAGAAATGGGATGGAGAGCTTATGGATGGTGAACATTGGAATGAATTCAAGGATGTGTTCCTTTGCTAATCTTGATTAAGAGCATGAGGGGATGAAGTAGAAAACATGGATATTATGGATGGATGTATGTAAGGGTCCAAAATGGATGGAAGGGATGAGAGGCTTGACTTTGCAACATAAGGACCCAAAATGGATGGAAATGAGAAAGGAGTGGGAATATGGATATAAGGTCCCAAAATGGACTTAGAATATGGATGATGGTAAAATTTAGGTTTGGATGGAGTAATTTTGGATTTGGAAGGAGTGAAAGGTGTAGCAACATCTTTAGACATTATTTTTTCAATGGGATACTTATCATTTTCAATACAAGATGTGAGTCTATGTATATGGGGTTCATGAGTGGATTAGATAGGTATGATAGGGTCATGTGAAGGATTAGGATCATGAGGGGATTATGAGGGATAATAGGATCTAGAGATGGATTTAGATCATGAAATGCAAATGAAGGGGTACTTTGATCTTGACTTAAAAGAGGATCATGTAGTGGGATCATCTAGTGGGATAGGATCATATAATAATGTGGCTGAAATGGAATGTTTTGATCTTGATAGGGAGGAGAGCTAGTGGATTTCGTAGAAGGAATATCTTCATGAGATGGAGAATCTATGGATATTAACTCTTGAGACATAATGGAATTAGTAGTGTGCATAGTTCATGGAATGTCTTGATCTTGCTTATGAAGGGGATCATGAGGTGGACTAAGAGGGATACATGGATCTTGAGGGATAAGGGAATAATGGGATGGAGAAATGATTAGATCTAGAGGAGAAAAGGAATCCATAATGGCATGCTTTGGAGGAAGGACTTGAGATGGAATTGGGTGTATGACTTTGGGTGATTGGATCACTTTATTTTTGTTTTTATACTTAGACAAGGTTTCTATTGAGATAAACCTATTACAAGGTGGGGATGATGTTGATTTTGGAGGATTAAGATTGTGTGAAGGTGGAGGTATGGGTAGGAATTGGGATGATGGTTTTGGACATTAAGCTCAAAGTGTGGGGAATTACATTGAGGATTTGGGTTGGTTGGATGGAACATAAGGATTATGGTCTTCAAAACTTGGGGGAATAGGACATATGTCTTGGAAAGTAGATTTTTTCTTTTGATTTGCTAGGCTCACAATAGAATTCTTGAGTTCCTCAATTTCTTTGGCAATGAAATTTTTGTTTGAGGAATTGTGTGGACTATTAATGGAATTGTATGTGGTTGAAAGATAATAAGGTGGATTTTCCTTGTCAAAGATAAAAGAACAATGAACATGAGATAGATTAAAATTAGATATGAAGTTATGAGGATTGAATTGATGTGGGGTTTGTACTAGAGGTGTGACTCCATATTTCCTTCGAAGGTCCCCAACCATTTGGTTAAGCCAATTTTTATCCATGGAACTTATATGAGGGGTGATGAAATATTTTATGATGGATGAAGTATGACCTTAGGACTAGGAGAAATTTTAAAAGTTGTGTTTGATTTGATTTGATTTGATATTGCATGAAATTTTGAGATAACATTGATAAGATTTTGATCATTAAAGATAACTCATATTAAAGTCTAAGGATTATGATAGTGCTCCTATGTCCAAAGTGAAATATTTTATGAAAATTGAATTAGAAGAATATTTGAATAGATGAAGAAAGATTGATTGATTTTGGATTGAAGATGTAAATAGATTTGACTTAGGAATTGATTAGAAAAGAATGAATTTGACAAGGGATTGGATTAATAATCATGAGGATGAATAATTAAATGGGGGAATTGGATCTTGATCTGGATTATGAATCATGACTAGGATGAAGATTATAAATTTGATTCAATGATTAGGAAAATGATTAAATGATTAGGAGGTTTGAGATTGATTAAGATTTTGAGGAATGATTTGAATGATTAAGATAAGAGATGCATGATGGTGATAAATTTTTTGGATAGAAGGAGTGGCATGGAATTGATGTACACAACTTGACTAAGAGGAATTAAAACAAGATCTTGTTGTTTTTTAGATTTTCAGATTTTTTTGAATTTTGAAATTTAATGATGTTTTTGGATTTTTTGTAAACATAACATGCAAAAGCATATAATAAAATATCTACAAGAAAAATTAAGATGGTGCATCCCCTTCAAATGGGGAGGTTTTTGAATTCTTAGCATGTCAAACACACCAACAAACCTATAAGGTTTTGACTAGGATATACAAGCTTAGCTAGGGGTGTCCTTGATATATGCAAGGTACATGAGGCCCAAATCTATAGATGAAAGAAAATAATACCACACAACTGGGAGGAGAAGGTAACCCAAATCTCCACCTTCACTTCGCAAAGGTATAAAGTTCTTTGGGGCTTAGCTAAGAGTGATACAATTTTACTTCCAAGAGAGCTATCTTTTGATTCACCTCTCGATATTTATACTCCAATAGAATGCTATAGTTGAGGTCATTCCAAGGGGTGATGAAATCCACAAGAAGGCCTCCTAAAGAATGTAAAATTATTTCTTGTGTGTTGGTGCTTGAAAATGTTGTAGGTTTCCAATTATCCCGATGAGAATATGGTATATCTAGGGGCAAGTAACTCCAATTTTCAACATACTATTTCAGACACCAGACCAACTATAAGGCTTGACCCTTCTTCTACTTTAGGCTCTGCAAGACCTAGGTGGGTAGACCTCAAATTCAATTGATATCATACCAGTTCAAAATATATCTTTGAATCTATTTAGCAAATGAAAACCCCTAAATCTCCTAATGAATTATGCAGTAGCAAAGAAGTGCAGTGGTAAATTACAACTCTATGGAATGCACAAGCTAAGTGAGGGTTAAACTGTTCTAGCTCTTCAACATAAAATATAAAGATGATTTGAATTTGATTTTGATTTTATGTGGGTGGGGAAAGTGGATGAAAACCAAGTATAGACAAAAAACTAATGATCCTATAGCTGATCAGTGTCTGATCCATTGGGCAATTCATGAATCTCCCTCGTGCATTTTGGATATCTGATACTTATTCATGTATTCAGATATATGATCTATCCATTCACCTTGTAAATAGATATCAATGTTCAACTTAAATCTCATTCTTACCTGATATCCTCCTCAATAAAACTACAACCCTATTGAATCTCTGAAGAATTTACATAATTCCTTGAGTTACAAGCAACAATGAAGCAACATACAACCTAAAGGGACTGCAACTATGACCTAGGCTATCTGTTAAAGACCATAAAACATCACAGCTCAACCAAGAAAGGAGACAAGATTTAAATTGAAACAAAACACTTGTTGTTCCTTGTATTTATTTCCTTGAAATAATACATTCAAATGCATGAAATTGACTCACAAGGAACCTAATAAATTAGACTGTTCAATGAACAAATGCTATCATACAAGAGAGAAAATGGCGAGAATGAGAAATTGATTGGATGGGAAGGGAGTATCACAACCAAAGCAAAGATTCATTTTTTGGAACCAACACATCCCAAATCTTCCATTTAGAATTCATCAATTCCAGGGCAAGTTCTACTAAATGCCTTCATTCCAGAGAAACTTTCCAATATTTTCCAACCTCTACAAAAGAGAAGAGAAAAGTATAAATAGAAAGGAAGCAATTCTAAGATTAATTATGCAAATGATATGTGTCCCTTCAGAATTCCTTCCCAAGAAGATCGAAAAAGCCTCTTTCTACCTTCTCTCTATAACTGCACATCAAATCCCATCATTTGGCCTCTACAAGGCATAAAGAATCTCAGATATTTTGATTGGAAGAAATAACTGATTTCTGATATCAAAATTGAACACAAAGTAAAAGTAAAAAATCAGTTGAAAATGGCCTCAAGAATGCAAAATAATCATTTCTAGCTTATCTTTACCACATTTAGGCTTCAAAAGGTCTTCAAATCTGCTCTTTAACAAACTCTGATGCTCAATGATCAAATTTGCCTGTTCTGCTACCAATGCCCTAGGAATAAAAAATTGGCTTATATCTCAAATTGATGGATACTTGTGCACAAACTAACTTTATAAATGAAAAAATCAGCTCTTCTCGGTTCTAATGGTATATTGGAGTTCCAATTTTCAATAAAAAATGCTCAGGTTATGGTCCTCTAAAGTTTCAGGCTCACATTCACAGGTTTGCACACATTTTGCAAAAATTTAAACTTTTCATAAACTTCAAGCTATATTAAAGTTTAGACATGATTTAAATGACCTACACATTTAGAAACTAATAAAATATTAAAATTTATGTTTTCTCAAATTTTTTCCACCATTCTCCATTCGGGTCAAACTTAGTTTGACCATCTCGCCACATGTCATCATGTGATTGGCTTAGGCTTATACAATTGGGTGCCACATCATTGCCTTCTCATCATGCCACATCATACTCACTATGTTGCTATACTAATGGGTAAGCAACTTCTTCTTAGTGACATAGCGATGGCCCTCTGATCTGCCATGTGGCTCGATCTTGCACATCTGAGATATCTATCTACCACATCATGATCTACCTTGGAAATTGTGTCACGTGGAACCTTGTGATTGGGCTGAAAATTTGCATCATCACTAACTCATCCTATCGGCTACCACTTGTCGCATTTTGGTGCATACAGATCTACAGGCGGGACCCACGTTGCATTTTACCTTGGCTTTTACTTTCACTAGGTTTCAAAGGTTTTTCAGTGACTTGCTATGTCGCTAGTTGGAAAACCTGAGATTTTTTGGCATGCGAGGTAGCAACTAGCCAGATTTTCTAACTTTGTTGGCAGCTCATTCCTACTGATGTCATCAAATCATACATGCATTTGCGTTCAAAATTTTGGCTTTGACTAAATCCATCTGGCCGACCATGGGCTAAGGTCCACTACATCCTTCACGCCTTTCAAAAGGTAGTCTCTTTTAAGAAATCTCATTGTTTGTGTGTTGTATTTAAAAGACTAAATGGATTCTTATCCCATGAATGTGGGATTAAACATTTCAAATGTGCTACTATCGACTTCCTTTTTTATTCCTCACGTCTGGGTTCTCTTCTTAGGCTTCCACGCAGGGCTCTTCTTAACAAGGCATGGATGACCTTGGATGGTTCCCCATTTAAAATGCTACATTTTCCTTTAAATATGCTAGCTCTGAATGTTTTTGTTCTTTTAAAAAAAAAAAAAAAAACTTGTGGCTTTGACCTTGCTTGCATGGATCTCCTGCTACCTAGGAAATCTCTCTGCATGAGTTGCCTTTAATCAAGACTGATGTTTCCTTTTTTTGTTGGGAGTGGAAGCCTTTTAGAAAGCTACAACTCCATTCCTTTTAATTTATTTTCCAACTGCTCTATTTCAAAACTAATTCCTCAAGCCGCTATGGGTTTCTTTTTCATCGTGTGGATTGTCTTGTTTCTTGTTGCACTTTCTCTTTCAAAAAAAGGGAACTTTTTCTCTTGGACATGTATGGAGCTTCTATTCAAGCCATCCCCCTTTTAAAATTGCTACCCCTACCTTCAACTAGAGGCTTTTGCTTTTGACTGCACTTTCTTATGTCTAATCTTCCTATCATGCCTTTTCATGTGTCTTTCTGCAGGATTGGTTTGAAAACCACTGACTCTATCCTGTGTGTGTTGGCATGGAGTGTTTAAACTTTGAAAATTATCCCTTTTATACATTGCATGGGATGCCTAATCTTTAATGCTAGCTTCTTCTAATTTTGGGTGGCTTCATTCTTTAAAGTCATCTCCTCTTTTCAAGTAGGTGCTTGCTCTTTTATGTTGATGTGGACTGTGAATTCTTCTTATCCTACTGGCAGCATGGGCTTTATCTATTACTTGATGCATGGGTTCATTGTTCTTTGGTTGCATGATCCTCTAATTTTTCTTATCACTATTGGGTCTCATGTTTCTTCCTTTCTTCTATGCCTTTCTTTTTCCTACATGCTTCCTTTTGTAACCTTCATTCTCCCCTGAATTAGAACCATACATATATTTTACTACTTCTATTTTTCAAATTGGGTTGTGTACAACATCAACCTTGAAGGACTTAATATCATCATCAACGTAACTTTCTCTTGAAAAGGATCTCCTCAATTCTATCATCACATTCAATATGAGACTGTAAAATAGTGACCATGCGATGAACATTAGAGCACCTTTCTAAATAAACTGGCAAAGGATGTCTATGATCCAATCTCCCTGGTCCATATTCAGTTCCTTCTAATGGATAAGCTATCTAGCTATTCCTTCTCCTCTGAGAATAATCAAGACTGCGATCAACATCATCCCTATTGTATTTATGATATTCAGTTCTTTTTAGTTCTGAACCTTCATGATGACCATGCTTTTTGCTAGGGTGACTAACCAGCAAGCCGGTCAAAGAATCTCAATCATTTCTTGATCGTCTAGGTCCATAATCCTTCCTTTTTGACACATTAGGTGCATGAGCATCCCTCCTATTTGAACCCTCAACCATGGAATGCATGTCGTGTTCAGTCTTCCTTCTTAGTTCAATATTCTCATGTAGACTGCTCATGAGCTACCTATGGAGAAACCATGGGCATTAAAAGACGTGAGTTGCCTTTCTTTTAAATTAGCTTCCTTGCCTACTATTGGGCTCCTTCTTGTCTTCAATCTATGGGTTCTCCTCCTTAGTTTTAATGTTCTTCCTCATATGGCATCGATAACCCAAAGTTTGCAAATGAATCAACTTCTTTATATTTAGGAAGGATCACACTAATCACAATCTATTTGAGGTCTATAACACATAAGTCTATACCATCTATAGGATATTCAACTAGTCAAATTACTAGTCGAATTAGTCTTTAATTGAACAAGTTTACATCTATACTTAGTGTCACATTTTATAGATAAGTACTAGATTTTATAGATCACTTGTATTTCTTGAATAGATTGCATTTATAGATCGTCCACCATCACGTTTCATATCTCATATAATCAAGTGAAATTAGTCAGGCTCCAAAGTGGGTTTGACTAAAACAAATTTCATTTCCAAAAAATTGAGCTCTCAAATTGACCTACTAAACATCTCAAACTGATTAGAATCAACTTTGATCATTGAACCATCAATTGAAACTCATTTTACCACTGATCTACAAACTATCATTTTCATGCTAGGAGGTCCTTTGACCGGCATTAAAAACTGACCCAAAACCTCTGACTAGGCTTTGAAAATTGGCACACTAACTCTTTGTTCTTCATTCTTACATCATATCAAATCTCATCTCATGAAGAATTCTCAGTCAAAAGATATTCACTGTCAAAGTTTCCTTCTTGGAATTACCTGCAAGTAAACATGTCAGAAAACACAAATTGGGTTTGGATTTGGCTTTGAAAACTAAGTAAACTAACACTTTGGGAAATGAAACTTGGGGCGTTGGTTCATTTTCATGAGGACAGTATGGATCTATGATTTGGGCTTATCAAAAATAATAGGGCACAAATGGTAATTAGTCAAAGTAGGCTACTCAGAATTGATGACTGGAAATAATGGCAAAAAAATATTTTTTGCAAATGGAATTGACCTGGGAAATTGTCCAAATGGATTCATCATGACTTGAAAATTGGCACACTTAAATTATTTTTAGAGTAAAACACATTGGTACAATCCATTTTATCTCACCTATCACAAATTAGGAGTTATGATGTCATGAACAGGGACACCAAACAATCTACACTTTATGACACCAGTAAAAAGATAGAAATTCAGTTTGGAATCACATTTGAAAACTGATCAAACAGATTCGTCATAAGCTGAAAATTGAAACATAACAAGTCTCTGACATCTACAATTCAAAAAAAAAGGAATTTTCACATTTTGATCAACTGGGAAAAATTTATAACTCATCAAATAGGGAATCCCAAAATTTAGAAATAATTGTGAAGGCATGAAAATAATGGCTGACCAACTTTGAGGGATTCAAAACCTAGACAAATGGACTCAAAATGACTCAAAATCTAAAACATAAGTTCTCAAGTATGGACACTAGATACTCCCCAAAGTGGTGGGTCATGACACATTACTGGGTGTGAGATATTGACTTACAAACATAGCCTCCAGTCATTGTTCAACATAGGTGAAAATGTAGATTTCACAAATGCTTGAAATGGGACTTCATGAACTCATTCAGAATGGCAATTTAACGTCATGGAACATGTAGACACACTAAATGAAATTTATTAACAACATTGAACACCTTACGGGGCTCAAAGGTACAACCAGGTACATAGGCATCAAAAAGTGTTTATAGGGCTCAATTTCTCAATGCTACTCAAAATTGGGAAGTCAATTTTGAGTCCCAACATTGTCTACTCAAGATCACCTGAAGGCATGAGAGCAAAGAATACATAAGCGGTCTTGGGTTAAAAGACACTTGTTCTTGTTAGAAATATAAGAGGAGTAAATGAGAGGGGAGGGGTGAATTAGTTACTACTAAAATATATCCCAAATCCCTTAGCTGTTAGTCCAAATTATAAACTAAAACTAAATATTGTTGGTGTTTGGTAAACATATATAAAATACTGTAACTCGTTAAATCTTGAATGTGTTAACTTTGCAGATCTTAAGATATTGTCAGTGATTAGTTAATCTTAATTACAAGGATGAAATAAATAACATGAACACATATAACACCAATATTTAATGTCGAAACCCAATATGGTAAATGTAAGAATTTTCCTTAGGGAAAAATTCACCCAAGACCAAGGAACTCAAACATAAGCACAATAGTAGAGCAAAGAGAGAGTATGATTAGAATGATGATATATTCATTCAATATGCCATATGAAAGTACACTAGGAGTGCCTATATATAAAGGCCTCTGGAGAGCTTCTAGACTGCATAGAAGTCAGCAACATGATAAGTCATACAACTAGACACATGTCAACTAGATATGGATTATCCTCCATTAAGCACAAAATTAAGTTCAATGATGAGAGGATAAGCCTACAATAGTATAGCATACAAATTAATGTTGTAGACAACATGTGTTGAATTAGAGTTGCGTACTTCTGTGTTTTCAGTATGACAACTCATGAGAGTACACAAACTCTTAAGTGTCTCACCTAAATAAATAATAAAATAATACATTAACTTAAGTAAACTTAAGTAAAGTGTAAATAGTAAATAATTATTTACACCAACACCCCCCCTTAAGCACAACTTAGGGGAATGCCTTGAAGCTTATGAAGTCTCAGATGCAATTCATGATGGATCCTAGCTACTAGGCCATGTTAGGTACCCATGTACATAATGAAATGAAATCTCTCATAAAGCAAAGAAAGAGGGAAGACATCATGGGAAAAACCCTTCCCCAAAAAGAGAGATGAAAAACACATATGATGTATGGATAGATGGAGTAGTCAAGACCCCCCATTATGACATACATCTAGTATATACATAAGAGAAAAATGAGAAGAGGAAGACAAATAGAATAGGCTACCCCCCTAAAGAAGAATGCCTGCCTATGACTGCTTTGATAAAGAAGTTGATTGAAGACTGTAGAATGGTGTTCCTCCCCTTAGGAAGAAACAATGCCAAAGGTAAAAATGAGATGCTTTTGATATGTGTGGAAAGAATCTCATAAATGAGTGATGTCTCTAGAACCTACTCAACTAGCTGAAGAACCTATCTCAAAGAACTATCTATCTTCTTAGCTAATGAAGAAGCCCTCTACAACTACTGATCATAACTATCCACAATCACTTCACTTGTGATGATTGATCGTGTAGATAATGAACAAGAGGGTTAGATAGAGCCCTTGTGACAACTGAAGAAGGTACTATTGTATTATGAAGAAGAGGAAAATCATCAATACTATCTCCAAAATCTATCACTAAAGCTAGACTTGGAAGACTGGATGTACCCTACCATGCTAGACCTATCGCTATGGTGATATATGCATGTGGAGTGGACTAATGTAGTGACCTCTCATTGCAACTATCAATAGAACCTTATGTGTCTAAATCTAATGAACCACTATCACTAGTGTCACTATCAATTTCCACATGATATGATGTGTAGAGAGGAGTAGAGGACAAGCTAGGTGAACTTTCCTCAAAGTGTACATCCTTCTCCACAAAAATTTGATGTGTCTTTGGATCCATGAGTCTATATTCCTTTACACCATCTTCATGACCAATAAAATTACAAGGTTGAGGTGATTGTGGCTTACATCCCATGGAGGATGTGTTTGCCTATATAGGACAAATGAAGACTTTGAAGTGTGTCACAATAGGTTTTCTATCACACCATGCCTCAAAAGGAGTCTTTCCATCTAAGGCTAGATGAGGAGACATATTAAGAATGTGAGTGACACTAATAATTGCTTTGACTTCAAGTGATGGATCTAGAGACTTGGCTTCTATCATGCAACTTTCCATAGACTTAAGAGTTTGGATCCTCAATGCTGCGATATCTGTCTTGTGCAAACTTAATGTTGGGGGATTCTAAAGATCAATTCCCTCAAGTCTACAAAATTCTTTAACTCTTTTGTTCACGTATCTGCTCTCATTATCCATTTGAAGAACTTTGATGGCTTTCATCGATTTCTATTCAAAATGAGTCTTGAAGGCTAGAAACTTGTCCAACACTTCATTCTTATGATGAAGAAAGTAGACCCAAGTGTACCTTGAAAAGTCATCAATGAAAGCAAGTATGTAGTGACCTTCGCTAACTGCTGTCATTGCAAAAGAACTTGCTAGTACCATGTGAACCAACTAAAGAACAACTGGTCCTCTTGAAGACTTCCATTTATGTAACTTCTCCTCTAGATGCATATCCACTAAACTTGTTTAACATTCACCTATGGAAAAGTTGATTGTTGGTAGACATTTGACCATTTTGTATGTGCAAAGTTGCTAAAGGTAGTGGAAGGCAAGATGACCATACCATTTATGCCATAATTTGATTTGAGAATTGGATTTTTTTAACAAGGCCTACAAAGGAGAATTGGACACAAAATGGGAGAAAGAGTACAACCTTTTGTCATGATTCACTTTTCCCACTACAACCAAGGAATCATCTTTTAGACTATGTACCTGTACTAAGTTAGGAAGGAACTCAACTCTATGTCCATCTCCAAGGTGAGTGATTTGGTAAATTGATAGGAGATTACAACTTAGGTATGGAACATAGAGAATATTTTGAAACTCTCCATTTTCCATCTCCACATTTCCTTTTCCTTCAACTTCTATTTTGGTATCATCTCCCATGAAGATGTGTGGTACCTTTGACTACTTGGTTGAAGGAAAATCCCCTTTTGAAGAACACATGTGATAGGGGGCACCTAAGTCAAGAATCTATTCCTTTGAAGAATTTAAATTTTCCATGAGTCCTTGCCCTTTGCCCTTTGAATCTGAAGAAGACCCTTTATCCTTATAAGCATTAGGTAGTGGAACATTATGTTTCTTCATGATGTTGGTCAACTAATCAATTTTCTTATGATAACACTCATGTCTTTCATGACCCATTTTCTTGCAATAGGCACACTTTTTCTTCTCCATATTGTTGTCCCCTTTCTTATTGGAATTTGAGGAAGACTTGCCTTGTTGATTTGATTGTGGTGTTGTCTTTTCTACATCCTCTAATTTGTTCTTCCACTTCTTATTCTTACCCTTTCTTTTATTTGAAGATTGACTAGCTAAATTTTGAGAACCCTCATTATTGGCCACCAATGCTTTAGACTTAGGTGAATTGAGAATCCTCATTGATATAAATTTCTTTTCTTTAGTATCCAAAAGATCAACATATTCATCAAAAGAGACTTTCTTATAGGTAGACCCTAATGTAGTCTTTAAGGTGTTATAAGAAGAAACAAATGTGGGATACTTCGATGGTAGCTTTTTATGAATAAGATAGATCAACCTATCATCTTTAATAGGATTTCCACAATTAGTAAGCTTTGTCCTTAGTTCATTTACCTTAATGATGAAATCTTGTATAGAATCAAATGACTTAGGATCTAAGGAGACAAGCTCATCTTCAACTTTGAAAATATCCTCTGTAGACACTTTAACATATAGGTTTTTGAGGGTATCCCAAGCTTCCTTGGATGTAAAAGACTTCTTAATTTGATACATGATGTTTTCATCAACCCCCAAATATATATCACCTAGGGCTTTCATATCCATTGCCACCCAAGCTAAAATATCACTTGCTAATACATGATCACCTACTAGTTTAGGAAGGGTACCATCTACATATTGAGAAACTCCATTATGCATTTAATGATACCACATTTTGATGGGCCATGTAGCATAGTTATGTGGAGTTAATTTTGGAAACTTAAAATTTCTCATAATGCAAAAAATGAAAGAAAATTGCAAAAAAGAAGGAACACAACACCAAGAACACCCCCTCTTTTCACTAAATCAAGAAACCCCCCCAAAATAGATGCTTTTGGCACTTTATAAGTAGTGCAATTACAATGAGCACTTGACAATTTTGGCCTTTGTGAACTTTTGATTTTACTTGTTACAACCTCTTGAATAATTAGAAATCTGGAACTTTACAATGTAGAACAATTTGAATTAATACAAAGCAAAGAAAGGGCCTATTTCTAAAAGTGACACTTTTATCCACACAACCCTATAATCTAATTGTAAATCTGGAAAGTAGATGAAAAATAATGCACTTTGAAAAAAAATGAAACCTATTTTCATGTCTAGATAAGCTTGTATAGAGCATTTGAATTTAAAAAATGCAAGATTGAATAGGTATAGTTGCCAAAAGATGTAACTTCTGAAAAATCCATGCACCAAAACCAAAAAGAAGTTTAAGAAATTCTACCCAATTTCAAAACTAATTACACCTAATTTTGAGTCTAGATGACTGAGATATGGCCTCCCAAATTTAGACTGCAACATAAAAATCAATCTGAAGAAGGGTTGCATTAGCAAAAGACAAGATTAAATTTGGCGATCATATGACTGTCTTAGCAATTCAAAATTTCCCTTGAATGAGGTTGGATGGCCATCAAATTTAGGCTCAAGAACTGGATGACATCATTGATTATCAAGCCCATGATGATGTCAACATAACATCAACTTACATCAGGATTGTACAAAATTGTATAGTCTTGTATAATAGGGGTACAAAATTGTACAAAAATAGCTGACTATGCAAGCTTGCATGATGTGACAACTATCCTAGTGACTATGCTGATTTCCATGTGGTAAGTTCTCCTTGGTCCACATGTCTTTGGATATGACACTGTGTGTCTCTATGGATATGCTAATTGGGATGAGTTTGTCATTTTGTTGGCAGGCAGTATGATGACTAGGCTACTTATGTGTTCCTAACTTGGTGACTGCTATACATGTGTCAGGGTAGATTTCTTCCATGTGGAGATAGGTTCTACATACACTTCATGTGCTAGAAGCTTGCTTCATGTCACTGGAACATTTTGCGAGTGCTGAACAGAGACTGGGAAAATGATTTCCATTGTCAAGTTTTGGCTACCACTACTAGGAATTCCTTGTAAAATCCCACATTCGTGGGTTAATTTATTACAAAGTGATTTATAAACAAAACTCTACCTAGCTTAAATAAAAGAATTGTCACCAATGTAGTGGGCACGAAGGTATACTGCCTTAGTCAGAATTAATGCTAGATAAACTTGCTTTGAGGAATTGTTCAGTCTAATTGTAATGCTAGGTAAATTGATGCCCACTAATTATGATGCCTCAATGCTCACTAATAAAAATTGGAATATTTCTTGAAATAGAAAACAAATATTTCTCCTTGTAGGGTTGGGGTGTGACTACCCAGTTCTGCAAAAAAAAATTCCGTACTAGCCCAACTGGGCAAAATAATTTTTCAAAAAATAAAATTTGAAATATAAATTATAGAGATTAAATTAAAAATTAGATCTTAACATAGATTTAATAGATTGAATAGATCATACCAGGTTTGCAAATTGATGCCTTCATGTGTCAATTTACAAATATTTTTTTGTCATGATTAACTTTAGCCCAACATAGCCAAATTTATAGTTGATCTTCATCGAATTGATGTTTCAAACAAAATGGCAAGGTCAAATCTAGCTCTAGATGCTCTCAATTTCAATAGATTCTTTGGATTTAGGGCACGGTGCTGAAGCAACTATGGTCTCAAATGGCTAGTGATGAGAATCTCCCCAAGCTCTGATACCATGTAAGAATTTGTCTTAGGGTAGAATTCATCCAAGAACAAGGAACTCAAACATAAGCATAATAGTAGACCAAAGAGAGAGTATGATCAGAATGATGATATATTCATTCAATATGCCATATGAAAGTACACTAGGAGTGCATGTATGTAAAGGCCTCTAGAGAGCTTCTAGAATGCATAGAAGTTAGCAACATGATAAGTCATACAACTAGGCACATGTCCACTAGATATGGGTTATCCTCCATTAAGCACAGAAGTAAGTGTGATGATGAGAGTATAAGCCTACAATAGTGTAGCACAAAAATTAATGTTGTAGACAACATGTGCTAAAAAGGGAGTGCAAAAAATTGTGTTGTCTACATGACAACTTAGTGAATGATGCAAACTCTAGTGTTGTAGACACCATGTGTTGAATTAGAGTTGTGTACTTCTATGTTGTCAACATGAAAACTCATGAGAGTACAAAAAATCTTAAGTGTCTCACCTAAATAAATAATAAAATAATAAAATAATGCATGAACCTATGTAAACTTAAGTAAAGTGTAAATAGTAAATACTTATTTATACCAACAGAAAAAACCACCAATTGTATCTAGTTATTATTTTTCACTCTTCTGAAGTGAGACTTATTAGGATTCAACCCTATTAAAGGTTACAAAACACATTGTTAGGTGTTACCCTGTTAAAAGATTTAATCACCCTATTAAGAGTGGCCTTGTAAAAGGTCCTAAAACAATTCAGTGGAATTGCCACCTCATTAGAGGATTTTACAAATGGCTGTTAAACCAGCTCTATTAAGAGATTTTAGATCACTACTACAATGGTTAGATAGTAACAATGAAATGGCCTGATTGAGATGCAACTAAATTGCTGATTACATATTTCTGTTCTAGTTTATACTTGATCCTTCCTGATCACTTTTTCTTCCTCCTTTTACCTCATGAAATTTATTCACTCTTCTTGCATTGTTTTGAAATCACAACTTGACCTTTTACTTATACCTTCTAGATTGTCAAGTTGGTTCAAATACAAATTAGAATAACCAATATTCATTACCATAGTTAGCTAGAATTAATAGGTAAAATAATTAAGCTTCATATGCCAAAATAAGAAAATCCTTCATGAGCCAACCTAGCTTAGTAGAAACTAACTCAGAAGCAATTTCCTATGTTAACCAATAGAATCTTGGTTAACACTATGAACTTGATAAAATCCTTTGGTAACTAAGTGAACTCAATTAATACTAACTCTATTCAACTTTTCTTCATTAACTGGGTGAGCTTGGTTAACACTCTTTTCCTCCATAAATTAATTTGATGCCTGAGTGAGCTTGATAGACATTGTCTTTACGCAAAGAAAACTTAGGAACAATCAATAGATAAGAAAAATTGTCTTCACTAACCAAGTGAGCTCAGCATGCATTGATTGTCAACTAATATGATATTTGTGTAACATCAAAGATAACACACAATTAATCAATTGTATCCAATAATATCCATCTTTGGCATTAATGGCAACACAACATGTCATAGCACAATCAAATTTTGAAGATAACACTCCTTTTGTCAGAAAGCTTCTCCCTCTTTGATTTCACATACAAAACTTCTCATACATTGTAGTATCCTCCCTTTGTGAAGGAACTACTTAACTTCATCCTCTTGGAATGTCAAAATTTTAGAAAGATATGACAGTAAAATTCTCCCTCTTTGACAACACATCCCAAAGAAAATTTTGATTAGTATTAATGTACCTTGAGTACTGATTCATCTGCAATATGTCCTTGTTAATACTGCATCAACTGAATGATCTTCAACTTAGTTCCTGTTGATGCATCACTAAACTCTATTTAGTGAGATTTAGATAAGGGAATAACCCCTAGCTTGCCTCTTAGATAAAAAAATGCATCCTTAGCTAATGGCTTGGTGAATATATCTACAATCTATTCTTTTGTATTCACATATTCCAATCTAACTTCTTTATCTTGTACTAATTCTTTTTAACAATGATATTTTATAGCAATGTGCTTTATTTTGGAATGCATCATTGGATTCTTTGATACATCTATTGCACTAGTGTTATCACAATATATAACTAATGATTCTTTGATTTCAACATTCATTCCTTCCAACGATTGTTTGAACCAAACAATGTTAGAGCAATTTACTACTGCTACCACATATTTTTCTTTTGTTGTGGATTGAGATGTGTAGTTTTTCTTCTTGCTTGTCCAAGATACTAGCCTTTTACCAAGAAAGAATGCTCGACCACTAGTGTTTTTTTCATCATCAAGATTTCCTACCCAATTAGCATCAATAAACACCTTTAAGTCAAGATTGCCTCCAAGTTTGTAACATAAGCCATAATCTTCAATTCCATTCAGATATCTCATGATTCTTTTGATTTTTATCATGTGGTTTTGTCTAGGTTTCAATAAGAATTTTTCCACTATTCCAACTACTAAGGTAATGGCAGGCCTTGTATGTACTACATACTATAATTTTCTAATCATTGATCTATATAAGGTCTAATCTACTTCTTTGGAGTCATCATCTTCCAACTAGATTTGAATCTTCCATTCCAAACTTCTTGAGTATCTCCTTGATATACTTAGATTGAGTGATGTAGATACCATTTTTGTTCTACCAAATCTATAATCCAATAAAGAATTTTATCTCACCAAACATGGACATCTCAAATTCTTTCCTCATTTTTTCTAAAAATGCTTTGCATAAGTCATCATTTCCTATGGATAGAGTATCATCGGAAAATATCTCTCCCAATACAATCTTGTTATCCGGTCTTTCCTTAATATACAAACTATCATTATCATTTGTTCTTTGAAAACCAATCTGAATCAAATAGTTATGTAGTCTTTTATACTAGGCTCTAGGAGCTTGTTTGAGACCATATTGAGCTTTGTGTAATTTTTAGACCATGTCTCTTTTTTTAGGATCTATAAAACATTATGGCTATTCAATGTATACTTCCTCATCAAGAATTTCATTTAGGAATGCATATTTGACATCCATTTGATATACTTTGAATCCTCTATGAGTTGCATATGCAAGTAGAGTCCTAACACCTTGTAATCTTGCAATAGGGGAAAAATTTTCACCATAATCAATACCTTATTCTTGAGAGTAGCCTTTACATACCAATGTTACTTTATTTCTTCATTCAATTTATTTCTGAATATCCATTTTGTACCAATCACGTTTTTATCCTTAAGCTTAGGGACAAGAGTCCACATTTTGTTCTTTTCTATATGTTCTATTTCTTCATTCATTACCTCAATCCAACTTTCATTTTCCAGAGCATCCTTAACACTTCTACTTCAAATTCAACAAGTAAACATGTACCTTTTAATTTGATTATTGTCATTATTCCATCTGATTTGTCTCCAATAATATGATTAGGTGCATGATGCCTTCTAACATATTTGGCCAATGTAGGTTCTTTGGCTTTTGAATAAATTCCACTATCTTCATTTTGAATCTCAACTTCAGGCTTAGGTCCTTTAGACTTAGTTTGAACTAGCTCAGTAGCCTCTAAATGTGACTCAAGTCCCTGTGACTTGGTTTGCACTTCCTACAACTTGGTAATTGTTGGAGATATGGGGAGCTTGGGAGATGAAGTCTCCTTTCTATCAAATATGTTTTGAAATGTATTAGGTTCATAGTAAACAAATCTTCTATAATCCTCTAGCTCATTTTTTCTTTATTCTTCACTCTTTTCTACAAACTCATCAATTCTTACATGCGCACTTTTTATGATCTTGTGATTAGACAAATTCAAACATTTATATCCTTTACTTCTATTATAATATGCTAGAAATATACCTTCATCACCTTTACATCAAATTTTCCTTTTCTAGATTCTTTCAAGATATAACACTTGCTACCAAATACTTTCAAGTAACTTACATTGGGTTTGTAGCCATACCATAGTTCATTGGAAGTTTTTTTTGAGTCCTTTAACTGAACTCGATTCAAAGTATGAACTATAGTACTGATATCTTCTTTCGATTATTTGATAGCAACATTCTTTTCAATCATTAGTGTCCTTGCACAATCCATGATGGATCTATTTCTTCTTTCAGCTATCCCATTCCATTCAAGAGTACTGGGGGCTGATACTTGTGTTTTGATTCCTCTTTCAATGTAGAAATTATTGAATTTTATGTAGATTAATTCACCACCTCTATCCGATCTTAAGAATTTCAATCTCTTCCCATTTCTTTTTCTACTCCTTCCAAATACCATTTGAATTTCTCAAATGCTTCTAATTTTTCTTTTAGATACATAATAGTCAGCATTCTAGAATAGTCATTAACAAAAAGAATGAATATTTTTTCTCCACTATAACTTTCTATTCCAATGGGTCCACATAAATTAGTATGCACAATTTCTAAGACATCTTTTGACTAATAGTTTTTCTCTTAAAACTAGTCTTTCCCATTTTACCAATTTGATAATTTTTGCACAATCCAACATCAGGTTTCTTTAAACTAGGGATACCTCTTACCCTTCTAAGTTTACTTATCTTGATCATTTTATCTATTGGTTTTAGATTTGTTTTGACAATTGAGTATTAACACACTTAAATTTTTTTTTAAGTTGATGCCAAGTATAATATAGATTCCAAGCTACAGTATGTGTCAAGCCAAAAATTCAATAGTTGCCAAGTTATTCAAGTGTTGAGCAAGTTTTATGTGCTAAGTGACAATTGATGTTGAGCCAATATATGTGCAAAGTAAAGTATAGGTCCCAAGCAAGATAGAGTTACTATAGGTGTCGAGCAAGATAGAATTCCTATATGTGCCAAGCATTAGTAATCAGTAAGTGTTGAGTAACACATAATTAGCATAAGTGTTTGTGCCCTCACAAACTCAAATGTAAACCATTTTTGAGCTGACTGAAGATGAATCTCAAAGGATCTAAAAGATAAGATCAAATCTATTACATTCCCTATTTAATTGCATGCACCCAATTAGAAAAATGGAAAGACAATGCAACCGATCAAAAAAATGGAAAGAATTGAGTGAGAAAGATGGATGAATCTCAATCATAGATTCACACCTAACCCTAAGTCTTGAAATCTTTTTAAGGAGTTCAAAACCCCATAATTTAGTGTCATGTGGGTTGTGTGGGAATGCATGAGTGAATACTAGCAAAGTTTTGAAAGGGGTGAAAGGACTTAGAAGAAGAACAACATTGTAGAATTAGGTTATCAAAATAGAGTATCAACACTTCAAATAGATTTATATCAAATCAAGAAGGATTAGATTAGATTGGATAGAACAAGGATCTAGAATCAGCAATTGAAGATTGTAAGTCATCAGATCAACTCATTCTACTATTCTTTCTAGCCATTGTATTAGGAGAATGAAAATCCTATGATGATAGGCTAGTTTAATAGCCATATTGTAAATCCTTAACAGGATGTTATATCCTTTAATAGGGTGACATTCCAAGTGAATGTTTGTAAATCCTTTAGAAAGGTCACTTTTAATAAGGTGTAGAGCCTTTAACAAGGCAGGCTTTTCATAGGGTAGACCATTAATTATGGTTAAACTATGTAACCTTGATCATTTACATATTGCTGCAATGATAAGTTGTGGGTGTCATCCCCTCCTCAGTTTTACCTTCTCATTTTGGAGGGTTTCTAGGTGATCAAATCTTGTGTTATCTATTTTCATACATGCTTTTACTTTCATGTTTATTCAAAGATTTTAAATGCATGTGATTGTTTTCAGTTAAATAGTTTAAGAGGTTAAAGTTTGGTACTTCTGATTCACGCTTCCACCCCCAGAAATTGTGAATTCCAACAATTGGTATCAGAGCCTAGTTCTTACAAGGAGAAGCCTTACAAATTAGAAAATAGATCTAGAAATGGAAGTCTACAAACTTGGGAACATCATAGAGAACTAGGAGATCGAGATAAATCTCATTCTAGATTGTCTGGAAGAAGTTAGGGAAGAACTTCAGAAATCTCTAAAGAGAAGAAGAGAGATTTCCATAGCTGAGAATGATACACAATACAAAGAGATTGACACCTCAAAAGTTTTTTCAAATGGAGATTCCAAGGAGTTTGATTTTGCAATAGCATATCTAATGGAGAAGAATAGAGCTCAAGAAAAAGAGATCAAAAATCTCAAGATTGAACAAGAATCACAAGCCATGATACTTTGTGAAGTGACTGAATAGAAGAAAAGAGCCATTGAAGATGAGGCTATGATAGAAGATGAAAAGAGAAATCTTGCCAATAGATTGGAGGAAAAATCAATTGAGCTTGCAAGAATTTCCAACATGCAACTAGACACCCTAAGCCAGATGATGAATGTACATCATGAGCTAAATGTTAAGGAAAATGAGATCTCCACACTGAAGATGCAAAATGAACAACTACAAAATGAATTGAAAAGAGAGAAGGAAATTGTAGAAAGATTTAACAAACCTAGTGAAGCCATCAAGTATTTTGAATAGCTAATAAAACCACCAAGATCTAGTAATGACACTTCATGAGTAGGATACATTAGCACTAAAAAAGAAGAGTCATCCAAGATTGCAGAAGAAAGAAGTGACAAATGTAAGAATACTAAACTCACTTATCATTTTTGTGGTAAAGAGGGACATACCTCTAATGTGTATAGGAGGAAGAATGCCAATCAACCTGACAAACCTAAAAATATAGGTCATTGTCACAGGTATAATAAGAAAGGTCATTAGGCACATGACGGCAAGACTAGAACCATTAGAACTCCAAGATTTGAAGGTCACTACTATAATTGCAACTATGGACATAGAGCTTTTGAGTGTAGATGAAAGCCTATGTGGACACCTAATCAAATAGGAAGCTCAAATAATTATGGATATCACTATAATTGGGACTACAACACTAGGCAAAGCTATCACTACTATCAAGAGTATGGATACATCCCTAAAAATTTCATAAGAACACATTTTAGTGGAAACTACGGCAGATGGTTGGGCCAAACTACATGCTTCAGTTGTTTGAAAACTAGACACATTAGCAAAAATTGACCAACAAGGTCAAAGGCACCCAACTTAGAGTTCAACAAAGGAAAAGGTAAGGTAAATGTTGAACACATTAGAGGAGAGATGAATAAAACATGGAAGAAGAAAGATGGAAGTAGTGCATCCAATGGAGGGATCACTTCACCTAAATGGTAAAGTAGTTACACTTCATCCAACTAAAAAAAAGAAGATATGTGGGATTGATATAAAAAGCTTTATCTTACATTAGTTCCAAGACAATTTAGTAATGAAAAGGATAGATCAACATGAATAGAGATTCAAAGTTAAAATTTCAAGTTTTCTCAAGTGATGCTAAGTAAGGAGAGTTGCCTTCAGAAGTTGAATAAAATCCTAGTACATGCCAAGTTGTCTACCAAAGTCAGTAGAAGCCAAGTGATTAGTTGCGACCAAGTTAGTAGCAGATGTTGAGTAAAGGAAAATTTGTATTGAAGCCAAGTAAGTGAAACTCTAGTGTATTCTAAGTGTTGGAAAGACAATGGAAGCCGAGTAAAGTAGAATTGCTCAAGGAGTCAAGTGGATAGTTTTACAAGCACTAAGCATTAAATGCTATGAAACAAGGGTATATGATTACATTTTTAATTATTTTTGACCATCACGATCAAAAATCAAGAATAAGAAGAGTGCAAAAAGGATTTTGTGGTGCAGGAGCACATTAAATTTCAGGAAGAAAAAGATATAAAAGCTAGAGAAGCCATTTGTAATAAGTTGTCAAAGGAGGTCTTAATATGATAAATAATGTAAAAATGTTTATTTAATTGGAGAATGGATCTATTGATATCCATCTAAAGTCATTTGAGTCATAATGTTGGTCTAGGTTGGGTTTGTATGAAAGTTGTAATGTAAAAATGCATAAAGTGCATAAAATGTTGTCAAAAATGCAAAAGGGTTAAAGGAATGTAATGGGTTGGTTTAAAGGGTGGTTTGGAAGTTATAACCAACCAAAAAATCTATAAAACTATATGTAAGGTCGAACCAAAGCATTGAGGAAAGGAAGAGATACATTTTGAAAGAAATTTGGTAATATCCTAAGTTGTTATTTTGATTGGTTTTCTATTTTAGTGTTGGTTCTAGGTCTTGTACGACCATGTACAGCCTGGAAACCATGTAAATTTTATATATTTGGATAGATAAGTGAATAAACTTTCTTTCGGATTTGGTTTGGATTTTTTTCATTTAGAAAAGAAGAAGTTATGCAGGTTTTGGCAGAGCTTGTAAATTGCAGATTTGAGAATGCCCAACTACAGTCAGATTGAAACGTTTGGTACAGGAATATTTTGGAAAATAAAGACCTCTAAAAATATTCATTGGAAAGATACATGACTTAACTTTCATTTCCTTTTTTTTTGAGTTGTTTTTATATAGATTTGTGAAAGTTATGAAGATTTGAGTGAAAACTGGTTTTTAAATGCCTTCAATGGTGTTGCAGGCAAAGATTTGTGCTTATAGATTGATTTATATATTGGATAAATTAATGGATTACAGATTTGGAAACTAGACTCACAAATGGATGATGTGGAATTGGTTTGGGGTTATTTGAACATATTTTGTGAACGTTATGTGATGCCCTAGGAAGGGTTACCAGTTTTGGTTCTGGTTTATGACAGAGAAAATGGGTCTTGGTTCAGAATACATAATTCATAATCTGCTTATTGGATTGGTCTCAGATTTTGATATGTTTTAGAATTACTAATTTGGAACAATTCCTCCAAAAAAAATTTCAAGAAGATGTTTAGAACAGAAGTTATGAACAATGTAATCAGACATAGCAATCTGATTGTGTGAGTGAAGATGCTGTCTTTATTGGTGTATAATGTCAGGGTTCTTTGCTGTAATCTTTGAGATGTTCTTGGTTCCTTGAGAGTGTACCAGCCTATTGTGAATCCCTTGAGTTGAGCTAAGATTCCTTGAAGATAAATACAGAGGGCTCTGCATCAGATTGGTATCAGAGCTCAGAAGATTCTGAGCATGTAGATGGAAGATGATCTACACCAGGCAGTGTTGGGTTGTTTTGGATTCTTGTTTTGAGGTTTGTGGTTGCAGAATGGTGCCGGTTCACTCAGCTGCAATGGGTGGACAGGAGAGGTCTACCAAAGGATCATAGGAGATGATCCAGGGCCAGAGAGGATGGTCCTTTGTGTGTTGCCAATAGACTAGGGAGAGAGGCATGATGGGACTCCCAGGTGAGGGACAAGAGGTTGTGATGCAGCATGGAGGAGTGGACTAAGGAATGAGAAGCACCATAGAGGCAACAAGCATAACTCCATTGATGGGAGTCATTAGTGAAAGAGATAAGAAAGTGGAGGAGGCACCGATCCAGTGATGATGGTGAAGAGGCAAAGGAAAAGATGAGGATTTTGATCTAATATTTTTTTTTGCAGGTTATTGATTCCATGTTTCCAAGGGACTTGGAAACTTTTCAAGTTTGGGAGTATGGTGCAGGAGCACATTAAATTTCAGGAAGAAAAAGATATAAAAGCTAGAGAAGCCATTTGTAATAAGTTGTTAAAGGAGGTCTTAATATGATAAATAATGTAAAAATGTTTATTTAATTGGTGAATGGATCTATTGATATCCATCTAAAGTCATTTGAGTCATAATGTTGGTCTAGGTTGGGTTTGTATGAAAGTTGTAATGTAAAAATGCATAAAGTGCATAAAATGTTGTCAAAAATGCAAAAGGGTTAAAGGAATGTAATGGGTTGGTTTAAAGGGTGGTTTGGAAGTTATAACCAACCAAAAAATCTATAAAACTGTATGTAAGGTCGAACCAAAGCATTGAGGAAAGGAAGAGATACATTTTGAAAGAAATTTGGTAATATCCTAAGTTGTTATTTTGATTGGTTTTCTGTTTTAGTGTTGGTTCTAGGTCTTGTACGACCATGTACAGCCTAGAAACCATGTAAATTTTATATATTTGGATAGATAAGTGAATAACCTTTCTTTTGGCTTTGGTTTGGATTTTTTTCATTTAGAAAAGAAGAAGTTATGCAGGTTTTGGCAGAGCTTGTAAATTGCAGATTTGAGAATGCCCAACTACAGTCAGATTTTGGAAAATAAAGACCTCTAAAAATATTCATTGGAAAGATACATGACTTAACTTTCATTTCCTTTTTTTTTGGGTTGTTTTTATATAGATTTGTGAAAGTTATGAAGATTTGAGTGAAAATTGGTTTTTAAATGCCTTCAATGGTGTTGCAGGCAAAGATTTGTGCTTATAGATTGATTTATTTATTGGATAAATTAATGGCTTACAGATTTGGAAACTAGACTCACAAATGGATGATGTGGAATTAGTTTGGGGTTATTTGAACATATTTTGTGAACATTATGTGATGCCCTAGGAAGGGTTACCATTTTTGGTTCTGGTTTATGAAAGAGAAAATGGGTCTTGGTTCAGAATACATAATTCATAATCTGCTTATTGGATTGGTCTCAGATTTGGATATGTTTTAGAATTACTAATTTGGAACAATTCCTCCCAAAAAAATTTCAAGAAGACGTTTAGAACAGAAGTTATGAACAATGTAATCAGACATAGCAATCTGATTGTGTGAGTGAAGATGTTGTCTTTATTGGTGTATAATGTCAGGGTTCTTTGTTGTAATCTTTGAGATGTTCTTGGTTCCTTGAGGGTGTACCAGCCTATTGTGAATCCCTTGAGTTGAACTAAGATTCCTTGAAGATAAATACAGAGGGCTCTGCATTAGATTGGTATCAGAGCTCAGAAGATTCTGAGCGTGTAGATGGAAGATGATCTACACCAGGCAGTGTTGGGTTGTTTTGGATTCTTGTTTTGAGGTTTGTGGTTGCAGAATGGTGCCAGTTCACTCAGCTGCAATGGGTGGACAGGAGAGGTCTACCAAAGGATCATAGGAGATGATCCAGGGCCAGAGAGGATGGTCCTTTGTGTGTTTCCAATAGACTAGGGAGAGAGGCATGATGGGACTCCCAGGTGAGGGACAAGAGGTTGTGATGCAGCATGGAGGAGTGGACTGAGGAATGAGAAGCACCATAGAGGCAACAAGCATAACTCCATTGATGGGAGTCATTAGTGAAAGAGATAAGAAAGTGGAGGAGGCACCGATCCAGTGATGATGGTGAAGAGGCAAAGGAAAAGATGAGGATTTTGATCTAATATTTTTTTTTGCAGGTTATTGATTCCATGTTTCCAAGGGACTTGGAAACTTTTCAAGTTTGGGAGTATGGTGCAGGAGCACATTAAATTTCAGGAAGAAAAAGATATAAAAGCTAGAGAAGCCATTTGTAATAAGTTGTCAAAGGAGGTCTTAATATGATAAATAATGTAAAAATGTTTATTTAATTGGTGAATGGATCTATTGATATCCATCTAAAGTCATTTGAGTCATAATGTTGGTCTAGGTTGGGTTTGTATGAAAGTTGTAATGTAAAAATGCATAAAGTGCATAAAATGTTGTCAAAAATGCAAAAGGGTTAAAGGAATGTAATGGGTTGGTTTAAAGGGTGGTTTGGAAGTTATAACCAACCAAAAAATCTATAAAAATGTATGTAAGGTCGAACCAAAGCATTGAGGAAAGGAAGAGATACATTTTGAAAGAAATTTGGTAATATCCTAAGTTGTTATTTTGATTGGTTTTCTATTTTAGTGTTGGTTCCAGGTCTTGTACGACCATGTATAGCTTGGAAACCATGTAAATTTTATATATTTGGATAGATAAGTGAATAAACTTTCTTTTGGCTTTGGTTTGGATTTTTTTCATTTAGAAAAGAAGAAGTTATGCAAGTTTTGGCAGAGCTTGTAAATTGCAGATTTGAGAATGCCCAACTACAGTCAGATTGAAACGTTTGGTACAGGAATATTTGGAAAATAAAGACCTCTAAAAATATTCATTGGAAAGATACATGAATTAAATTTCATTTCCTTTTTTTTTGGGTTGTTTTTATATAGATTTGTGAAAGTTATGAAGATTTGAGTGAAAACTGGTTTTTAAATGCCTTCAATGGTGTTGCAGGCAAAGATTTGTGCTTATAGATTGATTTATATATTGGATAAATTAATGTATTACAGATTTGGAAACTAGACTCACAAATGGATGATGTGGAATTGGTTTGGGGTTATTTGAACATATTTTGTGAATGTTATGTGATGCCCTAGGAAGGGTTACCAGTTTTGGTTCTGGTTTATGACAGAGAAAATGGGTCTTGGTTTAGAATACATAATTAATAATCTGCTTATTGGATTGGTCTCTGATTTGGATATGTTTTAGAATTACTAATTTGGAACAATTCATCCAAAAAAAATTTCAAGAAGACGTTTATAACAGAAGTTATGAACAAGGTAATCAGACATAGCAATCTGATTGTGTGAGTGAAGATGCTGTCTTTATTGGTGTATAATGTCAGGGTTCTTTGTTGTAATATTTGAGATGTTCTTGGTTCCTTGAGGGTGTACCAGCCTATTGTGAATCCCTTGAGTTGAACTAAGATTCCTTGAAGATAAATACAGAGGGCTCTGCATCATTTTGAAGTAGAGAATCAAGCATTTGAGTAGATTTCAACAAAGATTTAGCACGATTTCAACGATTCAAGGTATTTATACTTGTGTTGAACTATGCAATTTCAAAATTTCTTTCTATTAAAAGCCTAGATTGTGCAAATTTCCTCAAGCTCTAGAAAACCTTAGGATAAAGAGTTGTTTGAAGTCTGGTTAGTATCAAATGAAGTCAAACAACTTTATTTCAAACCTATTCCTAAAGTTGCGTATAAGAATGTTCTTACCGGAGCCCTATTTGTAATTCCTCCTAAGGTTTTAATGGTTCAAGATGTTAGGAGATGTTACAAATACAAAATAGGTGCTATTGGAGACATGAAAATCAAGGAGGCATATAACAAATTGTGTGAAAATGGAGTCTTGAAAGAAGAGTTCCAAATCATTGAGAAGAAGGGCTTAACTTGTGCCCTAGATTTTCCTATCATGTTGAAGACCAAATGGATCAAAATTGTGTTAAATAGGATACATGATGGTAGTTTGTGGTTAGAATATGGGCCAATTAAAATATCAAAAAGGATTATTCATAGGGTAATAGGGTATCCAACCCTAGAATGGCCTAAATCCCTAAGAATTGACTCCAAAGAAGCTATTGAGAAGAATACTGAAGCTAAGTGAAACAAGAGAGGCATGACCATTGACATTATTAAGGATCCTCTTGTTGATTTTTTTGTTAGAGTCATTTCACAAAAATTCTAGCAATCTAGTAGAATTAACAATGTTCCTTGTATTGTAGTAGATGTTGTTTATAAACTTGTTAAAAAGGATCATACTTATGATCTAGCTAAACTACAATTATAATAGATCAATGAGAATTTGGGAGCAATAAGAAGAACAAAAGAAGCTCAATGTAAATTTGGAGAAATTTTGATATGTATATTCTTCTATGTACAAAATGAATTCCCCTCTTATGGAAATATAAGCTAGAAAAATAATAGGTCTATAGTAGCCTAGGTGAATGAATACATAGAACAAATGGGAGACAATTTTGAGACTCTCATGACCAGTTATTTTGAAGATTTCAAGAAATAAATGAAATGGAGACTTAGGATTCCAGTCTCACTTGTGGAGTAACACATAAATGGTATTTGTTTTCTTGTTGGTATTGATTACACCTACATCCAAGTAGCCATACCAAGGGTAAGATGGCTTAGACCACTTGGTTATGAGATAAATATTGATGAGGCATCTGTAGCAATAACAACACTACTAGAAAAAGAAGTAGATAAAAGTGCCCAACACTTTGGAACATATGATGTTGTAAGATCTAAAGTGGATATGGAATTGAAGACTACTTCTACACTAAATAAAAAGGAAAAATTAGTGAAGAAGCTCAAGGCTAAATTTGGTTAAGGTTCAATAGAAGTAGAGGAAGAAGAAGAAGAAGAAGGAGAACAAGGGCAAGGGCCACTAGCACTAACCCAAGGCATGGGTGAAGATGTTGAAGAATAAGAAGGTACTGAAGAAGAAGAGGAAGAACCTAAGGTAGAGACCAAGAAGAAGAAAGCATAGAAATAACTTTTTGATCAGCCTAAAGGAAAGAAGAAAACCAAACCTAGCCCAACAAAACCTACCACTAGAGCAGATACAAGGGCTACAACAAAGGTGGCCAAGGAACAAGAAAAGAAGAAGGCCACAAAATAGTGAGGACTAGTAGAGAAGAAGCAAAGAAGAAAGTATGTGGCATCTCCAAAGTTAGATGAGGAGAAGACAAAGTCTAATGAAAATGGACAATTCAGAGTGGTAAGTCATACCACTAAATCTAATTTGAAAAACATTTGTGACAACATTAGGGACAATGCAAACTTGTTAGGACTTAAAGGAATTGATTTTAATAAGTTGACAAGAGAGGAGAAAAATATAGTGGAAGAATCAATTTACACCATGATGGCAAAGTTCAAGAATACTCCACTTGAGCTAGACAATACTATGCCTAAGGAGTTATATTCCATTGTAGAAAATAAATGACATTATTGCCTAAACATGCAAAAGGAAATAAGAGAGTCAAAATTGGCTCATGTGATGCTTGAACTCAAAAAAGGCCAAATAAGAAAGGCTAATAAGAAGCATGGGAGAAAATTTATAACCAAGTATAGAGCATTCAGTATTTTTCAAAATAAAATTGAAGATGTTGTGAAGAAGTCCACTCTAATGTGGAAAGTAATTTATGGGCTCACAACTATAAAGGAAGGAAAAGAAGATCCCTTTGAGGGAAGGAACAATGATGAGGAAGAAGAGGAAAATGATAAGGAGGAAGAAGGAGAGAAAGAAAAGGAAATGTTACAGAAGAGAAGGAAACTCAAAAGTTTGATATGGAAACTACTAAGGAGTAGCAATATGAACAGAATGTGCAAGACACACAAATGCCACCACTGAGTGCTCCACATGTAATACCAACATCTATAGAAATAATAATTGTAAATGATGTTCTTGATGCATCTAGTAAGAACATCAATCCATTGATTGCAAAGGATATTAGAAAGATCCTTCACCAAACTACTTTACAATCACAGCTATGTACCAATCCAGTTTTGGTGAGTGTGGAGGAACTTCAACAAGCTATAGATGAGATAACAAAGGAGAAAGAGAATCCACAAGAACCATCTTCATATAATCCAATAGCTACAAGTGGACAATCACAAGAGAAATCAATGCAAGATGCATCAGTTAGGGTTGATTCCAAAGTTATAATCACAATGACTTCAACTACTGAGGAGACAACAAAGGAGCAAATAGGACATATAGATATCTCTATCATTACAACACAAGGACAAGGTGCACCTACTCAGATTACAATGATTGATCAAGGAAAAATTGAAGAAGACAAGGAGAGCCCTAAGGAGAAGGAACAAGAGATAATTCAAACACTGATCAATTTGCCTACAATAGGGACTCCCATAGGAACAACATAGCAACTGAGCATTGATGTAGTACCACTTCAAATATCAGCACTAGGCTCGAGCTCTACCAAGGTTGAAAGGGTACTTCACTATGGAGACCCTACTCTTGATGAATAGATAGTCATTCCAAGTTATGACTATAAAACAATGAACATAGATCATATTAATGAAGTGCAAGAGGCACTATAGAAAAAGAAGAAACAAGAGATACTCAATAATGAGTATAGGAAAAGGCAAGCTCTGATTAAAATTAAAGACATCTTTTTAGATGCATTTAGTTTGCTAGTAGTTTATGAAACCAAGCCCATAATGGAGCAATTATCCAACATAGTGGACCAGGTACAAAATGAAGACCTAGAATCAAATGCAAAATTACTAGAATGATCTAAGAAGAAATTTCAAATGAAGGTGAATGAATGCATATCAAGTGAGATAGCACTATCATAGGTGGAACTAGCAAAGAAGGTAGAAAAGGTAAAAATAGTACTTCAGAGCATATTCTCATTGTACTTCAAACTATGTGATACATCAATTTTCACACAAGAGACTACCTAGAGGATTATGAGCTTGGAGAGGAATTTTAAAGTATCAAGCATCCAGCTACCCAAGGATCTAGCTTAGAGTGAGAAGAATTTTTCTACAACAATTCAAACTCAAAAGGACTTAGCTATGCTCATAGCAAATGAGGTTAACACAAAGGCCAATCTAATACAAATACAATCTACTATAACCCCTCACATGGAAGTTTTGCACAAAGAAATGGTCTATGTAGAGAATGTCTTGAAGAAAGATCCCAATCTTTCAACATTGGAAGACCTAGTACACCTTGCAATAGAGATTTCCATCTAGCTTAAAGCACTAGAAATTGCACTAGATAATTAGGATGCTACTCTAAAGATCATAATGGAGGTAAACAAATCTTTTTTGGCTAAGTATTCATTTAATGTATAAAACATTTTGACATAAGTGTCAAAAAGGGGGAGATAATAAATTAAGATACCCAAATGGGGAGATACAATAAATTGGGAGAGATAATAAAATTTTGAGTTTTGAGAAGATAAAACTAAGGGAGAGATAAGGAGATAAAGTCAAAAGGATACAAAAATTGCAACGGAAGATGTGTAAAAGGGGGAGTAGAAATAGGGTAGACAAGGGAAGGAATGATAAGGTAGAAATAAAGAGTATCAGAATAATCAACATGAGACAAATCTAGCATAAGAAATTTTGGATATAGAAATGGTTCATTAGCTTAGAAGGAGTTACAAGTTTTGAGGTATATAGTCTTCTACAAAATTTTGAACAAGTTTTTCAAAATTTTGTATATATGTCAAACAAGATGTATATTATACTCATAGGGATTAGAGTCATAATTTTTAGTTAAGTGTTTTTGACAGTCATGTCAAAGGGGTAGATTGTTGGTCTCAAATTGGTTTTAACAATTGAGTGTCAATACAATTAATAAATTTCTAAGTTGATGTTGAGTATAATATAGATGATGAGCTATAGTATGTGCTGAGCCAGAAATTTAACAGGTGTTGAGTTATTCAAGTGTTGAGAAAGTTACAAGTGCCAAGTGATAATTGATGTTGAGCCAGTATATGTGTGTTGAGCAAGATAGAGTTACTATAGGAGCCAAGTAAGACAAAATTCCTATATGTGTCGAGCATCAGTAATAAGTAAGTGTCAAGTAACATAGAATCAACATAAGTGTTTGTGCCCTCACAAACTCTAATGTAAACAATTTTTGAGCCAACTCAAGATTAATCTTGAAGGATTTAAAAGATAAGATCAAATCTATTACATTCCCTATGCAATTAGCGTGCAACCAATCAGAAAAATGGAAAGAGCATGTAACCAATCAAAAAAAATGGAATGAATTGAATGGGAAAGATGGATGAGTATCAATCATAGATTCATACCTAACCCTAAGTCTCGAAACTTTTTTAAGGAGGACAAAACCTCATAATTTAGTCTCATGTGGGTTGTGTAGGAATGCATGAGTGAATGCTAGCAAAGTTTTCAAAGGGGTGAAATGACTTAGAAGAAGAAGAACATTACAGAATCAAGTTATCAGAATAGAGTATTAGCACTTCAAATAGAGTTACATTAGATCAATAAGGATCAGATCAAATTGGACAACAAGGATCTAGAATCAACAATTGAAGATTGTAAGTCATCAGGTTAACTCATTCTACTATACTTTCTAGCCATTGTATTAGGACAATGAAAATCCTATGATGATAGGTTGGTTCAATAGCCATATTCTAAATTGTTAGTAGGATGTTAAATCCTTTAACAAGGTGACATTCCAAGTGAATTTTTGTAAATCCTTTAGACAAGTCACTTTTAATAGGGTGTAGAGCCTTTAATAGGGTATGCCTTTCATAGGGCAAACCATTGATGATGGTCAAACTTTGTAACCTTGACCAGTTACCTATTGCTATAGTGATAAGTTGTGGGTGTCATCCCCACCCTAGTTTTACCTTCTCATTTTGGATGGTTTTTGGGTGATCAAATCTTGTGTTATCTATTTACATGCATGCCTTTACTTTCATGTTTATTAGAAGATGTTAGATGCATGTAATTGATTTTAGTTAACTAGTTTAAGAGGTTAAAGCTTGGTACTTCTAATTCACCCCCCCACTCTCAAAAATATTCTCCCCACTTGTGAATTCCAACATTATCAAAGTTTACATGACATATTATTATGTACCATAACTAGATTTCTTCTACTTGAGCAATAAAACATGAGCAATCACCAAGATCAAGATAAAATAGGTTACCTTTTGTTTGCTTGCCTGATCCAATTAGATTTCCTTTGTTATCCAACAACTTTGCCTTGACATTCATGAATTCAACCTTGAATCTAATGTTTTTTAGCTATGCCACACTTAATAGATTATGCTTTATTCCTTAAATCAATTAAGAATTATCACATACAAGTTTGCTAGTTAATGAGATACAACCTTTTCTTTTATGCAACAAGGTTCATTGCTTCCAAACCTTACACTGCCTCCATCATAGTATTCAAAATGCTCAAACTTTATTTTATCTCCAGTCATATGGTGTGAAAATCCACTATGTATGATCCAAGTATCATTTTCACTAACATAAGAGTAAGTGACATCTTATCTCCTTCATCATCATATTCATCTTTAACAACAGTATACACTATTTCATCTTTATTTTCATAAAATCTTTAGCCATAAAATAAGTTTTTCTACCTTTATCTTTGTAGGATTTGTGACTTTTGAATTCCTTCTTGTCTTTGTACTTGTGGATTTTTTTATCATCTTTGCTTTCTTTGTTTGGACACCTGGCAGTAATATGAAAAATTAATTCACAAGTAAAACAAATTAGAGGGATTTTACCTTTATACTTTCCTCTACTCTTAGAATATTTCTTTGTAAGTAGAGCTTCAACAATTTTGAGATCACTACCAAAAATTTCTTTAGTTTCTTCCTTAGTTCTTGATTGATTGTCTTTTATTTTCTTGCCATTTTCTTTCAGTGAGAGTTTGGCTTCAAATGTAGACCAAATATTCTTAGAAACAGGAACATAGTTGTCAATGTTGTCTAGTTCAAAAGTTGTTAGTCTTCCTACTAGGGCATCCAAACCTTTTTTTTTATTTGGATCACATCTCTTTTCTTGAATAGTAGACATTTTGATTGCATAGATGGGAAGAAGAGTTTTGAGTATTTTACTTACAATAGTTTCCTCTTTGATTTCTCTTCTAGATGCTCTGATTGCACTATCACTAGCCTTGATTCTTTCCACAAAATTTTCAAAATTTTAATCTTCTCTCATCCTCATTTGATAAAATTGTCCTCTAAGGCTATCTGTTTTGCCTCTTCTTATATTGTCATCTCTGCCATAGATTTCTTTTAGTTTGTTCCACATATCATTAGTAGCTTTATAGTCTTTGACCTCATCAAATTCAACATAATTAAGAGCAGATGCAATATCAATTGTCATGATGTTATAGTTCTTTTTCTCAGCAATATCTTCAACTGATAATGTCCTAGTGGGAGTTTTGTATTTTTCATCAAGATATTTGCAACCTGAATCACTAATGGTAGCTAGATTAATCCTCATAAGTCCTTACCATGTTGTAAAGTAGTCTCTATTCAGCTTTGGAATCTCTCTTTTGTAAGACATCCTAATATTTAGCTTAGGCCCTTGAACCTTCTCTATAATAACCAAAAGCTCTAGTACCAATTGTTGGAAATATAAGAAGAGTAATTGAGAGGGGAAGGATGAATCAGTTACTACTAAAATAAATCCTAGATCCCTTAAATGTCAATACAAATTATAAGCTAAAATTAAATACTGCTGAAGCTCAGTAAACATACATAAAATACTATAACTTAGTAAATGTTAAATTTGTTAACTTTGCAGATCTTAAGATATTGTCAGTGATTATTTAATCGTAACTGCAAGCATGGAAGAAATAACATGAACACATGTAACACTAGGATTTAATATGGAAACCCAATATGGGAAAAGCCACCAATTATAACTAGTTATCATTTTTCACTCTTCTAAAGTGAACCCTATTAGGATCCAACCCTGTTAAAGGTTACAAAACAGACTTTTAAGTGTGACCCTATTAAACGATTTAATCACTTGTTAGGAGTGGCATTGTAAGAGGCCTTGAAAAAATTCAATAGAATTTCCACCTTGTTAGAGGATTATACAAATGGGTGTTAAACCAACTTTGTTAAGATATTTTAGATCACTACTACAATGGTTAGAGAGTAACAATGAAATGACCTAATTGAGATGCAACTGAATTGCTGATTACAGATCTTTGTTTTGGTTTATACTTGATCCGTCCTAATTAAATATCACTTTTCTACTCCACATGGATACTTTCTTATCCTTCAAGTTTTCTTCCTCCTTTTACCTCATGCAATTTATTCACTCTTCTTATATTGTTTTGAAATCACAACTTGACCTTTTACTTATACCTTCTAGATTGTCAAGTTGGCTCAAATACAAATTAGAATAACCAATATTCATTACCATAGTTGGCTAGAATCAATAGGTAAAATAATTAAACTTCATATACCAAAATAATAAAATCATTCATTAGCTGACCTAGTCAGTAGAAACTAACTTCGAAACAATTTCCTGTGTTAACCAATATAAGCTCGATTAACACTATGAACTTGCAAAAATCCTTTGGTAATTGAATGAACTCAGTTAACACTAACTCTGTTAAACTTTCTTTCATTAACTAGATGAGCTTAATTAACACTCTTTTCCTACATAAATTTCTTCAATGCCCAAGTAAACTCGGTAGACACTATCTTTGCACAAAGCAAACTTAGGAACACTTGGTAGATAAAAAAAATTGTCTTCACTGACCAAGTGAGCTTGATATGCACTAACTTTCAACTGATATAACATTTGTGTAACATCATAGGCAATACATAATTAATCAATTATATCCAATAGTTCTTTCCCAATGGAGCTTTAGATTTTGTATCTATTCTTGAAGACACTCATGTTTATAGCATACAATGTTCTTTCCAACTTGGCAACATCATCAACATAATAAAAATTGAGAGTTTTCCAACATAAGAAAATAAAATGTCATAAACATAAGAAATTTGATAAGGAAAGAGTCAATTCCTTTATGAATTCAAGATTGAGTGAGTGCTTTTTTTAAGCACCAAATACAAATTTTCATTGTAATGTTCTTTGAACCTTAAGCATTCAAGATTTGATGAGATTCATTTTATACCCAAATTGAAATGTGTATCATAGTGTTGTTCTCTAACCTTTATGCATTCAAAAGTGTATTTTAACTTCTAAGAATTCATTCTAAAAAATGTTTGTGAATTTTCTTAAGGCATTCAAGATTGTTTTTTAATTACATTCATCCAAATGAAAGGTTTTGTTCAATTGATTATGCATTCAGGATTGGATTTGTTTATTTTAAGTTTAGTCATTCAAGAGTGTGTTTGATTTATCCCATTAAGTGCAACATTCATTCAAGAAAAATGATTAAAAATTTAAGTTCATTCTTATGATAAATAAAATATTAAGGAAAACTTGAAGAAAACATGGTTAGGTATTTCTAAAATACTCCCATCTACAATGTTGCAATAAAAAACTTGATTAGCTTGAACAAAATCCCAAAAAAAAAATGAAAACTAACTATGGAAAATTTATTTTAACTTTTTTTTTTTGTTATTTTTTCTATACATAAATAAGCTTAGGTTTGAGAGAGACCCTAGGGAGGTGGCATCTATGTGGCATCCACACAGGTTCCACAAGGGAGACACATAGACTAATGGGACAAGCCATGCAAATGTTAACATAAGCCTTTTTGATGAAAGTGATGGTTCAAGGTTTTCTCACACATGTGTGAAAAACTTTGGAGAAAGGAAAGGGGGATAAGTGTGTAAGAAGTGTGAATGAAATAATAAAATGGAAGCTTTATTGGCTATTGAGATGCTCACACATGTGTGAGAAAATACTTAGGGACTAAGATGTGTTTAGAAAGGTGTTTATGATGATTAAGTGGAGTTAATTAATGGGTAGGCTTAGAAGGATGAGAGTGATGGATGTAGACTAGATTTTAGGATGGGATTAAGATTAAATTAAATAGGTTTTAACTTAATCACAGGTTTAGAGAATTTAATACAGTGGAGGGAATTTAAAAAAATTGAGATTTATTTAAAAGGGGATTTATGGAGCACTATGCATGAAGTGAATTTAATACATTAGCAGAGGAATATTCAAATTAAATTTAAATAGCTTAAGGAAATGTGCCTATTTAATTAAATAAGTAGAAGAATATGACAAATATAATTAATAATTAATTAATTATAATGTCAAAGGAAATATTAAATGAATTAATATAATATTTGGGATGATTTTAAGTATCTACATTTTTTCCCTCTTTGATGTCATGTCAGAACAACATTATATCAAAGAAAAGAGAATATAGGTTGCCCCAAAGAGGAGAGGAGTGGAAAGTGTCATGCCATACTGACAATAGGGGAGGAGGGTCCCATTAGGCATGCCAAAATGTATGCATGTAACCTAACCTATTGGGATCATGTGTAAACAAGAAAAGCTAGTTGCACATGTATATCAAATATTTAAATGAGATTGAAATACAACTATCTATACTTGAGTTTTACAACTTAATACAACCAAAATGAAAATTTCTCATGATACTGAAAGAAACTCAACAAGGGCGCCCATAAGAGCCCTTGTTTGTTTGATTTAGATTGGAGGGATGTGAGTGTGCTCTCCCCAAACACAACTATGAATCGCAATGATTGAAATGAAATGTTATGTGAAATATGAATCTAAACTACGATGAGCATATAATACCTTCAAGAATTGACTATGAATAAGCCAAACTCAAAGGATTCTAAAGATGTGAATATGGAAATAGAATGTAAATAATTAAACTATCAATAGTAAGCTATCATGAAAATGCAAGCATAAATGCAAGAAATCTAACAGCTACCAAAAGGGTTAGTAATATGGAAATCTCCAGAATAACTAGAAATCTCTAACTTTAAACTAGCATGATAACAATGGAAATTAGGGGATGTGAAATGCTTGAGACAAGGGTTCTGTTTATAGGTTTGAGAGAGGCCTTGGGGAGGTGGCATCTATGTGGCATCAACGTAGGTGCCACAAGGGAGACACATGGACTAAGGGTACAAGACATGTAAAGGTCAACATCATCCTTTTGGATGAAAGTGATAGCTCAAGGTTTGCTCACACATGTGTGAGAAATCTTGGAGAAAGGAAAAGGGGACAAGTGTGTAAAAGGTGTGAATAAAATAATAAAATGAAAGCTTTATTGGATCTTGAGTTTCTCACACATGTGTGAGCAGATACTTAGGGACTAAGATGTGTTCAAAAAGGTGTTTAGGATGATTAAGTGGAGTTAATTAATGCAAAGGCTTAGAAGGATGAGAGTGATGGGTGTATACTAGGTTTTAGGATGGGATTAAGATTTAATTAAATAAGTTTTAACTTAATCACAGGATTAGAAAATTTAATAAAATGGAGGGAATTTAAATAAATTGAGATTTATTTAAAAGGGGATTTATGAAGAATTATGCATTAAATGGATTTAATACATTAGCAAGGAAGTATTTGTTAGTGTAGTTTTTTATTTTTCCTATTTTGCTAGGTTTTTCCTACACTTTTAATAATCTCGCTTAGGTGAATAAAGCATGTCTTATTAGGTGAATGGTTGTGAAGTGTCACCTTCCTACATGTGATCATCCATTAGCTATCTTGGGAAGATACATTGCTATCTTTAGTCTGATAGATGGCTGCTCCTCATTGGTTGGTGTTGCCACCTCCTCCCTCTTCCTAGCCTATATAAGCATGCTACCTAGCTTGTATTTGCATCTCTTGTTTTTGCATCCTCTTAATGTTATTTTGCTTCTAGCATTTGCATTACTCTCTTAGAGACTAACTCTATGTTTTTATTTTGATTTTGTATCATTTGCATTCATAGTTTAGATATTTATTCTTTGCACTAGTTTTCTAGATTATTAAACTTTTCAGATTCTAACATGGTATCAGAGCTTTTCTATGTGCAAGAGTAGATTTTAGTTTCTTTATTTGAGAGATTCAAAGGGAGGCTAATAAATTTTATTGTAGTTTTTTGAAAAGTGAAGTATGCTCTTCTCTTGCATCTTTGGATGATCTTGAGAATCAGAAAAGTTTTGACAAAAATGATTTTTCTCTAGGATTTCAATCTCAAATCTGACAACCAACTTGCATATTTGGAGTTTTCAATCAGTATTGTAGGTTCCAGCATGCCATTGATGGACTTAGGAAGCTGATCCAGCATTTGCATGTCATATTTTGTTTTCTGGGGTCGTTTCTTGATTTTTGGAGCCATTTTTTACTGTTAAAGGCATCTAATTTACACTATAGCAACATCTTCTGTACATCAGCAAGAAAAATGCTTTTTGGGTTTTGTTTGTAGCCTCGAAAAAACCATTTGGGTATCTTTTAAATTTTGCATGAAATCTATATATTTTGCAAGATTGAGTGCCGAAAGCTACAGCCATACCCCTCTCTGTTGGTAGTTGCAAATTTGAACACAATTTTCAAATGTCTTGTTCTTGCTCATACAGACTTTGATTTTGACAATTCTTGTTATGACCTTGGCTTTTTTTTTTGTGTTCTATCCACTAGTGGAGTTGTCTTTTGATTTTCATGCATAAATTTTTTAGAAATTGCAGATTCTTGGCTGTAACTGTGCACAGTTCTCATTTTTGAAACTTTGGAGGATCATAACTTTTTCATACGACCTCATATCAAGGCGATTCTTTTTTTAAAGTGCATGATTTTTTGAGTAGATCATAGTGGTGCTATTTTTTTCCTTGATTATTGTTCCTAAATTTCACTTTCAGCATATGCTCTTCATGAAGGTTTGTAATGCATTGAAATCAAGACCACTAAGTATTTCTTTCTAGTGTTAGTTGTAAACACACTAAAATAAAGTGCCAAATCATATTTCTTTTGGGGGGGTTCTTTGATTGAGTAAAAAGGGGGGGCATTGTCGTGGCTGAGTTCTTTTTTTTAAAGAATTTCTTCTATGCATTTCTTCATCATGGATCAAACAAATATGCCCATCTTAACTCCATACAATTACTTTGAGTGGAAATCATGCATGACAATTCACTTAAGGAAAGTTGGATTGAATAGAATAACTATGGGACTTGAAACTGAACCTGATAAAGATGAAGATAAGCCTAAGTGGTTTAACAAATGTGATGAGGCATATGGAACATTGTGTTTGTCTGTTTCTCCTAACTTTCTATTTCACATTGAGTCTTTGGATACACCAAATGAAGTATGGACAAAACCAGAAACACTATTTGGCACACAAGATTCAATGAGGGGTCATATGTTGAAAAATGAATTAATTAGTTTAAGTCTAGGCAATTTCAACACAATTTAAGATTTTTTTACCAAATTGAAATCACTAAGGCTGCAGTTAAAACAATGTGGAATTGAAAAGAAAGATGAACAACTGATTCTTAGTATTCTCTCTAAGCTAAGTTCAAAATATTCTATGTTTGTCTCTACCTTCTATGCTGCTAAGGGTGCACTTGGTACTCAATTCACCATGGCCATCTCTAGATGATTTTGCTATCAATCTCACTTGAGAACAGGACAAGCTAATCTAGATGGGCACTCTTAAGTCCTCTAAGTCACATGCCTTAGCAACCAACCAAGGCACAAAAGAACAAAAAGGACAAAGTAGTAACAACAATAGTAAGGATGAGAAACAAAATAATAGTGAGGAAAAGAAGGATCAGATACCTATTGCTTCAAAAGCAACTATTGATACCTCATCCTCTAAGGGTGAGAAGCCTAAGAAAGAAAAGGTTAAATGTACCTATTGTAAAAGACTCGATCACGATGAACATAAATTTTTGAAGAAATAAATTGATCACTTGACATACATTCTTGAGAAGAATAATATTAGTGTTCCTGAGTCTATCAAACAAAGTTCTAATGAAGAGTCTAACAAGGCAAAAGAAAAAAACAAGGGGAAAGGAAAGGGCAAGGCTCTTATTGCAGTTGCTTCCTCACCATCCACTTGGGTTCTCTATTCGGGTGCTTCACACCACATGGCTTCATCTAAGGAAGAACTTTCATCCTTGGAGCCATGTACTATGCCTTCTATTTTGATGGGTGATGAAACTCCTATTGAGGTGTGTGGGAGAGGGTCTATTGTTGTGGGGGATGGCACATTCCATGATGTTCTTTATGTATCCTCATTATCAACTAATCTCCTATCAATATACCAGATCACTCACACAGGTTTAGGCAAGCAGGTTGAGTTCACTCCTGATTCAGTGGAGATATGTGAGTTACATAGTGATTCTATAGTTGCAATTGGGAGAGCAGATCATTAGTCATGACTCTATCTATTTTCTCACTTTGTTCATCATCATCCTTCATCTATTTTTCTCACTCACTCTAATGATGTGAGTAAATTATGGCATGAACGGTTTGGCCATCTTAACTTTCACTATTTACATCAACTCAACCACTAGAGCATGGTCACAGGGTTGCCTTCGGTTTAATTCTCAGAAGGTGTTTGCCAAAGTTGCATTCTTAGTAAGCATCCTAAGGAAAAGTTTCACAAAAGTAAGGCATGGAGAGCTTCACAGATACTAGAGTTAGTTCACAGTGATTTTGCTGGTCCATTTCAACATCCTTCTTTCAGTAGGGCTCGATATATCCTCACATTCATTGATGAACTTTCTAGATATACATGGGTGTACTTTCTCAAATAGAAGTCAGAGGTATTTGATCATTTTCAAGACTTCAAAAATTTTGTAGAAAAGTAATTTGGGAAATCCATCAAGGTTTTGCACACAGACAATGGTGGTGAATATGTCAACCATAAGTTTGAAAGATTTTGCACTTTAGAGGGGATTGATTTATAGCATTCAGTTCTATACAATCCTCAGCAAAATGGTGTTTTAGAATGGAAGAATAGATTATTGAAGGAAATGGAAAACTGCATGATTCACTCTAGATCTCTTGCACCATAGTATTGGGCACAAGCCATTAACTATGCTTGTTATATCCAGAACTGTGTTCCTCACTGAACCTTGAAGGGAGTTACTCCTTTTGAAGCTTGGAGTAGTCAAAAACCATTAGTTAAGAACTTTTGATTTTTTGGCTCACCTGCATGGGCCCACACTCCTACAGAGAAATATAAGGCCTTGGATTTGCAAAGCAAACCTTGCATATTTGTAAGTTATCCTAATGGTGTGAAGGGTTATTGGTTGCTCCACTCTACTACACATGAGTTATTCATTGAGAGGAGTTTTCAGTTTGAGGAGGGGTCTTCAAGCTCACTTTCAATCACTTCTCTAACTCCTTCTACCTTGATATAGAGTGACTTGGAATACATGACAGATCTTCTGATGAGTCATATTCACCTGAATAGTCTTCTACCTCTACTTCTGATGCAAAAAGTGATTTAGAGAACTCACCTCCTTCCTCTCCTAGTCGTCATTTAGAGGTTAATGATTCCCCTCCAAATTCTCCATCTTCCTATCCACTTTGGGCTAGACAAACCTTGCAGTCTGTAGGTGATTTGGTTCGGGATCCATCAGACACCAGGCCAACTCGTTCACAATTCCAAGATGCTCCACATGTCTTCATTGCTACTACCTCAGATCCACAATCCTTTCATGAGGCTTTTGGTATTTCTAAGTGGGATACAGCTATGTAGGAAGAGTATAGTTCCTTGATGAGGAACCACACTTGGGATCTTGTCCCTCTTCCTAAAGGAAGAAAAGTTGTTCGATGTAAGTGGATCTATTAGACAAAATTTTTAGTAGATGGGTCAGTTGACAAACACAAGGCTTGCTTGGTCACCAAAGGATTCTCCCAGGTTCCTAGGATTGACTACTCTGAGACTATTGTGCTAGTTTCTCGAATGAATTCCATTCAAATTGTTCTTACCATTACTACAGCTAATCATTGGGAAGTACATCAGATGGATGTGAAGAGTGCTTTTCTTCATGGTGACCTTCATGAGAAGATCTACATGGAGCATCCATAGGGCTTCCTTCAGGATTCTTCACTTGTGTGTTGTCTTCAGAAGTCTCTTTATGGCCTCAAATAGGCTCCTTGAGCTTGGTATGCCAAGATTGACTCCTTCCTTCTATTAGTTGGGTTCGCTCGATGCCATTCTGATACTAATGTCTACATTTTACAATAGGGTGATTCACTTCTATTTTTGGTTTTGTATGTTGATGACTTGTTGATCATAGGAAGTTCTTCACCCACCATTAAGGCTATCGAAGTGGCCCTTTAGGACAGTTTTTTGATGATTGACTTGGGCTTGTTGCATTACTTTCTTGGGATTGAGATCCTTCAATCTCCTTCTGGGATCACCATCACACAATCCAAATATGCTCTAGATTTACTCTCAACATTTCATATGGCTAACTGTAAGCCTGCTCTGACTCCCTTCCTTTTTGGAGTCAAACTTGAGGCTCAATGTTATTCTTCACTTTTTGATGGCACTTTGTACCACCAACTTGTTGGGAATCTCATTTATCTAACTCATACGAGACTTGACATCTCCTATGCTATAGGTATGGTCTCTCAATTCATGTAAGAGCCCCACGAGTTGCACTGAAAAGTAGCCAAGTGGATCCTTCACTACATTCATGGTTCTCATAGTTGTGAGATTCACTTCATAGTAGGTATTGAGCTTGATTTGGTGGGCTACATAGATTCAAATTAGCCAGGTGATTTTGAGGATCACAAGTCTACTTTAGGGTATAGCTTCTTGCTTGGGTCAGGTCTTGTTTGTTGGTCAAGAAAAATGAAGTCTGCTATTGCTCTATCTTCTATTGAGGCTAAGTATCAGGGGGGCTATAAATGATGCCACTGAGGCCATTTGGCTTCAACATCTTATCACTGAGTTTGGTATCTAGATTAGATGACCATCAGTCATATTTTGTGACAACCAGAGGGCCATTCAGATCTCACAGAATCTGGTTCATCATTAGTGGACCAAACACATAGAGGTCCACAAGCACTACATCCAGGAGCTCATCCATGGTCATGTTGTTGAGCTTCACTATTGTCTGAATTTCAAGCAAGTTGCTAATATCTTCACCAAACCCTTCACTAAGAGCAAGTTCCTTCATTTGCGAGCTTTTCTAGGGGTGCGAGATGCTTCATCTTTTTGGGGGGCCTCTTCCTCTCACTCAGAGTCCTAATTTTTTTTTGTGGGGGTCTCTTTTCTCTCTCTTTTGGGAAATCTTATGTACATGGGTACCTCATCAAGCTTGACTTGCAAGGACCCATTTCTACATCCACCTAAACTTCGCTTATGTGGGGTTGTTAGTGTAGTTTTCTATTTTTCCTATTTTGCTAGGTTTCTCCTACACTTTTAATAATCTCACTTAGGTTAATAAAGCATGTCTTATTAGGTGAATGGTTGTGAGGTGTCACCTTCCTACATATGAGCATCCATTAGCTATCTTGGGAAGATACTTTGCTATCTTTAGTCTAATAGATGGTTGCTCCTCATTGGTTGGTGTTGCCACCTCCTCCCTCTTCCTAGCCTATATAAGCATGCTACCTGGTTTGTATTTGCATATCTTTTTTTTGCATCCTCTTAATGTTATTTTGCTTCTAGCATTTGCATTAATCTCTTGGAGACTAACTCTGTCTTGCTATTTTGATTTTGTATCATTTACATTCATAGTTTAGATATTTATTATTTGCACTAGTTTTCTAGGTTATTAATCTTCTTAGATTCTATCAGTATTCATATTAAATTTAAATACCTTAGAGAGATAAACCTATCTTTGCATATCTTTTTTTTGCATCCTCTTAATGTTATTTTGCTTCTAGCATTTGCATTACTCTCTTGGAGACTAACTCTATCTTGCTATTTTGATTTTGTATCATTTACATTCATAGTTTAGATATTTATGCTTTGCACTAGTTTTCTAGGTTATTAATCTTTTCAGATTCTATCAGTATTCATATTAAATTTAAATACCTTAGAGAGATAAACCTATTTAATTAAATAGGCAAGAGCCCTTATCTAGGAGGCCTTGGGTTAGAAACTACTTGAGATTAACTAATAATCATAATAAATAATCATAACAAATAATTATAATTAACCTTGGCTTCTACCTCTTACCTATCAAGATAAAAAACCTATTAAATTAAATAAATTTAATTAAATAAGTAGAAGAATATGAAAATAATAATTAATTAATTATAATGTCAAAGGAAATATTATATGAATTAATATAGCATTTGGGGTGATTTTAAGCATCTACACCATTAATGTAGTTATGTCCACAGTTGGCTTTCTAAGCAAGACTTCTTTGATATGATAATCATTCATAGTTAGATCTTTAGTATCTGCATGTAGAGGAGGAGTAGCCATGTGAGTTAACAATTCCTAATTTTGATCCTTCATAATGAAGGCCAATGTACATGCATCACCCTTAGGTAATTTAGGCTTCTTGAGAGCTTTAACTAATTCTCTTGTTCTCTCTTCCTTAGTATATTACAATTGTTATGCCTAACCATCACCTCTTTTCTCAACCACCTTGGATTAGTTTCTATTGGAGACTTATACATGGATGAAGAGGGGTTTTGTTTTTCTAGACCCTTTCCCTTATTTCTCCTTTCTAGAGTCCTTTATTTCTATGAGGTATCTATATAAGGCATCCCCGTATCTATTGATCCCACTATCCTTACCTCTATATCTTGGGAATTTTGTAGGGGTTCTTGATATATTTTCCCTTCCTCTAATACTTCATTTGAAGGTCTTTTTTGTGTCTCTTCTTCTTGTACTAGTTGTACCTATTCTTCATTGACTAGAGAGAGAGAAGTGGCCAAATATTTATCCACTAAAGATACATCTTGAGTTGGTGATGGAGGGTCACCTAGAGATCCTTGTGGAGAAGATGGTAATTGACTCCAATCCCCTTGTGGAGGTTTATTTGTTAGTGTATCCCTTATCTAGTCACCTACTAGTTTAGTTCCTATAGGCATGAAATCAAAATCTAACGCCTTAAAGACATCAGTTGCTTGGTCCCCTTTCTCATCACTCCATTGTTATAACTCATCCTCCAAAGTTGTGACCCGAATAGGTTGTGTAAGAATAGATGGCAATGTTATAGTGGAACTCCTTCTTTATTCTACCTTAGTAGCCCTAACTAGACAAGTCCTTTGAGTCAAGGGAATGTTATCCTCTTCATCTCCTTCAAGAATAATTCTTGGGACTAACAAAAAAAGAATAACCTTTCTTATCACCTTTTGTCTCCTTGTCCTTTTAATTAGAGCTTTTGTCTTTTTCTTCCTAGGAGCTGATGGAGAGGCTTCTTCTTCTAGAGCCTATTAGGACACCTTTTTTTCTTTCTATTCACATCCCTAACCCTATTTTGGTGGTCGCACTAGTAGATTATCTAAAGTTGAATGATTTCTTTGGCTTGAATTGCTTCTTGGGCTTGAGTTGCTTCAACCACAGGCTATGCTTGTTGTGGATAAACTCTTTCCCTTTTATTCTTTCCCTTTTGTGCCTTGAATTACCCAACTTCCTTATTATGTCGATACATTTTCTCTGGCCTATTTGGAGATTGAGTTGTGAATGTTTGTACTATAATCTTTACTCCTCTACCTTTCACTTGGTAGGCTAGAGCTTGGAAAACTACTATTTGTGGAACTAGATCCAGCTTGAATGGTTTCTTAATACATTCCTTGGTCAACTAGATGATATGTCCCACTCTATGATTGATATCTACATTTTCTTCTTTATTAATCTTTGCATTCCTGATAGGTTGATCATATATCTTATCTAAGTTATATAAGGGATCTAATACCTCTTCAGTGTCTTGCTACATAATATTTAATGGGGCCTTCCTTTTCAGGGCACTGCCTCCCAAATAAAGTGTCATCCTATAGTAATCCCTTATTTGAATCTTGTATTCATCTACTATATTCATCCAATGATCCTTTATAGAATCTTCATGATTGAACTATTTTCCTACCAAGTACTGAACTCTACCAATAATGTCAAAACATTGATGAGGGGATTTATAATCTTCAGAGGGATAATGAACCCTTTATGACTCAAAATTTACAATATCCTACTTTGGATTGACATCAAATAGGCCTATGGCAATGGGCCAAACCTAGGTCTTCTTATGTTTCTTTCTTACTCTATCACATGCAGATGAGAGTTGTCATGCAATATTTAGTAAAATGATTCTATCACATGGATACATAGGGAGCTTCTTTGGATTTATAGTTTTAGGCACTACCCTTAAGTAGGTGAATGTCTTGAATTGGATGTAGGAGGTGCTTATTTCTATAATTTTTTGTTGCTTCCTTAATGAACCAGATGATTGCACAAATGAAGTCATCATTCACTATTATGTATTCTTTATTGTGATCTAAAATCTTTTTATTCAAAAATTGCGAGTATACCACATAAGGCCACGCATTAACATATTGCAAGTTACCCCTCTTAAATAATCCTGGGCAATCCATAGTTCTTGTTGCTAATAGATACATCAAATAAGATGCCATATAAAACATCAGATCATTTTTTTCCTACCCCTAACTATTCATCTAAATTCTCACTGAGAATTGTGGCTTAGTCAATTGGCATCTTGGTCATTCTGATGGTTTCAATGAAGTGTACCATCCATATATTTAAGTATCTTGTTGTTGGTAATCCCATGATTCTACTCTTGAGCACTATGGAATGTCTAATATCATCCTTCATGTAACCTCGTGTATCTACTTTACTAGCTTTTCTCCCCAAAGGTGTTCTAACATTAGAGGCCTCTCATTTGTTTTGTTGCATAGAACCAAGAATGTATTCCAATCAATATGCTCCATTTCTATGTCTCAGATCTCTGAATGCACATTTTGGAAGTGTGATTTAGGTTAAACACCCTAAAATTTGAAAGCCACTAGTTTTGGAGCAATCTTTGCAGTGAGGGAAGATGAAGAGAAAGCCATTTTATTTGCATAAAATAAAAATACATCAGTCCTTTAAGGTAGAAAATAAAATCCTAAACAAACCCTAGTTAGTAAAAAATTAGACACAAAACCTAAAAACACCATAAAATAGCTTTAAAAAAATATTATTTACCTTTGATAGATATAACATGGTGCACCTTGTGCATCTTTAGGGTGGACTAGGTACACCTTTTTCCTAAGGTACATTTTCAAACATTAAGGGTGTGCACATAGTGCATGTTGTAGGGTGCATTATGTGTGCACCAAGAAAAGGGTGTGCACATAGCACACCTTGTGGGGTGTTCTATGTGCACATGTGTGCACATTTCACTTAGGTGAATGCATGTTATGTTTTTTAAGTTTCATTAAGTTTTTAAGGTTCTTTTTTTCTTAAAGGTGCACACCTTAGATAGTTCTACAAGGTGCACACCTTTTACATAGGTTTTTTTGTGTGTGAAGATATTAAAACCTCAAGAATGGTGCACCTTGGAAGGTGCAAAGGTACATCGTTGATTTTCTTGAGGAGAAAAATACATAAAGGGGAAGGGGGATCCCAAGATTTTATAGGCCCAGGAGGGAGCACACCTTTTAATGTTTAGGTGTGCACTTCCAAGAGGAATGTGTTCTTTATTAGTGCAACAAGTGCACTAGGTATGCTAGTGCACCCCTTTCTTTAAAAAAATCAACTTGTAATAAAAAATCCTTGACTTTGAGACCTAGGTTTATTAATCAAAAGGCAAGGCTAGGCTTAGACACTAGATGGAACCCTAAAAAGACTTAGACCCTAGACTAGGGGTCTGAAAAGGAAAAAAATTAAACTAGGAGGTCCCCATTTCTAAGGAAAAATGGGGTGTGCATTATGAAAACCACAAAAATAGGGTTGCACATTTCATGAGAAGGATATTATGAGTATGAGATTCATTTTAAGCACAAATGTCCAATTCACAAAGTAAGAAGATAGATCACCAATATCTCATGTATGTGTGATTTATGGAATACCTAATGAATAGGGCACTAATCAACTATAGGATCAATTTAGTTTGTTGTTGCATATGGGTTTTTGTTGATTCAAAATAAAGTATCAATTATCTATTTTCCCTTTCTATTTAGGAGTTGAAAGGATACCCTCACCCAGCTTGTGGATTTGATAGGTCTTGTAAATTTCTATTGTATACCTTTATTATTGCATAAGTATAGGAGAAAAAAGGATTTAATCAACTTTGTATAGATTGAGATGTATGCTTTCAACTGGTACCATATGAATTAGTCCCTAGACCAATAGACAAGAATGTGAGAGGAACCAAATGGGTATTTAGGAAAAAGATGAATGAATAAGGAAAAGTTGTAAGAAATAAAGCAAGATTGGTATGTAAAGGTTACAACAAGAAGGAATATATTATGAGGATACTTATACTCGAGTGGCTAGAATAGAAGTAGTAAGACAATTTTTAGCCTATGTAGCACAAAATAAATTCAAAGTATATCAAATCGATGTCAAGTCAGCATTTCTAAATGGAGAACTTGAAGAATAGGTATACATTCAGCAGTCTAAAGGATATCCTTTGACAGATTATAAGAATATTGTATACAAATTGAGGAAAGCATTGTATGGATTAAAGCAAGCACCCAAAACTTGGTATGAAAGGTTAGACAAGTATTTGACAAAGCTTAGATATAGAAAATGTATGGTAGATAGTAATCTTTATTAGAAAGAAATTGATGATGGTTTGATGATTTTGGTAATATTGGTTGATGACATTATATTTGGAGGCAATGATGAAGAAAGAAATTTTTTTGTAGAAGAATGAATAAAGAATTTGAAATGAGTATGATAGGAGAAATGAAATATTTCCTAGGATTGTAGATAGTATAGAATAAAGAAGGAATCTTTATTTTCTAAACTAAGTACTTAAAGGATTTACTAAAAAGATTTGGTTTGGAAACATGTAAACCTGTTGGAACACCTATGGTAACTAGACACAAATTATCTACAAAGGATGAGACACTTATTGTGTTAGGATTAAACCACAGATAGAAATAAAAATTACATGGAAATAAAAAAAAAAAAAAAAAAAACTAGATCACACAAAAAATAACACAAGATACCAAGATTTAACATGGTCCATCCAATCCCTAGGATACATCCACCAAATAGTAAGTTTGATATTATTATGATCTAGTGATTATAACCTGATTACAATCCATAATCCCTTATAGCTCAATACCACCACAAGAACAAATTTTCACATCACCAAAATGAAATAATCCCTAACCCTAAGCTGAGGAATTATGGAATATATATAGTACTTCACTGATTAGTCACCAAAATTTAACAATCTCCCACTTGGGGGCCAATCAAGCTCCACACTAAACAATAATCTCCCACTTGGAGACTGATCCTATAGCTATGTTACTACTCCATGAGGTTCCCACTAGATCAAACCACCCTACACTCTATTGTTCTTTTATTAATATTTAGTCTAGAAGACCAACTAAAGCTGAAGATGAGTTCAACTTCTCCGTTGTTACTACCTTTGTAAACATATCTGCTAGATTTTCATCTGTATGTATCTTGTCTAGCTTTAACTATCCATCATTCAAAACTAACTAAATGAAATGGTATCACAATTATATGTGTTTGGTCTTTGAATGTAGAGAAAAATTCTTTGCAAGATAAATGACACTCTGACTATCTGTAAACAAATAATTATCCTTTTCAAGGTGTCCCAATTCTTCTAAGAAGAACTGAAGCCATATCATCTCTTTTGTTTCCTCTATAGTAGCAACATACTCTATGTTGGTAGTGGATAAAGCATTAATGTTCTATAACCTAGAGATGAAGTTCATGGTTGCCCAACCAATAGAAAAGATATAACCTATAGTACTCCACCTCATAGTGATTATAACCTGATTACAATCCATAATCCCTTATAGCTCAATACCATCACAAGAACTAATTTTCACATCACCAAAATGAAATAATCCCTAACCCTAAGCTAAGGAATTATGGAATATATATAGTACTTCACTGATTAGTCACCAAAATTTAACAATCTCCCACTTGGGGGCCAATCAAGCTCCACACTAAACAATAATCTCCCACTTGGAGACTGATCCTATAGCTATGTTACTACTCCATGAGGTTCCCACTAGATCAAACCACCCTAGAATCTATTGTTCTTTTATTAATATTTAGTCTAGAAGACCAACTAAAGTTGAAGATGAGTTCAACTTCTTCGTTGTTACTACCTTTGTAAACATATCTACTAGATTATCATCTGTATGTATCTTGTCTAGCTTTAACTATCCATCATTCAAAACTAACTGAATGAAATGGTATCACAATTATATGTGTTTGGTCTTTGAATGTAGAGAAAAATTCTTTGCAAGATAAATGACACTCTGACTATCTGTAAACAAATAATTATCCTTTTGAGGGTGTCCCAATTCTTCTAAGAAGAACTGAAGCCATATCATCTCTTTTGTTTCCTCTATAGTAGCAACATACTCTATGTTGGTAGTGGATAAAGCATTAATGTTCTATAACCTAGAGATGTAGTTCATGGTTGCCCAACCACTAGTAAAGATATAACCTATAGTACTCCACCTCATAGTGATTATAACCTGATTACAATCCATAATCCCTTATAGCTCAATACCACCACAAGAACCAATTTTCACATCACCAAAATGAAATAATCCCTAACCCTAAGCTGAGGAATTATGGAATATATATAGTACTTCACTGATTAGTCACCAAGATTTAACAATCTCCCACTTGGAGGCCAATCAAGCTCCACACTAAACAATAATCTCCTGCTTGGAGACTGATCCTATAGCTATGTTACTACTCCATGAGGTTCCCACTAGATCAAACCACCCTAGACTCTATTGTTCTTTTATTAATATTTAGTCTAGAAGACCAACTAAAGCTGAAGATGAGTTCAACTTATCCATTGTTACTACCTTTGTAAACATATCTGCTAGATTGTCATCTATATGTATCTTGTCTAGCTTTAACTATCCATCATTCAAAACTAACTGAATGAAATGGTATCACAATTATATGTGTTTGGTCTTTGAATGTAGAGAAAAATTCTTTGCAAGATAAATGACACTCTGACTATCTGTAAACAAATAATTATCCTTTTTAGGGTGTCCCAATTCTTCTAAGAAGAACTGAAGCCATATCAACTCTTTTGTTTCCTCTATAGTAGCAACATACTCTATGTTGGTAGTGGATAAAGCATTAATGTTCTATAACCTAGAGATGCAGTTCATGGTTGCCCAACCAATAGTAAAGATATAACCTATAGTACTCCACCTCATAGTGATTATAACCTGATTACAATCCATAATCCCTTATAGCTCAATACCACCACAAGAACCAATTTTCACATCACCAAAATGAAATAATCCCTAACCCTAAGCTGAGGAATTATGGAATATATAGTACTTCACTGATTAGTCACCAAAATTTAACAATCTCCCACTTGGGGGCCAATCAAGCTCCACACTAAACAATAATCTCCCACTTGGAGACTGATCCTATAGCTATGCTACTACTCCATGAGGTTCCCACTAGATCAAACCACCCTAGACTCTATTGTTCTTTTATTAATATTTAGTCTAGAAGACCAACTAAAGCTGAAGATGAGTTCAACTTATCCGTTGTTACTACCTTTGTAAACATATCTGCTAGATTTTCATCTGTATGTATCTTGTCTAGCTTTAACTATCCATCATTCAAAACTAACTGAATGAAATGGTATCACAATTATATGTTTTTGGTCTTTGAATGTAGAGAAAAATTCTTTGCAAGATAAATGACACTCTGACTATCTATAAACAAATAATTATCCTTTTCAGGGTGTCCCAATTCTTCTAAGAAGAATTGAAGCTATATCATTTCTTTTGTTTCCTCTATAGTAGCAACATACTCTATGTTGGTAGTGGATAAAGCATTAATGTTCTATAACCTAGAGATGCAGTTCATGGTTTCCCAACCAATAGTAAAGATATAACCTATAGTACTCCACCTCATAGTGATTATAACCTGATTACAATCCATAATCCTTTATAGCTCAATACCACCACAAGAACCAATTTTCACATCACAAAAATGAAATAATCCCTAACCCTAAGCTGAGGAATTATGGAATATATATAGTACTTCACTAATTAGTCACCAAAATTTAACAATCTCCCACTTGGGGGCCAATCAAGCTCCACACTAAACAATAATCTCCCACTTGGAGACTGATCCTATAGCTATGTTACTACTCCATGAGGTTCCCACTAGATCAAACCACCCTAGACTCTATTGTTCTTTTATTAATATTTAGTCTAGAAGACCAACTAAAGCTGAAGATGAGTTCAACTTATCCGTTGTTACTACCTTTGTAAACATATCTGCTAGATTTTCATCTATATGTATCTTGTCTAGCTTTAACTATCCATCATTCAAAACTAACTGAATGAAATGGTATCACAATTATATGTGTTTTGTCTTTGAATGTAGAGAAAAATTCTTTGCAAGATAAATGACACTCTGACTATCTGTAAACAAATAATTATCCTTTTGAGGGTGTCCCAATTCTTCTAAGAAGAACTGAAGCCATATCATCTCTTTTGCTTCCTCTATAGTAGCAACATACTCTATGTTGGTAGTGGATAAAGCATTAATGTTCTATAACCTAGAGGTGCAGTTCATGGTTGCCCAACCAATAGTAAAGATATAACCTATAGTAGTCCACCTCATATCAATATCCCCTACCAAATCTAAGTCAACATAGCCCTATAAACCAGTAGTAGAGCCCCCAAAGTGTAAACACTTATTGGATGCTCTTTTTAGGTGTCTAAGAATCCATTTAATTGCATTCCAATGCTCAATTACTAGATGACTCTTATACCTACTAACGAGTCCCACTACATGTGTAATATCTAGCTTGGTATATACCATAGCATACATCAAGCTTCCTGTAGCTAAAGCATAGGGTACCTTTGGCATCTTATCCTCCTCTTCTTGTGTCTTGGGACACATCTCCTTAGTCAACTTCAAATGACTAGGTAAAGGTGCACTGATAGCTTTAGCATTCTCCATAGAGAAACCTCGCAACACCTTCTCAACATAGTTAGCCTGAGATAGAGTCAATTTTCTATTCTTCCTATCTCTTCAAATCTTCATACTAAGGATTTGTTTTGTTGCCTCCAAATCCTTCATAGAAAATGCATGTTCTAACGAGAATTTCAACCCTTAATAGGATCCATGTTAGACCAAACTACAAGTATATCATCAACATATAAACAAAAAATAATGTAGCTATCATCAACCAACTTTTTAAAATAAACATAATGATCTAAATGACACCTATTGTATCCATGCCCATGCATAAAATTGTCAAATTTTAGATACCATTGTCGAGGTGCTTGCTTTAAGCCATATAAACTTTTTTTCAATCTGTACACTAAGTTCTCCTTGCCTTTGACCTCAAATCCCTATGGCTAGGCCATATATATCTTTTCATCCAAATCACCATGAATGAAGTCTATTTTAACATCAAGCTGCTCTAAATACAAATGTTCAATAGCCGCAATACTTAAAATAGTATGGATAGAAGTCATCTTAACAATAGGAGAAAATGTCTCATCGAAATCAATGCCCTTTTTCTATGCAAATCCTTTTACAACTAACGTAACTTTAAATCTTTTCTTATCTCCATCCTCTTCTTTTAACCTATAAACCCACTTATGATGTAAAACCCTTTTACATGCAAACAACTTGTGCAAATCCCATGTTTAATTTTTGAGCAAAGAGTCCATTTCATCTTTCATTGCAGACTCCCACTAAATCTTAGTATCCACTTGCACAACTTTATCATAACATTCAAGTTCACCAGCATTAGTAAGTAAAATAGAATACAAAGAGGGAGAAAATCTTTGTGGAGGTCTAATTTGCATTGTTGATCATCTAACATTCATTGGTGTTTGTGGTATTTGTTGTTGCAGTGGTTGCACATTATGAGGAATGGTTAAAACATCATCTTCTAGAGTATAGTATCATCCAACACTACATAATCATCTTCTCTCTTTTCATGTTGCTACAACATATCTTTGAAGAACACATTCTCATTGAATATGACATCCCTGCTTCTTACAATTTTATGATTTTCAAAATCCCAAAGCTGATAACCAAATTCATTAATGTCATATTCAACAAATATACATTTCTTTGACTTAGCTTCTAGCTTGGTTCTATTTTCAGAATCTATATGAGAAAATGCTTTACAACCGAAGGTTTTGAGAAAAGAATAACTCACCTTCTTACTAGTCCATGCTTCCTCTAGAATACCACAACCAAAAGGAATAGAGGAACCTCTATTAATCAAATATATAACAGTATTGACATCCTCTATCCACATGTGTAAGGGTAACCCAACATGCAACCTCATGCTCCTTGCACACTCCATTATAGTCTTGTTCATTCTTTTAACCACTCCATTTTCCTATGGAGTCCTTGGAATAGTTTTCTATCTATAAATATCATTAGTGGAGTAATAATTTTCAAATTCATGACTGTAATACTCACCACCATTATTAAATCTAAGACATTTTAATTTATTACCAATCTCATTTTCAACCAAGCATTTCAATTTCTTAAAAGTTTGAAATACATTAGATTTCTATCTTAGAAAATAAACCCCTACTTTTCTAGTTGCATCATCAATAAATGTAACATAATAATGAGAGCCAACAAGGGAAGATACCTAAATTGGTCCCCATACATCTATATGCACAAGCTCTAATTTCTCATTTTTATTTTCCTTCCTAGTCTTCAAAAAAATCACTCTTTTTTGTTTTCCATACACACAACTTTCACAAAAGTCCACATTAACACATTTCAAATCTACTAAAACTTTCTTTGAAATAAGTACTTTCATATCTTTCTTACTCATGTGAAGTCTATTGTGCCATAACGTTGTATTAGAATCTACAATAGCTATTTGTTCTCCTTTCTCAACAACAACTATTCTTAAACATTTATTTTTCTCTAAAAAAATTAAAGTAGAAGGAACAATATGACCTATACAAAAATATTAGGTGCCTACTTTCAAACCTTTTTCTACTACAAGGGAACCTTTTGAAACCTTCCAATTTTTTTCATTAAAACTAACTACCCAACCCTCATCACTGAGTTGCACTGCTAAAATTAAATTCCTACTTAGCCTTAGAACATATCTTACCTCATGTAGTAGCCAATGATTCTAATTCTACAACTTAATCTTAATTTTTTTCTTTCCAACAATCTGATAGGGTTCATTTTCCCCCAAATAAACAAGTCCAAAATCCACTTGGACATAATCAATGAAATAACCTCTATGAGGTGTAGCATGAAATGAAGCACTTGAATTTAAAACCCTTGAATCGTCAACACTTTTTAAAGATAGAAGCAAATCATCCTCTTCATATTTGTTACTTACCACATTTTCCTCCTTGTCTCCATCTAGTTTATCTTCTTCATTTTTCTTTCGAGTCCAACAATCTTTCATTTTATGCTCTAGTTTCCCATAGTACCGGTAGTCATTCGGTCCTCTCGATTGAGACCTCCTCCCTTTTGACTTTCCTCTTGATTTCCCATGATTTCCAAAATTACTTCCTCTCTTAGTCATTCTACCATGACTTTGTGCATTCAAAGAACTTCCTAATGTAGATCAACCTGAGGATTTCCTACAAGTTTTCTCACTCAAAATAACACCGATCACATCATCATATTTTAGGGTACTAGATCGAGGAATAAAATTACTCACAACCATTACCAAGTCATTCTAGCTTTCAAACAAAGAACACAAAATCAAGAGAGCCCTAATTTCTAAATCATAATTGATACCCACAGAAGATAACTAATTAATAATAGTATTAAATTCATTTAAATGATCTAAAATAGATCCACCTTCTATCATTTTCATATTAAATAAACACTTCATGATAAATATCTTATTTGAAGCAAAGGGCTTTTCATATAGTTTTTCTAGGGTTTGCAACAACTCTTTTGTTGTCTTCACTTTTATAATATTAAATGTCATTGATGGTGTTAGGAATAATTGAATGCTTCTAAGTGTCTTTCTATCCAAAAGATCCAATCATCATTTGACATAGATCCCTGATTCTTGGTTTTTCCTTCCAACAACTTCCATAAATCCTTTTTGGTAAAGATAGTCTTCCATTTGCATCTTCCATATCTAAAAGTTCTACCCATTAAACCTATCAACCCTTAACTTTCCCTCATCTACCATTGCTTCTACTCAACTGTAAGACACCCACTCAGCCATGAGACTTTCCTACAGAGGATAACTAAAAAACAACCACACTCTGATACCACTTGTTAGGATTAAACCAAAAATAGAAATAATGATTACATGCAAATATAAACAATATCATAAAATAATAGATCATGTAGAAAAGAACACAAGACACTAAGATTTAACATGGTTCACCCAATCCCTGGGCTACACCCACCAAACAAGAAGTCCAATATTATTAGGATCTAGTGATTACAACTTGATTACAATCCATAATCCCTTATAACTCAATACCACTATAAGAACTAATTTTTGCATCACTGCAATGAAACAATCCCTAACCCTAAGCCCTTTTATACAAGTATTTTAACTACTTTATGGTTATAATTAATAATTACATGTCAACCCAAAGTCCCAATAAAATAGGGCCCAAAACAATTATGGAGTATGTAAAGTACTTCCCTCATCAGTAACCACAATCTAACATACTATTGAGTAGAAGTATAGATCTATGATTGAAGGATTCCAATATCTAAGTCATATAAGGTTGGATATAGAAAATACACTTGGAATTGTTGTAAGATTCTAGGATGATCCCAAAGAAGCACATCATGTAGTAGTAAAAAGGATATTTAGATATTTAAAAGGAACTTTAGAATTTGGATTATGGTATGAAAGAGCTAATGACTTTACTCTAAGTTCTTATACTAATGCAGATTGGGCAGGTAGTATGGATGATAGAAAGAGCACCAGTGGAGGAACCTTCTTTCTTAGAGGAATATTGGTTTCTTTGTTAAGTAAGAAGTAGGATTGTACATCTCAAAGTATAGAAAAAGTAGAGTATGTTGTAGTAAAAAATAATTATAATCAAGTTATTTGGATGAAACAGATGCTGAAGGATATAAGGATAGAAATCAGTGAACCTATTGTTATACATTATGACAACACAAGCATGGTAAATATGTGTAAGAATCTAGTGATGCATTCAAAGATGAAGCACATTTCTATTAAATATCACATGTTGAGAGAAAAAGTTGTAGAAAAAGAAATTAGAATGGAGTATGTAAGCACAAAAGAGTAGATTGTAGATATATTCACTAAGCCTCTTCCCAAAGTGACTTTTGAGTATTTGTGAGCTATGCTTGGGGTTATGTGCCTTCCTACATCAAAGTAGAAGATGCAAAAATGCATCACTCTAGGGTAACAAAGCACCATTTTTTTTTGGAATACATGTTGATGCTTCCTGTATGGAGGAGTATCTATGATGGACAGAGTCATCTAGGACTCTTGATTGATATTGTTGTATACAATGTCTTTTGACACTCAAGATGAATAAGTATCAGTTGATTTCAGAGTTTGATGTAGAGATATTGGTTGTAGAAACCTTTGACATTGATGTCAATGGGGGATAATTTTGGCATGAAAAAAATTATGCTAAATGGGGAGAAGTATTATGCTAAGAAGAAAAGTTTCACAGTATACTGAGGAAGATGTTTGGCAATAAGCATAATATGCATAATAACAATTTGGTATAGAGAACATTGAGGTATATTAATGGGGGAGTATGATTAATGAAATTATTTGAAGATGGATGTCTTTTGTTGCTATTCTTGGAATTAGATGTTTTTCATATATGTTGCCATCAATGCCAAAGGGGGAGATTGTTGGAAGATTAGTTTGATGATGATATGTTACATTCATGACTAAGTTTGTCATTGATGTCAACATAGCATGTTTAATGTCTTCCATGGTATATGACAAAAGAATAATGGAAATATCAAGTTGATACAGATGGCTACTTGATCATGATAACCACCCAAGGTTATGAGAGATATCTCTAAGTATTTGGCATGCACAGTTAATATTAGAAGTAGAAAGGATAGGTCTAGAAGAAGTTATGCAAGTTTTGGTGATATCTATTTTGAGATAGAGTTTATAGAGGCATGTTCTGGTAAACTTGTTATATCTCTTAGTAGAGTTGATATCTTGAGGATCAAGGTTGAGGACATGGAGAAGACATGTTGAGGATGATGTGGTTAAGCTCACTTGTCATAATATTTGCATGTATGAAAATTTATTCAAGTTGCAAGGTGAAAGATTTGTGTTATCACTAAGTGTAACTTGTTCATAAGGTGGTCCTATAATAATTAATGAGAAGGACTAAGAATTGACTCAAGGAATTGTTTAATGGACTTGGTATAAAGGAAGGATATTTTTCTTTATGATGGTAGGGGATATATGTGAATTGTGAATATTCAAAAAGTAGTAGATAGTGTGGAATGTGAAGTTGAGTAGAGCAATGTGAAAGTGAAGGAAACTTCATTACTAAGGTTTGGTATTTGGATCTAAGGTGTGTGACCTAGCCTACAAGGTCTAAAAATGATTGGTCTGGTTGATAGGAAAAAGAAAAGAACAAGAAAAGAATAAAATAATAGTAAACTATTTTTTTGAGGAGTGAGCTCTTCTTGTAGTTGAAATTACATGTTTGGGTAGTGGGCTCTTCTTGCATACATTGTATTGCAACTTCTAACAAGGTTGGAATCTACTAATAGGGATTCAAATTCTCCTAACAGGGACTCATTGTAGTAAATATTGTAATAGACTCCTAATAGGGTCCATCCTTTAACGAGGAATATTCATATTAGTACATTATCTTGCGAGAATAATTTCCACTAGGGTTTTCCCTCCAATCAAGGGTTTCCCTAGTCAACATATCTAGTTTAATTATTTATGTTCATCTTTGTATGGTTTCTATTTACTTTGGTTGAATGGTTAATTTTGTTCGAAGAAGATAAGTGTTTTAATTATTGGATAATTGATTCACCTCCCCTCCCCCCTCTCAGTTATTTTGGTGGAGTATTGTTTCTAAAAAGTATTTATTTATTTTTAAGTGTTAAATCCTCTAACAAGGTGAGACCTATCAGTCTCTTAAACTTTTAACATGGTAGACCCCTCACAAGGTAGATCATATTTTATGATCAAATATTGGAACCATAATAGGTTAACTTTATTACTACAACAGTGAAGATTTGTGGTTTTATCCATACTCCAATTTTACCTTCACCTTGGAGGGTTTCTAGGTAACAAATATTATGTTATGTATTTATTTTCATGCATGTGATTGATCATATTTATATGTTACAAGAAATTTACATTGCAAGTTTTACATGCACAACTTTACTAATAGATGTGAGTGAATTAGTGAGAAGTTTAAGTATTTAAGAGTATGATTCACCCCCTCCCCCCCTCTCAGAATCTTGTTTATCCTATTTATACATCCATTAGTCAATAACTATCTGATCTAAATGTTATATCTATTTTGATTGATGTTGTCAATTAGGTTTGCACCCTTGTCCAGAGCCTATGCATGAGGACAACCTATTGAAATATGGAAAAAACCTCCAAGCCGTGGGACTTGAACTGTGAGGTTGAGTCTCCGGAGAAGGATGGCTTCCTCTTAATATCAGGGTGCACCTAACTACTCTTGGAGGGGAAAAGGGAGAAGGAGAGCATGAAACAAATCTACCTAGCCTAATCTAAAGAGGTGATGCACCAAAATAGTGTGTTCAGACCAATCTTTTCCCATATATGCACTATTGAACTAGAATGAAACTAAGGATATACACATTCAAACTTGCTTTAATCAAATAACCACATGCAGATCAAGATGATCAAGATGAATGTCACAAGGAAAGAGAGATTCACTTATATACCATTCACAAGCCAACAGAGATACAGTCATGTAGATTACGGACTTTCACAAACTAATGGTGAAGGAAAAGAGCTCTTGCACTTTCATACCAATGGTTGAAGGAGATAAAATAGAGAATCATACAATTCAGAGGCACAGGGGAATTTACACTGGAATTGTAGAGCAACAATAGAGAAAAGCTAGAGAAAGGTTCAACCACAAAAAATCCTACAAAATTTTCCTTTATAGTTTAGGCATAACTGAGATCTCTTCTAGCTAAAGTGACTTTGCAACTACCTGCCATTAAGTTCTGTAGAGAACAATCAAGGGGAAATCTTATCTGAATGTGGATCCAGACACAATGATTTGGAACAAGGCCCTGAGAAGATAGAAATGGTGCCATAACTATGCTCTGACCCAGTAGATGGATCAAAAGATGGGTGGTGGAGTGTTCTTCTCATTCTGCATTCATTTCATGGTAGTTGGAATCAATCATGAAGATCAGATCGCGCAACAAAACTGATTACCTTCATTTTTTTTTTTGGGTTGTGAATCAGCAAAGTTAGTGAGTCAACCTATTTCTATAAGGAGGATGGACCACGTGGACCAATAGCCTCTTTTTATTTTGCCACCTTGCGGAAGTCCTACATAGTTGACCATCTCTTCATCACTAACCACGCCAACTCCTCAAACTCCAGCTGCGACGGTTACACTAATTTCGAGCCATTAACTGTCAACCTTGGCCGAGCCTATGAGACACATGTCACCAAGGTGCTATGTCACTATGGTTAAAATTCTCATAGTTCTCCATAGCGAGATAGCGCCCATCATTGATCTTTCTTAATTTGATGATCGTGAAGACTCGTCATGTTTTGCGCTTTGCTTTTCAACTTCTGGGCCCACAAAATGCTGTTAGCACACCTGGTATCTACCTGGCACAACCTGGCATCATCCTTGAGGTTCATGAGATAACACAAGCCCACCTTGCATGTGTCACTGAGGCGCTATGTCGCTATGGTATATAGTGTGCAACTTTCAATAGCGCGATAACGCCAACCATCAATCTTCCTAAAATTTGACAATCATGAAGACTCATTGTAATACTACGCTTGTTCCTACCCAAGCCCATCATACCCAGTGCCATCTCAGCAACTGCACCACACTCGAATGACACCTGGCAATCCTTGGCACACATACCTTGGTGAGACCTAGCCCCCCGATCTACGTGGTGAAAGGGTGCTATGTCACTATGGTTAAAATTCTCGCAGTTCTCCATAGCGAGATAGTGCCTGCCATAGATCTGCCTTAGATCTATGGTGGTCCACAAAATTGTACAACTGTGTCTTGAGCTGGCCGAATGGACCAATGAAAAAATGCCACCGTATTCTGACCCATTTGACAACTACCATTGAGGATGAGATGTACTATCACTTTGAAGAAGGGCAGGCCCATTACATCATCTATGCCACGCATCGCTGAGGCATTATGTCGCTATGGGTATCTATCGTGCAACTCTCAATAGTGACATGATGCCAACCATGGATCAAATTCACATCTATGGTGCTCAAACTCTTTGTAGGACTGCATACCTGGGACCCACCGACACGCGACAAAAAGGCACTATGTCGCTAACGTATCCACCGTGCAACTTCCCATGGTGGGATAGCGCCAATTGTAGATATTCTTTAGATCTGACGATGGAAGACTTGTAGTCTATAGAACATATTATAAGGTTTGATCAAGTATTTAAAATAATATTAACTTTGTACACTAGCCATTGGTGGGTAAAACATTTGAAGTTTGAAGCTTGGTGGGGCGTAAAAAATGATAACAATTGATGAAGAAGATTTTAGAGATTGCTCATAAAAAAAGAACCTAGAGGAAAGGTTGAGTTATTAAAAGGAAGTAACAATGAACATTTGATTAGTTAGACCTTGATAAGAAAAAGTGATTATTTATATCATTAATGTAAAACTTGACCAAGAAATAGAGTAAAATACTAAGGAAGAGTGAGGAATTCTAGTGTCAACCAAGCCATAATACAAGCTGAGAAAAGTTAGTATTGATCAATCATTATGATTGACCAAGTGATACTTGATTTTGAGTTCCAAAATGACTAATAAATTAAGTGATGACCAAGTACTAGAACTTAGTTATTGTTGAGTAAAAATATTTTGAATGTGCAAGAAGAATCATGATTTTTGGCTGACTCATTTGATTTCTTGGGATATGAAAAGTTTGTTCAAGATAATATTAATGAGTTTGATCATTTAATTCAAGGAGAGGGTAAGGTATTATATCTAAGATCAAATTTGATAGATGAGAAGTTTCTAGAAAAAGAAAAAGATGGACATATACAATGAACTGATGAACCAAATTGTAAGCCCTATGATCTACGATGATAATATAAATGACAAAAGAAAAGAATTACCTATTTAAAGAGGCATAGATTCAATGAGAAAGTGAGTGTGAGAGAAAAGAAAAAGAAAAGTATTCTTGTGAAAATGATGTTGAATTCGATACGTGAATCTAAGTAGAAGGCTTATGTTTTATGTGGATAGAGTTGACTACTTGAAGGTTTTCCAAGTGAGTTAAGTGACAATGATAACATAGGGGCCTTATCAGTGAATTAGTACATGATTTGAATAGTGATCTAAAGCTAAAAAAGTGAGTTGTAAATCATGTAGATCAAAGCTCTATTATTTTCTTTCTAATCATTATGAATAGTTGTATTGAAATCCTTTTGGTAAAAGGTTGACCTAATAGTCATTGAAGGACTTAACAGTCTACATAAATCCTTTAGCAAGGTGACATTTTAAATGGAATGATCAAATTCCTCTAACAAGACCACTCCTAATAGGGTAATAAAATCATCTAACTAGATCACATTGAATAGTTTGTATTGTAACCTTTAGCAAGGTTGGCTCCTAATAGAGCTCACTTCGAAAGAGTAAAAAATTGGTGACAAGTTGCTCGTGGTTTTTTCTCAAATTGGGTTTCCATGTAAAATCCTACTTTCACACTTATGTTGAATTTTTGATAATGTGTTTTATTTACATCTTTACATTTAGCAAAGTCTATTATAATATGACAATGAACTACTAGTAATTTTGTTTGTCAGTATTCAGTAGAGACTGAGCTATAGTAGGATAAGTAGAACAGTGAATATTTAATGTTTTATTGGTCAAATGGTACTTGTGGATATTGAGTAACTAATAGACCACCCCCTAGTTATTCTAAACATTCTAACATTTGGTTTTTAGAATTAGATAATATTGAGAGGGGGGTGTGGTGAATTAGTATTCTATAAGATTTTGACCACAACTAGATATTACTAATTACTTTACGATAGGCATATGAAATTAAACCAATAATATTGAATAGTAAGTGAATCCATACACAAAGAGAACTCATAATACCATATTTTGTTAACTAGGAAAAATGTGGCCAAGGGAAAAACTTGCTAGTGATGGCACCCAAAAAATAATCCACCAAACAAAAGAATCCTATTAAGTGTATTGACCATGTTAAGATTCTATGAATTACATATAGTGTCTCCATCATTGTTAGAGGACTAGGCCCTATTAATAGCCTCAACCTTGTTAGGAGTTGGCATTAAAATTACATATGTATGCAAGAAGAGCCCACCACTGAAACATGTAATTATATATTTCAGTGCCTTAAACAAAACAATATAGATACAATAACCTCCTATCTTCTATTTACTTTACTTCACATATCTCTAATCTTATATTAGAATTCACATCGTAGATCTCTCATACAAGCTCACATACCACATACTCATTTTTTATATACATAATATACTTCACATTCACATCATGTACTTGTCACACTTTTCAAGTAGTGATCCTTTTACTTATACCCTTTTCTTTCAAAAAATGCTTGTGCAGTTGACATGATGTTTTCATACATTATGCCAACTTAGGGTAAACATCTAGGATGTTGTCTCTACATAATTAAGTGATTATTTTGTGATATTGCATTTTACATTGTTTCTAGTTGAATAGTATAAAATGGAAGTGTGGGGTATGATATATGAGGGGGAATATAGGACCTAATCTTTACCCAAATTCCCAAAAGGAATGATCCAAATTGATGAATCACAAAGGAGTGACCAATGCACAAATGAATCAAATGATGGAGAATATGAAGAAAGAAAAAAATCCTATAATCTACTATAGAAAGTATGTACTTGAAATATTGAATAAATAGAAGACAAATACTAACCTCAAAGTAGGGAAAATTTGGAAAATGTTGATTTATGATGTCTATGCATAGTTTTGGGAAATTGGCAACCTACTCTAGATTGAAAATGATGAGATAGAGAAACCTTATAAAACTTTTGTCCTTCCAAGCGTAGGTCAACCTTGACCTAGATAGTGGGGCACAATCTTACCCCAAAAAGTTGACCTTGAGCTATACTGTTTTGATGAAAGTTCTATTCATAGATCTCTAAAGTTCACCAAAAGGGTATCCAAATATGAACTTCAATTCGTTATCTTGTACTTGAACTAGCAAGAAAAATGGTTTTTTTTGTTTGGATGGGGGATTTTCCTTGGTCAAACCATAGTTTGGAATCAACCTTGAAATGTAATTAAAATTAAAATATGTATAAACAAAGTAAATGGATTTATTCACTTTGCTTATGTTGAAATCCTTGTGGAGCATTTGAATCCTTTAATCCACAAGTATGGATGCTCCAAATAAATGTAGAATTGTGTAGAATATCCCAAATCAATAGTATTAGATATTCAACATCAATATTGAATAGATGTTAGCATTGGAAGAGGCTTGAATGAATATGAATGGAGAAATCTTCAACAAGAGGGCTCCATAGAGATTGAATCCTTCAATGGCTGACAGTGGATCTCCTTGATGAATTTGATCTTGAATGGTTGAATGCTTGATAATAGATAAATCTCAAAACTTCATAGTTAGTGGATGTCAAAATGAGAGAAGAAGGCTTCCTTATATAGTGATCTAGGGAACAAAATTCTATAAAGGCTAACAATGGAGAATTAAATCCCAGTTAACCTTAACCCCTAGAACTAGATCTAGATTAAATGTAATTTAATAGTTTACCATTTCAAAACCTAAAACATCTGACCTGGAAGTAGGAAAATGAAACTTTCTGAAGCCTAATATCCTAAAACCTTTGGAACTTGAAATTTGGACCTGGGGTCAGGGTTGAGGTTGTCCTTGACCTAGGTGAGGGTCAAGGTATCTTGAAAAATAATATATGTATATCAAAAAATGCATGTGTGAAATAAGTGAGTAGAGAATATTCCCCCACATTAAAGTCATTGCTAACACTTTAATTGGAGCAATGACTTTAACAAAAATAAAAACAACTCCAATAATTATGTTTCCACTACAAAATGCCCCCAGATAAAGACAAATCAAGGGAAATGCCACATAAACATACAAAGAACACAAAAGGGATCTACCTACCATTGGGTTAGTATAATCATAAGATAATATATATGATATTATTGCACATGAATTAACATCATTCCTCAAAGAAAGTAGAACTAAAATCACAAAGGAGAAAACATCACAAAAGAAATATGAAGAAGAATCTTTTTGGACCATGATTGGAGACTAAAAAGAATCAGTGCTACCAAGTCATGGATCCAAGAAGATTACACAAGGAAACATTTACAAAAAATATCACAAGTACAACATAACATAAAAACACATATGGAACAATAGATATACATGTAGATGAATAGTACAATAAGTTTGATTCTTTTATCACCTTGTACCAATAGAGAAAAAAGGATTGTATAAAAGAATCTAACAACATTTAGCAAACACATCAATAAAGAAGAACAATACAACAGAAAAACACACAAAAGAGCTACCATAAAGGACAAGCCAATCAAGCATGCTACCTACTCTCCCCATCTCATTCTACATCATTTAGGGATGGTGGGTAACATGCAAGAGGGTCTATATCCAACATAGTAGGAAAGATCGTTAGTTCCAAACAAGGATCCTCTTGAGAATCACAATGTTCGATACTAGGTGTAAGTGTCAAATGTGATGAAAAAATATTAGGTAAATCAATGTGAATTTCAATAGTTTCATATTCATCATTAACATCATCAATATCATCAAGAGTATCTTCTTCATCTAGATTAATCAAAATAGGATCCAAGATGGGAATGGAATCATCATAATCATGCATCTTAACATCATTATTAGTAGAAAATTCTTCTAACACATCATTCATAGTTGTATCCAAAGAAGGTAAATATTTTTGAATAAAAAAATTATGAGCTTTACCTTGAGAACACTACTTTTTATGATGTTCATTAGTAGATTGATTACATTTTGTCTTATTTAAAATGTGTTGAGAACTAGGAGGAGAAATTACTAGATCCTTCACAAGTGCTATAGGATGATTACCAAGATTATCAGCAGCCAAACAAGCAATAGGAGGAGCTTGATTAATAGATGTAAAATCCATAGATAAAGGAGCTATGGAAGGTGTAGGAAAAAGACCATGATTAAGATCCATATGAGATAAGCTTAACTCAAGAATCTTATGATGCTTATAGGCTTGATATGAGTGGAAAAGATGATCAAGTTGAGAAGGATGTGAATTAGGAAATGAAGGCCAAAAGAAGTCAAGGGTAGCAAAATCCTTGGGCCTAGAAGGGTGATATAAAATATGATTAATCATCTTCACTTCATCATGAAAAAATTTAAGACATTTATGGATAGGTGAAGCAACAACATGCATGAAATTTAACCATGAAAAACCAAGCTTAACTTGAAATGGATCAGAAGCAGGAACAAAACAAAGGTAGTGCTCAAAATTTTTCCACAAAGTTCAACCGATAAATTAATAGAACCAAATGATGGATAAAGAAAACCATTACAAGTTTTTAATCCACACATTAGATGTATCATAAGAATTGCATTTCAATATTTTCATAAAATATTTTCTTCAATAATAGCATTGACTTAGGATATAGGATGAACAAGAAAACCGCAAGTAGGCATGTGAGAAATCCTAGCATAAATATAAAGGGGATTATCAAAGGCTTTAATAGTCTTAGAATCATTGAAGGTGTTGGTGTTTTAAAAAATTATGTTTCAAATATCCCAATGAGAGTAGAATACATCTAGGGGGAGCTACTTCCCATCTACAACATACCCTTTCAGACATTGTGCCAACTATAGGGCTAGACCCTTCTTGTACTTCAGGCTATACAAAACCTCGGCAAGTGGACCTATAGATTCTTTATATGGTACCAGTGTTAAAAGTATTCAACTTAATCTAAAAAAAGTAGATAAAAACCTTATTTATTGTAATGCTTATATAGATAACAAAGGCATGGAATAGCTAATAACACAACCTATGAACTAGATAAGACAAGTGAGGGTAACTCTTTTATCTCTTTCAACATGAAAATGAAAAGATTTGATAAATGATGTTGAATATCAACATAAACCAAGTACAAACAATACAAACATGAATTCTGTAAGCTAACCGGTCTCTTATCCATTGGGCATTAACTAAAACATAACATACACATGGATACCCAAAATATATTCATATATTCAAATATCATATGTATCTAACTTGTAAATAGACATCTATATTCAAAATGAAATTTATACTTATCATATCCTTCCATGATCCTTGCAATTTTGTCAACGTATATCAAGAAATTTACTTAGGTCCTTGACCCAATAGAAAAACATGCAATTTCATACAACTTCAAAGCCAAGATGCAACTAGAAAAAGTGCACCTTATACATATATCAATAGAAAATTACAAACCCATGAAGATGGAGACAAATTTTAGATTGAAACTTTCAACGAGCCTTTTTTATTAATTTCCTTGAAATCAATACATCATGGTATATGCCAAAACTTAGAATATACACAACAAACAACTTTGTTAACTAGTTGCTTACAAGAAACTATAACATTATTATTCATAATAGAGAGAAATGTTAAATAAAATGGTAGAATCATAGTCATGATAGAAATTTCAACCTATCCAAAACAATCCTCGTGGTATCATAGTAGTGAAAAATGTCCAAGAACTAGAAACAACCCTTACAATGAGAGAGAAAGAGAAAGATATAGGAAAGGAAGAAGAAATTGGATCTAACCTCAAAGTGACATGTCCACTTGAATCTCCATCCCCTATTGTTGTAAAGCATCTCTCTTATTTCTACAATCAAAATCTAAATGGAATATCATCATTGTGCTCCAAAAAATCCAAAATATCTCTTCCTAATGATGAAAAACCCTTGCTCTAATAAAATATTAGATATGCATATGAAATGCTGATAAAATCCCTCAGTAAACTTATGTAGAGATGAAAAACCATCACTAACTATATCCCTAACAACCTTGGCACACACCCAATTCATCATTTTGCTGAAACATCAAAACTAAATTGCACTAATAGAAAGTGGTTGAAAAATAGGCACTTGGTACAAAACCCTAAATATCTTAGACATACTACCTTTGTGCAAAAAAAAACATCAATTTTGGAAAGCTCATTTTGATACCTTTCCAATGGTATATGATAGTCCTATACTTGCTTATCAAAAATGGCCGGAAGATTAGTTTGAAAATTAGGTTCCTGGACATAGCTCTAAGGTCTATGTCTCATTTCAAATATTTAAATTTCTCCCTAAGTCAAAACTTTAGGTTATAATCCTTCAAAAATTTACATGATCTATGTACATGCTTCCAAAAAGAAAATTAAACTATTAAAAATCTTAAATTTTAATTTTCCCTCTATTTGTGCATCTAGGTCAAACTACTTTAACTGCCTTCTACCATGTGTCACCATGTGATTGGTTTCACCCATTCTCTTTCACTGTCACTTGGGAACCACATGGGACCCTCTGATTGGGTCTTCAAACTACAACTTGCCATTTGACATTGCCACATGTCACCATTTTGTTGGATCTCATCCTATTTGGTCCATGCCACATCATCCACCTACTGGATGTCCTATCATATCACTGCCATGTGACATCCTTTGATTTGCTAGAATATTCTATCCTTGCCACCCAGGCCCACTGCTACATGGTAGAAAGGCACTTTTTTTCTTTTTCTAACTTTTGTAGATCTTCATAATGTGGAGAAGTGTCTACCATTGGATTGTGCCATGTGTCAACATCCTAAGCATCAAACTAAAAATTGCCACATAAGCTCTCCTCATTTTACATGCTAGATGTTGCCTTGTGATTCTCTATTGAGTGTCACTTATCTACTTCTGATTGGTCATCATGTCATGTCACTTTTGATGTCATCTCCTTAATTGGTGTGCTTGGTCAAAATTTTCTTACCGTCCCCTCTACTAGCTAGGGGGGCCCAAATGCAACTTGCCTCTATCAAAATGTCCATGTCTTAGAGACATTTGTTAAGTGAAGGTCTTTCCTTAAAAAGACTTTAAAAACACAATGCCCACTCAATGTGGGACTAAAACTTCAAACCCCATCCTCAAACCAATGCATTCCCTTTCCTCACAATAGCAACTCATTTGCAATCTACAAGTGCATTGACAACTTCAAAAGAAAGATTCTCTAACCACAAACATCAATGGATGTAATACCAAAAGTATTAATAACTTTGAACACATATTCAACTTGACTAGTCTTTCTATGCTCCTTCAAGCAAGCATCCATGATCTTAATTTTTGGTAGATGGAATTCCTAAAATTAGAGAGGTTTGTGGTACTCAAACATCAATATGCTCAGGAGGATCCTTCTCTAGTATATTAGAGACAAAAAACTTGCAACACCTTCCATTTGGACATTTCCTCTCCAATGACCTCTAGCTTACTCTATCTACTTGCATATTCATGCCCTACATCTTTTAGTGTAGGACATTTCATTGGTGCATGGGGAATAAAACAATCATGAAAATTATTCATGATGTTAGTGGAGTGGTTAAGCCTAGAAGGTGAGCCAGTAAAGCAAAAGAATAAGTTCACACGAAGCACAAACATGCTAAATTGGAGCATTTCTTAACCATTCTGGCTAGCTCTTTGCCATTTGCAAAATGTTATGATTTTGATAACAACCTATAGGAGATGTTTTCTCTTTATCCCATGGCATACACACATAAGGAGGAAGTCAAGATTAAAAGTCTTGATCACAGAGTTAGGATGCTTTAGTAGGGGCTCATCCAAAACACATGAATGAATCATGATCTTCTCATTGTAGGGGCATCCTATAGCTAGTGGTGAGAACTACCCATCCACCTATATTTTGGGTCAATCAAAAATGTTTTCATTTATGCATGAGCTCTTTTATAGATATCCAAACTGATGGAATCTACAGTGATTCCTTATAGGAAAAGGGGATGGCTCTAGCACAACACCTATCTATTGCATTCTACATAGAAGTTTCAAGGTTTCCTCATGCTTTTAATGATTGAATTCTTTATAGTTACATCTAATGCCAAGTTTATATTTAGGATAAAACCATGCACTTTCTTGCCCTCTTGTATTTCTTCTACAGTTGTATACACACCGAGGACATTTGGTCACTACTATGCATAAGGTTTTAAACAATAGTCTATTCACTACTTTCCTTTTGGGATACTTCAATTGAATATTGGACAAGTATAATGATAATGTGTTGAAACTTGTAAATATGCAATCCCATGCATGGTCCACTTATTAGTTACCATTATTACAATCACGTGTAAGGTTGTTAATCTCCATAACATCTTATCAATTTGACAAAGTTAGATGGGACCAAAATGAGTTTGGATAAAATATTTTTACATTTCAAGCAATTGACTTCTTAAAATGCTCTGATGAACACCTAGTACTAATCAAGAATGAACTTGACTAATGAACCATCATTTTTAACTCAACTTTCAACCTTTTGCAAACTACTAATTTCATGCTAAAGGATCCTCTGACTAGCCTTAAAAATTAACTTTAACACCCGATTAGGCTCTGAAAAATGACATGTTGATTCTTTGTTCCACATTCTCTTACCTTGTCAAATTTTGTGTAATGAAAGCACTTGGGTCAAAAGATATTGATCATCAAAGTTGCATTCATGAAAATGTGTGCAAGCAAACATGTTAGAAAATAATAACATGCATTTGGTTTTAGCTTCAAAACTAGGTCAAACTAATACTTGGAAGCATGAAAACTAGGGCACTAGTTCACTATCACAAGGAGAGTATAAATATATAATTTGGGCTCATGATGAATAAATTGGCACATTTGGCAAGCAGTTAAAGCGGGGTACTTGGATTTGCAGAGCTAAAAACAACTAGCAGAAAGGTGATTTTTCCAAATGGAATGGACCTAGGAAAGTGTGTAGATGGATTCATCAAGGCTTGCAAATTGGTACACTTAAAGAATTTTAAGAGTAAAACATAGTGATATAGTTCATTTGGTTCAAAAAATCACAGATTCTAAGCCATGACATACAAAATAGGGGTGCTATTCAATCTATAGTTTTTGACACCAATAAAACATCACAAATTGCATTTCGAATCACATTCAGAAACAAGTCAAATAGATTTATCATAGGCTAAAATTTGAAACATAGCAAGCATTTGATCTTTAGAATGAAATGCAAAAGAAATTTTCTAATTTCAACAAATTGGGTCAAAGTTACAACTAGTCAAACAAGGCCTCCCAAAATTCTAAACAATTTACATCAGTATGACAACAATAAACAACCAACTTTGAGGGATTCAAAACCTAGTCAAAACATATTGAAATGACTTAAAAATAGAAACATAGGTTCTTTGATATGTTTACTAAATAATCCCAAAGTGAAAATTCATGAAACATAAATGGGTGTAAGATATTCAATTGAAAACTAGGCTTCCTATCATTGTTTGACACTTGGGCAAAAATGTAGATTTGAGCATTGCTCAAAATGAAACTTCATAGAATGATTCAAAATGGAAATTTATCTTCATCAAATATGTGGACATTCTAAATACAAGGTGTTAGAGACATAAAACACCTCTTAGTGTTGGAATTATTCAAGACTATGCTACGTTACTAAGAGGGGAGGGGCGAATCAATAATTTCTAAAACTTTTAACAATTTTAATCAAATAATCCAATTAGCACTTAATTCATCACAACTGATCTAATTGCATATATGGGAAAGTAAAAACATAAAAAAAACTTGAACACAAAGATTTGGTGACCCAGAAACCTTCCAAATAGAAAGTAAAACTAGGGTGGGGATGATACCCACAAACTTTACTACTGCAGCATAAAGTTTGCCTATTAAGGCTTACATTGATCACTTCTAATGATCTGCCTTATTAGGAATAATTAGGACTACTAGGTCCACCTTGTGAGAGGATTTACAAACATACAATGAAGTATGCTTGGTAAAGAGATTTATGAAAGACTATTAGGTCTACCTTGCTAAAGGATTTTGACTGGTTCACCTATTAGGATGAAGAACTAGATCTCTGATTTGTAACTAAGTTTGCTGATAGAGATTCCTTAGTGTATTGATCATCTTTCTATGATAGATATGTCTCTTCTACGCCTTATACTATTATGGCCTTCAGAGTTTTCTCTTTATCTATTGCATTCATAACTTGAACTTTTCACATCGTCATTCACATTACATTAAATATGCTTACCCTGATATGGTGCAATACATACATATATATACCAATCCAAATTACATAATATCAAAGTCAACCATGATACAGGTTAACACAAATATTAAAAAGTTGGCCTACATGAAGATACTCAGGTTTTGAAGATGGATTCGGTGAGGTTCTAGTACTTGACATCCACTGTCAATGCTTAGCATCATCATGCACTCAATAGACATAGAAGCTAGATCCATACCGATCACTTTCAAGTAGTCTTAAACTTGATCTACACTAGTGACTCAATAGATATTGTGCAACTTGGAAAACACTGAATCACTTGGCTAGCATAAAGTAGCTTAGTCAACACTAGCTTCACATCACATGAACTGTGAACTCGATAGATATTGCAATGATTGATTATCATTGATAAAGTTGATATACATTGACATGCTCAATTAATACTATTGGACTTCACACTAGCTAAATTTTCTTAGTAACCACTAGGATTAGTTCAAAAGACTTAGTAGCAATTGTAGAACTTGGTGGCTACTAAGTTACATGGTAAACACTTTAAACTATTCCATGAGCTCGGTAGCTATATCGAATCTGAATGTGTGTCACTAATAAAAAATTTGACTGATATGTCAAAAATCTCCCCCTTTGGCATTAGTGACAAAAACACTTATTAGAAAAAATTGAATACCTTGTATTCATCACCATGTGATACTAGCTTGGTAGAGAATACTATATTTTAAGATTTTTCAAAATTGATCTTTGTAAGGTATATACAAAATAGTTCTCCACCATAGCATATTTCTCCCCCATACTATGTGTCTCTCTATGTATATGTCTTTGCTTCCTTATAACATATAACTTTTCTCCCATATCTCCTATATAACATTTCTCTAATGGAACTTTTCTCCCCCTTTTTGACAGTAATGCCAAAGATTTATTCTAATATATTTACATAGAGACACCAAAATGAGATAAGAATTTAGAGTGTACCTTGAGAGTGATTGCCAAGGTTTCATCCCAATTTTCTTGCAAGACCTTACATGTATGAATTGCAATTTTCACCTATGTTGATAGTTCAATCATGTGGTTCGCAATACAGAAGTTGTTATCATGGATCAGATTTTTTGAATATACAATATGTTTCTACATAGCATCCATGATTGGAAGGATCATATTTTGTATGTCAATCAATGTTGAGCGGATATTTTTCTTCTTCTCTTAGCAATTTAGCTTGCATGTCTAACAAAAAACTAATCTTCTTGAAATTTGCAGAGCTTGAACTAGGGTTAAGTTGTAGTTGTTGAGTAATGGCTTTAAGATTTATATCAATTTTTGATAATTTTTCCTTTATTTCCTTTGAATACTCAAGGACATCACTTAGTTTCCCAAAAAGTGATGACACATTTGAATAGGACACCTCAAGATTGACCAAAATTGTTGAAAGCTCAACTTGATAAATGGCTATTTGCCAAGCAATCTTCTCCAGTACTTTATTGTTAAATTTCTTTTCAGCCTTTTCCACTAGCTTAGCTTGACATTCGATGTCCTCATTGAATTTTTAGACTGCTTCTCCTAGCTAATACAAAATAGGTTGAGAAGAATCAACCTCAATTCCTATTGCCTCGGTCAAAATATTCTTGGCATCATCAATTATCTTATGCTCTTTGTCTCTCTCCTCTATTAATCTTTGTTGTTTGGCTTTTTTCTAGAGCAGTTCACCAAATGTATGCATGTGGTCTATAGAAAGATTGTAAATATACCATTTGGGAATTACAATTTCCTCATCTAAATCTATATCTTCCTCTATCTCCTTTCCTTTCCCCAAAAATTTTATACTCGATTGAATCTTAGGCTCAACTATCTTTGCACTTATTGCTTTTGTACCCTAAATGGAAATAATGATAGACATATTTGAACTTGTAGTAAAAATTGATACTATACTGACTAGTGGAATACTTATAGAAATACTTGAAGAGTCCAAAATCGATGAAGTCAAAATTGTAGTACCCAAAACTAAAGCAGACAAAACTGGAGAGCTTACCATGGATGTACTCCAAACTAAAGTAGCCATAGATGATGATGCTGAGTTGGTAGATGAAGGAGGAACCTATAGCTTTTTGGATGAAGTGGAAGTCACTTTTGTCAATGATTCTCTGAGCTAAGTTGGGGCAAAGAGTGATTGGACATTTGATGTATCACTAGTAATCACAACCAAACTTACTGAAGTTGTCTCCTTCATCATCCTCTTCATCCTTGTCTTTGTTATCATCATCCTTTACTTCCACTAGGAAATCACTTGGCTTATGTAAAAAATAGATATTCTTCCAAGTATTTGTAGCATTTCTAACAACATGCTCAATGTCTTTGATCAAAACCAAATAGGTATTAAACCTTAGAGTCGGCTTTTCTTCATTTTTCTTTAATGACTCTTTCACCTCTGCATCTAATATGCTTAGTAGTAATTGCTTTAGGTTTTGTACATATATGTCTTTGACTATTTGCATTAGTAGTAATTGCTTTAGGTTTTGTACATAGATTTCTTTGACTGTTTGCATAGAAAAATCCCATCTTGGCTTTAACTTCTCTAGTAATTCACTGGAGATTACAAAAGCAATATGGTCTAGTGAGTAATTCCATTTACCCATTTTTTTTAGCACCAAGTCTTCAACTTGCTTCTACTTAGCCTCAATCCTAGTTTCATATTTTAGTGATTTAAAGTTTGTTACTCCTACTTCTTCTTCTTCCAATTGCTTTAGCTTGTCCTGGAAGGTGGGTGGAGGTTTGTTAAATACAATGTCACTTCCTTTCTTTCATGATATCCTTGTGAAGACTGCAGTGGATGACTTTGTAGGCTTGGTGATGATCACCTTGCCCTTTTTCTTCAAAGGTTATTCTTCTTTCTTAGATTCTTCCTCATCCTCTGCTTCTTCCACATCCTCACCTTTTCCCTCAGTTAACAAGAGAGGTGCACTTGATTTCAATTATTGATGGCAGCACAACATGTCATAGCACAACGAAAATTTGAGAACAAGACTCCCTCTATGAGAAAGCTTCTCCCTCTTTGATTTCATACAAACTTATCCTATAGTATTCTCCCTCTATGTGGTGGCCCTCAAAATTGCATTCCCATTTTGAGTGTCTATTTCAAATTTTGAATCACTTTGAGCCCCCTATGAATGCTCTTTGTGCATGTGTACCCAGCTATCCATTTGAGGCTTGTAAGGTGTTTAATGTTTCTAACACCTTCCATTTAGTGTTTCCATGTGTTTCATGAAGTTAAATTGACATTCTGAGTTGTTTTGTGAAGTCTTGTTTTGAGTAATTATCAAATCTTCATTTTCACCTGTGTCAAACAATGACAGGAAGACATGTTTGCATGTGAATATCTCACACCTAGTGATGTTTCATGACTCATTGCTTTGGAAGAATCTATTGTCCATACGTAAGAGCCTATGTTTTAGATTTTGAGTCATTTCAAGTCCGTTTGACTAAGTTTTGAATTTCTCAAAGTTGGTCATTTAGTGTTATCATGTTGATGCAATTAGTTTTGAATTATGGAAGGCCCTATTTGACGAGTTATAAATTTTGACCAGTTGATCCAAATGAGAAAATTCCTATTGTGTTCTATTTTAGAGTTCAAAGACTTGTTATGTTTCAATTTTGAGCTTATGACGAATCCGTTTTATTAGTTTTCAAACGAGATTCCAAATGCAATTTCTAATTTTTTACTAGTGTCAGCATTTGCAGATTTGTCAGTGTCCTTGTTCATGGTGTCATAACTTTGATCCCATGATTGGTGAGATTGAATGGATTGTACCACTTTTTTCACCTCTAAAAATACTTTAAGTGTGCCAATTTCTAAATCTTGATGAATCCATTTGCACACTTTTCTAGGTCCATTCCATTTGCAAAAAATGTTTTTTTTGACATTGTTTCAAGTCTACAAATTTGAGTAGCTCACTTTGACCACTAACCAAATGTTCCCAGTTATTTTTCATAAGCCCAAATCATAGATATATAATCTCCCCATGATAGTGAACCAATGCCCCAATTTTTGTTTTCCCAAATGTCAATTTGCCCAATTTTCAAAGCCAAATCCAAATGCAATTTAGTGTTTTCTAACATGTTTTCTTGTAGGCAGTTCTGAGAGGTCAACTTTGACAGTTAATATCTTTTGACCCCAGATTCTTCATGAGATGAGATTCAACATGGTGCAAGAATGTGGAACAGAGAATCAATGTGTTCAATCTCAGACCCTAGTCAAGTGTTTGGGTCAGTTTTTAAGGCCAGTTAAAGGACCTCCTAACATAAAATTGACAATCTGTGAAAGAGAATTAAACTGAGTTTTATTTGATTATTTAGTGCTTGATTTTATTTCAAATCAGTGTTGGGTGGTCAATAGGTTACTTTTCATGTCAATGGTTTGAAAATAAAGTTTCCTTTTAGTCAGACCCACTTTCGGGCCCAACTAATCCACAACATATATTTATGCAATGCTCAAGCTCAAGGGCATGAAAATTTTTGACCACCATGTAAAGAGAAATTACAAGGAGCACAGTTACCATATGCAAGGCAGCTACACAAAATTTTTGATCAATTTCATTTTTCATCTTTGAAGCAAAGTGTTCCTTGTATGGACTGTAGCCTACATTCAAAGATGTTTTGTAGCAAGCTTGAGAGGTTTGTAGAAGTGCATGCAAAGTTATAGAGGCATAGAAGTTGAAGAGATCTAAGGGTCTCATTTACATCCCATGGACTTAATAGCTTACCTCAAAGAAAAAAACCTTTCCCATACTGCTAGATCAAGGTATCTGTGAACCAAGGGAGTTGGCTAGAAGGAAAGAAATCTTACACTTTTGCAATGGGATGACCAAATCCAGCCAAGCTTGCAAATTTTCCTAAGTGCAATATTTTTTTTTTATGTATCCTATGCACAAACAATATTATTAGATAGCAAAGAGTTTTTGGCACCTCTTATTACACCATTTGAAGTTGTACTTTCTTTTCAAAGGGGAAGCCAATGGATAGGCTCCTACTTCCTCGACTTTAAAAAATTAGTTGAGCTTCCTACATTAATGGCCAAAGATAGATCCAAAGAAATGTACTTTTAATTTATTCAGGGTGGATATGTTGATGGTGATGCATGCTCAGCTAGCTATCAAGAAGCGCACTTAGGAAGAAGGTGCCAACCAAGAATAGATGCCATGAAAAAAGGGGAGCAAGGAGCTAGGCATACCATACCATAGAGTTACATGTAGAGGAAGAGGTCTTTCTCCATTTTTGAAGAGAGCAAAGAAGATAAAGTTTAGTATCTAGACAAAGCCCGGGTCTTGGACAATCCCAATGTTATTGCTATCAATGTGAGTCCAATTGAATATGGACATGTGCTCCTCATTCCTTGACTGCTGGAAAGCTTAGCTTTGCATCTTGGCTTTAATAGCTTGGGGGCTTTTGTTACCATAAAGCACCCACAAAAAGAGGCCATGAAATCTACTATTTTGACACTAAACAATGAAGAAGATGCCAGCACACAAAGGAAAAGATGTAGCCGCTAGTCAAATGTAGTTTGAATCTACCCATGTAGAGACCCATGTATTTAGAGGCAAAGGAAGCATTCATGTAGGGGAGACTCACAAAGAGAAGTCAGCCAGCATTAAACAAGGAAGAAGCCCCACATGAATGGTAAGAAAAAGCCACCTAGAATGAGAACCTATGTAAGTAGAAAGGGCAGAGCTCATAGCAAGGAGAAAGAGCATGCCAAAAGAAAGAGGATAGTTAAAAGGAGAAGCTACATATTAAAAGAAGATCACATAGCAATATAGGGAGGAAGCCAATTAAAGACATCCCAGTCAGCAGAAAATGTATAACAAAAGAAAGCTACATGCATAGCAGAGGCAGTACAAAGAACAAGAAGCCACCCAAGATAGAGAAAAGAAAGGTAGTTAATGGCAAGTGGAGGTAGGGAAAATTAGGAGAAGGGAAGTGCAATGAGTTTGAGTGCGAATCAGGGAGACACCAACTTTGGAGCAGCTCCCATGAACACAAAGAATCCATGTAGGTCCAAAGCAATGAGAAGCCACCATCAAAGAAATGGCAAAGATGCCCATGCAAACAAAAAGGAGAAGACCTCATGCCATTTGTTTTAAGAAAGAAGTAGCTAATTGGAGAAGGCACCATGCAAGGGAGAATCTATAGAGTTCATACAGAGGAATCCATAGTGCAGAGACAACATGTATATCCCACATTCATTGTGGTGGGGTTCTTTCAATTGTTTAAAAGCAATAGCACACAAAAGGGAAGTTCTCTTTAAGAAAATGCCTTCAAAAGGCAAGAGTTGTGTGGAGGGGCTCACAAGGTTCAAGGTCAATGAATTTTGACTCTTTCAAATAGTGGCTCATGTATGAGCATAAGGAGGATGAAGAGGCATTAACGATGCTTTGGTGTTTAGGCAGTGCCTATGAGAAAAAAGAAAACTGTGAAAGTTCCTGATGTTATGCTTCACTTGTAAGAGCGTAAAAAAATTTTAAAAGGGTTTCGGGGATATGATCAGGCCGTGAGAGCATAAAGGTCATAGGAGGGTAAAGGTAAAGTGAAAGGCATTCTAGCCATACATGAATTGAAGACCCCGTAGGCCCGGGAAGTGAATCTTAAAACCTCTCCGATGATATGCATGAACGTAAAAGTGTAAAGGGGTCCCATGCCCATGAGAGCATAAGTCAAATATTTAGAGGGTCCTGATGCTATGAGAAGTTAAATATGAGGGACTAAAATGGTTTAAAGGATTAAATTAATTAATTAATTAATATCTCCAAAATTATAACTAATAGAAAGCAGACAAGTGGCAAGGTGGGAAAAGAGAGTAAAAATGAATTTAAAATGAAAATTTAGAGAAGATCAATGCACGTGATGAAAGATTTGAATTATTAAAAGCTTTTATATAGTTTTAACTATATAATTTTTTAAAAATTTCATTTTTTAAAGCTTTGATTCAGTCCAGAACTTGATTTTTCAAACTGCTAGGGGGGGGGGTGCATTTTTTGTCCAAAATAGGCACTTCAATATACCATTGGAATTGGGAGAAGCTGAATTTTTTTAATATGAGGTCAGATTTTGCACAACAATTCACCAGTTTGAGTTATAAGAAAATTTGTAATTTCCAGGGCATTCTCAATAAAAGGGTAAGAATCCATTATGGAACATAAGAATTAGTTGGGGAACATATATTGGAGTCTATTGATGCTAAAATGAATTCTAGAAAAGTTTGTATCCCTCTTCAATTTTAACTGATTTTTTGCTATGGTTTTGAGTTCAAATTAGGAATCAAAATCAGTTGTCTTTTCAACCAAATATCTAAGATATTTTTGCATTTGGGAGGCCAAATGATGAAGATTTTATTCACCAATTGAGGGGAGAGATTATAAAGATGTTTTAACTTGTTAGGAGAGGTTTTTCAAGTGGACACATGTCAAATGTAGATCAGATCTAGGAATTCACTCTTCTCCTTTATCTTCTTTTCTTTTCCTCATTATAAGGTTTGTTCCAGTCTTTGGAGAAAAACCAGTCACTGCTATGATAACATGTTTTGGATCCAGTTTTTATGTTTTCCTATACTATGATACCACATTTCTTTTAGCAAATTTCTCTTGTATGAATAGTAGTAGGAAGATAAATATAGTTAGTTCTGATATGTTAGGTATTTTCATGGTTTTGATTTCATCCATTTGATTGTATTGTTTCAAGAAAATGAATACAAATGAGCAAGAAGTTCATTAGTTTCATTCTAATTCCCATCTCCCATCTCAGTGAATTTTCAATGTTTTATGATCTTTGAACAAAGAGCCTAGGTCATAGTTGTAGTCCCTTAAGGCTTTATGTTGTTTCATTATTGCCTATAACTCAAGGGGTCATGTAAATGCTTCAAAGAAATCAGCAGGGTTGCAAATTTATTGAGAAGGATATCATGTAAGAATGAGATTTAGATTGAACATGGATCTCTATTTACAAGGTGAATGCATAGATCATATATTTGAAGATTTGAATATGTCTCAGATATTCATATGTGTGTGATTGATTCATGGAGTTGCCCAATAGATAAGGTAGTGATTGGTTCTAGGATCACTTATTCATGTTTCTACATATTAGGGGTTTGTTGTATTCAAAATTATTAATCAAATTCTTTTTCCCTATTTATGTTGAAGGGTTGAAAAGAAATAACCCTCACTTAGCTTATGGGTTCATAGGTTATGATCTATAGTTATTTCATTCCTATGTCATTACATAAGTACTAGAAGATAAAAGAGGTTGCATATGCTATTATCAGGTTTAGATTCATGTTTAATTGCATTGGAACCATGTCTCAGAACCTCAAGGTTAACCCACCTAGGTTGCAAAGCCTGAAGTGAAGAAGGAGTTATGCCTTATAGTTGGCCCAAGATTGTAGTTAGGTACATCCATCATAGGAAGTTGCTAGCCTTAGATGCATTTGTTTGGTTTCTTGGTCATTTGCAAAACTATTAAATCAGGAGCCAACGCTATGAAGGAAATACTTAACTTCTTGCTTTACAAAATTTTAGAAAGATATGATAGGTTGTGTTACCATCAATGCCAAAGAGGGATATTGTTGGATACAATTGATTGATTGTGTTTTTTCTTTGACATTACACAAATTTCATATTAGCTAACAAGTAGTATCTATCGAGCTCACTCAAGCATCAAAGGAAGTAAAGAGTGTTAACTAAGCCCACTAGATTAACAAAGGAAAAGTTGAACAAAGTTAGTATTAACTAAGTTAACTTGGTTACCAAAGGGATTTTGTACATTCACAGTGTTAACCGAGCTTTTGTTGGTTAGCATAGGAAATCACTTGAGAATCAATTTCTACCAAGCTGGGTTAGCTACCAAAGGATTTTCTTATTTTGGCATGTAAAGCTTAATAATTTTAGCTATTGATTATAGCTAAATGAGGTAATGAATACTGGTTATTCTAATTTGTATTTGAGCTAACTTGACAATATAGAAGGTATAAGTAAAAGGTCAAGTTGTGATATCAAAGTATGCAAGTTGAATGAATTAGAAGAGATAAGAAGAGAGAAAGAAAACTTTAAGGATAAACAGGTATCCTTGTGGAGCAACAAAGTGTTATTTGATCAAGAAGGATCAAGTTTAAGCTGGAACATAGATCTGTAACCAATAATTCAATTGCATCACAATCAAGTCATTTCATTGTTACTCTAACCATTGTAGCAGTGATCTAAAATCTCTTAATAGAGTTGGTTTAATAGCCATTTGCAAATCCTTTAACAAGGCGGCAATTCCATTGAATTGCTTCAAGACCTCTTACAAAGCTACTCCTAATAGGGTGATTAAATCCTTTAATAGGGCCACACCTAATAATGTCTTTTTTAACCTTTAATAGGGTTGGCTCCTAATAGGGCTCACTTCAGAAGAGTGAAAAATAGTAACTAGTTGCATTTGGTGGTTATACCCAAATTGGGTTTCCACATTAAATCCTATTTTCTTATGTGTTCATGTTATTTCTTTGATGCTTGCAAATAAAATACTGATAACATATTAAGATTTGCTAAAGTAATACATACTTTTCATTTACCGAGTTACAACAATTTTTGTATGATTATTGAGTATCAGTAGCAATCAATTTTATCAGTCTAGATTTTATTTGACATCTAAGGGATCTAAGATTTATTTTAGTAGTAATTGATTCATGATGCAACTTTTCATTGTCAATAGCTTTTTCAAGTCTGAATTTCTCCATATCATTGATGTTTTCTCAAGCTGTTAAACTTTCTCCTAAGAACCACTAAGCTATAATACCAATTGTTGGAAATATTCAAGACTATGTTGAGTTACTCAGAGGGGATGAGTGAATCAATAACTTCTAAAACTTTTGACAGTTTTAATCAAATAATCCAATTAGCACTTAATTCATCACAACTGATCTAATTACATATATGAGAAATTGCAAACATCAAAGCATCCATAAGACTTGAACACAAAGATTTGGTGACCCAAAAACCTTCCAAATAAAAAGTAAAACTAGGGTGGGGATGATATCCACAAACTTTAGTACTGCAGCATAAAGTTGGCCTATTAAGGCTCACATTGATCACTTCTGATGATTTTCCCTATTAGGAGCAATTAGGATTGCTAGGTCCGCCTTGTGAAAGGATTTACAAACATACAATGAAGTGTGCACTCGATAAAGAGATTTATGAAAGACTATTGGGTCTACCTTGTTAAAGGATTTTGACTTGTTCACCTATTTGGATGAAGTAGTAGATCTCTAACTTGCAACTGAGTTTTTGGATAGAGATTCCTTATTGTACTGATCACATTTCTATGATAGATATGTATTTGCTACTCCTTATACTATTATGGCCTTCATAGTTCACTCTTTATTTGTTGCATTCATAACTTGAAATTTTCACATCCACATTCACATTACATTACATATTCTTACACACTGATATGGTACAATATATTACATATATTTACCAATCCAAATTACATAATATCAAATTTGGCCATGATACAAGTTAACACAAATTTTACAAAGTCAACCCACATGAAGATACTCAAGTTCTAAAGACTAACTCAATGAGGTTCTGATACTTGGCATCCACTATCAATGCTTGGCATCCTCATACACTTAGTGGATGTAGAAACTTGGTCCATATTAATCACTTTCAAGTAGTCTTGAAATCTGTCTACATTGGTGACTCAATAGATATTTTGCAACTTGAAAAACACTAAATCACTTGGCTAGCATAAAGTAGCTCAGTCAATAGTGGCTTTGCATCATGCAAAATGGGAACTTAGTAGATATTACAATGCTTGGTTATCATTGATAAACTTGGTATACACTAAAATGATTAGTTAATACTGTTGGACTTTACACTGATTGAATCTACTTGGTAACCACTGGGATTAGTCTAAAAGACTCGGTAGCAATTATAGAACTTGGTGGCCACTAAATTACATGTTAAACACTATAAACTATTCAATCAACTCATTAGCTATATAGAATCTGAATAATCTTGTCACTACTAACAAACTTTACTAAGATGTCAACACTTAGGCCTTGAAAGGATAGTCAATTAAACATGCATTAAATGCACTTATGGGGGCTAAAAATGATTCAAAAGCTTGAAAAGGTACTCAAATCAAGAATGCAATTTTGAGTCCTATGAAAAAGGTAATCAAAAGTTCTTGAGGTCTTTTATTCTTGGTTATTGTTGAGGTTTTGGTTGAGTCTTAAATTTAGGCTTAGGTTTTAGTTGAGACTGAGATAGAACTTGAGATTGAAGCTAAGGTTGAGGTGGAGATATAGATTGAGAAACATACTCCACTTGATTAACAATGTAATTAAGATCAACCATCTTTGATTCATATAAAATATCCATAGAAGATGGTTGAGCAATTGTATTAATATCATGTTGAGGTAAAGTATTCATATAGATTTGAAGATTTTGATTAGTAGAAGAAATAGATTTTTTTCCACTACCCTCAAAATTATCAATAGATAAGGCATTAGATTTTATTAAATTTTGAAAATTATGTTGTAAAGAATAACATTTCTCAGTATCACGACCATTTTGATGATGATATTGAAAAAAATCTTTGGAATCCAAAGGATTTAGTTGCAATCATAGTATGTAAAAGAGGTCAAATAGGAGGTAAAGTAATTGTATTAGCAGTTAACAAACTATTCATGGTAGAATGTAAAGATTTAGAAATAGGAGAAAATGTATGATTTAATAAAAAAATAGTGGATGTAGAAGTGGCAATGTAAGATGCAAAAACAACTTGATCAACAGCTACACTTTCTTGTTTGTTTATCTTTACATAGTTGTTAAATTTTTGAAATTTGTTGGGATTAGGAGTAGCATCACCTTTATCAACAAGAATAGGAGTCATTGGAGTGTTGCTCTCAAATTGACTCACTTGTATTTGATAATGATGAAGTGCTGCACAAATTTTTTGAAAAGAGGTAAATTTAGTAAGCATAATCTTATCTCTAATATCCTTTTGCAAATTTGAAATAAACATACATTGAATATCAATATCACGAACAAGATAGGAAATCAAAGCATGTAAATGCTTAAATATACCAATAAATTCAGCTAATTTTTCCTTGGAACTTTTTTTACATTGCATCAAATTAGTCAAAGACACTTGCAAGCCAATGTTGTTTTGAAATTGTTGAATAAAAGCTTTGGCAAGTTGTGGAAATGAATCAATAGAATAAGAAGGGAAGGAACAATACCATTGTAAGGCATTGTCACAAAAGGTTCTAGAAAAAAACTTAGCTAAAATCCTATGTTCATAAGCATAATCACTACAAAGGATTTGAATTTTTTCATCATGATGAACAAGGTCTCCCTTATCATTGTAATTCTTAAGACAAGGCATATCAACTTGCTAAGGAATGGGAGTATGAATGATATCTTGAGACAAAGGACTTCCCATGTCACATGTAGGCATACTAAACTTGTTTTAATTCAAGGATGCAAGTTTTTGTTGTAAAGATGACATGATTTGAGCCAAATTGATGTGTTGAGTCACTAGAGGAAATAGGAGGAATAACAAAATTAGAAATACTAGGCAAAGTGTATGAAGCTATAGAAATGGAAGACACAACTAGAGGAACACTTGGAACTATAGTTAGTAGATGATTAGAATAAGTAAAAGGAACATTATGATAAGAAGGTTGTGATGTAGGAAGGGACATAGGAAGAACACTCATAGGAGTAGAGGGAACTACCACAGTCACCAAAGGAGTGTAGGTAAGAATACTAGGTAAAGGAACAAAATAAGGTTCTACACTACTGACAAGAGTAATCAACCCTAAATCTTGAGCTTCTTGAGCTAAAGGTTTAACATTTGAATGCACAAGGTGAGTAATACCACAAAAGAGAGTAACATCTTGATCACTATCATGAAGAACTTTCTTAAGAGCCTCTATAGCTTGAATAGAATCTTGATTATGGTTTTCTTGCATAAGACAATTACCCATTTTATCAAGTTAGTTGATTTTTTTTTGACTTGCTTAGGAGGAACTCTTAAAGCATCATCCTCAATATGAGATGAGTGAGAATATTTTTTCTCCATAATAGGATTTAAATTATGATTAATCAAATTATCATCCAAAATCCTAAGGAAAGGAGAAGAAGACTTAGAATCAAAGGTACCCATAAGTCTACGACTTTGTCTAACAAAAATATTAGAAGTAGGACTAGAAGCAGTAAAGCTCATAAACCAATGCAATACAAATAAACTAAACAAATAAAACACAAAATATGAATAATTTTGTATTTTGAAAGAAATTTTCTAATTTTTTGGTAATTTTTTGAAAAATATATGCAAGGAATCTAATTAGCATGCAAGATTTAACATAAAAGATAAATCTAACATGAATAAGATATTTTAAAATGAAATCTAACATCACAAAACACAATAGGGCATCTAATTCCATAAAAGAAAAGAGGGTAAGTGTATCAGGCTCACCAAAATGAATAGGATAAAAATGGAAGTGTGGGGTATGATATATGAGGGGGAATATAGGACCTCTTCTGAACCCAAATTACCAAAAGAAATGATCCTATAATCTACTATGGAAAGTATGTACTTGAAATATTAAATGAATAGAAGACAAACACTAACCTCAAAGTAGGGAAAATATGTCAAATGTTGATTTTTGATGTCTATGCATAGTTTTGAGAAATTTTTCAACCTGCTCTAGACTAAAAATGTCGAGATAGAGAAAACCTAGAAAATAAATTTCCTTCCAAGGGTAGGTCGACCTTGATGTAGATAGCGAGGCATAATCTTACCCAAAAAAATTGACCTTGACTTGCACTACTCTGACATAAATTTTATTCACAGATCTCTAAAGTTCACCGAAAAGGGTATCCAAATCTAAACTTCAATTCATTGTATTCTATCTATACCTATAAGAAAAATGGTTTTCTTTTGGATAAGGGGTTTTCCTTGGTCAAACCTCAATTTGGAATCAACCTTGAAACGTAATTGAAATTGTAATATGTATAAACAAAGGAAATGGAACTATTCACCTTGTTTATGGTGAAATCCTTGTAGAGGATTTGAATCATTGAATCCACAAGTATGGATGCTCCAAATAAATGTAGAATTGTGTAGGATGACTCAAATTAATAGTATTAGATCTTCAACACCAATATTTCTTATATCTTAGCGTAGGAAGAGGCTTGAATGAATATGATTGGAGAAATCTTCAACAAGAGTTCTCCATAGAGATTGAATCCTTCAATAGCTAACAATGAATCTCCTTGATGAATTGGATCTTCAATACTTGAATGCTTGAATGATTGATAATGGATCATATGATATAATGTCTCCTCATGATAAGTAGATAATAGATAGATCTCAAAACTTCATAGTCAGTGGATGTCAAAATGAGAGAAGGCGTTCTTGTATTGTGATCTAGGGTACAAACTTCTAGAGAGGTCAACATTGGAGAATTAAATCCTAGTTAACCATAACCCCTAGACATGGACCTAGATTAAATGAAATTTAAGAGTTTACCATTTCAAAACCCAAAATAGCTGACCCAAAAGCAGGAAAATGAAACTTTTGAAGCCTGATATCTTGAAATCTCTAGAAGTTAATATTTGAACCTGGGGTTAGGGTCAAGGTCAACTCTTACCTAGGTCAAGGTTGAGGTCTCCCTTGAACCTTTAGGTTGTCATTGACCTAGAAAGTCAAAGTCTTCAATTTAACAGAGAAAGTTGTTAAAAAGAGGCTAGAAATAGGGTGGTAAAGGAGAACAAGGGGAAAATAGCTAGATCCATGCATGGACCTAATCAAGGTGCTTGAGATGAAACCATACCACTTACTAAGATAGCTAAATCCTCTTATCATGGAAGTGCTTCCATTTAAGATGATACACCAGTAATTCGCCCAAAGTCATTTCCAAGGATTTGACTATTTTATTTTTCTTCAAGAGATTTCTTAAAGAGGACATGAGATCCTTTTGGTAATCATCATCATTAGATGCCATTGTGAGTGTAGGGGTTACTAGTGACATGATTGGTAGAGGTAAAATGCATAATTCATGTACCTCATACAAGAAAGCAACTTTGTAAACTTTTATGTTGACATGTTTGAGTAGATGATGAGGGCACAACCCAAGACAAAATGAACATAACAAGAAAAGGGGAATATTATTATCAAAAGTGATATGTTATTACATTTAGTACAAAAAAAATAGACTCCACAACATACCCTATGGGCTTACAATGTTAGTAAAATCTAGAGAAAAACCCTTCTCATAGTACCTTCTCCCAAACTCCACCAAAAGTTATGTTTATAATTCTAGAAATGACCTTAATTAACCCAAATTAGGTTTAGGGTTAGGAATTAATTTTATAATATTCCATTTGGCATCCACTACTAAAACAAAAGGTTCTATAAAACACATTAGAATTCGGTGCAAAAATAGAAGAATTTAGAAATGGTAGTCCAACATTGGGAGGCATAACTTTTGATTTGAGACTCTGATTGATAAATTGTTTCCATTTTCAAGAAGCGCTCCAAGTTCTCTATATCCATATGGATGAGATATGCTCATCCACCATTTTTTGGGCCCATACAAAGTCATTTAGTGCCTAAAATCTAACTTTGAACTGCTCTTGGGGGTCTCTAGGAAACTTAAAAGTACAATAACTTTCAAACCGTAAAGCCTTTTGACCTGATTCTTTTTCTGGAATGCTTTAAATTACAATTATAATAATCCCTCCAACTTACACCCTCTAACTCATCATAATTATGGCTCAATTACAAAATAACCTATTTTTACATTGCACATATCCCAAGGTGCTCAAAAAAACTAACCCAGAAAACAAATAGTGGAACTATAAGAGTTGGAATCTCTATTTGATAGAAATGGGTATCCAAAAATAAAAACATTTTAAATAGAAACTAACACTAAGCACATTTTTGCGTGATACAAAATTTCCCTTACACCGCTGGATGCTCCTGCATTAGACACCCAGGGTAAATTGAAAAGTGACCCTATCACTTTATAGCTAGTAGAGGAAAACTTGAATGGATGACCTTCACTACAGATATTGAAGTTGAATCCTCAACTACTTGTCCTTTCCACTTCACCAAGTATTCTTCATGTTTCCTGTTTCTAGTACTCTGCCCACATGACTATCCAAAAAAATTTCAATCTCTTCCTTCACAGAATTAGGAATTGGACATGGCTCGAAAATCAACTCCTCTGCACCATCATGATGATATTCTATTAATTTTTCAATATTGAAAATAGGAGAAATGTAAATCCCATCTAGAAACTCCACCTCATATGCATTTACTGAATCATGTTTCTTCAAAATTTTGTAGGGACCAAATTTATTCATCTTTAGCTTGTTCTAGGTACCCCCTAGAAATTGTTCCTTCCTCAAGTATACCATAACTAGATCCCCAACTTAGAGCTCCTTATGTCTCCTCTTTTGATATGCTCTAGCCTTATATTATAAGTTCATCTTGGCAATATGTGCATATATCTCCTCATGTAGGTTCTTGAAATGTTTAGCAAAGTCTTCTATCTCAACACTTGTCCTCTCTCCTTGCTCCATCTTCCTCAGCTCTAATGTATTCCTTGGACTACTCCCACACACAATTTGGAATGGTGATCTACCAGTATGCCTATTCATAGAATTATTGTAAGAAAATTCTTCTTGTGGTAGGGCTTATCTCCTTCTAAGCACCTCAACAAATTTCCTAGACTTTTATTCACTACTTTTGTTTGTCCATCAGTCTATGGATGATGTGAAGAAATAAACTTTAATTCTCTCTTCAACTTCTTTCATGAAGTCCTCTAGAAATACCCATTAAATTTAGTATCTCTATTAGAAAAAATACTTTTTGGGAGAGCATGTGGCCTCACCACCTCTCTGAAAAACAAATCTTCAATATGCACTAAATCATGAGTCTTGTGACATGGAATGAAATGTGCCATCTTGGAGAACCCATCAACCACCACAAATACTAAGTCATTACTCCTTTGTTTTCTTGACAAACCAAGAAAAAAATCAATACTTATGTCCTCCCAAGGCTTTGTTGGAATAGGAAATGGCTAATAGAGTCTATTATTTTAACTAAATCTTTTAATTTTTTGACATACTTGACAACTCTTTACAAACTTCTTCACATCCTGTGACAATTGAGGCCAAAAATAATGTTTACTAATAATGGCAATGGTCTTATCTCAACCAAAATGTCCTACCATCCCTCCATTATGTTTCTCCTTGATCAATTTCTCCCTCATGGACCTCCTTGGAATACACAATTGACTACACTTGAACAACATACCATCTTGACTCATGTAATCTAGCCACCTAGTCCTATCTAGAGTAATAGGTTCTTTACAAGCCTTTCAAGTCTCTACAATGTTAGGATCCTCAGGGTATAGATTCTTGAGTTCATCAAACCTAACCACTTCAAACTTCATTTTTTTCAACAACAATTGTCTCCTACTTAATGCATCTACAACCCTATTAGACCTTCCACTTCTATGTTTCATTATAGATTTATAGCTTTGCATAAACTCTACCCATTTCAAATGTCTCTGATTCAATTTACCTTGGCTATTTAGGTACTACAATGCCTAATGATTAGTATACAAGAAAAATTATTTTGGAAACAAATCATGCCTCCATTTCTTTAAGGCCTAAACTATTGCATAGAACTCATGATCATAAATAGAATACTTCTTCTTTGCATCATTCAATTTTTCAGTAAGATAGGCAATAGGTTTACCTTCTGGCTCAACATAGCCCCAATAGCACTTCCACTAGCATTGCAATTCACTTGGAACACTTTGTTGAAATCTTGAAGTGCCAACATAGGTTTCTCTATCACCTTCTTCTTCAACAATTCAAAACTCCTTGCAGCTCCTATAGTCCACTTGAACTCTTTTCTATCGCTACTCATTGTTTCAGTTAGGGTGCACATATACTACTAAAATTCCTAATGAACTTCCTATAAAAACTAGCTAGACCATGGAATGACCTCACATTAGTGGTAGACCTTGGATTAGGCCATTCTAAGATGACCTTCACCTTCTTTGGGTCCATTTTGAGACCTTCAGCTGATACAATAAACTTGAAATAAACTATCTTCCTTTTGACAAAGCTACACTTCTTCAAATTGATCAACAATTTCTCTTCCCGTAACATTTCAAGGAAACTATGAATGTGTAATAAATTTTCATCCAAAGACTTATTGAAAATCAAAATATCATCAAAATATAAAATAACATTTTTCCCAAAAGTTTCTTTAGTACCTCATTCATAAGCCACATGAAGGTGTTTGGTGCATTTGTAAGTCCAAAGGGCATGACTATTCACTCATATAGACCCTCCTTGGTCTTGAATCTAGTCTTCTACTCATCTCCCTCTCGTATATCTATCTAGTGATAACCACTCTTGAGATCTATCTTTGTGAATTACTGAGCTCCACTTGAGTAGTTCATAAGATCATCCATCCTTGGCAAAGGAAATCAGTACTTGATGGTTATTTTATTTATAATTTGAGAGTCTATATACATTCTCCACTCTCCATCCTTCTTTGGTGCTAGCACTATAGGTACTACACATGGAATCAGGCTCTCTTGAATTAAATCTTTCTTCAATAACTCTTGAACTTGTCTATTTAGCTCCACAGTCTCAATAGGAGTCATCCTATGAGCAACCTTGTTTGTAAAACTAGCTCAAGGGACTAAATATATTTGAAAATTGATTTTCCTTATTGGTGGCAACCCTTCTAGAACATTATCGAAGATGAAATCTCCATACTCATTTAATAGACCTAAAACTTCAAGTGGAACTTCACTGCTACTTTCTTTATCCTTTCTAGGAATTAAAGCATAACACATGCTGATGTTTCATGCCATCTAGAAATTTTCTCCCATCAACAAGACATACCCTAACACTATTTCATACCTTTTCACCCTACTTTATCAAGGGCTTCAATTTGTGGTGAACTCCATCCTTTGTCAGGGAGTATGTGTTTGCATGACCATCATGTATAGGATGCCTATCAAACTACCATGGCCTTCCCAACAATAAATGAAAAACATCCATTAGGATGATGTCATGGAGAGCCTCGTCATGGTAAATCCCAATCTTGAACTTCACCAAACATTACTCACTAACTAGCACATTATGATCATCCTACACCCTAGAAATTTGATAGGGATGGGGATGCTTCTCCCTCTTGAGCTTTAGCTTTGAGAACATTTCTTCTGACACCAAGTTGTTAGTGCTCCAACCATCAATAATCACATCAGAACATTTACCCTCACACTTGCACCTACTATGAAAAAAACTCCTCCTTTTTCCAAGTTCAATCTCACCACTTAACAAGAACCCTTCATTAACTAAAACCTCTCCTCTTTTAACATCCTCTAAATGCATTGGTTATGCATCATCATCCACATAAGCAACCCTTGCTTGACCATTAGCTCTCCTATCTTCCCTTCCTTAGCATTAAGGGTATTCATAGGCATGATGACCTTCTTCATTGCAATGAAAAAAGGTACCATGGAAGCCTCATCTTCCTAAACCTTGTCCACATTCCTCTACCTCTTCCTCTCTAATCTCCAAAGTTTTTATCATGGGAGCAGTTGAAACCCTCATTCCTCTAGTTTTAGCTAGTACCCACATCTTCATTTTTATTTTGGTTCTCATTTTGGCCTCCAAATGACCTACCACCATCCCTTCCTCCTTTACTACACCCTATTTTCCTTCCATCAAACTTTCATTTTATATTCTCCTCAACTTGTAAGGCAAACTAGTATGCCTCTTGATCATTGCTAGTCATTTTAACTAGACTTAACTCCTCTTGAATGCTAGGTCTTAACCCATTAAGGTAATGGGAAACCTTCTTATTTTTTTTCGCATGCCCCACCCTAATAAGGACTCGGTAAAACTCCTCTATGTATTCCTAGATAGATTTTCCCACTTGCTTTAACCCTTGCATCTTCTTAAACAAATCAAGCTCATAATCAACAAGAATGAATTGCTTCTTTAGTTTCTCTACCATGCAATCCCCTCTTGCAATTTTCTCATTCCCTCTTCTATTTATTTCCAGTAGAACCTCTTGCCACCAAATTTTAGCAAGGACTTTCATTTTGGCCTACAAAAACTTAACCCTATCAGGGTTCCTGATATCCCCATACTCAAAATATTCCTTTGGCTCATTCATCCAGTCAATCAACTCATCCAAGTTTAGATTTCCCAAAAACATGCCAATGTCAATTTTAGGTCTTTAACCCGACTTGGAAATGGCCCCAAAAATATTCTCATCCACTTGTTTTAGGAATTCTCTATCTCCTTCCCCTTCTTGCATAATATTTCCTTCTTCTTCATTTTCCTCCTCACTTTCATTTCCTATGACAATATTCATCCTTCTATGGATCTCCTCTTGTAATGCCTAAACTTGTCTCTGGAGGGCTCTAACCTTAGGAGGAACAACTCTAACCCTTCCACCATGCTCCCTCCACAAAGGCATATTATCACTATATCAAAACCTACAACCACACAGTCCTAGTGCAAACTACCTCACAATCGATGCTCTATCTACACACTCAGGAAAGCCTGCTCTGATACCACTTGATGAGGGCACAACCCAAGACAAAATGAACATAATAGGAAAAAGAGAATATTATTATCAAAAGTGATATGCTATTACATTTAGTACAAAAAAAATAGACTCCATGACATGCCCTATGGGTTTACAATTTTATCAGATTTTGGAAAAAAACCCTTCTCACAATACCTTCTACCAAACTCCACCAAAAACTATATTAACAATGCCAAAAATTACCTTAAGTAACCTAAATTAGGTTTAGGGTTAGGAATAAATCTTATAATATACCATTTTGCATCCACCACATAAAAAAAAGGTTCTAGAAAACATGTTAGAAGTTAGTGCAAAATTAGAAGAATCCAAAAATGGTAGTCAAATTTTTGGGAGGCATAACTTTTGATCTAAGACTCCAATTGATTAATTGTTTACATTTTTGGGAAGCTCTCCAATTTCTCTATAGCCCTATGAATGAGATATGCTCATCTACCATTTTATGGACTTGTATGAGGCCATTTAGTGCCTCAAATCTAACTTTGAAGTACTCTTAGGGGGTCTCTAGGCAACTTAAAACTGTAATAACTTTCAAACTATAAAGCATTTTAAGATAATTCTTTTTTTTGAGTGCTTTAAATTAAAATTATAAGCATTCCTCCAACTTAAACCCTCTAACTCATCATAATTATGGTTTAATTATAAAATAACCTATTTTCTACATAGGCACATATCCCAAGGTGCTGAAAAACACTAACCTAGAAAACCAATAGTGGAACTATGAGAGTTGGAATCTTTATTTGACCCAAATGGGTATCTAGAAATTAAAAAACATTAAATAGAAACCTAAACTAAGCACATTTTTGGGTGATACAAGATTTCCCTTACACCATTGGATGCTCCTACATCAGTAGAAGTCAGAATGTTGTTTCCTAGATCACACCCTCCAATTCTTCCTCATTTTATCCTTTTCTTCCCTCTCCTTTTTCTTTTCATTTTCCTCTTGCTCTATTTTCTTTTCTTGTTCTATCATTTTCTTCTCCTCTTCTCTCTTTGTCTTATCCTCTTCTTCTTTCTTTTTCTCCTCTTTCTCTTCCTTGTTTTTCTTTTCTTCCTCTTCCTTTCTTTTCTTCTCTTCATCTTCTTACCTTTTATTCTCTTCATTTTCCTTCCTTTTCTTCTCTTCTTCTTCATTTATTTTCTTGTCTTCTTCTATATATTTCTTATCTTCTTCTTTCTTCTTTCTTTTCTCTTCTCTCTATTTTTTTTTCTATTCTTTCTTTCTTCCTCCTCTCTTCTTCTTTTCTTTTCTTTTCTTCCACTTCTCTTTTTCTTTTCTCCTCTTTTTCATCAGAGTTGGAGTAATTAGTGAAATTTCCAACAATGTTTGGCCCAAGATCTTTGAAAGGATCTTCTACAATTTTCACTATTACATTTGTTTAACCAATCTGCATTATATTTGACACTATATATTTTTGAAGAATGATCTTCTACTATTTTTGAAGGAGATTACTTAATATTCATAGGTATTTCTCCCCATATCTTTAAAATCTATTTAGTTACCTTAGTCATAGATGTCATAGATGTAATGATGGATGCATGAATTTCTTTATAGTTGCATCCATCAAAATAATGACTCTTCTTTTATTTCTTAACAAAGTATCAATATCTTTCATTATATTGACTAAGTCATCATCTGTGTTGAATTCACAAAGTTTTTTTTATCATATTTTCCCTTAATTTATTATCTTCATCCATGACCCTTCTTCATATGTTTATCAGTCTATTATACAAATCCTCTAGTGTATGTTTTTGTATATCTTCAAATCTTTTATTTTTCAAAATCAAATTTCTAATTACTACATTCTCTAATTGTATCCTATCCATATTGTTTTACATACTATAGTATTTATTCAGTTGAATGAAATTATCACTATTGATGATTTGAATATTTAGGTTTTCTACCTTGGGTTTCCATGCCTTCTTCGCTGCTAAACTTTTGGCTTCTCTTACCACCTTCTCTTTAGGCTTTTCTTCAGTCTCTTCTTCATCCTCTGATTCTTATGATTCTAATTCAACAACTTTAAGAAAATTTCTCCTCTTACTAGGTCCACTTGCCTATTTCTTGACTCTCTTCCTTCTTTTAAACTTTTCAGGTTCAATCTTAACCTTGGTGAGTCTTTCTAACTTTATGGTGCTAGGAGGAGTGGTGTATTTCTCCTAAACAATCTATACTTCTTCATCACTCTTCTATTTCTTCACCTATGAAGGTTGCACTTGTACAACTATGTCAAAGGGTGTAGTAGGTATCTACGAAGATGAATCTACCAAGGTTACTCATTTAGACGGTCTTGCCATTGCTAAAAGTGTGGCCCTACAACTACATCAGAGTTTCTGCTAGCCTTCATTTCCAAGGATATACCTTTTACTTCTTCATACTAATGTTTGGTCATTCTTGATTCCTTGAGAATTGTTTCAATTTTCTTCTCAACATTCTTCTTAATTTCCTTGTTTAAGAGCTTCCTCTCTACTTCTTTGATCTTTTTTGCATAAGTTCCCCATCTAGTATTTTCTTTGTCCTTATTAGACTCAAGTATTATTTTTGCATATCCTTCTATTACATCTTCACTCATCTCATAGCCCATATGGTCCAAGAACTTAACCCTTGGCTCAACTACCTCCATACAAGTTACATCTATTTCAACCATGAAACATATGTCTTCTTTGTACTTCTCCACCAATGAGGGTAGAATTATGTATCTTTTCTTTATTGTTTCTTCGAAGTTTTTCATCAATTTTCTTATATCTTCTACAATCCTCTCCTTAGACTATTTCTTGTAGTAGTATGTCACCAAGTTCATGGTGCACTGATTGCTTTTATCCCATTCCCTATCAAGCATATCAAGGAACTTTCTTATAACTTGGAAGAATAGGTGTATTAGTAGTGCCTCAAAATTGAACACCACACTTCTTGATTTCTTCAATTTCTCTATGTTTTCCGATAGATGATGTCTCAAAATGTCACACATATTAACCTTCTCTTTCTTAACTATCATTAAGTAAGATGCATGTAAAAATACAATAGGTATTGAGTTCAACCTTGAACTATGATTAATTTTATAGCCAATGATCTTGTTGATCACTCTCAAATTTTTTGTTTCATGAGATCAATTCTCATATTCCTAGCATTTGAATTGGTCTTCAAATTTGTTTCTACCATTTTCTTTACATTCTTCTCATTAACTAGGTTTTTTCCTTCATTTCTCAAACTAATCAACTTATGAATCATGCAATTTTTAATCATGATAGGCATATCTCCAAACCAAAACATTCATATTGAACATATGGTTTACTATGTTTAGTTACTTAAGGTCTGCAAACTCTTATTTAATGATAGATCACCATGGCACACTAGGTCTCAATCATTATGAATGTCATTGTCTCCAAGACTCTCAAATTTGCAATGTATATATTCCTTGATATCTTCTACCTACAAAACATCTTCTAGAACTCACAAAAATGCTCCTAAGGGATCATCTACTTGAAATATGAAAGGGCACTTCTTAAACACATACATTGGCCTCTCATTTACATCACTAATAGTGGGATTCTCTATTTCAATAGATTCAAACACTTCAAAAAATTCATAAAATACCTAAATTTCACATCACTAGGGATTTTCTCACTTCGCACTATAAACGCTTCAAATTTTCCTTTACTTGTTGTCAAATCACTTTGAATTTCTCATTGATTTCTTCTAATCTTTACTACCTTGTTTTAACTTCACAACTCTTAACTTTACTTCTATCTTATGTTCCATCTTTCTGATGCTCTGTCTTAGATAAAAGGTTCTTGATTCAAATAAGGTGAATCACACACTATAGTTGATTTTGTTCGTTCTTCAAGTACATTAAAAAGTTGTTCTTCTAAGATTTTATGTGGACTTTATGGATTATTTCCTTTCACAAATGCTTCCTTAAATTCTTCAAAATTCTCTTTAAGTGCGTCCTTCTTGCCATTATTGCTACTATTCTCATTTATTTTATCATTTCTATTATTATTCCTTTTATTGATTTTGCAAAATATTGCTATGTGACCAAATTTGTTTCATAACTGATATAGAAGTATATTCCTTCTCTAATTAGGTTCATTTGATTGTCTAGTGCTCTAGAATTTCTTGCAATGTGTCCAAGGTTTTTACACTTATAACATATAATTTGGTTTCTTACTCCATTAGATCTTTCTCCAAAATTGGATCTACTGTGTGATCTCCTTCTTTCATTACCTCTAGGTTTAGTATCCCCAAACATTCTAGTTTTTCCACTATTAATATTAGATTTAGGTTTCTTACTATATACTATTTTATGTCTAAAACTATAACAATTATAACAATAGAAATTAGTAATAGGTTTGAAAGACTTACCTATGCAACTTCTTTTCATATGACCAAATTTATTGCATATAAAAAATCTACCTCTGGATACATGTCTAACCTCCTTAGGTGTTTCAACTTGCTCTATTTGTTGTGGTTCATCACATTCCTCAAGTTGATTTACTTGCTCAACTTCTCTAGTTGGTTTTGTATATTTTCTTGGTTCAATCCTATTTTGATAATTTTCCTTAGGTTTAGGGGTTTTAACAATTGGATCTGGTTACTTCCTAACTTCCCTTTTCTTGGCTATTTTTTCTTGAATAAGATATCTGAGGCATATCTTATCATAAGATCTCTGATAGAATAGTTATTCAACAATTTTATCACTACTAGAATAAAGCTTATTTAACTATTGCTTAGTCTAGGTCAACTTTCCTTTTACAATGATATTGTACTTTTCTAATTTTACATGCTCTATTTAAATTGAATCTAGTTCAAATGTTACTTGAGTCAAATGGGATCTTAGATCTAGATGGGATCTTAGATCTACATTCTCAAAATTTAGATCTAAATCAAACTTGCCATTATCATTCTTCAGGCTCAATTTTAGTTCAACAATATTCAATTCATGTTTCAAAATCTCATTCTCTTTATTAATAGTTACTTCCTCATCACTATCATTAGTCTTCTATTTTGATTATTTTATATATTTTAGATAATCATTCTTATCTTTTAGTTTACTAATGTAATATTTTGCATCTTCATACCTTTCTTTTATTTTGTCTTTTTCTTATGTAAGAAGATCAATTTTCTCAAGGGCTTCTTCAAGATTCATCTTCAAGAGTTCCATATCCATAGAGATCTTACTCAAGTTGTTAAGCCTCTTATGAGTAACTGTTCTTTCATACCAATTGTTAAAAATAGATAATATTGAGAGTGGGGGGCAGTGAATTAGTATTCTACAAATTTTTTCCTACAACTAGATATTATTAATTACTTTACAACATGCATATGAAAGTAAACCAATAATGTTGAACAATAAATAAATCCATACACAAAGAGAACACATAGCACCATATTTTGTTGACTAGGGAAACCTTGGCCAAAGGAAAAGACTAGTGGTAATTGCACCCATAAAATGATCAACTAAAAAAAGAATCATGTTAAGGATATTGACCATGTTAGGAGTCTATGAATTTTATATAGTTTCTTAGTTCTTGTTACAGAACTAGGCCCTATTAAAAGCCTCAACCTAATTAGGAATTGGTTTTACAATTACATATGTATACAAGAAGATCCCACTTCCCAAACTTGTAATTATACAATTTAAAACCTTAAACAAAACAAGATAGACACAATAACCTCTTATTTACTATCTAATGTACTTCACATATCTTTGATCTTCTATTAGAATTCACATCATAGATTTCTCATAAAAGTTTGCAATCAGATACTTAGTTCACATATCTAAAATATACTTTGCATTTGCATCATGTACTTGTTGTAGGAGTTGAGAATCCAATTCCGATAATGCGCCAAGATCACCTGCAGTGCAAATAGCTTGATGAAGAGAAACCTAGGGAGCAAAGAGCTTGAAGCAAATACCACACAAGAATATTTCACAATAAGAAATTAGAATTGCTATGTGAAAAATGGGAAATGGAATGAATTTACAATGAGCGAGAGACTGAATAAAAACACCTCATGGAAGCTTGTAGAACAAGATGGAATGAGGTAGGAGATAAGGTTGACAACTTAGCACACATCCACAAAAGGTGGAAAAGATAAGTATGATAAAGGGAACAAACTCTTGTGTTGTCAACAACTAACCTCAACTACATGCATTAACCTAAGTAAGCTTAAGCAATAGAATAAATAATTAAAAATTAATTAATTATTTACTCTAACACCCTCCCTTAAGTGCAACTTAGGGGAATGCCTTAAGCTCACAAAACAAAGGAAAAATAGAAAATGGGTCCTGGAAAGGAGGCCATTTTAGGTACCCAAGTACAATGCAAGAGAATGCAACCTCTGTAAAATGGGGAAAGAGAGAAAACCACTTGGGAAAAACTCTCCCCCAAAAGGAAGAAAAAACCAATTCATCTTGATGACAGGGGCAAATGTCTCAGAGTAATCAACACCCTCAACTTTCAAAAAAACCCTTCACAACAAGATGAGCCTTATGATTATCAATGGAACCATCAGTAGCATACTTAGTGTGATAAATCCACTTACAACGCACTAGTTTTCTCCCCTTAGGAAGAGAACAAAGATCCCATGTGTGGTTCTTCATTAAAGAAGAATATTCCTCCTCCATTAAACTGTCCCATTCTAAATGTCCTGTCACCTCTAAAAATGTCTAAGGATCAATACTAATAGCATGACTAAGTCTACTAGAACTTGTAGTGCGTGAACGGGTGCAACAGGATGTGGATGGGTCACTAGCTAGAGATCCTATAGCCTCAATAGTAGCTCAAGCCCATTTAGGCATCTAGGGAGGATCCTGTGGTGGAGGTATATCAGGATCACCATGATCATCATCCTTATCATCCGTGAAACAAAGTGGAGATGAAGAGGGAGTAGTGGGAGCTAGAGGAGGCATTGGAGGTGAGGAATAAACTACAGGAGGGCTCTCATCAAACTAGACATATTGTTGAAATAGGACCTCTCTGGAATCAGGATCAAATAACCTATAAGCCTTTACATCCTCGCAGTAGCCAACAAAAATCAATCGTTAGCTCTTTATTTCCATTTCTTTCCTTTGAGAATCAGGTACAAATGCGTATGTTTTTCTCCCAAAAACTCTAAATGATGACACATTAGGCTTCACATGGGACCAAGCCTCCTTAGGAGTCATATGTCAAAGTGCCTTGGTTGGCATCTGATTCTGAATGTTGTTGGCACAATTGACTACCTCTACCCAAAAAGATGAATCCATGGACCTAGACTGAATCATGCAATTTTCCATCTCCCAAAGGATTCTATTCTTTCTCTCAGCCACACCATTCTGCTAAGGAGTGTAGGGCACTAAAAGTTGATGTTGAAGACCATGCTCAGAATAGAAATCTCTAGAAGCCTGGTTCACATGCTCCCCCCCATTGTTCATGCGTATCTGCCAAATAGAAAGTCTAGACTGCTTCTCTATAAATGCCTTGAAAACTTGAAATGAGTTGAAGGCATCAGACTTGTACTTAAGAAAGTACACCCATGTGCATCTAGAGAAGTCATCAATGAATGTAAGCACATATGTAGCAATCAAAAACAAAAGAGTAGGAAATGACATGAGGTCACTATGAATCAACTCTAAAGGTGATAAAGCACGAGTCTCACAACCCCCACACAAACATAGAAGAATATCCCTCAAATACCACAAAAACAACTATAGAAAGCAAAAAATTGGAAAAGAACCTAGATTTGTTGATGTAGAATAGGAGAAAACACAAGCCTCTACTTTGATGCCAAAAATGGAAGCTCAAATAAACTCAGAATCTTATGAAACTAGAACCAATGTCTCTATCTTTGAGTCAGCTTTTCAATACTTCTTTCAGATCAGAAAAAGAGCTCCATATGCTCAAGTTATAGCAAAAAAACTGACTGCTACTCCAAAAATGCACCTTGCTGGAAAATTATAGACACTAGATTAAATTTGATGCCTGTATGGCTGTCACAAGACTGTCAATAGATTGATGATGTCAACAGCTAGAATGATGACATCAACAACCAAAAGTGTGATGTCAACAGTCAAGAAAGTGATGCCAGTAGGGTTGTAGGTACAAATGATGTCAGCTGATAGGAAAGTGATGTCAGCATTGTACGATGCCGAGAAATGACGTCAAGTGTCTAAAAATGACATCACATATCAAGTTGATGATGTCACTAGTTGGAGAGGTTGTAGGGCAATGGAGGAGAAAATTCTACTGGTGGCAGTGCCACTCAAGAGAAGAACCCAATGGTGCTGCTTCCTATGAAGGAGCACTAGCCGTGCGCTAGCAGTATGCTAGAGGTGGTTGGGCAGAGCGCCCTCCAGGTGGTGCTGTGGTGTCTATCGCTAGCAAAGTGCTATGTAAGAGGCATGCTGGTGGCAAGTGATGGCCCCATGGTGGTGCATGAGTGCTGTTGTGGGAACACACTTTAATTTATTTTTTTAAATTTTTTTCGCTTTGTTCATTCGTATGGCTACCTCGGAGGCCAAAAAAAAAATCCAAAAAAATGCTTGAAGCCAAAAATGAAAAGTTTTATATGAATCTTAGTTGTAAATCGCATTATGGATCCAATGGCAGCATCTGTTTGGGCTAACAATGCTCTAGAAATTCACTCTACCCCTAATTTGAAGAAAAATTGCACAAACAAACTAGGGTTTGTGACTCCAAATTATGGCTTCAAAAATCTTTTGAACAAGCAGCAATAGGGAGGCTCTAATACCATGTAGGAGTTGAGAATCTGACTCTAATAATGCACCAAGATCACCTGTAGTGCAAATATCTTGTTGAAGAGAAACTTAGGGAGCAAAGAGCTTGAAGCAAATACCGCACAAGAATATTTCACAATAGGAAATTATAATTGCTATGTGAAAAATGGAAAATGGAATGAATTTACAATGAGTGAGAGACCAAATAAAAAGGCCTCATGGAAGCTTGTATAATAGGTTGGAATGAGGTAGGAGATAAGGTTGACAACTCAGCACACATCCACAAAAGGTTGAAAAAATAAGTATGCTAAAGGGAACAAACTCTCGTGTTGTCAACAACTAACCTCAACTACATGCATTAACCTAAGTAAGCTTAAGCAATAGAATAAATAATTAACAATTAATTAATTATTTACTCTAACACTTGTCACACTTTGCGAATAGTGATCTTTTTACTTATACCCCTTTCTTTCACAAAACCCTTGTGTAGTTGTCTTGATTCTTTCACACGTTATGCTAACTTAGGGTAAACATATAGGATGTAATCCTTAAATAATTAAGTAATTATTTTGTGATCAAAATAATTCCTTAACTCTTTATTTCTACTATGCTTTGTTCTATTGAGTTTACTACCTTTACTGGTGTTTGACTTGTAACTATGTCTATACTATTCACACATATCTATGCAGTTAGGTACATCACCATGACACTCTATTCTATTTTTCCTTAACTATGCACATGTTTATTATCATTTTAGAATTCACAATATCAAAATTACCTCTATATTAATATTAAGTTGTCTACTACTAAAACAATTTTTCATCTCTATTCATGGAATCTTTAGCTGTAAGTTCTTTCTTTTATTCTAGAATTATATGTTTCCATAAATTATAGCCCTTAACCTTACTAAGTTATCCATATTTCCAATGTTGGTATTAGAGGTTCAATGCTTATAGAGAGAAGTTTGAAGGTACTTAAAGCTAAAGATCATGACTCACAAAAGGAAGGTACCAAAGTCAAACAAGGAGAACTTTCCTACATGGAAAAATTGATGAGGTTTCATATATCTAGTACCAGTGATGATACTATCAAATTTTTGGATGATGAGCATGTGAAAATAATGACTACTCTGATAGCTAAACAAATAAATCAAAAGAAAGAATGCAATAAAGAAATGTTGGAGATTGTCTTGGCCCTAAGCTATGTTGAGTTTGATGATATAAAAGAATGTGCTAATGAAAAGTAGATGTGGGAAAAATTGAAGACCATATATAGAGGAGATGACAATGTTTTCAGAGCTAAATATGAGAGCCAAAGAGGAAAATTTGATGAAGTGAGAATGATGGAAGGTGAGAATATAATAGAACACTACACAAGAGTCAAAGAAGTTATCAATGCTATTCGAGGTGCAAATGGAGAAATCAATGATGAAATAATGATAAGCAAGGTATTAATGACTCTAGTCCCTATATATGCCATTATAGTTTCTATAATACAAGAATTAAGATATACTATAGGCAACAGTTTGACCTTAGAAGGTGTAACTAGTAGACTTACTATGTTTGAGATGTCTAATTTTGCTAACTACACACTTCCTACTATTGAATCTACTTTCAAGTCACATTTTGTTCTTAACAAGATATCAGTCTAACATGTGAAGAGTGATAATGACAGTCCTAATGATGAGCTTGATGAACATGAAGCACTTATTGTAAAGAGAGTTGGAAGAAGAAGATTTAAATACAAAGGTAAATTACCTATTATTTATTTTTCATGCAATAAGGTTGGTCATATTGTTGCTAGATGTCCTAATAGGGAAGACAATGATGAAACAAAGGAAAGAAAGTAAAAAGGAAGAAGAGATGAATGAGATTACAAGAAGAACAATGATAAAAAAAGATAATAAATATTTTTATATTTTTGAAGAAGAAATTGAGACTGAATTTGAAAGTAGTGATGATGAAGTTTTCTATGTTGCGATAAAAGAAGATTCTGTTGAAGATGAGAAAATTGCATTAATCTCTTGTGTGAACAAGAGTGATAGATTAATAATTAATAATGGTTGTTCTAGCCATATGACTAGTGATTAAAAAAAAAATGAGGATATTGGGCCATACAAAGGTGTATATGTTAAATTTGGTAATGATATTCCATGTGTTGTGAATGGTAAATGTATTATTCAACTATTTAACAAGATCAAGTGTGAACACGTTTACTAGGTTGAAGGACTTAACTATAATTTTTCTAGTGTTTCATAACTAAAAAAATCAAGATATAGATTTGGATTCCATCATAGAAAGGCCAAGATATATGATAAAAAGATAATTAGAAGTGGTGATTAGATAAGAGGTAACTTGTTCTATCTAGATTTATCCAATGAGACATGTTTATTTGCACAACAACAAAATGTTTGGTTATGACACAAAAGGTTATGTTATGTGAATTTTGATATTTTCATAAGAATTAGTAAAATAAAGAAGGTAAGAGGGTTTCCTAAACTAAAGAAGCCTAGAAATCCAATGTGTAAACAATGACAATTAGGAAAAATGACCAAGTCTAGTTTCAAGAGAAAAACATACACATCCAGTGATATTATGGAATTGGTTCATACTGACCTATGTGGACCTTTTAATGTTCAAATCTACTGTGGAGATAAGTATTTTATTTTATTTGTTTATGACTATTCTAGGATGATGAGTGTGATGTTTCTTAAAGCTAAATTTGACACTTTTCAGTTATTTAGGTGGTATTTGACTAGAGTTGAAAAAGAAATAGGGAAGAGTCTTAAGTGTCTAAAATATGACAGAGGTGGTGAATTCATTTCTAATGAGTTCAATACATACTACAATGATAGAAGAATCAAAAGACACATGTCAAAACAAGGACACCTCCTTAGAATAGGATAGCTAAAAGGAGGAATAGGTTAATAATGGATTGTGTATGAACATTGATGATAGAGAAAAATGCATCATAGAAGTATTAGAGACAAGCTATTAGTACTATTCTCTATACCTTGAATAGATTAAAAGTGAGGAAAGGTACAAATGCTAAACCTTTTGAACTATGGTATGGATATGCTCCCAATGTGAAATATTTCAAGATCTTTGGAAGAAAATGTTATATATGCAAAGATAATAGGAATGGAAATCTTGATGCAAAGAGTGATGAAGGTATATTCCTAGGATGTTCTATTAAGAGTAAAACTTATAAGTGTTTAAACTCTAACACTAGAAAAGTTGTGGAAAGTGCAAATATGAAAGTTGATGAATTCATAGAAAGAAATGATCTTGCATGTAAGGAAGAACCTGAAGATTACAACTCATTCATTTATGTGGATGATGATGCTTCAAGAAATCATTCTAAACAAGCAAACAAAGATGTAGTTTCCCAATAGACATGAAATGCCAAGGTTAAACAATAGGTTGTCGAGTCATAGATAGGCATTGTTGATAATCACTAAGACAATATCATGCTAGAAACTAAAATTGGAATAATTATTGTTTTGTGATTGATGTTAAATCTATGGATGATACTATTGGAAATATAAGAGGAGTAATTGAGAGGGGATGGGTGAATCAGTTACCACTAAAATAAATCCTAGATCCCTTAGATGTTAGCATAGAACATAAACTCTACTAAAAATTACTGAAGCTCAATAAACAAAAATGCAGTCAGTTAATACTGATAATATGTTGTAACTTGGTAACCATTGAAGTAACAACTATAACTCGACAAATGCTTAGCATGAAAAACTTATGTTTAGATAATGTGTGTTGCACAAATTGCATAATATTTTTATATTGTATTATTTTATTTTATTGTATAATGTTTTACGTAAATGGATGTGAAACATGTAAAGATTCCCATCAGATATACTTGATGAGTTTTATTATAACAATGTGATAATATTCCATGTAATTATTTAATATTGTGGAAAAGAATAAAAATTTTCAATATTAAATATAGTGTCAATAGGTTAGGTATCACATGGTTTTAGCACATGGTTTATTTAATACCACTTGGTAGTTTTGTGGGACTTGCTACTATATAAGTAACCACAAGGGTAGGCATTGGTGTGAGAAGATAGAAGGAGAAAAGGAAAGAGTTGAGTGGGACAAGGCTTGACATGTTAGCCAAGGGAGCATTTGTGAAGGTTGGAAGCATGGCATGGGATGTGTGGATTCATGCTTGTTTACATATATTTCATGGTACTAGCTATGGCTTTGAAGGCTTCTATGGTTGTATTACAAGAGTGTTTTTGCTAAATAATACATGGTGATGGATGCTTTTGGAGGCTGGCTTTTTTTTCTCAATGAGGGTTTCCTAGGGTATATATTGTGTCACAATTTTTGTGGGTATGTTTTCTATTCTCTTGCATGTGGACTTCAATTTCATATTTATTTTAGATCTATTATGGGTTATGTGGAAACAGTTATATTCTTTATTGCAAGTTTCCTTACAAGTTGTATCAAAGCTATGATTTTATTATTGTAACTCTATATTGAATCCATAGGAATGTATGAGAGGATAAAATAAAGGAAAAGATATGAGTTCTTTATTGTAGATATGAGGGTTTTGGGTTCGTTGTTATGCTAGGATATTGGTAGATTTTGGGCATGTGAAACTGTTGAAAAAAAGGATTTTTTTGATGTTTCATTTAGATGAGGTTTTTAGGGGGAGCTTGCATAAATGATCTCCTAAGTAAAAAAAAACTTTACCATTGGATTCGGGTCAATGTTTTCATAAATTTTGATATATAATATGCCCAGTTTGGCCATGTTTAGAGGAAATTAAAGAGTTTTATAGTTTCAGTCCATTTGACATGGTTTATTTGGTGATATATTAATATGAATAGTTTATGATATATATTAACTATGGTAACATTATGAGTTTATTACATTGTATGTTTGGAGATTTAAGATTTGATGTCATTGTATACACGGTTTATATTTTAGATTGGTCTCATGATGATATGGTTATCAGTGTTTGGCTTGATATGTATGATGACTTCCTGAGTCTACAAGTTGTTCAATGTTGTAAGTGGGCGGTACTTACAGGTTGCATTTATGGCTTCGTTAGGGGTTGTCTTTATCCATTGATCTTTCATTATTGATGCATATTTAGATTTCTAACTTGGATTTGGTTTGTCTATACCCTAAGTTACATGATTTGTAATTTTTCTTCATGTAGAAGGGATGAGATGTTGTTACTAGGTATAGTCATGGTGGAAGATTGTGGTTGACTATTTTATGCTGATAGGTTGGACATATTGAGAGTCAAATGCTCAGTTCATGGATGTGATCATGGTGCCATAAATTTTGGCATGACATGTTTGGATATATAGGTATGTCCTTGATGTTTATTAGTTTGAATTTCTTATTTGGTTATGGTGGTATGTCTTCTTGGTTAAGGATCATGGTTATTTGGTTTGTTTAAGGAGATCATGTTGTGCACTCTAAGTTCTTTTGATAGTTTGATGCCTTAGTTGATTCTCATTTTTTAAAGGATGTTTTTTCATCATTTTGTCATGGATATCTTGGATACATGGTTTAGTGGGAGTTTGTGATAGTGTCAGATTAGTTCCTAGTCTAGTTTGTATCTTCTTGGTTTGATCTTGGTTTCACTTGGTATTGACACTTTGGTTGTGTGAGTCTAGACCTAGAGGATTTTCATGTAGGAGATCAGTTTTATGATGCCATGGGTGACTCACTACCATAGTTGAGTGGGAGGTGTATAAGTATGTATGTATGTATTGAGTATTTGAAAATGTTAGAGATTTGTCTTAGAGCCTATTGTTGCAAAAGCATCTTTGACATTTGCATGGTACACTCGTTATCTTCATGGTGTGTAGAGATGGTTCTTCATGATATGAGGAGATGTTTTTCTTCATGGTGTGTGGAAATGGTTGCATCTTAAGGACTGATGGGGTTCTTGGTAAAGATGTGATTTATGCTTTCATTTGACATGTTATCCTTGATGTTAGGATGGTTTCATTTTTATGGCATGGTATAGTCTTGATACATGTTTATATTTTTGACATGTTATAGTATGTTCATATGGAGCATGCTATCTCTTTGGTTGAGATGGTTAGACCATGTTGTCATGTTTATGTTTCTCAGGCTATGGGTGGAACTTTGACATTGATCTTGGTTTAGTTTCTTAGTATTGAGTACATTGATCATAAGCTAGATACTTCATGATATTGCTATGTTGCATTTGGAGTTGGCATGGATTGATTGGTTATAGATGCTCATAGATACTTAGAGATGGCGGTGATGTTGATTACTCTTGGATTATAGAAGTATTTGTTGGGATGGTTGATGGTTTTAGTAGGAGAGTCTGAGGGACATTCATATGATATGGACTTGAGAGGAGATTGTGCTTAGATGAGTCTTGGTTGGAGACTTAGATATCTTGATGAGCATTCTCATTCCCCACTCTTGGTCTACTCGACATTTTTTCTACTTGAGAAGTATAGCCCATTATTTCTCTTAGGTGAATTATGTTTATGCTTCTCTTTCATGGATATGGATCTTGAGCTATGGTACATGAGTTAGTTTTGGAGGGTTTATTTGAGATATGGTTTAGCATTGGTTATATCCTTGTGCCTATGTTGTTATGTTGTTTGAGTTTGGGAGATGGTTTTATATTGGGCATATTCCTTTGATTAGGAATGGTTTATGAGTTTGATCTTCTTGTAAGAGGCTTACATCCATGATTAGTTATATGGTATGGTTTGGGTGTTTTTGAGGCTTCTTGCTTGGGTTTTTATGGAGGAGATCATACTTGTACAACTTATATCTAGTGGTGTGTGTAGAAGGACATAATATAGGTTATAATTTGTATGGTTTCTCTTTGATCTTGGTTATTTTCTTAAATGTTTAGTTTTTCTTACATTGGATTTGAGATTGATTAGAGATTGTGATCATTTTTTTTTTTCATATATGTCATGTGAAAGATGACATGGATATTCCTTTATGTCTTTCCTCTATTGGTTGTGGAGAGCTTGGGAGATTGTTGGAGTTTTTTTATGAGAATTGTTCTTGCAGATTATTGGTTTATGTATTGTGGATGTCCTTGAGACTACATGGATTCACTTCTTTGAGATGTTGTGAGTGGATTGGTTATAGATTTGACATTATATTTTGCAATGGGAGCTTCTTGGTATATATGTGGAAAGTATTTCTCATAAGGATTGTGATTACAAGTTATAGATTAGATATGTTGATGATGTGAGATTCACTTGATATGGGTTTGGCACTTTTTGTGGGTGTTGTTTTAGCCATGGATATTTTGACAACTATAGATACATGTAATTACCTTTGGATCATGTGTTTGTACTTGGCACTTTAGTTGGTATAGGATTTTATAATCTTATGATGCAATAGGCTGGGTGGCTTTCTCTTTGGATCACATCTATGTATGTTTAGTGGTAGTGGTATAATAGGAGGTGAGATCATTCATGTTTGAGATGCTAGATACTTTTATTTTTTTGTGGGTACTAGGATGGAACACTTGGTGTACTTTGATCTATGATGGTGGATGTACTAGGAGGGATTTTTCTCTTGTTCATTTATGTGGCTATGGATTGACCCTATGCAATGTATACAACAAGTGTGAGATTATTGAGATAATGGGTGTTGCACACATTGCATAATATTGTTAAATTATATTATTTTATTTTATTATGTAATGTTGCACCTAGATGAACGTGCAACATGTAAACATTCACATGGGATATACTTGATGAGTTGTACTGTAACATTGTGATGATATTTCATGTGATTATTTAATATTAAGAAAAATAATTAAATTTCCAATATTAAATGTGTGGTTAATGTGTTAGGTAGCACATGGTTTTAGCACATGGTTTATGTAATACTACTTGGTGGTTTTGTGGGACTTGATACTATATAAGTAGCCCCAAGGGTAGTTATTGGTGTGAGAAGATAGAAGAGAAAAAGGAAAGAGTTGAGTGGGAAAAGGCTTGATAGATTAGTCAAAGGAGAATTTGTGAAGTTTGGAAGCATGGCATAGGATGTGTGGATTCATAATTGCTCACATGGATTGCTTGGTAATGGCTATGGCTTTGAAGGCTTCCATGGTTGTATTGTAATGGTGTTTTTCTAAATAATACATGGTGATGGATACTTTTGGAAGGCATGTGTTTTCCCTCAATGAGGGTTTCCCAGGGTATATCTTATGTCACAATTTTTGTGAGTATGTTTTCTATTCTCTTACATGTGGATTTAAATTGCATGTTTATTTCAGATCTATTATGAGTTATGTGGAAATAGTTATATTTTTTGTTGTAGGTTTCCTTACACCTTAGGATATTATCTGTGATTAACCTTAATTAATTTAGTTTCATATACATGAAAGAAATAATATGAACACAAGTGACACCAAGATTTAATGTGGGAACTCAATTTGTGAAAAACCACCAATTGCAATTAGTTATTAATTTTTAGTCTTCTGAAGTGAGCCCCATTAGGAGCCAACATTGTTGAAGGTTACAAAACACAATATTAGGTGTGACCTTGTTAGAGGATTTAATCACCCTATTAGGAGTGGCCTCGTTAGAGGCCTTTTTACACTTCAATATAGAAATACCACTTTGTTAGAGGATTTTTAAATAGTTGTTAGGTCAGCTTTGTTAAGAGATTTAGATCACTGCTACAATGGTTAGAGAGTAACAATGAGATGATGTGATTTCTAATGCAATTGTATTGTCAATTTCAGATCTCAATTCTAGCTCAAATACTTGATCCTTCATGATCGAATGTATCTTTGCATCTCCTTAAGGATATTATTCTTATCCTTTTAATTTTCTTACTCTTAGCATCTTCTATTCTTCCATGCACTGACACACATTCAATCCTCAACTTGACCTTATTCTTATATCATAAATATTGTCAAGTCAATTTGATTACAACTAAGAATAATTAATATTCATCTCCTCATTTGGCTAGAACCAACAAACAAATTCATTAAACTCAATATGCCAAAACAATAAAATCCTTTGTTAGGTAGCCTTGCTCAGTAGATTCTAACTTAGAAATGATTTTCCTGTGTTAACTAAGTAAACTTGGCTAACACTACATCTTCACAAACTTCTTTTGGTAACAAAGTGAGCCTGGTTAACACTAGTTCCATCCAACTTTTCTTCATTACCTAAGTGAGCTAAGTTAGAACTCATCTTCTATGAATGTATTTTTAATGCCCAAGTGAACTTGGTAGACATTTCCTTCTAAACTTGGTAAATACTAGAATGCTTGCTAGACACAAGAAACTATCTTCATTCTTGAGTAAGCTCGACATACACTAACTAGTAAAGATATGACATTTTTTTTAATGTCAAAGAAAATATACAATTGATCAATTGTTTTCAGCAATCTCCCTCTTTGAAATTGATGGCAACACAACATATCATAATACAATGAAATTTTAGAGAAAAAAAATAGTAAGAATAATATCCTTAGCTTTATTCTAATTCTCATCCATGAGAGCTCTCTCTATCAATGTGAACTCCCCCTACCTTTAGTTTCTCCCTCTCTTAAAAAACTTTGTCTTCAACATCTCCTTATGATAGAAAAAACTCCCTCTATGATATTAGCTTTAAACATTTTAGACCAAGTTCTTCCTCTTTGACATCTCTAACTAAACTCTCTGTAAACTCTCCCTTATCAGAAAACTCTCCCTCTTTATAGAATTTCTATGAATATGATAGAAAACTCTCCCTCTTTGCCATCTTATGCCGAAGATAATATTCAATGAATACCAATGTAACTTATGTATAGATTCATATACAATCTTCCATTTCAATACTACATCAACTTGACTAATCTTCAACATGCAATGGTTGATGCATCACTAAACTTTATTTAGTGAACTCTAGCTAAGAGAATGACCCCTAATTTTCCTGTTAGATACAAAAGTGCATCCTTAGGTAATGGCTCGGTGAATATGTCTATAATTTATTCTGTAGTATTCACATATTCCAATCTTACCTCTTTATCTTGCACCAACTCTCTCAAAAAATGATATTTTATTGCAATGTGTTTGGTCTTGGTATACATCAGAGGATTCTTTTATATATTAACTTCACTGGCGTTATAAAAAAAGATAACTATTAGATCCTTGATCTCTACCTTCATACCTTCCAATAGTTACTTTAACATGTTGAGCTATCATTTTACATGATGCTTAAAGATAGGAATCATTTCTGAACTCCACTCTTGAAAAGCTAGTTTGGGATCAACTCCAAGGTTTTGGGCAATCTTGTGACCTATTAGAATCCACTCAAAAGAAGATAAATGTGAGTGTTCATGAGGAGGTCTTTGCTAGTTCTGACCAATTTCAGATAAGATGTCAAATATATTTGCTATCTCAAAAAAGTAATCACATAGGAAAAAAATTAAATTATATTTTATGTTTATAATGAATGTAGTTTTAACTATGCAACTATATGATTTCCTAAATTAACCAAATATTTGTAAAAGAAAATAATGAAGATAGGGTAATAAGAAGTTTAAACAAATGACTTGAAAGGTAAATCCCTGATGGATATGAGCCACATAGATAATGTTAACATTTGTGAGTTAAGCCTTTGAAAAGATCAATAGATAACCAATGAAAATAGGACCAATGCTTCCATAATTCTAGTAATGCAATTGTCAATGGGAAATTATTAACCATAAGATGCTTCACTTCTCATCAGATCACAAGGCCATGGAAAGTGTGCTCATGCGAGACAAAAAGTTTTGTAGGAACAATAGGGTGATCTCTTCTCCAACTAAGTATGTGAAATTTTTTTGTAAACATGTGGAAAAGACCCAAATTAAAAGAGCACTCAATCAAAATAACACAATAAAACAATTGGCTCTATTACACTCCATGAACATACATTCAAAAAATATAACACACTTAGGCATGAATAACTACACTTCGAATTATAGTACCAAAAACATATATTATTACATCAAAATAATGACCTAGAATACATATTATATTCCTAAATTTATAAGAAATTGTCTCCTCTATTTGTGTTGAGAGTGAGAGATCTCTTCATGCAAATATGTGCTTAAAACTTTAAAATAAATCTAATTATGTAAAATCTAACTCTCTAAATGGTGCTAAGTAGGACTCCACCCTTGTTTATATCAATTAATGGGTGCATGAGCTTTTACATGCCTTAAAATAAAGAAAAAAGTAGTAAGTAAGAAGAAGGAAGCTGTAAGAGGATCTAGGAGTTATTGAAAGCTCTAAAAATGGAAGCTTGGCCTTCTCTAGGTGTTTCTAGGAGTTGAACTATCATCAAAATGCATTTTGGGTGCATGGAAAGCTCTAAATTTGGAATTGGAAATTAACTATTGGCACACCTCTGTGAATAGTGCACTTGTGGACCTTTGGAGAAGTGCACCTTAGTGAAATTTGTGCAAGGTGCTTAATTCACCAAAAAATCAAAGTTCTTAGTTTTGAATTTTTTTTTTGGGTTTTTCTTAGATGAGGTCTAGGAGCACTCTAGTGTACTTATTTTTCTATTTTTGATTATTTATACCCTCTCTATAGACAAAAAATTTCATTCATTTAAACTCCTCTTGCTTCTTCTATCTAAAATTCTAAGGCACCTATGTTGAATCATGTCATTAGTAGTTTCATAAGATGAGGAACATGTTCTGGTTCATGTGTCCAACTTTTGTATCTTTGATCTTTATCAAAATCTCATGAATCAAAACTAACGCATGACTCCTTTGAAGGTTAAGGTTAACAACTTAGGTGAGATCTCTATTGTTGTTGATAATGAAGATGCTATGATAATCTATGCACTTGTGTGTTATGCACCACACCTTCATGCTACACACATTTTCATGCACTGTGAATTTTGTTCCTTGATTTTTTTCTTCTCTCCAACTGCTTGATCCTTCCTGGTTAGAGACCAAGTGATCTAGATTGTCCAAAACTAACAAATGTTTAAAAAAATTTCATATATATATATATATACATTTTAACAAGATATTCTAAGCATTTTTAACTGGCTTTTATAGAGGTCTTTTCCTCAAAATTTCAAGCTGAATCTTTTATTAGTCCCTAAAATTGGGTAGCTAAAGGCTCACTATTTTAGGAACTAAAATTAGATTTTTAGTTCTTCTTTCTAACTATGTAAATGGTTTTAAATACTGAGCTCTATGTCAAAAGTTATGACCCCAACAAGTTAAGGATGCCTTTTTACTTACACAAAGAAGCAAACATTAGTCTAGAGAGTTGAAATTATAACCCATAATAAACCCTAGCTGATAAAAAACCTAGCCCAAATGCTTCAAAATAGTACAAAAGTAATTGAATCCCCCCATAAGCCCTAGAATGCAAAATAGTGCACCTAGCACACCCTTATAGGTGCATAAGGTGCACTTAATGGTTTCTTTATGACAATTTTAGTGTAGTTGTACACCTACACACTTTGGTGAGGTGTGCACATGTGCATGTGTGCATCAGAAAAGCAAGTGCATTATGCAAACTTAGCTCTTAAAATGTGCAAAAAAGGTTGTGCACTTGCACACTGTTATGTGGTGTGCAAGTGCACACCCTTAGGTTGGTTTGAAATCACCTTTGAAACGGGTGCATGTGCAAAACTTGGGGAGGTGAGCACATGCGCACCTTTCCTTAAGTGTGTTGATTTTTTACCCAATATCTCCAAAGGGAGCTAAGTGCACACTCATGCATTCAACACATCCATGCACCTTGAATAGGTGTGCATGTGCACTAGTGTTAAAGTGTGCATTTATGCACTAAAACACTTAAAATCATCCAAATTTTCTTAGTTCTAACATCCTATACTTGTTCAATCAGAGACTAGGATTTGATCCACACTTAGGAAGAGTTCTAAAATGACCCAGGCCCTCAACTAGGGGTTTGGGAAACAAAATTTTTACTAGGCGGTCCCTATTTCTAGGAGAAATGGGGTGTATATTGTGAAACTACAATAGAACCAAAAAACATTAGAATAATTAACTATTGCTGAACATACTTTGCTTCTACTGTAGACTGAGAATTGCAATTCTTCTTCTTACTTTTCTAAGACACTAGTTTTTTACCAAGAAAGAACACCTCACCACTAGTGCTCTTTTTGTTATCAACACTTCTTGCCCAATTAGCATCTATAAAGGTTTTCAAATCTAAAGTGTCTCCTTTCTCGTACCATAATCCATAGTCTTTAGTACCCTTCAGATACTTTATGATTCTCTTTTTTTCTATCATATGATTTTCTAAGAATCTTGACACCATACCAAATGCTAATGCAATATTAGGCCTTGTATGCACTACATATTTCAGTTTTCCAATCATTGATCTATACGTGGTTTGATCTACTTCCTTGGAATCATCATTCTTGGAAAGCTTATGTCCATTACACATAGGTTTTCTAACTTATCTTAACTCTTCCATTCGAAACTTCTTTAGTGTTTCCTTGATTTATTTGGATTGAGTAATGTAGATACCATTTATCTTTAGTTGAATCTGTAATCTAACAAAGAATCTTATCTCTCCAAACATGGACATCTCAAATTCCTTACTCATTTCTTCTGAAAAACCTTTGCACAAGTCATCATTTCTAGTAACTAATGTATCATCCACAAAGATTTCTACCAACACAATCTTCTTTTCTGGTCCTTCTTTGATATATAAGCTACTATTATCATTTATCCTTTGAAAACCAATTTTCATCAAATATTTATGAAGTCTTTCATACAAAGCTTTCGAAGCTTTCTTGAGACCATACAATGCTTTATGCAATTTAAAAATCATGTCCTTTTTGCTAGAATCTACAAAACCTTCAAGTTGTTCTATGTAGACTTCCTCTTGAAGAATTTCATTCAAGAATGTAGATTCCACATCCATTTGGTAAAATTTAAATTGTTTATATGCAACATAAAAAAGTAAAGTCCTAACACCTTATAATATTGCAACAGGAGAAAAAGTTTCACCATAATCAATATCTTCTTCTTGAGAATAAAATTTGTAAACTAACCTTGCTTTGTTTCTAAAAACTCCTCCATCTTCATTCAGCTTATTTTTAAAAACCCACTTTGTACCAATTACATTTTAATCCTTGGGTCTAGGAATAAGAGTCCAAGTCTTATTTCTTTCTTTCTATTCTATCTCTTCATTCATTGCTTCAATCTAGCTTTTATTACTCAAAGCATCTTTAACTAATCTAGGTTCAAATTTAGTAGGCAAACATTTACCTTCCAATTTATTTCTAGTCATTGTACCATTTGACTTGTCTCCAATGATCTAATCATGTGCATGGTTCCTTTTGACATATCTTGCTAACACAAGTAATTTGGATCTAGAACTTGTTCCACTAGCCTCGCCATGATCTTCTATATCAATCTCAAGTCCCACTATTTGTAACTTGGGTCATTTAGAGTCAATTTTCGCTTGCTGCATCTTAGTAGCTTCTAATTGCAACTTAGCTCCTTCAAACTATGATTCGAGTTGCACTAGATGCAATTTGGGTACTTCTAGAGATTTTGGGGACTCGGGTAGTGAACTCTACTAACTTTCATTTAGATTTGGAAATGTATCAGTTCCAAATTAAATAAACTTTATGTAATCCTCAGTTTTTTTACTACTCTCTTCTTCACTCTTTTCTACAAACTCATCAATCCTCACATATGCATTTCTATGATCTTATGAGTAGAAAAATTTAGATATTTATATCCTTTATGTCTAGTGGAGTATCCTAGGAATATACTTCATCACCTTTGATGTCAACTTTACCTTTCCTAGTATCTTTGAGAGTATAACATTTGCTACAAAATACTTTCAAGTTATAACTTGCATTGGGTTTGTAGCCATACCATAGTTCATAAGGAGTTTGGCTTGAGTCTTCCTTCAATTGTACTTTGTTCAAGGTATGCACTATAGTATTGATTTCTTCCTTCCAATATTTGATTACAATATTTTTTTGTATCATCAATATTTTTGCACAATCCATAATGGATATGTTTCTTCTTTTAGCTATACAATTTTGATGTGGTGTACCAGGGGTTGATACTTGTATTTTGATTCCTCTTTTGGTGCATAATTCATTGAATTAATTGGAAATGAATTCACCACCTCTATTTGATCTCAAACACTTCAACTTCTTTCCTATTTCCTTTTCTACTCTTGCCAAATGCCACTTAAAACTTTTGAAAAGCTTTAGACTTATCTTTCAGGTATATTGTAGTCAACATTTTAGAATAATCATCAACAAAAAGAATAAATTATTTATCTCTAATGTAGCTCTCAATTCCAGTAGGTCCACATAAGTTAGTATGAACTAGCTCCAAGACTTCTTCAAAATGATAGTTCTTTCTTTTGAAACTTGTCTTGCTCATCTTACCAATTTGACAATTTTTCCATAGGCCCATATTAAGTTTCCTCAAGCTAATAATACCTCTCACTCTTTTGTTTTTTATTACCTTGATCAGATTAGAAAAGTTCAAATAACAGAATCTTTTATGCCATAACTTTCTTTCTTCTACTTAAGCAATGAAACATGAACATTTACTAAGATCTAGTTAGAATATGTTACCTTTTGTTTGATTACTAGACCCAACTAGATTTCCTTTTCCATCTAGCAATTTGAATCCAACATTATTCAACTATACCACACTTAGTAGATTATGCTTTAGTCCTTCAACCTAATAAGCATTATCACATCTAAATTTATTGGTTAGTGAGATACAACCTTTTCCCTTTATGCAACATGGTTCATTACTTCCAAATATTACACTACCACCATCATAATATATTCCAAATGCTCAAACTTTGTCTTATCACTAGTCATATAATGCAAGCATCCACTATCAATAATCCATGTATCATTTTTGCTAACATGAGAGATAAATTCCATTTTATCTTCTTCATCATCAAATTCATCTTTTATAGCAATATAAACCATTTCATCATCATCATCACTACTATCTAAATATTTAGCCATATAACAAGACTTCTTACTTTTTTCTTTGTAGTGTTTGAAGTTCTTGAAATCCTTCTTGCCTTTGTAATTTTTGTTCTTCTTTTCATCTTTGTTTTCTCTATTTGGACACCTTGTAGCTATTAACATTACAGTCAAGTTTTTTTATTAGTGACACATACACTTAATCATATAGTTAGTAGCTACCGAGCTTATAGTATAGTTAATAGTTTTAACCAACTAATTCAAGCTCTATCAAGTTCTATAGTTGCTACTAAGTTCTAGGAATAATACTTAATTGGCACCGAGCAGTATCTACTAAGGTTCATAGTGTTTACTAAGTTTCTCAGTGCAAACCAAGTTCTCTTATGTTTTTTGAGTTCATAGCTTTAGTAATGTAAATCTAGTGTTGATCGAGCTATATAGTGTCAACCAAGTGATATGCTAAGTTTCACAGTGTTCACTAAGTCACCAATATAGACTGAGTTTAGACTATTTGGAAGTGATTAGTATGAGCCAAGCTTCTATTTCTACTAAGTGCATGATGATGTTGAGTATTAAAAATAGTTTCCAAGTGTCAAAACATCACTGATTTTGTCTTCAGAACCCAAGTATCTACAATTGGACCGACTTTGTGTATTGTGGTGAAACTTGTATTGTAGTTGACTTTGATGAATTGTAAATTGGATTGGTATATATGTAATGTATTGTATCACATCCAAAGTGTGAAGATAAGAATTGTATAAAAGATAAAAGGATATATATAAAAGCAAAAGTGCAAAGGATACAAGTAGTATAAGGAGCAACAAAGATTTATCTGTCATAGCAAGGTAATCATTACACTCCAAAGGAATCTCATTTAGAAAATCAAAGTTACAAATCAAAGATCAACCACTTTGTCATCCTAATAGATGGAACAATTAAATTCTTTCACAAGGTAGACTTAACAATATTTTTTAAATCTCTTTATTGAGTCCATACTTTACTGCATGTTTGTAAATCATTTTGCAAGGTGGAACCAGTAGTCCTTATTGCTCCTAATAGGGTAGATCATCAAAAGTGATCATTGTAAGCCTTAACAGGCCAACTTTATACTATAGTACTAAAGCTTGTGGGTATCATCCCTACCCCAATTTTAATTTCTATTTGGAAGGTTTCTAGGTGACCATGTTGTGTGCTAAAAGTTTTATGAATGTTTAAAGCTTTCAATTTTTTATGCATGCAATTATATCAAAATACATATGAAGGATTAATTAGTGAATTAAGATTAAATTTTATTGGTTACTAATTTACCCCAACCCTCTCAGTAACTTATCCTATCTTATATTTCCAACAATTGGTGTTAGAGCTTTGTGTTTCTCAAAGAAGAAGTTTAATAGCTTGAGCAAAGATTAGAGGCAATGGAAGTATTCAGACTTGATAAAGCTATTGACAATGAAAAGCTAGATTTGGAATTGACTATTAGGAAACTTAAGAATGAAAAGAAGCAACTATCTCAATCCCTAAAAAGAAGAAAATATCTTGCAATATAGATGAATGAAAAATTGTACACTAAAGAAACAATTGAAGATATCCATTCAGAAAGTAATTCAAATCAAGCAATGAGAGAACTATTAGAAAATAATGGTATACTTAAAGATGTAAGGAAGCTAAAAAGAGAACAAGAAATTCAGTCATTAAGATTGTTTGAAGTCATTGAAGAGAAAATAAGATAAAAGAAGAGTTAGAAGGAAAGAATAATGAAATTCAACATCTATCCCTTCAACAGGAAAACTTCATTAATCAGCTTACTACTACAAATGAAGAAATCACTAATCTAATATTAGAGAATGAAAGATTGCAGAATGATCTAGCACTAAAAAGAAAACCATTGAGAGGATGATAAAATCTCAAGTAGACATGGATCAACTAAATGAGAAAATCCAATACAAATAGAAAGACAAAGAAGGAATTGGATATACATAAGAAGGTGAATCATTCAAGCAAGGAGCCCAAAAAATAAAAGACATAATTGCAATCACTATGGTAAGCTAGGCCATACATTAAAAAAATGCTAAAGATACATTCAATGGAAAATGCTATAATTGCAATAAGCATGGTCATAGAGCTAATGAATCTAGAAAGAAACCTAAATTTGAAGGCAAATGTCACAAATGCAAGAAGAATGGGCACAAATGTTCTGAATGTAAAACCAAGATATTGAGTCTAGTAGAATAGATTGTAGATATTATATTTTTTTGGGACTACAATACATGGTGGAGATGTCATTACTATAGAGAATTTTCCAACATTGGAATGAATTGTGTGAAACATCACATGAGAACAAGAGACACCACTAGAAGATGTTTTATTTGTACAGAACTTGGACATCTTTCAAAGAACTGTATGAATACTGGAAGAATTAAAGATGAAAAGAAAGCCAAGGTTGATAACATCAGAAAATAAATGACACAATATCAGATTCCAAAATCTTTTGAGAATGCAAGTTTGAACAATGAAGCAAATTTCACTCAAGAATTTAGTGACTCAAGCATTTCTACTTGACCTCCCAAAAGGATAAGTGGAACAAAGATTATGAAGTAGACATCTTAAATTAGTTCTAGTTAGCCAAAAGGAAAGATCCATATCAGCATTAAAGATGCAAAGGGATCACCGAGTGTCTAAGGAAATTCTAGACCTTACTAAGCTAGGTCAGGTTGCAAGACCCTATCAAGCAAAGTCAAGAGTAACTAAGTTGTTGTGTGGACACCGAGTCATGAATGGCCCTACTAAGAATTTAATTCAAATTGAGTAAAAGGTAGCCTATCATCAAGAAAAATAATGTACCAAGCATTTATGGTGATGAGAAAACGAAATTTGTTAAAAGGGGTGAAATTGAATTCATTTGTCACCATGAATTTTCAAGAGCTTATGTGAAGAGCAATTTCTATGCATTCAAGATATCTATGCAAATTGTTGTTGAAGTTTTAAATTATGTTTCCATAAACCCTATTGAGCATGGCATCATCCAAAAAAAATATCAAGAAGGGGTTCAAGATGTTAGTTTGAGGAGTTGAGTGGAAAGCACCTAACTTCAACTTGAGTTTGGAAATTGTGGAAACACTTCATCCTACCCTAGCTTAGTCATAGATTCCATCAAAGGTACTACTAGTTAACAATATTCACACACATTTTTTTTGTTCAATTCAAGACATAGGAACCCTAGAAATGGATGAAACTTTTGAAAAGTTGTGTGTGAACGGAGCATTGAAAATCGAGCATCAACACTTAGAAGCCAATGATTTAACACACATTCCACATATGCCCTAAGACTTCTAGATAAAATGGATAAGGTTTATGCTTAGTCATGTACACAATAAGAAGCTATGGTTGGAACAACCTATTCCCATAATTAAGAAAATGATTCATCGAATCATGGGGCTCCCAATTTTGGCCAAGGAAAAGACTACCAAAACCCTAAGTCAGGTAGAACTAGAAAAGAAAACTCTTAGCAAATGAGATGGAAGAGGTATAAAGATCAGCCATATAGATGACATGGAGTTGAAGTTTGGAATTCATCTAATTGCATACAAATAATATATCTCCAGTCATCTTAACAGCATATCATATGAGGTAGTTGATCTCGCTCTCAAGGTGGTGAAGAACAACATGTCCTTTAACCTTGCTAAGTTGATGTTGAACCAATTCAACAAGAACATGGAAAGCATCAAAACTTCAAAGAATAACCCTTGTAAGTTTGGTTCATTTTTAACCTATTTATTCTTCTTTATACAAAGGCTTTTCCCTTCAAAAGGTATAGTTGTATAGAGAAAAGATGTAACTATATGATATCAATTCCATGAAATTAATGAGTATATAGTAGAGATGGTTGAAAATTATGTCAGTATCATGGACAATAATTTTGATTCATTCAAGGATAAGATGAGTAATAGATTCAAAAATGCAAAGAAACTTTTAGAAGAATGCAAGGATGATGTTTGTTTTATGGTAGATTGTGACAAAGTGTACATACAAGTAGTCAAATCTAGAGTGATATGGGTCAAGCCTCTAGGCTATGAGGTTAATATTGATGGCATTAGGGATATCATTGAGGCATTTTTGAAAGAACCTAAGGATCCCAAGCCCACATATTTTAGTACATATGATGAAGCCAAATCCAAAATTGAACTAGAGATAAAAATTCCTTAGGCTATTAGCAAAGGAAAGAAAAGGATAGCAAAATTGAGACAAACTAGTTCTACTCTCCTATTGATAGAAGGAAGAGGAGATAATGTGATTGAAGATGATACAGAAGATGAGGCAAATGAAAAAAAATTAGAAGAAGAAGATCCAATCAAGAAGAAAGGTAAGGTTATTATAACCAAACCAACCATGTCATCTACTACAGTATTCACAAGAAGATCATCTAGAAAGAAATTGAAATTGGGTGAAGAAGTCGAGGATATTATTTTCAAATGACCTCCACCTAAATTTCAAGATAAATTGAAAGAGATTGATGATGGAGATGGCATGACATATTTATATCATTCGAGTATGAAACAAAAAATGTAGAGGAAAGGAAGCAAGTTGAGGACATGACTATTTCTAATCTGGGTAAATGGAAATATTCACCTGATCAACTTGCATAGTAGATTCCCAGTGAACAAATGGAAAGAATCAAGCCAAGATGGGAACATGCCAAGAAAATTGAAAAGGATATATATGAGTAGACTCTGGGGCAACACATGCTGAGTCTTAATGACAAAGAAGTAAAAGAGTCCATCAAGCAGAATGAAGTAAAACTCACTCTGAAATTTAACACCTACTTGATACTAGTTAATGACATTGAACATGTGATGAAGAATGGCACTAATACATGAAAGAATATCTACAATCTTCATTAGAAGAGTGAATTTTTTTTTCATGTTAGTGATAAAGATGAAGATGACAAGGAAGAAATGGTAAATTATGACAAAGAAGAAACAATTGATGAGATTAAAGATGATGAGGAGCAAGAACAAGAAGCCATAGAGGAGAATCTCCCTAAGATTCAAAGAATTGAGGAAACTGACCCTAAAAAGATTGCAGCAATGATTATTACCTCACTTTCTCACTCTTTGAGCAAATATTTAAAGCCACCAAGCTTAGAGAAAGCTACTATTGAGTTGGTTGTGACAAACATTGCAAATCCAAGCACTCAACCAATCCCTACACCTATTCAACTCAATACTTCACTAACTGAAGTGACCAACACTTCATTTATTGAGCAATTAGTGCTTCCTCCTTCATCAATTTTGGCTACTCAGCAACAAGGTATTTCTACAATTAGTACAATATCTAAATTTTTTGCTAGTCCTTCCATTTCTAGTATTTTTACTATTCAATGTATGTAAATAGTTAGTACAAAGATAGTTGAGAGAAAGCCTCAACTGAGTACTAAGATTTCTAGCAAAGGAAAAAATAAGGAAGAAGATATTGATCTTGATGAGGATATGGTTATCCCAAATTGGGATATCTCTACTCTAAATCTTGATCATATCCATATAGTAGGTGAGCTTTTATAGAAGAAAGCTAAGAAAAAAAAGCTTAGAGAGGAGAGACACAGAGAAAATCAGGTGTTAGAAGATACAAAGAACATTCTTGTAGATGCACTCAACACCAAAGTTGATACTTATCAACCTATTTTGGCTCAATTAGAAGAAGTGGTTCAAAAATTTAATGAAGATCTAAATGGGCAAGAAATTTTTTTGCAAAGAGTAGATAAAAAATTTGAAAACAAAGTATTGGAGCTAGTTGCATAGAAGATTGCAATATACCAAGTAGACTTGTCTACTATTCTTAGCTCATTGGAAACCTTTGCCAACAATGTCACTTCTTTATTCTATAAACTATGTGATACATATATCTTTACATAGGAAATCAAAGATAAAATCTCTAAGATAGATGAAGATTTGAAGGAAATTACACACAAGCTATCACTTGATCCAAGCTACAAAATTGTTCATTACACAAAGATCAAATTTTCGATTGATATGCAAGTAGGATTACTAAGGGAAGAAGCTAAGATAAGGGCCACACTTGTAAACATACAAGACATGATTCTTCCAAATATGGATACATTCTAGAAACACATTGTACATGAAAAAACTCTCATCCATGATAACAACTTCTTCACAATTGATTACATGATGGAGTTATCAGTAGAAGTTCATATTGCATTGCATGCAAGCAAGGTGTTGCAAGAAAATTGGGACAAGAAAATGCCACCAATTTTAATGGTACATTTTGACTTCTTGTCACATTTTGGCATTACCATGTAGCATACACCTTTGGCATTTATGTCAAAAAGGGGTAGAATATGTAAAAAGGGAGAATATGTGACGATGCAATAAAAGGGGAGAAAATGAGATGTATATAACATGTAAAATATATTGAATATATATTTATGGGGGAGCATCATAATATTATACATAGATATGTAAAGATATTCAGATAAACATCTCTTACAAAAGAAATTTTTGAAAAAAAATTCAAAAATAGAATATGTTACTAAGTTGAAGACACAAGATGGAGATTAAATATTGTTTTGAACTTTTGAGAATTTAGTTTTGATTGATAAATCTTTTTGTAACTAATGCCAAAGGGGGAGATTTTTGACATTACAGTGAATTTTATTTATTAGTCGCACACACACTTATTTAGATGGTTAGTAGCTAACAAGCTTATAGTATAGTTAACAATGTTAAACAAGTAATTCAGGCTCTACCAAGTTCTACAATTGCTACCAAGTTTCAGGAACAATACTTAGTTTGCACCGAGTAGTATTTACCTTGTTGGTGATTATTAGTGTAAACTAAGCTTCATAGTGTTTACCAAGTTTGTAGCTTCAGTAATGTGAATCTAGTGTTGACCGAGCTATATTGTGTCAACCAAGTGATATATTGAGTTTCACACTGTTCACCGAGTCACTAGTATAGACTAAGTTTAGACTACTTGGAAGTAATTAGTATGAATTGAGCATTGACAATGGTTGTTGAGTGTTAGAGCTTCACTGAGTTTGTCTTTAGAATCCGATTACCTATAGTTGGGCCAACTTTGTGTATTGTGGTGAAACTTGTATTGTACTTGACTTTGATGAATTGTAAATTGGATTGGTATATATGTAATGTATTGTATTACATCCAAAGTGTGAAGATAAGAATTGTGTAAAGATAAAAGGATATATATATATATATATAAGAGAAAAAGTACAAAGGCTACAAGTAGTATAAGGAGCAACAATGATTTATCTATCACAACAAGGTGATTATTACACTCCATAGGAATCTCATTTAGCAAATCAAAATTGTAGATCAAAGATCATCCACTAGTTCATCCTAGTAGGTGGAATAATTGAATCCTTTCACAAGGTATACTTAACAATCTTTTGTAAATCTCTTTACTGATTGTATACTTCACTGTATGTTTTTAAATCCTTTTGGAAGGTGGACTTAGCAGTCCTTATTGTTCCTAATAGGGTAGATCATCATAAGTGATCATTATAAGCCTTAATAGGCCAATTTTATACTATATCACTAAAGCTTGTGGGGATCATCACCACCCAATTTTACTTTCTATTTGGAAGGTTTTTAGGTTACCATATTGTGTGTTAAAAGTGTTATGAATTTTTAAAGCTTTCAGTTTTTTATGCATGCAATTAGATCAAAATACATATGAAGGATTAATTGTTGAATTAAGATTAAGTATTATTAGTTAGTAATTCACCCTTCTCCTCTTAGTAACTTGCCTTATATTTACAACAACAACAATGTGACCAACTTCTTCATAAGAAAAATGGATCAAAGGTATTTTACCTTTGTACTTTCCTTTGCCTTTGGGATACCTTCTTGCAATCAATGCTTCAATGGCTTCAAGATCACTATCAAAATTGTATTCCTCTTCCTTTCAAATTATTTTCTTTTATACATTTTGATTTTCTTCTTGAGTGATAACTTGGCTTCAAATGTATACTCAAGATTACTAGAACTAGGAGTATAATTGTCATAGTTATCGAGCTCAAATGTAGTCAATCTTCAAACTAGGACATCCAAAGTTATCTCATTATTTGGATCACATCTTATCTCTTGAATAGAAGACACTCTGATTTTATAGATAGGAAGAAGGGTTATGAGTACCTTTCTTACCATGGTTACATCTTCAATTGTCCCTCTAGAGGCTTTGACTACAGTGACACTAGCTTTGATTCTCTCAACATATTTTGCAATGTTTTCATCCTCTATCATCTTCATCTAATCAAAATAAACTCTCAAGCTTTCTACTTTGGCTCTTTTCACATCATCATCACCTCCATAGATATCCTTCAATTTGGTCCATGTGTCATGAGTAGTAGCACATCCTTTGACCTCATCAAATTCAACATAGTTAAGAGTTGATGTAATGTCAATCATCATAATGTTATGATCTTTTTTTTCAAAAATCTCCTCCATAGTCAATGTTCTAGCAAGAGCCTTGTAAGAATTTTATAAATATTTCAAACCTAAATTACCAATAGTTTCTAGGTTCAACTTCATAGTTTCCTACCATGCCTCAAATTTATCTTTGTTCAACTTGGGAATCTTTCTTCCATAAGACATCTTGATCTTTTATCTTAGGTCCTTGTAACCTTTTCTACAAGCACCAAAAGCTCTAGTACCAATTGTTGTAAATATAAGAGGAGTAAGTGAGAGGGGAGGGGTGAATCAATTACCACTAAAAGGAATCCCAGATCCCTTATATGTCAACATAGAACATAAACTCTACTAAAAATTACAAAAGCTTGATAAACACACACGCACTTAGTTAATACTGATAATATTTTGTAACTTGATAACCACTAAAATAAAAATCATAGCTTGGAAAATGATTAACTTGAAAACCTTAGGATATTATGTGTGATTAACCTTAATTAAATTTCTCATATACATGAAAGAAATTGCATGAACACAAGTGACACTAAGATTTAATGTGGAAACACAATTTGGGAAAAACCACCAATTGCAACTAGTTACTGATTTTCACTCTTCTGAAGTGAGCCCTCTTAGGAGTCAACCATGTTAAAGATTGTAAAACACACTATTAGGTGTGGCATTTTTAGAGGATTTAATCACCCTATGAGGATTGGCCTTGTTAGAGGTCTTTAGACATTTCAATCTAGAAATGCCACCCTGCTAGAGGATTTAGAAATATCTATTATGCCAACCCTATTTAGAGATTTAGAACACTACTAAAATGGCTAGAAGTAATAATGAGATGACCTGATTTCTGATCCAATTATATTGCTAATTTCAAATCTCAATTTTGGATTGAATATTTCATCCTTCCTTATTGAATGTATCTTTGCAACTCCTCAAGGATATTCGGCTTATCCTTTTATTCACTTCCTCTTAGCATCTTCTATTCTTCCATGCACTCACACTAATTCAGTCCTCAACTTGACCTTATAATTATATCATAAACATTGTCAATTCAACTTGGATACAGCTTAGAACAATTAATATTTACCTCCTCAGTTAGCCAAAACCAACAAACAAATTCATTAACCTCAATATGAAAAAAAAAGAAAGTCCTTCATTAGCCAATCCTGCTCAGTAGAGACTATCTCAAAAATTATTCTCCTATATTAATATTTACCTCCTTAGTTAGCCAAAACCAACAAACAAATTCATTAACCTCAATATGAAAAAATAAGAAAATCCTTCATTAGCCAATCCTGCTCGGTAGAGACTAACTCAAAAATTATTCTCCTATATTAACCAAGTGAACTCAGTTAACACTTCATCTTCACAAACTTCCTTTGCTAACCAAGTGAGCTTAGTTAACACTGGTTCCATCCAACTTTCCTTTGTTACTCGAGCGAGCTTGGTTAACACTCATCTTTTGTGATCTTATCTTCAATTCCCAAGTGAACTTGGTAGGAACTTTTTTTTGAACTTGGAAAACATTGAAATGCTTGGCAAATACAAGAAACTATCTTCATTGCTTGAGTGAACTTAATATACACTAACTAGTAAAGATATGAAATTTTTTGTAACATCAAAGACAATATACAATTTATCAGTTGTCTTCAGTAAATACATATTGCTATCTGATCTAAATGTCATATCTATTTTACTGATGAAGCGGATTTAAGGGATTTCTCATTTTAAAAATACCTAGAAGAAAGGTTGAGTTATGAAAAGGAAGTCACAAAAAACATTTGATTATTTATTATTTGAAAAACTAAAGTGATTAATTATATCATGAAAGTAAAGTTTAACCGAGCAATAGACTGAAATACTAAGGAATGTTGAGTGATGCTAGTGCCAACTAAGCCTCAAGAAGTACTGAGAAAATTTAGTGTTGACTAAGCATCAATATCGAATGAGAAATATAGTTGATGTCAAGTCAATATTTCTATAATGACTGAGTCATTAAGTGATGACCAAGTGTAGAAACTTAGTTATTATTGAGTGATAGTATTTTGAATGCATATGAGGAATCATGATTTCTAGTTGACTCAATTGATTCCTTGGGATATGGAAACTGTGTTGAGGATAAATTGATGAGTTGGATCATTTAAATCAAGGAGAGGATTAGGTATTATATCTAATATTGAATTTGATGGATGAGAAGTTTCTAGAAAAAGAAGAAAATGGATAGATATAATGAACCTGATGAACCAAATTGTAAACCCTAAGATCAATGGTCATCATGAAAATGGATAAAGAATAGAATTTCCTATTGAAGGAGGCATAGAGTAAATGAATAAAGTGAGTGTGATAGTGAAGAAAAATAAGTGATTGCACAAATATTTTTGAAGTTGATAAGCGAATCTGAGTAGAAGGCTTAATTTTGATGTGAAGAAGATTGACTACTTGAATCGTTGTCAATAGAGTTGGCAAGTGGGACTTATCATTAAATCAACACACGAGCTGAACAATGATCCAAACCTATAGAAGTGAATTGTAAATCATACAAATAAAAACCCCACTAGTTTCATTCTAATAATTGTAAATAGTTTATATTGAAATACTTTCAATCAAAGGTTGACCTAACATTCATTGAAGGACTTAACAATCTATGTAAATCCTTTTACAAGGTGACATTCTAAGTGGAATGATCAAAGTCCTCTAACAAGGACACTCCTAATAGGGTGATTAAATCCTCTAACTAGGTCACATTTAACAATGTATATATTATAACCTTTAACAGGGTTGGCTTGTAATAGACCTCACTTTTTAGAGTGAAAAAGTGGTGACATGTTGCTAATGGTTTTTTCCCAAATTGGGTTTCCACATAAAATCTTAGTGTCAAACTTGTTTTGAATTTTTTTAATGATTTTTTGCATTTACATGTTTACATTCATTTTTTTTTTATTATAATAGGATGGTGAGCTACTAGTAATTTCATTTATTAGTAATCAGTAGAGATTGAGCTACAATAGGATAAGAAGAAAAATGAATGTTTAATATTTGATTATTCAAATGTTAATTATGGACCTTGAATAAGTAATTCACCCACACCATCTCAATTATTCTAAACATTTTAAAAGTTTGTATTAGAGCACCAATTCTTAGAGAGAGAAGTTTGAAGGTACTTAAAGCTAAATATCATGACTCACAAAAGGGAGGTACTAAAGCTAAATAGGGATAACTTTCCTGCATGGAAAATTTTGATGAGGTTTCATGTATGGAGCATTGATGATGCCACTATAAACTTCATGGTCAATGAGCATGTGAAAATAATGACTACTCCTCTCATAGCCGAACAACTAAAACAAAAGAAAGAACACAATCAAGCAATTTTTGAGATTTCCTCATCCCTAAGCTATGTCAAGTTTGATAATATATAAAATAATGTGATAGTGCAAAAAGATGTGGGACAAACTAAAGACCATGGAGGAGATGACAATGTTTTGAGAGCCAAATCAGAAATCCTAAAAGGAAAATATGATGAAATGAGAATGATAGAATATGAGAATATAATACAACATTGTACAAGAGTCAAAAAAGTTGTCAATGTTAGTTGAGGTATAAATGGAGAAATCAAAGATGAAATAGTGATAAAAAAGGTATTGAGGACTCTTCTCCCTATATATTCCATTAGAGTTTATGTAATACAAGAGTTAAGATGTACATCTGGTAACACTTTTACCTTAGAAGGTGTAATTGGTAGACTTACATCTTTTGAGATGTTTAAATTTTAAAACTACACACCTACTGCTATTGAATCTCCTTTCAAGTCACCATTGGTTCTTAGCAAGAGAAAAGGAAAACATGTGAAGAGTGGCAATGATAGTTCTGATGTAGGAGCATCTTGCATGTAAAAGAAATCTTGCGTCACCCAAAAATATTTTCTTTTTAATATTTTCTATTTTAATAAGGACTAATAAACAAGGTGGTTACTATTCATGGAAACTTGCTATTTTTAGTAAGTTTGTCATACAAGCTCGAAATGTTCTCATTTTCTACATGAAGGTTCATTTTAGAGTTATATGCCTACCATAAAAATCTCTTTGATCCAACTTAAGTATGAAGAAGTTATTAAAAAAATTTGGTGGAAATATTTATGAAAAAATATTAGGCTCACCATTGGAGGCCTTAAAGTGCTTGAATGAGGTCTAAAAACTTGATGGAAGGGCACTTGTGTGATTCCAAGCTTGTAGATCAAGAGCTAGCATTTCCAAAAAGTGGTTATAATAGCTAATTAGAGAAATGGTTAATGAGTTATGGCCTTTAAAAGTTGAGCTACCCAAAATATCTAAAATGATTGTGAAAGATGTATTTGGTTGACTCTATATGTATTGTTAGGTTTTGTTGCCACTAGGTATTAACTTTTAATGTATAGAACCTTCCTAGGTGGCATAAAATTGCCTATTTAAGAAAGGCCCAAACATTGTCTAGAACTACTTTGGGTGCTAGTTCATAACTTAGTCTTGCAAATTATTGTAAAGAAGACGCTCGTGTGGGTTAGCATTTTGTACTTGTGAGTTCTATAATTCTACATTTGTAGTGCAAATAAGAAGACCATATTTTGTTCTTACATTTTCTTTTGTTTATTTGTTTCTATTATAAGTATATGGTTTTAAGGGGAGCACCCTTCATCAAGTGGTATCAAAGCTATAGTTCTTAAGTCTATGGATAGATCATTGACTGTGAAGCAATTCACACCAAGACCATGGTTTGGGTAGAGCATGTAGAAAGATCACCAATTGTGAGGTAGTTTGTAGTAGGGTTTTAGTGAAAGCACAAAAATGCCTCCATGAAGAGATCATGGTAGACGAGTTGAAGGTGTTATGACTGAGGATTTTGGAACCTTCTTGAGGAAAACACAAGCAATGTGAGAATAAATTTGTACAAGAATGAATCTTGTCATAGGATATGATGAAAGTGAGGATGAAAGAGAAGAAGAAGGAAACATGGACCTAGATGTAGCAGAGGAAGTTCTTAACCTAGAGGAGGCAAATATTTTTAGGGCCATTTCTAGTATTGGAAAAAGACCTAAGACCTAAGTTTGATGTTCTAAAATTTTTGAGAAATATCAACCCAAAGGAATTGATCAACTAGATCAATGAATTGGAAGAGTACTTTGAATATGAAAATATTGAAGATCTAGATAGAATCAAGTTTGTAAAGGCCAAACTAAAAGGTCATGCAATGATCTAGTGGAAAGAGATCCAGTAGGATCAAAATAAAAGAGGAAAGGAAAAAATCACTAGATGGGATTGGATGGTAGCTAAAATTAAGTAATAGATAATTCCTATAGATTATGAGATTGATCTATTGAATACAATGTAAGGGTTGAAGCAAGTAGGAAAACCTATTCAAGAGTATATTGAAGAATTCTACCAAGTTCTCATTACAACCAACCATGAAGAAGTTGATGACAAGAAATTTGCCCATTATCTTAATGGATTAGAACCAAGTATTTAGGATGAGATGAGTTCGAGTGACCAATATTAAGGAGTCATACTAGTTTGACCTAAGGGTTGAGGAGAAATTAAGAAAGAATTTTGATAACAAGAATAGTTGAAGAGGTCACAATTAAAGATCTGGTGGATGATCTTATGGAGAAACTAAGCATAGAACATTTGAACATTTCCAATGCCAAGGAATGATAGATTAAAGAATAGAAGGCCAGGCCAGAGTTGCATATATTGATGAAGATGGTGGATCCTCACATTCTAAAGATGTTGAAAGAGGAGAAGTCCTAGTTAAGAGAAGAGTCCTATTAAGTGGTGAGAATGAAACTAATCAAAAAAGGATTTTTTTTTTTGCACAAGGTGTAGATGTGAAGATAAGTATTATGATATGATTATTGATGGTGGAAGTACTAAAAATCTAGTGTCAAAAATAATAGTCACCAAGTTGAATTTTAAGAGAGAGAAACACCTATATCTATACCATATTACTTAGGTGCAAGATAGCCACAAGGTCATGGTCAATGAACAGTGCTCCATGAAGTTCAAGATTGGAAGCTATCAAGATGAGGTACTATGTGATATTATACCTATGCACATATGGCATATGTTGTTGGGTAGGCTGTGGTAGTTTGATAGACATGTTGTACACAATGGTTGCATAAATACCTACACTCTAACCAAGGATGGATTGAAACATAAGTTAAAGCCATTGAAGGAGAAAGAAGAAAAGTTATGTAGTGCTACTAGAATATGTTTTTTTGATGGAAAAAAGTTTCTCAAAGGTATGAAGCATGAGCATATGTGTTTTTCTATAATATTAAAAGATAGTAAAGAAGAAGTAGAGGAGGTGCCTATAGAAGTTGCAGATATGTTGGGAGAGCTTTTTGCTATTGTATTAGATAATGTGCCTAATGGATTGCCCCCAATTAGGAAGATCAGTCACTAGATGGATTTGGTTCTAGGATCCAATTTTCCAAATAAGGTAGTGCATAGAATGATACCAACAGAAAGTAAAGAGTTGAATAGATAAGTTCATGAGTTGTTGCAGAAGGGGTTAATTTGAGAGAGTCTAAGTCCATGTACTATACCAACCATATTAGCACCCAAGAAGAATGGATAATGGAGGATGTGTTAAAATTCTCACATTATCTACAAGATCACAATCAAGTACAAATTTCCATTGCCAAGGATGGATGATACTATGAATTGTTTGAGTGGAGTTGCGTATTTCAAAAAGATAGATCTAAAGAGTGGATACCATCAGATTTGTATTAGAGAAGGAGATGAATGGAAGAATGCTTTCAAGAGAAGGGTAGGGCTATACAACTAGTTAGTCATTCCTTTTGGGCTAACTAATGGACCAAACACATTCATGAGGATCATGAATGAGCTACTAAAGGAGTTTCTAGGTAGATTTTTTATTGTTTACCTAGATGATGTTTTGATCTTTAGTAAGACATTGGAGGAGCATTTGATTCATATTCATGAGGTGTTTGATAAGTTGAGGGAAGAAACATTTCTGATAAACTTGAAGAAGTGAAGTTTTGTAAAGGAGTTGGTGTACTTGGGATTTGTAGTCTTAGCAGAAGGTCTAAAAATGGACCCAGAAAAAGTGAATGCTATCCTCGAATAGCCTACTCCAAGTAGTGTGACAAAGGTAAGATCTTTTCATGGATGACTAGTTTTTATAGAAAGTTCATAAGATGTTTAAGGAGTATTTGTGGAGCCTTGATAGAAATAATGAGAGGTGATAGGAAATAATTTAAGTGGACTATATGAGCAGATAAGAGTTTTAATCTATTGAAACAAAAAGTTAATGAGCAACCTATTTTAGCACTTCTTTATTTTAACAAGGTGTTTCAAGTAGAGTGTGATGCTAGTAGTATTGAAATAGGATCTATTATGAGCTAAGAAGGTAGACCTATTGCTTATTTTAGTGAGAAGTTGAATGGTACAAAAAGAAAATATTATGTTTATGATTAGGAATTGTATGCTATAATTCAAGCATTGAAGAAGTGGAGACACTGTCCTCTTCCTAAGAAGTTTTTTTTGTATACTAATCATCAAGCTTTTCAATATTTGAATAGTCAAAACAAATTAAACCAAAGGCATTTGAAGTGGGTTGATGTTTGTAAAGTTATACACATGTTTTGAAACACAAGAGAGGGAATTCTAATAGAGTTGTAAATGCTCTTAGTAGAAGACAAATTTTGTTGATAGAAGTGTAGATAGAGGTGGCTGGGTTCAAGGAACTCAATACTTTGTATCTAGATGATCCTAATTTTGGTGAAGTGTGGAAGGCTTGTACAGAACTTGTTACACTTCATAGGACAAAGTGGTTAGATTTTATGATCCAGGATAGTATGTTGTTTAAAGGAAGCCAGTTTTGCATTCCTAGAAGTTCAATGAGAGAGAACCTCATCAAGGAGAAGCATAGTAGAGGATTGGTTGGACAATTTGGAAAAGATAAAACCATAGCTTCAGTTGTTGAGAATTATTACTAGCTATAGTTATAGTAATATGTGAAAAAGTTTGTGCAGAGTTGTAGAGTATGTTAGATGGTGAGAGAAGTGAAGTAGAATATGGGGTTGTATTAGCCATTACCTATACCAAATAAATTGTGGGAGGATGTCAGCATGGATTTTGTTCTTGGATTACTAAGGACACAGAAGGGCATGATTCTATTTTTATAGTAGTTGAAATGTTTTCAAAGATGACACATTTTATTCCTTGCAAAAAGATTAGTGATGTTGTTCATTAGTAAAGTTGTTGTTTAGAGATGTCATAAGACTACATGGTCTTCCAAAGAGTATAGTTTCAGATCGAGATACTAAATTTGTTGGGTATTTTTGGTGTACATTATGGAAGAAGTTTAAGATAGATTTGAAATTTAGTTCACTACATCATCCACATACTAATGGATAGACATAAGTAGTGAGTCATAGTTTGGGAAAATTGTTGAGATGTTTGGTTGGAGACAAGACAAAATAATGGAATCTAGTTTAACCATAGGCATAATTTTCATATATTTATTCTATGAACAAGAGTAATAGTAAATCACCATTCTATATTGTATATATGAGTAGTCCCAGAAATGCTTCTGAATTGAGGTAGTTGGATAAATGAGAGATAAGTAGTGCTGAAGCAAAATAATTTTTTGAACATTTGAAGAAAATCCCTGAGGAGGTGACACAACACATCATAAAGATGAATACATGGTATAAAACTAATGTAGATGTGAAAAGGAGGTATAAGGAATTTAAATTGGAGATGAAGTCATGGTTCATTTGAGAAAAGAGTGCTTTCCAATGAGTACATATAATAAATTTAAGATGAAGAAGTTTGGATCATGCAAGATAGTGAAAAGGCAAGATTCTAGAAATGCTTATGAAGTGGAGTTGCTTGTCGAATTGAATATTTCACTAGTATTTAATATTTTAGATTTGATAGAGTATTATGAAGGAGGTGATGGAGATGAAGTTGCAAAAACACAGTAGAGTATTCCAACAACTAGTTTAGCTACCAAGGAGATCGAAGAGTGTAATGACCCTTTTTGAGGTCATTTATTTATTTATGATTTTTACTTTTATTTGAAAATTTTTACACATTTTTCTTGATAATAATTTCTTTTAAAAATCATATCCCCATTTCTAGGTTTGCAGCTTAATCTGAGCATGTAGTTTAGAATTCCATTTTGGCATAACATCTTCCTTAGATGGTAGATTGTTGTTGTTTCTGATATGACTTGAGGAATTATGCAAATGTGGGATGTCCCAATTTACAAAACTATAGAGAGATCTCTGCCTTCACTATTGTCTCAATGTGGGATATATGCTACGAACCTCCTCGATGATAACAATAATGCCATAAGTGTTGTGTCTAATATGGAAATAACAGTCTGCTAATAACCGTCTCCTATCAACTACAACTATAAAGGATTACTACTGCACCTTTCGATTTATCCTTCAAAGTATGCAACCTGTTTGATGCCAAAGGCAAATGTTGATTGAGTAGATCCAAATATGGGTACAAATAAATAGACATGACAACTCCAATGTCTTTAACCATCCTCTTCAACAACCTTATATATGTGCTTTTCAACTTGGGATGTATCCTTTCGTGGCTAGGTGTTTAGGTATAATTAGTTTTATATTGGTCATTTATATGTTATTTATTATCTTTCTTATTTCTATTAATGATTTCCATTATTTAACTTAAAGAATCAACTTGTTATTGATTTAATAATATCAATATAAGAGTGTTAGTTTGTAAGGATTATTAATTGATTATAATTGATTTATTTATAAAAGTATCTAAGTGAAATATGAATTTGCCATCTTAAATATGTTTATCTATGTAGTTGACATAGAAAATTATATTTAATAGATAATGATATTATTATATATTTTTATTATCTTATATATATTCATATTATATCATTTAATTATATTTTAATGTTTAGGTATACATATTCCTACTAGGGTATAGTTGTTGGGTCTTATTTAGAGGTTCATGACACACTGCTCAACATTCTATTGCCTCAGCGAGAATTCTAGAAATGAATTGTGAATCCTTAACTTGTCCTTTACAATCATTCTTATAATATTAATTATATTAATATTGTAATTATGTATTTTATTATTTTTATTAATTATATATTATTTTTAATGATTATATATGGTATTATTATATTAATAATATATTATTATTTATTCTTTAATAATATATTATACCATTAATAATATATCAATATTTCTTTTAATATATTATAACATTAAGAAATAATATATTTATTTATTCATAATAATTTACTTATATTACCCAAATTAGGGGACATGACAGTCCGCCCTTCCTCAAATTGCTTGTCCTCAAGCAATGATTGTTTACACTAAACTGTTATTCTGAATTCAATATACAAGTTATACACTGGAATGAAAGAATACATAAGGTATGCATGTAGTTAATGTCATAATGCATGAAGACATGAAGTATACATGATGCAAACACATGATGCATGAAGGCACAAAGCACACATGATGTAGACACATCATACAGTCCTTGTTGATTTTCACAATGAGGTAGAGTAAAAGGAATGAAAAATATACTTCCCTAATATGCCTTTTGATCATGGACCTGCAACACAAATAATTATTAGCATATAATAGTTCTAAAGAAAGATGAGTCTTGTGGTGATCCCTTTTCTCATTTACATAATCTTTTGTAAGGAATCTTTCTCTCTCCTTATCACAATCATCATAAGATGGTAGATTTACGATGCAGAGGGTGCATGAAACAAGCTACAAGAAATTCTGTAGAGGATATCTATCATGTGCCTAAAATTACTCTGCCTCTCCCTCCACCAACTCCCTACCTTAGGATATCCTAAAGTGGATGAGAAGATGAGTGTTAAATTTAATTTACTTAGTTTATTTGAAAGATTTCTTCTTATAGTACACAAATAACTTTCTCTCTCCTCACTATGACCATCTTGAGATGGTAGATTGACTGTGCAAAGGGTGTGTGAAACAAGCTACAAGCGGTTCCTTGGAGGATATCTATTAGGTGCTCGAATTTACTTTGCCTCTCCCTCCACCAACTCCCTATCTCAAGAGATCATAATTTAGATGAGAAAATGAGTGTTAATATAATGAATAGGAATCTTCCTCTCTCCTTATTATGATCATCTTGAGATGGTATATTGATGGTGCAGAGGGTGCGTGAAACAAGCTACAAGTGGTTCCCTGGAGGATATCTGTCAAGTACTCAAATTTGCTCTACCTCTCCCTCCACCAACTCCCTATCTTAAGAGATCATAATGTGGATGAGAAATATACCCATATCTACTATCTGATCACATGCCTTTCTCTTCTATCATAATTGGTTAAATTCTTCCTTTTTTGGAGTATACACTACTCTATGGACATGTATCTACTCTTTTGTAATGTCAGGGCTTATAAAAGCCTTTCCCATATTGCATTCCTATTCTTTTCTTCTATACAAGGAGATTGAGCATGAATATGAATTTATTTGGGTCATTATAATGGATACTATACTTACCTCAAAGATGCATATGTCTTAATAAAATCTTTCCTTGTGTTATATAACTTCATTGCAACATTTCATATTAATAACTTTTTTTTTCAAAATAACAATATAAGAAAATATATAACTTACATCATGCCTCATGTGATAGGGTGATGATGTGGAATTTTGTAATAATTTGCCTCTCATATTCCGCATTAACATCCTCAGAGGAATAGATCAAAGCAAATAGCTTAAATAGTGAGTAATGAAATTCAAGTGATGAGTAAATAAATGTAATATTCAATAATGACAAATACTTATCTCATATGTATTAAATCATAAATTTGCCTCCATATAGTCTTGCTTATACCATTTGATATATAATATCAAATTATTAAATAGCATTCTCTTAAAAAAATATCCTTCTTGTAAACTACCATATATATATATATATATATATATATATATATGTATGTATGTATGTATGTATGTATGTATGTATGTATGTATGTATGTGTAGATCATAAATTTTATAATAAACTTAAATAGTCTATCATAACATATATATTTCATCATAATGTAAAAGAAAACTTTAAACAATACAAAATATATATTTACCTTAAAGGAATTGGTACCCTAACTCTTATCATTCCTCCTAATATGTGAGTTAATAATATTTGTTAATATTTTCTTGCTTCTTACTATTTTACCCACACAATATATTATGCGATATTGAGTGAACTTCTACTTTTTTGCTACTACTTATTTAGATATGTCATCATTTGTTTGTTGTGTGCTATCAAGGACGCCTATGTTTTCCTTGTCATTGTGTAATGTCCCTTTGTTTAATACCAATTGTAATGACCCTTTTTGTTTAATTTATCACTGCTTATCCAATATCTAGCTCTACAAATGATATCGTTTGTTTCTCTTCAGACAACTTCTTGGAGTTAGCAAGCTTAAAATTGATGCCCTTTGGAGATGAAATTCCTTTTGCATGTTCATGGAAAGGATTGAAACTAGATGACATGTTTTCTTCATTATTGGCCAGACCTACAGCAGATGGATTCTTTAGGGCCTCCTCCTATTTTGGTAATATATATTGAATGGTGTCAATGTTGATCCATAACCCCTTAGTCAAAGATGATTCTTTATTGTCAACCAAATTTGAGGAGACGTGAGGAAGACTAGAAACATTCTCTGATTCCCTTCCCTGAGAATATTACAATCACTGTAACTCTTCTCTTCATCGAACTTAGGATGAATAGACTCATTGCACATAGGGGATGTTGTTGCATCCTTGGAAAGGTCATCCACTACCAAATTCTATTTCGTCGCATCATCTGATGGTTCAGACACCATCAGGACAACTACTTCTTTGTCCCTAGCCTGGGACTCCAAATATTCATTGCTGACTGATAAACCTAAAGAAACACTATAATTTGTCTCTGATTCAGTATTTTTATCACAAATTTCTAAGGTTTGAACTCCTCAGATGGAAATCCCCCCACAAAATCACTATCATGTTTCATCAAAATGATGTATCTTCTATTCTCTTCTATCGATAGGCAAGTCTCATGCTAATATGGGCATATTGTAGTGTAATTCAATAAACCAAACCATTCAAGCTGATATCTCACTATTTAGGGTTTGTCACAATAATTTTGTATCTTTTCTTTAACTATGGCAGAAAAACATGATATTCAACATGCACAATCCTGATAGTAATTCCTCTAGTTGCTTTAACTATAGGAAAAAATGATTAGATGGAATGCTAGAAATTTTAGGTCATTAGTACCATTATTGCTGATTATGTGGAATAAGGTCCCATATATATACGCAAATTATCATGAGTCCTCGATTAGTTGAATGGTATGACCTCACACATTTAGATCTCTTCCTTTGAGCCAAGTGCAATAGAGAAACCGCTTGGGCCAATCAGAATTGGTTGACACATTATCAAGACACTTACCTAAATTGATTTCAACATCAAGAAAGACAAGGACATTTTCATCTCTAGTAGCATCCACCTCACATCCATTGGGAATCAACATTGTGTCCAACACTACCATGTTAAAATTGCTCACCAAACACAATGTACTCTTATCACTAGTGCCCATCTCTACAACACGGGTCCAAATACATTTGAGGCAATATCATACATCTCTAGAAACAATCTGTCTACAATTCTGATATTGACATTCACATGATACATTTCAAAGTCTTGGCATTTCATTATCACGGTCACATTATTAAGTCAAAGTACTGCTAATTTGATATCCTCACTCACCAATTAGGGAGTACATATCAAATTCATCCTTCAACAAGGTTGATTAGAGTTATATAACCATCAGCAGCATCGTTATATCAGATAGTGACAATATCCTCATTCCTCCTCGTAAATCAATTATCCATATCCAAAATATTGCAATTGATTATATTATTATAGGATCAGCACTAGCAATCTGATAGTCAAAAAGAGACCTTAGATTAACATCGTTGTTACCGAAAGATACCTTAGATTGATACAACACAGTCAACAATATAACCAGCAATGAACATGCCATATGCATTTGGCTGCAACAAAAAATGCTTGTAGCAGTAGCTCTAGCCAAGCTTTTGTCCAGTTCAACATGGAACAAATCAAGCTCATTTCCTAGATCACAAACTGACTAAAACTTTCACTATAATATCTAGTTCCCTTATATGAATCTCCTTTACTTTTTGGTTTGATGATGTTTTCTTTCACATATTCTCATGTGGCCTGTTTCGAATTCTATAATCCATGACTCAAACTCAATAGTCCCATGATCCATTTGTTAAATCCACGGGCAAACACCGATGCATTGAATTCTCTCTAATAAACCTCACAGGTTGGCAAGAAGGTTGGCTTTGATACCAATTGTCATGACCCTTTTTGAGGTCATTCATTTATTTATGATTTTTACTTTTATTTGAAACTTTTTACACATTTTTCTTGATAATAATTTCTTTTAAATATTAGATCCCTATTTCCAAGTTTGCAGCTTAATCTGAGCATGTAGTTCAAAATTCCATTTTGACATAACATCTTCCTTGGATGGTAGATCGCTATTGTTTCTGATATGACTTGAGGAATTATGCAAATGTGGGATGTTCCAATTTACAAAACTATAGAGAGATCTCTGCCTTCACTATTGTCTCAATGTGGGATATATGCTACGAACCTCCTCGATGATAACAATAATGCCATAAGTGTTGTTTCTAATATGGCAATAACAATATGCTAATAACCGTCTCCTATCAACTACAATTATAAAGGATTACTACTGCACCTTTCGATTTATCCTTCAAACTATGCAACCTATTTGATGCCAAAGGCAAATGTTGATTGAGTAGATCCAAATATGGATACAAATAAATAGACATGACAACTCTGATGTCTTTAACCATCCTCTTCAACAACCTTATATATGTGCTTTTCAACTTGGGATGTGTCCTTTCGTGGCTAGGTGTTTAGGTATAATTAGTTTTATATTGGTCATTTATATGTTATTTATTATCTTTCTTATTTGTGTTAATGATTTCCATTATTTAACTTAAAGAATCAACTTGTTATTGATTTAATAATATCAATATAAGAGTGTTAGTTTATAAGGATTATTAATTGATTATAATTGATTTATTTATAAAAGTATCTAAATGAAATATGAATTTGCCATCTAAAATATGTTTATATATGTAGTTGACATAGAGAATTATATTTAATAGATAATGATATTATTATATATTTTTATTATCTTATATATATTCATATTATATCATTTAATTATATTTTAATGTTTAGGTATACATATTCCTACTAGGGTATAGTTGTTGGGTCTTATTTAGAGGTTCATGACACACTGCCCAACATTCTATTGCCTCAGTGAGAATTCTAGAAATGAATTGTGAATCCTTAACTTGTCCTTTACAATCATTCTTATAATATTAATTATATTAATATTGTAATTATGTATTTTATTATTTTTATTAATTATATATCATTTTTAATGATTATATATGGTATTATTATATTAATAATACATTATACCATTAATAATATATCAATATTTCTTTTAATATATTATAACATTAATAAATAATATATTTATTTATTCATAATAATTTACTTATATTACCCAAGTTAGGGGACATGACAAAGAGATACTAGATAGTCATGTTGGAAAAAGTACAAGGAACAAAAATTATGAAGAATACCTAGTCAAATGGAAAGGGAGGTGAGCAAAGGATTCATCATGGCTAGCAAGGGAGGAGGTTCACCATTTTGATTTTCCTTTGAACACTTGAGACATGATGGAGTCACTTCTCAAATTACCCTGGGTGTCTAATGCAAGAGTAGCCTAGGTGTAAGAGCAATCTTGCATCACCAAAAAATATTTCATTTTGAGTCTTTTTTCTATTTTAATAAGGACTAGTAGACAAGGTGGTTACTATTTATGGGAATTTTCTATTTTTAGTAAGTTTTTCATAGGAGCTTGGAATGTTCTAATTTTTTACATGAAGGTTAATTTTAGAGTCATAAGCCTACCATAGAAATCGCATTGCTCCAACTTAAGTATAAGAGAAGTTATTGCTGATTTTTGGTGGAAATATTTGCAAAAAATTCTTTAGGCTCACTATTGGAGGCCTTAGATTGCCTAAGTGAGGTCCAAAATCTCAATGGAAGGGCTCTTTCACAATTTTGAGCCTTTTGATCAGGAGTTGGCATTTTTGAAAAGTGGTGATAATAGTCAATTAGAGCAATGGTTCATGAGTTATGGTCTTTCAAAGTTGGGCTACCCAAAATATCTAAAATAATTGTCAAAGATGTATTTGATTGACTCTATATGTATTGTTAGGGTCTATTGGTCTTAGGTATTAAGTTTCAATGTCTAGAACCTTCCTAGGTGGCATAAAATTTCCTATTTAAGAAAGGCCCGAACATTATATAGAACGACTATAGGTTGTAGTTCACAACTTAGTCTTGTAGATTACTATAATGAATGCACCCGTGTGGGTTAGCATTTTGTACTTGTGAATTCTGTATTTCTACATTTGTGGAGTAGATAAGAAGACCAAATTTTGTTCTTGCACTTACTCTTATTTCTTTGTTTCTATTATGAGTTTATGGTTTTAAGGGGAGCACCCTTCATCAAGTTCTAGCAATGAGCTTGATGAACTTGAAGAACTTATTGCAAAAATATTTGGAAAAGGCAAAGCTAAATACAAATATAAATTACCTATTATTTGTTTTTATGCAACAAGGTTGATCATATTGCTACTAGATATCATGATAGGGAAGAAAAGGATGAAAGATAGGAAAGAAAGTAGAAAGGAAGAAGAGATGACTAAGATTACAAGAAGAACAAGGATGAAAAGGGTAAGAAATCTTGTTATATTGTTGAAGAAGAAATTAACATTGAATTTAAAAGTAATGATGATAAAGTTGTCTATATTTTTATGAAAGAATATTCTGATGAAGATGAGAAAATTGTAATAATCACTTATGTGAACAAGAGTGATAGATGGATAATTGATATTGGTTACTCTAACCATATGACTAGTGATAAAATAAATTTGAGGATATTGGATCATAAAAAGGTGGTTTTATTAAATTTGGTAATAATATTCCATGTGTTCTGAAAGGTAAAGTTTCTATTCAATTGAATATCAAGATCAAGTGTGACAATGTTTACTAGGTTAAATTACGTAACTAATCCATTGATTTTTTGTGAGCTAAAAAAATTAGGATATAGAGTTGAATTCCATCACAAAAAGGCCAAGATATATATGTTTATAGAAAGCTAATTGGAAGTGGTGATCAAACAAGAGATAACTTGTTCTATCTAGATTAATCTAATTAGAAATGTTTGTTTGCACAAAAAAAAGATGTTTGGTTATGGTACAAAAGGTTATGTCATGTGAATTGACAATTCGATAAACATTATTAAAATGAAGAAACTAAGAGGGTTTCCTAAACTAAAGAAGCCTAACAATGCTATGTGTAAACAATGTCAACTGGGAAAAATGACCAAGTATAGTTTCAAGAGAAAAACATACACAGCTAGTGATATTTTGGAATTGGTTCATACTAACCTATGTGGACCTATTGCTATTCAAAGTTATTATGGAGATAAGTATTTCATTTTATTTTTTGATGACTCTTCTAGGATGATTACTATGATGTTTCTTGAAGATAAATCAGATGTTTTTTGGTTATTTCAATGGTATTTTGACATAGGAAGAGATTACAAAAAATAGGTCCAAAGGCACACCCAACTATTCAAACAACCATGAAAGAGTTAACACAATGGAAACAAAACACAAAGAACAAAAACCAAAGGAGGAAAAAGAGAAAACATTTTTATTGATTCACCAAATAATTAGCATACATGCCCAGCTATAAGGCCCTCTGGGTTATGGCCAAATACAAAATACATTCAAATCCATGATCCATCTTCCAATTTGCATTTCTAGACACATGCTTCCAACTTTCACATCCTCTTAGTTCTACCCTAAAAATCAATCCTAGACCTCCTTAAATACTTGTGTGGTCATACGTCAGCCTATCACAAAATTAAACCTTACATTAAATGCATACACAACCAAAAGCCAACTAACATTAAATATTAACTACCAATATCAAAATTGAATACATGCAAGGTCATCCCAAACTACAACTAGACATAGAAAACTTGGTTAAAGAAGGACCAAGACAAATACTGACACTCAGAACCAATAGGAACACTCGGCATCAACAACAATACTCAGTACCAACATATTCACTTAGTACATGAAGGAACACTCGGTCAACACTAGATTACTACAGTAACTTGGCATCCATTAGAGCTATAGTAACTCAACATCCATTAGATTTTATAGTAAGTCAATATCCACTAGAGCTATAGTATCTTGGCATCCTCTAGAGCTATAGTAACTTGGCACCCACATGCAAAATGAACAAAGATGAGTAGGATAACAAGGTAACCTAGGATGCTCCTGCATAAGGCAACTGGGGTTGAAAGAAATGATTCCCTTGAATCATTGAGATGTCAAAACTTGAGTTGAATCAAACTCAAATTGAGAAATCTATGAAGCATATTAAATAGGTCAATTCTTCCACTTTAGCAAATATTCATAGTAATTATCTCCTCTTGTTCTCTTGCTAACTCTCTAATCTAATATTTGTTCAAATTATTCAAACTACTTCTTAGGTTAATCTTTTGATACAAAAACTTCATCATTTGACTCATGATACTTATAAAAATCAACAATATTGAATATAGGAGATATATCCATGTCATTAGGTAACTCAACTTCATAAGCATTACCACTTTCAAACTTCTTCAAGATCTTACAAGGTCCAAATTTCTTCATCTTCAGCTTACTGTATGTTCCAATAGGAAATCTTCCTTTCTTTAAATGAACCATCACCTCATCACCAACTTCAAAATCATGGTCTTCTAGACTTATCAGCATTTTCCTTATACATCTAATTAATTTTTTCCATCCTCAAGTTCACTTCCTTATGCAAAGATTCTATAAAATCAGAGAATTCTTCCCCTATAGCACTTCTCTTTTCTTTGCTAGCAATATATCTCAAATATAATATACCTCTAGCCTACATTCCAATAGCAATCTCAAAAGGTGTTCTCCCTATACTCCTATTCACAAAATTATTATATGCAAACTTAGCTTGTACCAACACTACTTCCCAATTACTTGGCTTATATCCCACTAAACATCTTAGAAAATTACTCAAGCTTCTATTCACAACTACTCTATCTATCCATTTGTCTATGGATAGAATATAGAACTAAACTTCAACTCAATACCCATCTTCTTCCACAAATCCTTTCAAAACTAACCAACAAACTTATTGTCTTTGTTAGAAATAATACTTCTTGGTAATCCATGCAATCTCACAATCTCTTTAAAAATTTTTTTATCAACGTGCTCAATATCTAATGTCTTCTTACATAGTATAAAATGATCCATCTTAGAAAATTTATCCACCATAAAAAATATTGAATCATACCCTTTCACTATCTTAGGTAACCCAGGAACAAAATCCATACTGATGTCACTCCAAGGTTTCCTAGGAATAATAATAGGTGTATACAAACCAGTATTTTGACTTACTCCTTTCGCAACTTGACAAACCCCATAACTCTTCACAAATTTCTAAACATCCTTATATATTTGTGGCCAATAATACTTATCCTTCAACAAACTCAATGTCTTATCAATTCTAAAATTTCTAGCCAATCCACCACTATGCTTTTCCTTGATCAAAGTCAACCTCATAGAACTTAATACCTTTGAAAAGCATACTTTCTTGAATAAAATACTTAGCATATTTTCTTATATGATTTGTTCGATTTGGTGCTCTACACTCTCTCCACACCTCAAAGAAATCAGGGTCAGTATCATACAACTTTTTCATGTCATCAAAACCAAGAACTTTAACCTTCGTCTTAGTTAATAAAGAATGTCTTCTACTCAATGCATCAACAACTTTGTTAGTAACTCCACTCTTATTCTTAATGAAAAATGTGAAACTTTGCAAGTACTCAACCCACTTCATATGTCTCTAGTTCAATTTATGTTGACTTCTTAAGTAATGTAAAGCCTTATGATCAGTATACGACAAAAACTCCTTAGGAATCGAATAATGTTTCCACTTCTTTAATGCTTGAACAATAGCATAAAAATCTTGATCATACATATAAAACTTCCTTTTAGCATCATTCAACTTTTCCCTAAATAAATCAATAGGTTTACTTTCTTGACTTAATTTAGCTCCTATTGCATTATTGCTTGCATCACATTCAAATTGAAATACCTTATAGAAATTAGGTAAAGCCAATACAAGTAACTCAAAAACCTTTTGTTTTAAAGTATCAAAACTCTTATTAGCTTCATGTGTCCATTTAAATTCATTTTTATCTACTCTCATTGTTTCAATCATAGCATTACAAATAGAATTGAAATTTCTTATGAACTTTCTATAGAAACTAGCTAAACCATGAAGTGATTCTACCTCACCCACATTCTTAGGTGTAGGCCATTACAAAATTGATTTTACCTTCTCAAGATCCATCTTCAAACTATCAACTAAAATAAAAAATCCCAAATATAGAATCTCCTCTCACATAAAAGAACACTTCTTCAAACTAATCAACTTCTCCTCTTTTAATCTCTGCAATACTTCTCTAACATGCTCAAGATGTTCTTCCTTAGTCTTACTAAATATCAAAATGTTATCCAAATAAACAATCACAAACTTACCCAAAAGTATTTTTTGAACTTCATTAATCAACCTTATGAAAGTACTAGGTGCATTAGTTAAACCAAAAGACATAACCAACAATTCACACAAACCATCTTTTTTCTTTAAAGAAATCTTCTATTCTTCATCTTCTCTAATTTTTATTTGATGATAACCACTCTTCAAATCAATCTTTGTAAAATACCTTGCTCCACTCAAAAAATCCATTATGTCATCCATCCTTGACATAGGAAACCTATATTTCACTATAATCTTGTTAATAGTTGTAGGTTTAGTACACATTCTCCATTCTTCATTCTTCTTAGGTACCAAAATAGTAGGTACAACACATGGAATCAAGCTTTCTTTGATCAAACCTTTCTGCAACAACTCATGCACTTGTCTATTAAGTTCTTCATTCTCTATAGGTGTCAATCTATATGGTTCTTTATTCAGAAAACTAGCTCTAGGAATTAGATCCATAAAATGACTTATACTTCTCATTGGAGGTAAACCATAAGGTATATCCTTTGGAACAATCTCTTTATACTCATTTAGCAATTCTATAATTTCTTCTAGTACTTGGTCAATACTACCAGTTGTCACTCAGTCATCACTAACTAGCACTTGGTTAACACTATTTTTTGGCACTTGGTTACTATTGATACCAACTTAGTCTCCTTGGAATTATAGCAAAACAAACTTGATTCTTTTTTATTTCCTTTTCAAATCATTTCCCATTAACCATGCAAATTTTTATAGTAGTACAATTAACCTCATCTGAATTTTCAATCAAAGGCAGCAATATTGCAGAAATATTTTTTCTTCCCATTCACCCAAAGAATATATTGATTCAATCTTCCATCACGCATAGCATATCTATCATATTTTCAAGGTCTACCAAATAGAATATGAGAATAATTCATAGCCATAATATCACACAAAACTTCATCAATGTAATGTCCAATCTTGAACTTCACAAGGTATTGCTCACTTACCAATATCTTATGCTCATATTTGATCCATGAAACATGATAGGGTTTAGGATGCTTCAGCCTTTACAATTAAAACTTTGTAGCCAACTCTTATGATGCCAAATTTGTATAACTTCCACTATCAATGATCACCTTGCAACATTTTCCAGCCATTTTACATTTGGTCTTGAAAAGACTTCTCCTTAAAATAGGTTCCTCTTCACTTCCCTTATTACATAAGGTTCTTCTCGCCATCAAATTTTCTCTAGCCTTATGTCCACTTGGTGAACCCTCATTGTCTTCTTGAATCACAACATTTCTATTACCTTTCCCTCTTTCATAGGATCTACATTCAAAAGATCTATATCCCACTTTACCACATCTGAAATAATTACCATGAAAACCACCTTGAGAATAACAATTACCCTTTCCTCAGTAAGAATTACCATCTTTCCATTTGGCCTTTCCTTTTTCATCATTCTTCCATTCATATTTTCCTTATGTTGTATAGAATTATTAGATCTACAACCTTCACCATAAGATTTACCTCTACCTCTTTAGAATCTAACACATCTACCTTTTTGTCTTTGTTCATGCTTCTTTGTCAAGATCTCCTTAGCCTTCAAGGCATATTGGTGTGCTTCTTCAACACTTTCCAACTTCACAAAAGTTATTCTATCTTGAATTCCATATCTCAATCCATTTACGTACCTTGCAATTTTCTCAACATCATCATCCACATGTTTAGATATGATGTCCAACGTATAGAATTCCTTAGTATACTCCTTCATAATCATGTCTCCTTTGCCTCAAATTTTGCATCTTTCTCAATAAGCTAATTTGGTAATCAATATAAAGGAATTTTTTCTTTACCTTTTTTACCTTCTTTGGCCATGTCTTGATCTTTTCCTTTTCTCTCCTTTGTCTGTTAGGTTACAAATGCTCCCACCATAGTGAGGCATGACCCTTTAACCTTGTAACAACAATTTTCACCATCCTATTATCAGGAGTATTTTCGTACTCAAAAAAATTCTTCATATTAGAGATCCAATCCAACACTACAATGGTGTCCAATTTTCTATCATAAGGAACAACTTTTATAGTAGGCTTTGAATTTTCCCAAGACAACACTCTCAACAACCTTGCTTCATCTTGGTCTTCTTCAAGTTTTGGATTAGGGTTTGGTGCTATTGCTTCATCATCACTTACATCATCAAGATGTGCTCCTCTCCTCTAGGTAGTCTCTACAACATCTAATTTGGCTACAATTTATCTCAATGTATCTAATATTACATTATCAGTATTTTCTCTACTTTGAACCATATTTCCAGATTAGGTTCTTGCAAGATCATAACCCTCTACAAGTAGGTCAAATCAATATATATACTACCCTACAACCCAATTTACTTAGGGTTCTACATGATCCAATCATGAAAAGTATGAACTTCAAGCTTTGATACCACCTAACATAGGGAGGGATGAAAAACTAGGGCCAAAGGCACACCCAGCTATCCAAACCACCATGTAAGAGTTAACATAGTGGAAACACAACACAAGGAACAACATCCAAAGTAGGAGGAAGAGAAAAACCTTTTATTAATTTTCCAAATAATCAGAATACATGCCCAATTGTAAGGCCTTCTAGGTTACAACCAAATACAAAATACATTCAAATCCATGATCTAGCTTTCAATTCATATTTTTGGACACATATGCTTCCAACTTTCACATCCTCTCAATTCTACCTTAAAAATCAATCCTAGACCTCCTTAAATAATTGTGCATCCATAGGTTGGCCTATCACAAAAATAAACCTTACAGTATATGCATGCATAACCACAAGTCGACTCACATCAAATATTAATTACCGATTTCAAAATTAAATACATGCAAGGTTGGCTTAACTAGAACTAGACACAAACAACTTGATTAAAGAAGGACCAAGACAAATACTAGCACTTGGAACCAATAGGAACACATGGAATCAATAGAAACACTCAACACCAATAGATTCACTTGACACATGAAGGAACACTAGGTCAATACTAGATTGCTATAGTAAATCAGCATCCATTAGATCTATAGTAACTCAACATCCACTAGACCTACAATAACCTCAACATCCATTAAATGCTATAGTACCTCGACATCCACTAGAGCTATAGTAATTCACCACCAACATGCAAAATGAAAAAAGATGAGCAAGATAACAAGGAAAACTAGCATGCTACTACATCTTATTTGGCTAGAGTTGAAAAGGAAATAGGGAAGAGTCTAAAGTGTTTGAGATCCAACAGAGGTGGTGAATTCATTTCCAATGATTCCAATACACACTACAATGACAACAGAATTAAAATATAGATGTTAGCAAAAAGGATCCCTCCTCAGAATAGGATAGCTCAAAAAGAGGAATAGATCAATAATGGACTGTGCAATAAAATTGATGATGGAGAAGAATGTATCACAAAAGTGTTGGAGAGAAGCTTATAGTACTATTGTTTATACTTTGAATAGAGTAAAAGTTAAGAAATGTACAAATGCTACACCTTTTGAACTATGGTATGAATATACTTCTAATGTAAAATATCTTAAAATATTTGGAAGAAAATGTTCTATATTCAAAGATAATAGTAATGGAAAACTTGATGCAAAGAGTGATAAAGGTATATTCATAGGATATTCCACTAAGAGTAAAGATTAAAAGTTTTTAAACTCTAACACTAACAAAGTTATGGAAAATATAAATGTAAATGTTGATAAATTTATAGAAATAAATGATATTGGATGTAAGGAAGAACCTTAAGATTAGTGCTTATTTATCTATGTGGATGGTGATGCTCCAAGAACTTCTATTAAATAGGCAAACAATGATATAGTTTCCCAGGAGATAGGGAATACCATGGTGCAATAATAGGATTTCAAGCAACATATAATGGGTGTCAAACAACATGGTGAAGATGTCAAGCCATAGAAAGGCAATGATAACCATTAGGGAGACAATGCTACATCAAGCATGAAGAGCATGTACTAGAACCTAAATAGGAAAGTGTTAATGAGCCTGAGATTATCTTTCAAGAAGAAAGAATTGAAGAATAAAGAAGGAAACCACCTATGCTAGCCAAGTTTTTAAGAAGACATCACAAACCTAAAGAAGTCATTGGTGATGTTGAATCAAGTGTTTTGACAAGGAAAAGATTCAAAGATGGTACATTCTTACTATGCTAATTTGAGCCAAAATAACTAAAGGATACTCTAAACAATGAAGATTGGATTCAAGAAATGAATGAAGAATTTGAAAAAATTGAGATGAAAAATACTTGGACCCTAGTACCAAGACTAAAGGATAAAAATGTTATTGGAACAAAGTGGGTTTTCATGAATAAGATGACTAAAAATGGTGAAGTAACAAAGAACAAGGAAAGACTGTTATGCAAAGAACATGCTCAAGAAGAAGGAGTTGACTATGGAGAAAATTGATCTCCTATTGAAAGATATGAAGGAGTTAGAACCCTACTTGCATAATCAAACTACAAGAATTTGAAGGTATATCAGATGGATGTCAAATCTATATTTCTAAATGTTATACTTGAGGAAGAAGTATACATTGAACAAGCTTAATGATTTGTAGACCTAGACAAGAAGAATATGGTACATGTAAATTGAACAAAGCTTTATATGGATTGAAAAAACCCCCAAGAGTATTGTGTTGGAATTATTTAAAATAAGTCATAGGGGGATAAATCAATTATCCAAGGTCTAGATGTACAAATAAAAAAATTCAATGCTTAGTAAACCCTGTTGGAAATATAAGGTAGGCTAGGTTACTGAGAGGGGAGGGGTGAATTAGGAACCAATAAATATTTAAACTTAATTCACCAATTAAATCATCACCACATAATCTGATCTAGTTGCATGCATGAAAGAACAGAAGCAATAATATTTATAACACTTTAACACAAGATATGGTGACCCAGAAATCTTCCAAATAGAAAGTAAAATTGGAGTGGGATGATACCCAAAAGATCTTTTACTATAGTATAAATTTGGCCTATTAAGGCTTACAATTGACCACTTCTGCTGATCTATTCTATTACGAGAAATAAGGAGTATTAGGTCCACCTTGTTAAAGCATTTACAAACATATAGTAAAGTATACACTTTGTTAGGAGATTTAGAAAAAGACTATTAAGTCCACTTGATTAAAGGATTTCATTGATGCACCTATTAGGTTGAATCAATGGCTGATCTATAATCTACTACTTTGATTTGTTGACTAAGATTCCTTGAATTGTAATGATCACCTTAATGTGATAGATAAGTCTCTATTATACCATATACTACTTCTAGCCTTCTTCAATTTGCACTCATTTGTTTCTTAATTATTCACATACATATTTCATACTTACTACATTTGAACATGATAATATGTTCTACATATATACCAATCCACTTAATTACTTTGTTGTAACTTGGGTTCTAAAGACAAACTCAATGATGTTCTAATATTTGGCAAACACTGTCAACACTGCACAAACTCTGGTACTTAGTTGATGTTGAATCTCAATCCATACTAATCACTTTGAGTAGCATGAACTCACTTAGCACTATATGAATTAGTTAATATTGAGAAACTTGATAGATACTAAATCACTCAGTTGACACTACATGACTCAGTCAATGCTCGATTCCCTGCGTTAACACTATAAGCTTGGTAGACACTAATAAACTTGGTTACCACTACAAATCTTGTTAAAAATGCTTTAGAATAACTGAGAGGGGGTGTTAATTAGTTATTCAATTTCTAAATATCTTGATATAACTTTTTCACTAATTATAATGAGCCCATTTAACTAATCATGCATCCAAGCTAAACATTCTACTTAGCAAGTTACTGAAAATCAACATGTAGGAATAAAACATGAAAGATCAACACATAACACAATGATTTACATGGAAACCAAATTTGAAAAAAACTACTAGTAAAATGCTACTCAATTCTCACTCTTCTGAAGTGATACCCTATGAAAGGTCTACCTTGTTAAAGGCTACAACACACTATTGAATGTGACTTGGTTAAAGGATTTCAACCACCCTATTAGAAGTGGGCCTAGTTAGAGGACTTTAGAAAATTCACCTAGAATGCTACCTTGTTAAAGGATTTACAAATGGCTATTAAACCAACCTAAGTCCATAGGATTTTACCCTTCACTGATACAATTGTTAGAGAATGACAAGGGCTTTCGATCTAATACAACTCACAACATAACTTGCAAATTTTAGATCTCAATTTAGCTAACAAATTTGCTTGGCTTTTGGTGTCTGGAGCTTGCACAACTTTTCCTCCTTTCAAGCTTCATCTCCTTGAGTCTCCATGCTTGATGTACCATTGCAATCACCTCTATGGTCACCTATCAAAGAAAATTCTCTACGCTCTATTCCTCCCTCTCGATGCCTTCACCTTGACATCCAACCAACCACTCAACTTGGTAACTCTTGCTTCTTGACCTGTAACTCCTTAAATAGAAGTTTAGAATAATTTTCCTACTTTAATCTTTCCACTTTTAATTTTAGTTTGAATGGATTAGGTAAGATTCAATGAATCTACCCTTAATCTTGTTTCTTCTAGTAACATCATTAATAATCCTCTTATATTTTTCCAAAAATGGTTTACCTAAAATTCTATGCCACCAGCTCATCATCCTTATCCTTCATCTAGTTCACAAAATTCAATGTTACAAACTTGTCAGCTTAGATTTGGCAAATCTTTGACTTTTTAAATAATGCAACAACTTAGCACTATTGAAATTCTAATGCTCAACTAATCCTGTGTTACTCAATACCTACAATGTTTTACTGATGGTTGGCACCTATTGTGGATTCACTTAGCATTAACTAAGTTTTACTAATACTCGACACCTATTACTTGCTCAACTCCTTCTATTTCACTCGACACACACTAGATTTTCTATTTGCTTGACAGTTACTAATAATCTTCTTAGCATGAACTAGCTTGCTTGACACCATAACTCAGTCAAGCTTTATAGACAACTTGTTACAACTTATTCTTCTAAGTGTAGCCAACCTTTGTATCCTCAAGTATATTATCAATACATCATTTTACCATTGTCTTAATTGATCCTTGTACATCATTATAAAACCATAACTCAACCTTTCCCTTAGATGCTTTTGTTACATCTTATTGATTAAATCATCTTCATCAGTTAACTAAGTGATAGTACTTGGATTTATAAGCAACTATCATTCTAGTAAATGGTAGGTTTGACATTAGTGACAAAAAATTATTGAAAACATTCTTTATCAATAGTCTCCCTCTTTGCAACAATTCCCTTTTTCAATAATGGTCTTTTCAACAATCTCCCTCTTTGGCATTGATGACAAACCAAACTGATCAACCAAGTTATCAAAAATGCTAACTAGGTTAAAACAGTAAGTCAAATGCAAAAAAAGAAAACTTTATCCAAAACTATTCATTATATTAACAATTTTGAATTTCTTATCACTCCCTTTCAATTTTGTTAGTAACCTTATGACTCCCTCTGAGTTCTGTAAGTAAGTCCCTCTCTAATTTATTAACTTGATTGATTCCTTTTCTTTTACTTCTCCCTCTTAACTATTGTTTTTTTTCTCTTTCCTTTCTACTATTTTTCTCCCTCTACATGTTTGATCAGTTTTTGTATGACTCCCTCCTTTTTGTAGCTTACCATTTTGATTAGTTTTATTGTACCTCTTGGTTGCTATTTCTCTCTTTAAACACTTGATTTTGTAGATTTGATCAGTTTCTACTATTTTTCCCTCTTTGATAGTAATGCCAAAGATATATTATTTTAGCATCTTGTCATGCAAGTGTAGCATTTTTAGGAACTCCAGTTTCTCCCTCTATCACCTTTCTTATGACTTGTTTCGAATCATAGTACTTTAATTACTTTAGGAAAAAAATCTAAAGTAAGTATCCTCTACATCAATTTATAACATTTCAACAATTAACTCATTTGATGCAAGGTAGTCTTGCTATTGCTTAAACAACTTTGGATAGGGGTATCACCCCTAACTTGCCTCTAAGATACTCAAATGCATCTTTAGGTAATGCTTTTGTGAAGATGTCAGAAATTTGTTCCTTTGATTTTACATATTCACTTGCTTGTCTTCCACCAATTCTCTTACATAGTAATACTTAATTGCAATGTCCTTTGTTTTGGCATACATCACAGGATTCTTTGATATGTTGATGGCAGTTGTGTTATCACAATATAGTATCATAGATTCAATCATCTCTTCCTTAATACCTTTTAGCAAGTGCTTGATCCATATAGTATTGGTATAGTTGATAGTAACAACAACATACTTAGCTTCTATAGGTACAAATTTGATTTTTTCTAGTCCAAGTGACTAATCTTTTACCTAGGAAAAGTGCTCCTCCTCTAGTGCTTTTTTTGTTATCAATATTACCTCTCCAATCTGCATCAATGTAGGCTCTCAATTCAAACTTTTAAGTCCTCTTATAGTATAATCCAAAGTCATTAGTTCCTTTTAAGTACCTCATTATTATTTTTACTGCCATAATGTGAGTTTCTCTTGGGTTTGTAGAAAATCTTGCCACTATTCCAATAGCTAATGCAATGTATAGTCTACTATGCACAACATACTGCAACTTTCTAATCATTGATCTATACATTATTTGGTTTACTTTAGCTAATTCATCATTCTTATATAACTTATGTCCTATTACCATTGGTGTACTGATTGGTTTTGAATCTTATAATCCAAATGTCTTAAAAATCTCCTTGATATATTTTGATTGAGTCACAAATATGCCATGTTTTAATTGATGTACTTGTAATCCAACAAAGAATTTAATTTCTCCAAACATTGACATCTCAAACTCATGTTTCATCTGGTCAGCAAAATCTTTGCATAGGGCATCTTTTCCTCCAAATATTATATCATCAACAAAAATTTCAGATATCAAAATATCTTTAACTTTTTTTGCCTTGATATATAAGTTATTGTTATCATCTATTCTCTCAAATCCTATCTTTACAACATATTTGTAAAGTCTCTCATACAATGCTCTAGGTGCTTATTTCAAACCATCGAGTGCTTTATGCAATTCACAAACCATATCCTTGTTTTCATCATCAACAAATCCTTTTGGTTGTTCTATGTAGACTTCCTTTTCTAGTATACTATTCAGAAAAGTAGACTTTACATCCATGTGATAGACTTTAAAACCTTTGTAGGCATCATATGAAAGTAAAGTTCTTACTCCTTCCATCCTTGTAATAGGAGCAAATGTTTCCCCATAAACCTATCCTTCTTCTTGTGCATAACCTTTGTAGACTAGTTTGGCCTTATTTCTCATGATCTCACCATTTTCATTTAGCTAGTTTCTAAATACCCACTTGGTACTAATCACATTCTTATTAGTTGGTCTTGGAACTAAAGTCCAAGTTTTGTTCTTCTCTATCTACTCAATCTCTTCTTCCATAGCTTTACACCAATTATCATCTTGTAGTGCATCTTTCACTGTTTTGTGTTCCATCTTACTTAGCAGACATGATTCATTTCTTAGTTTGTTTTTTGTCATTGGTTTGACTTCTTTGTCACCAATGATTTGTTCAGTAGCGTGATGTCTTCTCACATACTTGGATATCCTTGGTTCTTTCCTCATTTCCAAGTTTGGTCTTTTAGTGTCAGAGTTTCTCTGCACATCTCTTTAAGCTAATCTAACATCTCTCTCATGTGTACTGATTTCAAAACTAGAATGTGAATTATCTTTATTCTACAACTCAGCTGATACTAAAACTTGTTGTTGATTCCCAACTTGATTGGCAACTTCTTCTTCAGTAGACATTCCTTCATAGAAGTATACAAAAGATCTATAGTCTTTTTATTTTTTGATGGATTCATCATTTTAAACTTTTGCATGCTCATCAAAATTTAAATTTGCACTCTCCATAATCTTGTTAGTGTTAGTATTTAAACACTTATATGCTTTACTTCTAATGGAGTATCCATGGAATATGCCTTCATCACTCTTTGCATCAAACTTGCCATTTCTAGTATCTTTAAGAATATAGCATTTACAACCAAACACTTTGAAATTTTTACATTAGGTGAGTGACTATACCATAATTCAAAAGGTGTTGCATTTGTACCTCTCTTGACTTGTACTTTATTCAAGGTGTAGATAGCAATACTAATAGCTTCTCTCCAGTACTTTAGAGTAACATTCTTCTCCATCATTAATGTTCTAGCATAGTCTATCACTTATCTATTCTTTCTTTCTATAATTCCATTCTATGGGGGAGTTCTAGGTGTTGATGTTTTTCTCTTGATTCTTTTATCATTGGAAAATGTCTCAAATTCTTTCGATGTGAATTTTTCTCCTCTATCTGATCTTATGCACTTCAAACTCTTTGTTATTTCTTTCTCAACCCTGACCAAATACCACTTAAACATCTAAAATGCGTTAGATTTTTTCTTTAAGAACATGGTAGTCATTATCCTAGAGTAGTAAGCTACAAACAACATTATATATATATATATATATATATATATATATATATATATATATATATATATATATATATATATATATATATATATATATATATATATATATATATATATATCTCCTTTGTAGCTTTGTACTTCTATTGCTTTTGAAACTTGACCTAGTCATCTTTCCTAGTTGACACTATTTTCACATTGTATTTTTAGGCTTCTTTAGTTTAGGAAAACCTTTGACCTTTTTCATTTTGTTGATGCTAATCAAATTATCAAAGTTTTCATGACATAGTATTTTATGCCATGACCACACATCATCAAATCTAACAATAAGATAGGTTGCATCTTCCATATCTAGGTAAAACAAATTACCCCTAGTTTGGTCTCCTTTTCCTATTAGATTTCTATCAGTATCATAGATTTTGACAGTTTTGTTTCAAAATTTGACTTTACATCTTACATTGCCTAACTATGACAGACTCAACACATTATAGTTCAATCCTTCAACATAGTATGCATTATCACATGAAATTTTTTCTATAAGATTAATGGAACATTTTCTTTTGATTAGACATGGAGCATCATTTCCAATTCTAACACTATTTCCATCATATTGAGTAAAGGTAACAAATTTAATTTTGTCTCCTGTCATGTGATGTGAGCATCCACTATCTATGATCCATTTGTTATTCTTATTTACATAGGTTACCAGTGTTGTTGCCTCTTCTTCATCTAATTCATCCTTCATAGCTACATAGACTACCTCATCATCATTTTCATCAGAATCCTCTTCTTCAACAAGGTAGCACTTTTTTTTTTTTGTCTTTGTAATCTCTATTATCATCTTCTCTTTTGTTCTTCTTCGTGTTGCATTCTTTGTTATTTTTTTCTATGTGCATCTTGCAGCAATATGTCCTACTTCATTATAATAAAAACAGATGATAACTAGCTTACCTTTAAATTTACCTTTACCTCTGTGAAATCTTCTAGCCAACAATGCTTCCAATTGTTCAATATCTTCTTCATTTGTGTTGCTATCACTGGATGCATATTTTACCTTTTTCTTCTTCTTCTTTGGTTTCACCTCTTCAATGTCTTTCAACAATAGCTTGGCCTTGAAAGAAGATTCAAGATTCTTAAGTCTATAGTTATCAAAGCTGGATAATTCAAATGCAGTTAGTCTTCCCACTATACCTTCAAGAGTTAGCTTGTTTCTTGGTACACATCTTAACTCTTGGATGGCTGACACTCTAATAGCATAGATGGGGAGAAAGGTTCTTAAGAATTTTATATTGATAGCTTCATCATCTAAATGACCACCCAAACTTCTTATTGCACTTACTACTTCTTTCATTCTAGAAGCATATTGAGCATTATTCTCACCTTCCTCCATTCTCATGTCATCAAAATTTCCTCTAAGGCTTTCTCTTTTTTCTCTTTGAACATTTTTATATCCTCCATAAATATATATCAAGACTTCCACATCTTTAATGTAGAGTCACATCCCTTGATATTATTAAATTCAACATAGTTGATGGCACAGGCAATCTCCAACATTGCCTAATTGTGCTCCTTCTTTTTCTTCATATCTTCTACAGTGGGGACAACTAGATCAAAATGTTCCACATCAATTGAGGTTTGTGCACCATCACTTATTGATCCAAGGTGCAACTTCATTAAACTTTTTCATGAAGTGAATTTATCTTTGTTGAGCTTGGGAACTTCTCTCTTGGACATCTTGATCTTCTTGCTTCTAGCACCTTTAAACCAAATTAGCAGATGGCTCTAATACTAATTGTTAGAAATGATTTAGAATAAATTAGAGGGGGGTGAATTAGTTATTCAAGGTCCAAATGTCTTGATAAAACTTTTTCACTAATTATAGTGAGCCCATTTAACTAATCATGCATCCAAGCTAAAAATTCTACTTAGCAAGTTACTGAAAATCAACATGCAGGAATAAAACATGAAAGATCAACACATAACACAATGATTTACGTGGAAACCCAATATGGGAAAAAGCACTAGTAACATGCCACTCAATTCTCACTCTTCTAAAGTGATGCCGTATGAAAGGCCCGCCCTGTTAAAGGCTACAACACATTGTTAAATTATGTGACCTGGTTAAAGGATTTCAACCACCCTATTAGAAGTGGGCCTAGTTAGAGGACTTTAGAACATGCACTTGGAATTTTCAGCCTATTAAAGTATTTAAAAATGACTATTAAACCAACCTAAGTCCATAGAATTTTACCTTTAGCTAATACAATTGTTAGAGAGTAACAACAAGGGCTTTTGATCTGATACAACTCACAACATAACTTGCAGATTTTAGATCTTGATTCAACTCACAAATTTTTTTGGCTTTTGGTCTCTACAACTTTAATAGCTTGTCCTCCTTTCAATATTCATCTCCTTGAGTCTCCATGCTTAATGTACTAGTGCAATCACCTCTGTGGTCACCTATCAAAGTAGAGTCTCTACGCTCTATTCATCCCTCTCAATGCCTTAACCTTGATATCCAACCAACCACTCAACTTGGAAACTCTTGCTTCCTAAACTATAACTCCCAAAATAAAATTTTGGAATACTTTTACTTCTTTAATCTTCCTACTTTTAATTTCAGTTTGAATGAATTAAGTAAGATTCAATGAATCTACCCTTAATCTTGTTTCTTCCAGAAACATTATGAAGAATCCTCTTGTATTCACCCAAAAATGGTTTACCTAAAATTATGTGCCACCAACTCATCATCCTTATCCTCCATCTAGTTCACAAAATTCAAGGTAACAAACTTGTTAGCTCAAATCTAGCAAATCTTTGACTTTTTAAATAATGCAGTAGCTCGATACTATTGAAATTTTGATGCTCGACACATACTATATTACTTGGCACCTATAGTGTTTTATTGATTCTCAACACCTACTATGGATTCACTCAGCATCAACTAAGTTTTACTGATACTCAACACCTATTACTTGCTTGGCTCCTTCTATTTAACTTGGCACACACTAGATTTTCCATTTGCTTGGCATGAACTAGCTTGCTCAGCACCCACTAATGAACTTAGTCAATCTTTGTAGATATTTTTGTTACAACTTATTCTTCTAAGTGTAGCCAACCTCTGTATCTTCAAGTATATTATCAATACATCAATTTACAATTGTCTTAACTCATCCTTGTACTTCATTTCAAAACCATAAGTCAACCTTTCCCTTAGGTGATTTTGTTACATCTTATTGATTAAATCCTCTTCAATCAACTAAGTGATAGTACTTCGATCTTATAAGCAACTATCATTCTAGCAAATAGTAGGTTTGACATTAGTGACAAAAAAATGATTGAAAACATTCTTTCTCAACAATCTCCCTCTTTGCAACAATTTCCCTTTTTCAATAACAATCTTTTCAATAAAGCTTAGCTAACACTAAGATCTTCATCACTTCTACTAGAAAGCTTGGTAGACTCTTGGTGTGCTCAGGTAACATTGTTCTTTGCCTCTAAATCTTGATAGAAATTGTAGAACTCGGAAAGTACTACAATCTGATTGTTTAGGTTGGCAGCAATTGAAACACTTGCTTATCACTACTAGATGAATGATAAGCTCGATAAAAATTGTAGAGCTTGGTAATAATAAAAATAATTGACTATGTCTTGAGTCACCAATAGACAAATTGACCTTAATGTCAACAATCTTCTCCTTTGGCATTAGTCACTAAAACAATTATCATGCCAAAAATATGAATTCTCAAAATTACAAGTCAAAAATTCCTTAGTTAAAAATCTAGATGTTCAACTTAGTTTTGACTATTGTCTATTGTTGTAGCTTGGTTACCTCTTAGTCATTTTTTACTCTCTTTTTAAAAAAAATTTGCTTTTGTAAACAAATTTTCTACTATCTATACACGTGTTTCCATATTACTACTCCCTCATATATATATTTGAAGTATGATAATATATTCTATACAAATAATCTTCTCCCCCTTTTTCACATAAATGTCATAGGTGTAAAATATTTACAAGTTAATACCAAAATGTCATAAGAAATAACTGCGTGCCTTCAAAATGATTGCCATGATCTTTTCCTAGTTCTTTTGCAATACCTTAGATGCATGCAAGGTGTTAGTGAACAGATTGTCCTTCGAGAAAATAGATGCAAATCTGACCCCGAATGCCCAAATAGAAGGACAAACTAGCACCAATAGTTGGATAGGTTATTATTAGATTAATAACCTTCCTCTAAATTTTATCGGGTATAGCTCCCCATGCAAGATTTACAATGAATTAATTATAGATAATTTTAATTGGAAAGCACAAAAGGATACCAAGCATCTATCCATAAACACAGACTAGATGCAAAACCTAAGAATTGAAAAGAAAGGAAACAGAATACAATAGATTACACAAAGTTAATTTGTTGTACACTGTATCACATAATGTAAATGAAAATGTATCTTCCATCCTCTTGAGAGAATTTAAAAAATCTGAGCTTTAAAAGACATTTTGAAAGGATGGTGCAACAAGAAAACAACGATATTGAAATGTAATTTAGAGAAAACTTAAAATGACACAAAGTTCATGATTAGTGGAAGGAAAATACACCATAATCAAAGTTTTGATGTAATTAGCCTCTGGCCTCACTTCCCTGACTGCAAAAGATCGCAAAGTATCTTGCACATTACAACCAAATCACTATTTCAAGAAAGACAAAAAACTTCTTTCACAATGTTACATCAACCATTAAAATTCTATCTCTAAATTAGACACACAATTTTGGAAGAGAGAAATAACCCATGCTCTACCTCTCATAGCCTCTCAAGAAAATGGGAATAATTTGCAGAATCTCCTTCCCTTCTGGAGCACAAAGTCTACAGTTCCAGAGAAAAAGATTTGTGTCACCCCCTAATCACTGTATTCACAACCTCTGTTCTGCTATAGCTCAAAGTCTCCCAGCAAAAATTTAGAAAATTGTAACCTCCTCTATCTAAGACGTTGGTACATTTAACTTGTTCTCTTTGGTGGCCTTTTTAGTTTCTCTAACTGAATCTTGAAAGACTCTCAGACTTCCTCACTTTTTCCCTTTTCTGACATATGTGCCTAATGTTTAATTTTTCATTAAACATCTATTACGATTATCTTTAAACCATCTCATTAAGATTCTTTTATTTGGGATGAAAAGTTGCTTCTTGGATTTGCATTCCGTTAAGGAATAACACTAAAAAAAAGGCTCCAAATGTCATTATTTATTGACATCATACTTTTCCTCTTACCACATCTCTCAGGTTTCTTGGTCATTTTTCAAAGTGAAGTGATTTTTGGTTTATTTGATTTGATAATATATCCATTGCATGATGCCACATGTCCCATATTTTGTATTAATTTTGGAAAACAAAACTGATTTTTCCCTAAAATATCAAACAAGCCGAGCTTCCATCTTTTTGGTATCTCGTTGATGTATAAGAAAGTTCTCGAGAAACCCATAACTAAAAAAAATATCGCTTGGAAGGGTTGAAACTTCGCAGTAGAAAACATGGCCTCCACCATTATTCGATAGCATGGAAAGATATTAACAACCATGCATTTCTAATTTACACAGGTCATGTTCATGCAAATGACATTCCTATTTCTTGGAAACTTTTGGGAGTTTTTGAACTCTAACACCATGAATTTTGGCTCTCTTGGGTCAGGCCATTGCAGTGGGTGGTGATTAAATAAGGGCCAGTCCCAAACAACAATAAAAAAAAATTAGAATAAACCCATATCCACAATTTGGACATGCCACACTTTAATAATAAATCATGCCAATAGCCTGTGTTATCTCCTTGCGATGTTCTTGAAAAACCCGTGGCCCCACTTGTATATGGGTGTGCTATTTGGGTATGATGACATGTGACTTTGCCTCACACAATGATGTCATGTTTTTATCACAACACCTGCAGTATTTCATGACTCAAACTAGCATCAAATGCAGCTTTGACCTCAAACCTTAGCATTCCAGCGAGTAAGGTTGCTTGTTGCTAGATACTTTCGGCTTGTCCTGTACTCGAAGATTGTAGCTCCTTAAACTCTGCTACATGAAACATGAAGTTAACCTTTTTAGATCATAAACCTCTGATCTCCTCAGAAACATTATCTTCTCTAGCACTAGGGTCACGTTATCCAATGCCATTATCATTGTCTTTGACCACGTATTAGGAATTCTAGTAATATCATGACGCCTAGCATACTATTCTAATTCATCAAACCTTTGTTTCAGAAGCACCAATTCACGTACCAAATCATCATCTCTTTGCCTTGATGCTTCTAGTTCTTGTCTGCGAGCTTCTTCCTTATAGGCTTCTAATCTGGCACTCCTCTGTGAATCATTTCTATTCCATTTTTATCCTCAAAGCATTATTCATATCTATAGTGGGTGTCGATATCTTCATTCTTTGCCAAGAGTTGATGCTGATATTTGGTATTCACCGCATGTGCCTCCAAATACAAAAATGAGCAATTCATCTTTAGATGATTAAATGTGACACGAGTGTCAATTTGGCTTTCAAGTATATGACAAATAATTCATAGGCATGTCTTATATGACCAATTTCATCTGAAGAAATAGCTTGTACCTTCAATGCTTCCTCCCAATGCTGATTTCTTGCTCTTTTCACTTAAATATGCATTATGGGAATATCTGAACTAGTTGATCATCTCAATTCTATATTTCAAAATTTTCATACTGAGCTTCTATATTCTGACACCTTTAAACCAATCTATATTAATTCACCAAAACTGAATTTTGAATCTATGAAACCTCTTGTGAAGTCATCTGAACCTGGATTAAATGATCCCTATACTTCTGCTCTGATTCATTGGAGTTGACAATTTTGAGCTTGGACCTGAACCATGAAAGTATTCTATCCCTTGACTAGGATGCCTCCCAACTTGTGACCTCTGAACTTATGTATTGACCTTGAATCATGAACTGGGGCTAGGCTTTGAACTTTTTTGAATTAACAAATCTAAGATTCGAACCCAGGATCTGAATCTACAAGCTGAACCAATAAGCCACCTTGAACTTCTGAACCACCAAACTACTTTGGACTACTTTGAACCTCAATTCGAAGTGGTTCAAAAACTCTAAACTTGAAGTTTTAAAACTGTGACCACCTTGGGTACTAACAGGGGCTCTAACTGCAGGATTGATTTTGATACAAAATTAGAGAACTCCAATAATCTCTGGGAATAGAACAGTGCCTTATCCATTGGCCAAATAGAGTCAGCAAGAGAAGACCAAGAGCTGCTTGCAGAGAGGGCTGAGGGGAGCAGGGGAAAACTAACCAACAAAACAAACACCTACACTATCAGCAAGCATGAGGCTTGCACATTATTTAGACTACACTATGCATAATAAAAACTTATTTACAAAATATATACAAAGGTAGGAAGAGAACCTACCATGAGAACCAAAAGAAAAGAAAGGAATCCCGTGAAACCATTTATCAGCTGGGAGAAGTAGCATCCTTTCTGAAGCAGCAAGACATGTCTCATTTGAGCAGCTCTATTCCAGTACCTATGGGCAACATCTTCAATGCCAAACCGCATGCTAAAAGCACATATAAATATGCTAGCCAAACATTCCTTCCCAAACAACCACAATTCATCATAGCATTCCTTTTGACTTGAGAGTTGATCTTCTACAAGATAGGATTTCATTTCAAATTGAAAAGGAAAGACTATTGAAGTTTCTTCAAGAAAAGATGCCTAATATTCAAAAATGTTCTCATTAATACTCACCTTTTACATGTGGCTCTTAATATCATGATCAATTTCCAGGCAGAAAGATGCCTCCTCTAACATGAGATCAAGTCCCGAATGTACAACATCTCCATTTTTTCTAAGAAACAAACTATCATCAAGTATGCAAGGTATGTTATCTTCTTTCTTTTCAAAGGTGTCATTACATCTTTCAAAATTACCTCTACAATCTAGATCAGAGAAACCATGCATAGAAGACTAAAAAATAGATTCATTTACTAATGTTTCATTTTCAATTTGATTTGGATGAATACCTGAATCAGCCTGAGAGGAAAGATTTGGCTTGAGTGATGATTGAAATTTTTGCATAATATCTTCTTCCTCATTAAGAAAGGTGTCTTTCAGCATTTTGGTTGAGTCATCAAGTTTTTCTAAAAGGATTTCATCATGAGAAGCTTCAACCCAAGACATCTTTATCTCATCACAAACATCACTTCCATTTTTAGAGTGACAAGATTCTTCAATGGGTTCACTTGGTGGAAGTAAAGCATCATTGCTGTGCATACCAAGCATCTCCTCCGCTTCTTCATTTATCAAATCATCATGATGCTCAACCTCATTACCACAATCTGAATTTTTTACAGTGAGGTTGTCTTCCTTGATAACTAATCTTTCTTGTTGCTGTGATACTAAGGGTTTGTGAGATTCTACCTTTGGGCTAAAGAAAGATAAGTCCTTCTCATTTGAGTCTACAAGCTCTTTGGTACTGCTTTGCTCATTTTCACTCGCTGATTCTTGCACATGGGGTTTCTTCTTGATGAGAATAGCACCATAGAAAGATTTTAACTAGTCCACTTGTTTTGCAAGTTCTCTGGTAACCTCTTTGATAGGATTTCTTTGGAAGGGTGGGATGAAGATAAAGATATCCGATGTATCTTCTTCTTTTGTTGGAACCCAATCCTTTAAAATTTCTTGATATGTAAGGAAGACTTTATGGCATTCTTCCTCAATAGAGCCACCAAACTCCATCTTCGGGGAGGTACCTTTAGATTTCTAAGAAAAGAAAACACTACAACTGTGATTATTTCCCTAGTAGACTTGCCAAAAATCTATTAGTGAACAGATTGTCCTTCAAGAAAATGGATGCAAATCTGACCCTGAATGCCCAAATGGAAGGACAAACTAGCACCAATAGTTGGATAGATTATTATTAGATTAATAACCTTCCTCTGAATGTTATCAGGTATAGCTCCCCATGCAATATTTACATTGAATTAATTATAGGCACTTTTAACTGAAAAGCATGAAAGGATACCAAGCATCTATTTGTAAACATAGAGTAGATGCAAAACCTAAGAATTGAAAAGAAAGGAAACAAAATACAACATATTGCACAAAGTTAATTTGTTGTACACTATATCACATAATGTAAATGAAAATGTATCTTCCATCCTCTTGAGAGAATTTAAAAAATTTGAGCTTTAAAAGATGTTTTGAAAAGATGGTGCAACAAGAAAACAATGATATTGAAATGTAATTCAGAGAAAACTGAAAATGATGCAAATTTCATGATCAGTGGAAGGAAAATACACCATAATCAAGGTTTTGATGTAACTACCTCTAGCCTCCCTTCCCTGACTACAAAAGATCGCAAAGTATCTTGTATACATTACAACCAAATCACCATTTCAAGAAAGACGAAAACTTCTTTCACAATGTTAATTCAACCATTAAAATTCTAGCTCTAAATAGATACACAATTCTAGAAAAGAGAAATAACCCATGCTTTGCCTCTCACAGCCTCTCAAGAAAAATGGAATAATTTGCAAAATCTTCTTCCCTTCTGGAGTACAAGGTCTACAGTTCCAGAGAAAAAGATCTATGTCACCCCCTATCACTGTATTCACAACCTCTGTTCTGTTGTAGCTCAAAGTCTCCCAGCAAAAATTCAGAAAACTGGAACCTCCTCTATCTAAGACATTGGTATATTTAACTTGTTCTCTCTTGTGGCCTTTTTAGTTTCTCTAACTAAATCTTGAAAGACTCTTAGACTTCCTCATTTTTTCCCTTTTTTGACATATGTGCCTAATGTTTAATTTTTTATTAAACATCTATTATGATTCTCTTTAAACCATCTCATTAAGCTTCTTCTATTTGGGATGAAAATTTGCTTCTTGGATTTGCATTCCATTAAGGAATAACACTTTAAAAAAGGCTCCAAATGTCATTATTTATTGACATCATACTTTTCCTCTTACCACATCTCTCAGGTTTCTTGGTCATTTTTCAAAGTGAAGTGATTTTTGGTTTATTTGATCTGATAATATATCCATTGCATGATGCCACATGTCCCATATTCTGTATTAATTTTGGAAAACAAAACTGATTTTTCCCTACAATACCAAACAAGCCAAGCTTCCATCTTTTTGGTATCTCGCTGATGTATAAGAAAGTTTTCAAGAAACCCATAACTAAAAAAAATACCGCTTGGAAGGGTTGAAACTTTGTAGTAGAAAACATGGCCTCCACTATTATTCGATAGCATGGAAAGATATTAACAATCATGCATTTCTAATTTACACAGATCATGTTCATGCAATCGAGATTCCTATTTCTTGGAAACTTTTGGGAGTTTTTGAACTCTAATGCCATGAATTTCAGCTCTCTTGGGTCGGGCCATTGTATTGGGTGGTGATTAAATAAGGGCCAATCTTGAACAAAAATTAAAAAATAACTAGAATAACCCCATATCCACAATTTGGACATGCCACACTTTAATAATAAATCTTGCCAGTGGCTTGTGTTATCTCCTTGCGGTGTTCTTGAAAAAACCCATGGCCCCACTTGTATATGGGTGTGCTATTTGGGTATGATTATATGTGACTCTGCCTCACACAAAAATGTCATGTTTTTATCACAACACCTACAGTATTTCATGACTCAAACTAGCATCAAATGCAACTTTGACCTCATACCTTGGCATTCCAGCAAGTAAGGTTGCTTGCTGCTAGATTCTTTTAGCTTGTCCTGTACTCAGAGATTGTAGCTCCTTAAACTCTGCTACATGAAACATTAAGTTAACTTTTTAGATCATAAACCTCTAATCTCCTCAGAAACATTATCTTCTCCAGCACTAGGGTCACGTTATCCAATGCCATTATCATTGTCTTTGACCACGTATCAAGAATTCTAGTAATATCGCAACCCCTAGCATACTATTCTAATTCATCAAATCTTTGTTTCAGAAGCACAAATTCACGTACCAAATCATCATCTCTTTGCCTTGATGCTTCTAGTTCTTGTCTGTGAGCTTCTTCCTTACGGGCTTCTAATTTGGCACTCCTTTGTGAATCATTTCTATTCCATTTTTATCCTAAAAGCATTATTCATATCCATAGTGGGTGCTGATATCTTCATTCTTTGCCAAGAGTTGATGCTGATATTTGGTATTCACCGCACGTGCCTTTAAATACAAAAATGAGCAATTCATCTTTAGATGATTAAATGTGACCCGAGTGTCAGTTTGGCTTTCAAGTATATGACAAATAATTCATAGGCATGTCTTATATGACCAGTTTCATCTCAAGAAATAGCTTGTACCTTCAATGCTTCCTCCCAATGCCGATTTCTTGCTCTTTTCACTTAAATATGGATGATGGGAATATCTGAACTAGTTGATCATGTTAATTCTATATTTCAAACTTTGCATACTGAGCTCCTGTATTCTGACACCTTTAAACCAATCTATATGAATTCACCAAAATTGAATTCTAAATCTGTGAAACCTCTTTTGAAGTCATCTGAACTTGGATTAAATGATCCCTATACTTATGCTCTGATTCATTAGAGTTGACAATTTTGAGCTTGGACCTGAACCATGAAAGTATTATGTCCCTTGACTAGGATGCCTCCCAAATTGTGACCTCTAAACTTACATATTGACCTTGAATCATGAACTGGGGCTAGGCTTTGAACTTTTTTGAATTAACAAATCTTTGATTTCGAACCCAAGATCTGAATCTGCAAGCTGAACCAATAAGCCACCTTGAACTTCTGAACCATCGAACCACTTTGAACTACTTTGAACCTCAATTCAAAGTGGTTCAAAAAGTTTGAACTTGAAGCTTTAAAAATGTGACCACCTTGGGTACTAACACAAGGCTATCTATATTTCTATTGAAATTTCCATCATGTGGTTAGATATGGAGAAGTTATTTTCATGGATCGGTGCCTTTGCATATGCAATGTGCTTTTGTCATGCATCCATGTTTGGAAGAATCATGCCTTGAATTTATACAAGTGTTGCTCTAATTATAGCTTATTCCCTTAACAATTATGCATGGAGATCTATCAAGTACCCAATCTATGAAAAATGTGCAAAACTACAATTAGGATCAAGTGAAAATTGATGTGCACTTGCCTTCATATCTTTATTTATCTTGGATAGTTTATCTTTAATCTCCTTAGTAAAGATAGATGAGACACTCAACTTGGAAAATATTGAAATAACATTATTTACATATGTTTCCAATCTAGCAAGAATAGTAGATAGTTCTACTTGATCAATAGCTATCTTCTATGCTACTTGCTCCAAAATTTTGTTTTCACAATTTTTTTTCTACCCTTTGCAAAAGTTTTTCTTGTCCATTTAGTTCTTAATTATATTTTCTAATAATTTCAACTAGTTGATCAAAAATATGTTGTTTCTCATCAACCTCAATGCTTAGGGCATCAAAAAATATGCTCTTGATATCTTCAAGGACTTGATTTTTCTTTTTCTTTTCCTCTTTGAGCTTTTGTTGTCTTGCTCTTTTCTTCCATAGCTCACCAAGGGTGTTCATTTTATCATGATTCATATTAGAAAGATCCCAATCTGGTATTACAATATCCTCCTCTAGATCAATTTCTTCCTTAGAGGTTTCAACCTCTTGAACCTTTTCCTTATGAATAAAAGATGAAATAGTTTCTTTTCCTTTATTCAAAACTTCATTGCTTAGTTAAGGCTGAGTCTCAACTATCATTGCACTAGCCATTGTGGAAACAATAGTGGAAAAAGATGGAATAATAACAAATGTAGGGGAAACAAGACTAATAATAGGAATACCTTTCTATTGCTCGATCAAGCCTCATGTTAGAAAGATCTGAGCATGTTGCTGGATAGATGAGTTATTAGACACTTCACTCATTTAAGTACTTAGTAAAGTAACTCCAAAGATTGGTTGGATGCTTGGTAATTTAGTTTTAACCTCAGCCAACATGGTGTTAGAAATGCTTTAGAATAATTGATGGTGGGGGGGATGGTCAATTAGTTATTCAAGGTCCAAATGTCCTATTCAAACTTTTTCATCAAATAAAGTGTACCCATCAAACTTATTCATTCATCCAAGCTTAGACATCTCTACTTAGCAAGTTGCTACAAATCAACATGCAAGCATAACACATGAAAAGATCAACACATAACACAATGATTTATGTAGAAACCTAATTTGAAAAAAAACCACCAGTAATATGCTACTCAATTCTCACTCTTCTAAAGTGATGCCCTGTGAAAGGCCTACCCTGTTAAAGGCTACAACACACTATTAAATGTGACCTAGTTAAAGGATTTAACCACCCTATTAGAAGTGGGCCTGGTTAGAGTACTTTAGAAAATTCACTTGGAATGCCACCCTGTAAAAGGATTTACAAATGGCTATTAAACCAACCTAAGTCCATAGGATTTTCTTTTACCCTAACTGTTACAATTGCTAGAGAGTAAAAATAAGGGGTTTTGACCTAATTACAGTGTACAACTTAACTTGTAGATTTCAGATCACTTCTTAGCTCATAACATTGCCTAACTTTCAGTCTCTATAGCTCTAAAAACTTGCCCTACTTTCAAACCTAGTCTCCTTGAGTCTCCATGCTCAATGTACAAGTACAATCCTCTCTTTCTAACCACTTGTCAAAGCAGAGTCTCTATGCTCTATTCTTCCTTCTCCTAGATGTCTTCTATTTGATTCCCTTCAACCACTTTGCAATTTGGCACACCAATAGCTCTTACTTCTTGGTCTGTGAATCCTTAAATAGAAGTCTAAAATTTCTTTTCTCACTCGATTCTTCCCTCTTTTAATTTTAATTCATATGGATTAGGTAGGATTCATTGAATCTAACCCATATTTTTGTTTCCTCTAGAAACATCATGAAGAATCCTCTTGAATTCACTCAAAAATTGTTTACATAGAATTTTGTGCCACTAGTTCAGCATCCTTATCCTCCAAATCATTCACAAAATTCAAGGTAACAACTTTGTTGGCTTAGATTTGATGAATCTTTGTCATTTCCAACAATGTAGCAACTTGGCACTATTGAAATTTTGGTGCTTCACACATATTGTGTTACTCAGCTTCAACTATGTTTTACTGATGCTTGACACCTATTGTTTTACTCGGCATTAACTACGATTTTTTGATGCTCAACTCCTTTTATATCACTCAGCACTTGAACTTCACTCAACACCTAAAGTTCACTCGACACACACTAGATTTTCTATCTGCTCGACTCCAACTAAAAATTTGCTCAGCTTAAACTAGCTTTCTCAGCACTTACTAATGAACTTAGTTTAATCTTTGTAATCAATCCTTGTTACAACTTATTCCTCCAAAGTTTCTAAGTGTGACCAACCTCTGTATCTTCAAGTATGTTATCAATACATCACTTAACCAATATCTTAGCTGATCCTTGTACTTCATTAAAAAACCATAACTCAACCTTTCCCTTAGGTGCTCTTGTTACATCTTGTTGATTAAATCCCCTTCATCAATTGACTTTGTGATAGTACTTGGATCTTATAATCAATTGGCCTTCCTACGAATAGCAAGTTTGACATCAATAACAAAATAATGATTGAAAACATTCTTTCAACAAAAATCTCCCTCTTTGAATCAATCTTCTTCTCACAATGATCTTTTCAATTAGATTTCCAAAAATCTCCCTCTTTGGCATTAATGAAAAACCAAGCTAATTAACCATTAGACAAAACTATTCAACCATGTTATCAAAGTGTTAACTAGGTTAGAACAGTAAGTCAAATGCTAAAAGGAAATTATGGTACCATCAGTTGTCTCATCTCCTTCTCTTGATCTACTCTCCTAATTGCTTTACTTCTATTTCTCCCTCTTAGCTATTGTATCCTTTCTTACATTCTCTCCCTTTGTAGGCATATCTCATCTTTTGCTATTTCTTTCTCTTTCCATATTTTCTAATCAGTTTCTACTATTTCTCCCTCAATCTTATTGAATGTTGTTGATTAGTATCTAATATTCTCCCTCTTTGACAACAATTCCAAAGACATATTAACATCTTAGGATCATATTATGTAAGTGTAACATTTGAGGGTTCTTCCAATTTCTCCCTTTGTCACCTTGCTTGTGACTGATTTGAAACTTCATCACCTCAATTATTTCAGGCAAAATCTTAAAGTAAGAATTCTTTGCATCAATTTGTAATATTTCAACAATCAATTCATTTGATGCAAGGTAGTCTTTGCTATTACTTGAGTAGCATTGGCTAGGGGTATCACCCCTATCTTACATCTAAGATACTCAAAAGCATTTTTAGGTAGTTCTTTTGTGAAAATGTTAGCAATCTATTCTTTGGAGCTAATATATTCCATTTTCACTTGTTTGTCTTCCACTAATTCTCTTACATAGTGATACTTGATTGCAATGTGCTTGGTTTTGGCATGCATTACAAGGTTCTTTGACATGTTGATAGCACTTGTATTATCACAATAAAGTATCACAAGCTCATTTACCTCTTCATTCATACCTTGCTATAGATGTTTGATCCATACAATATTAGTGCAATTGATAGTAGCTACAACATATTCAACTTCTATAGTGGACTATGAGGTACAACTTTGCTTTTTGCTAGTCCATGTAATCAATCTTCTTCCCAAGAAAAGTGCTTCTCCACTAGTGTTTTTTCTATCATCAGTATAGGCTCTTAGTTCAAACTTTTCACTTCTCTTATAGGATAAACCAAAGTCATCATTTCCTTTTAGGTACCTCAATATTCTTTTTACTACCATCAGATGATTTTCTCTTGGATTTGTGAAAAGTCTTACCACTGTTCCAACAACTAATGCAATGTTTGGTCTACTATGTACCACATATTGCAACTTTCCAATCATTGATCTATACATTGTCTGATTCACTTTAGCTAACTTATCATTCTTTGATAACTTATGTCCTATCACCATTGGTGTGCTAACTAGTTTTTGAGTCTTTTAATTCAAATGTTTTGAGTATCTCCTTGATGTATTTTGATTGTGTCACAACTATACCATGCTTCAATTGATGTACTTGTAATCCATTAAATAATTTGATTTCTCCAAATATGGACATTTCAAACTCATGTTTCATTTGATCAGCAAAATCTTTGCATAGAACATGTTTTCCTCTAAATATTATATCATCAACAAAGATTTTAGATATCAAAATGTCTTTACCTTTTTCTGCCTTGATATATAGGTTGCTATTATCATCTATTCTCTCAAATCCTATCTTCACAAAATATTTGTGCAATCTCTCATACCATGCTCTTGGTGCTTGTTTCAAACCATAAAGTTCCTTATGTAGTTTGCAAACCATATCCTTGTTGCTGTCATCAACAAGTCCCTCTGGTTGTTCTATGTAGACTTCCTCTTCTAATATATCATTCAGAAAAGAAGACTTTACATCCATTTGGTAGACCTTGAAACCTTTGTAAGAAAAATATGCAAGTAATGTTCTTACTCCTTCCATTCTTGTAACAAGGGAAAAAGTTTCCCCATAATCTAGTCCTTCTTCTTGTGCATAGTCTTTGCAAACTAGTCTCACTTTTTTTCTAGTTATCTCACCATTTTCATCAAGTTTTTTCCTAAACAACCATTTGGTACCAATTACATTCTTATCAGCTAGCCTAGGAACTAGGGTCTAGGTTTTGTTCTTCTCAATCTAGTCTATCTCTTCTTCCATAGCTTTATACTAGTCATCATCTTGAAGTGTATCTTTCACTTTTTTAGGCTCAACCTTGCTCAATAGACATGATTCATTCCTTAGTCTATTCCTTGTCATTGGTCTTGCATCCTTGTCACCAATGATTTGATTTTTAGGGTGATGTCTCCTTACATACTTGGCTAATCTTTCTTTTTTCATTCTTCCCATGTTTGATCCTTCAGCTTCATATTCATTTTTCTCTTCTTCATCTGGTGCTTCATCATTTCTTTCATGTATACTATTTTTAGAATAAAAATGTGTATTTTCTTCATTCTGCAACTTAGCTTCTGAATGCAGCTTGAAATTCACTAGTTGTGACTCGATTGATAATGAGATATGTTGCTGATTTCCAACTTGATTGGTAGTATTATCTTCAATAGTAATTCCTTCATAGAACTATACAAATGATCTATAATCTTCTAATTTCTTGTACTCATCAACTTGGACTTTTGCATGCTCATCAAAATTTATATTTGCACTCTCCACAATCTTGTTAGTGTTAGTATTCAAACACTTATATGCCTTGCTTCTAGTGGAGTATCCAAAGAATATGCCTTCATTACTTTTTGCATTAAACTTGCCATTTCTAGTATCTTTAAGAATATACCATTGACAACCAAAGACTTTGAAATGTTTTACATTAGGTGAGTGACCATACCACAATTCAAAAGTTGTTGCATTTGTACATTTCTTGATTTCGACTCTATTCAGGGTGTAAATAGTAGTACTTATAGCTTCTCTCTAGTACTTTAGAGAAAAAAATTTCTCCATCATGAAATTTCTAGCATAGTCTATTACTGACCTATTCCTTCTTTTAACAATACCATTCTAAGGTGGAGTTCTTAGTGTTGATGTTTTCCTTTTGATACCTTTGTCATTTAGAATATCTCAAACTCCTTTGATGTAAACTCTCCTCCTCTATTTGATCTTAGGAATTTCAAAATCTTACCTATTTCCTTCTCAACTCTGGCCAAATACCACTTGAACATTTGAAATGCATCATATTTTTTCTTTAATAAATAGTAGTCATCATCTTGGAATAGTCATCTACAAATAGCATTATGTATATATCTCTTAGGTAGCTTTGCACTTCTATCAGACCACATAAGTTTGTATGGACTAACTCTAGTACTTCTTTGGAAGTGTATGTTTTTATTTTGAAACTATACTTAGTCATCTTCCCTAGTTGACATTGTTTGCACATTATATTTTTATGCTTTTTCAGTTTAGGAAAACTGTTGACTTTCTTCTTTTTGCATATGATAATTAGATTGTCAAAGTTAACATGACACAATCTTTTATGCCATAACCACACATCATCAAGTCTAACAAAAAGACAAGTTGCATCTTCTATGTCTAGGTAAAATAGATTACTTCTTATTTTTTCACCTTTTCCTATCAAATTTCCATTAGTGTCATAGATTTTAGTAGTTTTGTTTCCAAATTCTACTTTACAACCTACATTTCCTAACTATGATACACTCAACAAATTGTAGTTCAGTCCTTCAACATAGTATGCATTATCACATGAAATTTTCTCTATAATTTTAATTGAGCCTTTTCCTTTGATTTGACATGGAGCATCTTTACCAAATCTAACACTATTTCCATCATATTAAGTGAGGGTAATAAACTTACTTTTATCTCCTATCATGTGATGTGAGCAACCACTGTCTATGATCCACTTCACATAGGTTACCAATGTTGTTGCTTCATCTTCATCTAATTCATCCTTCATAGCTACATAGACTACTTCATCATCACTCTCATCAGAATCTTCTTCAACAATGTAGCATCTTTTGCTCTCTTGTTCTTGTACTTATTTCCTTCTTTATAGTTCTTCAACAATGTAGCATCATCTTCTCTCTTGTTCTTGTACTTATTTCCTTCTTTATAGTTCTTCTTTTGTGTACACCTTGTAGCAATATGACCTACTTCATTGCAATTAAAACAAATGATAGGTAGCTTACCATTGAATTTAGCTTTGCCTCTATGGAATCTTCTAGCCAGTAGTGCTTCTAACTATTCGACATCTTCCTCATCTATGTTGCTATCACTGGATGCATGTTTTCCTTTTCTACTCTTCTTCCTCGATGTCACCTCCTTAGTGTCTTTCAATGTTAGCTTGGCCTTGAAAGTAGATTCAAGGTTCTCAAGTCTATAGTTGTCAAAGTTGGACAATTCAAATGTAGTAAGTCTTCCTACTATTCCTTCAAAGGTTAGTGTGTTTCCTTGTACACACCTTAGCTCTTGAATGGTTGAAACTCTAATAGCATAGATGGGGAGTAGGGTCCTTATGTATTTTTTGTTGATAGTCTCTTCTTTAGGTTGACTACCCAAACTTCTTATTACACTTACCAAATCTTTCATTCTAGCAACATATTGAGCAACATTTTCACCTTCTTCCATTTTAATGTCATCAAACATTCCTCTAAGGTTTTCTCTCTTTACTCTTTGTACATTCTAATCTACTCCATAGATATCTAACAAGGCTTTCCACATATTTAATGTAGTATCACAACCTTTGATGTCATCAAATTTAGCATAACTAAGTGCAAAGACAATCTCTAATATTGCTTGATTGTGCTCCTTCCTTTTGTTCAAATCATCTGTAGAGAGGGGTCTAGTCATGTCTACATGTTCTATTACAATTGAGGTTTTTGCATAATCACCTATTGATCCAAGGTGCAATTTCATCAGACTCTGCCATGCAATGAATTTTTCTTTGTTGAGCTTGGGAACTTCTCTCTTGGACATCTTGATCTCCCTACTTCTAGTACCTTGAATCTAAATCAGCAGATGGCTCTGATACCAATTTTTACAAATGCTTTAGAATAACTTAGAGGGGTGGTGGTGAATAAGTTATTGAAGGTCCAAATGTCCTATTTAGACATTTTCATCAAGTAAAGTGTGCTCATCAAACTTATTCATTCATCCAAGCTTAGACATTTCTACATAGCAAGTTACTATAAATCAACATGCAAGCATAACACATGAAAAGATCAACACATAACATAGTGATTTACATGGAAACCCAATTTGGAAAAAGCTACAAGTAACATGCTACTCAATTCTCAATTTTTTGAAGTGATTCCCTATGAAAGGCTTTCCCTATTAAAAGCTACAACACACTATTAAATGTGACCTAGTTAAAGGATTTAACCACCCTGTTAGAAGTGGGCCTGGTTAGAGGACTTTAGAACATGCACTTGGAATGCCACCCTATTAAATTATTTACAAATGGTTATTAAACCAACCTAAGTCCATAGGATTTTTTTTTACCCTAATTGATACAATTTCTAGAGAGTAACAATAAGGGGTTTTGACCTGATTATAGTGTACAACTTAAGTTGCAGATTTTAGATCACTTCTCAGCTCATAATATTACCTGGCTTTCAGTCTCTATAGCTCTGACAGCTTTCTCTCCTTTCAAGCTTGGTCTCCTTGATTCTCCATGCTCAATGTACTAGTGCAATCCTCTCTTTTTGACCACTTGTTGAAGTAGTCTCTGTGCTCTATTCTTCCTTATCCTAGATGTCTTCTCTTTGACACCCTTCAACCACTTTGCAATTTGGCACACCAACAACTCTTGCTTCTTGGTCTATGACCCCTTAAATAGAAGTCTAGAATTTCTTTTCCTACTTGATTATTCCCTCCTTTAATTTGAATTTGTATGGATTAGGTAGGATTCATTGAATCTAACCCATAGTTTGTTTCTTCTAGAAACATCATCAAGAATGCTCTTGAATTTTCTCAAAAATGGTATACATAGAATTTTGTGCCACTAGCTCATCATCCTTATCCTCTAACTAGTTCAAAAAATTCAAGGTAACAACTTTGTCATCTCAAATTTAGTGAATCTTTGTCATTTCCAATAATGTTGCAGCTCGACACTATTGAAATTTTGGTGCTCAACACATACTGTGTTACTTGACATCAACTATGTCTTACTAATTCTCAACACCTATTGTGTTACTCGACATTAACTAAGATTTTTCAATTCTTGGCTCCTTCTATATCACTCAGCACTTGAACTTCACTCAGCACACAAAGCTCATTTGGCACAAACTAGATTTTCTATCTACTCGGCTCCAACTAAAAATTTGCTCAGCTTAAACTAGCTTGCTCGACACTTACTGATGAACTTAGTTTAAGCTTTTTAGTTAATCCTTGTTGCAACTTATTAATCCAAAGTTTCTAAGTGTAAACAACCTCTGTATCTTCAAGTATGTTATCAATACATCACTTAACCAATGTCTTAGTTGATCCTTGTTCTTCATTATAAAATCATAACTCAACCTTTCCCTTAGGTGCTCTTGTTACATCTTGTTGATTAAATCCTCTTCATCCATCAACTAAGCGATAGTACTTGGATCTTATTGGCAATTTTCATTCCTACAAATAGCAAGTTTGACATCAATGAAAAAAAAATGATTAAAAACATTCTTTTAACAACAATCTCCCTCTTTGTATCAATCTTCTTCTCATAATGATCTTTTCAATCAAATTTCCAACACATGGTAGAAGACTTCTTTGAGCTAGCTGATTTCACTAAGGCTTTTCTTAGAGAATGTGGAAGGAAAGTCATAATCTCTGGTGTAATCTTCTCTACATTAGTATCCTCAATATTTTAAATTTCTATAAGATTTCCTCCTATAGCTTCTTTCTCTTCTTCCTCATCGGCACCATCAATATCTACATTTTCTATATCCTCATCTTCTATTTTTGCATTTTTATTATCTTGTGCCACATCTTCTTCTCCATCCTTATCATCTATTTGTAAAACATTATCACTAGGCTTGTGTAGCCCATAGATGGTTTTCCATACATTAGTATTGGACTTCACCACAAATTCTATGTCCTTTGATAGGATCAACAATGCATTGAATTTTGGTGTAAGATTCTTCTCATTTCTCTTCAATGATTCCTTAACTTCGTTAACTAACCAATTAGACATAATTTACCTCAAGGTTTTTCCTCTGATGTCCTTAGCAATATTGAGTGTATTCTCCCAAAATGGTGCAACTTCTTTGAGAATTATATCAAAAACTTGTGCTTTTAGCTCATTAGGAGAGTACTTCCATTTTTCCATCTATGCCACTAGGAAATCTTAAATCATTTTCTTCTCTAGTGCACTCCTAGTGTCATACTTGAGTAATTTGAAGGATGCCACACCTCCTCCTTCTTTTATTTTTTTTAACCTGTCTTCAAAAGTAGGGGTAGTCTCTTAAAATATTATTTGTTTAGCTTCATCATCTTCATCACCAATCTGTAGTTTTCTTTTATCTTTGGTGGATCTCCTTATAAACACAATAGGGGAAGACTTTATAGGATTTGTTATTATAACTTTCCCTTTCTTCTTGGGAGGCTCCTCTTCTTTAGGTTCTACTTCCTCTACATTCTCCTCTTCATCTTCATCTATGTCATCTCCCTTACCTTCAGTAAGCATGAGAGGAGAGCTTGATGACTTGGTGTTCTTCATGATTTTCTTTATCCTCTTTCTTCCTCTGTTCACTACCTAGGGTAGCTTGATCACAAGTTCAATCCTAGCCTTTGCTTCCTCATATGTTCCAAAATAGGTAGCTTTGGGTTCCAAAGGCTCATTAAAGAGAGCCTCAATAATATTTTTAGTTTCATCAATATTAACCTCATAAGTCAAAGGTTTTACCCAGGCCACTCTTAGCCTAACTAGTTGGATGTAATCTTTATCATAGTCTACCAGAAAAAAATATCTTGCTCATAGTCTTCTACTAGCTTTTTAGGAATCTTATTTTTGCTTTGCATTTTCTCTTTCAATGTTTTAAAGTAGGCATCCATTATACTTTCAAAATTTTCTCCCATTTCAACTATGAACTCATTTATTTGATAGAATACAAGTTTGTATTTCCTACATACCATAGTTCCTTTAGAAGGGAAAAACTTTTGAACATAGAAGAATAAACAGGTTAAAAGAGAACCAAAGTTACACAATTTTTTCTTGGAGACTCAGATACTCTCCATGTTTTTTTCCCAATTGATTCAATCATAGCTTGGCAAGGTCCAAAGATAAATTATTTTTCACCACCTTTAGTACTAGATCAACAACTTCCTAGGGAACAATGTTATATCTGCTCAAGATATATATCTTGTGAGCAATCACATGTATCCCAAACTTGATTTCCATGTTTGTCACACCATTAAGCTTTATTCCTCTACCATCCCAGTCAACAAGAGTTCTCTTTGTTAGTTTATCCCGACCTAGGGTTTTTCTAGTCTTATCTTTAATCTTTTAGAATATATAGTCCACTGATAAAATTTGGGTTGGGGGGGGGGGGGTGGTGAATCAATTATCCAACTATTATCACACTCATTATCTTTAAACAAGATACTCATATACATTTAACACCAAATATGTTAACTAGGGACACCCTTGATCAAAGGGAAAACCCCAGTGGGGATGGTACCTACAAGATGGTATACTAATATAAATGTCCTTTGTTAGAGGATAGACCCTATTAGTAGTTTTAAAAAAAATTAGTACATATGAGTCCCTGTTAGGAAACTTTAAATCCTTGTTAGGACATTCCAATCATATTAGGAGAAGTTCTAACCCTATTAGGAGTTGTGGAAGACAACTGGACCCATTGCTCGAATAGCTTCAAGGTTAAGATCAAATAACCTAGTATCTAAATGTCCTCTATATTACTCCTTACAAAATAATAGAACTAAAATGTAGTCTTCCCCTACCTTTTTTTTTATCAACTAGACTTCTGCTCCTTAAGATCTTGTAACCAGATCTCATACTACACATCCAATGATCTTTTGGATTAGTTACACACATTCAGTAAGAATTTTACTCCTCGCACTATGCACTAATACTTTTCATTCCACTTGATCCTCTAAATCAAGACTCTCTTACAATTGAGGAAAACAACTTTCTTTTATACTGTATCTTCATAATAATTCATTGAGTCACCCTCAAGGCTTTCCCAATTAATTAAAATAAGATAGTTAATTAATTCACAATTACAATAGCACTATTAGCTCACAGTATCTACAATATTTTATATGGGTGAAACCACATCTTGTGCACATACTAACATCATCACCTAATTATCTTCTATCGCTATCTAACTGCACATCTGCTCATTATATCTTGGCTAAAAGATACAATGCAAAGACTTAGGATATCACCACATATAGAAATAAAAATTGCATGCAAATATAAACAATATTAGAAAATAATAGATCACATAGAAGAGAACACAAGACACCAAGATTTAACATGGTTCACTCAATCCTTAGGCTACATCCACCAAACAACAAGTCCAATATTATTATGATGTAGTGATTACAACCTAATTACAATTCATAATCCCTTATAGCTCAATACCAACACAAAACCTAATTTTTGCATGAAACCTTATGAAACAATCCCTAACTTTAAGCCCTTTTATACATGTATTTTTGCCTCTTTAGGGTTAAAATTAGCTACAACATGTCAGCCATAAATTGGTTAATAAATAATATCCAATTGGTGAATATTAGTCACCGTAAACTATCAATCTTAGTATAGTAATTCCCTGATCAATCATTACAAACTAGAAATCTCCCACTGGGGGACTGAGTAGACTCCACACTAGACAACAATCTCCCACTTGGAGACTGATTTGGTAGCAATACAACTACCACATGGGGCTCCCATTGGATCAAACCACCTTGGACTCGATTGTTCTTTTATTTTGTTTAGTCTAAAAGACCAACCGAAGATGAAGAGGAGTTTAGCTTCTCCCTTTTCACTACCATTGTAAATATATTTGTTAGATTGTCATCTATACATATCTTGTCCAGCTTTAATTGTCCATCATCCAAAATGATCGAATGAAATGTTATCGCAATTGTATGTGTTTTTTCTTTGAATGCAAAGTTGAATTCTTTGCAAAATGAATGACACTACAACTATCTGTAAATAAATAATTATCCTTCTGAGGGTGTCCCAATTCTTCTAAGAACTAAATTTTTATCATCTCCTTGGTTGCCTTTATAGTAGCAACATACTTTGCATCTGTAGTGGATAAAGCATTAACCTTCCATAACCTAGAAACCCAGCTCACTACTGCACCACCAATAGTAAATACATAACCTATAGTACTCTATTTGGTATAAACATCTCATGCCAAATATGAGTCAACATAACCCTATAAAGCAATAGTAGAACCCTTAAAGTGTAAATACTTACTGGATGTTCCTCTCAAATATCTAAGAATCCATTTAATTGCATTTCAATGCTCAATTCCTAAATGACTCATATACTTGCTAACAACTCCCACTACATGCACAATATCTAGCCTTGTACATACCATAGCATAAATCAAGCTTTATAGCTAATGCATAGGGTACCTTGGATATTTTATCCTCCTCTTCTTGTGTCTTGGGACACATCTCCTTAGTCAACTTCAAATGACTAGGTAAAGGTATGCTGACAACTTTAGCATTCTCCATAGAGAAATGTTGCAAAACCTTCTCAACATTATTAGCCTGAGACAACATCAATTTCCTATTCTTCCTATCTCTGCAAATCTTCATACCAAGGATTTTTTTTTCTACCCCCAAATCCTTCATAGCGAATGCATGTGCTAATTGGCATTTCAGCCCCTTAATGTGATCCATGTTAGACCTAGCTACAAGCATATCATCAACAAATAAACATAAAATAATATAGCTATCATCATCCAACTTCTTAAAATAAACAAAATAATCTAAATGACACCTACTATATCCATGCTCATGCATAAAACTACCAAATTTGAGATATCATTGCCGGCGTGCTTGCTTCAAGGCATATAAACTTTTCTTCAATCTGCACACTATTTTTTCCTTACCTTTGACCTCAAATCCCTATTGTTTTGTCATATATATGTCTTCATCCAAATCACCATGAAGGAAGGCTATTTTAACATCAAGTTTATCTAATGAGAATCTTCTTTAGCCACAATACTTAAAATAGTATGGATAAAAGCCATTTTAACAATAGGAGAGAATATCTCATCAAATTCAATGCCCATTTTCTATGAAAATCCTTTTACAACTAGCCTGGCTTTAAATATTTTCTTATCTCCATCCTCTTCTTTCAACTTGTAAACCCACTTATTTTGTAAAGCCCTTTACCTACATGCAACTTACATAAATCCCAAGTCCTGTTTTTTAGGAAAGAGTCTGTTTCATAGTTCAGTCCAAACTTCCACTAAATCTTAGTATCCACCCGCATAACTTCATCATAACATTCAAGTTTAGTGGCATCAATAAGAAAAATACAATACAAAGAAGGAGAGAATCCTCTTGGAGCTCTACTTAGTCTTGTTGACCATCTAACATTCACTCATGTGTGTGGTATTTGTTGTTGCAGTTGTTGCACATCATGAGAAATTTGTTGAAACATCAATTTTTGGAGTATCATCCAACACTACATAATCATCTTCTTTCTTCTCATTTTGCTACAAAAAATATTTGTACAACACTTTTTCATTGAATATGACGTCCCTACTTCTTACAATTTTATGATTTTCAAAATTCCAAAATCTATAACCAAATTTATTAATGCCATATCCAACAAATACACATTTCTTTGACTTAGCTTCCAACTTGGTTCTATTTTTAGAATCTATATGAGAAAATACTTCATAACCAAAGGTTTTGAGAAAAGAAAAACTCACCTTCTTACCATTCCATGCTTTCTCTAAAATAACACAACCCAAAGGAGTAGTGTGGTCTCTATTAGTCAAATATATAGTAGTATTGATAGACTCCACCCACATGTTTAAGGGAAACCCTGCATGCAACCTCATGCTCCTTGCATGCTCTATTATAGTCTTGTTTATGCATTTAGCCACTCAATTTTCCTCTAGAGTCCTTGGAATAGTTTTTTGACTATGAATACCAATAGTGGAGAAATAATCTTCAAATTCATGACTACAATACTCACCACCATAATCAGATCTGAGACATTTTAATTTCTTACTAGTCTCCTTTTTAACTAGGCATTTCCATGTCTTAAAAGTTTGAAATACATCAGATTTCTATCCAATGAAATAGACCCATACTCTTCTAGTTGCATCATAAATAAATGTAACATAATAATGAGAGCCATCAATGGAAGATACCTGAGCCAGTCTTCACAAAATTCACTCTCTTTTGTTTTCCATAAACACAAATTTTACAAAAGTCCATATTAACACATTTCAAACATGGTAAAACTTTCTTTGAATGAAGTAATTTCATACCTTTCTCACTCATGTGCCCAATTTTGTTATGCCATATTGTTGTATTAGAATCTAAATCAAGTAATTGTTCTCCCTACTCAACTATAGAAACTATTCCTAAATATTCTTCTTCTTTTTTAAACAATTAAAGTAGAAGGAACAATATGACCTATACATAGATATAAGGTGCCTACTTTCACACCTTTTTTAATACAAGGGAACATTTTAAAACCTTCCAATTTTTATCATTAAAATAACTACACAACCCTCATCATTGAGTTTCCTTGCTGAAATTAAATTCCTACTCAGCCCAGGAACATGTCTTACCTCATTTAGTAGCCAATGATTCCCATTTTGCAACTTAATCTTAACTTTTCCCTTTCCAATAATCTGATAGGCTGCATTATTCTCCAAATAAATAAGCCCAAAATCTCCTTAGACATAATCAATGAAATAAAGCATCAAAATCTAAAACCCATGAATCATCAACACTTCCTAAAGATAGAAGTAAAGCATCCTCTTCGGATTTGTTAATTACCACATTTACCTGCTTGTTTTCTTTTGGTTTATCTCCTTCATTGTTCTTTAAAGTCCAAAAATCTTTCTTCTTATACCCTGTTTTATCATAATACCATCAATATCTTGGTCCTCTAGATTGAGACCTCTTCCCTTGTGATTTTCCTCTTGATTTCTCATGATTTATAGAATTATTTCTTTTTTTAGTCATTCTACCTCTACTTTGTGCATTCAAAGCACTTCTTGATGTAGATCAATCTAATGTTTTCCTATGAGTTTCCTTATTTAAAATAACATTGATCACGAAATCATATTTTAGGGTATTAGGTCAAGAAAAAACATTACTTAGAGCCATTACTAAGCCATTCCAACTTTTAGGCAAAGAATACAAAATCAAGAGATCCCTAATTTATTGATCAAAATTAATACCCATAGAAGATAATTGACTATTAACAATATTAAACTCATTTAAATGATCTGCAACAGATCCACCTTCTACCATTTTCATATTAAATAACACTTCATGAGAAATACCTTATTTGAAGCAAAGGGATTTTTATACAATTTTGTTAGGGTTTCCATCAACTCTTCCATCATCTTTGCTTTTGTAATGTTAAATGTCATTGATAGTGCCAAGCATAATTAAATGCTTCCAAGTTCCTTTTTGTCTAAAATTACCCATTCCTCATTTGTCATAGTTCCCTAGTTTTTAGTTTTTCCTTCCAACAACTTCCATAAATTATTATGATAGAGATAGTAATCCATTTGTATCTTCCAAAACTAAAAATTTTTCCCATTAAATTTTTCAACCCTCAATTACCCTCATCTTCCATCACTCCCACTCAACCATGAGACTTTCCTACAAAGGACAACTTAAAAAAAAAATCTAGGCTTTGATACCACTTGTTAGGCTTTCAACATGGATAGAAATAACAATTACATGCAAATATAAAAAACTATCATAAAATAATATTACACATAGAAGAGAACACAAGACACCAAAATTTAACATGGTTCACCCAATCCTTGGGCTATGTCCACCAAATAGCAAGTCCAATATTATAATGATCTAGTGATTACAACTTGGTTACAAACTATAATCCGTTATAGCTCAATACCACCACAAGAACCTATTTTTGCATCACACCTTATGAAACAATCCATAACCATAAGCCATTTTATATAAGTATTTTGCTACTTTAGGGTTAAAATTAGTTACAACATATCGGCCATAAATTAGTGAATAATTAATAGCTAATTGGCAAATATTAGCCATTGGTGAATAGTAGGCTGAATTTTTTTTAAGGTTATGAAGTATGTATAGTATGTCCCTAATCAATCACCAAAAACTAACACAAACATTAGAAACTGCAAAATAAATGCTTTGTTTCTACATTGCTTCTAGTAAATCAAGTGTAACTTTTGTACAACATCAAATCATAGATAGTCATTTTAACTACATCATCTAGACAACCTTAGGAACATGTCCTCCACTATGCATCATCTAAAACTTCCTTAGCTTCTGTGCATACTAAAATTACTGACTGCTATTCTTTGAATCCTAACAAAATTATTGCTTTGTTGACATCAATGACAAATATAGTCATGAATGCAACATATCAATACTCTACAATGCTTCTAAGGATACTCCCATAATATATTATCATCAACATTCATGCTAACAATCTCCTTCTTTGGCATTGATGGAAACATAGATGAAAAATATCTAAGTTCCAAGAATACCAAACTATACTTTGTTGTTGTCATCTTATCAAATCCTCTTCATCTATCTGAAATCTTTTGGAACATTGTATTGTTCTTCTTCTTTTTTTAGAATCTACAATAGTTATTCACAGTAAACAAATTACAATACTTTCTAGCTAGATTTGTGCATTTACACATCCTTCTACGCACTTACTTATCCTTCCACACACTTGCATGAATCTTTCTAAATCTTCCTAAAGAGATAACTCTCCCCATTTCCATCTCAATAGGTGCTTCTATGCCCATTGTTTATGTACTTTCTCTCAATATGTTTTTTATGTACATTTTCTCCCAAATTGACATCAATGTCAAAGGTGTAAAACATAATACCAATTGCTATATACCAATTGCTAGCTAGTTGCTCAAATCATCAACCAGCTTGAGTGTCCAAAGAAATTGTTCAATACCTATTACCAAGAGTCTTTTATGACTTAGAACATACTAGATACTCCCCCAATCTTGAAGCATCAACATTTAGTCTACTCTAACCATAGTGCTCGGTACCACTAGACTAATGCTCTCCTTCCATCTTCTACTTTGAAGTAGGTAGGGGCATAACCCCTAACATACCTCTTAGGTACTCAAAAGTATCTTAAAAAAGGCTTCATAGAGATATTTGCAATCTAATCTTTAGTGCTTACATACTCTAAACTTATCTCTTTCTCTATTGCTTTATGTCTCAAACCATTATACATAATGGATATGTGCTTTGTCTTAGAATACAATACCAAATTTTTAGGCATATCTACTATACTTGTGTTATCATAGTAAATGATAATAGGTTTTATAGACTCAATTTCAATATCCTTCAGCATTTTTTTCATCCACAAAACTTGATTACAATTATTTGCTACTATAGCATACTTGGCCTTGACTGTACTCTAAGAAATATAGTCATGTTTCTTCATCAACCAAGAAACCAATCTTCCTCCAAGAAAAAATTCTCCACCACTAGTGCTCTCTCTGTCATCCATATTACCTCCCCACCTTTCATCAGTATATGCACACAAGGTGAAATCACTTGACCTATCATACCAAGTTTCATAATTAGATGTATCCTTCAAATATATTAATATCCTTTTTACTAGTGCATAATGATATTCTTTTGGATCAGCTTGGAATCTTGCTACAATCCCAACTACATTTTCTATATCTAGTCCAGTGTGAGTCAAATATTGCAATCATCCAATCATAGATCTATAATTCTTCTACTTAATTGTAGGTGTTTCATCTTTACTAGATAACTTGTGACTAGTTATCATGGGTGTACCAATAGGTTTGCAACTTTCCAAACCAAACATTTTTAACAAATATTTTAGATACATAGTTTGTGAAATAAATATCCCATCATACTTCTGTGCAATATATAATCCTAGGAAAAACTTCATTTTTCCTATCATGCTCATTTCAAATTCATTTTTCATTTCTTCAACAAAATTACCAATTTCTTCAACATTTCCTCCAAATATTATGTCATCCACAAATATTACAATAATAAATAAATCATCATCAATTTTCCTCAAATACAAAGTAAAATCTATTGTACCTTTCATAAATCCAAGCTTAGACAAATACCTATTCAACCTTACATACTAGGTTCTAGGTGCTTGTTTCAGACCATATAGTGCTTTCTTTAGTTTGCACACAAAATCTGTATCCTTTTTCAAAGGGAATCCATCAAATTTCTCAATGTAGACTTCTTCTTCAAGTTCTCCATTTAGAAAAGTTGACTTGACATCCGTCTGACAAACCTTGAAATTCTTATTTACTACATAAGCCAAGAACATCCTTACTACTTCCATTCTCACCACAGGTGCATATGTCTCTTCATAATCTATTCCTTCTTTCTATGAGTAACATTTGTAAACAAGTTTGGCCTTGTTTCTCACAACCTTTCCTTGCTCATTCATCTAATTTCTGAATACCGACTTGCTTCCTATAACATTTTTGTCTTAAGGTCTAGGAACTAATTTCCATGTCTCATCCTTCACAATTTGATCTAGTTCTTCATTTATTTCTTGCATCTAGTAATCATTCTTACATGCCTCATCTGTGCACTTAGGTTCTACTTGAGAAATTAGACATAATTCCTCATTCACTCTATTCCTTGTCATCACACCTTTATCCTTGCTCCCAATTATCTACTCTAGAGGGTGATTCTTTATCATGTTTCTACTAGAAGTAGGAGTTAACATCTCAACTCTTATCTCTTCTCTAGGTTTAGATCTTTGTTCTTCGCTATGCTCAATAGATTCATCATTTTGTAAGTCATTGTTAGTCTCAAAAATAAATTTAGCATTCTATCTAACAATTCTAGAATTATAATCTACCACCTTCACTTTAGTACGAAACTTTTCATCAATCCTTGCATTTGTGCACTCAACTATTGTCATAGTTTTATACTTGAAACATCTAAAAGCTTTACTTTTCAATGAGTAACCAAGAAAAATACCTTCATCACTTCTAGGATCAAACTTACCAATATCATCATCTCTCTTTATGTAATGCTTACTTCCAAATATTCTAAAATACTTGATTGATGGTGAGTGACCAAACCATAACTCATAGGACGTCTTGCTCATACCTTTCTTGATCTATACCTTGTTTAGAGTATATGTTGTAGTGTTAACTACTTATCCCAAAAATTTCTTTGAGACATCATTTTCAAATAACATTTCTCTTGTTGCTTCTACTATTGACTTGTTTCTTCTTTCAAAAATCTCATTCTATTCAGGTGTTCTAGGTCAAGATAATTTTCTTCAAATTCCATTCTATCCATAGAACATGTTGAACTCTTTGGAGGTGAACTCTCCTCCACTATTTGATCTCAAACACTTAATCTTGACACTAGATTCATTTTCAACTCTATTCTTAAATATCTTGAATTTCTCAAAAGCTTCAAACTTCTCTTTAAGAATGTTAACCACATTATCCTAGTAAAATCATCAACAAAAATCATAAAGTACCTTTCACCATAGAATTCTTTGGTTCTTATAGAACCACTTAGATCTATGCAAACAATCTCTAGTTTCTCTATAGTAGAGAACTTATTGCTAGGAAAAGACACTTTTCTCTGCTTAGCCAAAATACATTCCTTGTGAATAACATTAGTGAGCTTAATAATCTTAGGAAAATTTCTCACTGCAAATGTACTACTAACCTTCACAATATTATCAAAGTCTATATGATAGAACCTTCTATGCCACAACCAACTATTGTCAACCTTTGCAACCAAACATGTTATTTCACTAGGATTCACCTGAAATACATTGCCTCTAGATCTAGTTCCAATACCAATCAGCTTACCATCTTTGTCTTTGATAATACAAGTCTTCTCTGTGAACTACAACATATATCCCTTGTCTGCCAACTGTCCAAAACTTAAGAAATTATGTTTCAAACCATTAATACAATAAAAATCATTAGTTTTAATTTTACCGTAAAGAGTAATAGATCCAATCCCTATAACATGATAGGCTATATTGTTACCAACTCTAACAATATCTCCATCATTATTTCTAAATTTGATAGATTTGTTCATATCACCAGTCATGTGATGTGAACATTCACTATCAATTATCCAATCTTATTTCTTCTTAAGTTGGGTAACTAGAGATCTTTCTTCTCTTATTTCTCTATCAAAATTATCTTCCTTAATAGCCACAAATCCTAATTCATCATCACTTTTACTTTGATCATTTTCATCAGATTCTTCATCCTCATTAGCATATAAACAATTTCTATCCTTATCTCTTCTAGGCTTAAACTTTCCTCTAAATTTTTTCTCTCTTTTAGGAAATTTAGATGCATAATGACCATATTCATCACAATTTCAACACTTAAATATTTTCTTACCATAAGGTTTATTGCTTCTTAAATCTTCTTATCTTCTTTAGATATATCACTACTAGAAAAATCTCCTTTTGTGCTTGTACTTCTTGATAGATTAGGTCAAATATTCATAGCACTAAAAGTCGTCTCCTCTAGCTTTGATTCTCCAACAATTGCCTTCTTAATTTTCATCAAAAGCTAATTTCATGGACCCATGCATGGAAGATGAGTCTTCATCATTTTCTTCCAACTATCATAGTTGGCCCCATCAAATCTTGGTCTATCCTTCCTAAACATATTTGCCATTGTTCTTTGAAAGTTGTTAAGCCTTACCTTAAGGGACCTAATGCTCTGATACCAATTGTAAGAATATATAGTCCATTGATATAACTGAGGGAGGGGAGGTGAATCACTTATCCAACTATTATCATAATCATTATCTTTAAAAAATCTTAACCATATGAGTAATATTAACTAAAACAACAACAAGATATTCATACACAATTAACACTAGATATGTTAACTAGGGAAACCCTTGATCAAAGGGAAAACCCTAGTGGGGATGGTACCCACAAGATTTTGTACTAATATAAATGTTCCTTATTAGATGACAGACCCTATTAGGAGTTTGTTAAAACATTTAGTACATATGAATCCTTTTTAGGAGACTTTGAATCCATGTTAGGAGATTCCAACCCTATTAGGAGTTGTAGGAAATAGTTGGACCCAGTGCCCAAACAACTTCAAGGTTCAGACAAAAGAATCCATTATCTAAATGATCTTTCTATTATTCCTTGAAAAATAATAGAACTAAAATATGCTTCTTCCTCTACCTCTATCCCAAGCGAACTAGACTTTTGTTGATTCAGATCTTGTAACCAGATCTCATACTATGTATCCAATGATCCCTTGGATCACTTACACGCATTCAATAAGAATTATGCTCCTTCTCACATTGCACACTAATACTTCACATTCCTCTTGATCCTCTAAATCAAGAATCCCTTACAATCAAGAAAAACATCTTTCCTTTATATCGTATCTTCATAATAATTCCTTGAGTTGGCCTCGAGGCTTTCCCAATTAATTAAAATGAGATAGTTAATCAATTCACATTTACAATAGCACTGTTAGCTCACAATCTATACAAAACTTTATACATGTGAAACCACATCTTGCACACATGCTAAAATCATCACTAATTGTCTTCTATCTCTATCTGACTACACATCTCCTCATTATATCTTGGCTAAACGACACAATGCAAACATTGGAAACTACAAAATAGATGCTTTTTTTTTTTTGCATTGCTTCTAGTAAATCAAGTGTAACTTCCATACAACATCAAATAAGACTTAGTCCTTTTAACAATATCATCAAGAAAACCTTAGGAATATGTGCTCTACTATGCATCATCTAAAACTTCCTTAGCTTCTATGAATACTAAGATTACTGACTACTATTATTCTAGTCTTAATATAATTACTAGTATGTTGATATAAATGACAAATAAAGTCATGAATGCAACAAATCAATACTCTACAATGCTTAGGATACTCCCCCAATATAGCATCATTAGAATTTATGTTAACATATTTGATATAGGCAACCCAATAATCCTATGTATCATCTTCTTTGTAATCTAGAAAGGGTGATCTAACCACAAATTCATTTCATGAACTCATCTTTAAATGTATTTGATCCATTTTCCTTGGAAATATTGTGGCATATGCATAATATGTGTTAAACCCTTCATATCCAAATGTATATGCTCAAGTTTCAAAACACCATCCACACAAAGTTCATTGAATGCCTAGTTCATTTCTAGGGTTCCAAGCTCTTGAATTGAACAATGATAAAATGACCTGATATTGTGTATAAGAAGTACCTTTTCATTTGAGATTTCACTCTAACTAGGTCAAGTGCCTTTGCAATTTCTAGTGTTATTTTTAATATGAAGCCTTGTAATCCACTCCACAATTCAACATCTCTGAATTCTTTTTTACATTTCTAATTGAAGATGCCATTCACTCAGTAAATTCTTGAATACAATAATAATCTTCCCCAATTACTACTTCAAATTGCTTCGAGGATCTGAAATCACTCTTCGCTATTGGATCTAAAAATTCATGGTGAAATGGTTTGATGAATTTTCCCCTTTTAAATTATTTTTGTCTTTATAATCACCATTAATGCTTCATAATTTTTTTTTCTTAGTGATAGGTTATCCTCCACTCAATCTGAGCTTGGTACTTGAATCTTGGCATTTGCATCCAAAACTCAGTAGGTCTAGTGCATCCCTACCTTTCTCGATAAGTTCTTGCGACCCGATCTTGCTCGATAAGGTCTTGAACTTCCATCATCACTCGATGGTCCTTGTGGATCTTAAATGCTAATATGGATCCTTCTTCTTTCTAGTTATAACTGATCTTAGATGAATTCTTCTTAATTATAGCTCCAGTGATCTTTATAGGGAGCTAAGTTGAAGTGATTGTCCCACCCAACTCATTGACTTGGGTGTCAACAACTTCATGACTTTGGCTTTTATTCTCTAGAATTTTCTACACCCATTGTTGCCTCATTTTTTTTCTAATATTGTTAGCTTTGGCTTTCTTTTCATCTTCAACTCTTCCTTAGTTCATACTATTCTTGGTAAGATGTCCAAGTTTTGTACATACAAAAAATCTCTTTGTAGTGTCTCTCTTCCTCATGTGATTTTTTACACAATTTTCTCCAATGTGCCCAAACACACTATAGTAGTGACATCTACACCATCTATTGTAATCCCATCCAAATATTTCTTTCACAATTTTCTTGGATGAGTCCCACTTCTTGGTCTTGTACTCTAAAGATTTGTGTCCTTGTTTGTTGCAATTGTGACACTTTCCTTAGAACTTAGGTTTCTCTATGAACTCACTTTCTCTATGGCCATGCTTATTATAGTTGTAACACTTTCCATTGGAATTTTCTTTACCACTACTCCAACATTTATTTTATGTATGACCTATCTTACCATAATGATTGCAAGTAGGTCTTTTATTCTTTTGAGCTCCTTGCTAAGATGATTTACCTTCTTCTGTATATCCTAATAAGCTTTACCTTTGTGTCTAAATTGAGTTTCCTTATCTAGGTGATTCATGTTTTCCTAAGATTTCATCATTCTTTTCCATGCTAAGATCATTCTCCAATCTTTCATTTTCTATCCTTAAGTTGATAAGCTCTTGATTTGCATCATTGACTTGATCAATTAGATCTATTTTATGAAGAGATAGTTGATTAATTTCATTATCCTTTTGTTCCATGACTTTACACATTTTGACTAATTGGACTTCTTGCTCTCTTTTTAGCTTTTTGACATCTTCTTGAAGAATGATATTCTTCTCAATTAGGTCTTTGATTTCTACATCAACTTCATATGAATTTCTTTCTTGGCATAAGTTATCAATTCTTTCTTCAATGTAGAGATTATCATTCATTTGTGCTAAAATTTTTGGATACAATTGTTCAATTGTGTGCTATCTTTGATGTTACATAAATGTCATATCACTTATCAGTCAGAGTCTACACATGGTAAGAATTTAGCATTAGTAAGAGTCTTTTATTCTTTTGAGCTCCTTGCTAAGATGATTTACCTTCTTTTGTATATCATGTTGGTGTAAATAAGTATTTACTTATTACACTTACTTAAGTTTACTTAGGTTAATGCATTGTTTAATTATTTTGCATTATTTTATTATTATTTTAGGTGAGACACTTAGGAGTTTGTGTACTCTCATTGAGTTATGCAACTCTAATTATGCACATGGTGTCTACAACACAAGAGTTTGCATCATTCACTGAGTTATCCTGATGACAACACAGTTATCCACACTCCTTATTTAGCACATGTTGTCTACACCATTGATTTGTGTGCTACACCATTGTAGGCTTATCCTCACATCATCACACTTAATCCCATGCTCAATGGAGGATAACCCATATCTGGTGGACATGTGCCTAGTTGTATGACATATCATGATGCTAACTTTTATGCATTCTAGAAGCTCTCCTAAAGCCTTTATATTCAAGCACTCCTAGTGTACTCTCAACTAGTTATTGAATGAATATCATCATTCTGATCATACTTTGTCTATTTTGGTCTACTATGTGCTTGTGTTGTGTTCTTTAGTTCTTGGGTGAATTCTGGCCTAAGCCAAATTCTTACATGGTATCAGAGATGAGGGAGATTCTCTACACGTAGTCATTCGAGACTTTTTATGCTTCAGCATCTCAACAAGCATTTGAAGGATCTACAAAAATTGAAAGTATCTAGAGCTAGATCTAACCTAACTGTTGCATCTGGAGTGTCGATTCGGTGAAGATCGACTATAAATTTGCCTATATTTGGTGAAATTTGATCGTGAAGCAATTTTTTTTTTGCAAATTAGATCTTGGAGGCCCCGATTTGAAGTTCAGGTATGATCATGTCATTAATCTGATTAATTTTATTTCAGATCTACATTTATTTATTTCTCCAATTTATTTGTATTTTTGAAATTATTTTCAGATTTATTAGCATAGGCAAAGAAAAAAAAAAATTTGAACCAGGTTGTGACACCCCAGCTTGGCTATGTATTTGGTGGAATTTTTTCGAATTAATTTATTGCAGGTATATTATTAAATCTGCAGGCCACATATCAACTGGCCAACAATGTGCATATAATCCAGCTGTGGACTAATCATCCTATTGGCCAAATTAAATACTGACCACCTCTCAATAAAATTTGGCACTGTTAATTAAATCATCGGCACCCACGAACCTGCTTCTTTGATGAATCATTATAATCCTAACAAAGAGCTCCAATCTGGTGGCACCAATTTTCATTTCAACTGCAGGCTTGGTTTCATTTTAAATAGTGCAGACTACGCTTAACCCACAAATGTGGGATTAAAATCTCAAAAAATTGGTGCCGTGCAATACATTTTGAAGGTGTCAAATCCATCTTGCCTAAAAGATCTAGCATCACATAGACTAATTCCACAGAGGCAGGTGTCTACCTTGCCTGCTCGCAGACCTCTCAACGCCATGAGATTTGAGTCGCCCTAATCCTTGTATAGTGGAAGCTCAGGGACACGTCATCAGACATGTGGTGTCATATTACTCCTTGGCCTGGTACCCTACATGCAGATAGTGCCCCCACATGGTGAAATATCCAAGAGACACGTGTAAAGGTTCCAAGTCAACACTAAGCTACCACCCACTCAGCAATCTGACTATGCAGTCTAGTTAGCAACATGTCATTGGTGAGTCACCAAACACATTAGTGTACCAGTTTTTGTTTCCAATGCCCATACAATTCTATACTACTAACATCATCATCTGTACAGATAACATCACGTTGACGTCAACCAAGGTTGAAGTTGCTAACATCATCATATTTACTATATGAAATTTGACACCTATCTCGATGTCATTTTAGCACAATTTGAAATTGCTTCAATGACTATATGAATGTTACATTTAGCCCCATCATTCATTGATGAAACCCCTCTTCAGATTGATTTTTAGTTTTGTAGTCTGACTTCAAGAGGTCATAACTCACACATCTAAACTCCAAATCAAGTGTGATTTTTTTTGAAATTGGGTAGAATTTCCTTATTTTTTTAGTGGTGTAGCTATTTTTTGGTTTTGGTGCATGAATTGTTCAAAATTTGCATTTTTTGGTTCGAAAATAGGTTCTATTTTTTTGAAAGTGCATTATTTTTGGTCTACTTTCTAGATCTGGTATTAGATTATAAGGTTGTGTGGACGAAATTGTCACTTTCAGAAATAGGACCTTTCTTTGCTTTGTAATGCTTTAGTATTGTAGCACATTGTAAAGTTTCAAATTTTTACTCCATCAAGAGGTTGTAACAAGTAAAATCAAAAGTCCACGAAGGCCAAAATTGGCAAGTGGCCCATTGTAATTGCACTACTGATAAAGTGCCCAAAGCATCTATTTTGGGGGGGTTTCTTGATTTAGTGAAAATGGGGGGGTGTTTTTGGTGTTGTGTTCTCTCTTTTCTACACTTTTCTTTCATTTTCTGCATTATGGGCAACTTTAAGTTTCCTAAATTAACTCTTCATAACTATGCTTCGTGGTCAATCAAAATGTTGTATCACTTAATGCATAATGGAGTTTCACAATATGTAGATGGTGCTCTTCCTAAACCAACAGGTGATAATTTTTTTGCAAGTGATATTTCAAATTGGTTAGCAATGGATAGGAAAGCCCTATGTGATATATGTTTGGGGGTAGATGATAAGATCATGTATCAAATCAAGAAATGTACTACATCCAAGGAAGCTTTGGATACCCCTGAAAGCCTTTATGGTAAAGTGTCTGAAGAGGATGTGTTCAAAATTGAAGATGAGCTTATATCCTTAGATCCTAAGTTGTATGACTCCATATAGGATTTCATCATCAAGGTGAATGAATTAAGGACAAAGCTTACTCATTGTGGGAGTTCTATAAAAGATGATAGACTGATCAATCTCATACATAACAAGCTGCCATCCAAATATTCCACATTTGTATCTATTTTTAACACCTCTAAGACTACCTTAGGGTCTGCCTACAAGAAAGTCACTTTTGATGAATATGAAAAACTATTGGATGATGAAGAAAATAAGTTGAAATCAATGGGGATTCTCAATTCACCTCAATCCAAAGCATTGGTGGCCACCAATGAGGGTTCTCAACATTCAGTTGCACACTCTTCAAATAAAGGAAAGGGTAAGAAGAAATGGAAGAAAGACAAATCTAAGGATGTAGAAAAGACAACACCACAATCCAATCAACAAGGCAAGTCCTTGAATTCCAAAAAGAAAAGGGACAACAACAATAAGGAGAATAAGAAGTGTGCTTATTGCAAGAAATTGGGTGATGAAGAGCATGAGTGTTATCTGAAGAAGATTGATGAATTGACCAATATCATGAAGAAACACAATGTTCCATTGCCTAATGCTTACAAGGAGAAAGGGTCTTCTTTAGATTCTAAAGGCAAAGGATAAGCATTCATGGAAAATGAAAACTCTTCAAAGGAATGGATATTTGATTCAGGTGCCTCATATCACATAGGTTCTTCAAAGGAGGATTTTTCTTCAATGAAGTAGTCCAAGGTACTACAAATCTTCATGGGAAATGATAGCAAAATGGAAGTTGAAGAGAAAGGCAACATGGAAATGGAAAATGGAGAGTTTCAAGAGGTTCTCTATGTTCCAAAACTAAGTTCAAATATCTTATCAATCTACCAAATCACTCACCTTGGAGATGGACATAGAGTTGAGTTCCTTCTAGACTTAGTAAAAGTGCACAGTCTCAAAGATGATTCCTTGATTGTAGTGGGGAAAGTGGATCATAAAAAAAGGTTGTACTCTTTCTCTCATTTTATACCCAAGTCTTCTTCAAAAGCATTGTTAACTCAATCAATGTCAAACATGAATTATGGCATGAGCGATATGGTCATCTTGACTACTGTTATCTTTAGCAACTTTGTACATACCAAATGGTGAAAGGTCTACCTCAAATCAGCTTTTCTAAGGGTGATTGTTCAATAGATTTAGTGGATATGCATCCAGAGGGGAAGTTACAGAGAGGGAAGTCTTCAAGAGCAACAAGTGTTCTACAAATGGTTCACATGGTTGCTACATACTTACCTTTGTTGATGACTTTTCAAGGTTCACTTGGGTCTACTTTCTACATAACAAGAATGAAGTGTTGGACATGTTTCTAGACTTCAAGGCTCATGTAGAATGAAAATTCAAGAAATCCATCAAAGTACTCTGAATGGATAATGGAAACATGGATGTGAATAGAAGACTTAAGGACTTTTGTAGACATGAGGGAATTGATATTCAGACTCCAACAGCATTCAATCTGCATAAGATAGATGTTGCAGATTTGAGGATCCAAACTCTTAAGTCTATGGAAAGTTGCATGATTCATGCCAAGTCTCTAGATCCATCATTAGAAGTAAAAGTAATCTCTAGTGCCACTCACATTCTTAATCACTCTCCTCATCTAGCCTTTGATGGAGAAACTCCTTTTGAGGCATGGTGCAGCAAAAAACCTATTGTGACACACTTCAGAGTCTTCAGTTGTCCTACATGGGCAAAGGCATCTACCAGAGGATGCAAGGCATATTCATCTTAGCCTTTTACTTTCATTGGTTATGAAGATGGTGTAAAGGCATACAAACTTCTAGATCCTGAGACACATCAGATATTTGTGAAGAAGGATGTACATTTTGAGGAAAGTTCTCCAAGCTTGTCCTCTACTCCTCTTCACACATCACATAGTGTGGAAACTAATAATGATTTCAGTGATAGTGCTTCAATAGATTCAGACATGTGGAGTTCTATCGATAGTTACAGTGAGAGGTCACTTCATTAGTTTAGTCTGCATGCATACATCACCACAGTAATAGGTCTAGAATAGTAGGGTACATATAGTCTTCAAGATATAGGTTTAGTGACAAATTTGGGAGATAGTATTGATGATTTACCTCTTCTTCTTGATGTAGAATTACCTTTTTTAGTTGTCATGAGGGTTCCATCTGACTCTCTTGTTCATTCTCTACATGATCAATCCTTGCAGGTTGAAGTAATTGTGGATAGTTATGATCAACAGTTACAGTAGGTTTCTTCATCAGTTGTAGAGATAGATAGTTCTTTGAGATAGGTTCTTCAGCAAGTTGAGAAGGTTTTAGAGACATCACTTATCCATGGGATTCTTTCCACACAAAGTGGAAGCATCTCATTTGTACCTTTGGCATTGTTTCTTCCTAAGCGGAGGAACACCATTTTGTAGTCTTGGATCAACTTCTTCATTGGAGCAGTCATTGTTAGGAATTCTTCTTTTGGGGGGTGGGGGGGGGGGGGCAGGAGCCTATCCTATATCTCTTCCTCTTCTTATCATTCTTTTATTTATATACTGGATGTATGTCGTAATGGGGGGGGGTCTTGATTACTCCATCCATCCATACATCCCTAGTTATCTCTCTTTTTGGGGGAGGGTTTTTCCCATGAGGTTTTCCCTCTTTCCCCACTTTATGGGAGATTGCATATCATTATGTACATGGGTACCTAAAGTGGCCTAGTAGCTGAGACTCATATTGCATCTCATCCTAGTTTTCGTAAGCTTAAGGGCATTCCCTTAAGTTGCACTTAAGGGGGGGTGTTGGTGTAAATAAATATTTACTTATTACACTTACTCAAGTTTACTTAGGTTAATGTATTATTTAATTATTTTGTATTATTTAATTATTATTTTAGGTGAGACAATTAGGATTTTGTGTACACTCATTGAGTTATGCAAATTTAATTATGCACATGGTGTCTACAACACAGGAGTTTGCATCATTCACTGAGTTGTCCTGATGATAACATAGTTATTTGCACTGCTTATTTAGCACATGTTGTCTACACCACTGATTTGTGTGCTATACCATTGTAGGCTTATCCTCATATCATCACATTTAATCCTATGCTCAATGGAGGATACCCCATATTTGGTGGACATGTGCCTAGTTGTATGACATATCATGATGCTAATTTCTATGCATTCTAGAATCTCTCATAAGGCTTTTATATTTATGCACTCCTAGTGTACTCTCAACTAGTTATTGAATGAATATCATCATTCTGATCATACTCTATCTATTTTAGTCTACTGTGTGCTTGTGTTGAGTTCTTTAGTTCTTGGGTGAATTTCGGCCTAAGCCAAATTCTTACAGTTATCAATCCTTTCTTCAATGTACAGATTGTCATTCACTTGTGCTAAAATTGTTGGATACAATGGTTCAATTGTATGTTATCTTTGATGTTACACAAATTTCACATCAGTTATTAGTTAGAGTCTACCAAGCTTAGTTGGTTTACAAGAAGATTCACAGTGTCTACCAAGCATTCTCAAACTTTACCTTGTGCAAATAATTGTTATTGAGATTTCAAGGTTAGTAAAGGAAATTTAGTGTCTACCGAGCTTACTTGATCATCAAAGAAAAATGTGGTAGAAAATAGTTCTTACCAAGTTCACTTGGTAGCCAAAGGCTAAGGAAATTTAGTTCTTACTGAGTTAACTCAACAACCAAAGGATTTCATAGAATTTGCAGTGTTAACCAAGTTGAGATGGTTAACTTAGGAAATTGTTTCTGAAGTAGTGTTTACCAAGTAGGGTTGGCCAAAAAAGGAATTTACTAATTTATGATTTGATGTTTAATTGTTTTAAGTATTATTTTCAGCCAACTATGGTAATGATTACAGGTAATTGTAACTTGCAATTGAGCTGACTTGATAATCTAAATGATATATATAAGAGGTCAAGTTGTGAATTTTAAGTGTGATGGATTTGATGTGATATGAATGTGAAGGTGGATTGATTATTGTGAGAGAAAAAATTGAAGGCTGATCAGAGATCATTGAGGAGGAGCAAAGCTATATTTGATCAAGGAGGATTTAATGGTACAAAATAAAGATTTTTAATCAGTAAATTCAATTGCATCTTATTTAAGTTATTTCATTGTACTTTCTAATCATTCTAGCAGTGATTTCAAAATCTCTTAATAGAGTTGGTTTAATAGCCATTTGTAAATCCTCTAACAAGGTGGATAGTTCAATGGAATTATTCTAAAGACCTCTAGCAAGGCCACTCCTAATAGGGTGATTAAATCCTCTAACAGGATCACACCTAACAATGTATTTTGTAACCTTTGATAGGGTTGGCTCCTAACAGGGCTCACTTTAGAAGAGTGAAAATTGGTAGCTAGTTACTTGGTGGTTTCTCCCATGTTGGGTTTCCATGTTAAATCTAGTGTCTCTTGTGTTCATGTTAATAGTAGTGAATGCTTAAAGATCAAAAAGAAGTTAATCTACTAAGTTACATCATTTTGCGAATGTCTACTAAGTATCAGCAATAACTAGTTATTTAAGACATCTAAGGGATCGATAGATTTGTTTTTGTGGTAATTGATTCACACCCCCTCCACCCCAACCACCCCCCCCTCAGTTACTCCATCTATAATTCCAACAATTTGTATCAGAGCTTTTGGTGCTTGCAAGAAAGATTTTAAGGATCTAAGCTAAAGATTAGGATGTCTTATAAGAGGGAAATTCCAAGAATTAATAGGGGCAACTTCTTAGCATGGCAGGGATTGATGAGACTTCATCTAGCTTCTATTGGTGATACAAGGTTGAAGCACCTTAATGAAAAATATGTAGAACCTTCTAACACATTATCTATCAATGATATTGCTGAAGAAAAGGCTCATGACAACATGATGATAGATATTGGATCTATCCTAAGTTATGAAGAATTTGTTGATATCAAGGATTGAAAAATTGGTTTTGAAATGTGGATCAAGCTAAAAGATATCTACAAAGGTGATGATAATGTGAGAATAGCCAAAAAAAAAAGTTTGAGAGGTCAATTTGATTACATGAGGATGAGAGAGGATGAAAATATAGCAAAATATGTTGAAAGAGTTAAAGCAAGTGTTAGTGCAATCAAAGCATCTAGAGGAGATATGAAGGGGGAAATAGTTATAAGTAAAGTTCTTAGAACAATACTTCCCATTTATGCAATCAATTTTTTTGCAATTCAAGAAAGAAGATGTGAAGCAAATCATAGGATAAATTTAGAGGCCATAGTTGGAAGATTGACTACATTCGAGCTAGACAACTATGATAATTATGGTCTAGTTGCCAAGAACATTGAATAAACATTTGAAGCCAAGATTTCACTCAAGGAGAAAGGTAAGAAGATAAAGGATTCTCAGTCAAATAGTGAAGAAGAATTAGAACAGAGTTTAGATAGTGATCTTGAGGTGGTTGAAGCTCTACTAGCAAGGAAATATTCAAAAGACAAAGGGAAATACAAAGGTAAGGTTTCTCTAATCTATTTTTCTTGTCAAAAAATTGGACATATTGCTGCTAGGTGCCCAAATAAGTAGAATGAGGATGAGAAGAAATGTCACAAGTGCAATGGCAAGAAAGACTTCAAATCATTCAAGGACAAAGGTAAGAATTCTGATGATGAAGAAGATGAAATTGTTTATATTGCTATAAAGCATGAGTCTAATAATGATGAGGAAACGACACTTATTTCTCATGTGAGCAAAAATGATACATGGATTATAGACAGTGGTTGTTCTCATCACATGACTGATGATAAAATTAAGTTTGAACATTTTGAAGACTATTGTTGTCACTTAGGTTTGCACCCTTGTCCAAGGCCTATGCACGAGGACAACCTAGTGAAACATGGAAACAACCTCCAAGCTGTGGGACTTGAACTGCGAGGTTGAGTCTCCGAAGAAGGCCGGCTTCCTCTTACTATTAGGGCACACCTAACTACTCTCGAAAGGAAAAGGGGAAGAAGGAGATGCAAAAAACAACTCTACCCTACCTAAACTACAGAAGTGATGCACCAAAATAGAGTGTTCAGACCCATTTCTGTCCATATATGCACTATTGAACCAGAATGAAACTAAGGATATATACATACAGGTTTGTTTTGATCTAATAACCTCATGCAGATCAAGAAGCAAAACTAAATAACACAAGGAAAGAGGAATCTCACTTATATATTATCCAGTAGGCAAAAAATAGATACAGTATGCAGGTTACAAATCTCGACAATACACCAATGAGAGGCAAAAGGGATGCACATACACATCAATGGCTGAAGGAGATAAAATAGAGAAACATTCGATTGAAAGGCATAGGGAATGTTACACTGAGAGTTGCAGAGCAATATCAGAGAAATCAGAAAGAGTCGACCCTTGGAAAAGATTACAAAATTGCCTTTATAGTTCAGGCATAACTAAGGGAAATGATTCTGCATTAACTGCTCAATTACTGCAATTGAACCCCAAAATATCTTATCAAAGATCACACTCGAGCATGGTTCTAAAGTACAAAATCAGATATTTGACTGAAGGAATGCCTCGAGTAGACAGAAGTGGTGCCAATGAATGATCCTGATACAGTAGATGGATCGACTGAGACGGTGGAGTGTTTCCCTATGCCTTACATTCATTTCAGGTAGGTCAAAATTGATCACGAAGATCAGATCGCAAGATAACCTTGATCATCTTTGCTTCTTGGTTCATGAATCAACAGGGTTGAAGCAAGTCAAACAGGCTATACGAGCCAGCTGGTTCATGCGGGCCAATTACCTTTCTTCATTCTGCCACCTGGGGAAGTCTTCGTGGTTGACCTTTCGTGATTGGACTAACTGCGCCACCCTTGTAGATATTCATATTAACTATGATGATTACATTAACTGCCAGCCATCGACCGTCCTTTCTGACTGGACTAGCAAAACATGTGTCAACAAGGTGTTGTGTCACCAACATAAACCTCGAGTGACTTACCCATAGCGAGGTGGCGATGACCATCGATCGACCTAGATCCGACAATCATGAAGACTTGTCATACTCCATACTATCCTTACCCCGGGCCCATCATATTTGGTGTCACCTCTGCAACTGTTGTCGTATCCAACCAACACTTGGCAATACCTCAGTGATCGCACCCTGGAGAGACCTGGCCCCACTGACACATGGTGACCTGTCACTACGTAGCTATGGTAAAGATCGCATACCTTCACCATGGCAATATGGTGACAGTTGTTGATCTTCTCTAATCTAACGGTCACAAAGACCCACCTTCTTGCAACCTTCCTCATAATTTGTTGGGCCCGTGGTACATGTGGCACTTCCCTATTGGTCCGTCGGTCATTTAATCCCTACTGCACTGGTGGGATGAAATACGGTCCCACCAGGACACATGGCGCCCTGTCGCTATGTCGCTTATGTTATCACCTGAGCGGTTTTTGATGGCGAGATAGCACCAACCGTAGATCTCTACAGATCTGACGATCGTGAAGACTCATCTCTTGACTGTGCTGGCTGAACTGAAGATCTAGCACACGTGGATCCCTTTGATTTGCTGCCATGACACCGAACTCTGCCAACTGGGTAGATGAAGTACCTAACGTAACACAACCGCTTGCCTGAAACCTCATTGTTATCTTCTCTAGCCCGCCAAACCTTGCCCTCAAACATGCTGACTCACCGTCATCGACACACCCTTTCCCGATGGGCGCTATGTTGCCATGGGAATTTCTCAGCCAATGCGTGATAGCGACATAGCACCTGCGGTGCCGCAGAACATTTTTGACCCGCGATAAAACTTTTTTGACCTGTGCCATCCTTTTCCCTACAAGCTGGACCCACCGTACATGCGTCGACTAGATGCTATGTCGCCATTGTAACCCTCGCACAACTTCATCATAGAGAGATGGAAATGACCATTGATCAGCGTTGATCTAATGGTGGAGAACTTTTGAGGCGTAAAAATATCATAAGGTTCGAAACTTAGGTAATTTTGATATCTTTGTGGGTATTAAAATATTAGTAATCGGGGAGGTGACCGTTGGGTAGGGTAACATTCAAATTTTGAAATTTGGCGGGGCAAACAAAATGTGGTAACATTCTGGCGACTCACAGGGGGCATGAGCCTGCTCGATGCATAAGACTAGTGCCTGTAAACAATCCATTGGGCTATGGAGTAAAAAATGGGTCTGAAAGGTACAAGTTTGAGAACTGCAAAACCCTAACCCCTCTATAAGGAATTAAAACATAAAAAACCCTAGATCTACCTTTGTAACTGAAACAAAACAAAAACTTCCTCTACAACTTGAGACTGTCAAAACCTCGAAAGCTAGCAACTCAAAAGGAGAACCCTGTGCACGTGCACTTCTTGAAAGGCAGGAAATAACAGAAAAGGAACTAGACTAACTATGTACATGGATTCACAATCTTCATCAGAAGCAAGCTTTAAGATAAATCCCATTGACTGGGATGGGCAGAACTTCACCGTTGGGTCTGCTCAGTTGGAATGCATTAGCCTATTTGCAACTGGCAATTAGGTAAGGGCCAATCCACAATGCATCAAACTTAGAATGTCTTCCTGGTTTCACCCTATCAGCATCCCATTTCAGAACTAGATCCCCCTCTTTGAAAGTCCTATCCTTGGCCCTCCTGTCGAAATTCCTTTTCACCTGTTGCTGATGCAACTCCAGGGTCTTCATAGCTTTATCCCTTTTTTCTTCTAGCTCCATCAGCTCTGCCATTCTTACTGACATGGCACTATCTTCAATCAATTCTAGCTGATGAGCCAACTCCAAGGAAGAGAATTCCAATGAAATTGGGAGTCTAGCCTCCCTACCATATACCAGCACAAAAGGTGAATTCTCAATAGATCTCTTGGGCGTTATCCTATCAGTCCACAGAGTAGTTCTTAATTTCTTATGCCAAACCCTCTGATTGTCTTCTATCGTCCTCTTCATGATTCTGATCATATTCTTGTTGGAAGACTCAGCCAAACCATTGCCCTAGGGATAATAATTTGATGATGTGCTTAGGTAGATATTGTGATTCATTGCCCATGCACAAATCTAGGTTCCAACAAAAGATTTAGCATTATTTGAGATGATAGTAGAAGGAGCACCAAACCTAGATACAATCCCATCAAGGAACTCAACCATTGATGGTTCTGTGGCATCCTTCAAGGCAACTGCCTCTGTCCATCTAGTGAAATAATCAGTAGCAGCCAAAATCCATTTATGACCTACACTAGATGGAGGATTAATAGGGCCTATAAAATCCAACCCCCACTAGGTAAAGGGCTGATCCACCTGAATAGGATGAAGGGGGAGAGCTGCAAGCCTTTATTTTCCTGAAAAGAAAGCACATTTCTCACATTTTATCACATACCTATAACAATCATGGAACAGAGATGGCCAATAATAACCAGCCCTCATGATCTTCATAGCAGTTGTTCTTGCAAAGAAATGGCCACCATTAGATCCATCATGAAGTTCCTTAATCATCCTCTCAGCTTGATCCTCTTCAATGCATCTCAATAGGGTCCCATTAAAATCCCTCCTGAATAAGATACTATCAATCACAATGTAGGGAATGGACTGCAGTCTATATTGTTTCCTTTTAGCTCTGTCCAATCCCTGAGGGTATCCATCCCCTGATAAGAAGCTCTTCATATTATTTATCCAACTCTTTGGGCCATTAACATTTCCTTCATCTTGCTGCTCTATTAATACCATAGTGGCCTCTTCATCAAAATCCCAACCTGATAACATTTCTTCACACAATCCTCTCCCTCTTACCAGCTTGGTAATCTGAATATCAACATCATATTCCATTACCCTAGTGATCCATCCAACTCTCTTTTCACTGATATCCTTTCTTAACAAAAAATCTTTTACACTGGCATGGGGCACCAACAAATGGATCCTATTGTGGGATAAGCAGTGCTTGAATTTCTTCAAGGCTCTGATGACTGCAAGGGCTTGCTTCTCAACAAAGATATACTTATCTTCATATTCTTTGAGCCCTTCACTAAAGAAAGCTATGGGCTGCTCCTCATCCTTGCCATTTGTCTAAGTCAAGATAGCAGAGATACTTGACTCACCACCTGAAGTGTAGAGGATGAAATCTTTCTCAAAATTTGGGTTCATGAGAGTAGGGGTTGAGGCTATGGCTGTCTTGATCTCTTCAAAACTCTCCTTCCCCTCCTTGGTCCATGAGAAAACCATGTCTTTCTTAAGCATTGATGTAAGAGGTTTCACCATGGTAGCAAGATTAGGGATAAACCTTCTCACAAAGTTTATTCTACCAAGGAAACTTTGCAGCCCCTTCTTGTGTTTAGGAAGAGGAAGGGCAAGTATTGCCTTTGTTCTTTCTGGATCAATGGTTAGACCATCCTCAGATACAATGTGTCCCAATAATTTTCTTTGGCTTGTAGCAAAGACACACTTGGCTGGGTTGAGGGAAACCCCAAACTCTCTACATCTTAGAAATACCTGCCTTAGATGATCAAAATGATCTTCTACATCTTTTGAATATACAGTTATATCATCAAGGTATACTAAGACAAACTTATCAATTAATTTTTTGAAGGCCATCTCCATTGCCTTTTGAAATGTGGCACCTGCATTTGTTAGTCCAAATGGCATCTTGTAGTAAGCATAGGTGCCCCATTTAGTAGTAAATGTTGTTTTATGTCTATCAGATTCTTTAACCAGCACTTGGTTGTAACTAAAGAATCCATCAAGAAAAGAGAATCTCCTTGACCCACTGACCTTGGATAGAATTTTTTCCATGGAAGGGAGAGGATGGTGATCTTTAAGAGAAGCCTGATTAAGATCCCTAAAGTCCACACACAATCTGATTTCCCCATTCTTCTTCCTTATAGGGACAAGGTTAGCTACCCATGATGAGTGTTTGATAGGAAATATTATATTGGCCTCTATTAACTTGGATAATTCTTTTCTCATTAGGGGCTCAATCTTAGGATTCACTGGCCTCTATTTTTGCCTTACTGGTTTGGCCTTATCAACTAGATCTATGGTATGCTAAAAAAAACTAGGGTCAAACCCTTTTAAGTCATCATATGTCCAAGAAAATACATCATTAAATTCTTTACATAAATGAATGAAGTTTTCTTGCTTAGTTTTAGAACATACCTTCCCCATATTCAAAGATTTTTCATCAGCAATTGTAACTGGGGCATAATCATCCTTTTCTGCAGCTAGATTTATTCCTTTGCCTCTTGTTTGATCATCAGGATTTAAAAAACTCTCCAAAGTAATGAGACCCTTGGGAAACTTGTTAGAACTAAGGTGAATGATCTGATCACCATACTGATCTTGCAACCTTGACTGGTTTCTATCTGAGAATTCTACCTCATTTTGCAAGAAACTCACAATTTTCTCATCGGAGTCAAACACTTGCCAATGAGTGTTGTTGTCAGGGATGGTGGGCCTCACTACCACCCTAATTTGTTGCTTCTTCTCCTCCTCAAGATTCCCTAGTACATCATAAGCTGCACCCACTATTGCAAGTCTATCAACATGTTTATTTTCTTTCCTAGGAATGCTCTAAATATTAAATGCATTGAAACCCTCAAGCAAATCCCAGACTCTGTGTTTGTAAGACTTGAGCAGGCCATTTTTGGTGACATTCTGGCCTCTCACCTGATTCACTACCAAGTCACTATCTCCATATACTTTCAAGGCTGGGATTCCCCTCTTTTGGGCAAGTAAGAGACCTTGAATCAAGGATTCATACTTGGCCACATTATTGGTGCAACTGAATTGGAGCTTGAAGGAGAAGTAGTATCTTATTTGAGTAGGAGAGACCAACATAACACCAGCCCCTGATCCATTTCTATTCCTTGAGCCATCAAAGTACATACTCCATATTCTGTTTATATCATCATTAGTCCCAACAAGATCAGGAGCTTGAGCCTCTTTCTCTATTATGCAATATGTACTAAGGCCTGTCTCAAGAATTTCTTACATAGGCTCAAACTGATATGCATTTGCCCACTCATCCAAGAAGAAATCAAGAATCTCTACTATGGAAGTGACAGGCTCATTTACTATGTCATTTTCATCCATCTCTAGAATAGGGCAATTCATATTGATGAAGTTGGGAGTGTAAGATTTAGTGTGATGAAGGGCTTGAGGTTCTGCTCTAATTGAGGCATTGGCTCCATATCTGGTCTTAAATGACATATATGACCAATCAGTAGATATGAATCCACCAATCTGAGCAGTGAAGTCTCTTGAAAGATAGATGGCAAAATAGGGCTTGACTTTAGCAACAGATATATCTTGAATCACAGTGCAATCGAGGCATGCATGTAGGGCCATCTCTACATTCCTAAGGATACCTATGGTTTTGACAGTACTACCATCTAGTTGTAACACATCCCTAACAATGGGCTCATATTTCATCCCTAAAGCATCAGCAATACACCTAGGCATTACTGAGCTACTAGCCCCTGAATCTATCATGCAATTGTGGACTAATTTGCCTCCTATAATCAGGGAAATATAGAATGGGGGAGGTCTAACCCTTTTATTTGTCTCCACATCCCCTGCTGGTTGTACTAGACTTGTGGCATTCTCCATGATAGATGGTTGATCCTTGAGTTCAATCTTCTCTAATTCTTGTTGCATTGGTACGGTAGCAACAACATCCCACATAGAGATATTCACATTGGTTTTCTTCATTTTCTCTAGCACACTGAAAGGTGCATTAGGAACTTTGGTAGAACCTTTGGGAGCTGCACTTATAAGAGGTTGAGGTGGGGCAACATAAGGACCACCTGCATCTTTCTTTCTTGGATCTTGCTCTTGCTATTGTGAAGTACTTGCTTGTTCATTTGCTACTTGTATATGAGGTGTAGCACTCAAAGTTGAGGCCTGCTTAGGAGAAAGGGGGGCAGCATGTTCCATAGCTATCTTCCTTCTTCTTGTGTTATGAGCAACGAAATCCTGGTTTATATTACAATACTCCCCATCCTAATGATTCATGAAAGAGAAATCATCACGTCCTTCAATATATGATGCCTCCTTGGGATCCTCCTCCTCATATGATTGCTTTGCTGCAGGTTCTTGGACAATTAGGGCCATATAAGATTCTGCCTTCTGGCACATGCAATAGGTATAAGAATAGTTGCAAGAAGGGAAAAAATCTTGATCTTGGGCCAAGTTATTTTGAGGGACTATAGCTCTGTTCTAATTTGAGCTTGAAGCAGAAGCATGACTATTTTGCCTACCTTAATCAAAGGAGCTATTCCACTGATTAGGAAGCCTACCACCACTTGGATCTTGATATTGCAGTTGGGGAGGCTTGCCACTTTGATCTTGCTGCCTTTCTAAGGCCACCACCTTGTTACTCATCTTTTGTATCATAGAGAGACTATCCTCTAATCTCTTCCCCTGGTCCTTCAACTCCCTCCCCTGCTCTTGTAATTTTTTATCCAGGGTCTTCTCTCTTTTATCTGTATTCAACACTAGACCTTGGAGCATTTCTTTGAGCTCATCTATCCCATTTGAGGATGTAGAAGCTTGAGGGACAGGAGTAAGGGTTTGTGATGTAGAAGTTGTAGGAAGAGGGTCATTGCTGGTTGGTTATTAGGAACATCAGGAAAGAAAGGCATAGGGGGCCTTGGAGCCAATTTTCCTCCTTGTATTAGGATGTTCTCAGCTTTTATGGCTATCTCATAAGCATTAGGCAAGGTATCCCCTACCATAGTTTGGATTGTAGTGGCAATATCACTGTTAAAAGCTCTAAGGAAATGCAAGAATACATTACCAGGGGTAGGTTTCACTATAGTAGGTATTCTATCCCATGTCTTTTGGAATCTATAATTAAAATCAGTCATACACTCATGGGGGGCTCTTTTTATTGTAGTCAACTGCTCTAACAGTGAAAGATGGTCACTTCTATCCTCAAAATGTTTGCATAATCCTGCTCCTAGTTCATCCCAATTAGTTATAGAACCATGAGCTAAGCCCCTATACCACTGTAATGCTTTTCCTTTTAAAGATGAGGCTAGAAGTCTGACAGCAACATCATCCTCTGTAATACCATGAATATTACAGACATTTGCTACTTCTTGGATATGCTCTAAAGTGGAGATAGAAGTCTCACCAGTAAAATCAGGTATGCTTTTTAGTGCAGATACTGGTATATCATGTCTTTGGGCTAAAAACAGAGGACTTCCACCATTAAAGGTGGCAAAAGCATGAACTCTTGGCTGTACAATGTAAACAAGTGTTCTATTGATGAGCGTTGATGGCAATCTAGGCTGAGTTCGAGAAGTAGGAGGAGTAGAGGCGGACCTTACAGGTATATTAACTATTTTTTCACCCCTAACTGGTGATAATGAAATTCTAATCCTCCTTCTTCTAGGATTTGAAAGGGAAAGCTCTTGATATTGAAATTTACCTCTAGAAGACACCCTTGTTTCAGCTCCGGGCATGAATCACTACAACTTTGGCCTGGAACCAGGTTTGTTGATGTTAAGAGTCACCAAGTACTTTGAAACACCAACCTCTTGAAGGCTTAAATACTGAAGCCAGCACTATCTCTTCAGCATTAATCTCTAAAATTCTTCCTTCTTTGACACCAGTAGACTTTAAAGTTGTGGGACTTGAACTGCAAGGTTGAGTCTCCGGAGAAGGCTGACTTCCTCTTACTATCAGGGCACACCTAACTACTCTCAGAAGGACAAGGGGAAGAAGGAGATGCAGAAAAAAACTCTACCCTACCTAAACTATGAAGGTGATGCACCAAAATAGAGTGTTCAGACCCATTTCTACCCATATATGCACTATTGAACTAGAATGAAACTAAGGATATATACATACAAGTTTTTTTTGATCTAATAACCTCATGCAGATCAAGAAGCAAAACTAAATAACAAAAGGAAAGAGGAATCTCACTTATATATTATCCAGTAGGCAAAAAATAGATACAGTATGCAGGTTACAGATCTCGACAATACACCAATGAGAGGCAAAAGGGATGCACATACACATCAATGGCTGAAGGAGATAAAATAGAGAATCATTCGGTTCAAAGGCACAGAGAATGTTACACTAAGAGTTGCAGATCAATATCAGAGAAATTAGAAAGAGTCGACCCTTGGAAAAGATTACAAAATTTCCTTTATAGTTCAGGCATAACTGAGGGAAATGATTTTGCATTAACTACTCAATTACTACCATTGAACCCCAAAATATCTGATCAAAGATCACACTCAAGCATGGTTCTAAAGTACAAAATTAGATATTTGACTGAAGGAATGCCTCGAGTAGATAGAAGCGGCGCCAATGAATGATCCTGATACAGTAGATGAATTAACTGAGACAATGGAGTGTTTCCCTATGCCTTGCATTCATTTCAGGTAGGTCAGAATTGATCACAAAGATCAGTTTGCAAGATAACCTTGATCATCTTTGCTTCTTGGTTCATGAATCAATAGGGTTGAAGCAAGTCAAACAGGCTATATGAGCCAGCTGGGTCATGCAAGCCAATTACCTTTCTTCATTCTGCCACCTGGGGAAGTCTTCGTGGTTGACCTTTCGTCATCGGACTAATCGCGCCACCCTTGTAGATATTCATATTAACTATAATGATTACATTAACCGCCAGCCACTGACTGTCCTTTCTGACTGGACCAGCGAGACATGTGTCAACAAGGCATTGTGTCACCAACATAAACCTCGAGCGAATTACCCATAGTGAGGTGGTGACGACCATCGATCGGCCTAGATCTGACGATCATGAAGACTCGTCATACTCCATACTGTCCTCACCCCGGGCCCATCATATTTGGTGCCACCTCTGCAACTACTGTCGTATCCAACCAACACTTGGCAATACCTCAGTGATCGCACCCTGGCGAGACCTGGCCCCACTGACACGTGGCGACCTATCACTACGTCGCTATGGTAAAGATCGCACATCTTCACCATGGCGATATGGCGACAGTCATTGATCTTCTCTAATCTAACGATCACGAAGACCCACCTTCCTACAACCTTCCTCCCTCGTAATTCATTGGGCTTGTTGTACATGTGGCATTTCCCTATTGGTCTATTGGTCATTTAATCCCTACTGCGCTGGCGAGATGAAATACGATCCCACCAGGACACGTGACGCCCTGTCGCTATGTTGCCTATGTTATTTCCCGAGCAGTTTCTGATGGCAAGATAGCACCAGCCATAGATCTCTGTAGATCTGATGATCATGAAGACTCATCTCTTGACTGTGCTAGCTAAACTGAAGATCTGGCGCACGTGGCTTCCTCTGATTTGCCGCTGTGACACTAGACTCTACCAACTGGGCAGATGAAGTACCTGACGTAACCCAACCAGTTGCCTAAAATCTCATCGTTATCTTCTCTGGCCCACCAAACCTTGCCACTGAACATGCTGACTCACTGTCATTGGCACACCCTTTCTCGATGGGCATTATGTCGCCATGGGAATTTCCCGGCCAACGCGTGATAGTGACATAGTGCTTGCGGCACCGCAGAACATTTCTGACCCACGATAAAACTTTTCTGACCTGCGCCATCCTCTACCCTGCAAGCTAGACCCACTGGACATGCATCGACCATACGCTATGTTGCCATCGTAACCCTCGCACAACTTCATTATAGCGAGATGGCGACGACCATTGATCGGCCTTGATCTGACGATCGAGAACTTGCGAGGCATAAAAATATCATAAGGTTCAAAACTTAGGTAATTTTGATATCTTCGTGGGTATTAAAATATTAGTAATCGGGGAGGTGACCGTTGGGCGAGGTAACATTCAAATTTTGAAATTTGGCGGGGCAAAAAAAATGTGGTAACAACTATGATGGTGGTAATGTGAGGTTTGGTAATAATGAACCTTGTTGCATAAAAGGAAAAGGAATAATCTCACTAACCAAAGAACTTGTATGTGATAATGCATATTGGGTAGGACTAAAACACAATCTGTTGAGTGTTACACATCTACTCAATAATAGATTCAAATTGGAATTCATGCATAGAAAAGAGAGACTATTGGATGGAAAAGGAAAGTTGATTGGATCAGGCACTCAAACAAAAGGTAACTTATTTTATCTTAAACTTAGTGAATGTTCATGTTTTATTGCTCAAGTTGAAGAAAGTTGGTTATGGCATAGGAGGTTCTGTCATGTGAACTTTGATAACTTGGTGAAAATAAGTAAATTCAAGAAAGTAAGAGGCATTCCCAACATAAAGAAACTTGAGGTTGGTCTATGCAAGAATTGTCAAATTGGCAAGATGGGAAAGACTAGCTTTAAAAGTAAGAACTATCAGTCTAAAGAAGTTTTAGAAATTATGCATACTAATTTGTGTGGACCTAAGGGAATTGAAAGTTATACTTGTGAAAATTTCTTCATTCTGTTTGTTGATGATTACTCAAGAATGATGATTGTCATGTACCTAAGAGAGAAATTAGAAGCATTTGAAAAGTTCAAATGGTATTTGGCTAGAGTAGAGAAGGAAACATGCAAAAGACTAAAATGCTTGAGGTTAGATAGAGGTGGTTAATTCATTTCACAAGTTCAATAAATTTTTCATTGAAAGGGGAATCAAAAGGTAGGTTTCAGCACCTGGAACTCCTGAACAAAATGGAATAGCTAAAAGAAGGAACAGATCTATCGTGGACTGTGCAAGAACCTTAATGATTGAAAAGAGCATTGCTATCAAATACTAGATTGAAGCTATCAACATACAGTTCATACCTTGAACCAAGTATAGCTAAAAAAGGACTCATTCAAAACACCCTATGAGTCATGGTATGGCTACAAACCCAATGTAAGTTACCTAAAATTATTTGGAAGCAAATGTTACATTTTGAAAGAATCTAGAAAAAGTAAATTTGATGTGAAGGGTGATGAAGGAATATTTTTGGGATATTCTTGCAAGAGTAAAGCATATAGATGTTTGAATTTGTCTACTCACAAAGTCATAGAAAGTACATAGGTAAAAGTTGATGACTTTATAGAAAGAACTAAAGAAGAAAGCAAAAGGGAACTAGAAGACTAAATGAGATTTGTTTTCATTGAACTTGATACAGTGCCAGATACACTTGTCAATTAGGAATCTTCTACTCCTAAGTCTTCAGTAATCAAGCTATAGGAAGTTCAAATTGAGCTACAAGAACCTGAGTCACATTGTGATGCTACTGAGCCAATAGCTACCAAGTCTGAAGGACCCAAGCAATAGATAGAATAGTTAGAACTTGAAGCTAAAGTGCAAGAGGATGAAAATGCAAAGCATTCAAAAGGCAAGAAACCTATATTAGCTAAATATGTAAGGAGGCATCATGCACCAAATTAGATCATTGTAGATAAATTTGAAGGAACTATGACAAGAAGTAAGTTAAAAGGTACTTGTTTACTTGCTGATTTTGAACCTAGAAGTGTCAAAGATGCATTAAAAAATGAAAGCCAAATTGAGGATATGAATGAAGAGATAGAGTAGATAGAGAAAAACAAAACATGAACTCTTGTACCCAAGCCTAAAGACAAAAATGTGATTGGAACTAAGCAGGTACTCAGAAACAAGTTAAATGAAGATGGTAAGGTGTCAAAGAACAAAGCTAGACTAGTATGCAAAGGATACTCTCATGAAGAAGGTGTAGACTATGGAGAAACTTTTTCTCCTATTGCAAGATTGGAAGGTGTTAGAACCTTACTTGCATATGCTGCATACAAAGGATTCAAAGTTTATCAGATGGATGTCAAGTCAACATTTCTAAATGGTATACTAGATGAAGAGGTTTACATTGAATAGCCTTAAGATTTTGTTGATCTAGACAAAAAGGACATGGTCTTCAAATTACATAAAGCATTATATGGTTTGAAGCAAGCCTCTAGAGCATGGTATGAGAGATTGCATAACTATCTTATTCAAATTGATTTTCAAAGGACTAATGATAATAGTAGCTTGTATATCAAGGAAGGACCAGATAATAAGATTGTTTTGGCAGAAATATTTGTAGATGATAATTTTTTCATAGGAAATGATGATCTTTGCAAAGAATTTTTAGAACAAATAAACAAAGAATTTGAAATATCAATTTTTGGTGAGATCAAATTCTTTGTTGGTCTTCAAATTCAATAGAATAAGAATGGCATCTACATCACTCAATCTAAATACATCAAGGAGATACTAACAAAGTTTGGTAAGGAAGATTGCAAACTAGTTGGGACTCCTATGTGTACTGGATTGAAACTTACCAAGGATGATGAATTAAATGAAGTGGATCGGACATTGTATAGATCTATGATTAGAAAGTTGTAGTATGTAGTGCTTACAAGGCTAGATATTGCCCTTGCATTTGGTATTGTAACAATATTTTCAGCAAAACCAAGAGAAAATCACATGATGGCAATCGAAAGGATCATGAGATATTTGAAAGACACTGAAGATTATGGATTATGGTATAAACTTGGAGGAAATTTGGATTTAAAAGTGTTGACTGATGTAGATTGGGAAAGAAATATTGATGATAGAAAGAGTACAAGTGGAGGAGCTTCCTTTCTTGGAAAGAGGTTGGTTTCTTGGATAAGTAAGAAGAAAAATTGTACACTCCAATCCATAGTAGAAGCAGAGTATGTTGCTACAGTAGTAAATTGTTCAAACATTGTGTGGTTCAAACAATTATTGGAAGGTATGAGGAAAGAAATCAAAGAACCAGTTGTCATGTTTTGTGACAATACAAGTGCAATTAACATATTCAAAAATCCAGTAATGCATTCTAAAACGAAGCATATTGCTATAAAGTGTCACTTTTTTAGAGAATTGGTGCTGGATAAGGAGATTAGATTGGAATATTTTCATACAAAGGAAAAAATTGCTGATATATTCACAAAGCCTTTACCTAAGGATGCATTCTTGTAACTAAGAGGTAAGTTAGGGGTCATTCCCCTATTTGAAGCTCACTAAAATATATTTTTAGTGATGCATCAACAAGAACTAGGTTGAAGATCTATTAGTTGATGTAGCAAAGTAGTGAAGACATTGCATATGAATCAGTACTTAAGGTACATTGAAATTCATTTGAGTTGTGTTGTCTTTGGCATGTGTTGTCAAAGAGGGAGAGTTTATAGTCACATCTTTCTAAAATTTGCAAGAAAAAGACAGTTTATGCAAGAGGGAGAGATTACTATATTTGAGGAAGTTTGTGAAAAAAAATGTAAGAGGGAGAAGCATTCTATTAGAAAAGACTTGTTTTCAAATTTTATTCTGCTATCACAGTTGTGTTGCCATCAATGCCAAAGAGGGAGATTGTTGGATACAATTGTTCAATTGTGTGTTGTCTTTGATGTTACACAAATTTCATATCAGTTATTAGTTAGAGTCTACCGAGCTCAGTTGGTTTATAAGAAGATTCATAGTATCTACCAAGCGTTCTCAAACTTTACCTTGTGTAGATAGTTGTTCCCAAGCTTTCAAGGTTGGCAAAGGAAATTCAGTTTCTACCAAGCTTATTCAGTCATCAAAGGAAAATGTGGCAAAAAATAGTTCTTACCAACTTCACTTAGTAGCCAAAGGCTAAGGAAATTTAGTTCTTACTGAGTTAACTCAATAGCCAAAGGATTTTTCAGAATTTGTAGTGTTAACCAAGTTGAGATGGTTAACTCAGGAAATTGTTTCTAGAGCAGTGTTTATTGAGTAGAGTTAGCTAGAAAAGGAATTTGCTATGATTTAATGCTTAATTATTTTAAGTATTATTTCCAACCAACTATGGTAATGATTATAGGTAATTGTAACTTGCAATTGATTTTACTTGATAATTTGAATGGTACATATGAGAGGTCAAGTTGAAAATTTTAAGTGTGATGGATTTGATGTGATATGAATGTGAAGATGGACTGATTATTGTGAGAGAAATTTTTGAAGGATGATCAAAGATCATTGAGGACCAAAAAAGCTATATTTGATCAAGGAGGATCTAATGGTATAGAACAAAGATCTATAATTAGCAAATTTAGTTGCATCTTATTCAGGTCATTTCATTGTTGCTTTCTAATCATTGTAGTAGTGATTTCAAAATTTCTTAATAGAGTTGGTTTAACAACCATTTTGTAAATCCTCTAACAAGGCGGATAGTTTAGTTGAATTGTTCTAAAGACCTCTAGCAAGGCCACTCCTAATAGGGTGATTAAATCCTCTAATAGAGTCACACCTAACAATGTGTTTTGTAACCTTTAACAGAGTTGGATCCTAACAGGGCTCACTTCAGAAGAGTGAAAATTGGTAGCTAGTTACTTGTGGTTTTTCCCATATTGGATTTCCATGTTAAATTCGGTGTCTCTTGTGTTCACGTTATTTACTTTTGCATGCATGTTAATAATAGTGAATTCTTAAAGACCAATAACAAGTTAATTTACTAAGTTACAACATTTTGTGAATGTCTACCTAGTATTAGCAGTAACTAGTTATTTAAGACATCTAAGGGATCTATGGATTTTTTTTTGTGGTAACTGATTCACCTTCACCCCTCTTAGTTACTCCATCTATATTTCCAACAAAAATATCTTTCCTTCTTTGCAAGGATTGAGAGAGATGCTCCTTTTCTTTCTTGAGTTATCTAATAGCCAATTCCAGATCCAAATTTTTCTTTTCAATAGCCTTTTTTAGTCTATACCTCCATTGTCTCTAAGCTTTTCTTAAGCTATTGAAATTTTAATGTGAGAACCCAAATGCTCAGATACTAGTTATTTGGAAATATAAGGTATGCTAGGTTACTAAGAGGGGAGGGTTGAATCAAGAACCAATAAAACTTTAAACTTAATTCACCAATTAAATCATCACCACATAATAAGATCTAGTAGCATGAATGAAAGAATGGAAGCAATAACATTGATAACACTTTGACACAAGATATGGTGACCCATAAACCTTCCAAATAGAAAGTAAAATTAGGTTGAGGATGATACACACAAGCTTTATTACAATAGTATAAAGTTGGCCTATTAAGGCTTAAAATTGGCCACTTCTGGTGATATGCTCCATTAGGAGAACTAAGGATTGTTAGGTCCACCTTGTTAAAGAATTTAAAAACACACAATGAAGTATGCACTCTATTAGGAGATTTAAAAAAATATTTTTAAGTCCACCTGGTTAAAGTATTTAACTAATGCACTTGTTAAGATGAATTAGTGGTTGATCTCTGATCTGCAACTTTGATTTTCTGAATGAGATTCCTTGAATTAAAATGATCACCTTACTATTATAGATAAGTCTCTACTATACCATATACTACATGTAGCCTTCTTCAATTCAAACTCATCTACTTCTTACTTCTTTACATACATATTTTATATTTACTACATTTGGATATGATACTATGCACTACATATATCGTTACAAGCTAGAGTTATCATTGCACCAAAAGATCAACTTGTTAATGCCTGATACAACCATTAGACTTATAGAACATAGGAGTCTATTAAGCCATATCATGAATCTTGAAGGAGAAGGCTGGTGGTTAGTCCAACAATTCCCCACTCAATATTACCTAAGGAGATTTGAACCTATGTTCAAGTTCTAATACCACTCATCACAAGCTAGAGTTGTCATCGCACCAAAAGATTGACCTATTAATTCTTGATACAACCACTACACTTATAGAACATAGGAGGTGGTTAAGCCATGTCATGAATCTTGAAGGGGAAGGTTGGTAGTTAGTTCAACATATATACTAATCCACTTAATTACTTTCTAGAGTCTACTACAATACCAAATTCATCATAATTCACAAAGTCAACCCATTTCTATAACTTAGGTTATGAAAAAAACTCAATGATGTTTTGATACTCAAAAAATAATGTCAGCACTTGGTAGACTCTTGCTGTTAGTAGCATAATTAAAAATGCATTTATTAAATTATTTTTAATTAAGTTAGTGTGTAATGGCTTTCATTTCTTTTTTATTGACAAGGAATCTTGGCATATTCTCGTGCTGGGCATTTGTGCTACCATTGTATAGAATGCCTCTCAACGTAATAATGATACACCTTCAAGTGGTAAAATTTTAGGAGCAACTTAGTTTGCTTGTGACAATGATGAAGATCAATATGTTCTTTCTATTTCAGAATGTGCATCTAATTCATCATGGTATGATAATTGGATTTTAGATAATGGAGCCACACAACATATGACATTTCGACGTGATTACTTTGAAAATTTTCAAAAAGTTGATTGTGATCCAATTTATTTAGTAGATAAGTCAATTCTCAGACCAATTGGAAAGGGAAACATTCAGTTTGAGTGTCCAAATCTTCCAAATTTTGTGCTTCATGATGTTTTATTTATTTCTCCATTACAACATGAACTATTATCGCAAATATTGATTAGATAAAAAAGGACACTCTATTCTATTAAAAGATCACCAAGTTGTTGTCAAAAAGAAATATAATAATGAAGTTGTATTGACTAGATGTGAGGATGGAAGATAATTAAAATTAAAAGGAACTTGTGCTCCTTTTAAAATTTTTACATATCTTATTGAGAAAGGTTGTCTATCTCCTACTATGTTATCGCATGCAAGATTTGGGCATATTTGTTATGACAAAATTCATATTATGAAAAAGAATGGTGTTGATGGCTTTCCTATTTTTCCTAAATCAAATGAAAAATGTGAAGCATGTATTCTTGCTAATAAAAATAGAAGTTCTTTCCCTTCATCCACTTGGAGAGCACAAAGAAAATTACAGCTTATTCATTTTGACTTGTGTGGACCTTACCAATAACTTCTATGGAATGATCCCAATATTTTGTAATTTTCATTTATGATTATAATCACATGACATGGATTTATTTCTTTTAGAAAAAATTAGAGCATTTTGAAACTTTTAAAAGGTTTCATGTTATAATTGAAAATCATGCTCAATCTAAAATTGGTTCTCTTCAAACAGACAATGGTGGAGAATTTACTTCTCTAGTATTTGAAGATTATCTATGTCAACATGGGATTCAACATCATCTAACTATGCTAGGAACTCCTCAACAAAATGGAGTTGTTGAATGAATGAATAGAACCATCATGAATATGGTTAGAGCAATGTTGTATTTTAAAGGAGTCAAATTGCATTTTTGGGCCGAAGAAACAAGAAGTATAGTCTATCTTTGTAATAGATCTCCATCATTTTCAATTCAACAAGTAATTCCATATGAAGTATGGTTTCATTATCCTCCTTCTATTCAAAATATTAAAATTTTTGGGTCCACTTGCTATGCTTTAATTTCTAAGGGAAAAAGAAGTTGCATCAACATAGTTTTAAATGTATTTTTCTTGGATATTATGAATCCTCTAAAGCATATAGGTTGTATGATGAAGCTAATAATAAACTCATCATTACATGTGATGTTATATTTTGTGAAACCTCTAAGAGTGCTGAAAATATTGAATATCAACTAAATGATATACTTTCTGAGGGGAACCCAACTTGTTTAACCTCACCTTTAATGGATTCACATGTGGAATGTTTTCCTCAAGCTATCCTCAGTCAAATTGATCCATAAATAAATGAGCAAGAAGAAAATATATCAAATGATGAGCATGAAATTGTAGAACCATTGGCCACTATTGAAACACCTTCTGTGCAACCAAAATCTTCTCATAAGTGGAAAAAACAAGTCCAACAAACTTTGAAAGATTTAAGACCTAATGAAATAGGTAAAATAGGGACAAGAGGTTCTTACAAGGCAAGTCTACAAGCTCAATCCAATGTTGTAAATAAAAAAGAACCTATTGGTGAAATCAATTTCACAAGTGACTATGAACCAAGTTCCTTTAATGAAACTAAAAATATTACAGTTTGGAGGAAAGCTATGTAGAATGAGTATGATGCACTTATAAAAAATGGCACATGGGAGTTGATTGATCCACCACTCGGTTGTAAGCATATTGGTTGTAAGTGGATTTTTGGAAATAAATATAAAGCAAATGTCACTCTTGAAAAACCCAAAGCTTGACTTGTTGCTAAAGGATATGTTCAGAAGGAGGGAATAGATTTTGATGAAACATTTGCACCTATAGAAAAATGAACTACCAATCATGCTTTGTTGAGTCTTGCAGCTCAAAATGGGTGGAAAATTCACCAAATGGACATCAAAACTACATTCTTAAATGGTGATCTTAAAGAAATAGTGTATATGACTCAACTTGAAGGATATGTAGTTAATGGAAAGGAACATCAAGTATGCAAGTTTGTCAAATCTCTATATAGTTTGAAACAAGCACCTTGTGCTTGGTATGAAAAAATTACAGAGTATCTCTTGAAGTTGACTTTCAAACATTTTGAATTTGATGATGCAACAATTTTTGTTAAAAAGGTTGATAACATTATTATCTATCTTGTTGTTTATGTGGATGATTTATTGATCACTGGTAGTGATGAGAATTATATTCAAGATGTAAAAGAACAATTGAAGAAGTGATTTGATATGAATGATTTAGGTCATCTTCATTACTATTTAGGCATTGAGATGATTCAAAAACCTCATTCTATTTTTATTACCCAGCAAAAATATATTGTGATCTTTTGCATAAGTTTGGCATGGCTGATTGTAAGCCTCTTAGTACTCCTTGGAGCAAAATATCAAACTCATATTTGATGATGCCACAACATTGGTTGATGCAACTATGGATAGGAAATTTTTTGGCTATTTGATCTATGTGACAACTACTCCTCCAGATATTTCTTTTTTTGTTGGAGTTCTCTCAAGATTTATGCAACAACCTAGACAAACTCATTGGTTGGCTACTAAAAGAATTCTTCAATATCTATAGGGTACTCAACACTATGGGCTAAAATACTCCAAGACAAAAGAGTTTTCTTTGTTTGGCTATTCTAATTTAGATTATGTAGGTGACTCAATAGATGGAAAATCTACAATTGGATATTTAATGCATCTTGGGTCTATAGTAATTTCTTGGGAATCTAAAAAGAAATCAGTTCCAGTTGTCTCTTCTTTTGAAGCTAAATAAATGGCAACCTCTGAAGAAACTCAAGAAATCTTATGGCTTTGAAGGATTCTAGAAAACTTGCAAATACCATAGGTTTCATCAACACCACTCTTGATTGATAATCAATCTACTATCAAAATGGCTAAAAAAATAGTATTTCATGATTGCACAAAACACATCAACACAAATTTTCATTTGATTTGACACCATAATAAAGGTGGAAACATACACCTCCAATATTGTCCCACAGTAGATCGACTAGCATATATTTTTACCAAGACATTGGGCAAAGAAAAGTTTGAAAAGTTTAGAGCAATGCTTGGTTTAACCCCTTAAGATTAAAGGGAGGATGTTAATTAGTAATCTTTATAGTTTCTAAGTTCTAAGTATTAGATTAGGATTTTTTTATTTTAGTTTTAGTTTTCTATTCTAGGAGTTTTCTATAACAGTTCATAATTGTTATTGTTGTCTACTTTATAAATTTGATTTCCGGTTCAATAATGGTATTCAATTTTCAAGGCAAATAATAAATACATTCTAGATTCTAATTATTTCTATATTTTCAAATATTGGGCCAATAGATGTTTAACTAATGAGGTACCAAAACATTGAAGATGAGATGGTTCAATTGCTACAAATTGCAATAGCCTATTGCTATAGTCCTTGATGGGAGACCTAGAATGCATGATATTGTTATGTTGATAGAGGATATGAGGTAATTTGAAATAGATGATGGGAACAAGAAATTCTCTGATGAAAATCAAAATACTCCAATGGAAAAAATCCTCCAAAAAAAAAAGTATCATCAGAAGTCCCTATCCCATCAACAATTATACCTTAGACACTCATTGTTTTGTGTATGCAACATTTTTGCTCGATAGTGGTAATTTATTTGTTCAATATTTTAAACTGGCACCCTGTATTGTGACCTTCACTATTGGGGGGCTCTCTTATATCAAATCTATTGTAGGGATTTATAGTGAGAATCTATAAATTATATGCATTCTTTGTGGAGTGAACTCCAATGACTATGGCACCAACTAGGTTCTTCACCATCTGATTGGGATTCCTAACTTTAGCCTAGAGTATCAATGCTTTTAGAATATAACTTGCACTTAGGTGACTATGAATAATGTGGATGATTCCAATAAGCACATTGACCATGCCATTTCTATAATTCTTATGGATACTAAGCCAGTTTATATTAGTATCAACTATCATCTCCCTGGAATAAGAGTATGTATGCTTGGAATAAGAGTATGTAACTCTTATTCTTATAGATATTAAGCTAGTTTATATTAGTATTGGCTACTATCTCCCTAGAATAAGAGTATGTATGAATATTAATTCCATTTTATATTAGTATGTTTGGAGTAAGAGAATTTTTGCATATAGAAGAGAAGTCTAGCATAACTGGATTTGTGATGGATGGGTGGCATGAAAAATAATAAAAACACAAAACAACACAATGTGTTGCCGCACAATAAAATATATTATATTTCTTTCGCCGTGATCCCAAATGAGTACATAGTACCTTTTTATAGGCAAGCATACAATATTCTAGAGAAATCTAGTATTAGCTCAGAAGACAAAATATCTACAAACTTCTAGAAAATATTATAGCCAACTCAAACTTCTAGAAAATACTTTAACCAACACACCCTAAACCTAAACCTAATAATCTAGAAGCATCAAACAATTAGTAAAAATTAATATTTCTAACACTCCCCCCTAATTTCTACTATCAAAATTTGTAGCATACAAATTCCAATGTGCCATGTAATCTTCATATCTGTTACTACATGAGTAGTGTCTTCCAAGGTTGTGGCCTTTAATTTCTACAAATATTTTATCAACAATTGGCTACCAACGACTTCCTCCTTTCATAAGATCCATTGATAATCTTGATAATCTTGCCTCATCTATCACAAATGTTGGTGAAAAGATTTACTAATAACCTTTTGCCTCTTTGATGCCTTGCTTTAATCTATTTCCCAATGCTGTTGTATTCATTCTTACACTTGAAAATTTACCTAAATAAACCTTTGATCATTCCTAAAATTCTATGCCAATTTGATCCATAGCTCCATCCACAATCCATTTTGATGCATCCTTCCATAAAATCTTTATTGCACTCTCTATTCCAACATGTCTTATCACAATGATTTTTCAAGCCACAAATATTACAAGGATGTATATCCCAACATCTATCCTTTGTATGCCCTTCCCTATTACAATGTGAACATTGAAAAATCTTTATGCTTTCAATTAATTCTCTTGAACCTTTATTCATCTTTCCACTTCCTACATCATATCCAAGATTTTGATATTTTGGCTTGATTGTAGTCTTAATCAGATTCCTTAATCCCTATTCATCCTTTCCTAAGCCTTTACTTTTGAAACCCATTCTTTCCATAATCTTCAAGCCAATATTATTATTGTAACAAACAAAATCTGCAAACTTCTTGTCATTTACTTTCTTACACTTTTCATCACAAATACTTTTAGCTTCAGCAAAATCACATTTCTCAATCCCATAATCACTTAAATCATTTGTGTCACAAGATACATTACATACAACTAGTTTCACATTCAAAATTTTTTTCTCTTGTTTCAAAGTAGACAATTCCTTCTTTAACATATTATTTTTCTCTTCTAATTTCTTCACATTTTCTTCTAAAACTTTGTTCTTTTTCTCAACATCATCAAACAAATTTAACTTTTCTTCTAATTCTTTATTTTTCTCTCTAAGCTTACATGTTTCCTTCACCTGCCAATTATGTATTTCTTCCACAAATTTTAGCCTACCCTCTAGTTCTTCAATTGCCTCTATATGGACACTAATTTCATTTAACAATTTAGACTTTTCTTCTTCCATTTCATTTCTTACTTTTTCCAATTCCTTTTGTAAAATATATTTTTCACACAATAATCTTGCATTTCTTTCCTCACCATCACTAATTCTTCTTCTAATTTATTTGATTTCTCTTTTTGAACTCTATCAACTTTTTCCATTGAAACAAAAGAGATTAAACACACTTTATCCATTTTTAACAACTCACTATTGTATCCTTTCAAGATTTCTTTATGAACTTCTTCAAAGCTTTTGTCACAAATATATATTTACTCCTTTTAACAATTAACACATGAAACTTCATTCATTCATTTTCTACAAACTAGTATAATAACACATCTGAAACAAATCAAGTCACACATTTTCCTCTTCATAGAATTATAACTCTAAAAAACCATTCATTTTTAGCCATATCTAGATTTCCATTTGCTATCTTAACTTCTCAACACAAAATATTAACAAAGCTTCACACAAGCTCAAATCTTCCCAACATTTTTCAGCCATTAACTTTGTACTCTTGAACTCTCTAGGATTTTGATCATTGTGCTTTAAAATCTTTATCTTTCCATGATCTTTAACCTTAGGCTCTTATACCAATCTGATGGATGGGCAGCACGAAAAATAACAAAAACATAAAACAACACAATGTGCTGCCACACAATAAAATATATTATATTTCATTCATTGTGATCTCAAATGAGTACATAGTGCCTTTTTATAGGCAAGCATAAAATATTGTAAAGAAATATAGTATTAGCTGAAAAGACAAAATATCTACAAACTTCTAGAAAATACTTTGACTGACACACCCTAAACCTAAACCTAAGAATCTAGAAGCATCAGATGATTAGTAGAAATTAATATTTCTAACAATTTGATCTTACATTCAATATTTATTTGGGGGGAGATATAATAAGTAGCAAGGGGCTTTGATGGACCTTTGTCTGCAATAGTCTTTAGAGAGAGGGGTTTGAAAAGTTGCTTTATATTTAATGAGAAGTGTTGATAAAAAGTAAATTGTCTCGAAAAACTTGCTTGGCTTTGTTGATATAATTTCAAACTATCGCTCCATAAGTTGCAGTGAGGTTCAACTAAAGGGAGAATATGAGGGTCTCTATAAACTTGATTTTTGTTCTCATGTGCATTGTAGAGTATCATGCACACTACACATATTGCTCCACACTCCTTCTGTTCAAACTACAAACCCTTTGCCAACTATGGTACTATTAAAATGAAATCAAGAAATAATCATTCTTGTGACCTTGTTGAGATCTAGAGCTCCCAAGTAATAAAGTTTCTTTAGTGCTCCATTATTATATTTGAGAAATAAGATCTTATCCAAGTACAGTTCAAAGAAGATTTACTAGTGTATGAAGGGTAGAAAGGAAGAGCAATTGAAAGTATTTATGAAGTAATTGAGCAGATTTATGAGACACATTTAATCTCATTTGGTGAGGTAATATTGAAGAAAACTCATGCTATTCATTAAAGATTATAGTATAGATTCATGTAAAGACATTGTAGATGTATGAGCATATTTTGAAAATCACATTGCATATCTCAGTGAAGTTTTGATAGCAAATGTTCAAGCCAAATTTATGTGAAGAAGTTTAGGTAGAGTTTGTTGAAGTCCAAGGGATCTAGGGATATCTAATGGAATTATAAAAAATTTTGTAATTCAGAGGATGATGCCTTCTACTTTACAAGAGCAAGAGGCTAGAGCCTCTCATTCAAAGAGATTGGTGTTTCCTGTAGAGTTGGTGCTTAGTGGAGGGGATTGATGTCTTCTATGGATTGATTCCTATAAAGTTGTAAGAAATTCCCTATAAAAGCAATATTATACCACAGTTTTCTTGCACAAGGGTTTCCATGTAAAATTGTGTATGCATCATGTTCTTTATTATTAGATCTTACATGTGAGGATGCTTTCAGTTATTGCTCCATGATTGCTAATGTTTAAGAAAGTGGAAATTATCATATATTGATTATCCCCTCAGCCTTATCCCTTAATATAAGTGTTTTTTTTCTTCAAATTGTATAAAGGATGAGGAATATTTTAGAACTGCCTTTTATGTCCTTGAGTTTTTTCTCAATACCTTAGGTTAGTCTTCTCAGATCATCAAGGTTTGTGATAGTAAAAAAAAATTAAAACTTGATCGTGATACATGTAATATCCCCATTTTTTAGGTTCTCCAAGTGCAGTTCTCACTCACTTTTTGGATTTTTTGTAAGTTGTTTTAGAGGGGTAATCTAATGTTACCAATGAGCTCAATATTTTAGTAGAATTGTATGACTTTTTCAAATATTATTTTTGGCATCCGATTTGTTCTCCAAGTTTCTTGAATGAAGTGTCCACTTTTTTAGTAATTCACCCAATCGAGTGTTTCCTATAAAGCTTATTAAAGGTGGGGATTGATACCATATTTAGTATGTTGACTATTTTGTTTGTTTGAAAAAAAAAAAGACTAGTTTGGTGCTAAAAAAACTATCCTAGCTAATACTCAGTGGAGCCACCCAAATTTCGTAGTGTGATTCAATGATAAAAGTTTTCAAAAATTTGTGAGATCTTCCTTGAAGATAAATTTCTATTTTTTTGGATTTGCAGTTGTGGTTTGTATTTGGATACCATGTTCTTTTGTATGAGTAGTTCATTATGTGTTTTATCTTGGGTGTGGGGTTTTGATGATTTTTTAATGTGTTTTTTGAGGGAATCTATTGGTGATAAATACTGAATCAAATATTTCTAATATTTTGGCATGGTTTTGAGTAGAAGTTTGGATGTATTGAATACTCAAGATGTGAGGAGTATACATTTTTTCTTGGCCATATGTGTGGACCTTTCTAGTTGTAAGCATTCAAGTGGATTTTGAACACCATATTCTCATGCTAGCAATTTATCCTAAGTTGTGTGCTTTCAAGAATTTAATTTTTTGAATCTTCCTTGCTAGGTGTAAGGATTTGGTAACTGCTACTTAGTTTTTGGTTGCTCTTAGTAATTTCATTTCTATTGTTTGTGAATTTTTTGATCTATATATAAGATTTTGGAACTCATAATTGTGAGAAAACTGTGGATTCCTATTGAAGGAGATTGCTGGAACCTTCTGTGATATTATAATAATTCCCTTGCCACTAAAGGATGAACATATCTAAAGAAAGAAGACATAGTTTTGACTACTGCTGGATCTATTTTACATTGACATAAGTGGATCTATTTCAGATTGACATAAGTTTGGTAAGAGTGCTATGATTTTCTAATGTTGTGATTTAAAGACAAATAGATTTTTAACTTTTCCTTGTTATCCTTATTCAACTAATGCTTAACAAGGACCATTATCTATTCTAGTTCTCTACAAATATTTATTGCTATTATTTAGTCAATCACTGATCATTTTCATTTATGAGAAAAGAAACTCTTTAAACACTTAATCTTCCAATTGGAAAGAATACAAGCCAACTATTTGACAAATAACTAAGAGTAAAAATTTGAACAAGAATCCATAGATCAACCTTTTTTCTTCAAGGATAGAGGTATTCCAAGTGCACAAGAGCCTTTTGAATTCATCCATTTGTAGAGGTAGATTCCCATTACAAAATGAACTTCCTTAAATCCTCAAATCATTTGCTAGCTATGAGATCAAAACTAAGGAAAAAAGTCTACTCGTCTCCTTATTGCACTGATGGAAATTTTACATGATTTGATGGTTCCATCTCTCCTCTGAAGCAAAATATAGTCAAGAAGAAATAGAGCAAGCTATTGTATCTAAAGCCATGAAAGACAACATTCATAAAATCTAAGAGAACATGGAACAATTTACTAAACGAGTTACTTAAGTCCCTCATAACTCAAATTTTGGCTTCACAATGAAGAAAGTCCCTAAAATTATTGAATTACTCATGAAAATACTTTGGTTTCTAGTAGGATGCATTAAGTAGGTCATCAGTAGAGAGTATTGACATTCACATGATGCTTTGCAAGTGTTTCGGATTTTGGAGACTGGGAAGAATTTCTTTTTGGAAATGTCAACTAAATTTGAGGAGCATGTTATATGTCATATCCTTTAACTATCAAACATTTTTATCAATGTACACAATAATAAAAAAACATTAGAACAATGTCTAAGCCAAATGCTTCATACTATAATTGATATACATGCATTCAACTCATTGCTTTCTTGCCTCAAAATCATTTACTAGCTAAGAGTGGGAAGGGTCGATAGAATGGTTTCCATCCTAATAATTCTTTCTTGGCCATAAATTCTCCATAAACCTTGAGTGGAAAGAAGAGAAAACAAAGCTGCAGAAAACTGAAAATTTATGGAAAACTATAATATTTTGTTTTGTTTAGATTCATCACATTCATAGAATTAATCTTAATCCTTGACTTTCTACAGTGGAGAACAATAGCATTACTTTGACTATCCCTTGTTTGTGGAGGTTCAATATCCAGGCCTCTTAAAATGCTCCAAGTTCAGTGGAAGAGTGCCCATGGGTTTTATATTTTAGACCATCCTTGTAACATACATTTTTATTATTATTAGAATGTTGTTCTTGGCATAGATAATGGAGGACACATTAAGAACAAATTGATAAATGGCAAGTGGAGATACAACTACTTCGTACAATTGATTCCATTAATGAAGACATGAGTGCCTGCCTTAATGATGCTCAGTATCTTCTTCACACTACACATATGGACTGATCACTCCTTCCATTATTAAATTGGCAGTCAATAATGATGTCTTACAATTAATAGAGTTTCTGAATTCATGGTGGATGTATGATGTTGGATGTAATGATACCATCAAGAAAACACACAAGATATCTAGCAAAGGCTTTCACATCTCCATTTTTCCATGTTGCACACCTTAAATTCTTGTAATTGTGTTTATACCAAGATGCACCGAAACTAAAACTAATTAATTTTATGGTAGCAAGACATGGGATATTCAAAATTCTAGAAGGTATTTTTTCTGTTTCATTTGCTTATTAAAAGAACTTTATATCTCACACATGTTTACTATATTATTAGTATTGAACTATCATATGATTGATGGATTCCTTTGAATCACTATTCATGAAATAGAGATCAATGAATTTGATTCAAAAACCACACAATTAAATTCTAAGCAATATCACTATCATATAATTGTTTTCCAACAAATAATTTATTAAGATTTTTAAAAAAATCATAACAATAATTAAACCTATAGACTTTCCCTTTCTAGCCATTAGGCATTGACACCTTTTTATTATCCTAAAATATCATTCATTTGTGACTCTCCTAACAGATCTCACCTTTCATTGATTATTATCCTAAAATATCATTCATTTGTGACTCTCCTAACAGATGTCACCTTTCATTGATTATTTTTCAAACAAATCTGTCAATTCCCCCATTCTCCAAGCATGATCTATTGGTCTTCTTACCTAATATTTATTCCATATTACTGGACATGTTATCTTTGACTCAAACCTTAAGTCATCTACCCTCAATTTGTGACAGTTTTTTTCTACTGCAAACATGGTGTACACTGTAAAATGATTATTTCTCATTTTAAACTAATTTTTAATAGTTCTATACTCTTAGTTTGACTAGATTATGTCTCCTTATTCTCTGCCTATGATTTTGCCCATTTCTGTAAATTCATTTTTTCCTTTCGTGTTCTCTCTATTTCTGGGAAATACATATTGTTTGAATTGGTAACTCTTCAATTTTTGCGTAGACAAAAGGAGGTTAAAACGTTTTAAATTGGTTGAGAATATAAAAAACCTCCAAACATGCTTATAATGCTGGGAAATAATAGAATCCAATCAGTTTTGGAAGTTTTTACCATTCTTGCATGTTTTGTGAAAGTTAAAAAAGGCTAAAAACTATGTTTCATTTTCAGCAAAATTTACTGTTTTTATGAATGGTATGAGAATTTATAGAAGTATCACATGCTGAAACCAATATGGATGTTTATAACTTGATCTTAGCTTTCATTTGCAGCAAATCTTCAGTTCTGAAACGTTTTCATAAGGGAGGGATTTTAACATACCCGTGATTATCTTCCTATTCCTCCAGCCATAAGCAACAACCATTGGATTTTAGAGAGGTCTAAGGATCTACTTTAATATTTTGATGGGCTCATTCACATTGAAGAAGATTCTGAATTTTTAAAATCATGCCTTAGCACGTTGGAGATACCCATTTTTTCAGAAAAACAAGACAAAGAAAATTGTATAGCTTGTGTGCATGTTTGAATTCAGAGCTGAAACTTGGGACTTAGTATTTTTTTATGATGATTTAGATCTTAAAATGGTTATTAGTGAGAAATTAGTTAATCTTTTTTAGTTTTTAAAGAAATCTAATGTAAATAAGCATAGTAGCTTACTGAATGGTAGCAATTTTATAAGTCATATTGATAGAGTCAGAGTTTGAGTTTTTGGAGATTTCTCTAACTGTGGAAAGGATATCTAGAATTCTATTTTTTTTATGAACCAGAAATAAGTTCAAGAATAAGTTTTTGTTATGATTTGCATTACATGATGTGCAAGAGCCCATTGAGCAATCCTTTGAGTGCTTGATTCCACAAAGGATTTTTCAAAGATGTAGCTCTACATCACCAGTTCAAAGCTATGGATAGAGTTCATGTTTACTAATGAAGATGAACACAACCCAAACCTTGTTATTAATAATTACAAGTCCTACTCTTCTCATGGAGGCCAATTTGTTGCAAATATGAAAACTTGTCTCTACTCTTCTCCTACTCCAAAACACAACTCTATGCTCCACATAGAATCTAATCATATCATCTTCTGCAATTAGATGCACCTCTTAAATCATAGTCCTGGCCCATTAATTAAACATGGAAATTCCAAATGCACCTTGAAAGGGTCACAACAATTCTATCCTTTGATAGGTAGACATCCTTTCTACAGCTAGATGAGCTAAACATACTGAATCGAGTACTTCCATCTCACTTTTTCTTATAACTAGTGTAATATAGATGATTATAATCCTTTATGTTTTCTTTGATTTGATTTGGTGGGTACATAATTTCCTTTCTATTTTAATATTTCCCATTTGAATGAAAAAAAACTATTATCAGATTCTAGCATGAAACATTCTAGATTTCCTTAATAAGTTAAGGTTATTCCTTAAGAGGATTACACCTATTAGACTACCAAGATTACTCATGTTGAATAAGTGGAATTTACATGATGAGATGTGTCAATAGTTTCAATAAATTTGTTAATGAGATTGTAGATGTGTCATCAAGAGTTAATTTGTCATTAAAGAAATTCCAATTAATAGGTTAAGAAGTAGTTGAGCTTAATTAACAAAATTTTAACATGCTAAGATTGTCAAACTATGAAATGTAATCCATTTAATTTGTTGAATGTTTCAACCTATGGTAAGTGTTGTTTTTTCCAAAAGTAGAGATCTTAACCTATGTCTTCACATCTAGAAATTTATAAATTTATATTTCAAATTTCTCACTTTTGAATAGCATTGGTGATCTTACTATTAATTGTTTGGGGGATTTCAGTTAAGTAAAATTGTGAGTTTGGGGGATTTTAGTTAAGTAAAATTTCTCCCTCTCTGTTTAGACTTGTATGATTGAATACTAGATACTTTTGTTGAGGTCTTGTTATTTAATATATCATCTAATTATTTATAATTGAGCTTTTCTAGTTTCATATATTTAGGTGGACAAGAAGCAACTGGACATTTTTGAATGAGCATTGACTACTAGAAATGGAAGGAGCTACATAGAAATATATTGCTCAACATCATGTTTCTATGATTTGGGGCCAAAAGAAAGGCTTAACACCCATAGATGTAATAGCAGTCACATAGACAAGAAGAGAACATTGTATTACAAACTACATAAAGGATGTATAAATGTAAGTAGTAGATTGGTTTCTACATGGCAGTCAATGATAGATATTGTGAAGTAGGGAGAGCATTGTAAGAGTATTAGTGTTTGAACTATATTAGGCTACAATTTTATGTGCTTGCATGGATAAAGATGAAGAAAATGGTATTTGAGGTGACAACATGGATACAGATGATGAAAAGGAATTTTATGGGTGTTGGTGGGAAGGGCTTTAACTTCAACTTTATTTAGAATGAAAAGAATTGTAGATAATAGAATAGAATAATAGAATTAGGCTCACCAAAGGTTCAGTTTGACCCTGCGAACAATATGCTCATCCTCTTTTCTATTGTAATAACCTTGATAATTCTATTTTGTGACTTGAATATTTGAATTAGTACTAACCAACATATTATTTTCAAGTTCACACCCATCCACAAAACTATTATGTAAATCAAGCATTGACTCACCTTTTGAAAGTTCAGAAGATAGTGTATGTATTGTTGCATCTCCTTTGACTTTTGTTCTTCAAATCTAACAAGTGTTTCCTTTTCCTATTTGACTTTATTATTAATATCTAATTTGTAAATATGATCAAATCTATGGAAAAGCCACCTATAGCAGTGAAAAAGTGGATGAGGGAAAAACTTTACAAATGTTGATGACATTACTATTTATCATGACAGTGATATGTGCTATTAAAAGAGAGTGATATATGTCAAAGTTGAAAACAAATGTTCAAGGCATATATGGAAGGCACTATCATTAGGTGTCAATAGCTAGACAACATAAGGTATTCTTCAATACAAAATTATATAGATAATGAATATAATTTTTAAGTGCCTTGGGGTATCCTCCCTAGAAATAATGAGTCTCAATTATCAAATGCAACAAGCTAGCCTTACTTTTCACAAAGTTCAACAATAGTTGGTAATGTCTCAAATGGCTTCTATTATAATAGTTCATTTCTAGAAATTTTTGAATCCAATCAAAGTTATGCATTTTTGTGGAATATGTGCACATGAATGTTTTGCATAATTATTTACTATGTTATTATACACATGAGTGGCATGATGGTATGATGGAAAAGTTCCTTGATATTGAGATATGGATTTTGATTTTAAACCTAAAGATGATATATTTTTAGTACAAACATTTATAGATGGACTCATGGGGTTTGGTTCAAAGATGACATCAGTCAAAGGGTCAAAACTAGATAGAAATCTCATCTTGAGCTTCCATTAATCAGACATTAAATTAGAACTACTGTTTGTAGCAAAATATGCAATAGTCACCATCTTTGCCTTTGTGTCATCACCAAAGACAAGAACATCCTCATCAATAGAAGTACATGATTTTTTTATTTAGAATTAGTTATGTGGTTAATATAGATATGTGGGCACTATAGATAGCATGGGTGACTTAGATCCTATTCACTGACCATGTAAAGTGGCATTTTGTAAGGGAGGATAACTAGTGGAGTGCAATAAGAAATATATATTAATTATTACCTTATTTAATTAAATATTTTATCAATTTAATTGTAGACAAATAATTTTAAAAATAATAAATTCAAATTATGTTATTATTTTTTTAGGTGAATTGTCTAAAATCACATTAAATTCTTCAATAAAATAGTGCAAGAGTGTTCTTTCAAATGAACAACCTAAAATCACCAGAACTAGAAGTATACAATTTTCATGAAATCACATTACCTTCATCAAACAATAATTTATTAGTATGATTTCATGTGTACCACCTAAACAAATCAAAACTTAAAACCTACTCTTTTCAAATAAAAATTTATGAGAGAAATTCATAGTTTCTAAAGGATTGAATGGAGATGGACTTCATGATAAAACCCATCATTTTCACATGATCACCATCATGATAGATGAAATAAGTATACCCATGCATTGACAGATCCATTCTAGACACTTCATTCATGGGTTGCACTTATTGCAGAATTTACACAATGTATTTGATGAAAAAGCTTTAAAATCATTCAAGAAAATGTAATTGATAGATGTAAAATCATCCTCCTGCCTATGCTAATAGGGAACATAATTTAGAATAGGGTATTGGCATTAATCAAAGCATACTAGATAAAGTAAATTTTTCATATCTTAGTTATAACTTCCATTCTTGACATGAATGCAAAAAGTGGAAACATACGCAACACACGTAAATTGCTTTAAAAAATGTCTCAAATAAATATGGTCTCATGGACAACAATGAAAAAAGGGAATTGTTAAAAAAGCTTTATAATTGGAAGGTTTAAAACCAAACTACTCTAACATATTCTAGCATTATCCTTATTAGTACAAAATTGGGAGCTTCAAAAAATGGTATGGACATCCTTTGAAGCATAAAAGATCTATGAATTTTGTTGGATGTTGTAGATGCAATGACCTTGGTAAACATGTAATATAAATCTATAAGATCTAAGATAAAAAAAGAACAAACCTACAACTAAATATCACCTTAACCAGTGCATTAACTAGTGGAGGCTCACAGATAATCAATTGACAGGTCGAGGTAGGGCTCCTTGTATTCTCTGTCAATCTATCTCCCAGGTAGGGATCCCTGCATTCTCCCTTAATCTATCTCCTAACATTCTTCATAAACTAAATAAATAATCAATGCCCATGTAGTGCCTGCCCCTGGTTTGCATTTTGTTATTGTTGTTGAACTCTTATAGAGCTAGTTTTATGTTGATGGTTAGTGGTATTGTTTTGAGACTTTCAGATATTATGTTATGGATTCAGTTTATTATGTGATGAGATTACTTAGATTTTGCATTTCATGTATGCATGATGATTATTTTCAATGTTTGCAGTTATTAATGATGATTAGTAAGATGATTTAATTATCATATGTGTTTTCTTATGGATACTTACCCCATAGTTGGATGTGTATGGTGTGTGTGTTTTCTTTTGTATGGCATGTCTGATGTGGTTAAGGAAGGGAGTCATAGTCACCTGCTAGTTGGGATCTACACGATGCACCACTTCCTGCCATTACCTATTTAGTTTAGTATATATTGTGCTTGTACATGCATGGTTTTTATGCAGGTTGCAGGTATCGGGTATCAACTTCCCTGAATTGCCAGGATGAGCGTACCCTATCACATTATCTCAATGATAAGAGAGGGGAGATAAATTCTCAAGTCCAAATCCCAACCCTTTAAGCCATTTGTCCTAATTGAAAATTAGGACAAGTATCTGAGTTGAGTACCCTTCGAATGCGTCTGATGACGTAATTCGTGATTTAAACCCTTGGTTTGATTTTGTATGTATTTTATCTATGATGGGTTTTCATATTTTTACCTTATGAGTCTTTCATGTATTTTCTATTAATTAAGCCTAATTAAAAGATTTAATTAATGGTTTAATTTAATAGAAAATTAATATGATATTTTAATATTTATTTTATTTAATTAATTGAAAAATTAATTAAATAAAATAATTAAATTTGAAGATAAAAGTTAAAAGTTTAAATTTGGAATGTGACAATACTTATTTTAATAATAATATATTTGGAGTTCATTTTTAAATAAATGACTAAATAATATTATTATTAAAGCTAATAAATATTTTAGCAATTAAGTTTTGGAAAATGAAATTTAAAAGTGGAAAATATATTTTAAATTATTAAAAGATTCTAGATTTCATGTGACTAAAATATAAATATATTAAGATTGAAAAGTGAAATTATTAAAGTTAGTGCATGAGATTTAATAAATAAATTAATTAAATTGGAAAGAGTAAATTAAATATTATTTTAATATTTTCTCACATAGGAGTTGGCAAATTCTCGAGAGTTGTCATGTAGACAACACAAGGGTTTGTACTCTAAGAATGCACTAGTTGTCTACACTTAGAAGTTAGCATTTTATTTGAGCACATGGTGTCTACAACCTTAAGACTTATCTAGAAGGTTGGAGAAGACCCATGCTTGGTTGTCATGCTTATCTTCTAGTTGTTTCTAGAGACACTCTAGATGCATCTTAGAAGCCTTCAAATAGAAGCTCTCCTAGTGTGTTTGGGCGAGCTTAAATGGAAGCTACAAGCTACAAGCTGAATGGAAGCTACAAGCTACAAGCTTAATGGAAACTACAAGCTTCAAGCTAAAATGGAAGCCTCAAGCTTCAAGCTTACATGCAATTGAGAAGCTCATATGCTTCTACATGCTCATATGTTTCTCCATGCTCGTATGTTTCTACATGCTTCTATGCTTCTTCAAGCACTTCTAGTTACATGGGAATTTCGGTTGGCTTGGATCTTGGAGGAATTGCGTATCAGAAGAAGGAAGGGACTTTCTATGGACTTTTGAGGCTTGGCGGATTAGCATCAGTGTCCAGGTGCACTTGTGATATTCACATATTCTCTTTGCACTATTTCTCTTCTTGTCTTCATCGTGTTTGTTATATGTGTCTAAATACTCTTTGCAATTGAATCTACAATTTAAATTAGAATCTAGATATGTTATTGGTTGAGAAGAAAACATTAGAAAAATCCTAGACCCAATTAAGGAAGAAATTAGATCTAAATGGGTTTGGGTTCGAATTAGAATCAATTGAGAAAGATAATTTCAAATTAATAGTTAAACCTATTGGATGGATTAATGGATATGTTTAGAAAACAATTATTTAAAAGGAAAATATATATATATATATATATACATATATGTATATATTTGTGTAAATTGAAGTAAGAAACTTTACTTATTATATCTGAATTTGCATATGGTAAAACGTTTATTGAAAATGATATTTGAACCATTTTAAATATATATATATATATATTGGGGAGGGCAGACTACCCCACCCATACTCGATACTTGTTATAGTTATGTCGCAGCTCCAGCCGTCGCAGGCCCTGCGACGGTAGGTAGGTGCACGGCCTCCACCATAAAGGTGGTGGCCTCTAAAAAAAAACACTTTATAATGCCTTTTCAATTTTCATTTTTATGTATCATTTTTAAATGAATTTCGATTAATGATTATTATGAATATTGTTAAGTATTAATCATTATATAATATTAAATGTTATATAATACTAATTAACATATATTCATAAATAAATTTGATTGATGGAACATTTCTTTAATTAATTAATTATTATTTTAATAATATAAATCACATTTGGTTTTGAAGTTAACGTTAGTAAAGTTTTATTAGTATGGTTAAAGTTTTAATAATAATAGGTTGTAATTCATTAACATTAATATATGATGATATTTAATATCTATATTAATACTATTGTTGTATTGTAAATCGATTCTATTTATAAATCGATATTCATGAATATTGTTACTCAACACTAATAGTATTAAGTATCAATTAATGTAAATTGTCATTGGACTATCAGTATGAGTATTAGTGATATAGTTAGATTGAACTTTAATATTTTAAGTTATTCGTTATGTTGGGGTTCTCAATCGACCTATTGAAAATGAAAAAAAGATAAATGATAAATGATTAATAATAATTTGTCAATTATTATTAATAGAGGAAAGATATTAATATAGTTTATGTAGTAAACTTTTAATATTAATTATTTAAAGTATAGTAAATAGTTAAGAGATGGAAATTTATAAAGATGTTTAATGGTAATTTTAAATGAAGAGACTGTAATGATAATGGATTAATTGACATGGAGTCATTGTTATAACATTACTATAAGTAGAATTATTGGTGATTAGAGTTAGCCAATGAACTTCTATGTTAAGGTTCTTTAGATCGATTATTTATAGTTGTGATAAGTTTATTATTTATTAATGTTTGTTGGGCCTAGCAAATTATTAATAAATAATAGAGTAATGATCTAAATGATTATGGATAATATGAATTAATTAGTTATCATATAAGTATGACAAATGTGGATATTACAAGATTATTATTAAGATTTTCAATATAGCTTGTTATTTATTAACAAGTTATTATTATTGAATTAGTAATATGATCATTTGAGTATTGAATTATAGTTGACTTTTACAGAATTCTAGTTAGTTATTAGTCAACTGATATTAATTGAAACGTTGCTATGGTTATGTAATTATTAATGAAATCAATTAATGAGAGTTAATTAGATTTAATTAATAATTAAGTTATGTAATGGAGATTTAATTGATATAATTATTTTAATGAGATTGTAGATTATCTATATCAAAGTTGATAAGTCTTATTCTAATAACTTGAATAATGACTTAGATATTTTAATAGTTATTAGTGACAATTTAATAATGATTATAATTAAGAGGCTTAAGTGTTACATTGAACCATTAAAATGTTAATGGATCATGGAATTGTGCACCTATGTTAATTGGTAGATTAAATTGATCATTTTAATTAAGTTATAATCTTCTTAATCGAAGATTGATAATTGGTTCTTTTATAAATGAATAATGACCCTTTGATTATGTTGAAATGTAGAAGTAACATTAAGGAAGAGTTATTCATTAGTAATATGAATCTTAGCAAATAAAGCAAATGATTTAATGAGTAAATAATTATCCTTAAGTTATTCTTAGGATAATGCTATCGGGGAAACAAATGGGTTGACTCGTAGGTCAAATGATGAAACTTAAGACACTTGAAAATATACTTGCAAACAGAAAACTGGAAACCCCTACACATTATTCAACTATGTGAATTTAGTAAACCAAAACATGTGTTTGCATCGTGTATTCTATATGCTTCTTGTTTTGGGTTTTGGGTTGACTAGTGTTGACCAGTCCTAGGTTGTTACCAGAGGCTCGAGGGTTACGAGATGTGTTGGCATGTTGATCTTATTTGGTCTCGATCTTTATAAGCCCAACCATGGTTATGTGATCGTATGCTCTATGAGATGTTTGTAATTACTGATTGTTATAGATGAGATTCTTATGAATGAGACACTTGAGCTAATCATTTTTGAGTCATCGATCAGTTATCCTTGGATTATTTTCTAGTCACCATGATGGGATTGAAATGTTGATTTATTTCTTGATGATGTCATGTTGTGACATGTTTTGACTCAACCATTTTTGGAGTCTTCGATCAGTATGATTTTGAGGTATTCTTGGTTTCTTGTTGAGAACCAATGGGAATGGTGATTTATTTTGAGATATATTAGTTATTGAGAACCAATGGATACATATGATTATCAGTGATGCCTTTAGTTGCCAATAGAGAACTGTCGTGATCATAATTTTCTATGGATGCTTTTTCAGATGCTCATGGAAATTTGATGATTCTTATCTTGGAGATTTGATGATTCTTATTATGGATATTTGATGCTTATATTGTGGATATTTGATGATTCTTTTTATGGATTGTCTTTTGGATTTTCTTTACAGTCGCTTTTACAGGACTGTGATGATTTTATGATTCCATGAGCTTAGGGTAGGTAATCTACTTGTAGTGTCAGGAAGTGGCTTGCAATGGGGGCCGAGGCCCTAAGTGGCTGCCAGGGTAACTCATTGTAAGTTTGGTTAATAAGTGATAACATTTACACACTAAATGGGGATTAAATGAACCTAAATAGATAATTGTTATGGTTCTCGCCCATGCCTTGAGTGCTTGTACAGGCTAGGATGGGAGTAGTGAAAATGCATTGTTACGACCTTGCATTCCGTAGTATGCCTCGTCAGTATGAGAGGATACTAGTGGCCGCATGAGATCAGTATGGACCCGTGGAGTTTAGCTAACTGCTAGGGTAACTTGTACGTGATAAATGCGATGAAAATTTCTCGCTTGCAGAGTAGGTTTCCTACATGTCATTGTGTGCCTTTGGGAATTAGATGTCAATTTTGTGTGATGGAACCTTTGAGTTAGTATACTTTTAGGATTCCTAGACTATAGAGATTTATGCTATGTGGTTTTGATAGCCTGTTGGGACTTGAGATTATCTCCTCAGCACGGTGGGAGTGGACCACTTAGGTTCCACGTGGTCGGGTGGTAGTGTTTTATCACTCTTATCATTTGAGATCCATTGAGACACTATGGCTGATGCTTTCTTGGTTGGTATTTATCTTCATTATGTTCTTGGATCATTATGATAGATGATATACCTTATGATGGATGTATTTATTGGTATGTTTCTTATATTGATGATTTGCATATGTTAGATGATGGTATCCTATGCTTTACTTTGCATGTTAGTAGGATGTTTTAGGAGTGACATTCCTACTATATTAATACCGATGATCTCTTTGGTGTTTTGGAATGTTACGCACAGAGGGATGGCTAGGATTTATGATGGTCTAATGATGCTATTAATGGTTGGGAGGAACTGTGCACTCAGTTATTTATGTTTGTGATATATGGTTATCTTTTATGATGGATGTTTATATCTTTTGTGATGATGTATCATGTATGCTTTATGATTTCATTATGTTATTGCATCATGGATTAGTAATGGATGATGATGTTCTTTATTTACACAGATGTATGTTCTTTTAAGCTTTCCATACCTTGTAACATGTACAGTGGATGATTGAGCTAAACTAAAATGTAATTACAAAAAAAAAAGACACTTGTATATGGTTTAAGAATGTTGGATGTATCATTGTTATTTCATAAGGATGGGATGTTAGATGAATAGTTAATCTAGATGTGATACAATGTTAAGGGATCTTTAAAGAATGTAACTTGTTATGTATTGTATTTTTATTGCTTTTGTTATCGTGTGAATGATGTAGATGGTTTTACTTTCATGTTTTAAAAAAAAAAATTATTTGGTAAACTTAGTGAAATTCTTTGGATCCCTTGGCAGGGCATTACAACCCAACAAAAATGATTGAAATAAGGTAATAAAAAACTAGTGAAATAGTGAGAGAAATGTAATGGATTTTCACATGATGTGGCGAGGGTTTTTGGGTTTGGGTTTTCACATGATGTAGCGGGGATTTTTGGTTTTTTTTAATCTAATTTGTATATGAATTTTGTATACATTTGTCCATTTTGAATTACAATGTTAGTAAAAAATTATTATGTTTAGAGTTTTTACTAAAACTATTTGCATATGAATTATATATATATAAACTTTTAAACAATCATCCATTTTGAATTATATTTAGAAAGCTGAAAATTACATCCTAGATCTTGCAATATCATGTAGTTTCTTCAATGTGAAAACATTTTCATATCAACATCAAATTTATGAGTAAATAATCAAGTACAACATAAATGAACAAAATAAAATAAAAATTATTGTAAATTTATATAGTCAATGTTTTTTTTTTTTCAATTTGCTTGTTTTAATTTATAAAGTACTCTAAGTACAAAAACCATAGATGTATTTTTCTTACATAAAATATCATATAATTAATGTATTCATGAGAGAGAGACTATAAAGTTGAATTTACATCACCTTATTGTCTTATAAAAAAATCAAAGAAGTATTTCTTCATCATAGTATAAGAAATTTATAAAAGCAACCAATGATGTAAATATTTTGAAAGCTCTCTCATATTCTAGTACAATAAGAGTTTCTTATATCAAGTTCCAACCATAAATTAACAAGTTCTTAAAAGATTTTGACACTTTTTTTGAAACCAAATATACTATAACTTACTGAAAATTTATTGGTGGTAGAATATGGTCAACATATCATGTTGCAATTTTTCATAGACTACAGATTTAGATATGGCTTTTAGTGTTGTCTCATTCTCATAATGAAGATATTAATGAAGAAAAACCCATCATTTCTTATGTTTTTTGATAATATTGAACAAATGAATTAAATGTAAAATACAACCATGGAAAACTCACTATTTGCAATCAAATTCTTTCACCTCAAATCAATACTTCTAGGTATAGGTTGACATGGGGTGACCTATACTAGTTATATATAGGTCACATAGGGTTGATCTATATAGGGGATGGTTAAGCAACAACATGGCAAACAAGGAAAGAAGAAAAAAAAATGGATACATGGGTTGATATGTTTATCTCTGATTGATTGTTGAAAGAGGAAATAAAGGGATGACTCGTGTAATCAATGTGGTATTCATTTAATTTGTGTGATGGTTTTATTCTCTTCAAGTTTAGTCTAATTTAGCCCAATACTGTCTTTTTGGCTAGTATCTTGTGTAGTTGGATGGTATAAGTGCAAGGAGAGGAATTAAGGGTGGTGATTATTTGTGTTTTCTTTCAACTTTCTTTTAAAATTCAATAGGTTGCAAGTCAGTATGGGTTACTTGTAATTTTATTGATGGTGAAACTATTGTATGATAAAACACATATATTAAGGATTAAAAAATAAATTTCATTTTCATTTTTTTGTTTGTATTAACTAATTATTATTATTATTATTATTATCACAAACACACACACACACACACACACACATATACATTCATATATCCATACATACATACATACATACATATGATGTTTGTTGATATTTGATTTTAAAATCACTTGAAATCTAGATTTCTGGTATGAGTCAGGTGTGGATGAATTTCTCATGCAATAATCATATTAGCAAACAAGAATTTCTAGTGAAATGGAACTTCTAATTTATATATTAGGCTATGATTATTTTATCAAATGTAAATATAAATGAGAAATAATATTTAATTCATTCATTTTCCCTTGAGGGACTCATTTTTAGTGACTAACTATTTAGTACTTTATTTAGTAGTTTATTCAGTAGTTTATTTAATCATTCTTGTTTTAGTAACTAATTATTAGTGACTAATTTTTTAGTCATCTATTTAGTCATTTTTCTAGTAGCTTGTTTAGTCACTTTTATTTGGTTGATCTTGCGATTTTACCTAATGACTAAATTGGTCACTTATTTAGTCACCTATAGTTGTAGATTATTAAAAAAAATAAAATGTGATCAATTTTAGTCACATGACTAACATTTTTAGTGGTGTGACTAAAAGTTTTAGTCATGTAGTCACATATTTTGCAAATTGTACTAGTGTTTAGATCTTTCCATTAGAATGTCACCTAGTTAAAGGACTTACAAATGACTATTATGTCAACCTTAATCCAAAGGATTTTATCCACACTAGTATAGTTATTAGAAAGTAACAGCAAGACTTGATCTGATAAACATTTACAACTCAATTACAAATTACAGATCTTTATTTTTGTCCTCCATTCTACTTTTCCCTCATACTCTTTAGCTCTAATAGCTTGTTCACCCTCCAAGCATTCATCTCCTTAAGCTTTCATTCTTTTCATGCCAACTGTATTCATCTTTACTTGGCCACTAAATGAAGCAATACCCTAGACTCCTTGTCTTCCTTAGGTTCTTGCACATGAAAACCTTTTCCTCTCACTAGCTATCTCTATAAATAAATAATTTAGATCTTTTTGGGCTTAACCACAATCATAAATTTTAGGGTTAGGTAGGATTAGGTAGAATTCAATGAATTTACCCACTTTTCCATTTGGTTCCTCTAGAAACTTCCTCTACAATCTTCCTTGTATTTGACTCAAAATGATTTACCTTGAATTATGTACCACTGGCTCATCATAATTATCTTCCACACACTTCACATAATTCAAGAAAATAAAATAGTCAGCTTAAATTTGTCAAATATTTGATTTAACATTGTTTGTTGTCACTCGACATCTATACACTCGGCCAACAATAGCTCACTCAACAAACACTAAAGTTTACTGATGCTCAACACCAACTAAAATTTACTCGATATATACTAACTTTCACCTGACTTGCACTATTTTTCATATTTTCTTGGCACCTCTTGTTTTTTAGTCGGCTTCAACTAATTTATGCTCATCTTGCACTAACTTATCGATAGGGCTTGGAAAACACTTTTTGTACTTGATCTTCTTCTAGGCTTAACTTGAGTAATCTTTTATTTCAAGCTTTAAGTAGATAAAGAATACGCTATAGTATCAATATCTTATGTGGTCTTAGTTTTTCTCTTACACAACAAATAACTCAACCTTTCTCTAGGTTCTATTGTTATCTCCTCTTTTCAAATCCTCTTCATCAATCGACTAAGTGATAGCTTTTAGACCAAAAACAAATTCTCACCTACAAGCAAGCAGATTTGACATCATTAACAAGATAATTATTGTTCCATTATAGGTTCTTCACTTCAAAATAATCTCATATCAACAATCCCCCTCTTTGGCATTGATGGCAAACCAATACCAACAACAATATCAAAAATAAAATAATATCTTTGAAATTTATCCCTCTATCAATATATGTCCTTCCTCTGTATAGGGTAATGTGAGTTTTTTTAATCTCCTTCAATATATCTATCTTATATCTCCCTTATCATATTATTATTCTCTTTCTCTATCTCCCTCTTTTTAATATTCAGGAACTTATTTCCCTATCTAATATCTCTCTCTTTGACAACAATGTCAAAGACTTGTCATCTTTGTATGTAGATATAATCAATTTAGGTTCTCCCTTTGTTACCTTGCATGTGACTATAAGTCTTCTAATTCAACTCCTTCATTACTCTAGGAAGCACCTAAACTAAGATCCATTACATTAAGTTGTAAGATACAACATTAAGATTAGTTGATATAGGACACTAATCATGATTCTTAAGTAGCTTTGGATAGGGGTATCACCCCTAGTTTACCTCTGAGATATTCATGTGCATCCTTAGGCAAAGCTTTTGTGAATATATCAGCTATTTGTTCTTTTGTATTCACATATCCATCCTCACTTCTTTGTCTTCAACCAACTCTCTCAAGCAAAGATACTTGATTTCAATGTGCTTAGTCTTTGTGTGCATCACATGGTTCCTTGATATGTTGATAGCACATTTATTATCATAAAAAAGTACCACAAGTTTAGTGATTTCCTCCTTCATACCAAATTTGTACAATTTACTATAATAGACACATATTCAGCTTCAGCAGTAGATTGAGATATACAATTTTGTTCTTGCTGGTCTAGATGACCAATCTCTTTCCTAAGAAAAATGATCCACCTCTTGTGCTCTTTCTGTCATCAATGTTTCTAGCCTAATTAGCATTTCTATAGGATCTTAACTCAAATTTTTTATTTTTCTTTTAGTATAGACCATAGTTTTACGTTCCTTTCAAATATCTCATAATCCTCTTAACAACCATCAAATGATTCTCTTTAGGATTTGCAGTTCAAATCTTGCAACAATCCCAATAGCTAATGTAATGTCAGGTCTACTATGTACCAAGGTAAGTCCAAGAAATTGGTCTCACTTTTGGGCAAACAGTGGAAGTGTTTTTCCTATTTTTGAATTTTTTTGTCAATTGATGTCAAAATTCGAGGCATTTAGATATTGAATATATAAAAAAATTAGAAATAATTTTTTTTAGTGTTTAGAATCTAGTTTTTAAATATATGTAATTTATTTTTGTACCCATATGATAGATTTTATTTTTGGTATAGATCTTTAAAAACCACTTTTTCAAAATGCATGTTTCAGGACCATATCACACTCATGTATGGACACCATAATTTGAAACAAATAAATGAATCTTCATAAATTCTTTTAAAGGGAGTTACCTAATACACCTAAGATTGATGACAATATTTTTTATTAATTTTTTTAATTAATTATTAATTGGCTATAAAGGTAAATTTTAAAACCTCTTATATAAAGACACCATAATTTGATCAAACTTTCACATTTTTCAAAAATTATTTTTTTAACCTCAAAAGAATTGTATGTAGATTGATGACATAAATTAATTTAAGAGAAATTATAAAATAAAAAAGTTATTAAAGTTCTAGTGAACTTCACTATTTTACATTTAGGTACCACCTTTCATTAAAAAATAATGCAAAAATAGTAAATAAAATCATAGCACTATAAAATTTATATTTCTGAAATCAGGACAGTGAGAGCTCTAATGGGTATTTATTTCATAAAAAAACTTGATCATGAAGACCCTCTAAAAATTATGGCAAGGCGTGAATTTGTCAATTCAATGCCTTAGCCAAATCTTGAGAGGTCAAGGCATAGGCTTGGTCTCACCAAGCCTATCCCAAACCAAAATCCAAGGTGGGAGAAAAAAATCCCACCCAATGTTGTAAGAAATGGGTACCCATTATTTGAAATTCAAAAAATGGGTGTCTATTTTGAAAATGTCAAATTAGCATACAAAATCTCCACAAAAACAAAAGTTTAAATTTTTAGAAATGGGTACCCATTTTTTTAACGTAAAAAATGAGTACTCGTTTCTAAAAAATACAATTTTTTTAATGTTTTGAAAAACGAGTGCCCAAGCCTTAAAAATGGGTACCCATTTCTAAAGGAGTACGATCTCAATCCATGGACTTCTGCGAAATTCAAACCCAACTCCTTGCTTCTACCCACTACATATTGCAACTTCCCAATGATAGACCTATACAATGTTTGATTCACATTAGAAAAATCATCATTCATTTACAATTTATGTCCTATAACCATAGATATGCTAACTGGTTTTGAATCCTCCAATACAAAAGTTTTCAATATTTCTTGCACATACTTAGAGTAAGTGATGTATATGTATGCACCCTAAAATGGTCACCTAGATATGGGCTCCTATTATTCAATTTATCATATTTCCTAAATCAATGGTCTGCAATATTTTATTAAATTAATTCAAATCAATTTCTTTGATCAAATTGTAATTAATTCAATTATTTCAATATTTCTTAAAGTTTTATCATTTTATCCTAAGTTTTATTTAACTAAAAGAAAACCTCTCTTTTAATTAAATAATTAATTCACATTTAATTAATTAAGAGAAAAACCCCTCTTTTGATTTAATTAAATATTTCCTATTCAATTAAAAGAACTTACTCCCTTTTAATTAAATAAAATCTCACTTGAAAAAAGAAATTAAATAAATTATTTTTCCTCTATAGTTAAATGCACATATTTCTAAGTGGATTCTATTTAATTTTCCTCCTTTTTTCTCATTGGTAGAATTTTGTCTCACACAAATCATTCTTTCTCCATCCTTAATTAAATCATATTGCCTCTTAATCTTAATCATCCATTTTTCTTTATAAGTGAGATCCCTCTTCCCATTTTTGACATCCATGATTATGCTATTATTTTGTTGTAGGTTTGGAGAGCAATTTTTGGAGGAGTTTGAGCATTAAAGATTTTTGTAGAGAACTTTTATCTTCTTGTCTTCTTCTCTCATGCATCCATGGCTTCCATCATCATGATCCATCCTTGCATTTTCATATTAGCTTAGATCCATATTTGCTTTCATAAATTAATATTGTGTTATTATTTCCTTTCATAGATTAGATTTCCTTTCTTGCATTGCTTTACATTTTTATCATTTCAATTAGCTTGTATCTTCATTTGCATGCTTATTTTGGTCTTTGAATCTCTCATTTATGGTGCACATGCATGGGCACATACTAGGTCAAACTTGTGGCCTCCATTACAAAATCTTCCACTCCATGAATAGAGAACTATGAGCTGTCATTCAAGACCTCATTCTTGAGAAATTTTGGAAGTAATGACTCATAGAAGTGTGTCAACATTTTAGCACACATTCTTTGGCACCCACCATGGGGCAACCCACCTTTACTTTCTAGTTTTAGATATTTTTGGAGCTAACCCCCTTATGCAGATTTTTTTGGAGACAAAACCCCTAGATTTTAAAGATTTGATCATATCTCCCAAATAGCTTGATGTTTTGGTCTGAATTTTTTTTTCTAGGTTGGCAACATATCAAAGAAGTTTTAGTGAAATTTTAAAAAAATTCTAAGGTTTTTTAATTTTTATAATTTTTTCTTAATTTTTAATGAAAAATCATTTTTGGATTCAAATTAGCAATTATTTTGGAAAATTCTACATTTTTGGTAAGTTCTCTAAATTCTAAATAGGGTTGGTTCTTTGTTTTTTTATTTTAGAGATCATATTAAGGCTCGATAATTTGATTTGCAAAAGCTGGTCTATTTTGACAAAATGGCTCCCTAGGTCACAAATGAAAAGATCTTTTCAAAATTTTGACATTTTTGGAAAGCTTTCCAATTTTTGATAGGGGTCCCTTTTCTGCATTTAGGGTTTTGGGTCTAAATTCATATCATATAGGTCCAATTTTGTTGACTAAGTCAAAAATCAATATTAAAAAAAAGGCATTTAATGAATAACTTGCATATAATTTTCACATGGATGAATGCATGATGTGAGCTTTAATTTGGGTTATATTCTAATTATTATCACTCTTAAAAATTAGATTTTTTAGATCTATCCCTATTTTTACATAAGTTGGATATATACTTGTTATGCTTGTTGCTTTGTTCATTGTGAGTGAGCATTCAAGCATAAATGAAAGGTACAATAGAGAAAAGACGCATTGCAAAGATTACCAAGTATTTTGTTGGATCTCTATGACATTTTTATTTGGAAATAAAATGAACCCTCTCATGTTTGGCTTGAGTGCTTTTACATTCTTTCATAGATTCACACTTCATTTGGTGCTCTAAAATTGGATATAGATTCACATAGTAATTAGGCCCTATGAACACTATTTGTTGAGATCTTGAGGGAATGTGCTTCATTTGCTTGCCTTACATGTGAAGCTCTTCTCAATGATAGATCACCTTGCAGGTAGGGAAGGATTTTTTTTTTTTTTTATCTCATTATTTTACTTGGGTTTGTTCTCAACATCCATTAGCACTTCCTCTTTTGATATTGGTGGTCTTTGTTGTTGGCTTTTCCAAAAATTTGATGATGTGATTTCGAATTAGCATGTCAAAGAATCTTGTTTTCTATGTTTGGGTAAGGTAAAGAGGCTAGAGGAGTATGCTTTGTTCCCTTTTGGGCACATAGAAACTTGAAACCCTTGAATCCAAACCAATTCCCCATGTGGTACAACTTGGTGACTATTCCTTGATTAGAGAGAGTTAACCATATTGGAAATTTCCTTTATTAGGTCTACCACGTGGATGGAACCTCAAGCAATAATAACTATTTTTTACATGGTAGTAATAATAGCTATATAAATGTCCTCATGGGAGAAATCTTCAGAGGTGTAGTCTTTTATTGGGTTGTTAGATCTCCTTAGTATCTTTGATTGATCAAATTCTTGGAATATGTCAAGACCCTAGTGCATTAGGATTGGATTTTTCTCACTCTAGATTGCAAAAGTTGTAGAGTTGAACATTACTAAGAACCATAGTGGTGCCAAATTTTCTTTTCTAGGACAATGTGCATGATTGAAAAATATTTTGAAAACATACACAATGGTGGTTCTAGAGATTAGATTGATACTATGATACTATTCTTGCTCATGTGCAAGGTTGCTTTGTCCCTTGCTCATTGTTTGAAGATATTTTTTTGAAATTCCTAATTTTTGTCTTACATGCCTAGTTCATGATTCAAAATTTATCACACCTAGTTGGATATTTAAAATAAATAAAATATGAGTTCCTGAGTCAAGACTTTATGATCAAACTACTTTGCTATCCTATTATTTCCAATCTCCCTAGGTTGATCCAATTCAAATTAGGCTACTTACCCTATTGTTAGAAGCTTGTTTGCACCTTGGATTATTGTGATTTGACCTCTTGAATTAGTGATCTTTGATTTCACAAGTGACCTTATTTGGAATCACTGAGTTAGAGACCACCATTGTTGAGAAAGATATACCTTTGGATTCTTTGATATTATTCTTGGAGAGTTTTCATAATCTCTTGTCCATCCACTTTCATAAAAATTCAATTTTAATTATTTATAATTTGGGTAAATCATCCTCCTCTTCCATATGTGCTAGGGTATTTACCCAAAGTTGTGGGCACCTATGTGGTAGTGTTGGTTTATGCCTACTACAAAATTCTATCTTATCACATCTCTTTTGGATAAGTGAGTACTCTTACTATCCTAGTTTGGTACCAATATTTTTAGGGTTATCCTATCACATAGTACCTTTTTTTTCATGCTAGTTATAACAAGATATCAAGTAGATCAAGAAAAGAAACCTCAAGTTGTCTTTAAACAATTACCTTTAGTCCAAACTCATTAAAGAGATAAGGGAAAAGAACTTGTAATTGTTAAATCACCTAAGAATATTTCAAAATCTTTGTTTGACCCTAGTAGTGACCCCATTGAGTTGAGTACACCCTTAGAATCACCTCACTCATATATGGATATGAATTTTACAATGGATCCAAAAAAGAAGAATTGAAGTGGTTAATGCTATGTTGACCTTTTGAGTAGTGGTCCCACTCATGAAAATAGACCAACCTCACCCTATATTGATGATAGATATTTGGATTCACACCAAAGGGCTGAGAAAGGTAAGCATTATACCTATGAAGAAGATAAATCCCAATATGATGATCAAATTAGTGAGCCTTCTAGTGCTTGTGTGAATGCAACATTTACTAGTAACTATTTTACATAGTCAAGATTGTGTACACCAATCATGACACCTTTAGGTTATGTGAATGATAGACTCAAAGTACTTCAGCATGAGAGAAAAGCCCTTCTAGAGGAATAAGCTAAGAAGGAAGAACAATTTAGATGCCTAGAGGAAGAGATGCAAGGTATGATTGAGATAGAAAGGGAATCTTGTCAAGAAGCACAAGACATTCTTGTGGCTCTAAAACTTGAAAATAAATTCAACAATGTGCACATTGGTGGTGGAAACAAATATCCTCCATTCATTCCTCCTAAGACTCCATAGAATGGAAAACATTAGAGAACACCTTCACCATCTTCTAGTCTTAGAGGAAGGAGAGCTTCAAGACATGATGATTATAGGAGACCAACACCTTCTAGAGTTTCAAGAAAACCTTCACAACATGCTCATCATGGCTCACAATATGGAGGTGGTAGCTCAAACTTTGACCATAATTCTTATGATTTCATGGCTACGCAACAAGACCCACATTTTCAGCAACATATCGAAGCATATATGGAAAAAAATTGAGATGAATACTTTCAATATTTAATCAACAAGGGTGCTAAGGTCCCTTACAACTTTGATGTAGAAAAAAAGATTCAAAAGCATGATCCCTCTATGAAAGAAGAAACTAACTAATTGAAGAAATAGCTAAAGAAAATATTGGCACCCAAGAGTTATATTCCACTCGATTCACTTTGTCCTAATCATAAGCGTGTTGACATGAAAGATTTTCCTAGAAAAATTGAGAGCCCCCAATGTGACAAATATGATGGAAATGAGGATCTGAGTGATCATGTGCATCAATTCTATACTATGAGTTTTGAGATTCATCATAAGGACTCATACCTTATGAGATTATTTCAAAGGAATCTTAAGGGTCAAGCAATGGAATGGTTTACCAATATAACTCCTATTAAGACATTCCCTAAGTTAATTCAGAGATTTTTTCAACATTTTTCATACAATATTTCACGATCTATCTCGCTATTGGACTTATGTCACATAAAACAAAATTAAGGAGAATCCCTTATTACTTTCTTGTAAAGATGGAGACGACAATTCTCTTGCTATTCTAGGACTATTCTTGAGAAAGAAAAGATTGAAATCCTCATTAGTAACATGGTTCCTAAGATGAAGTACAAAGTTAAGAAGATTATTTTTGAGTCCTTTGATACCATAGTTGAAGGCACATTTATAATTGAGGACATTTTGGGAGAGCAAGGTATTTGGACAAAAAATGGAAACAACAACAACAATGGTCATAATAACAACAACAATAACAAGGATAAAGGAAAGAACACATATTGGAATAAGAAAAAACAAGTGATTAATGATGGAGTCGTGGATTCTTCTAAGCCTAAAGAGAAATATTTTCTTCACTTCGCTAGTGCCAATAAACAAAGTAACAAGCCAAGATATCAAGAAATGCCTAAAGGAGAGAAATGTAACTTTACACAATTGGGTGAGTAATATAGAGAGATATTCATGAAGCTCCTTTCTCATAATCTTGTGCATCCTTATGATACCACAAAGTTATGCACACCTAAAGTTAAGCCATGGTGGTGTGATGAGAAGGCCTATTAAAAACTTCCCAATTGCATTGGACACGATATTGAAAACTTTGGAGATTTAAGAATATTGTTCAAGATCTTATTGAGAATGGAAAACTTGAAATAGATGGATTAAATACCAATGTTGATTACACATTTTTCAAAGAGCCTCTGTCCAAGTATGAGAAAGTCATAGCTTCCTAGCCTAAGAATGGTAACACTACAATCAATTACACTTATGAAAATGCAAAAAATGTTGTCACTATGCTTGAGGTTGTAGAAGAAAGTATTAACATGATGGAAGATAAAGATCCCAGTGGTTATGATTTAAATTTGAGCTCTCCTATCCTTGGTGAAAAACATGTTTTGGTGCTAAGGGTTGCTCACTCTAAAGAGTCATCTCAAGGTCCCCTTGTCACTAGAGAACCCAATCCAAACTAGTCAAGTAAACCTAAGAAAGTGTCTTCCCAAAGTCTCAATGTTGTTATGTGAAGTCAAAATCCCCTTTTCATTAAATGACCTAGTTCAAACCAACCAAGTAAGCCAAAACAAGTGCAAACCAAGTATGTTCCTTCAAAACCATTGGTTAATACTAGTTCAAATTATAATCTTGTTGATCAATTGCAAAGAAGCCCCACTCAAATTTCAATCTTTGAGCTTTTAGAGTTGTCTTTGAGACACAAACAAGTCCATGAGGATGCTTTGAAAATGGAAAATGTCCCCACCAATTTAGATGTTGATCAATTCCAAAACATGGTTAATAATATTGCTAGCCCTCATTACCTTTCCTTTTTAGAGGAAGATGATAAATCTTTGAGCCATCTACACAATCTTTCCCTTCATATATTGAGGTCATGATCAATAGGACCCATGTTAGGCACATGTTGTCAGATGGGGATGTTGGCATTAATATTTGTTCTTTGAGTCTTTTAAAGAAATTCGGTTATTTTGAACAAGTTATTGATACCAAAAGGAAGATTACTATCAAAGCCTATTATGAGGTAGAGAGAATTTCAAAGGGGTTGGTTGTCCTTCCCATTAGGATTGGTCTTGTTGAAAAAGATATTTTATTCCAAATAGTTGATGTTGGACCCCTTGCATACAATATTTTACTTGGTAGACCATGGATTCATGATATGCAAGTGGTTTCATCTACTTATCATTAGTGTGTTAAGTTCCTCTACAATGGAACATACATTTGTATAGATGGGATAATACTTGTCTATTAACTTGATTTCAGCAAGTACTCATGTTCCCCTCAATAGAGAAGCATATGAATTTGATGCAATTTTAGCTAAATGTACAGACAAGTTCAAATCCATAGACTTTGGCATGGGGGGATATCAACTCAACTCCCTCGCAGAATTACCAGTTTCACCTAGGTCTTGTGGTAAATCTCCATAAGAGATGAAACCTTCCTCTTCTGCTATGACATTATTTGAAACATTTGTATAGTCATTAGTGCCTATTCAAGATGAGAAAGAATATGTGGTTGCTAGAGATTTGATTTATAGAGAAGTATATGCATAGTGAGAACTTCACTCCCTCTCCTAATGCTTATGGAAGAGGGTATACTTTTTTCAAGAACATGGGTTGTCCTTGACATGGCCATCTTATTAATAGATTAGATGCTAGAGCCAAACCTCTTGATCATGGTCTTTTTGGATGCAAGTCTAAGAAGTTGGTTGGCCTGGGATATGTGAATCACAATAAGCATGTTGCTCCTATCCTTGATAAGTTAGATAGTGAAGAAGAACAAGAGTACATACCTAATTTGGAAAATTAGCAAGATATGTGTAAAGATTGGGTCCCTTTTACTAATCTCCTTTGGGGAGATTCAGATATTCTTGTATCTCATGAGATAGATACAAATTTAGAACAAGAGAGTCTGACACTTAATGATATTAAGTCTTCCATGTCTAGGTGTATCAAGCCTTCATTGTGTAAGCATCCTAGTCAAGATTCAGAAACAAATTCTAATGAGTATGAATGGGACTTCCTCTCAGAGCCTTCTATAGTTGATATGGATATTGATGTTGTTCATACATATAGTTCTCAACCTGAGTTATTCAAAGATTCACATGTATGATTAGATGATATGAATGCACATATTACCTTAATGGATGATTCTTCACTTGTTAGGATGAATGCTGATTTGGGTAGTTTAGGAAGTTACTTGATGGAATCTAACTTTTTGGTCACTAGAGATATCATTCATATTCATAACCGTGAACCAGTCATTGATTTACCCCTTGTTTATCCTGACTTGATTGATTGGTCCCAATGCAATCATGAACCTAAGCTTTTAATGTTTCAAAGTGATTATGAGATAGCTTGCTCTTTGAATGCCATTGAACCTATAGTCTCTTCCACTAGTGAACTAGCTATCAACATGATGGAGCCAAACATCAAGTACCTTGGTCGCAAAATAAAAATAAAATAAAATAAAAAGAATAGGAGGTATGATAGTGAAAACCACTATGTAGCAGTGTTAGAATAGAAAAAAGTGAAAAGAAAGGACATATCTAAGGGTGAAAACTTCTTAGAGCTTCCTGAGGATGAGGTACTTGATTGTTTCCCTAGTTATTTCAAGATAGATCTTTAATACTTATTGAACCAACACAAGTAGTCAATTTGGGTACGGATGAAATTTTGCAAATGATACATTTGGCTTAGTTTTTGTCATCACAAGAAAAAGAAGCCTATAATAAGTTCTTATGAGAAAATAAGATCAATTTTACATGGACTTATTCAGATATGCTAGGGACACTAATCTTATTATGCATCACTTATCCATAACTCTATGTGTTAAACCAATTAAGTAAAAATTGAGAAAGATGCATCCTCACATAACTCTCCTAGTCAAGGTAGAATTAGAGAAATTTGTTGGTGTAAAATTCATAAGAGCTATTGACTATGCTGAATGGATATCAAACATTATACCAATTTCAAAATGTGACAAAATTATTTGAGTTTACACAGTTTTTAGAGATGTTAATAGAGCATGCCCAAAGGATGATTTTCCACTTCCTAATATATGCACAATAGTGGATATGACTATGGGTTATGAGATTTATTCTTTAATGGATGGTTTTCTTAGATATAATTAGATTAAGATAGCTCTTGAAGATCAAGAAAAGACTACATGCACTTGTGCATGGGGTACCTATTGTTGGAATGTTACACCTTTTGGATTAAAAAATGTAGGAGCCACCTATTAACGAGCTATGCCAACTATTTTTCATGATATGGTGCATAAAAAAATGGAAGATTATGTGGATGACACCTTGGCTAAGTCTAAGAAAAGAGATACACACTTAGATGATTTAGAAGTCATTCTAGATCACATGGAACAATTTCAACTAAGGAAAAATCCTATAAAGTGTGCATTTGGAGTCACCTCTCAAAAAATACTAGGTGTAGTGCCTGCCCCTAGTTTACATTTTTTCGTGCTACATTTATGATATGATTGCCAAACTCTTTTAGGCCAATTTATGTTTGTTGAGTAGTATTATTATTTTAGAGATTATCAGAGGATGTTTACACTCAGTTTATTATATGATGAGATTACTTGGTACTCTATATTTCGTACATGTATGATGATTATTCAATGGTTTTAGTTATCGATGATGATTAATTAGATGGCTTATTATTTCATGTGCCTCTTATGGATACTTACCCCATACTGCATGTGTATGGTGTGCGTGTTGTTTTAATTATGTATGGTGTTTCTGATATGGTTAAGGAAGGGAGTCGTAGTCACCTGCTAGTCGGGATCTACACGATGCACCACTTCCTGCCATTGCCTATTTAGCTTAGAATATTGTGTTTGTACATGCGTGGATTTTATGCAGGTTGCAGGTACCGGGTATCGACTCCCATGAATTGTCAGGATGAGCGTACCCTATCGCACTGTCTCAATGGTAAGAGAGGGGAGATAAACTCTTAAGTCCAAATCCTAAACCCTTTAGCCAATTGTCCTAATTGATAATTAGGACAAGTATCTGAGTTAAGTACTCTCCGAATGCATCAAATGATGTAATTTGGTGATTATAACCCTTCTGTTTGATTTGGTATGTATTTTTCTATGATGGGTTTCGTATGTTGCTTTATGAGTCCTTGGTGTATTTTTCTATTAATTAAGTCTAATTTAAAAGACTAATTAATGATTTAATTTAATAAGGAATTATTATGATATCTTTATATTTAATTAATTAATTAATTAATTAAATAAAAGAATTAAAATTGGAAATTAAAGTTTAAGATATATTTAGAACAGGATAATATTTATTTAATTTAATAATAATATATTTGAAGTTCATTTTTAAATAAATGCTAAATATTATTGTTATTTAACTTAATTAAATATGTTATCAATTAAGTTCTAAAATAAATTAAAAAGTTGAAAGATATAAATTTATTAAAAAATTCTAGATCGCATGATCTAATCATGAGTTAAATATAAGAATTAAATTAAAAGATTAAATTATAAAAATTAATAATGTTATTTTATTTCTTAAAAGTGCACATAAGATTTAAAGTAATAAATTAATTAAGAATTGAAGTCAAGTGAAAATTTTAAATAAAGTTATTTAATAATTCAACTTAATGTGCATGAAAGTTGAATGCAAAAGAATTAGAAAAGATAATAAAAAGTTAATTTGAGTTAACTGAGTTGGTAAAAAGAGTCTTCTCGGGTAAACACACAATTAGTGCCCCAAATTGAGGAGAATTTGCTTATCACAACTTTGGGGGTTCATTTTTGAATAATAGGAATTTGGACGGGAATTTTTAGGAAGACAACTTTTGGAAGAAAATTTCAGAAGGCGAATTCTAAAGAAAATTTTCAGAAGAAGGTTATTGAAGAGGAGCGAATTCTCGTACAGCTTTCGGAGATTGCATAATAGCATCAGATTGAGGTAGGGCCTTGTGTTTGATCACGGGTTGAATTATGCAATTTGATAATCTTGTCTTCTTCGTGCTTGTGGATTATCAATCCGAATTGTCTGGATTTCACTGTTTGATTCTTTCGCTCTCTTATGAACCTTATGATACTATATTGTATTTCACCTATATATAATAGAATTGGTAAAATAAATCAATTTGAAACCCTCGTTTCTAGATTAAGGAATTATTGTATTTATTTTGGGTGGGATCTGTTTTTTTTTTAAATAATAAAAATGATAATAATAAATAAAATAGAGTGAATGGTTTAATAAAATTTGTTTGATTGTAATATTTTGTTACTTAAATAAATAGAATTCTTTAAAAAAAAAAAAATTGTTTATATTATAAAAAAAAAATAATAATAATTAAAATATATATATATATATTAATTGGTGGGGGAATTACCCCCACCCGTGCCCTTTTTTTTTTATGGCAGGCCGACTGCTGTGCAGTCATACCTGCTGACGCAGGCCGACTGCAGCAGCAGTCGTGCACTGCAGCAGTGGAAGGCAGGCCGACTGCTGTGCAGTCGTACCTGCTTACGCAGGCCGACTGCGGCAGCAGTCGTGCTCTGCGACCCTGCACGGAGCTAACGAACGGCCTAATTAATTTGGGCGTACTTTAAAGTTTGTAAAGTTTTTAATTTATTAAAATTTGTTAATAATTATTATTTTTAAAAATAGATTACTTTTTTAATTATTATTTTAATTAATAATAATTATGAAAAGTTTTATATTATTGGTAATTTTTATTAATAATATAATTAATGGATTTTAGTATTAAATTCAATATTATTTAATAATAGTTCATTAATATGTTTTATAATGTAAACTTCAACATTATTTAATAATATTGATAAGTTTTATCATTATTTATTAATTTAAATAATAATGCATTTGAAAATAGTTATTAATTAATAGAATTATTTTATTTATGATTGATAATTACTAAGAAATTAATATAGGTATTTATGTAATTATTAATTAATTTAATTTAATTAAGTTAATTGATAATTGAAGTTACTCAAGGAAATTTTAATTTATTTAAATTATCAACAATATTGATCTTAATAAATTGTAAATCATTTTAGTTTAAATCAATATAATTATCCCCCTAATTATTTTTAATTACTTTTAAGTTGCGTTATGATTAATTATGAGAACGGGTTAATTCGTTGGGGTAAGCTGTGAAACTTAGTTGTTGAAATATACGTTAATCTACAAACTGAAACCTTTATGATATACTTTCGAAGTCAAATTCAATTTGTGAGACTGTGACGTTTTCTTTGTGTTCTCTGTATTTTGGGGTTGCTTTAGTATTGACCAGTTTAGGTTGTTACCAGAGGCTCGGGTCTTGAATGTGATGTCATGATGATTTGGTCTCAATCTTTCTTAACCTGACCATGGTAATGTGATGAAGTGCTCTATGACATGATTGTGTTTACTGTTTGTGATTGCTTTCCAGTTCCTTGTGTGAAGCTGAGATGTATGTATTTGAGAATACCTAACTTAACCATTTTTGAGTCTCGATCAGTTATATTTGATAACCATTTCTGAGTCTCGATCAGTTATACTTGTATTACTTTCTGGTTGCTCATTAGAGAACCATTGGATTTTGTGACTTATCATTGATGCCTTCAGTTGCTGATAGAGAACTGTCGTGATTACTTGATTACTATTTGATGTTATCTGTTGCTCATGAAGAATTGATATATTTTGTGGATTATCTTTTTATGATATTTTCAGTTGCTCACATAGGACTGAGATGGTTTTATTATGATTCTTTGATTTATGAGTTCATGAGCTAGGGTAGGTTATCTATGTGTAGAGTCGGGAAGTGGCTTGCAATGGGGGTCGGAGCCCTAAGAGGCTGCCTAGAGAAACCCATTGTAAGTCATTTTTAATAAGTGAAAACATTTACACTAAATGAGAGAAAATGAACCTAACAAGATAATTGTATGTTCTCTCCCATGCCATGAGTGCTAGTACAGACTAGGATGGGGTAGAGAGGACGCTTGGTTACGACCTTGCATACCATAGTATGCCTCGTCAGTACGAGAGGATACTAGTGGCCGCAGGATCAGTAGGGACCCGGGATTCCTAAGGGATTGCTCGGGTAACTTCTACATGACTTTTGCGATGACACTTTCCTGCTTGCATATTAGGTTTCCTACGTGTCTTGTGGTACCTCTGGGATTTAGATGTCGATCTTTTTAGGAACCCTTGAGTTAGCATACTTATAGGATTTCCTGGACTTAGAGAGTATTTATGATTATAGGTTTTGTTATCCTATTTGGGACTTGAGACTATCTCCTTAGCACGGTGGGAGTGGACCATTTAGGTTCCATGCGGTCGGGTGGTAGTGCTTTTACTCTTACCATTGAGATCCGTTCCGTGGTCACCGTGGCTGGAGATTTCGTGATTGGCATTTACCTTCACTATGTTCTTGGATTATTATGATGGATGGTTAGATTTTATGATAGATGTTTTGTCATTATGGATGTATGGATGTATCATGTATGGTGAATAGTTTCATATATTTTTACTGTACTTTGTATCATGGATTTGAGGATGTTGTATCTTGATCTTTACAGATATATATTCTTTTAAGCCTTTCATACCCTGTGACATGTACAGTGGATGAATGAGCATTCCGAATTAATTTGCCAAGGAGCATTCGGAACAAATGTATATTATGGGCATTGGAGTTTCTGATTATTCTTTTATATGTATGTGTTAGTTGTTAGACTTAGAATTAATTAAATTTAAACATGACTCAACGTCTTGGGATCTTTAAGAAATGTAACTTGCAATGTATGTTTGTCGATGATTACATGTTATTGCTTCCGCTACTATTTGTTTGATGTGTATGTCATACTTTCTTACTTTAAAAAAAAAAAAGGTTTAGCAAACTTAGTGAAACTTTAGGTTAATTCTTTTGGATCCCTTGGCGGGGCGTTACATCTGGTATCAGAGCCCAAGTTTCTACATTGGGAGCTCTGGGTATATTGGAACGCCACTAGTGTTAACTAGTTGAATAAAAATGCAAACCTTAAACTAAAACTTGAAGCTAGTTGAACTGAAACAGTATATAAACTATTAGTTACCTATTTTATTCATACTTCAACACTCAAAACTTCAAAACTGAAATTATACTTAAACTGAAATTATAGGTAAACTGAAAATTGAAAATATCTTGTTTGCAAAACATGTGTCTTTTATCTATGTATTTCAGTAGTATGTTTCATGATTATTTTAGCATCTTGTGTCTTGGATATTATTGCAGGATGGTATCTGGGACGAGATCTTCCATTAGGGGTCGTAGCCTTGGCCATGGCAGAGGTTGTGGACAAGGCAGAGATGTTAGTGTTCATGAGTCTATCCATGAGAGCCCCATTCAGGAAGAGAATAGGGAAGAGCATGTCAGTGAGCATCAGGAAGAGAACCACGATGAGGGACATGCCGACTCTGAGGAGGTTGATCTGAGGCAAATGATGCGAACCCTTATTGATCGCTTACCTCCTGTTCTTGAGCAGGATAGAGCACACCAGGTTGGACATGAGCATAGACGCAGATCTAGGAGTCCTCAGAAGGATCGACATAGATTCATAGTATCTTCTCAGATGAAGGATCTTCAGAGGTCCAAGATCAAGCCCTTTAATGGGCAAGGTTCTGGGTATGTAGCTGAGCAGTGGCTTATTGCCCTTGACAGGATTTTTGCTATGCAGGACTTTGACAGTAATGTCAAAGCGAGGTTTTCCATTACCAATCTAGAGTTATTTGGAGCCACCTGGTGGACTATTGAGGAGAAGAAGTTGGGCATTGACATGGGTAGTGTCACTTGGGAGATTTTCTTGGAGAGTTTTCATGAGCGATTCCTACCAGAGGAATGGAAGCAGCATAGAGCAGATGAGTTCCATAACCTGAGACAGTTCACTATGACCGTTGTAGAGTATGAGCGCAAGTTCTATGAGCTCATGCCTTTTTCGGGATTCAGTGACAACCCAGCATAGTTGGCACAACATTTCATTCGAGGCTTGAACAACTGTTTTATTGGGGGTGTTAAGGTATTTGAGCCTAAGACCCTCAAGGATGCGGTACATCGAGCTATCCTGGTAGAGCAGAGTGTCAACTTTGGGCAAGGAGGATTTGTGGGAGTGCCTACTATAGCAGGATCTAAGGGCAACCACAATTCCGATGGAATCAGGAAGCCTCCCTTCCCTAGGAGGAATCAGTATTCTTAGCCACATTCTCAGCAGCAGCCTCAGCAGCATAAGGGATTTTACCCTCAGGCACAGAGTGGTGGCGGTGGATCCAACCCTAGGATCAATCGCAATGCTCAACGTAATAGGCAGAATCAGCAATCTCGGCCTGCACAGAGCAACCAGTCTTTTGCTAGCAGGGGTAGCCAACAGCGGTCGAATGCACCACCTATAGGGAGAGGATCTGGCAGAGGCACGAGATGTTATTCATGTGGACAGATTGGTCATATTGCAGCATACTGCCCACAGCGAGCATCTCAGTATTCAGGACCCAAGCCAGCAGCATCTGAGCCTACAGTCGGAAATACAGGTGGATCTCATAGAGTATTTGCAGCGGTGGATCACCGTCAGGCAGACCATCAGGGGACAGTAGTTGAGACTACAGGAGCTATCCGAGGTACACCTCTCTCTGTATTATTTGATTCAGGTGCTACAGATTCTTTCATTTCTCCATCTCTAGTTGATAAGTGTAAGCTGGAGTCGGTTAAGCAAGACCATGGTTGGCAAGTGGAACTAGCCTCAGGTGCTAAAGTTTCCACAGATTCGGTGGTTCACAAGTGTGGACTTAGCATAGGAGGGTTCGAGACTTCAGTCGATTTTCGAGTTATTCCTCTTGGCTCCTACGATGTGGTCTTAGGTATGGATTGGCTTGGCTCTCATAGGGCTAGTATTGACTGCAGAAAGAAGACCATTTTGTGTCAGGATGACCAAGGGAAGGATGTGGAGATTGTGGGGATACCGAGGCCTATATCCCTATGGATGATCTCTGCTATGCAACTTAAGCGAAGCTTTCGTAAGGGGTGTCAGGTATTTGCCGTTTCGGTAAATGAGCTTGATGAGGAAGAATCTACAAGGAAGACCCTAGATCACCCTATTTTACAGGAGTATGTTGATGTCTTTCCGAGTGAGATTCCAGGCATGCCTCCGAAGAGAGACATTGATTTTAGCATTGAGCTCACTCCAGGAGCGGAACCTATCTCTAGAGCGCCTTACCGTATGACCACTCAGGAGCTAAGTGAGTTGCGTTTGCAGTTAGAGGAACTTTTGGCCAAGGGTAGTATTCGACCTAGTGTATCACCATGGGGAGCTCCAGTGCTCTTTGTGAAGAAGAAGGATGGTTCTTTGCGCCTTTGCATCGATTACAGACAACTGAATAAGGTGACAATAAAGAACAGGTATCCTTTACCAAGGATTGATGATTTATTTGATCAGATCAAGGGAGCTACAGTGTTCTCTAAGATTGATCTTAAGTCAGGATACCATCAACTTCACATCAAGGAGGCTGATATTCATAAGACCGCCTTCCAAACTCGCTACGGGCATTATGAGTTCACAGTGGTACCCTTTGGGCTGAAAAACGCTCCATCAGTTTTCATGTGCTTAATGAATGGGGTGTTCCGTTCCTATCTTGATAGATTTGTCCTTGTGTTCCTCAATGATATTCTGATATATTCTAAGTCCCAAAAGGAACATGAGGAACATTTGAGTTTAGTTTTGCAGTGCTTGAGAGATAATCAACTTTATGCCAATGCGGCAAAGTGTGATTTCTTTCAATCAGAGATACAGTATTTGGGACATGTTATTTCAGGCAAAGGTATCTCTGTAGACCCTGCGAAGATCCAGGCAATAGTAGATTGGCCTGCACCCACTACTGTGTCGGAGATTCGTAGTTTCATGGGTCTAGCTGGGTATTATCGCAGATTTGTTCAAAACTTCTCCAGAACAGCACACCCTATTACCTCCCTTCAGAGGAAAGGAAAGAAGTTTCTTTGGACAGAAAAGTGTGTAGAAGCATTTCAGAAACTCAAAGAGCTTCTGACCAGTGCACCGATCTTAGCTGTACCTGATCCAGAAGGTGAGTTCATGGTGTGTACAGATGCTTCCCTCGAGGGTATTGGAGCAGTTCTAATGCAGAATGGTCGAGTGATTGCATATGAGTCACGCAAACTCAAGGATCATGAGTTGAATTATCCTACACATGACCTTGAGTTAGCAGCAGTAGTTCATGCCTTAGTGAGATGGAGACATTTCTTGTTGGGACACAGATTTGAACTACATAGCGATCATCGTAGTCTTCAGTACATATTCACGCAGCCTAATCTGAATGCTAGGAAAAGGCGTTGGATGGAGTTTTTGTGCGAGTATGACTTTGAGGTAAAGTATATCCAGGGGAAGGAGAATGTCGTAGCTGATGCTTTGAGTCACAGGAAACATGTGATATCATCTATGACTCTTAGTGTCGATTTGAGATGTCAAATACTTCAGGCACTCCCCACTGATTCATGGTATTTGGAGGTGTGCAGTGAGATCAATTCAGGGAGATCCTTGGAGGGTAAGTTTTCAGGCTATGTCCTAGAGTCAGATGGCCTTTTGAGACTTTCAGGAAGGATCTATGTGCCGCTACTGGATGAACTTCGCATATTGATCCTATCAGAGGCCCATCGTGCACCTTACTCGGCACATCCAGGTGTCAAGAAGATGCATGCAGATTTGCGACGTTTATTCTATTGGTCCGGGATGAAGCGCGACATTGCTGATTTTGTGGCTAGATGTCTTGAGTATTAGAGAGTCAAGGCAGAACACCAGCATTCGGCAGGACTCTTGCAACCGAATCTCGTTCCTTCATGGAAGTGGGACATCATCTCTATGGATTTCATAGTAGGATTACCTATGACTCTTCGTCGTCATGATGCTATCATGGTCACCGTTGATGGGTTGACCAAGGTGGCACATTTTGCACCAATCAGGTCTTCCTACACTGCAGCTTCAGTAGCTAATGTCTTCATGCGTGACATAGTGAGACTACATGGTATTCCCCGAAAGATCATTTCTGATAGGGATCATGTTTTCACTTCTGCATTTTGGACATCACTACAGCATGATCTTGGAGCACAGTTGAACTTCAGCTCAGCATATCACCCAGAGACAGATGGGCAGACAGAGAGAGTGAATCAGGTTCTCGAGGATATGTTGAGGATGTACGTGATGGATAGGCAGACCCATTGGGAGGACTATCTCTACCTAGTGGAGTTTTCTTACAACAACGGTTATCACAGTTCTATTGGAATGGCACCTTTCCAAGCCTTATATGGTCGCCCTTGTCGTACACCTTTGAGTTGGGATAGCCTTGAGGATCGCATCCTGTTGGGCCCAGAGATGCTTCGTGACATGGAGCAACAGGTGGTGCGTATCCGAGAGCACTTGCCAATGGCACAGGATAGGCAGAAGAAGTATGCTGATGCTCATAGGTCAAATAAGCAGTTTGCTGTGGGAGAGAAGGTTTTCTTGAGAGTGCGTCCGCGGAAGAGTCCGATCCGATATGGAAAGGGCTCGAAGCTAGCACCTCGCTTTGTGGGACCATTCGATATTCTTGAGAGGATTGGTCTAGTTGCCTATCATCTTGCTTTACCGCCCAGCCTTGCTCGCATTCACGATGTTTTCCATGTTTCAGTACTTAGACAGTATATTCCTGATGTTGTACATATTCTTGATTGGAATGCTTTACAGGTAGAGGACAGGCAGCTGGCTTTGGAGCCAATACGTATTCTGGAGCAGCGAGAGTTGACCCTCAGGGGTCGAACCATAGAGCAGGTAAGGGTCCAATGGGACCCTACTGATGACTCTTCAGCTACATGGGAGGATGCATCTAGATTACGGGATTTATATCCCTATTTGTTTATAGGCTTCCAGGAGTAAGCCTAAGTCTAGGGGGGGTGGATGTAGTGCCTGCCCCTAGTTTACATTTTTTCGTGCTACATTTATGATATGATTGCCAAACTCTTTTAGGCCAATTTATGTTTGTTGAGTAGTATTATTATTTTAGAGATTATCAGAGGATGTTTACACTCAGTTTATTATATGATGAGATTACTTGGTACTCTATATTTCGTACATGTATGATGATTATTCAATGGTTTTAGTTATCGATGATGATTAATTAGATGGCTTATTATTTCATGTGCCTCTTATGGATACTTACCCCATACTGCATGTGTATGGTGTGCGTGTTGTTTTAATTATGTATGGTGTTTCTGATATGGTTAAGGAAGGGAGTCGTAGTCACCTGCTAGTCGGGATCTACACGATGCACCACTTCCTGCCATTGCCTGTTTAGCTTAGAATATTGTGTTTGTACATGCGTGGATTTTATGCAGGTTGCAGGTACCGGGTATCGACTCCCCTGAATTGTCAGGATGAGCGTACCCTATCGCACTGTCTCAATGGTAAGAGAGGGGAGATAAACTCTTAAGTCCAAATCCTAAACCCTTTAGCCAATTGTCCTAATTGATAATTAGGACAAGTATCTGAGTTAAGTACTCTCCGAATGCATCAAATGATGTAATTTGGTGATTATAACCCTTCTGTTTGATTTGGTATGTATTTTTCTATGATGGGTTTCGTATGTTGCTTTATGAGTCCTTGGTGTATTTTTCTATTAATTAAGTCTAATTTAAAAGACTAATTAATGATTTAATTTAATAAGGAATTATTATGATATCTTTATATTTAATTAATTAATTAATTAATTAAATAAAAGAATTAAAATTGGAAATTAAAGTTTAAGATATATTTAGAACAGGATAATATTTATTTAATTTAATAATAATATATTTGAAGTTCATTTTTAAATAAATGCTAAATATTATTGTTATTTAAATTAATTAAATATGTTATCAATTAAGTTCTAAAATAAATTAAAAAGTTGAAAGATATAAATTTATTAAAAAATTCTAGATCGCATGATCTAATCATGAGTTAAATATAAGAATTAAATTAAAAGATTAAATTATAAAAATTAATAATGTTATTTTATTTCTTAAAAGTGCACATAAGATTTAAAGTAATAAATTAATTAAGAATTGAAGTCAAGTGAAAATTTTAAATAAATTATTTAATAATTCAACTTAATGTGCATGAAAGTTGAATGCAAAAGAATTAGAAAAGATAATAAAAAGTTAATTTGAGTTAACTGAGTTGGTAAAAAGAGTCTTCTTGGGTAAATGCACAATTAGTGCCCCGAATTGAGGAGAATTTGCTTATCACAACTTTGGGGGTTCATTTTTGAATAATAGGAATTTGGACGGGAATTTTTAGGAAGACAACTTTTGGAAGAAAATTTCAGAAGGCGAATTCTAAAGAAGATTTTCAGAAGAAGGTTATTGAAGAGGAGCGAATTGTCGTACAGCTTTCGGAGATTGCATAATAGCATCAGATTGAGGTAGGGCCTTGTGTTTGATCACGGGTTGAATTATGCAATTTGATAATCTTGTCTTCTTCGTGCTTGTGGATTATCAATCCGAATTGTCTGGATTTCACTGTTTGATTCTTTCGCTCTCTTATGAACCTTATGATACTATATTGTATTTCACCTATATATAATAGAATTGGTAAAATAAATCAATTTGAAACCCTCGTTTCTAGATTAAGGAATTATTGTATTTATTTTGGGTGGGATCTGTTTTTTTTTTTAAATAATAAAAATGATAATAATAAATAAAATAGAGTGAATGGTTTAATAAAATTTGTTTGATTGTAATATTTTGTTACTTAAATAAATAGAATTCTTTAAAAAAAAAAAAATTGTTTATATTATAAAAAAAAAAATAATAATAATTAAAAAATATATATATATATTAATTGGTGGGGGAATTACCCCCACCCGTGCCCTTTTTTTTTGATGGCAGGCCGACTGCTGTGCAGTCGTACCTACTAACGCAGGCCGACTGCAGCAGCAGTCGTGCGCTGCAGCAGTGGAAGGCAGGCCGACTGCTGTGCAGTCGTACCTGCTTACGCAGGCCGACTGCGGCAGCAATCGTGCTCTGCGACCCTGCACGGAGCTAACGAACGGCCTAATTAATTTGGGCGTACTTTAAAGTTTGTAAAGTTTTTAATTTATTAAAATTTGTTAATAATTATTATTTTTAAAAATAGATTACTTTTTTAATTATTATTTTAATTAATAATAATTATGAAAAGTTTTATATTATTGGTAATTTTTATTAATAATATAATTAATGGATTTTAGTATTAAATTCAATATCATTTAATAATAGTTCATTAATATGTTTTATAATGTAAACTTCAACATTATTTAATAATATTGATAAGTTTTATCATTATTTATTAATTTAAATAATAATGCATTTGAAAATAGTTATTAATTAATAGAATTATTTTATTTATGATTGATAATTACTAAGAAATTAATATAGGTATTTATGTAATTATTAATTAATTTAATTTAATTAAGTTAATTGATAATTGAAGTTACTCAAGGAAATTTTAATTTATTTAAATTATCAACAATATTGATCTTAATAAATTGTAAATCATTTTAGTTTAAATCAATATAATTATCCCCCTAATTATTTTTAATTACTTTTAAGTTGCGTTATGATTAATTATGAGAACGGGTTAATTCGTTGGGGTAAGTTGTGAAACTTAGTTGTTGAAATATACGTTAATCTACAAACTGAAACCTTTATGATATACTTTCGAAGTCAAATTCAATTTGTGAGACTGTGACGTTTTCTTTGTGTTCTCTGTATTTTGGGGTTGCTTTAGTATTGACCAGTTTAGGTTGTTACCAGAGGCTCGGGTCTTGAATGTGATGTCATGATGATTTGGTCTCGATCTTTCTTAACCTGACCATGGTAATGTGATGAAGTGCTCTATGACATGATTGTGTTTACTGTTTGTGATTGCTTTCCAGTTCCTTGTGTGAAGCTGAGATGTATGTATTTGAGAATACCTAACTTAACCATTTTTGAGTCTCGATCAGTTATATTTGATAACCATTTCTGAGTCTCGATCAGTTATACTTGTATTACTTTCTGGTTGCTCATTAGAGAACCATTGGATTTTGTGACTTATCATTGATGCCTTCAGTTGCTGATAGAGAACTGTCGTGATTACTTGATTACTATTTGATGTTATCTGTTGCTCATGAAGAACTGATATATTTTGTGGATTATCTTTTTATGATATTTTCAGTTGCTCACATAGGACTGAGATGGTTTTATTATGATTCTTTGATTTATGAGTTCATGAGCTAGGGTAGGTTATCTATGTGTAGAGTCGGGAAGTGGCTTGCAATGGGGGTCGGAGCCCTAAGAGGCTGCCTAGAGAAACCCATTGTAAGTCGTTTTTAATAAGTGAAAACATTTACACTAAATGAGAGAAAATGAACCTAACAAGATAATTGTATGTTCTCTCCCATGCCATGAGTGCTAGTACAGACTAGGATGGGGTAGAGAGGACGCTTGGTTACGACCTTGCATACCATAGTATGCCTCGTCAGTACGAGAGGATACTAGTGGCCGCAGGATCAGTAGGGACCCGGGATTCCTAAGGGATTGCTCGGGTAACTTCTACATGACTTTTGCGATGACACTTTCCCGCTTGCATATTAGGTTTCCTACGTGTCTTGTGGTACCTCTGGGATTTAGATGTCGATCTTTTTAGGAACCCTTGAGTTAGCATACTTATAGGATTTCCTGGACTTAGAGAGTATTTATGATTATAGGTTTTGTTATCCTATTTGGGACTTGAGACTATCTCCTCAGCACGGTGGGAGTGGACCATTTAGGTTCCACGCGGTCGGGTGGTAGTGCTTTTACTCTTACCATTGAGATCCGTTCCGTGGTCACCGTGGCTGGAGATTTCGTGATTGGCATTTACCTTCACTATGTTCTTGGATTATTATGATGGATGGTTAGATTTTATGATAGATGTTTTGTCATTATGGATGTATGGATGTATCATGTATGGTGAATAGTTTCATATATTTTTACTGTACTTTGTATCATGGATTTGAGGATGTTGTATCTTGATCTTTACAGATATATATTCTTTTAAGCCTTTCATACCCTGTGACATGTACAGTGGATGAATGAGCATTTCGAATTAATTTGCCAAGGAGCATTCGGAACAAATGTATATTATGGGCATTGGAGTTTCTGATTATTCTTTTATATGTATGTGTTAGTTGTTAGACTTAGAATTAATTAAATTTAAACGTGACTCAACGTCTTGGGATCTTTAAGAAATGTAACTTGCAATGTATGTTTGTCGATGATTACATGTTATTGCTTCCGCTACTATTTGTTTGATGTGTATGTCATACTTTCTTACTTTAAAAAAAAAAAAAAGGTTTAGCAAACTTAGTGAAACTTTAGGTTAATTCTTTTGGATCCCTTGGCGGGGCGTTACACTAGGATTCATTATTTCAGAAAAAGGAATAGAGATGGACCCTAAAAATTTTCAAGAAATTATGGATATGCCACCTCCTAAAAACATTATTCAAATGAGGAGTCTTCAAGGGCATCTTCAATCTATAAGGAGGTTTATTTCACAATTATCAAATAGAGCTCAACCTTTCAACAAAAAGTTACATAAAGGAGTCAAATGTGTATGGAATGAAGAGTGTCAAAAGAGAATAGATCAAATAAAGAAATACTTGGAAAATCCTCCTACTTTAATGCCTCCTATCCAAGGGAAACCACTTATTCTATACATTTCAGTGATATAGTCTTCCTTGGGGGCATTGTTAGCTCAATTGGATGAATATGGGAAAGAAAGAGCAATATACTACATTATTCATACTCTTGTTTTATATGACATTAATTACACTAGTATTGAGAAAGCTTGCCTTACAATTATGTTTGCTTCCCAAAAGTGATGACATTATATGCTTGCACACACTGTACACCTCATAGCAAAAATTGATCCACTCAAGTATTTACTAGGTAAGGCTACTTTAATGGGTAGACTTGCTAAATGGATGATGATCCTTTTAGAGTTTGACATAGAGTATGTTGAGCATAAAGCAACCAACAGGTAATACATATAAGTTCAATTGGTTTATTTCCCACTACAAGATGATGCACCTATTCAGGTTGATTTCCTAGATAAATGCCTCATGTATATGATTGAAAGAATATGGAAGATGTTCTTTGACGGATCCTTTATGCAAAATGGTTCTCGAGCTGGTGTGTTGTTTGTTTCTCCTCATGGGTACATTGCTAAGTATGAAGCTTTAACAAATGGACTTAAGATTGCTATAGAATGGACAATTATAGAGTTACATGTCTATGGAGATTCACTATTGATAATCAACCAAGTCAGTGATGATTATTTAACAAAAAAAGAGAAATCAGTACCTTACAAGAAAATGGTTGATTCCTTGAGATGCTACTTCACATTTGTCTCATTTTAGTAAATCCATAGAGTAGGAAACAAAGTAGTTGATGCTATGGATACACTTGCTTCATTTCTTCAATTAGAGAAATGTGAATCAAGATTTGAATTCTTGGTGAAAGAGCTACATCACCCGATCTATGATTCCCAAGAAAGTCATGTTATTTGTGCCTATGTTGGTCGTAAGTCATATTTTTATAGTGTCATTTATTCATACTTTCATGATGGAATTACACCTAAAACCTTTAATCGATATGAATGCAAAAACCTTGTTCAAAATGCCTCTCGCCATTACCTTATCTCTAGTGATTTGTATAGGAGGGGTCTAGATGGAATACTTCTTAGATGTTTAGAAAAGGAAGAATCTGATCAAGTGTTAGTTCACATCCATGAGGGCATCTATGGGGGACATTCTAATGGTCTTTCCATGGCTCAAATGTTTCTTAGGGAGGGGTACTATTGGCCCACGATGTAGATTGATGTAGTAGCTTTTGTAAAGTTGTGTGAAAACTATCAAAAACATGGTAACCTAATACATGATCCAAGCAAAGAACTCATTTCTTCTATCTCTCATTGGCCATTTGAGCATTGGGCCTTTGATCTTGTTGGGAAGATTCATCCCAACTCATCATATAGATACAAGTTTATTATCACTACTATTGATTACTTTACTAAATGGGTAGAAGTTGCCCCACTTTCTATTGACTCAAGCAAGATAGTTTCTATGTTTATTTTAAATCATATTATCTTTAGGTCCAGAGTTCCTTCCAAGATTATCACTGAAAATAGAGGCCAGTTTAAAAATAAGGACCTTAAAATTTTTTGTAAGGAATTCAAGATAAAATAATAATGGCCCTCCATTTAATTCCTACAAGGAAATGGTCAAGCAAAAGCATCAAATAAAACTATTCTCAAAATCTTACATAGAATAGTTCATAAGAATGGTAGAGATTGGCACTTACACATAAATCTAGCTTTGTGGGCCTATAGAATGAGTATTCGTACTCCTATTGGGGCTACTCCTTTTTCCCTTACATATAGTATTAAAGAAGTGTTACCTTTAGAGGTTGAGATTCCTTCAGTCAAAGTTTCCCTCAAAGGTATAGTTACAAATGAAGACTAGCATACCATAGGACTTCAAGTGTTAGAACTTCTAGATGAGAAATGCCAAGCATAATTTGACCATATGAGGGTCTATCAAAAGTGCAGGTCAAAAGCATTCAACAAAAAGTTTCACCCTAGAGAATAACAGGTGGGAGAACTTGTCTTACATGAAAATCCTAAGAATCAGAAGAATAGAGATCAAAAGGGTAAAATTTGAACCTAATTGGCTTGGACCTTACATTATCACAACAACTTTTGGGTCTGGTGTCTATTTACTATCTATAGTGGAGGGAGAGAAGCTCCCTGATTCTATCAATGTCTTGCACATGAAGAAGTTCTATTCATGATGCCCATTCTATCTATGGGTATCCTTGTACATATTTATTGATCATGAAAAAATACAAAAAAATGATATACTGTCAAAATTCTAAAAAATTGGAAAATGTCTTGAAAAAATGATCATCTTAGTAATAAGTGCTTTGATGCATCTCCAAAAAAAGTTATGTATTCCAATATATATATATAATCCAAGTTGTGAAAACCTAGAAATGAGCACTATTTGAGGCCTTTGTACCCCTATTTCTTAGCGTGTGTCCTTGACACTTGGTCTTTCTCCATCATGCCTTGTCCTTGTTGCCTTGGTTTGGAATTGGTCTTTGTCTAGAGGGCATAACTATGTTAGCTTTGGTCTCTTGGCTATGTTAGTCTTTAGGACACCTCACAAATGGTGTTTTTCAACACCACCCTAACTATATTTTTCAATAAAACCCTTGACATCGAGTGTTTTTCAATACTCACTGGTTTAGTCTTACCCAATTTTGTCATGTGATCTTCCCTTCTTAAAATAATTTGATCCTTATCCTTAGAACTTATTATAAATTAACACACTTAAATTTTTAAACACAAACACTTAATGCTTGACCTATGTCATGATCTTTTCTTTGTGCGCTAACTATTATTGATTTTCGTTGAGTATCTTTATTTGATAAGTCTCTCTTAGATGCATAGCTAGGGGACTTGGGGCATGGGGAATGTTTATTTTTTTTTTCTACTTGTGGGTGTGGTCTTAAAACTCTAGAGTGTCTCTTGTCCTCTTGAAACACTTAAGAGATTTAAGGAATCATCCTTGACTTCTTTTGTACAACTATTCTTATAGTCATCCTAGCATCTATGTCTTGATGCGAGCATGGTTTTGCTACATTAAATTGGGTAAGCTAACATTAGATTCATTTTGACCTTTATGTCTTTGATGCTTATGTTAGAATCTTTCACCATTCCAATCCAATATAAATCACATTCATATCTTCATAGTTGCGCTTGTAATTAGTGATGATTGTGTGATTTTCTAATGTCCATTAATAATGGCCCAATGATGAAAATAAGTTCTTTTACATTCTCTAATGAATGATGAACACAAAATACTATGTTATAGTTTCTCTATTGCAAGTACACCTTTTCATTTTCATGTAGCTTGCATTATTAGACTTCATGTTACTTCATATTTTTAGGATGCATTGTGAGTTTGAGATGGTTTTTCCTTCATCTTTCTTGTGGACTTTTAATCAATTGTGTTCATGTTTTGATATTCATTTCCTTATCTTCTTTTGTGATCTCAATCAAAATTTCTATCTTAAATAGTTGGTTGATTTTGGGGCATTCTATTTCTTACAAAAAATTATCTTTTCTTCTTTTTGTTTCTTTCCATATCTTCCAAATTTCTACCTTCCATTTTCTTTCACCCCACTTCTTTTATTCCAATTCACATTTGGGGCATAATATTTCATGCATGATGATTTACCTTGGTTCTACGATTCTTATATCTTTCATCTTACATCAATAACTTTATCTTTTGTTTGATTTGATCACATTTATCAATTTTTTGTTTCTCCTCTATCTCATTTGAATTTTGATCACAAGGGGGCAATCCCTATCAACTTCAATCCTTGATTCAATTTTATAAATTTTATCCAAGACCTTTTTAAGTCAATATTTATTTGTATTCTTTGTCTTAATGTGTTCTCAAATCAACAACACATCTCTGATGTTTTGTGATCCCAAATCGATCTCACACTTCAATTTCTTTTTTTGACTACATGTGTTCCCAAATCAATCACACATAAGTGAAAAGGGGGGAAATGTATGCACCATAAAATTGTCACCTAGACTATGGGCCCCTATTATTCAATTTATCAAATTTCATGAATCAATAGTTTTTAATATTTTATTAAATCAATTCAAACAAATTTCTTTGATCAAATTATAATTAATTCAATTATTTCAACATTTCCTAAGATTTGATCATTTTATCCTAAGTCTTGTTTAATTAAAAGAAAATATTTCTTTTAATTAAATAATTAATCCACATTTAATTAATTAAGAGAAAAACCTCTCTTTTAATTTAATTAAATATTTCCTATTTAATTAAAAGAACTTTCTCCCTTTTAAATAAATGAAATCTCACTTGAAAATCAAAATTAAATAAATGAAAATTAAATAAATTCTTTTTTCCTCTACACCTAAATGCACATATTTCTAAGTGGGATTCCATTTAATTTTCCTCCTCTTTTCTCATGGGTGGAATTTTGTCTCACATGGATCATTCTTTCTCCACCCTTGATCAAATCTTATTTCCTTTTAATCTTAATCATCCATTCTTCTTTATAAGGGAGAGCCCTCTCCTCATTTTTGACATCCACAATTATGCTATTGTTTTGCTATAGGTTTGGAGAGCAATTTTTACAAAAGGAGTTTGATCATTCAAGCTTTGTATGGAGAACTTCTATCCTCTTATCTTTTTCTCTCATGAATCCATGGCTTCCATCATCATGATCCATCCTTGCATTTTCATATTATCTTAGATCCATATTTTCTTTCATAGATTGGTATTGCATTATTATTTCCTTTTATAGATTAGAATTCCTTTCTTGAATTTCTTTGCATTGTTATTATTTAAATTAGCTTACATCTTGATTTGTATGCATATTTTGGTCTTTGAATCTTTTGTTTTATGGTGTACTTGCTGGCTACAAACTAGGTCAAATTGAGGGCCTCCATTACAAACCCTTGGACTCCATGAATAGAGAGCTATGAGCCACGATTCAATACATCATTCTTGAGCAATCTTGGATATAATGACTCATAGAAGTGTGTCAACATTTTAGCACATAGTATATACCACATTTCATCTGTTATACTTGCAAACCAACAAAGAACTTGATCTATCAAAATATAGACATCTAAAATTCTTTCTTCATTTCATTTACAAATTCTTTACATAATGCATCTTGACATTCAAAATATGATATCATCAAAAAAAATTCTAGATAGTAAAATACCTTTGCCCCCTTCTATCTTCAAGCACATATTGTTGTTATCATTGGTCTTCTCAAAAATAATCTTCACAAGATAACTAGGAAGCCTTTCATACCATGCTCTTCGGGGTTTCTTTAAACCATATAAAGTTGTGTGTAGTATACAAACTATGGTCTTTTTGTTTGGATATGTTGTCCTGGTTTTTCACCTTGGATAATTTTGTTACACACCAAAGTGAAACAACCAGTGGTCCTATGTTTAAAAATGTGAGATGTGTTAAGAAAATCCTAGATTAAATTATTAAAATTTCATGAAACCCTTGTTAAAATCCTTAATATGCTTTGATGTGTTTTAACCACTATAGGGTTTACATTTGATAACCATTGATCTCAGAAAGATCAATGATGAGCACTTTACCACATTATAAACTTTCTCAACCTTTAACTAAAGTAGGGAAACACCTTGTTTCTAAGTAGCCCTTTGTGATATTACCTCTTAAATGTGCCAAAAAAGCTAGAAGTGTTAGAAGGGTTTCAAAGCTATTAGATTGTCATCAGAGCATGTTGGGAATTTTGATCCATCTCATTAGTTGAGCTAAGTAGTGGAGTTACCTTTTTGTAACATAGCATTGCATCATCAATCTTGGGAAGATCTACAATAGGCACAGTACTGCAATAAAAAAATGTGTGAAGTTTAGCTAATGTAGGAAAGCACCCTAGAGACACATATACTCAGTGAGGTCATATGCCCCTAGTTTTAAAAAGGTTTTGGAATAGTCAGCTAATGTCAAACATGTTGGAAAAAGAACTACATTCTATTGGTTACTTATGCTAACTAGATTGTGAAAAGGGTGAGATATATGACATTGTTGATCTTTGAAAGATCAATAGAAGGTGCTTTACCACTTTATAAAAGTGACTGAATTTTAACTAAAGTGGGGAAGCGCCTATTTGCCATGTGGATAAGTGGGGCTAGTCATGCAAAGGGTCACATAATCACATCGAGTTGGAAAGCATGTTGACATGGTACATAATGATTTATTGAGTGGTCTACATGTTTATTGATAATCTTTTTAGGGTTTCACCTAAACTGATCAAAGAAGTTTTTAAGCTAAACCCTAACCGTGAGGTTCATGAAAAAATAGACATGGAGTGCCTCCAAGCTAGATATGATGCACAGAGAGTATATCTAAGGGGAGGACCATTGCAAGAACATTTTGTAAAAGTTGGATCATTGCCTTTGGTTACACAAAACATTTTTGAGCCTCTATTGGAAAAATACTTCAACCCTAGAGCACAGGCCTTTTATTTTTCTCTCTGCAAGATCTTTGGCATGAATGAACAAGATCACATCCTAGGTTCCACTATTTTCATTATTTCTTAGACCTTTTAGTATGGAATCAATTCAATTTTTGACTTTGCTACTCATTTGGTAGAAGAAATTCATTATGGCTTAATAGGAATTGCAAAGGCTAAGGTTAATAAGTGCTTCTATTGGTACTCCATGCTGATGTATATATGCTTATATAAGGGAGTTATCTTTTTCTCTAAGGAGATGAAATTTGATTTGGAGAGAGATGGAGAAAAGCTCCCTATTAAACTATGGAGTGCAGATATAACATGGGAGGTCACCGATGCCAATTTTATAAGGTTTGATAGACATTTTTCTTCCAGGCTCATAATGTTGTTAGTACGGGATAGCCCTAGAATACCAAAACCTCTATTAAAGTTGATCAAACCAAAAGACTATGCTAAATGGTTGATGGTAAGCCATAATTAAGGAGACATTATCCCATATGCAATGTCTACTATTTTTAGAGTTTATGGTTTTTTGGGATAACTGCATGTGCTAAACTTTTGTGGGAAATTGGATCAATTGAAGAAAGAGAATTTTTGGGTAAATCTAAAGGTACATTCTTTCCCCAACTTAATATTTTTCATAACTTTTTTTTTGTTAAGAAGGAATGGAGGAACTTGAAGAAATTCTTAGATAGATATCAAATGGCTTAGTCCCATGCTTGTTTCATAGACTCAGAGGAATTTTATGGCCTCTTTAGAGAAAGAATAAAGGCTAAAGCTCATAAGAAAATGGTATAATTTATTGAGGACATAGTTAGAAATAAGTTCTCATTGCAAGAACAAGAGCTTAGAAAGGAGAAGTGGAAAGTATAGAATAAAGTCCTAGACTTTATAAATTCTTTTCCAGGTTATTATCCCTTGGCAGATAGAAAGTATTGGTGTATGAAAGTAGATATGTTGATGGAATTTTTTTCTAGAATTGTACAAACAATGAATGAAAAGAAAGAAATTTTCACACAAGAATACCCAGACAAGGCCATGGAGGTGGAGAGGAGGTTGGCAAGAAAAATGATTTTGAACCTAGGGTAGTATACATTACAAAAAAAGGTCAGGTATATAGTCACCAATAGTGTATAGTATTTTCCTCCATACAAGAGACAAAGGTCTAAGATCCCACCTGACACATGCTCCTAAGAAACAAAAATTGGAGCAAGGATCATCTTCTAATGTTGAAGAGTACTCATCCACCCAGATCACACTCAAGATAGATGATGAAGCATCCTTGAGAGAATGGTTGAGACAAATTGGAGGGGAGAGGGATGTTGTGGTCACAACTATGGATATTGAAGGAGTGCCTAAAGAAACTCCTATGACAACACACAAGCTCACTATGGGAGATTATAGAGGAAAGGAAATATATCTTGTGATAGCATAGTCTACTAAAAAAATTATTGATGATGAAATCTTTGTAAAATCTAGAGCTTTTTCTTAATTATTATGGAGGAGAAACATTGGTATTTTTGAGGCTAAGTGTAAACTAATCAAAGCCAATCAACCTAATAAAAAGGAGTCTAAAATTGAAGAGGAAGTAAAAGCTAATTTTATGGAAGAGTTTGCACTAATAACCTTTGAAGGGGGAAGATGATTGTTGAAGGATTTAGGAATTTTAGTTTTAACTAAATGTGACATAACCAATGCTATGATTTTTTATGCCATTAGGAAAGAAAAAGAAACTCATTTTAAAATTGAGGAAGAGGTCTTATAGGCATATAAAGGATTGAAATACAATAATGATCACAAGGAATTAGTGATATGGTCCATTGAAAAAATGGATAAGACTAGGATATAAGAAGTTCATATGCTGAGCATACAAGCAACCTCATGGTTTATAGAGCAGAGGAAATGGATAGTGAGAAAGTATCCATAATGACCAAGGAAATGGTGGACTTTGGACTTGTTGTTTTAGAATAGGGAAAAAACAAGTTCCTTGAGCTCAATGCTAAATTTGAAGAGATACTAAAATAATATGAGGAGAGGGGGAATATGATACACTAGTTAGTAGCTCAAGTGGTCCAGATGGATAACAACTTAGAAAGAGAAAGGTAGAAGAATCCAACTAGCCTAGGATTACTTATCCTTGTCCTCTAGTTGAGCCCTTTAAATCAAATCCTATTGTAGAGCTACTTGATACCCTATAGAGGACATAATTTTACACTATTGAGGAAATTGAAGAGGAGAAAAATAAACTCTAGGTATTACAAAAAGAGTTAAATGACTTATATGAAGAAAAAATCAAGAAAAAATCTTGTATCTGGTAGATAAGATTGAATGGCAAACATTTTATGAGCAATTGGTAAAAATAATGGATATGTGGAATGAAATAAAATGTGGTGAGGATGCTCTAAAGCCCATTATGAGTAAATAGGGTGGAAAGGATAAGGAAGTCACCCTTTTGTGTGTTTCAGTTATTAGCCTATCATGTGAATAGATAGAAAAAACTTTTGATATGACTAATAATTTATCTAATTTTGATGATAAGAGGGTTGCAATGCAGAAAAGGATAATTTTTTTTTTTCAAAATATCTTGCTAAGAAATTTGAACTTCCTCCCATGTACTTATAAAAATAGATGAACTAAAATAAAAGAAGAAATGGGGCAAATAATTAGATGATTTATTATGCCTTAGCATAAATGGGGTTATAAGTGAAAAAGGGCATGTGTTAGGGAAGCAACAACTAAAGAAATTGTTAAAGTAAAATTATTCTATAATTCTATTAGAGAAGAATTTGTTGAAATAAATAAGTTAGGAGAGTTTTTCTTGAAGAAGCAACATGAGGTTTGAGTTCTGATTGGCCAGATGACACAATTTTCAACAAGTGGATGGAAGATTTTGTACATTGAAAGTAGTTAGAAACTAAAGAAGATGAGGTGGACCAAGATGAGATGCAAGCAACTGATGCATCAATTCAAGCAGAAGAAGACAAAGAGGAATAATCAGTTGCAGTGACAAGAATAGAGGTTCAAACTGATCACATGGAAAAAAATTGTATTCGACGTAACTATTATTTTATCAATGCATGATGACTTGGATAGAGAGCTTTGAGTGTAAGGAAGTCTACAAACATTGGAACCAAGTCCATCACAAGTAGTTCCATTGGTTATACCCTCTAAGGAATGCCAATAACCTCAAAGCTAATCATGAACCTCTCAACCAAAAAAAGTGTAGTAGAAGTGGTCCCCATAAAAGAATATTCATGATGTAAAATCATTCTATTGCACTAATTTTTGTCTTTTCTCATAGTAACTTTGTAAATATCTTTCTATCTTAAGGACAACTATTAGTACTCTCTAAGTCTGAAGCTTGTTGCATCTCACACTATATAAGTGAGATTCCAAGGCTAGAGAAAAGGTCTAAGACATTGTATAACTTTTATTTTTGCTAAGTTTCATTTGATCCAATCCTTGATGCAAGCTTCATGATCTATTTTCTTTGCAAAATTAAGAATTCATTAATTTTCTAGGATCATGGTGTCTTATCTTGATTTATTTTGAGTTTTATTTCAATGTTACATAATTTTAAAAAAGAATTAATACAAAGATGAGCTATCACCATATCTTTCTCTCTTAATCTTTTTTCCATCTTTATTGTGATACTACTATCAAGATTTAGCTATGTGATTTTGAGTCAAACTCATTGACCCATGTTTCCTGAATAGTGATTCAACATGAATCCATCTTACATGAGAATAAATGAAACACTTAACACTCATTGGATCTAGGTGATACTTATAGGGGTGAAGCACTAGGACTTCCTGAGAGGTCACCCATCCCATTACTACTCTAACCTAAGCATGCTTAACTATGAAGTTTCCTCTATGGTTAAACCCAAAGCATGCAACCCCATTTGCAAAACCTTCACCAAGTTTTGTGCCTTATGAACCATTCAGTAGAAAGCCCCTTAAGCTCATCAATTGATAAGTAGGAAATTTCCATCTTTATTGACTAGTTATTTTGAGATTTTATGAGCAAAGCTTGTTCAATTTAATGCAACTAGGATAGGTTGTATGTTAATTCACTATTGCTTTTGATTAAATGAATTAAGTACGTGTTTTAGTGAGTGTGATAGGATTTCTAGGCATTAGGAAGGATATGCATAAGAATGGGTTTTAGAGAAAATTGCTAATGATATTGATTGTAATATAATCAATTAGGTCAAGAAATTGGATAGACTCTGAATAATAATGGATGAGGGATTGATCAATTATTTTATTTTGCATATGAAGAGGTCATAGATAGACATCAAGCACAATTTTAAAATCAATATCAATTTTACTCTAAATGTTTGAAGAGTGTCATAGCTGGTCAATACTTGTTTACACTTAATCTTTATGTTTTAGTTAGCTGTTGTTACCTATAATTAGTTGTAGATCTAAGAATTATTGTGACCAATCTACTAAAAGGGATGAATATTATAATACAATATCATTGAATGAATGAAATGTGAAAATAATATCAAGTTTTTAATCTTTTATTCCTTAGGTGCACCTACCTTGGTTTTGCAGACCTAAAAGAGTAGAAAATATTTTATGATTTTGTTAAAGTTGGATCTAGATCTAAAGAGTATCTAGTTGATTATGGGAAATAGCTAATCCTTAGGTTATTTTTATCTGTACCAACTTGGTATCAAGTATTTTGTTGCTTGGTAGTGTAAAAATACCAATAGGATTGACAAATCCTTCAGGCTATTCTATGTAAACCTCTTCTTTTAATATACCATTCAAAAATGCTAACTTCATATCCATTTGATAGACTTTGAAATCTTTGTATGTAGGGTAAAAAAGTAGAGTTCTTACTCCTTCCAATATTGCAACTAGGGCAATTGTTTCTCCATATTCAATTCCTTCTTCTTGTGCATACCCCTTGAAAACTAATCTTACCTTATTTCTTGTGACTTCACCATTCTCATCTAACTTGTTTCTATATACACACTTGGTTCCAATCACATTCCTATCCTTTGGTCTGGGTAGTAGAGTCCATGTTTTGTTCTTCTTAATCTAATCAATCTCTTCTTTCATGGCTTTACTTTAGTCTTCATTCTCTAAGCCATCTTTCACTATCTTAGGCTCATGCATAGTCAAAAGACATGTTTTTCTTCTTAGCCTATTCCTTGTCATTGATCTAGCTTCATTATTTCCAATAATTTGTTTAGTAGGGTGATGTCTCTTGACATACTTTGACAATATTGGTTCTGCTCTTATATCTTGAATGGGTCTATCAACTTCAAAATCACTATGTACTTCTGTATCAAGTAGATTAACATTCCTTTCATGTACACTTATCTTAGAATCAAAATGTACCTTATCTTCTAGCTGCAACTCAACTTTTGAAGGCAACTAGGTTCTTGAATGCAACTTGACATTTATTGTATGTTACTCCATGGTCACTAAAACTTGCTATTGATTTACAACTTGGTTTACAATACCTTTATCAAAATACCTTAATAAAAGTATATAAAAGATTTTTACTCTTCAGGTTCCTTCATAGGTTCAACTTCATGTACCTTTGTTTATTCATCAAAATTTACGTTTCCACTTTCCACAACTTTTTTAGTGTCAGTACTCAAACACCTATAAGCTTTAATTCTTGTGGAATAGAAAATGAATATACCTTCTTCACTTTTAGCATCTAATTTACCATTCTTGAAATCCTTAAGAATGTAGAACTTGCTTCCAAATACCTTAAAACATTTTACATAGGATGAGTATCCATACCATAGTTAAAAAGGTGTTGAATGAATACCTTTGTTGACTTGTACTCGGTTCAAGGGATGGATGGTTTTATTTATAGCTTCTTTCTAGTATTTTAAAGAAAAATTATTCTCCATCATGAGTTATCTAGAATAGTCCATTATAGATTTGTTCCTCCTTTTAGCATTCCTATTTTGTGGAGGAGTCCTAGGTGAAGAAGTCTATCTCTTGATTCCTATATCATTACAAAATATTTCAAACTCATTTTATCTAAATTCTCTACCTCTTTTAGATCCTAGACATTTGAAGCTTTTTCCTATCTCCTTTTTAACTCTAGCTAAGTACCACTTAAACATTTGGAAAGTATCATATTTTTATTTCAAAACATAATTATCAACATTCTAGAATAATCATCAATACATAGGATTATGTACTTGTCATCTTTTTATCTTTGCACATCAATTAGTCCACACAAATTATTATGAACTAATTCCAAAATTTCTTTAGAGATGTGAGTCTTTATTTTAAAACTAGATTTTGTCATCTTTCCTAATTGACATTGTTTCCAAATCATATTGTCAAGTTTCTTTAGTTTAGGAAAACCTCTAACTCTTTTCATGTTATTGATATTGACTAAGTTATCAAAGTTAACATGACATAACATCTTGTGCCATAGCTACACATAATCAAATTCTACAACAAGAAGAGTAGCATCATTCATCTCAAGATAGAATAGATTACCTCTAGTTTGATCACCTTTTCCAATTAGTTTCCCATCAATGTCATAGATCTTTGCTATCTTGTTCTCAAACTCAACTTTTTAATCCAAACTATTTAGTTGTGACACACTCAAAAATTTATAGTTAAGTCCTTCTAGATAATAATCATTTTCATACATAATATTTTTTATGAGTTTGATTCATACTTTTCCTTTTACTAGATAGGTTGTACCACTACCAAACCTTACACTATTTTCATTATAATAATCAAGGGTAATGAACTTACTTTTATTTCCAGTCATTTAATGTGAAAACCCACTGTCAATGATCCATCTATCACTCTTGTTCACATAGGATACTAGTGCAATTGCCTCATCATCATCAAAATCATCCTTCATTGCAGCATATACCACTTTATTATCATGGTCATTAGATCCATATTTGGTTTCCTATTCAGTGGTGTAACACAATTTTTTCCTTTATCTTTATAATCTTTGATGTTCTACTCTTTTTCTTTTGTATTTGTATCTACTTCTATTGTTCTTCTTCTCTGGACATCTAACAGCAATATGACCAATGTCATTACAATAAAAGCACATGATAGGCAGCTTACCTTTGAATTTTCCTTTGTGTCTATGAAATCTCCTTGCCAGTAATGCTTCAAGTTGTTCTACATCTTCCTCATCTGTATCACTATCACTATTACTAGAAAAATATTTGACCTCTTTCTTTTTCTCTTTAGCTTCCTTTAATGATAGTTTACCTTTCAAAGTAGATTTAACATTTTCAATTTTGAAATTATCAAAATTAGAGAGTTCAAAGGTAGTGAGCCTACCCACCAAACCTTCAAGGGACAAATTAGTACCAAGTATACATCTTAGTTCTTGTATGGTAGAAGCTCTAATAGCATACATAGGAAACAATGTTCTTATTACTTTTCTCATTACAATATCATAATCAATGATTATGGTACCATTAGCTCCTCTAATAGCATTAACTATTGGAAATTTGATTGAAAGAGGGAGATTGTTGTTAAAAGAATGTTTTCAATCATTGTTTTGTCATTGATGTCAAACCTATTGTTTGTGGGAATGACAATTTCTTACAAGATCTGAGTACTATCACTTAGTTGATTGATGAAGAGCATTTGATCAACAAGATGTAACAAGAGTACCTAAGGGAAAGGTTGAGTTATGGTTTTGTAATGGAGTGCAAGGATCAACTAAGACAATGGTTAAATGATGTATTGATAACATATTCAAAGATACAAAGGTTGCCCACACCTAGAAACATTAGATACATAAGTTAGAACAAGGTTGATTGCAAATCTTAACTAGTTCATCAGTGGGTGCCGAGCAAGCTAGTTTAAGTCAAGAAAATTCTCAGTTGGAGCCAAGCAAATGAAAAATCTAGTGTGTGTCGAGTGAACTTTAGGTGTCAAATGAAGTTCAACTGCTGAGTAATATATAAGATGCCAAGAATCACAAAATCTTAGTTGGTGCCAAGTGAATTTCGGGTGCGAAGCATCACTAAAACATAGTTAATGCCAAGTAACACAGTATGTGCCGAGCATTAGAATTTCAATAGTGTTGAGCTACTACATTATTGAAAATGACAAATATTTGTCAAATTTGAGCCAAAAAAGTTGTTAGCTTGAATTTTGTGAACCAATTGGAGGATGAGGATGATGTTCTAGTGGCACATAATTTTATGTAAACTATTTTTGAGTGAACTCAAGAGGATTCTTCATGATGTTTCTAGAAGAAACAAAATATGGGTTAGATTCAATGGATCCTACCTAATCCATATGAATTGAAATTAAAGGAGGAAAGAATCAAGCAGGAAAAGGAATTCCAAACTTTTATTTAAGAGATCACAGACCAAGAAGCAAGAGCTATTGGTGTGCCAAATTGTGAAGTGGTTAGAAGGGTATCAAGGAGAAGGCACCTAGGAGAAGGAAGAACAAAGCATAGAGACTCTACTTTGACAAGTGGTTAGAAAGAGAGGATTGCATTGGTGCATTGAGCATGGAGACTCAAGGAGACTAAGCTTGAAAGAAGGGAAAGTTCTCAAGAGTTGTAGAGATTGAAAGATAGGAAAAGTTATGAGCTAAGAAGTGATCTAAAATCTACAAATTGAGTTGTATTCTATAATTAGGTCTAAACCCCATATAGTTACTCTCTAGGAATTGTATAAGTTAGGGTAGAAGGAAAATCCTATGGACTTAGGTTGGTCTAACACCCATTTGTAAATCTTTTAATAGGGTGACATTCCAAGTGAATGTTCTAAAGTCCTCTAACTAGGCCCACTTCTAATAGGGTGGTTAAATCCTTTAGCCAGGTCACATTTATCAATGTCTTGTAAGCCTTTAATAGGGTAGGCCTTTCATAGGGCATCACTTCAAAAGAGTGAGAATTGAGTAGCATGTTACTGGTGGTTTTTCCCAAATTAGGTTTCCACATAAATCACTATGTTATGTGTTGATATTTTCATGTGTTATACTTGCATTTTGATTTATAGTAACTTGTTGAATAGGAAAGTTAAAGCTTGGATGAATGAAAGATTGAATGGGTTCACTATACTTAGTAAAATGTTTGATTAGGAAATTTGGACCTTGAATAAATAATTCACCCACCCCCCCCCCCCCCCCCATCCTTCTCATTTATTCTAAAGAATTTCTAACAATTGGTGTTAGAGCCATCTACTAATTTAGTATTAAGGTACTAGAAGCAGGAACATCAAGATGTCCAAGAGAGAAGTTCCCAAGCTCAACAAAGACAACTTCATTACATGGAAAAGTCTAATGAAACTACACCTTGGATCAATATGTGATTATGCAAAAACCTCAATTGGAATAGAAAATGTAGACCCAACTAGACCTCTTACTATAGATGATTTGAACAAAAGGAAGGAGCACAATCAGACAATCTTAGAGATTGACTCTGCATTTAGTTATGATGAATTTAATGAAATCAAAGAATGTGATACTACATTCAAAATGTGGGAAGGCCTTGTCAAATATTTATGGAGGAGATTAGAATGTTCAAAGAGCAAAGAGAGAAAGCCTCAGAGGAAAGTTTGATGACATGAAAATGGAGGAAGGTGAGAATGTTGTTCAATATGGATCCAAAATAAAAGAAGTGGTAAGTGAAATAAGAAGTTTGGGTGGTCAATTGGAAGAAGAGACTATTGGTAGCAAATACTTGAGAACCCTGCTCCTTATCTATGCTATTAAAGTTTTAGCCATCCAAGAGCTAAGGTGTGTACAAGGAAACACACTAACCTTTGAAGGAATAATAGGAAGACTTACTGCATTTGAACTATGAAATTTTGATAACTATAGACTTGAGAACCTTGAATCTACTTTCAAGGCCAAGCTAATATTGAAAGACACTGAGGAGGTGACATCAAAAAATAAAAGAAGAAAAGGAAAACATGCATCTAGTGATAGCAACGCAAACAAAGAAGATGTGGAATAGTTGGAAGCACTATTCGCTAAGAGATTCCATAGAGGCAAAGAAAAATTCAAAGGAAAGTTTCCTATCATTTTTTTTAATTGCAATGAGGTAGGCCATATTGTTGCAAGATGTACATAGAAGAAGAACTACAAAGAAGGAAACAAGTACAAGAACAAGAGAGAAGATGATAGCAGAGATTACAAGGACAAAGGCAAAAGATGCTACATTGTTGAAGAAGATTCTAATGAGAATGATGATAAAGTAGTGTATGTATCCATGAAAGATGAATTAGATGAAGATGAAGCCACAACACTGGTAACCTGTGTAAACAAGAATGACAAGTGGATCATAGATAGTGGATGCTCACATCACATGATAGGAGACAAAAGTAAGTTCATTACCTTTACTCAATATGATTGAAATAGTGTTAGATTTGGTAATGATGCTCCATGTCAAATCAAAGGAAAAGGCTCAATTAAACTTACCGAGAAAATCTCATATGATAATCCATACTATAATGGGGGACTGAAATACAATTTGTTGAGTGTATCATAGTTAGGCAATGTAGGTTGCAAAGTAGAATTTGGAAACAAAGCTGCCAAAATCTATGACACTAATGGAAATCTAATAGGAAAAGGTAAACAAACAAGAAGTAACTTGTTCTACCTAGATATGGAAGATGCAACTTATCTTGTTGTTAGAATTGATGATGTGTGGTTATGGCATAAAAGATTGTGTCATGTTAACTTTGACAATCTGATTAGCATCAACAAAAAGAAGAAAGTCAGAGGTTTTCCTAAACTAAAGAAGATTGAAAATACAATGTGCAAACAATGTCAATTAGGGAAGATGACCAAGCCTAGTTTCAAAAGAAAAATATACACTTCCAAAGAAGTACTAGAGTTAGTCCATACAAACTTATGTGGTCCAATAGAAGTGCAAAGTTACCTAGGAGACATATACATAATGCTATTTTTAGATGACTATTCTAGGATGATGACTGTTATGTTTTTGATGCATTTCAAATGTTCAAGTGGTATTTGACTAGAGTTGAGAAGGAAACAGGTAAGAGTCTAAAATGCCTAAGATTAGACAGAGGAGGAGAGTTTATATCAAAATAATTTGAGATATTCTGCAATGACAAAGGTATCAAAAGGCAAACATCAACACCAAGAACTCTCCCATAGAATGGCATTGTTGAAAGAAGAAATAGATTAGTGATAGGCTATGCAAGAACCTTGATGATGGAGAAAAATGTCGCTCTAAAATACTAGAGAGAAGCTATAAGCACTATTGTTTACACCCTGAATAGAGTTCAAGTCAAAAAAGGTACAAATGCAACACCTTTTGAACTATGGTATGGTCACCAACCTAATGTAAAACATTTCAAAGTCTTTGATTTTAAACACTATATTCTTAAAGATACGAGAAATGGAAAGTTTGATGCAAAAATTGATGAAGGCATATTCCTTAGATACTCCACTAAAAACAAAGCATATAAGTGTTTGAATACTAACACTAACAAGATTGTGGAGAGTGCAAATGTAAATTTTGATGAACATGCAAAAGTCCAAGATGATGAATCCAGGAAATCAGAAGATTATAGATCTTATGTATACTTCTATGAAGGAGTGTCTATTGAACATAATGTTTCCAATCAAATTAGAAATTAGCAACAAATCTTAGTATCAACTGAGTCACAACGAGTGAATGTCAAGCTATATTTAGAAGTGAAGTTGTAGAATGAAGAAAATGCACATTTTGATTCTAAAAATAATATACATGAAAGAAATAATTAAGTACCAGATGAAGAAGAACTGAATGAGTCTGAAGCTAAAGAATAAAACATGGAAAGAAGGATAGAACCAAGGTTAGAAAAGTATGTGAGAAGACATCACCCTGTAGATCAAATCATTGGTGACAAGGATGTAGAACCAATGACAAGGAATAGACTAAGAAATGAATCATGTCTACTAAGCAAGGTTGAGCCCAAAGTAGTGATAGATGCACTACAAGATGATGATTGGTATAAAGGTATGGAAGAAGAGATAGATCAGATTGTGAAGAACAAAACCTGGACCTTAGTTCCTAGACTAGCTGATAAGAATGTAATTGGTACTAAATGGGTGTTTAGGAACAAACTTGATGAGAATGGTGAGATAACAAAAAACAAAGCTAGAGTAGTTTGCAAAGGTTATGCACACAAAGAAAGATTGGATTATGAGGAAACATTTTCCCTTGTTGCAAGAATGAAATGAGTAAGAATATTGCTTGCATATGCTACTTACAAATGTTTTAAAGTCTACCAAATAGATGTGAAGTCTACTTTTTTGAATGGTATACTAGAAGAGGAAGTCTACATAGAACAACTAGAGGGATTTGTTGATGAAAAAAACAAGGATATGGTTTGAAAATTGCATAAGGCACTTTATGATTTGAAGCGAGCACCTAGAGCATGGTATGAGAGACTACACAAATATCTTGTGAAGATTGGATTTGAGAGAACAGATGACAATAGCAACTTGTACATCAAGGAAGAAAAAGGTAAAGATATTTTGATATCTAAATTCTTTGTTGATGACATAATATTTGGAGGAATAGATGTTCTATGCAAGAATTTTGCTGATCAAATGAAGCATGAGTTTGAAATGCCAATGTTTGGAGAAATCAAATTCTTTGTTGGAATACAAGTACATCAATTGAAGCATGGCATATTTTTGACCCAATCAAAATACATCAATAAGATACTCAAGAAATTTGGATTGGAAGACTCAAAACCAATTAGCACACCAATGGTGATAGGACAATTTATCAAAGAATGATGAGTCAGCTGAAGTGAATTAGACAATGTATAGATCAATGATTGAAAAGCTACAATATGTTGTACATAGTAGACCAGACATTACATTAGTTTTTGGAATAGTGGCAAGATTTTCTACAAATCCAAGAGAAAATCATCTGATGGTAAAGAGAATACTAAGGAATCTTAAAAGAATTGATGACTATGGTTTGTACCACAAGATAAGTGAAAAGTTTGACTTAAGAGCCTACACTAATGCAGATTAGGGAGGTAATTTTGATGATAGAAAAAAAACTAGTGGAGGAGCACTTTTCTTTGGAAAAATATTGATTACATGGACCAGCAAAAAGAAAAGTTGTACCTTGCAATCTATTGGAGAAGCTGAATATGTTGTAGTTGCTATCAATTGCACCAATATTGTATTGATCAAAAACCTGCTGCAAGGTATGAAGGAAGAGGTGAATGATCCTATGGTACTTTATTGTGATAATACAAGTGCTATAAACATATTAAAGAACCCTATAATGCATGCCAAAACCAAGCATATTACAATCAAGTATCACTATGTAAGAGAATTGGTGGAAGACAAACAAGTGAAGATGGAATATTTTAGCTCAAAGGAATATATTGCTGACATCTTCACAAAAGCACTACCTAAAGATGATTTTGAGTATCTTAGAGGTAAGTTAGAGGTGATACCCCTAGCCAAGGCTACTTAAGATAAAGCAAGATTAACCTACATCAAATGAATTGATTGTTGAAATATTACACATTGATGTAGAGGATATTTACTTTAGGACTCATGCCTAAAGTAATTGAGGTGATAAAGTTTCAAATCAGTCACAAGCAAGGTGATAGAGGGATAAATTGAACAAACCTACAAATGCTACACTTGCATGATAAGATGTTGAAATAATATGTCTTTGGCATTGTTGTCAAAGAGGGAGAAATGTCAAGAAACTAATCAACAACATTTGATCAATAGTTTGAGGGAGAAGATGAAGAAGCTGATTAGAATAGAAAATAGAAAAAGATGAGCAATGCATAAAAAGGGAGAGAATTTAAGAAGGGAAAAAAGTAAAGGTGACAAAAAGGATACAACAATTAAGAGGGAAGAGTAGAAATGAAGCAATCAGGAGAGTATATCAAGAGAAGGAGATGTGAAAATTTATGGTAACACAATTTCCTTTAGGCATTTGACTTACTGTTCTAACCTAGTTAGAATGTTGATAACTTGGTTGAATAGTTTGGTCTAATGGTTTATCAATTTGGTTTGCCATCAATTCCAAAGAGGGAGATTGTTAGAAATATGATTGAAAATATCTTTGATGAAGAAGATTTATTGAAAGAGGGAGATTGTTGGTAAAATAATGTTTTCAATCATTTTTTTGTCATTGGTGTCAAACTTTCTATTTGTAGGGAATCACAATTTCTTACAAGATCTAAGTACTATCACTTAGTTCATTGATGAAGAGAATTTGATCAACAAGATGTAACAAGAGTACCTAAAGGAAAGGCTAAGTTATGGGTTTGTAATGAAGTGCAAGGATCAGCTAAGACAATGGTTAAATGATGTATTGATAACATATTCAAAGATACAAAGGTTGGCCACACCTAGAAGCATTAGAAGTATGAGTTAGAACAAGGTTGATTTAAAAGCTTAACTAAGTTCATTAATGGGTGTTGAACAAGCTAGTTTAAGCCAAGAAAATTCTCAGTTGGAGCTGAGCAAATGAAAACTCTAGTGTATACTAAGTAAACTTTAGGTGCTAACTGAAGTTCAAGTGCTGAGTAATATAAAAGATGCCAAGCATCAAAAAATTTTAGTTGGTGCAGAGTGAACTTTAGGTGCTGAGCATCAATAAAACACAGTTGATGTTGAGTAACATAGTATGTGCTAAGCATCAGAATTTCAATAGTGTCAAGTTGTTGCATTATTGAAAATGACAAAGATTTTTTGAATCTAAGCCAAAAAAGTTGTTACATTGAATTTGAACTACTTAGAGGATAAGGATGATGAGTTGGTGGCATAGAATTTTATGTAAACTATTTTTGAGAAAATTCAAAATAATTCTTTATGATGTTTCTGGAAGAAACAAAATATGGGTTAGATTCAATGAATCCTACCTAATCCATATGAATTAAAATTAAAGGAGGGAAGAATTGAGTGTGAAAAGAAATTCTAGTCTTCTATTTAAGAGGTCATAGACCAAGAAGCAAGAGTTGCTAGTGTGCCAAATTGCAAAGTAGTTAGAAGGGTGTCAAGGAGAAGATATTTAGGAGAAGGAAGAATAGAGCATAGAGACTCTACTTCGAAGAGTGGTTAGAAAGAGAGGATTTCCCTAGTACATTAAGCATAGAGACTCAAGGAGACAAAGCTTGAAAGGAGGGCAAGCTATCAAGAGTTACAAAAACTAAAAGCCAGGAAAAGTTATGAGCTGAGAAGTGATCTCAAATCTATAAGTTGAGTTATATTCTATAATCAGGTCTAAACCCCTTATTGTTACTCACTAGCAATTATATTATTTAAGGTAGAAGGAAAATCCCATGGACTTAGGTTGGTCTAACAACCATTTGTAAGTCCTTTAACAGGTTGACATTCCAAGTGAATGTTCTAAAGTCCTCTAACCAAGCCCACTTCTAACAGGGTGGTTAAATCCTTTAGTCAGGTCACATTTAACAATGTGTTGTAAGCCTTTAACAAGGTAGCCCTTTCTTAGGGCATCACTTGAAAAGAGTGAGAATTGAGTAGCATGTTACTGGTGGTTTTTCTCAAATTGGGTTTCCACGTAAATCACTATGTTATGTGTTGATATTTTCATGTGTTATGCTTGCATTTTGATTTACAGTAACATGCTGAATAGAAAAGTTAAAGCTTGGATGAATGAAAGATTGAATGGGTTCACTACACTTAGTAAAAAGTTTGATTAGGACATTTGGACCTTGAATAACTCATTCACCCACCCACCCCCCTCTTAGTTATTCTAAAGCATTTCTAACATTAACAAAATTTTTTATTCTGAAGCAATATTGAACAATGTTCTCACCTTCTTGCATTCTCATGTCATTGAACTTCACTCTTAGACTTTTAGATTTGGCTCTCAAAACATTTTTATCTCCTCCATAAATTGTGTGTAAATTATCTCACATCTTCTTTGCACTATCGAAATCCTTGATGTCATCAAACTCAAAGTTAGTTAGGTCAAAGGCAATCTCCCACATTGCTTGATTGTGTTCTTTCTTCTTTTTCAGATTATCAATAGTTAGAATTCCAGCAGGGTTACCATGACTAGTGGTGATGGTAGATTGTGAATGGTCTCCAAGGCCTCCTAGGTGTAGCTTCATCAAACTTTTCCATGCAAGAAAGTTTTCCTTGTTAAATTTAGGTACCTCTCTCTTATACATCTATGATCTTTTGCTTTCAACACTTTCAAACTAATCCTCTCAAGCACTATGGCTTTGATACTGACTATTGGAATTCTTTAGAATAATTCAAAGGGGGGTGAATCAGTTATCCAAGGTCTAGATGTACAAATAAAAATTTTTAATTTGTAGTAGACCCATATCTATAAAACCTTTTCATGCATGCATCCACTAGATCATACAACATTGAAACTGTGTAGGTTACTTTCCTACATCAAAACAACTTTGCAGAAATATAAATGTAAAACACCAAAAAAACATTCACACAATTTGACACAAGGATTTTACATGGAATTCCAATTTGGGAAAAACCACCATTAACATGCTACTAATTCTCACTCTTCTAAAGTAATTCCCTATGAAAGACCAACCATGTTAAAATTTATAAGATACACTACTAAATGTGACCCAATTAAAGGATTTAAATCACCCTATTAGGAATGAGCCTTGATAGAGGAATTTAGACCATTCCATTAGAATGTCACCTAGTTAAAGGATATACAAATGATTGTTAGGTCAACCTTAATGCAAATTATTTTATCCACACTAGTACAATTATTATAAAGTAATAGTAGGAATTAAATTTATAAACACTTACAACTCAATTGTAGATTACAAATCTCTATTTTAGTCCTTCATTCTTCTTGGCATTCATACTCTTTAGCTCTAATAGAATATGTCATTTGGTATTCACTACCAAAATGGAAGGTTCTAGAAAACACATCAAAAGTTGGTGTGAAATTAGGAGAATCCATAAATGGTAGTCCAACTTTTGGGAGGCATAACTTTTGATTCGAGACTCTAATTGATGAATTGTTTACATTTTAAGATTTCTCTCCAAGTTCTCTATAGCCCCATGGACCAGATTCACATGTCTCCTAACTTTTGGGCTCGTACATGGCCATTGAGTGCCTCAAATCTAATTTTGAAGTTCTCTTAGGAGGTCTTGGGGAAACTTAAAACTATGATAACTTTCAAATGTAAAGCCTTTTGACCTGATTCTTTTTCTACAGTGCTTTAAATTACAAGTATAATCATCCCTTGAACTTACACCCTCTAACTCATTATAATTATGGCTCAATTATAAAATTGTAGGAGTTGAGAATCCAACTCTAGAAATGTGCCAAGATCACCTACAATGCAAATAGCTTGTTGAAGAGAAACCTAGGGAGCAAAGAGCTTGAAGCAAATACCACACAAGGGAATATTTCACAATAGGAAATTAGAATTGTTGTGTGAATGGAATGAATTTACAATGAATGAGAGACCAAATAAAAAGGCCTCATGGAAGCTTGTAGAACAAGCTAGAATGAGGTAGGAGATAAGGTTGACAACTAAGCACACATCCACAAGAGGTGGAAAAGATAAGTATGCTAAAGGGAACAAACTCCTGTGTTGTCAACAACTAACCTCAACTACATGCATTAACCTAAGTAAGCTTAAGTATATAGAATAAATAATTAACAATTAATTAATTATTTACTCTAACACTACCCCTTAAGTGCAACTTAGGGGAATGCCTTAAGCTCACAAAACAAATGAAAAAATGCAAAATGGGTCCTAGCAACGAGGCCATTTTAGGTACCCAAGTACAATGCAAGAAAATGCAACTCCTGTAAAATGGGGAAAGAGAGAAAATCACATGGGAAAAACTCTACCCCAAAAAGAGGTAAAAATAAGGAAGGCCTCAACCAGTCCCCCCAAGGACAACTTTCGTAACCCCAAGAATTTATCATAGCTGAAGAAAGCGAGGTGATGCAAAAGGCTTAGTGAAGATGTCAACAACCTAACTAGTAGTAGGAATGTACTCCAATGCAATAACACCATCCTAGATCAACTGACAGATGAAATGAATATGCAACTCAATGTGCTTGGTACACTAATGTTCCACAAGTTGTGAGAAATGTGGATGGCACTCTGATTATTGCACCACAAAATAGTGGGACAATTAGGAGGAAATCCAAAATCAGTCATCAACTAATGAAGCCATAAAGCCTCCTGACTAGCAAGAACTACTGCCTTGTACTTAGCCTCTGTAGATGAAAGTGCTCAAGCATGCTACTTCTTGCATGACCATGTGATGGGACTAGAGGCAAGGCAATAGACAAAGCTAGAAGTAGACTTATGATCATCAGCATCACTGACCCAATCTGAGTTAGTGTAGCCAACAATGTGTGTAGTCCCCATAGTATAGTGAATGCCATACATGACTGTGCCCTGAATGTAGCATAGAATATGCATGGCATCTTGCCAATGACTCTCATGAGGGTCTTGAGAAAACTGAGAGACTAGGCCAACCACAAAAGAAAGATTAGGGCGGGTGTGTGTCAGGTACAATAGGCTGGCAACCAACTACCAATACAAAGTAGCATCCATTATAGATGAGGAGTAGGAGGTAGACAAAGTAGCACCTAACTGAAATGGTGTAGGATTAGCCTTACAGTCAAGCATGTAAAAGCAACAAAGCATGTCAAGAGCATACTTCTACTAATACACAAAAATGCCAGTAGGAGAGTAATGAATTTGAAGACCAAGAAAGTAGTGCAACAAACCAAGATCAGTCATCTCGAATTAGTCCATCAGTACATGCTTAACATCTTGGAGCATGGATGATGAACTACCTTTAAGGATAAGATCATCAACATACAAAAAAAGAATCAAAATCTCATCACCAAGATGCTGAATGTACACTATGGGATCAAAATGGTAGCAAGTGAAGCCTGTAGACAACAGAAATGAGTCCATCTTCTCATACAAAGACCTAGGGGCTTGCTTGAGACCATATAATGAACGTCAAAGCTTGCATACCAAGGTGGGATCCTAAAAAAAACCTGGAGGCTACTCCACATAAATCTCCTTAGTGATATCACCATGCAGGAAGGTACTTTTCACATCCATTTGATAAACTGACCATCCCTATGAAGCTGTGAGGGATAAGACAAGGTGAATAGAATTCATCTTGGTGACAGGGGAAAATGTCTCAGAGTATTCAACACCCTCAAATTGCAAAAGGCCCTTCGCAACAAGACAAGCCTTATACTTATCAATGGAACCATTAGTAGCATACTTAGTGTGGTAAATCCACTTACAATGCACTAGCTTTTTCCCCTTAGGAAGAGGACAAAGATCCCATGTGTGGTTCTTCATTAAAGAAGAATATTACTCCTCCATTGCACTATCCCATTCTAAATTTCCTATCACCTCCACAAATGTTTGAGGATCAGTACTAACAACATGACTGAGTAGACTAGAACTCGCAGTGTGAGAATGGGTGTGACGGGATGTGGATGGGTCACCAGCTAGAGATCCTACAACCTCAATAGTAGCTTAAGCCCATTTAGGCATTTGGGATCACCATGATCTTCATCCTCATCATCCGTGAAACAAAGTGGAGATGAAGAGGGAGTAGTGGGAGCTGAAGGAGTCACTGGAGGTGAGGAATGTACTATAGGAGGGCTCTCATCAAACTGGACATCCCATCAAAATAGGACCTCTCTGGAATCAAGATCAAATAACCTATAAGCCTTTACATCCTTGCAGTAGCCAATAAAAATCAATGGTTAGCTCTTTGGTTCCATTGCTTTCCTCTAAGAATTAGGTAAAAATGCATATGTCATACTCCCAAAAACTCTGAATGATGACACATCAGGCTTGACATAGGACAAAGCCTCCTTAGGAGTCATATGTCGAAGTGCCTTATGAGCCATCAAATTTTGAATGTAATTGGCACAATTAATTGCCTCTGCCCAAAAATATGAATCCATGGACTTAGATTGAATCATGCAATTTTCCATCTCCTGAAGGGTTCTATTCTTTCTCTCGGCCACACCATTTTGCTGAGGAGTGTAGGCCACTAAAAGTTGATGCTGAAGACCATGCTCAGAATAGAAATCTCTGAAAGCTTGGTTCACATACTCCCCCCCCCATTATCTGTGTGTATTTGCCAAATAGAAAGTCCAGACTACTTCTCTACAAATGCCTTAAAAACTTGAAATGAGTTGAAGGCATCAAACTTGTACTTAAGAAAGTACACCCACGTGCATCTGGAGAAGTCATCAATAAATGTAAGCACATATCTAACACCTAAAAAAGGAGGAGTAGGAAATGACATGAGGTCACTATGAATCAACTCCAAAGGTGCTAAAGCACGAGTGGCTTGTCCATGTGGAAAAGAATCCCTATATTGCTTGCCAAGTGCACATCCCTGAAAAACACCATCTAGATAGGAAATCTTGGGAATCCTAAGAACAAGTGCCTATGTGCTTATTTGCTGAAGATATCTGTAATTGACATACCCAAAATGTTCATGCCAAAGCCTACTTACTAAATCTTCATGTGCAACTAAACATGAACTTGTGTCATTAGAAGACTCAAATCCATCAAATTTGTAGAGGTGAGATGCAGAGTCAACACCCCCAGTGGCCACGATCATCTCTTGATCATGCAAGTCCTAAATAACCTCATCATGTAGTGAGAACTCAATTGTCTTCCCAGAGTAAGAGTGGCAAATCTGATAGATAGATAGAAGGTTCATCGAAATATCAACAACACAAAGTACATCCTGTAGAGAGTCCCCAGCCAAAGCAACAGTGCTAGAACCCAAAATTGAAAGTTGTGAAGAGTTCCCAACTACAATCTATGTGGTGGCACAAGGAGTAAGTGAAGTAAGCAACTTAGGAGTGTTTGTGATGTGGTGAGAAGCCCCAGAATCAAGAATCCATAAAGGTACTAAAGTCATAACTTGTGCAGAAAGAGCATGACCTTTCCTTGTATGTGGAGATGAAGAATGAGGAGCTGAAATGTGATGCTCCTTCATGGCTTCCTTTAAAGCCTCCAATCATTTCCAACACCTAGAAACTGAATGTTCATCTTTCCCACAAAAATTGCAGTTCTCACTCAATTTCTTCTTGGTCTTAGAGGTAGACTCACCTGACTTTGAAAAATCTTTACCCTTGGAAGGGTTTACTGGAGGATTAGTTGGAGGCTCAGGATCAGATTTTGATGTGTCTTTCTTTGATTTACCTTTCTTCTTTGATTTGCCCTTAGAATTTTGAGCAACCAATGCTTGGCTAGAAGAGCTAGAGGCATCCATCTATTGGATCTTTGCCTATTTCCTAGTCAACCTATCAGAAAATGTCTCAAATGTAGGAATTCTATGTCTATCTCTAAGGGCATCCATGGTGGAGTAGAAATTAGAAGAAAAAACTTGATATTGCCCCTTTAGCTTTGAGAGTATCAAAAATATGCACTAATCATTAGTTTTGTTCTTCCCACATCCCTATAAAACTGCACGTAGGGATTTGAACTTAATCAAAAAGTCCTCGATGGTGGGAAAGTTTCTTGGTGAAAAAGAAGTCAATTCTGCATCTAACTAAAGTGCTCAGAACTCATTCACCTATCCAAACAAAGTCGAAAATTTTTGCCAATAAGCCCGTGGAGTAGTCAAACCATCTAGATGAAATAGCAAACTATGTGAAATGTTGAGTGCAATCAATCCCATGGCTTCATCCATTTTGTTTCTATGTTGTAGAATCTCAAAAGGTCACATAAGAATAGGTTGATTCTCATCCAAACAAGACCATAGACCTCTTGACATGAGAAGCCTAGTCTTTTGTGCCTTCTAGGTGTGATAGTTGTGCAGAGTAAGATGAGTCACAGATGGATCTTCCATTGAGAGAAAGAAGAAGACAAAAGTAGAAGGGTCTTAACTGAAGTAAAATACAAAAAAAAAAAGACACCCCCCCACAAACATACAAGAATATCTCTCAAATACCATAAAAATAACTATGAAAAGCAAAAAATTGGAAAGGAACCTAGATTTGTTGATGCAAAATAGGAGGAAACACAAGCCTCTACTTTGATGGCAAAAATGGAAGCTCAAAAAAACTTAGAATCTTATGAAACTAGCACCAATGTCTCCATCTCTAGCTCAACATTTTGACGCTTCTTTTGGATTAGAAAAACACCCCCGTATGCTCAAGTTATGGCCAAAAAAATGATTATTGCTCCAAAAATTCACCTTGGTAGAAAATTACAGGCACTGTGTTAAACTTGACACCCGCACGACCATCACAAAGATGTTGCCAAAAAAAATTTGGTGGCTAGTTTGTTGACATCAGTAGCCAGAATGATGTCATCACTCATCGAGAAATGATGTCAGCATGGGTCACCAAAAAAATGACGTAATCGAATGGGAAGGTGATGTTAGCAATGTACAATTGCCAAGAAATCATGTCAGCTATCTATAAGATGACATCATAGGACAGAGTGACTGTAGAGCTATGAAATGGAGAAAACCATCGGTGGTGATGGTGCCTGGGAGGAGAACCCGACAACATCGCTAGTGCAAGTGGAGATGTGGTGGTGCGTTGTCGGTGCACTGGTGGTGGAGTATTGTGGTGGTGGTGCAATTGGGAGCATGTGGCCAACGAGTGGTTGCCCGATGGCACGTCTATGTTGCTGCAGTGGCGCGTAAATTTTTTTTGCTCTACGTTCGTATGGCAGTAACCTAGGAGGCTAAAAAATTTCAAAAAAATGCTTGTAGCAAAAAATGAAATTTTTTATATGAAACTTGACTTCAAATGGCCTTTTGGATCCAATGGCAACATCCATTTGACCCCAAAGTGCTCCAAAAAAATGCTCTACCCTTGATTTGAAGAAAATTGCATAAACAAACTAGGGTTTGTGACTCCAAATTATGGCTTCAAAAAGCCTTTGAATAAGAAGCAACAGGGAGGCTCTGATACCATGTAGGAATTGAGAATTCAACTCTAAAAATGTGCCAAGATTACTTGCAATGCAAATAGCTTGCTGAAGAGAAACCTAGGGAGCAAAGAGCTTGAAGTAAATACTGCACAAGAGAATATTTCACAATAGGAAATTAGAATTGCTATGTGAATGGAATGAATTTACAATGAATGAGAGACCAAATAAAAAGGCCTCATGGAAGCTTGTAGAACAAGCTAGAATGAGGTAGGAGATAAGGTTGACAACTAAGCACACATCCATAAGAAGTGGAAAAGATAAGCATGCTAAAGGGAACAAACTCCAGTGTTGTCAACAACTAACCTCAATTACATGCATTAACCTAAGTAATCTTAAGTATATAGAATAAATAATTAAAAATTAATTAATTATTTACTCTAACAAAAATAACCTATTTTCTACATTGGCACATATTCCAAGATACTCAAAAACTCTAACCAAGAAAACCAATAGTGGAACTATGAGAGTTAGAATATCTATTCAACCAAAATGGGTATCCAAAAATGAAAAAAATTTAAACAAAAACTAACAATAAGTATATTTTGGGGTGATATAGGATTGCCCTTGTACCACTAGATACTCCAACATCAAACACCTAGGGTAGATTGAAAAGTGACCCTATCACTTTATAGCTGGTAGAGGAAAACTCAAATGGGCAACCTCCATTGTGGATATCCAAGTTGAGTCTTCTATTGGTCATACTTTCCACTTCACCAGGTATTCTTTATATTGCCTATTTTTGGTACTCTAGCCTACACGACTATCCAACATTTCTTCAATCTCTTCCTTCACAAAAGTAGGAATTGGACATGGCTCCAATATCAATTCCCCATCTACATCATCATCATGATATTATGTTAATTTTGCAATATTGAAAATAGGAGAAATATGAATCCCATCTAGAAACTCCACCTCATATGCATTCCCTGAATCATGTTTCTTCAAAATTTTGCAAGGGCCAAATTTCTTTATCTTTAGCTTGTTTTAGGTATGTAATGGAAATTGTTCCTTCCTCAAGTATACCATAACCTGATCTCCAACTTGGAACTCCTTATGCCTCCTCTTTTGATCTACCCTAGCCTTATACTATGTTTCATTTTGGTAATATGTTCTTGCACCTCCTCATGTAGGTTTTTGACATGTTTAGAAAAGTCTTTAGCCTCAAAACTTGTCCTCTCTCCTTGCTCCATCTTCCTCAACCCTAGTGCAGTCCTTAGACTACTCCCATACACAATTTGGTATGCTAATCTAATAGTACTCCTATTTATAGAATTATTGTAAGAAAATTCCATTTTTGGTAGAATCAAATCCCATCCTTTGGGCTTATCTCCTACTAAACACCTCAACAAATTGCCTAGACTCTTATTCACTACTTCTATTTGTCCATTAGTTTGTGGATGATGTGCAGAACTGAACTTTAGTTCTATCTTCAACTTCTTCCACAAAGTCCTCTAGAAATACACAATAAATTTAGTATCTCTATTAGAAATAATACTTTTTGGGAGACCATGTCAACTCAATAGCTCTCTAAAAAAGAAATCTAGAATATGCACTACATCATGAGTCTTGTGGCATGGAATAAAATGTGTCATCTTAGAGAAACTATCAACCACCACATATACTGAATCATTACCCCTTTTTTTCCTTGTCAATCCAAGAACAAAATCCATACCTATGTCCTCCCAAGGCTTTGATGGAATAGGCAATGGCTGATAGAGTCTAGTATTTTGACTTAATCCTTTAGTTGTTAGACATACTTGACAACTCTGCAAAAACTTTTTCACATCCTGTGACAATTGAGGCCAAAAATAATCCTCTCTAATAATGGAAATGGTCTTATCTCGACCAAAGTATCCTACCATCTCTCCATTTTGCTTCTCCTTGATCAAGTTCTCCCTCATAGAACTCCCTGGGACACATAATTGATTGCCCTTGAACAATATACCATCCTAAATCAAGTAATCTAGCCACTTAGTCCTATCTAGAGTAATAGGTCTTTACAAGCCTTCCAAGCCTCTACAAAGTCAGGATACTCAAGGTATAGATTATTGAGTTCATCCTACTCAACCACTTGAAAATGCATTACTGTCAGCAATAACTATCTCCTACTTAATGAAGTTGCAACCCTATTAGACCTTCCACTTCTATGTTTCAATATAAATGTATAGCTTTGCATGAACTCTATCCATTTCAAATATCTCTGATTCAATTTACCTTGGCTATTTAGGTACAACAATGCCTAGTGATTAGTATACAAGAAAAATTCTTTTGGCAACAAATGATGCCTCCACTTCTTTAAGGCCTAAACTATTCAATAGAACTCCTAATCATAAACAAAATACTTCTTTGTATCATTCAATTTTTCACTAAAATAGGCAATAGGCTTACCTTCTTGGCTCAACATAGCCCCAATAGCACTTCCACTAGCATCACAATCCACCTGTAACACTTTTTTGAAATTAGGAAGTGCCAACACAAGTTTCTCTATCACCTTCTTCTTTAGAAATTCAAAACTCCTTATAGCTCCTATAGTCCACTTGAACTCTTTTCTATTCCCCCTCATTGTTTTAGTTAGGGGTGCACATATACTATTGAAATTCCCAATGGACTTCCCGTAAAAACTAGCCAGACCATGGAATGATCATACATTAGTGGCAGACCTTAGAGTAGGCCATTCCAAGATTACCTTCACCTTATCTAGGTCCATTTTGAGACCCTCAGGTGATACAACAAACCCCAAATAGACTAACTCTTTTTTGACAAAGCTACAATTCTTCAAATTAATCAACAATTTCTCTTCCCTCAACCTTTCAAGGACACTACAAATGTGCAATAAATGTTAATCCAAAAACTTACTGAAAATCAAAATATCATTTAGATAGAATATAATAAATTTTCCCAAAATTTTCTTTAGTACCTCATTCATAGGCCACATGCAGGTGCTTGGCACATTGGTCAGTCCAAAGTGCATGATTAACCACTTATATAGTCCCTCCTTGGTCTTGAATATAGTCTTTCACTCATCTCCCTCTTGTATCCATATCTAATGATAGTCACTCTTGAGATCTATCTTTGTGAAGTACTAAGCTCCACTCAAACAATCCATAAGATCATCCATTCTTGGCAAAATAAACTAGTACTTGATGGTTATTCTATTTATAGCCCAAGAGTCTATACACATTCTCCACTCTCTATCCTTTTTTGGTGCAAGCACTACAAGTACTACACATGGACTTAGGCTCTCTCAAATAAAACTTTCCTCAACAACTCCTGAACTTGTCTATTTAGCTCCTCAATCTCATTAGGAGTCATCCTATGGGCAACCTTGTTTGGCAAACTAGCTCCGGGGACTAAATTTATTTGATGACTCATTTACCTTACTGGTGGCAACCCTTCTAGAACATTATCAAAATTGACATTTCCATACTCACTTAATAGACCTGAAACTTCAAGTGGAATTTCACTACTACTTTCATTATCTTTTCTAGTAATTAAAGCATAATACATATGTTGATGTTTCCTACCATCTAGAAATTTTCTTCCATCAACAAGACATACCCTAACACTAGTACATACCTTTTCACCCTCCTTTATCAGGGGCTTCAATTTGTGGTGGTAGACATCCATTGGAATAATGTCATAGAGAGCCTCGTCATGGTAACTCCCAATCTTGAACTTTACCAAGAATTTCTCACAAACCAAAACCTTATGATCATCCTACACCCAAGCAATCTAATGGAGTTGGGGGTGTTTTTCCCTCTTCATCTTTAGCTTTGAGACCATCTCCTCTAACACCAAGTTGTTATTGCTTCCATCATCAATAATCACATCACAATATTTACCCTCGCACTTGCACCTAGTATGAAACAAACTTCTTCTTTCTCTAGGTTTAGTCTCACCACTTAGTAAGACCCTTTCATTAACTAGAACCTCTCCTCTTTTTGCATCCTCTAAATCTAATGAATGTGCATCATTATCCATATGAGCAACCCTTGCTTGACCATCAACTCTCCTATCATTCCTTCCTTGGCAGTAAGGGCATTCAAAGGCACGATGACCTTCTTCATTACAATGAAAGTAGGTACCATAGAAGCCTCCTCTTCCTAAAACCTATCCATGTCCTCTACCTCTTTCTCTTTAATCTCCAAATTTTTGATCATAGAAGTAGTTGAAACCCTCATTCCTCTAGTTTTGGGTAGTACCCACATCTTCAATTTTCTTTTGATTCTCATTTCAACCTCCAAATAACCTGCCACTACCCCTTCCTCGTTGACTATGACCTCTTTACCTTCCATCAAACTTTTTATTTATCTTCTCCTCAACTCGCAAGGAAAACTAAATTGCCTTTTCAATGCTAGGCATTCTAACTAGACTTAACTCCTCTTGAATGTTAGGTCTTAACCCACTAAGGTAATGGGCAACATTCTCTTTGTTTTCTTCTACATGTGTCACCCTAATAACGAATCAATAAAAATTCTTTATGTATTCCTAGATATATTTTCTTGCTTACTTTAACCCTTGCATCTTCTTGAAAAAATCAAGCTCATAATCAATCGGAATGAACTGCTTCTTTAGTTTGTCCAACATGCAATCCCATCTTGTGATTTTCTAGTTTCCTCTTGTATTTCTTTCCAACTAAATCTCTTGCCACCAAATTTTGGCATGGCCTATCATTTTGCCACTGAATCTCTAGCTCATTGATAAAGTTGATCAACTCATTCAAGTTTAGATTTCTTGAAAACATGCTAACATCAATTTTAGGTCTTTTTCCAAGCTAGGAAATGGCCCTAAAAAGCCTCTCCTTCACTTGATTTAGGAATTCTCCATCTCCTTCCCCTTCCTACCCAATATTTCATTCTTCTTGATTTTCTTCCTCACTTTTGTTTCCTATGACAACATTCATCCCTCTATAGATATCCTCCTGCAATGCCTAGACTTGACTCTAGAGGGCTCTAACCTCAAGAGTAATAACTCTAGCCCTTCCACCATGCTTTCTTCATGGAGGCATCTTCTTGTACCAAAAACCACAACCATATAGTCCTAGTGCAAACTACCTCACTATCAGAGCTCTATCTACACACTTAGGAAAACTTGCTCTGGTACCACTTCATGAGGACACAATCCAAGACAAAAATGAACATAATAGGAAAGAGGGAATATTATTATTAGAAATGATATACTATTACATTAAATACAACAAAAATAGACTCCACAACATTCCCTATGGGCTTATAATGTTATCAGATTCTGGAGAAAACCCTTCTCACAGTATCTTCTCCTAAACTCCCACAAAACTACCTTTACAATGCCAGAAGTGACCTTAAGTAACCCAAATTAGGTTTAGGGTTAGGAATAAATTTTAAAATATGCCATTTTCATCCACCACCAAAGTAGAAGGTTCTAGAAAGCATGTTAGAAGTCGGTGTAAAATTAGAAGAATCTAGAAATGGTAGTCCAACTTTTGAGAGGCATAACTTTTGATCTAGGACTTTGATCATTGATTGATTTACCTTGAGTTTTGTGCAACTAGCTCATCATAATTATCTTCCACATGCTTCACATAGTTCAAGAAAAAAAAATAGTTAGCTCAGATTTATCAAATACTCGATTTAACACTATTTGTTGTCACTCGACATCTATACTATTCTATCTCCTGGTCAACACTAGTTCACGTAGAAAACACTAAAGTTTATTGATGCTTGGAACCAGCTAAACTTTACTTGGAATATACTAACATTCACTTGGCATATTCTAGCATTCATTTGACATGCACTATTTTTCATCTTTGCTCGACACCTCTTGGTTCTCACTCAACTTCAACTAATTTATGCTCAGCTTGTACTGAATGCTTGGCAAGGCTTTGTAAGAACTTTAATTACTTGCTTTTCTTCTAGTCTTAACTTAAGAAATCTTTTATTTTAGACTTTAAGTAGATAAATAATACACTATAGTATCAATGTCTTACTTGGTCTTGGTGTTTCTTTAACATACCTAATAACTCAATCTTCCTCTAGTTGTTATTTTTATATCCTCTTTTCAAATCCTCTTCATCAATCAACTAAATGATAACTTTTAGACCAAAAAGTAATTGTCTCACCAATAGGTGGCAAGTTTGACATCATTCACAAAATAATGATTGTTCCATACACATTCTTCACTTCAAAAATATCTCATATCAATACATGGTATGAAATACTGGATGATTAGTTAGTGAAGATTAGTTTTGAAAGGACAAATGACAATAGTAACCTATATTTGAAGACTATTAAGAATAATAAAGTACTTCTATCTTAAATAATTGTTGATGACATTATATTTGGAGGTAAAGAAGCATTACGTAAATCATTTGCTAATGAAATGAAGATGGAATTTGAAATGTCTATGTTGGATCAAATCAAAAAAATTGTTGGATTACAACTATCTCAAATGAAGTTTGGTATTTTCATTATTGAGTCCAAATATATCAAGGAGATGGTAAAAGAAATTTGAATGAAAGATTCAAGACCAATGGGCACACCAATCTCTACATGACATGAGTTATCTAAAAATGATGGATGTGCTAATGTGAACCTAACACTATATAGATCAATGATTGTAAAATTTTAATATGTTCATAGTAGACCAAATATTGCATTTTCTATTTGGATAGTTCCTAGATTTTTAGAAAATCCTAAAGAGAATCACATGATGGAAGTGAAAACTATATTAAGATATCTAAAAGGTACAAAAGATTATGGATTTTATTAGAAGAGAAGTGATAGGTTTGAATTGAAGGTATACACTGACTTTGATTGGGCATGAAATATTGATGAGAGAAAAAATAGTAGTGGAGGTGCATTCTGTGTAGGAAAGATATTGGGTTCATGGACAAGAAAGAAACATAATTGTATTTCGAAATCAATAGCTAAAGTTGGTTATGTGGTTGTTGCAGTGAACTACTCAAAGATTATGTGGATCAAACAATTAGTGAAAGGAATGAAGGAAGAAATTACAGATATAGTGGTTATCTATTGTGATAATACAAGTTCTATCAACATATAAAATAATCCAGTGATGCGCACTATGACCAAGCACATTACTATCAAGTAACACAACTTGAGAGAAATAGTCAAGAAAGAGAAGTGAAGTTAGAATATGTGCATGCTAAAGAACAAATTCCTGACATACTCACTAAAGACTTACCTAAAGATGCTCATGAATATCTTAGAGGTAAACTAGGGGTGATTCTCCCTAACAAAGAAAATTAAGAAGCCATACTGCATTGTATCAAATGTGCTAATCATAATACCATAGAAATTAATGCAAGAAGTTATACTTTAGGAGCCACCTTAGGTAGTAAAGTTAAGAAGAAGAATAGCATAACAAATTAGTCATAAATAGATGACATAATTTAGCTAGACATGCCAATAGCTTCATAATCTAGATGTATGAAGTAATTGAAGCCAAGAAATCTAGTTTTTTTGGCATTTTTGTCAAAGAGGGAGAGATTTACTTTAGAGCGTGATATATACCAAAAGAGAGAATTACCAAAGAGGGAGATAAACCTTAGAGGGAGAGAATAATGACAAAAGAAGAGCTTCTAGATTACATAGATAAGACTTAGAAAAAAACTAAGGATATAGTTCACTCGTGTTAGTAAAATATTTTGGATTGCATTGTAACAAAGAGGGAGATTGTATTTTTATATTATAAGATGTATTAATGTTCTTCCATCAATGCCAAGGAGGGAGATTGTTGGAAACTATTATTGGAACTATTATTGTTTTATCATTGATGTCAAATCTATTGATAAGATATGTTGCTATCTGACATAAATGTCATATCTATTTTTCTTGATGAAGAGGATTTGTGAGATTTCTCATTAAAAAAAAAACCTAGATGAAATGTGGAGTTACAAAAAGGAAGCTACAATGGACATTTGATTAGTTAGGCATTGAAAAACCAAGGTGATTATTTATATCATTGATGTAAACCTTAATTGAGCAATAGATGCCAAACCAAGAGTTCTACAGAGACCGAGTGAATAAGTGATCATCGAGTGCCAAAACTTAGTTATTTTTTAATGATAATATTTTTAATGGGTAAGAGAAATATGGATTTCCAACCGATTCAATTGATTTATTGGAATATGGAAACTCTATTGAACATCACATTGATGAGTTGGATCATTTAATTCAAGGAGATGATTAAGTATTATATCCAAGATTGAATTCGATGGATGAGAATTTTCTAGAAAAAGAAGAAGATGGATCGATATAATAAACTAGATGAACTAGATCATAAACCCTAAGATCTATGATGATCAAAAAAATGGTGAAAGACTAGAATTAATGATTTAAGGAGGCATAGAGTCAATGAAGAAAGTGAGTGTGAGAATGAAGAAAAAAATGTGCTTCCACAAATGCTTTTGAATTTGATAAGTGAATCCAAGGAGAAGGCTTAAGTTTGATGTGGAGAAGATTGACTTCTTGAAGGGTTGCCAAGTGAGTTAAGAGATAGAATTGAAAAGGGGGACTTAAAAATGAATCAATACATGAGCCAAATAGTGATCTAAACTAGTAAAAGTGAGTTGTAAATCATATAGATCAAAACCATATTGTTTTGTTTCTAATTATTGTAAGCAATTTGTAATGAAATCATTTTAATCAAAGGTTGAACTAACAGTAACTAAAGAATTTAATAATTAGTGTAAATCCTTTAGCAAGGTGACATTCAAAATGGAATGATCAAAGTCCTCTGAAAAAGCCACTCATAATAAGGTGATTAAATCCTCTAACCAAATCAAATTTAATAATGTGTATTGTAACCTTTAACACAATTGGCTCCTAACAGAGCTCACTTTGAAAGAGTAAAGAAGTGGTAATAGGTTGCTAGTGTTTTTTCCCAAATTAGGTTTCTACATAAAATCCTAGTGTGAAACTTGTGTTCAAATTTTTATGATGTTTTACATTTACATGTTTATGTTGAAATTTTTTTGTTATAATAGGACACTGAACAAATAATAATTTTGTTTATCAGTATTCAATAGAGACCATGCTTTACTAGTATAAGAAGAACATTGAATGTTTAATGTTTGATTATTCAAATGGTACACATGGACCTTGAATAGCTACCCCCTCCGCCCAACACCCCTCCTCAGTTATTCTAAACATTCTAACATGCTAAGCATGGACTAGAAGTTGAACAAGAAAGATTTAATGAGCCCTAAGATTATCTTTCAAGATGAACCTATTGAAGAATAGAGAAAGAAAGAACTTGTGCTAGCCAAGTTTTTAAGATGGCATCACAAACCTAAAAATATTATTGGTGATGTATCTAAAGATGATATATGCTTACTATGTGAAATTGAGCCTAAATTAGTAAAGGATGCTCTATATAATAAAAATTGGATTCAAGCAATGACTAAATAAATTAAACAAATTGAGAAGAACAATACTTGGACCCTAGTAACTAGACTGAAGGATAAAAATGTTATTGGAACAAAGTGGGTTTTTAGGAATAAGCTAAATGAAAATGATGAAGTAACAAGGAACAAGAAAATATTGGTATGCAAAGGATATGTGCAAGAAGGAGTTGACTATGGAGAAAAATTTTCTCCTTTGGCAAGACTTCAAAGAGTCATAGCCCTACTTGCATACTCAGGCTACAAAAATTTCAAGGTATAGGAGATGGATGTGAAATCTGTATTTCTAAATGATATACTTGAGGAAGAAGGTACATTGAACAACTTGAAGGATTTGTAGACTTAGACAAGAACAATATGGTATGTGAAATAAACAAAGCTTTATATGGATTGAAACAAGATCTAAGAGCATGGTATGAAAGATTGCATAATTAGTTACTAAAGATTTTTTTTAAAGGATAAATGATAAGAGTAACCTATATTTGAAGACTAGTAAGAACAATGAAGTACTACTATCTAAAGTATTTTTTGATGACATTATATTTGGAGGTAAAGAAGCATTATGAAAATTATTTTCTAATCAAATGAAGAAGGAATTTAAAATGTTTGTGTTTGGAAAAATAAAATTATTTATTGGATTACAACTAGGTCAAATGAAGTTCATTATTTTTGTTACTCGGTCCAAATATATCAAGGAGATACTAATATTTTTGGAATGGAAGATTCAAGACCAGTGAGAGAATGTATGTCTATAGGAAATAAGTTATCTAAAAATGATGAATCTTTTGATGGTAACCAGATACTATATAGATCAATGATTGAAAAATTACAATATCTTGTTCATATTAGACATAATATTGCATTAGCTATTGGGATAGTTGCTAGATTTTTAAAAACTCCTAAAGAGAATCACATGATGGTACTAAAAAGAATATTAAGATATCTAAAAGGTAGAAAATATTATGGATTGTATTATAAGAAAAGTGATGGGTTTGAACTTAAGGTATTCATTGACTTTGATTGGGCAGGAAATATTGATGACAAAAAATGCATGAGTGGAGGTGCATTCTTTCTAGGAAAGAGATTGGTTTTGATGGAAAAGTAAGAAACATAATTGTATTTCCCAATCAATAGCTAAAACTAAATATGTGGCTACTATAGTGAACTGATCAAACATTAAGTGGATTAAGTAATTATTGAAAGGAATGAAGGAAGAAATTATAGATCAACTAGTTATCTATTGTGATAACACAAGTGTTATCAACATAAAAAAGAATCAAGTGATGCACACTTAGACCAAGCACATTGATATCAAGTATCACTACTTGAGAGAACTAGTTCAAGACAAAGAAGTAAAGTTAGAATAAGCACACACCAAAGAATAAATTGTTGACATATTTATCAAAGCCTTACCTAAAGATTCTCATGAATACCTTTGAGGTAAATTAGGGGTGATTCCCTTGAGCAAAGCAACTTAAGGAGCCATGGTGCATTGCATCAAATGTACTAATCAGAAATATCATAAATATTGAATCATGCAATTCTACTTTAGGAGATGCCTAAGTTAGTGAAGATAAGAAGAAAACCAACATAACAAATTAGTCATAATCAAATGATATAATTCAGCCAGACATGCCGATATCTACATAATCTAGGTATATGAAGTAATTCAAGCCAAGAATTCTAGTGTATTTGGCATTGTTGTCATAGAGGGAGAGATTTACTAAAGAAGGGGAGATATTTTGAATGAAGGAATAATCAAAGAGGGAGAGAATTACCAAATAAAGAGACAAACCTTAGAGGGAGAGAATAATGACAAAGGAAGAGCTTCTAAAATTGTAGAGACAAGACTCAAAATGAAACTAAGGATATTTTTCACTCATGGTAGTGAAATCTTTTCAATTGCATGGTAACAAAGAGGGAGATTGTATTCCTATATTGTAAAAATGTATTGAGGTGTTACAATCAATGTCAATAAGGGAGATTGTTGAAAACTACAATTGGAATAATTTTTGTTTTCTCATTGATGTCAAATCTACTGATGAGACATGTGTTGTCTAATCTAAATGTCATATCTATTTTGATTGATGATGAAGATTTGAGAGATTTATCATAACAAAAACACCTAGAGGAAAGGTTGTGTTATGAAAAGGAATCCACAATGAACATTTGATTAGGTACACCTTGATAAGACCAAGTGATTGTTTATATCATTGATGTAAAGCATGATCAATAAATAGAATAAAAGAATAAGGAATGTCAAGTGATGCTAGTGTGAACTGAGCCTTAGTACAAGCTAAGAAAATATAAAATTTACAAAGCATTAGTATCAACTGAGTGATAGTTGATGTTGATATCTATATTGACTGAGCAATTAAGTGATGGCTAAGTTCCATAACTTAGTTATTTCTAACTAACAGTATTTTGAATGCCTAAGAAGAATCATGATTTCCAACCCACTCGGTTAATTTCATTAGATATGGAAACCATGTTGAAGATAAGATTGATGAGGTGGATCATTTAATTAAAGTAGAGAATTAGGTATTGTATCTAAGATTGAATTAAATGAACGAGAAGTTTCAAGAAAAGAAGAAGAAGATGGACATATACAAGAAATTGAATTAACTAGATCGTAAACCCTAAGATCTGGTGATCATGAAAATGACAAAAGACCAAAATTATGTATTCAAAGAGGCATAAAGTCAATGAGAAAGTGAGTGTGTGAGATAGTCAAGACAAAGGAATGCTCTCATAGATGTTGTTGAAGTTGGTAAGTGAATATGAGAAGAAGGCTTAAGTTTGATGTGGAGAAAATTGAAAGCTTGAAGAGTTGCCAAATAGTTAAGAGACAAAGTTGACAAGGGGGACTTATCAGTGAATCAACACATGAGTTGAACAATGGTTTGAACATGTAAAAGTAAGTTGTAAATCATATAGATCAAAACCCTACTATTTTTTTCTAATCATTGTAAATAATTTGTATTGAAATCCTTTTAATCAAAGGTTGACTTAACAATCATTGAATGACTTAACAATCTATGTAAATCCTTTAGTAAGCTAACATTTTAAGTGGAATGATAAAAGTCCTCTAACAATACCACTCCTAATACGGTGATTAAATCTTCTAACCAGTTCACATTTAATAGTGTGTATTGTAACCTTTAATAGGGTTGGCTCCTAACATAACTCACTTCAAACGAGTGAGAAATTGGTGACATGTTATTGGTGGTTTTTCCCAAATTAGGTTTCCACATAAAATCATAGTGTCAAACTTGTGTTGAATTTGTTATGATGTTTTCCATTTAAATGTTTACAATCAACAAAGACTATTATAATAGGTTATTACTAGTAATTTTTTTTATCAATATTCTATAGAGAACAAGCTATAGCAAGATAACTAGAACAATGAATTTTTAATGTCTGATTGTTGAAATGGTACTTATGGACCTTGAGTAATTGATTCCCCCCCCAATTATTGTAAAAATTTTAACAAATTTATTTCCAAAAATAGAAAAAGCTAGTTATTCTATAAAAGCTTGGGATATTCTTGAGACTACATTTAAACAAATTGATCAAGTTCATGTTTTGAAGTTGTAGAAGCTTCAAAGAGAGTCTGAATTACTTTTGATCAAAGGAAATAAATATATTTTTGAGCTTAGTGATAGAGTCTCCACTTTGTTAAATTAGTTTAAAGCTAATGGAGAAGTTATTGAATAGTCAAAAGACTTGTCCAAATTAGCAATTGATGAGTTGATGTGATCTTTGCTTGGCCACAAAAAGGGAGCAAAATCCTACATCAATGGACAGCTTAACCCAAGATTGGACATCTCAAATGGTCAAGTGGTTCTTACCCAATTCATTTGGACTCATTTAATTTATCAACCAAGGATGTAAACTTGAAATGGTGTTTTCAAAATAGATGCTTTAAACTTATCTCCACTTAAAAACTACTTTAAGGGAATTCAAATGCTTAAGCTACAAACAATCTATGCTAGAATTGAGAATCAAATCTAGTTTAACAAAGCATGAAAATATAGTTGGGAATTACTTCAACTACCTATGCTATAGGAATAGTCCACTAATTTTGTTATTAATGGCTACAGGAACAACAAAGTCTACCTTAATTCTATCAACTAAATGTAAATCCTATGTTAACCACTTAGTTCACTTCTTGTGTGGGCCCCCACACAGAAGTGAAGTAGAATAACTTAGAGAAGAAAAATCAAAACATTAACTTTATTCATAATAGTGATGCAATGTACATACTGATGAACAATAGGATTGTATTTAGTACTCAGCAACTTCTTGTATTGAAAAATAATTAAAAACTTAACCCCCTAAAACACAAAGTTCTAGTTATTTAAATACATGGACTAGGAACATAATTCCTAGATTTTAGACTCATCAACTATCAAAGTAAATAATAGCATTGATTATTACAAATGACTCATTAATTCTAGCACCAAAAAGAATAGTAATCAATGAGCTCATGACCCCTGAGTTTCCTCTGCTTGGTGCTAGGCCAATAATGCAAGCAATCATTTTGACATCTACTTTGTCTATTTGACCCCATTTTTATATTTGCAAAATATTAGTGCCTCCAAGATAATAAAATACATCAAGACTTATTCAAAATATGTCATCAGAATTAGTTTATCCTATGTCACATTACTACAAGAGAACTAGCCAACCTAGCTAAGGAAGAGAAAGCATCATTCGTAGAGTATTTTGTAATTAAATGACATATTTTTTCATAGCTTATTCATTTCAATCCTAAAAAGTAATTACACACATATTATCATAAACAACATGTTCTTGAACATCAAAGTCTTTAGAAAGTTTGATAATCAAAGTAAAAATGCAATGACAAATAGACCATATTATTTGTCTCATCATTCCCCCCAACTAAAATCTGAAGCAATACCCTACCCTTTTCCTCTTGTAGTACTATTCCCATAAAAACCTTTATTCTCCTTGTACTTTTCCCATCTACAAAGTTCTTCTATCATATCAACTATCTCTAAATATTGTTGATTAGCAAGCAATGGGGATAATAATAGTGGAGGATGAAAATTTAAATGGACCTAATCATTTTTCCTTTCTTCCCCCAACTTGATATACTAGAGTACTTGCTGAGTAGCCATGATAAAATTCAAAGGTGAATGAGGTTCTTTCCTCTATAGGTCTTCATTAAATCCTATCCATCATCATTGATTCCCCTACTTTGCTACAGGGAGATTTTTTTCCACCATGGCTTTATATTCTTGATAAGTTGCATCTCTTGAAGGAAGAATAATCCAACTTCTAGGTTTTGAATAAGCAATTTTTATCCATTCATACTACATAGCTCTTGTATCCTTGTCTTCAAGCTTGACAAGAAGTGGAGTTTCATATTCTAATTCTCTAAACTAACGGACTTGATGTTCTCTACTAATTTCATTTTGGATCCAAGACATTAGTGCCTTGAGTTGAATATCACCCACATAAGGTAGATGGTTCCAATCTCTGTTGTTAGGAACTACTAAATTATGTAAAAAGTGTTCACAAAGAAATTTTTTGATAGCTATAGAGGTAGTATGGAAGGCTTGAAATAATTAATGAGGAGTATTCAATGTTAAAACCTTACCCTAAATTACACAGGTCATCTGATAACTGAAATATTGTTCCTTCAAAAAGAGAGCATCAATAGGGGAAGGAGAGCAACAAGACATTAATTCAAGAATCATTGTAGTGATCTTTGTAAGTTTACCACTTAATTTCTCAATCTCCTCATCCTTTTCAGTCAACTCTTGATTTTGATTGAAAATAGTTCTCTCTACACACACACTCTCTCTCTCTATTCCATTCTTCCCTCTCTTGAATTAACTAATTAGATAACTGTGAAATGATGCTTAACAATGCAATAGTGGAACCAGGGCTAAAAGGAACATGTGTTTCAAGTGAGGGATCATTAGGAATAGTTTGTTGGGCTATGGATGCTAAAGAATCAAGTCCTTGTGAAAGAATTTATTCAGCAACAATGTTAACTACATCAACATTTATTGCAATATCCTCTTCATGAAATTTTTCTCTTTGAGGTGGAGAACAATCTAGAACTCCAAAAAATACACTATCTTCAATGTTTGAATCTAGGGAAATGATGAGTGGCTGATCAAAGGATGTTCAATCTACTGTAGGTACTTGTTCTGCACTTTCCCCTTTCTCAATGATATTATTATGTTTATAATGCGAAGAGGATTTCTCTTTTTCAATAACCAAATTTTCAAATAGAGGGGTTTGAAAAGGCACATCCTCATTGAGTTTTATAGATGATTGGACTCTTTGAGTTCATTGCCTAAGAGGTACTTCAGTTGGTTCTAGAGTTGTAGGAAGTTCTGAAGATGTATCTTGTACATTCCCTCTCTTCCTTTTCTTATGAACTCTAGGAGCTATAGGAGGTTCAATATTTAAGGAAATTTTGACTTTCCTTTTTCCCTTTTTAGATTTTAGACCCAACCCAGAGGTAGAAGCTATATGAGTATAAATTGAGGTTCTTTGTGACCTTTTGGATCTAGTTGAGGAAGAGCTTGGAGCTAGTTTTTTCAGGATTTTCCTAAGGTTTTGTTTCCTTCTCAACTTTCTCCATAGGTCGCCTAATAGGGTTTTGCACTTTATTTTCAATGAATTCATCCCAAGATATCCCCAATTGCTCCCTAAGGGTTTTTCCAATGATAAGTTTAATGAAACAATGGTGGAAAACATCCTTTGGGGTTCCTTTCTATACTACTATGGCTCTTTTTAATAGAATGTGATACATAAAATGAGGAACATTCAATGGAAAATCATCATGTCTTAGGCAACTAAAATTTTTGAAATGTGTGGCATGCAAATATGAATGTCTCCCCTCACAAGTAAAATATTTCACAACATAGATAGCACATTTGTTAAATCATTTTGGTAAAGATGTGCAGAGTGTACCTTGTTTCTAGTCTATCTAAAGTCAGGGGTCTATATGGACTATAAATTGAGCTCTAGTTGATACTGCATCCATTATATTTGAAAATTGTTCTCCTTCTAGTGGCAACTACATTATATCTATTGAAATTTTAGGTAAAAATGGAACCTTTACTCCTCTGAATGTAGCAAAACCATTCACAAAAATTCTAAGGCAAGCTCCTCATTCCATGTAGACAACTTGAAAATATAATTCATCCACCCCCTAGCTTGAAATATATGTAGGCAAACTAGGTCTCCCAATAATGTTGTATGGTCAGCTAGTTCTCTTCTCAACAAGCCACCCCCCATTGATCTTTTGAAGTGATTACAGGAGTAATTTCAAAAAAATATGAAAATGGAAGAACTTGTAACAAGATGAGAAAACAATTAAAAGTACTTTTTTAAGCGGCTAATATTTTTAACATTAAAGATCACTTAATTTTGCATTAAGTACACACATACTAGTTTGCAAAAATGTGCGACATAAATATAGGGGTCACATCACATTATTCTCTTTATCATGTAGTGATATATAAAGAATAATGAATATTTAATGATCACAAAAAAATGAATGAGATAATAATAACCCTCCCTCCAACTAATTTAGGAAATAGCTCTTGCAGTTGCTAGTGACGAAGGTAACTACAAATATAACAACACATTAAGAAAAAGTTGAACTTGAGTATGCATACAGACCTATTGAGTTGTGCTATCATTTGATACTGCCATGCAAGTTGATGAAGGGTGAGGTGAGGTGGAAGACAAGAAAAAGTGGAGTGAGGTGGAATTATTATAGAGAAAATACTTTCACAAAGAAAGTAGTTCATTTTAGTTAGAGAAATGCTTTTAGAGAGAGGATGAAAGATGAGCAAGAAACTTTTCTACAATTGCTATTGGAATTGGAGGATTGAAAAGTGACTAGAATTGTTGCAGGAAATCTTCACAATTAGATGGTTTATGGTAAAGTTTTAAGTGATGTCTATTAACAAGTAACTTGAAGCAAACACGATCAATGGTAGAGAGTTTTAATGCACCATTTTTGAACATAGAAATGATTTCATATGGTCCTAGCCAACAGGTTTGGAATTTCCCTAGAGTTTTTTGATAATAGGAATCGTAAAGGAGGGCTTAGTCTCCAACAAAAAACTTCTTTTCAAGGATGAACTTATCATGCTATTTCTTTCTTTTCTATTGGATTATCTCTATATTGTGCAGGGAAAATTTATAGTATTCATCAACGGCATTGAACTATAGTAGCCTATCTTCTTGAGCTTAGGAAAGATCAACATCATGCTCTAAAGTTTATAGAGTTTTGTGTTCAAACTCAATATGTATGTAAGTAGATTTACCATAAAGTAACTCAATTGGGGTAAATCTAGTTGTGCTCTTCCATGTGGTCATATAAGCCCAAATTGCTTCAGGAAGCTTGGTAACCCAGTCCTTTTTGTGAATAGAAACTATTTTAGTGAGGATGGCTTCAATTTCTCTAGTTGTAATTTATGCCTAGCCATTAGCTTGATGATGGTAGGGTGAAGATGTGCCATAATGGATCATGTACTTCTTCATGAGTTCTATAATCAAGTTTGATGTAAATTGAGCTCCCTAATCCATGACAATTTATTTGGGTACTCCAAATCTAGTGAATATGCATTCATATAGAAAATTTGCTACTTTGTGATCTCTTGCATGTGCCATAGCTTGTGCTTCAACCTATTTAGTTGCATAATCAGTACATCCTAAGATATATGATTTTCCATGAGAAGAGGGCTCTATTGGACCAATGAAATCAATACCCCACTTGTCAAAAGGTGTGACTACCACTTGTGGTTGCAGGGGCATTTCATTAGTTTTAGTGGGTCTTCTTGTGCATTGGCATTAATCACATCATCTTGTATACTTTGTTGCATCTTTATGAAGAGTAGGCCAAAAATATCTAGTTGTTAAAATCTTATAGGCTATTCTTTTTGCTGCAAAATAACCCCTACATGGTTCATCATGGCAAGCCCATAGGATGTCATAAGTTTCATCTTTCCTTACACACCAGTGGATTACTTGATCTGGTCCAGTGTAGAAAATTAATCCAATTATCCATGAGAAATTGAAACTCTTTTCAAAAAGGAGATGGTGTTACTTGGGTGAAAAGTGTGGTGGTGTTCTTCCTATAGCAAGGTAATTTGCTATATCTACGAACCATGGGTTATAGCTTTATATTGAAAATAAATGCTCATCAAGAATACTATCATCTATAGCTAGAGGATCATTATGTACTTAGAGTCATGACAAAATATCTGCTAAATAGAAAGTTTATTCATCAATTATTTTATAGTAGAGTGGTTAGTGTAGAGAAAAACCTCATAGGTTGTAATATAATGCCAAAATTTATTAATTTCATACACAACAACAAGCAATTCTTTTTTAGTGACAGTATAGTTCAGCTCAACACCTTCCAAATTATTACTAATATAGTAAATGACATGCCCAATAGTAACTTATTTTTGTCCAAGAACTACTCCTAAAGCAACCTTAAATGCATTAGTATGAATGTGAAAGGGAAACTTCCAATTAGGTCCTCTAAGAATAGGTGTTGTTATCAAAACATCCTTCAATTGTTGGAATGTTGTTTCACATTTTGTATCCACTCAAATTTAGCTTGTTTCTTGTTTCTCAAATTTTAACAAAGGAGCTACTAGCTTACTGAAATGTTTGATAAACCTCCTATGGTATCTGACATGTCCAAGAAAGCTTCTAACATTTGTTTTCTTGGCAAATTTTTTTGTAGGATCCACTTGAATTCCAAAAGCGGAAAGGTAGTGCCCAAGAACAACTCTTTCTTCCATCATGAAAAAACACTTCTCACTATTAAGAGTAAGGTTGTATTCTTGACACCTTTTTAAAACCTTCTCCAAGTTAGCATGGGCTTGCTCAAATGTGTCACCATAAGTGGGGAAATCATCCATATAGATTTCAACAAAATCTATAGCTATGTCAAAAAATATGCCAAGTACTGCTCATTGAAAAGTTGCAGGTGCATTGCATAAACCAAATGGTAAGATAGAGTAAGAAAATGTTCCCCATGAATAGGTGAACATTGTCTTATGTTGATCTTCTAAAGAGATATGGATTTGGTTATAACGACTAAAACCATCTAGAAATGAGAAATACCTTTTTCCTGCTAAGTTATCCAACACTTGATCAATGAATGGTAGAGGAAAGTGATTCTTTTTAGTGGCTTTTTTAAGCTCTCTATAGTCCACACATACTCTCCATTTTCTCCTTTTTTGGAATAATAACTAGATGTGACACCCACTGACTATTAGAAATAAGATAAATAAATCTAGGATTAAGAAGTTTTTGTAACTCTTCTTTGACTATATCTTTTAATGTTGGGTTTACCATCCTCTGAGGTTGTCTTACTGGCTTACACTCCAAGTTGATGAATATTCTATGTGTACAAAGACTAGGATCTAAAACCTTCATGTTAGTGTAATCCCATGCAAAGGCTTGTTAACTATTTTGCAACAACTTAATGATACTTGTCATCTGACATGCACTAGTTATTTTCCTATAGAAATCTTTACTTTCATCACTTTATCCATCATTAAGATCTCTGCTATTGATGGAGATCGAATTTCATGGGGTAATAATGTGTGAAGGTAATCAGATGCTACATGAGATTTTGGTGCATCACATCTAAGCAATACAATTTGCAAGGAGCCGACAGGATTTTTAGAGGTAGTTTCTTAGCATCATATTGATTATTAAGGATTGCTGCTAATATATCATCTTCTTCTTGGGACACAAAAATGGGTTTCTCTCAAATATCATGAGCTGTTGAAAAAAATTAACCTATGGGGAATCATTACCAAGGTCTAGCCAAGAAACTTGGTCAAGATCTCATTGGGTTTGTGTAGGAAAGTACAAGGTTAACTTCTTTGTGTTGGTGCCATCTAATATCATCATTTTTCTCAAGTGACATGCAATGCATGCATTTGCAATAGCCAACCAAGGTCTTCCTAAGATTAATGGATATACTCCAAGGGTGTCTCTTGGTGACAGCACAACAAAGTTTGAAGGAAAATATAGGGAATCCAAGGTTACAATGATATCTTCTACCATACCGTCAGGTTTGACAGTTGACTTGCCTGCTAACTGGAGTATTGTAGGGGTATCCCTTAATCCAATAATGCTAAGTCTTAACAAAACTTCTCTAGTCATGACATTAATTCATGCTACTAAATCAATCAAAACATTCTAAATTTGGATAGCATTTATATGTATAGTAATAATAGGACTTCTTGGATCAGAATATTTAGGCCTTAGAGCTTTGCTCAACATTAAATTAGAAAGTTTTTCCAACACATGGATAGTTTGAGGATCCTTTTTCTTTTTGGAATACCAATTGAAACATGCTTCCTTTAAAGTTTTATTATAGAGGGTAATCTCCTTAAGCACATCCAATAAGGGAATCTATATAGTCATTTTCTTAAGTTGGTCAAGGAGATCAACTGCTATAGGGTTTGATTTGGATGGGGCTATAGGAACTAACCTTTGTGGAAATGGAGGAGTGGGTTCTTAAATAGAAGGGGAAATTGGGACATCCATTAGTTGACTTACTGGACCATTTTCATTAATAGAAACCTTAGTTATAATAGGTCCTTCAAGTGCAAGTAACTTGGTTTTAGACCTAAGATGAATATCATTGATCTACAAAGAATAGGCCTGCTACTTATTATTGGGATTTGGTGTCGGCTGAGTAGGAAGTTCTGGTTCCTTCTATGGGCTAGCATTAGCTATAGGAGGTAGAGGCATTAAGGATTTTTGTTGAGGTGGAGGCATTAAAGCTTGTTACTGAGGTGATTGGCTAGGAACCCACTAAGGTGGTTGCTACCGATTCCCTTGATACATAGGTTGCTAATTGAGTCCCCACTAAGGATACTAGTTGTTTAGTTGAAGCCATTGAGTATTTTGCTAGGGATATTGAGGTGGTTGATGGTATGCTTGATTATACTGAGGTTTCTAGTTGGGCCAATTATTATTCCAATTCTGTCATTGAGGGATAGAATTTGAGGGAAAATTCCCTTGCCACTAATTACTATTATAACCAAAATTATTTAGAGGGTCTTGAGGCATACCTTGCCTTTGAGCCCATGGTTGCCTTTGAGAACCATAAATCACTTCTCCTATATCTTCATCAATTGCTTTAAACTTAGTGGGCATTGGTTGTGCATTTACTACTATAATGGTCTTACATCTATAGTTCTTCTTTCTTTCTCTACAATGAGAGAAAAATTTAGTCAACATAACATCAGCTTCATCCTTTTTCCTTTGGGCTTGCATGGTATCCACTTGAGTAGTAATATCATTAATGATATCTTGCTTAAAGTTAGACAATAGATTGCATAACTCCATCTTTGACACTCCTAACCTACCATTCATCTATTGTGATAGGCTCCTTAGTCCTCTTCCCTTCTTCATAGTAGCTCTTGAATAGTTCTAACATATCTCCTTGATTTCATTCCAAGTTTTTTGTGTAACATCTCCTCCAGCCATTAGATCTAGGGCTTCCATGCTTTCTTCTTGCACACCTCTTAGAAAAAAAATGCTTTTTGATTTCTTTATTTAGGTTATGCTGAGTATTTCATGGCACATTAAACAAGAATCTAGAAACATAGTCTTCCAAAGTTTCACCCTTCTTTTGTAACATATTAAAAATGTCATTCCCCCTTCATATCTTGACCTCTACAATATTGTTTATATTTTTGAAGAAACAAATTACTCATTTAAGTCCAGTTTGCTACAACATTTGCACCCAACCCCATGAACCATCGAAGAGTAGCATCCTTCAAAGTAGAGGGAAACAATTTCAACGTATGAGCATCAATTTTTTAGTCATAATTCCTACAAAGCATGCCAAACTCAAAGAGAAATATTTTAGGGTCTTCTGTAACAAGGTCATAAAATTTTGGAAGTGTACCAGCAAGTATGTTCTTCAAATTTTGGTTCCCTTGCTGAGGTGGAATAGGAAAAGGAAAGGTAGGCATAGCCATTCTTGGAAGAAGAGGTGATGCTTGATAGATAATAAGGGCTAGTGGATTATCTTGATATTCAAGCTCAGCAAAAAGTTCATTTAAGTGGAATGATTCTTTTGATTTAGCATCAATGTTAGCAAATGGATTTTCAAAGAGTTTTTCTTCATCATCCTCTCTTTGGGGTTCATCTATCTTAGGTTGACGATCATCAAATGAATCTTCCTAATTATAATGAGGAAGGAATCTCCCTATGTGGTCTCTTCTTTTATGAATAACATGCTTCTTTACTACTAAACTCTATTCTATAAGGAATAGAAATGCAACTAGAAAGACTAGTTTGAATTAACACCATCCTTGACAACAATGCCAAAAATGCTTGGCCAAATGAAGGGATCAAAATCCTATAGAAATGGACTAATTAACCTAAGATTGGACATCTCAAGTGGTTCTTAGCCAACTCATTTGGACTCATTTAATTTATCAACCATGGACATAAACTTGATATGGTGTTTGCAAAATATATGCTTCAAACCTATCTCCACTTAAAAACTAATTTAAGGGAATTCAAATGTGTTGGGTAATACTGAGGTTCAATCTTGATGGTATATAATTGAATCAAAAATACCCTAAACATGTCAATCTGGGATTCATAAACTTGTGAGAGATATAATGGCTATTTGCACAAGGGGTGAAGATAATAAATCAAGAGGTTAATGAATGCAATTACTGCTTGCTAATAAATTGAATTTTTCAAATAACTACACATCTAAGGCTACTTTTACAAATGGTTTTAAGCTATAATTCACACTTAAACAATTGAACACAATATCTTTATAAATGCTATAAATATTATTAACACACCTCTAAACAATTAACCACAAATACAATTAACACTCCTCTAATTAATCACAATGTCTTTACAAATGCTATCACAAAGTTTTGTCAGATTAAAAGGCTGGTCTAATTTTACTTGAGTTGTGATAGGAGGTTTAGTGGTGGTAGGAGGTTGTTTATAGAAAACTAGCTCTAATACAGAGTGCAGTAGGAAGTATGATGAGAGTGGCAGGGAGTATGCTTAATGTGACAGGAGGTATGATAAATAGAAATGGGAAGTGGTTTAGTAAATGAATGGATATTTAAGCAGTAGCAAAACAAAAATATATAATAAGTGAAATAGATACAAATACTTTAGCTGACTACTTTATTGGACAAGTAAATCCTTGATTAACAATAACAAGCATTAACAATCATAGATCTAATGAACTCAGATAATTAAGAAATATGTAAATACATAGATTCAATTTAATCTATAGAAAGATGCATAAAAATCAATCACTGCAAAATACTCACAAAATAAACTAAAGTCATCTCACCAAGCTTCCCAAGAGGGGGCCCTCCTCTGGTTCATAGGGTGAGAGATATCTAAAGACTAGCTACTATAGAAGCTTCACGTTCTTAACATCACAGGATTTTCCAAGATAATAAAGAGAGTATTTTAAATATATCATACGTTATATGTCTTGCGATTGACATTCACTTATATTGGCTTAATAAGTTTTAATCGAATCAATAACTAGGTTGGAATGAAAGATGGCCTATTCCCTAAATATAGATGATAATTTGTTTTGGCTGCTGGCCATATAACTGTTTACAAAATGATCTTCACCCAAAATAACATACGGCCAAAAATTGATCTATTTTAAACAAAACATAGTAGAACTATAACTTGCAAAATTGTTCCCCTAGTCAAATAGCTAGCTCCACATTTACACATCCTTAGTTTCCTTAGTTCCTATAGTAGCATCAATCACAATATATTATTTTCATAAAATTAATAATTTTTTGGGAACTATTCTTCCCTCTTTAAAGAAGTACTTAATTATTCTAATTTCCAATCAATAGTTTAACAAAAAGAGAATTTTATGCCAAAGAAGTGGGAAATGGATGGGAAAAAGGTTAACAAAAATAGGGCACTATCAGGACTCATCATCTCCCCCCAACTGAGGAATTTGCATGTCCTCATGCAAAGAAAGTATACAAGCTAGGTGGAATGTTGTTGTCAGGGTGCCCCATGGACTCTTTTGAGACAACATCTAGACTGTTAATGGTATCCTATAGTGTGACCTTGGATATAAATTGTTGAAGCTCTTGCTGAAGTCACATAAAAGTATATAGGAATTCATTGAGAGTAACCATGGGAATGCCTGGTATTGTCGTTTGTAGTGGAATAGGTTTAAGAAGAAGACCAGAAGTACCCAAAAGGTCTTGTGAAGGCATTTCAAAGACAATCAAAGACTGTGATTTCATGGCCTTATCAAGTTCTTTGTGATAGGAGCTCTATGTTCTTGTAGCATCTCCTAAAAGAGTTTCTTTTTGAGATGTTTCAATAGTGTCTTCCAGATTTTTCTTTAAATGATCTTCATGCTATCCATGGGTCTTTTGGGGATTATTTTTCAATATATAATTTTCTTATAAAATGTTAGATTCAAATTCATCTCCCACATCCAATGTTTATTGACCTCTATCTTCTTGATTAGGGTTTTTTTCTTCCATAGATGGAAATTTAGGTTCATTATTAGAATATAAAGTTTGGCCTTCAAGGGTTTCCCCCTCCTCATTCACTTCTCAATTTGTCAATTCATCCAGAGGATCAAACTAGTCTATAGTAGTGTCACCTTCATTAAAATTGTCTTCTTTATTGGCAAAGTTTAGTAAGCTTTCTATGAATGGTGCTTTCCTCTTATTTTTAATATTTCTAGCTTGACAGCAAGATTCTCTACCCACTTTTTCCTTAAGTTTCTTATTAGAGCTACTGGTTAGAATCTCTACTTCAGCATTGGTAGTAGCTTCGATAGCATTGGCTAGGTTTTCTAAATGGCTAGTAGACCATGGAAGATTATGGCATACTAAAAAAGGGCTAGGTGTTTTTATGTTAGAGGAAGTGCGTAGGGCCTTTTTGGGTGTTTGCAAGGGTTCATCAATAGGGGTTTTTTTATAGATCATGGCTTCGAGAGGGTTGTTCCTCAATCATAGTTTTAGTTTCTTTTTGCTAGGGTTGAAGGGAATTATACGTAGGGTGAACAAATACATCCCATGCTATGGGGGTTTCCTAACGCTAAAGACCATGATGTACTAGGGAATTTTCGTGAACTTCCCTAAACTAATTGCATGCTCTCTAAAAGGAATAATATAGATAATAGGGAAGATTAACAAGTTTCCCTAACCTTAGATGAAGAAAAAGCCCTAAATGATGTGCATGAATGAAATTGAAATGATCCTCATAGGTAATATACTAACCTATAAATTGGGTTATCGAATCCTATGGCAAAGGAAGGGTTTTGCATTGAGCTCCTTGTCCCTTAACAACCTCCACAGACTCATTGCACTGCAGAAAATTGGTTCTACTAGTCTTTAATTTTGTAACCTTTGTACTAGTAGTGGGAAAATATAATTCACCAATTTGGGGAAGATCTGTTATAGCAGCCACCATCTGCACCATCATGGAAAAGGTAATGCCTCGTATTGTCACAGAGTCTTGAACAAAGGCATGGGAAAATTCTTCAGCAATGGCAAGGTCATAACCCTTTAGTTGACAGAAGAATCGATGCCATCCCACATGACAAAAAATCTTGTAAGCTTCATTGTTTGCCAGTAACTTGTCCATGGATTCTAGTTCAAAATTCTTACATTTTCTACCCATGACAACAAAGAAAGTTTTGAGTCCAAAATGCAAATAGAGAGGAATGGAGAGCTGGTCAGAAAAATCTATCAAAATCTATGGAAATAATGGTGATAGGGCTCCAATCTATGCAAAGAAATCATAAGGAGAAAGTGGTAGTAATGAAAATAATTAATAGGAAATGCAGAGGTAAAGTAGTAGGAGCATAAATAATTAATGGGAGAGGAAATGCAGAAGTATGATACCCCCCCAAATTTGGCAAGAAAACGTCCCATTTTCGCTAAAACTAGAGATTAAAAAAATAGAAAACAAAGTACAACTAAAAGAAGGGTAAGAAAACTTCCCTAAAATAAGAAAAATGATTAGCTGATGATGATGAAATGATGATTGAGAAATATCCATGCTACACAAGACAAGTAAGAGGTAATAATGTCAAAAAATCCAAGGAACACCTTCAAAAAATGAAGGCAACATGTGAGAAGGAATGAAATCTATAGCAAGAAGATCAGGAGTAGAGACACGTGGCAAGTAGAGTTGTGGAGTCTATTTGAAAAAGTCGAAGAAAAGGGCAATAGGAATGAGGAAATCTCCTATCACAGCTACTATCACAACTATTAGAGATGAGTATGGAAATGCAGTTGTTGTTGTGATAGCAAGAGAAGGACGATAGGAACAAGAAAACCTCCTATCACAAAGAGATTTTGATTTGGTATTTTTTTAAAAAATTATTTATTTATGTATATACGACACAAGACTAGCAAAAAATTAGTTTTCAATCAAATGCTACCTAGAAGTGCTAGCAAACTAGTTTTCACTACCAGATAGACTGACAACTATAAATCACTGGATTACCCAATTTTCAACCAATAGTTGGCCAACAATGCTAGGGACTAGTTTTAATTATTGGATCTTCTTTTTAAATAAAAAATTAATTAATTAATTAAATATATATATATGGCATAGATATATTTTATCAATGCTGAAGGGGACCAAACGGAACCATGGTGAGTTCCTTGGTAATTTCTAGAAAGAAAGCTTTCATCAAGAGAGGTTTCTTATATAGCTTCAACCTGTGACCATTAACAAGGAGCTTGCGACATTTAGAGTCTATAGTGCAGAGTTGGACTACACCATTGTCATATACATGTTCAATTTCATAAGGTTTGTGCCATCTTGTATGAAATTTTTCTTTAAAATCCTGGAATCAAGAATCATATAAAAGTGCCCAATCACAAGGCTAAAAAGAATGCTGACGAATGTGTTTGTCATGCCAAAATGCTCACTAATTTTGAACAAGTTTAGTATGAAGAATTGCTTCTTGACATAACTCATCAAGGGAGTGGAGTTGTGTTAGTCATTCCTTTTGAGCATTAGAGAGACTCAATCTGAGTTCAAGTGTAGTTCAAAGATTCTTAATCTCGAACTGAATGGGAAGTACAACCTTACCATAAACCAATTCATAAGGGGTTAGACTAGTGGTGGTCTTCCATGTAGTACAATAGGCCCACATAGCTTCAAGAAGTCATGTGGCCCAATCATGCTTATGAAGTGCAATATTTTTGGTTACAATATTCTCCAGTTCCTAATTAATGACCTCAACTTGTCCATTCACTTAAGGATGATAAGGTGATGATTTCCTATGGTGGATCTCATATTCTTTGATCAATGTAGCAATGAGGTATGAAGTGAATTGAGGTCCTTGATCAGTAGTAATCTCATGTGGAACACCAAAGCGATTGAAGATTTCAAAATATAGGAATAAAAAAAATATAGGAATTTGACAACTTTGGTGTCTCTAGCATGTTTAATTGCAACTACCTCAACCCACTTTGTGACATAATTTGTATAAAAAAGAATATATTCCTTATTTATGGAAGGTGGTTTAATAGGTTCAATGAAATCAAGACCCCATTTTTTGAAAGGTTCAATAGAAAGTTGAGGGTGAAGTGGCATCTCAATTGATCATGTAGGACATCCCATGTGCTAGCAATGGTCACAATATTGAACATAACATTTGTAATCCTTATGAAGCATAGGCTAGTAATAACCTATAGTCAGAATTTTTTGAGTAGTCTATTGAGTAGAAAAGTGTCCTCCACAAGGTTTAGTATGATAGGTACGAAGAATATCAAATATGTCATTCTTAAGAATGCAATAGTGCATGATGTTATCAATGTCAATATAGAATAGAAGACCATGGATCCAAGTACATTGTCCATTGAGGCCCACTAACTTATGACACTCATGAAGAGAAGTGTGGTGGAAATTTTCATGTGACCAAATAGTTGGCAATATCGACATACCACAGACTTTTGGCAAAGATTATAAAGAGGTGTTCATCAAGGAATGAATCATCAATAAGAACAACTTCATTATCTGACTACGATATCCATGACAAAAAATCTACAACCACATTTTCTCAACCAAGCTTATCAATTATAGTGACATCAAATTCTTGCAATAAAAGCAACCATCTAATAACCCTATCGGTTACTATAGGTTTATTCATCAAAAACTAAATTGCTGAATGATCAGTATGAACAAACACCTTATAACTAGTAATGTAGTGCCAAAATTTATTAATGGCATATACAATAGCTAAAAAATATTTTTTAGTTACCATATAATTTATCTCAGCACTAATGAAGTTCATGCTAATGTAGTAGATTGAATAGAAGAGGTTGTCCTCCTTTTGTCCAAGTACTACTCCCATTGAGAAGTCAAAAGCATCAGTGCGGATATGGAATGGTAATTCCCAATTAGGACCTCTGAGAATAGGGGTAGTTACCAACTTGGTCTTAATGGTTTTAAAGGCCTCTTGACATTCAGGAGTCCACATGAAAACAACATTTTTAGCTAACAAGGTGAACAAAGGAGAGGCAATCTTACTAAATTTTTGGATAAATCTCCTATAATATAGGACATGGCCATGGAAACTCTGAACATCATTTTGTGTTGAAGGTGTGGGGAGGTCTTGAATTATTTGGATCCTTTTGGGATCAACCTCTATACCTTTTGATGAGATTAAATGACCTAATACAATTCCCTCTGCCATCAGCATATGACATTTCTCATGGCTTAAAGAAAAATTAGTGTCAATGCATCGCTTGAGCACTTTCTCTAAGTTATTTTTAGCTTCATCAAAGGTATTTCCATGAACAATAAAATCATCCATATAAACTTCTACACAATCATTAACTAGATGAGCAAAAATACTTAATACTTCCCATTGAAATGTTGCAGGGGCATTACATAACCTGAAAGGAAGAACACTGTATGCAAAGGTTCCCTATGGGCAAGTAAATGTAGTTTTGTCCTAATCTTTTGGGGCAATGTGGAACTAGTTGTACCTACTAAATCCATCCAAGAAGGAAAAGAATCACTTTCCTGCAAGAGTATCTAAGACTTGATCAATAAAGGGTAATGGAAAATGGTCTTTCTTAGTAGCCTTATTTAAAGCTTGATAATCAACACAAATATGCCACTTACCATTTTTCTTTGGAATGACAACCAAAGGAGATACCCACCTGCTATCTAAAATTGGATAAATGAAACCGACATTCAAAAGTTTTTGGAGTTCCTCTTTGACAATATCATGCAAGGTAGGATTGAGTCACCATTGTGGTTGTTGAACTGGGTGACTTCCTTCTTCAATGTAAATGTGATGGGTACAAGTGTCCAGATGAATACCTTTCATGTCTTGATACTCCCATGCAAATACATCTTTATGTTCTTTATGCATACTTATGAGATCCTTGACCTGAGCTAGTGTTAAATATAGATTAATATTGAGGGTATGCCAGGGTAGGATTTCCATAGGTTCTGATTTTGTAGGTCTGGATGATGTTTCTAGTTTTTCCAAAGATAATAATGGGCTATACAAACATTGATGTGGCAAGAGTTGATGTAATGTGAGGAAATGTTGAATAGATCTGGAATTGCCAATTAAAGGAAAATTCTCAAAAGGATAGTCAATAGTTGTATGAGAGGGGAAAACCATAGTTTCTAGGATATCATTAGACTCATACCTATTCTTAATAAAGTTCACTAGGATGGCCTCATCAATTGGGTCCTCAAAATACTATACTTTCTTAATGGTAAGGACTAGAACATAATCATCTAAATCACTACTGACCCAAGTTGGATCCTAGGTGTCTAATAATGGTTGAGCAGGAGGATATAAGGTCAACTCTTTTGATTTCTCACCATTAGAAATAATCATGTTACCTGACCGACAATTAATATGGGCATTGGTTGCTACTAGCCAACGTCTTCCAAGGATAAGAAGATATCCCCCCAACTTAGCTTTGGGTTTAAGGATAATGGAATCAATTGGATAATCCCAACTATCAATGGAAAGAATGACATCTTCTATAACCCCTTCTGGTCTGACTAGGGATCGATCGACCATTTGAAGCATTTTAGGAGTAGGTCTAAGTCCTTCTAAAGATAGTTTTATTTTTGTTTCATTTGTCATTACATTTATAGTAGAACCTAAATCCACAAGTGTATTAGGAATAAAAATTGTATTAATAATTAGCTAGATGATAGGACTACCAGGATCTACATATTTTGGAATGCTAATATTTCCCAACATTAATTCTACAAGTTGTTTGATAACTTGAACAATTTTCAAATCCTTCTTTTTCTAGGGTCGGGTACATAATTCTTGTATTGTCTTTTTATAGATTGGAACATCCTTAAGAGCCTACAAAAGTGGAATTTTAATATTAACATTGTGTAATTCATTTAAAATATCAAACTCATAATGTGTTGGTTCTTTAGGCTCTGGCTTATGAATGAATTGATCGAGAAAGGGTAGTTCTTTTTCTAGCTCCTCTTCAGATTCATCTCAGACCTCTATGATAGTAGGTCCTTTAAGAGCTTTACTAGATCTAATGTGTACACCATCCAACTCAACAAAATTAATAGGATAGGTGAGAAAATTAGTCACTTCACTATGATAGATCAGTTGAGGAGGTTTATTATTGGGATTTGGATTTGGTTGAGTTGGCATGGATTTGGGTTTAGGCGATTGTGGTGGATTCGAAGAAGATGGAGGTATGGGGAAGAAATTTTTGAGGTTGTTGATAGGGGCTTATTATTTTTGGTCGAGGAAAAGGCTATTTTGGAAGATAGAGTTGTGTATAAGTTTGTAAAGGTAGATACAATGATTGTGGAGGTGGATACAAGGGTTGCAACCTCCATGTTTGATGTCATGGTTTTGTACTAGGTCAAAAACTTTGGGGCCATTGTGGATAAGGTTGAGGTTACTAATAACCTCCATACCATGTTCCTTGGTTAGGGAATTTCTAGGGTGGTCCAAAAAAATATTCATTATAGAACCTCTAGGTAAAAATTGGCATCGTGAAGTCATATAATAAACTAGTTCTTCAGTATACTCCATAGGAATCATCCCTTCAAAAAGGGGTCATAGCATTGAAGTCTTACTAGATTCCTCAAGTGATGCTACATGAGTCTAATTATAAGGGCAGTCTTCTGGTCCATGCTTTCTATGACATGTTGGACAATATACTGCCAAGGCCTTTTCAACTTCCTCATGTTTCCTGTGAGAATACAACATGTCAATTTGTTTGCCCATATGATTTAATAAGTCAATTTTAAGATCTTCAAGTAAATTACCAATTTCACATTTAGAAATACCTGATGTATTACCCATGGTGGAAAACTTACTTGAATTCATACGAATAGATCGTTGAGACTGCGAATAGCTCCTATATATATCACAAATATCTTCAAAGGACATTTTAGAAATATCACCTTTTCCAATCAAATTTAAGGCATCCATGGTTTCATCATGAATACCTCTTAAGAAAAGCATCTTGATGGTTTCTAAAGTTAAATCAAGACATTGTAAGCAGTGTAAACTAAAGGCAAAACATTCCAAGAAATCTTCAACTGATTCTTCTTCTTGTTGAGTCATGCAAAAGATTTCATCCCATACTTCCTTGGTCTTACAGTACTTCTGATATTTGGATAGAAAAGCATCTTTCATTTGGTTCCATGTTCTAATGTCCCTAAAACTCATAAACCATTTTAATGCAGCATCCTTCAAAGTAGTTGGAAATAGCTTTAATTTTTGTGCATCACTTTGATAATCATAGCTATTATAAAGGACATCAAATTCAAATAGGAACATATCAAAATCTTCGGAGGTTGACCCTCTACATATGGGAAGTGCGGAGTGAGGGATGTTTTTCATAGGGGCATCATCGATAGGAGGTTGAATAGGGAACTCAAAGGTCATATTGTGTTGAACAATTTCATTCCTTTTGTTTCTAGCATTATTTCCTCCTACATTGTTGTTTTCAACATTTTAGCCATGACTTCTTCCAAAAAATTTGTTGCCCAAGGTGTAAAATATGTTTTAAAGGATTGTTCCTGGGGCTTTGGAGGCTTACTACACTAATTTCATATGACTTTGCAAACTACTTAGCAATTTTAGAGAGTGTAGTAGGAGAGGTGAATTGAGAAGATTGCTAGATTTTAACTTCACCACTGTTGGCATTATGATACATTTTTGTCATTAGTTACAACACTTATTGGATTCTGAATGCTTACCGAGCTCTCACCGGACATTCCTTTGTAAGCCAAGCTTTACCTAGTTCTCAGTGTTTACCGAGTGATCGAGGTGAACAAAGAAGTCAGTGTTTACCGAGTGATCGAGGTGAACAAAGCAGCCAGTGTTTACCGAGTGTTCGAGGTAAAGAAAGGAATCAGTTTTGACCGAGTGAAGATGTACTTAGTATTGACCAAGAACTTCGTGATAACCGAGCTCCTGAGGTTATCAAGGAAATTAATTTTACCGAGCTCAGACGGTTATCAAGGAAACTAACTATCACCGAGTCACAAGGTTCTATCGAGTGTTTCCTTTGATCACCGAGCTACAGTTCAGATAGAAGTGTTCACCGAGTGACATCTCTTCTATCAAGTCTCCAGTGGTTACCAAGTTCAGAACTACTCGAAGTGTTTAGTATGGACCATGCCTTCACTTCTATCGAGTGCATGACGATGCCAAGTAACGCAGTGGATGCCGGGTATCAGAAGGACACCGAGTCAGTTCAGTGAACCCGAGTTTTTACTTTGGGCCGACTTTGTATAGAGATTTGCACTTGTTGTTTTGGCCGACCTTGCATGTATTATTTATTTGGATGGTATATATATGCAATGTATTTTATCATTCAAATGTAATGGTAATGAATAAAAATGTGAAAGTGTGAAAGAAATACATGTGTGCGAAAGTATGTGTGCTGAGTTGTGAAGGTATTCAGCAAGGTCAAGTTTTGGAGCAGAAAATTTTTATCTATCACATCAAGGTGAATCAGAGCATAGCGGATCTTATCAGCAATCAGTTGTAATTAGATCCACTGTTTCATTCTAACAGGTGAATCAGTTTTTGTAAATCCTTTAACAAGTTAGACTTAACAGTCTTTTGTAAATCTCCTAACAGAGTGCATACTTTATTGTATGTTTGTAAATCCTCTAACAAGGTGGATCTAGCAATCCTTTGTGCTCCTAACAGGGTAGATCACCAGAAGTGGTCATTGTAAGCCTTAATCGGCCAACTTCATACTGCAGTAATGAAGCTTTGTGGGTTTCATCCCCACCCCAGTTTTACTTTCTATTTGGAAGGTTTCTGGGTCACCAAATCTGTGTGTTCAAGTGTTGCAAATGATTTTGTTTCATGCTTACAGTAGGTTACTTGGATGAATGGTGAATATATCAGTATGCAGTTTTATTGTTTGAAATTTTAAAAGTTACTGATTCACCCCTCCCCTCTCAGTAACTTGTCATATCTTGAATATTTCCAACAATTGGTATCAGAGAAATAAGGTTCTCAAGATAAAAGTTTCACAGCTTGAGCAAAGATCAAGGACAATGGAGATATTCAGACTTGACAAATCTATTGAGAATGAAAAGCTAGATCTGAAAATGGCCATGGCTCAACTCAATGAAGCAAAAGAGCATCTTTCACAATCCTTGAAAAGAAGAAAAGAACTTGCAAGGCAAATGAATGACCATCAGTATGTTGAAGAAAAGATTGAAGATCTCTCACCATCAAGTAGTTCAGATGAAGCTGACAAAGCAATCAAAGAACTTTTAGAAAAGAATGGATCTCTGCAGGAAGAAGTAAGAAAGCTCAAAAGGGAACAAGAAATCCAGTCCATCAGGCTATGTGAAATCTTGGACCAAAGGAACAAGGTAGCTGAAGACTTAGAGGTAAGGAATAACCAATCCTCTCAGCTTGAAAATCTTGTAACTCAATTATCTAATGCAAATGAAGAAATTATGAATCTAAGATCTGAGAATGAGAATTTGAGAAATGACTTAATTACTGAAAGGCAAATCAATGCAAGCTTAAAAAGTGATCTAATCTCTAAAAAACAAGTCAATGAGAGAATGGTAAAATCTCAAAAGGACATGGATCAATTGAATCTGCAAAATGAAGAAAACTTTCATAAACAAAATGGTAAAGCAGGCCTTGGATACAAGGAAGAAGGTGAATCCTCCAAACAGGGTACTCAAAAGAATCAAAGACCTACTTGCAGCCACTGTGGTAAGTTAGGTCATACATCTAACAGATGTTGGAGCAATGGAAAAGGAAAATTTAATGGAAAGTGCTACAATTGCAATCAGCATGGACACAAAGCCAATGAATGCAAAGAGAAACCAAAATTTGAAGGTAAATGTCAAAAATGCCAAAAGCAAGGTCATAAGGCATCACAATGCAAATCCAAATCATTTAATCTAGCTGAACAACTTGTCAAAGCAATATTTGGTTGGGACTACAACACTTGGTCCAGATGTCATTATTGTGGGGAATATGGTCATACTGGCATAAACTGTGCAAGGCATCACCTAAGAAAAAGGGATACCACTGTAAGATGTTATACATGTACAGAACTTGGTCATATATCTAAAAACTGCATGAACATAAAGAAAGTTGAGGATGAGAAGAAAATCAAAGTAGACAATATTCGGAAGCAAATGAAGCAGCAATGGATTCCTAAGTCTACTGAGCCAGATAATTCAAGTGATGGAATGGTCACTCAAGAAGTAAGTGACTCTACCATTTCCAATTAAGACTCATCAGGATAAGACCAGGACTGTATCTACAAAGCAATATCCTAAGCAGTCCTAGAATGAAAATATGATCAAATCATTATTTCAGATACATCAGGATCATGGTCGGTACATGACCTTACCGAGCTCAGTCGGGTGCAATAAGGCTTCTTTCACCAAGTTGCACTTACCGAACATGGTTGGTTCTTCTCTTACTGAGTTAAGGTCGGTTTAACCTATTTTCTTTTGGTCACCGAGTTGCGAAGTTTAAGCTGAGCTAGTGGATGACAGTCTATCGATCGCAGCTACCTCTGTACTGAACATTAATGGAAAATTTTTCATCAAAAGGGCAGATTTTGACCTCATTTTTCACCGTGAATTCGAGATTTACACAGAAAAAAAAAAGGCTTTCAAGCGAGTTCAAGCGATTTGAAGAGATTTTCCAGTGAAGTATTCTTATGAAACCTTTTCACTCACCGAGCAGCAATGGCATCCGCAAGCACCAGTAGCAGCAAGGCGAAGAAGGGTTCTGAAATGCTTGTGAAGGGAACGGAATGGAAGGCACCTACATTCAAGCTCGTTCCTGCCATCACTGAATCGCTCAATCCCAATGGAGCTCAATCATAGATTCCACCCAAGGTACTCCTCGTGAACGACATTCGCACTCATTTTAAGTGTGCTATTCAAGAAATAGGGACATTGGACATGGATAATGCCCTAGCAGAGTTATGTGTAAATGGTTCTCTCAAAATTGAGCACAAGCATTTGGAAACTAAAGGTTTGACTCACATCGCGCATATGCCTAGAAACTTCCAAACCAAATGGATTAGGTATATCTTGAGTCGAGTGCATAATGGTCAGTTGTGGTTGGAACAACCCGTTTTGATAACCAAGAAGATGATTCACAAAATCACGGGTCTCCCAATGCTCAGCAAAGCCAAAACCACCAAAACCCTAGGATGGGATGAGTTACAGAGGAAAACCCTAGCCGAGTGGGACGGTAGAGGTTTGAAGGTTAACACTATAATAGATCCAAAACTAAGATTTGGCATACATATTATTGCATATAAGTTATATAGTTCCAGCAGGTTAAATAGTGTACCGTATGAAGCTGTGGATTTGGCCCTGAAAATTGTAAAGAAGAATCTTGAGTTTGATCTGTCAGAAGTAATGTTGAAGCAGTTAAACAAGAACATGGACAGTATAAGGACATCGAAGAATAACCCCTGTAAATTTGGATCTCTGTTAATATGTTTACTATTTTATGTACAAAAATTCTTTCCATCAAAGGGAACCGTAGAATGGAGAAAAGATGTCCCAATTTTTAATCAGATTAAAGAGTTTATAGCAGAGATGGGAGAAAATTTTGATAGTATCATGGATAACTATTTTGAAGACTTTAAGGAGAGGATGAATAACCGATTCAAAATTCCTCCTAGGCTTGTTGAAGAATATAAAGATGACGTATGTTTTATGGTTGACTGTGACAAGGTGTACATACAGGCAGTTAGACCCCGAGTTGCATGGGTGAAACCTCTTCCATATGAGGTTAATATTGATGAAAAAAGGGATATCATTGAAGCACTGGTAAATGAGCCAGTAGACCCAAGGCAACAGATTTTTGGTACTTATGATGAAGCAAAGGCCAGAATTGAATTGGAAATCAAAATTTCACAGGCCATCAGCAAAGGTAAGAGGAAAGTGGCCAAACTGAAAACTGCAATGGGTCCTCTTATGCTCACTGAGGGAAAAGGTGAAGATAAAGAAAGTGAAGAAGAAGAAGAAGGAGAAGAAGAATCAGAAGAAGAGCAACCGGCAAAAAAAAAGAAAGGCAAGGTAATCATTACCAAGCCCAAGAAGCAGCCTACTGTAGTATTTACTCGGAGGAAAAGAAAAGGTATTTAGGAACCTGTATTGGTCAAGCTTACACCTACATTTGAGCAAAGGCTCAAATCATTGGAAGAAGGAGCTGGCATCACAAATTTCAAGGCATTGAAATTTGAGACAAGGACTGATGCAGAGAAAATGCAGATTGAGGAACTAGTACTTAACAAAATGGGAAAATGGAAATACTCCCCGGACCAGATTGCTCCTCATATCTCTAAAGAACTATTGGAGAGAGTACAGTCAAGATGGGACTTAGCCACCAAGACGGTAAAATATATATATGAGCAATCCCTGAAGAATCTTCGGCCTAGTCTCACTGGAGCAGAGGTAAAATCTGAATTGAAAACCTATGAAGGTAAAATGATGATCAGATTCCACACTTGTTTGATTTTGATCAAAGATATAGAGCATGTTGTAAACGATGCTACAAACATGTGGAAAAACATCTATCATCTACATAAGCCCAGTGTAGACCCAGTAGAAATAAAGGATGATGATAGCAGCAATAGCAATGATGAATCAGATAGTGCTCCATCCATCACAGTTACACCAGGAGAGTTGCATGCAATGATAGAGAAGTTGAAGAGGAAGATAAGGAGGATGATCCGGTAAAAATTGTAGCAGCAGTTATTGCATCCCTTCCTCACTCCCCAGCTAAACCTGTGACATCATCAAGGTTGGAGTCAGCTTCAGCAGGTTCATCTACACCAGATTTACCATCTACACCTGCCATATCTCAGCTCCAAGTATCATCAGTGGAAGTGACTACCACTTTGTCTACCGAGTTGCACCCCTCTTCATCTACCGAGTTGGCCTCCTCGACTCCATCATCATCAGTTGGTATTGCTGTGAGTTCTCCAATTTTGACTACGCCAATTTGTTCTGCAATTTTGTCGCCATCTACTTCAGGCACAGTGAGCTTAGATACTATATTACCGAGTGTATCACCATTTTTGGACAGTACTCAAATTTTTGACCCTGTACATACTCCTATTGGCACTCAACCCTCAAGCATCCCAGTTTTTACTGCTAGTCCTTCTGTCTCTACTGTTGTGTCTATTCCAAAGGTCAAACCAATCATCTCAGAAGTCAAACAAAAGCAACCATTAAGACTTATGATCACTGGAAAGGAAATTCCTGAAGACATTGACTTGGACACAGAGATAGTAATTCCAAAGATTGACTTTGATAATGCTACCATTGAAGAAATGAGGTATACTAGTCAACTTATTGAGAAAAAGGCTACTTAGATGCAGTTAAGATCGGAAAGGGATAAGGAATACAGGATAATTGAGGATGCCTGGAACATAATTACTGAGGCTATAGGTGTTGATGTTGATACTTCTCAACACATTTTGATTCAATTGGAAGAGGCAATTAATAAATTCAATGAAGATGCCTCCGAACAAGAAAAGTTGATTGAGCGTGTAGCAAAGAAATTTGATGATAAGGTGTTGGGGCACATTGCCAAGAACATTGCAATAAATCAGGTTGCATTAACCTCAGTTTTGGCAGATATGGAAAATTCTTTTAATAATGTAACATCTCTTTTTGCTAAGCTTTGTGATGTTACCGAGTACACTAATGGAATAAGAGAGAAACTAAATAAAATTAATGAGGATCTGAAGGTGAGCACACAGAACTTGAAGCTTGACCCCAGTTCAAGCTCATCTCATCACCTCAGGATCAAATTTTTGTCAGAGAAGCAGGCAGAGCTATTGAGAGAAGAGGCAAGGATCTTATCTACATTGATAGATATCCAAAACATGATCCTTCCCATCATGGATTCAATGCAGAAGCACATTGCACATTCAAAGACATTAATCCATGATAATAACTTCTCCATTGCAGACCATGTGATTGAACTTTCGGCTGAAGTTCAAGTAGCTCTTTCCACCTGCAAAATTTTGCAAGAGAATTGGGATAAGACTCTCCAGCTTATTCTTCAGGTACATTCAGAGTTCATCTCTCATTTTGGTGTTTCTATATAAGTATATATATTCTTTTATTCTTTGGCATTATTGTCAAAAAGCGGAGATTATTGTTGGATATGTATACTATGGGTGAATAAGTGTTTTCGGAGAAATTGTACAAAGGAAGAGATATACAGCTCATGTAAATACTGTATGTACATTCTATGGGGGAGTTGTATATAACGAAGCTATGTATATTCAGAATTAGTCATCCGCATGTCAGATAAATTTTGTCTCATAAGTGTTTTTGTCACTAATGCCAAAGGGGGAGATTGTTGGCATTATGATACATTTTTGTCATTAGTTACAACATTTATTGGATTCTGAATGCTTATCGAGCTCTCACCGGACATTCCTTTGTAAGCCAAGCTTTACCTAGTTCTCAGTGTTTACCGAGTGATTGAGGTAAACAAAGAAGTCAGTGTTTACTGAGTGATCGAGGTGAACAAAGCAGCCAGTGTTTACCGAGTGTTCGAGGTAAAGAAAGAAATCAGTTTTGACCGAGTGAATATGTACTTAGTATTGATCGAGAACTTCGTGATAACCGAGCTCCTAAGGTTATCAAGGAAATTAATTTTATCGAGCTCAGACGGTTATCAAGGAAACTAACTATCACCGAGTCATAAGGTTCTATCGAGTGTTTCCTTTGATCACCGAGCTACAGTTCAGATAGAAGTGTTCACCGAGTGACATCTCTTCTACCGAGTCTCCAGTGGTTACCGAGTTTAGAACTACTCGAAGTGTTTAGTATGGACCATGCCTTCACTTCTACCGAGTGCATGACGATGCCAAGTAACGCAGTGGATGCCGGGTATCAGAAGGACACCGAGTCAGTTCAGTGAACCCGAGTTTTTACCTTGGGCCGACTTTGTATAGAGATTTGCACTTGTTGTTTTGGCCGACCTTGCATGTATTATTTATTTGGATGGTATATATATGCAATGTATTTTATCATTCAAATGTAATGGTAATGAATAAAAATGTGAAAGTGTGAAAGAAATACATGTGTGCGAAAGTATGTGTGCTGAGTTGTGAAGGTATTCAGCAAGGTCAAGTTTTGGAGCAGAAAAGTTTTATCTATCACATCAAGGTGAATCAGAGCATAGCGGATCTTATCAGCAATCAGTTGTAATTAGATCCACTGTTTCATTCTAACGGGTGAATCAGTTTTTGTAAATCCTTTAACAAGGTAGACTTAACAGTCTTTTGTAAATCTCCTAACAGAGTGCATACTTTATTGTATGTTTGTAAATCCTCTAACAAGGTGGATCTAGCAATCCTTTGTGCTCCTAACAGGGTAGATCACCAGAAGTGGTCATTGTAAGCCTTAATCGGCCAACTTCATACTGCAGTAACGAAGCTTTGTGGGTTTCATCCCCACCCCAGTTTTACTTTCTATTTGGAAGGTTTCTGGGTCACCAAATCTGTGTGTTCAAGTGTTGCAAATGATTTTGTTTCATGCTTACAGTAGGTTACTTGGATGAATGGTGAATATATCAGTATGCAGTTTTATTGTTTGAAATTTTAAAAGTTACTGATTCACCCCTTCCCTCTCAGTAACTTGTCATATCTTGAATATTTCCAACACACCACTTGGTTTGATTTCTATAGGTGATGGATTTTTCTCTTTTTTTGGTTTTTGAATTTTTGAACTACCTATGGATTCCTTCTTAACAAATCTACCTTGACTATCTCTAGGCCTACTCATGCAACTAAATGATTTACTGTAGTGGAAACCAAAGGTACTATCCTAAGCAAGGTTGACAATTGCTCAAGATTTCTCAAGGGCTCATTGTTCCTATCTTGACTTATTATAATTTCATGCTTTTAATATCTCTCCCTGAAAATGGTGCCAAAAATGTTGGGTAATACTGAGGTTCAATCTTAATGGTATATAATTAAATCAATAATACCCTAAAAATGTCAATCTAAGATTTGTAAACTCATGAGAGATATAATGACTATTTGCATAAGGAGTGAAGATAATAAATCAGGAGGTTTATGAATGAAATTACTACTTTCTACTAAATTGAACTGTTCAAATTACTACACATCTAAGGCTACTTTTACAAATGGTTTTAAGCTAGAATTCACACTTAAACAATTGAACACAATATCTTTATAAATGCTATAAATATTATTAACATACCTCTAAACAATTAACCACAAATAGGATTAACACTCCTCTAATTAATCACAATGTCTTTACAAATCCTATCACAAAGTTTTGTCCTACTAAAAGGCTGGTCTAATTTTACTTGAGTTGTGACAGGAGGTTTAGTGGTTGTAAGAGGTTGTTTATAGAAAACTTGCTCTAATACATAGTACTATAGGAAGTATGATGAGAGTGGTAGGGAGTATGCTTAATGTGATAGGAGGTATGATAAACAGAAATGAGAAGTGGTTCAATAAATGAATGGAGATTTAAGCAGTAGCAAAAAAATAATATATAATAAGCAAAATAGATACAAAAACTTCAGCCAACTACTTCATCAGACAACTAAATCCTTGATTAACAATAACAAGCATTAACAAGCAGACATGTAATGAACTCAGATAATTTATAAATATATAAATACACACATTCAATTAATCTATAGAAAGATGCATAAAAATCAATTACTGTAAAATACTCACAAAATAAACTAAAGTGATCTCACCAAGCCTCCTGAGAGGGGGCCCTCCTCTGGTTCATAGGGTGAGAGATGTCTAAATACCAGCTGCTATAGAAGCTTCACATTCTTAACATCATAGGATTTTCAACGATAATAAAGAGAGTATTTTTCATATATCATATGTTATATGTCTTGTGATTAACATTCACATATATAGACTTACCAAATTAGTAACTAGGTTGGAATGACAAACAACCTATTCCCTAAATATAGATGATAATTTTTTTTGGCCGCCGGCCATATAACTATTTGCAAAATGATCTTGGCCCAAAATAACATACAGCCAGAAATTGGTCTATTTTAAACATAACATAGCATAACTATAATTTGCAAAACTATTCCTCCAATCAAACAACTGGCTCCACATTTACGTATCCTTAGTTTCCTTAGATCCTATAGCAGCACCAATCACAATATATTATTTTCATAAAATTAATAACTTTTTGGGAACTATTCTTCCCTCTTTAAAGAAGTACTTAATTATTCCAATTTCCAATCAGTAGTTAAACAAAAAGGGAATTTTATGCCAAAGAAGTGGGAAATGTATGGGAAAAAGGTTAACAAAAATATGGCACTATTAGGACTCATCAAAATGCTTAAGCTACAAAAAATCTATGCTAAAATTGAGAATCAAATCTATTTTAACAAAGCATTAAAATACAACTAGGAATTACTTCAACTTCCAATGTTGTAGGAACAATCCACTAATTCTATTATTAATGGTTGTAGGAACAACAATGTCTACCTTAGTTCTATCAACTGAATGTAAATCCTATGTTAACTACTTAGTTCACTTCTTATGTGGGCCCCCATAGAGAAGTGAAGTAGAATAACTAAGAGATGAAAACTTAAAACATTCTTTTTATTCATAACAGTGATACAATGTACATACTGATGAACAATAGGATTGTATTCAATACTCAATAGCTTCTTCTATTGAAAAATAACTAAAATCTTAACCCACTAGAATGTAGACTTCCAATTATTTAAATACATGGACTAGGAACAAAATTCCTAGATTTTAGACTCATCAACTATCAAAGTAAATAATAGTATTGATTATTAAAACCGACTCATTAATTTTGGCACCAAAAATAACAGTAATTGAGGAGCTCATGACCCCTAAATTTCCTCCACTTGGTGTTGGGCTAATAATGCAAGAAATTGTTTTGACTTTTTCTTTGCCGAGTTGACCCTAATTTTAGATCTACAAAATATTAGTGCCTCCAATACAATAACATACATCAAGACTTATTCAAAACATGTCATCTAAATTAGTTTATCCTATGTCACATTACTACAAGAGAACTACCCAACCCAGCAAAGGAAGAGAAAGCATCATTCACACATTATTTTGTAATTAAATGACATATCTTTTCATAGCATATTCATTTTGATCCTGAAAAGTAATTACACACATATTATCATAAACATCATGTCCTTGAACATCAAAGTCTTTAGAAAGTTTGAGAATTAAGATAAAAATGCAATGACAAAATAGACCATATTCTGGTCTCATCAATCTTTCCATACTCATGAACACCATAATAATATATTATAAAATTCTTCTCAAGCACTCTCTTTCAAAGATCAAGCCAATGCAAGAGGTAGGGGGAGAGGAAGAAACAACTCTAGATGTGGTTCTAAAGGAAGAGGACATAGTAGTTCTGGACAAAGAAATACTAGAGGAGAAAGATGAGAAATTAGCTCTCAGAATAGCCCACGAGGAAAAGGAAATAGAAGCTCTAATAAGAGAAATATTGAATGTTATTATTGCCAAAAGTTTGGCCATTATGCAAATGAATGATGGAAGAAATAGAGAAACCACCCAGAACAACATGTTAATGTTGATGATGAAAATGTTTGAGAAAGAAAGAACAATACAACCTTCATCATGTGCAATATTGGAGTAGAAGGCGACCTTGAAGTTTGGTATTTAGATTATAGTTGTAGTAACCACATGAGTGGTATTGAAAGTATGTTTTTCTTCATTGATAAAAAATATAAATCTTAAATCAAAATGGTGAAGAATGTAACTATTCCCATTGTGGGAAAAGGATCTGTTATGATCTGTACCAAGCAAGGTGAGATGAAAGAAATTCAAAATGTTTATTTTACCTCACGTATAAAGTAAAATCTAATGAGTGTTGGACAAATCACTGAAAATGGATACAAAGTATTGTTAGAAAATGACCAGTGTGTCATTCATGAGAAAGATGCGAGTGAGAAAGTTGTTGTAGCAATCTAAATGACAAAGAACTAGATATTATGATTGAAGATTGAGACACATTTCATCTCTCAATCTATTGATGCATGTCCTAAGCAAGTGTGTACAGTAGTATAAAAGAAATCAACTTTTAAAAGTGTTATTAAAGACTTTTCTAAGCTATGGCATCTAAGGTATGAAAAACTTGGCTATGCTAGTTTAAACCAAGAAAATAATGGTGGATGGTTTTCCAAGTGTTAGAGAGTCCAGTAGCAAGTGTAAGGCTTGGATTTTGGGTAAGAAACATAGGGTCCCCTTTAAATTTGATAATTCCACAAGGGCTCGAGCACCATTGGATTTGTTACATACTGATTTGGTAGGCCCTATGCAAGTTACTTCCATAGGAGGGAGTACTTATTTTATGACCTTTATTGATGATTTCAGCTATAGAACATGGATATATTTTCTAAAAAATAAATCTAAAGCTTTTGATAAGTTTTTAGAGTTCAAAGCCCAAGCAAAAAAGGAAAGTGTACATTGCATCAAAGTCATAAGGTTAGGTAGAGGATGAGGATATACCTCTAATATTTTTTTGAAATTTTGTAGGTAAAATGGTATAAGGAAATAGATAACAACTAGTTATACTCCACAACAAAATGGAGTGACTGAAAGAAACAATATAAATATCATTGTGATAACAAGAAGTATGTTCAAAGGAAAAGGTCTTCCAACAAAATATTAGGGAGAAACTATAGTCATAGAAGTTTAATTGATTAATAGAAGTCCTACAAAAGTGGTTAGTAATAAGATGCCTCTCAAGGCATGGGCAAGACATAGATGGATAATTGAACGCTTGATAGTGTTTAGGTGTGTAGAATATGTACATGTACCAAAGGAGAAAAGAAAAGAAAGTTGATGATAAAGGTGAGAAGTATATTTTCACGGGGTATAGTTTAGAATCTAAAGCATATAGCTTGTATAACCCTCTCACCAAGAAGATTATTATTTCAAGAGATGTTGAGTTTGTAGAGAATGAGCCATGGGATGGCTCGGTGGATGCATAATCTATTACTTCAAGTAAAGTTCCTATTACTAATGAAGATGATGAGATGGATGATTAAAAAGATGAAGTAGTAGTAGAAATATCATGCTCTAGATGACTCTAGATTGCTCTTGACAGAAACATGCTAAAAGAAATCAACTAGAGACATCGAGACAATCACTTTTAGATATGTTTGAATAGCTTCAAAATAACACACAAAGATTTTCAAATTGTTCTAGATAGATTTTGATTCGGTCTACATAACACAATAGTAGTAGTAAGAGTTCTAATCCTAATCTCACCAAGATATACCAAGATGAAAGGTATAATGATTTTGATGAGAATAGTAATTTTGCATTATTTTCTCATAGTGATCCAATTTACTTTGATTAAGATATGAAACAATAAAAATGGTGGAGGTCATGGATGATGAGATAGATACAATAGAATGAAATAAAATTTGGGAGCTAACTAATTTTCCTCCCAACAAACAAGTTATTGGTGTGAAATGGGTGTATAAAACCAAGTGTAATACTGATGGAAAAATAGATAAGCATAAAGCACATTTGGTGGTCAAAAGATACAAACAATAGTTTGCTAGAGACTATGATGAGACATATGCACCTATGCCAAGAATGGAAACTATGTGTGTTGTCATAGCAATTGTAGCCCAACACAAGTGGAAGGTATTTAAGATGAATGTGAAGTCCACCTTCCTTAATAGTGTGTTGAAAAAAGAAGTATATGTGGATCAGCCATCTAGTTATGAAGTTCTAGGTGAAGAAGGTAAACTATACACACTGAAGATAGCTCTTTATGGGTTGAAGAAAGCACTAAGAGTGTGGTACAACTAGATTGACTCATATTTGTTGAGCAACAGTTTCAAAAAAAGTGATGGTGAGCCTACTCTTTACATTAAAGAAACATATGGTAAGGTTTTAGTTGTTTTCTTATATTTTCATGATCTTATTTTTACTGGGGATAATTATTTCCTTATTGCTGATTTCAAACAAGCTATGAAGGATGAGTTTAAAATGACAATTAGGAATCTTGTGATACTTTCTAGGCACATAAGTTAAGCAAATGGATGATGGATTTTTTATTTTTTAGGAGAAGTATGCATATTAGGTTTTAGAAAGGTTTAGAATGTTGAACAACAAGGCATCCTCAACACTAACAATGGTAGCTCTTAAATTGAATAAGGAAGATTGCAGTAATAGTGTGGATCCAACTATGTTCAAGAGTTTGGTTGGAAGTTTGATGTACTTAACAACAACTAGGCCTGACATTATGCATGTACTGAGTTTGATTTCTAGGTTTATGAAAAAATGAAAGGACACTCATTGGAAAGTATGTAAGAGAATCCTAAGGTATGTGAAAGGAACCAAAGGATACAATATTTTATTGCAACATGTCAAGCAATTTGGCTGAAAAGAATCCTAGTTGATTTGAAGGAAGAACAAGTGGAAGCAACCACCATTTTTTGTGATAATATTTATGTCATTCCTTTAACAAAAAATCATTTGTTTCAAGGTAGAAGTAAACATATAGAAATTAAATATCATTTTATTCATTAATAGGTTGAAAATGATGAAATACATATGGAGTTTTGTAGGTCTGAGTTGTAGTTGGAAAATATCTTCAACAAGTCTTTAGGAATTTGAAATTTTCAGCAACTAAGGAAGGATCTAGGAATTGTTAGTTTCGATCAAGCATGATCTAGTTTGTTGGTTGTTTTGATGGCTTAGGACAAAGGGGGAGTGTTGGAATTTACTAATTTGATTAATCAAATCTTTCCTACATCAATCAAAGACTTTCTAAGTAGCTTATTAACAATCCAGGAGTTTGAGTAGTTGAAGGTTGTTAGAAGGACGATTATTTTTATTCCTATCCATAAATATTATTTTCTATTCCACTATAACTTACTAGTTAAGTCTTTGAAGCTGATCTATCATTAACTTGGAAGTTAAGTTTTCTAATATTTAATAGGAAGGAATGTTTTTCAGTTTATAGGACAACAATAGATTGTACCTATAGTTTAAATTATTTCCTCTATACTCTATTTTAGCATAGAGAGGACTTAGAAATGGTTTGTTATTGTAATGCAGCATAGAGTGGTGGCTTCTTTAGGCATACAAACTTTTTGATTGTAGCCTTGTATATGTTTTATTTTTTATAACAATAGTAAGCTATACTCACTATAGATGTTTATTAGTTATAATTTGTTCAATTTAGTTATTTAATGGAAAGCATCTAATACTCCAACACTTCCATTGTATTTATTCTTATTTGGTTTATTTTTCTTCATGGTTGGAAAAAAAGAAGCCTTCTCTATGTTCCATTGCTCTGCCCAGTTTGAGTGAAAATACATTTGATTTTTGAAACATTGTTTTTATATCTACTATTCTATTTTTCTTTCAAAATCTTGATAGGTCTATCTTCAGCATGAAGTTGCTAAGGAACATAATATATATACTTTACTAGGACAAGTTCTCACACATTTGGATCAAAAATATTGTTGGAATAAATTGATAATGTCCTACATATTTAGGCAATTTGTCTAGAAATCTATAATTCCCCTGCATGATAGATATGCTTCTTGCACATTAAACTAGACAATATATTATGTTGTTACATTGTTTTAATTATCTTGTCAAAGATACAACACAAATATGTTGGGGCACATTGAGATAGCTGAGAATAGATTATCGACCATGATATCTAAAGTTGTCGATATGCTAGTGAACAACAATTATTGAATGATTATTGTAATACACAATAAAAACTATTGACATTAACATTGTCAATCTATGACAAGAGATGAGATGTAAATTTTGTCCATGAAATCATTTGGAACTATTATCGCCTAACAAACACCTAAAAATAACCATCGAAATGTCGATAATTTTCTTTTGTCAAATTGAATAAGTGATTAAGTTCTTTCAAGAGATTTAACAAAAATATAGACACGTCAAAAAAGTAAACTAACATATTTATTCTATGGTCATGATTGAAAGATTATGGCAATGCTTAAAAATAACATATTATCACAACTTTATTCCATGTTGGTTTTATTTTTATTTTTATTTTATTTTATTCTGTTGAGTATATATAGGTTTGTTTTATTTTTTGTGTTAGTTCATAGTCTTATTTTTCCTTCTCAATTTTTTGAATTTGTAATTTTTTTATATTTTATAATTTTTTCAATATTTTTGAGCTAAAATTGTTTAGACATTAGTGCAATGCATAGATGTCTAAGTTATGTATGTAATACTTTCTTGCTTGACTATTAATTTTGAGCATTTTCCTATTTTTCTTCTTGTTAAACAAGTGGAATTGAATTTGTACAAATTGAAGTAATTCATCAATTTTTCTCTTATCTACTTTCTTAATTTTGAATTAATATTGTCATTTAAAACTCTCTTTAGCATTGTCTTTTGGAAACCTTGGCACATCACAACTCATTGCAACTCTTGTTTGGCTTGGATGTATCCATATGAACACATCAACCTTCAACAATATTATCCTCATCTTGTAGCTTGTTTTTTATAACTCCTTCAAAACTCTCACCACTATATTTGTAATCTCCTTATTCAATTTTATTTTTGTAAGCTTCCCTCCTTGTACTCTCAAGTTTGTTGAATCTTTTAAATATGTTTTCCTTCATTCTAGTTTGCATAATTTTTATTTTTATTATTGGTCCCACTTATAAATAGGTAAAGACTATAGTTTTTGCATGATTCTTCTCCTATTAATCATGTTCTGTAAACAATTCTAGACTCTCCAAACCTATGGTCATTTGAAATAATTATATTAAAACATAATTTTATACAATCCTTCAAATTTTATGATTGGCCATGATTATTTTTTCTATTAGTCTTTTTATTTTTAAACATACAAATTTAGTAAAAACTATGAGTAGTACATGTATCTATGTACTATGGCTACCTGGCTAACATGTAAACAATCCATGCAAAGGGCCATGGGCATGTGGTTGACATGTAGTTTCACATTTTGCATCCATGCATACTATTATTTGATGTTGTTTTTATTTAAAATTTACCCCAAACTGTACTATTCCATTGTAGTGCCTTCTCATGCATTCCCTTTTTTAGTTCCTAGACATGGCAAAACTTAGGCAGCTAGCATGTCATTTTTTAATTTTGGAGTCTTCTATTTAACTCTTAAAAGATCATACACCTTAAAAAATTGTTTGAGTATTTTATGCTTCAAATTTTTTCCTAAAAAAAAATGATGCTAATATTTTCTTTTTAGGGCTTGAAACACTCATTTCTCTTAGCTTGAATAAATTGAAGCATACAAATTTTAGATTTAGCCATTTCTATGGAGATATTCCTTGAGGGAAGGCACCCTCTATTTTTTTGGCTGCTCCATTTCTTCACAATGTTTCTCTCTATAGATAACCTCTAGATACCTGTAGAAATGGCTGACATGTTTGGTAGCCATTGTAAGTCCCAATCTATTTCTGGTCTTATTTCTATAAGATTGATTTAATATATTTGTCTTGATTTTATATTATGATTCATGAACATCAACTAGAGTTCTAACTATAATAGAGTGTGATCCAATGAAAATTATGAACAAAGTTTATTTATTTTAGGTACATTAGCCTTCATGATGGACCATATTAAGGATGGTTTCTTTGCATTGTAGCATTCAAGAGTTTCCAAGAAAAGATACCCAAATGGAAATCAAACTAACATTATGCTGACTTCTCCATAATAACAAATAACTAGCTGGTTGTTTAAGCTTTACCAAACTAGGAAAAGCTTTTACTTGTTAGAATGCCCTAGCCTTTTCCCTTCAAGATAACATAATATGTCTCTTCTTTTGTTGTTGAAGGGATTTACTATTGTTTCTTATTATCCATGAACACCATTTGGGGGTCAAGTATGGCTTAAGGTAAGTTATGCCCAAAGCATTGTGTTTCATGATTTTGGATGACCTTTCTGCAATTGAATGTTTGAGATAAACATAAATGCAAATGTTGTCAAACCATATGGCATACATAGAATTGTTTTAACCAAGTTAGGAGACTCTTCACTTAAAAAATATTTTAATAAAATTAAATCACCTTAGGTCTCACTTATGAGGTTATCTTCAGTCGTAGATGAGCCGTAGTGAAAGTTTACCAAGGATAATCTAGTACACAACCAAATGGTTCTTAGCTAATGATAATGTTTAGTTATGTTGTGGAGATGTTGTGTAAAAAGATTAAGATGAATGATGACTAATCATACATTATTAACTTGTGCAAGACACCTAGAATGTCTCTAGAATTGAATACAATTAGGCTCCTACTTCCTATGCTTTCTTTCTTAAACAAGATTGGGTTGTAGCTTGACAAATTAAATGATAGAAAATATTTCTTTTCAAATTGTTTATTGCAAAGTGGACTTATGAATGCATTTGAACCAATAATCAAAAGTAGATTTAATAGAGAAAGAGTTTAGGCTAAACAATATGAGAGTTCAAAATTCTTAGTTTATGCTTTAACTATGCATTGGGTGATAATTTTTTTTTTTGTAGCTTCTATAGGTATTACTTTCTTCTAATGTTTTACGTGTCACTATTACTTCAGTTAGAATATTATTATTTACTTTTTCTCTAAGTTTCTGTGTTTAAGGAAATGTACTTCACCTAATAAAATGAAATTGAACAAAGAATGAGGCAATGTGAGCTTCAATATAGTAGCATGTTGCTTCAATAATCAGATTGATGATTTAGATATGAGAATGGTCAGCTAGTGGGTGGGAAGAACCCAATATAGAATAAAAATGGAATGAAGGGATATAATACCTATTGTTGGATATAATTGTCTAATTATGTGCTATCTTTGATGCTACACAAATTTCATATCAGTTGTCATTCGGTGCTTACCAAGCTCACTCGGTTATCAGGGCAATTTTCCTTGTCCACCAAGCATTCTTGGAGATTACTTTGCAAAGACAGTGTCTACCAAGCTCACTTGGGTGTCGAAGGAAATTATGGAAAAAAGTAATGCTAACTGAGTTCTCATGGTTGACAAAGGAAAGTTGGTCAGAGTCAATGTTCATTGAGTTCACTCAGTTGCTAAAGGATTTTGCAAGTTTGCAGTGTTAACCAAGCTTTTGTTGGTTAACATAGGAAATCATTTCAGAATCAATGTTTACTGAGTAGGGTCAGCCAATGAAGGATTTTATTGATTTGAGAAATGAAGGTTAATTATTTCATGTATTGATTTTAGCTGACTGTGGTAATGATTATTGGTCATTGTAATTTGTAATTGAGTTGACTTGATAATCTAAACGATATAAATATAAGGTCAAGTTGAGATTCTAGTGTGAAAGAGTGAGAGTATGCAAGTGTATTGATTGATTGAGAAGGCAAGTGTGAGTGAACTTGAAGGATGGTCAGATATCCTTATGGAGCAGCAAAGTAATATTTGATCAAGTTGGATCTAGCATGAAGTAAAATAGAGATCTATAATCAGTAATTCAGTTGCATCTCATTTAGGTCATTTCATTGTTACTTTCTTACCATTGTAGTAATGATTCCAAAATCTCTTAATAGAGTTTGTTTAACAGCTAATTGTAAATCCTCTAACAAGGTGACGATTACATTGAATTGTTTTAAGACCTCTTGCAAGGCCACTCCTTATAGGGTGATTAAATCTTCTAACAAGGTCACACCTAACAGTGTGTTTCGTAACCTTTGACTAGGTTGGCTCCTAATAGGGCTCACTTCAGAAGAGTGAAAAATAGTAACTATTTACATTGGTGGTTTTCTCCATATTGGGTTTCCACATTGAATCCTTGTGTCTCATGTGTTCATGTTATTTATTTTATGCTTTCAAGTTAATCACTATGAATGTTTATGATCAGTAATAAGTAAATCACATTACTTTTACTAAGTTACAACATTTTCTGTGTGTTTACCAAATATCAGCAGCAATTAGTTTTATTGTTAACATCCAAGGGATCTAAAATATTTTTGTGGCAACTAATTCACCCCCCTTCCCCCTCTCAATTACTCCATATATATTTTCAACAATTGGTATCAGAGATTTTGGTGCTTTTAGGAAAGGTTTCAAGGACCTCAACTAAAGATCAGGATGTCTTACAAGAGAGAAATTCCAAAGCTGAACAAAGATAACTTTTCAGCATGGCAGGGACTCATGAGGCTTCATTTGGCTTCCATTGGTGATTCAAAATACAAATACCTTGATGAAGAATACACAACTCCCACTAGTACACTATCTATTGAAGATATTACTAAGAAAAAGAATCATAACACCATGATGATAGACATTGCATCTACTCTTAGCTATAAAGAATTTGATGATATCAAGGACTGTAAAACCACTTTTGAAATGTGGAACAAGCTAAAGGAAATTTGTGGTGGTGATGAAAATGTGAGGAGAGCCAAAGCAGAAAGCCTTAGAGGACAATTTGATTAGATGAAAATGAGAGAAGATAAAAATGTTGCCAAATATGTGGAAAGAATCAAGGGTAGTGCCAATGCAATTAAAGCTTTTGGAGGAGAGATCAAGGAAGAAACTATTGTAAGTAAAGTTCTTAGAACATTGCTTCCTATCTATGCAATTAGAGTATCTGCTATTCAAGAAAGGAGGTGTGAGACAAATCATAAGATAACTTTGGATACCATAGTAGGAAGATTGACAGCCTTTAAGCTAGATAACTTTGACAATTATGTTCTAGTTTCCAAGAATATTGAACTTGCATTTGAGGCCAAGCTTTCAATTAAGGACAAAGGCAAGAAAATAAAGGATGATCAGTCAGAAAGTGAAGAAGAATTAGATGAAAGTTGTGACAATGATCTTGAAGTTTTTGAAGCTCTACTTGGAAGAAAATATTCTAGAGGCAGAGGAAAATACAAAGGTAAAATTTCCCTAATCTATTTTTCATGTGACAAAATTGGTCATATTGTTGTCAGGTGCCCAAACAAAGAAAGCAAGGATGAGAAGAAAAGTGACAAGTGTAATGGCAAGAAGGATTTCAAAAATCACAAATCATTCAAGGACAAAGGTAAGAAGACATGTTTTATGGCTAAAGATTCTAATAACAGTGAAGATGAAATAGTTTACATTGCTATAAAAGATGAATCTAATGATGAAGAAGATAAGATGGCACTTATCACTCATGTGAGAAAAAATGATATGTGGATCATAGATAGTGGATGTTCACATCATATGACTAGTGACAAAACAAAGTTTGAACACTTTTAAGACTATGATGGTGGTAGTGTAAGGTTTGGAAACAATGAACCTTGTTGCATAAAAGGGAAAGGTCGAATCTCATTAATCAAAGAACTTGTATGTGATAATGCCTATTGGGTTGAAGGACTAAAACATTATTTTTTGAGTGTGGCATAGCTAATCAACATTGGATTCAAGGTGGAATCATGCATGGCAAGGCAAGACTATTGGATGACAAAAGAAAACTAATTGGATTAGGCAAACAAACAAAAGGTAACCTATTTTATCTTGATCTTGGTGATTGCTCATGTTTTTGCTCAAGTTGAAGAAAGTTGGTTGTGGCATAAAAGGTTATGTCATGTAAATTTTGATAACATGGCAAAAATAAGAAAATTTAGGAAAGTAAGAGGCATTCCCAGTTTGAAGAAACCTAATGTTGGTCTATGCAAGAATTGTCAAATTGGAAAACTAGGAAATACTAGTTTTAAAAGCAAAAACTATCAGTCTAAAGATATCTTAGAAATTTTCCATATTGATTTGTGTGAACCTATTGGAATAGAAAGCTATAGTGGAGAAAAGTTTTTTATTCTTTTTGGTGATGACTACTCTAGAATGGTGACTATTATGTATTTAAGAGAGAAGTCAGAAGCATTTGAGAAATTCAAATGGTATTTAGCAAGAGTGGAGAAGGAAACAAGGAAAATATTGAAATTCTTAAGATCAAACAAAGGTGGTGAATTCATCTCCAATGAATTCAATAACTTTTACATTGAAAGAGGAATCAAAAGTCAGGTATCAGCCCTTGGAACTCTTGAGTAGAATGGAATAGCTAAAAGGAGAAATAGATCTATCATGGATTGTGCAAGGACTCCAATGATTGAAAAGAACATTGCTATCAAATATTAGAATGAGGCTATCAACAGTACAGTTCATACCTTAAATCAAGTATAGTTGAAGAATGAATCATATAAAACTCCCTATGAGTTATGGTATGGATATAAACCCAATGTAAGTTACTTGAAAGTATTTAGAAGTAAATGTTATATCTTGAAAGAATCTAGAAAAGGAAAATTTGATGTGAAAAGTGATCAAGGTATATTTTTAGGATATTCTTGCAAGAGTAAGGCATATAGATGTTCGAATTTGTCTACTCATAAAATCATAGAAACTACACATGTGAGAATTGATGAGTTTGTAGAAAGGACTAGAGAAGAAAGCAAAAAGGAACCAAAAGATTACATGAGATTTTTTCACATTGAACCTAACACATTACCAGACACATCTGTCAATAAGGAGACTTCTACTCCTGAGTCTTCCCCAGCCATCAAGTTGCAAGAAGTTCAAACCAAGTCACAAGGACCCGAGTCACATTTTGAAGCTGCCGAGCCAATGCCTACCGAATTTGAGCAACCAAAACCTGAAGTTGAAGTTCAAGAGGATGACAATGCAATTCATTCAAAAGGCAAGGAACCTGTATTAGCCAAGTATGTTAGGAGGCATCATGCACCAGATCAGATTATTGGAGATAAATCAAAAGGTGCTATGACAAGAAGTAAGCTAAAAGGTACATGTTTACTTGCTGATTTTGAACCTAGAAATGTTAAAGATGCATTGGAAAATAAAAGTTGGATTGAGGCTATAAATGAAGTGATAGAACAAATAGAGAAGAACAAAACCTAGAGTCTTTTACCTAGGCCTAAAGATAAAAATTTGATTGGAACAAAATGGGTATTTAGGAATAAGTTGAATGAAGATGGTAAGGTATCAAGAAACAAAGCTAGATTGGTATGCAAAGGATATTCTCAAGAAGAAGGCATTGATTATAATGAAACCTTTGCTCCTATTGCAAGATTGAAAGGTGTCAGGACCTTAATTACTTGCATATGCAGCATATAAAAGATTTAAAGTATACCAGATGGATGTTAAAACTACATTTCCTAATGGTATTCTTGATGAAGAAGTCTACATTGAACAATCCAAAATTTTTTTTGATCCAAACAAAAGGTACATGGTCTACAAATTACACAAAGCATTGTATGGTCTAAAACAAGCTCTTAGAGCATGGTATGAGAGGCTGCACAACTACCTTATATAGATTGGTTTCCAGAGAACTAAAGATAATAGTAGTTTGTACATTAAGGACCAGATAACAAGATTTTATTGGTAGAAATATTTGTGGATGATACTTTATTTACAGGGAGTGATTATCAATGCAAATAATTTTCAAAGAAAATGAACAAAGAATTTGAAATGTTTATGTTTAGTGAGATTAAGTTCTTTGTTGTTATTCAGATGTAGCAGAGTAGGAATGGTATCTACATCACTCAGTCTAAGTATATCAAGGAGATACTCAAGAAGTTTGGTATGGAAGATTCAAAATTAGTTGGAATCCCCATGTGTACTAGACTAAAGCTTACCAAAGATGATGACTTAAAAGAGGTAGATCAAAATTTATATAGATCAATGATTGAAAACTTACAGTATGTAGTTCATACAAGGCCGGATATTGCTCTTGCAGTTGGTATAGTGGCAAGATTCTTGGTAAAACCTAGAGAAAATCATATGATGGCAATCAAAAGAATCTTGAGATATTTGAAAGGTACTGAAGACTATGGCTTATGGTATAAACTTGGAGGAAATTTGGACTTATAAGTATTTATTGATGCTGATTGGGTAGGAAATATTGATGATAGAAAGAGTACAAGTGGTGGAGCATTCTTTCTTGGTAAAAGGTTGGTATTTTAGACAAATAAAAAGCAAAATTGCACATCCCAATCTATAGCAGAAGTAGAATATGTTGTAGTAGCAGTAAATTATTCTAATATTGTTTGGTTTAAATAGTTGTTGAAAGGCATGAAGGTTGAGATCAAAGAACCAATTGTCATGTTTTGTGTTAATACAAGTGCAATTAACATGTCAAAGAATCTAGTGATGCATTCCAAAACCAAGCACATCAATATAAAATACCACTTTGTCATAGAATTGGTGCAAGACAAAGAAATCAAATTGGAATATGTCCATACAAAAGAACAGATTGTAGAAATATTTACCAAACCATTACCTACGGATGCATTCTTTTATCTAAGAGGTAAGCTAGGGGTCATTCCCTTATCTGAAGCTCACTAAATAAAGTTTTAGTAATGCATCAACAGGAACGAAGTTGAAGATCTGTCAGTTGATGCAACATAGTCAAGAGAACATTGCATATGAATTAGTACTCAAGGTACATTGATACTCATTTGGAATGTGTTGTCTTTGGCATGTGTTGTCAAAGAGGGAGAGTTTACTATCATATCCTTCTAAAATTTGTTTGGAAAAGAAGCTATGTAATTCTTTCACAGAGGGAGAATACTGCATAAGAGAAGCTTGTGGTATAAAAATTTACAAGGGAGAAACTTTCTATCATAGAAAGTATTGTTTTCAAATTTCATTGTGCTATGACATGTTGTGTTGCCATCAATGCCAAAGAGGGAGATTGTTGGATACAATTGTCTAATTTTCTATTGTCTTTGATGTTACACAAACATCATATCAATTGTTAGTCTATGCTTACCAAGCTCACTTGGTCAACAAGGTAATTTTCCTTGTCTATCAAGCATTCTTGAGATTACTCTACAAAGATAGTGTCTACTGAGCTCACACAGGTGTCAAAGGAAATTATGGCAAAAAGTAGTGCTAACAGAGTTCTCATGGTTAACAAAGGAAAGTTGGTCAAAGTCAGTGTTCACCGAGTTCACTCGGTTGCTAAAGGAATTTTCAAGGTTGCTAAAGGATGCTTATGTTGGTTAACATAGGAAATCATTTCAGAATTAGTGTTTACCAAGCAGGGTCGGCCAATAAAGGATTATGTTGATTTGAGAAATGAAGGTCAATTATTTCAAGCATTGATTTCAGCCAACTATGCTAATGATTATTGGTCATTGTAATTTTTAATTGAACTGACTTGATAATATGAATGGTATAAATATAAGGTCAAGTTGAGATTCTAGTGTGAAAGAGTGAGAGTATGCAAGTGTATTGATTGATTGAGAAGGCAAGTGTGAGTGAACATGAAGGATGGTTAGATATCCTTGTGGAGTACTAAAGTAATATTTGATCAGGTTGGATCTAGCATAAAGTAAAGCATAGATCTACAATCAAAAATTTAGTTACATCTCATTTAGGTCATTTCATTGTTACTTTCTTACCATTGTAGTATTGATTCCAAAATCTCTTAACAAAGTTGGTTTAACAGCCAGTTGTAAATCCTCTAACAAGGTGACAGTTCCATTGAATTATTTTAAGACCTCTTGCAAGGTGGCTCCTTATAGGGTGATTAAATTCTCTAACAAGGTCACACCTAATAGTGTGTTTTGTAACCTTTAACCAAGTTGGCTCCAAACAAGGCTCACTTCAGAAGAGTGAAAAATAGTAACTAGTTACATTGGTGGTTTTGCCCATATTGGGTTTCCATGTTAATTCCTTGTGTCTCATGTGTTCATGTTATTTATTTTATGCTTTCAAGTTAATCACTATGAATATTTAAGATTAGTAATAAGTAAATCATACTACTTTTACTGAGTTACAACATTTTCTGTGTTTACTGAATATTAGCAGCAATCAATTTTATTTTTAATATCTAAGGGATCTAAAATATTTTCATGGTAACTAATTCACCCCCCCTCTCAGTTACTCCATCTATATTTCCAACACCTATTTGATCATTTAGTCATGTTTGAGTTCAAGAAAATTTCTTCTAGAGGCACTGAACTGAGTAAAGTAAGGTCAATTGTTATTTGCAATGAATATAAGTAGTTAGGGACTATGTAAATTTGTAGGAATCACACAATAGCTACACAAGCATTTTTCAATAACCACACAATTGTCATAGAACCAGTAGCTAGTAATCTTAACCTATAAGATTAGATGAAAATGTTTCAGCATTGTTATGAAGTTTTTGGTAGTTAAGCTTTGTGTTATTTCATGCTAGCATCTCTATGAGAATAGTTTAAATGATTTGAGATGAAGCAACAAGTGGTTTTCAATAAGGATAAATATAGTTTTCACATTTGTTTTTCATTGTTACAAAAACCACCTTGATTGCATTCCTTTCACTTGTAATTGCCACTATGGGGTTGATATTGAAAAACTATATATTGTAGTGTTTGATCATAAACTTATATTTTATTGCATTAATATTTAATAATACTAAATAAAATTGATTATAATTTAGAGCTATTAGACATTTCAATGAGTTTGTTCGTCCATTTATGATTTGTGAGTCATTTTCAATTTGTAACTATTGTAGTGTTACTACAATCTCTTTCTTTTCAGTACCACCTTCTTGGTAGGTTTGGATCATTTGTGTTTGAAAATTAGAGTTTGTTACTAAACATAGTAAGTGTAGTATAGAAAGTATGTTTTGTAGCATGTTTCATTAGTAATTTTATCCATGTAATGGCTATTTTCATCTAATTTTTAATTTTCCAAAATAAAACTAGTAAGCTAATCATTAGTTTAATAACTCAATATCTAAAAATATTTATTGACTTTATTTCCCTAAATTAAGCTTTGGTTTGTCAATTGAATTTATGGAAATAGTTTATTTTTCTTTAATTAATAAATTTATTATTAATTATTATTTATCAAATTATGATTCTATTTTAAAATTATAAAATCATTCGTTAATGTTCAATTTAGGTAAATTTTAATTTAATTAAAATTCTTACATTTCTCAAAATCAAGTAAGAAAGTAAAGAATACATAGTTTACTTTCTCCACTACTTTCACTATTAGTTGGGATTAATTACTTTAAAAAGTGTTATCTTTTGTATGCTTATTTTCCTTTATGTATTAAATATTCAATTTGTATGCACAAGTTTGAAAAATCCCTATGTGGAAATTATTATTTTAATTGATTAATAATTACATCTTAGATTTTTTTAATAAGTCAATGTATAATTTTATTTATTTATATAATTATTTATTTTTCAAATTTATTTTATAATACTTTATTATTATTATTATTATTATTTAATTTTTAAATAATTTTATTACATAATAATCATACACATTTTATTCAAATATTTAAAATATATTATTTTGTTATGTATTTCTTAAAATATAAAATTATATATGTGTGTGTGCGTGCACGTGTGTGTATTATACACATAGGTCTTACCTTATATTTATCCAAATAAGTAAGAAAACACATAAATTTATTATGTCAATATTTCACTCAGAAGGACTCTATTTTATTATTTTTTTAAAAATAATTCATAAAAATATATAATTTTCATTTTAAGGTTTATATATTACACTTATATCACTAAGTGAACAAATTGTGGGCTAGTAAAAAAAATAATTATATTTTGTACTTTCTTTCATAAAGTTGGACTATAGCTCTATAGAGCTCTTCGTTCTTTTAGATATACTTAGAATAAAAATACAAACACATGATATCAATCTATAAATTGCTATGTAGATAAAAGTGTTGATTAATGAGTTTATGCAGGTATATTTAGATAGAGATCTCCAACTACTTGAAAATGTCCTATATCTTTTCCATCTCTTTTACTTTACTAGCATTGTAGCTATTTTATTTTAATAGATTAATTTCTTATGGATCAACATATCCATTTGTTTCTATTAAGTCTATCAAATGTTTCCTCTTCTCACCATTTTGTATGTACAAGTTATAGTTTTTTTTCCTAGTAGAGCAATAATCTAGTATTTTTAAATTTTAGTAAGAAATAAATTTCAATAATATTTATTATTTGAGAGTTAAATATTATAAATTTGATAACCTATATTTTACTATCACACTTTCTAAGATATGAAGTAGTTCTAGATTTCTAGTTTTATTTAGTAAAATTATAACCAAATACATTCAATTCAAAACTAGTAAATTCTAATGTTCATATTATGAAATACTCTTATATCAATTATGCAATGTTTCTTTATACAAACACACTATTTTCTTTATTGAAAAATTAATCAACTAAAATAACCATATTTTAAGGTGTATAGGTGGAATATCAAACCGCTATAAAGGGTGGTTAAACTATTGAGGACATGAAAATTGAGTTGCTAATTTGAGAAATCATTTTAAGTTTTTTAAGTTATAAGTTTTCTCATTAGCATGGTAATAATGTCTATGATTCTTTGATGATAGATTGTAAAAATATATTAGATTTAAAAAAGATGAAAGTATCACTTAGTAGAACCACTTAGACAACTCAAAAAACTATGTAGGACACCCAAATGGGTTGGTGATAACAATCTAGTATGTACAAGCATCCTATACAAATAAGGTACAAGAGTCCATACCAAAAAGTAAAAAAGGAACTGAACTTGATCTTTGGTTATTAAGTGTGATAAAATAAGAATATTATGAATAAGCAATAAAGACAAATCAACCAAAAGATAAGTAAAATAAATAGAAACTCATAAAAATCCAAAAAAGAAGCCTTGGGCATGGGGTGTGATTGATGCAGGGGAATCCAAGGGTCAATGTTGTTGACTCAGATGTGGGTTTTGGTCAAGATTTACTTTCAGGGGTCATAACTTTTCACTAGGATGTGAGTTTTGGCTAAAATTTTACAGGTAGTTGCACTAGAAGGAGTTATTTGGATTGGCAATCAAGCTTAGCTTGATAGGTGGCCATTTTGACATTTTTCTTAGAGCCCGAAATCCCATCTAACCTCCAAAATTGGCTTTTTTTGTTTTTTCTAGTTTTCTTAGAATCTTTTTTTGTAATAAATTGAAAATTATATTTTTAATTTCATTGATTAGTTGGCAATTCATCTTGCCTTAGTTGGGAGCTTGTCTTGTGAAAAGTCAGGATTTGTAGGATGATTTTTTAAAATTACTAAAAATGGAAAAATATTTTGTTTCCTAAAAATCTGCCAAACATGGTAATTTTTGGAATTGTAATAAGTAGGTGTTGGTTTTCACTATAGAGGCATAGTAGATATGCATATGTTTTAATGAAGAGTTATGGTATTTTGAAACATCTATCTTGTGTTAATTTCTGAATTATTCTTTGATGAGATTGGGTTACATCATTTGGTATCAAAGTAGTAAGATGGCTAGGAGAGGAAGAGGAAGAGGAAGTGGAGGCATCACACTGATGCAAATATTGGTACTAGATATGCAAAGGGAGATTTAATGACTCAATGAGCAAATAGATAATCAAGGAATACAAAGAGGAAATGAATCTGATGAAGAGGAAGAAAATGTAGATGAAAGATTGGGACAAATGAGCTACAAAGTTAGAGTTCTCAGGGCTTTATAAGGAAGGAGTGAAGCAATAAAGATTGATGTTTCAAACTATGTTGGTAGTCTTAAGCTAAAATAACTAATAGATAGGCTAAACGAGATGGGAATTTTTTTTGAATGGAAGCCTATGATAGAAGAAAAGAAGATGAAGTTTGTATGCACAAAACTAAAAGTCCATGCAATGATATGGTGGGATCACATTCAAAAGGAACAAGTTAGAAATAACAAGGAGAAGATTAAGACATGGATCAAGATGGAGAAAAAGCTGAGAGAATTTCTTTTACAAATGGATTATTCAAAACCCTCTTTCACAGATTCCAAAATTTGAAGCAAAACTTATCTTTAGTGCAAGACAAGTGAGTTCTACAAGCTATCCATGCACATAGAGCATCAAGAAAATAATGAGTAGATGGCTACTATATGTGAATGGCTTGAAATTCTCTATTCAAGATGAACTGAGCATGCATCATGTTAATAGTATGGAGGAAGCCTACCAATTAGCTCTGAAGGTTGAAGAAAACCAGAATAGGAAATATAATCAAAGGAATAGAGGTGGTTGAAGGGGTACCTCAACTCCATTTTGGAGAGGTTCTAATAATGGCCAGGGAGAGAGTTTTCAAGGTTCTAAAGAATATATAGACAATAGGTAGGATCCTCCAAATCAAGAAAGAGGATGGGGGTTTCAGTGAGGTCGAGGCTATGGAAGTAGAAGAGGTTGGGAAAACCAAAAAAGGCCTTTCACTTATTTTAGGTGCAGAAAAGAAGGCCACAGGGTTTTTGAGTGTTCCAATTTCAACATGCAAGATAGAAATAATGGAGGGCCATCTAGAGTGAACCTAGCCCAAGCTAACAATGAATCTAAACAAGAAGTATCTCCAGATATGGGAGAAAGTCTCATGATGAGAAGGGAAATGATTGTTCCAGCTAAGGAGGATGTAGAGGAAAAAGGAATTGATGATTCATGGCTTAGGACTAGCATATTTTAGACAAGGTGTACCTCAAGGGGAAAGGTATGTCAAGTAATTATTGATGAAGGCAGTTGTGAGAATATGGTTTCTAAAGAAATGGTAGATAGACTAAATCTCCAGTGTGAAAAGCACCCTCATCCTTATAGGATTGAATGGTTTAAATAGGGAAGTTAAGTCACAATAGATAAGAGGTGCCTTGTTAAATTTTCCATAGGGAAGGTCTACAGGGATGAGCTATGGTGTGATGTGATTCTGGTGTATGCATGCCATGTCCTCTTGGGTCATCCCTGGCAGTATGAAAAAAAGCTTATTCATAATGGGGAAAATAATACTTACACCTTCTGGAAGGATGGATCTAAGGTAATCTTATTGCCTCCCAAGGGTGATGGAAAAGCTAAAAGTATGGTGTTTAAAAAGGAACTTGTCAAGGAGATGATTGTGACAAGGTCTTGTTATGCATTAGTAGTACAAAAAGGGAAAGAGGAAGACTTGAATATACCACCAGAATCAACTACAATTTTAGAAATATATTCAGATGTCATTCCAGAGGAGATACCTAATGGACTTCCCCCAAAATGAGATATCCAACATCATATTGATCTTATTCCAAGAGCAAGTCTCCCCAATCAATCAACATATAGAATGAGTCTAACATAGCATGTAGAACTAGACAAACAAGTGACTAAGCTCATACAAAAGAGCTTAGTACAAGAAAGCATGAGCCCCTATGTTGTCCCAACATTATTAACCCCAAAGAAAAATGGAAAGTGAAGGATGCGCATAGACAATCAAACCATCAATAGAATAACCATCAGGTATCATTTTCCTATCACACATTTGGATGACATGTTGGATGTTCTTGTTGGAGCAAAGTATTTCTCTAAAATTTATCTATGAAGTGGGTACCATCAGATCCCCATCGAAGAGGGGGATGAGTGAAAAAATAGTTGTATATGTGTAAATGTGGCCTTTGTTTAACACACACACTTCAACACTATCTTTATATGCAAATTCATCCTGAAATGAACATGAGATCATTCACCCAAGAGGAGTCCTGCAAGATGGCTTGTTGCCTTCTATCTAGGTGGATTTTACCTGCTTATGCTCTCAGATTTGAGGTATAGGTAATCAAACCATTCTAGAATGAAGGGTTTTAGAGTGCAATGAAATCTAAATGATATGTAATTAATCTATATGAAAGATGCAAGTAATCTAATAATGCATAAAACAAATTAAACTATATGTATAAATATTAAATCTATATGATATTAAGATCTTAAGCAAGAGCACATAAAAAGCTACGAAAGTTGGTATGCAATCTGATAGCAATTCAATAGCATAAAAATTCAACCTCTGTAATGAGGAATTATGAGCATCTTAAATAGAATTCTTGGAATCCATTAATGGTTGAGATCAACTTCGATTGATGGTCAAGATTGAAGCAAAGACTCAATCAAAGTGGAAGATTCCTGATTTAGATGTAGTTAACTATCTTAGATCCTAAGTGCTAGAAACAATTAACTCAAATTTACTTTAGTGTGACAGTGAGTGATTTGAGTCACTTCTATAACTAAGAACTTCCATTTTGAACTGAAGAGTAGAATTTAGGAAAGATATTTAATTCAATAAAATGAGATATGATCTCATAAATACCCTTTTTATTTAATTGAATAATTACATTCAATTAACTAAAATAAGCATAATTATTAAATTAAATAAATTTAATCCCTTAGTACATTAGTCTTAGAAGATGATTTAATTTAATTAAAGTATAAATACTTTAAATTAAATTAAATCTTAATCAATAGGTTTAATGTGACTAATATGAGTCAATACTTTAGGAATTAAATAAATAGCATGATTAATGCAGATTAGGGTTTTCTACATTTGACAATTAAGTCAAGTAGCGAATATCAGAATAAGAATTGCCTATCAGAATGGGTCTTTAGGGTTGATCAGAATAGACCAGAATTGGTGATTATAGTAATGAGCCAATTTTGGGGTATTACATTTTTCCCCTCTTTGAATGAATGTGTGAGCAACACGTTCGATTCAAAGAAAATTAGAAAATATGATGCAAAGATCAAGAGATAAGATCGATTACGAAGTTGATGATACAAAGACCAATTGATAAGCTTTTAAGGACAATCTCTAGAATGAAGTTTGATCCTAAGGAATCCAAGAAGAACACCTAGATACCCAAATTGATAAGCATTTTAAAGGTTTCCTTTAGAATAAAGTTTAACCTTTAAGGATCCAGATAGAACACCTAGATACCCAAGATTGATAGCATTTAAAAGGTTTCCTTCAAAATAAAATTTAGCCTTTAAGGATCCAAATAGAACTCCTAGATACCTAAGATTCATAGCATTTAAAAGATTATCTCTAGAATAGAGCTTAATCTTTAAGGATCTAGAGAAAACACCTCGATACCTGAAATTGATAGCATTTAAAAGATTATCTCCAGAATGAAGCTTAATCTTTAAGGATCTAGATAGAACACCTAGATACCCGAGATTGATAGCATTTAAAAGATTATCTCCAAAATAGAGCTTAATCTGTAAGGATCCAGATAGAACACCTAGATACCCAAGATTGATAGCATTTAAAAGATTATCTTTAAAATGAGGCTTAATATTTAAGGATCCAGATAGAACACCTAGATACCTAAAATTGATAAAAGATAGCAAGATCAAATTTTGAGTCATAGAATCATCCCCAGAATGAGGTTTGATCCATAGGAGTCAGGTTTTAAACTATCCTGATACCTATAATCAATTGATGACAAGATGAACTAGATAAAAAAGAATGTCAAAAAGAGGGAAACAAGATGCCCCAAGTGATGAGGGCATGAGATGGGAACAAGATTCCCTAAGAAATGAAAGTTCAAATTGAATCAAAATTCAAATTTCATGATGTAATCATCCTGCCCCCTTGGGAGTGAAATCGAAAGATGACACTAGAAATATGATATAAAGCATTATGTTGAGAGATGTAGAAGGAATATGAGATGTAACAAAGTGGAGAAGAGATCAAACAACCAAAAAAAATTCAAAGTCAATTCAGCATGATTTCGAGGTCCTAGAGACCAAGTTTGAGCAAAAGTTGACCAGTGTTGACCATAGTTGACTTTTCCAAAAGGAATTTTGAAAACATGCAAAATTTTGAGTCGAATAGATTCCAAGAATCATAAAGTATCAAAAAAAAATTGATTACACAAGCATTTGATCGCATCGGTCCCAAAATTTTAAAATGCATTTTTGAGCTACTTAGCTGTGTTAGATTTTGAATTTGATCTCAAAAATGGATTTAGAATGGTCAAATTATCCAGGGGGTGATTTTCACACAAATCAAAGCACTTTGCAAAATTAGGTCAAACCCTATATAAGGGTCAAAGGGCTCATTTTTAATTCATTTACACCTTTTGTCTTTTGTGAATAGGTGCTATGAGAGGAAGATGTTAGTAAATGTGAGACATCACCATTTTGAGCACTCCAGATGACACAGTCGGCCAATATACTACACACCACTGGTGAGTGATCAATAACTATCCTTCATACTTTAATTTTTACACTTTTTGATGCCATTTATTGCATTTTTAGCATGATTTTAGGAAATCCCAATCAGTCTTCGCATGAGACTATCCTTTCTTGTGTGAAGGTGGTCTCTTCTCACATGAAGATTTAGCAACTTGACATTTCTTCACATGCGTCAGTGGGGATTCTCATGTGGGAGATACCCACTTCTTGTTTGAAGATATCAATAATTTTTCTTGAGTGGTTTTCGCCTTTCATGCAAGATGATAACTCTTCGTGCAAGACAATCTCTCTTCGTGTGAAATGATCTCTCTTCACGCAAGAATTTGATTCTTCACACGAGATGTCCTCTTTTTGCATGAGGTTGTGATTTCTTACATGGGATAGTATTTCTTCATGCGAGGACTTTTTTCTCATGTGAAAATACATAATCTCATGCAAAGAAGTGAATTCTTATGTGAGGAAATGAATCTTCGTGCAAAAATTCATGACAATAGGTTGTTTAAAAAATTACATTTTTGATGTTTTAACTTCAATTTTTCACTTATTTTGTCATCATTTTGGCTTTCCAAACAAGTATTGAATATTTGTGCATTGTTGTTGATCATGTGTGCAAGAGGTATTTGGTGATGTCTCATTCAGGTCCCATTATCCACCATATGGAGCATTGTTATGGAGGCTTGACGATGCTGATATGGATCACATAGATAGATTGGGACTTACTTCATTATGTCAGATCCTAGCATCGATGGTGAATCACGACCTTCTAACTACCTTGGTGGAGCATTTCCATTCAGAAATGAACACCTTCCACTTGCCACAACGAGAGATGAGTGTGACTCTTGAGGATATATACAAGATTTTGCACATACCATTTCATAGACCGAGAGTATCATATGACACAGTGCCATGGGCAGGTACAAAGGCCTTGTGTGCCATTTTTTAGAGGGAGCTAGCTATTGGACTAGCCATCATCTAGGATGAGCTCATTCACACATATGGGTAGACATAAATTAGCCTTGGTTTTAACCATATTTATTAGCTATTCCCTAGTACCTAATAGAGGGTAGCACAGATTGTAGTGTGGATGGGGAGTTATGTTACAGTGCATTCTCGATGCTCTAGAGAGATTTGGGTGGGGTTAGTGCATGTTGGCTCATATGTTTTATGAGATGTATGAGATCATATATCACAAGTGAAAGAGTATGGCTACTGGTGTGTATGTTCTTCAGGTCTAGGCAAGGGAGCACCTGCTAGTCACACGACCTATTTTTGAGGATGCTCAGTTACTTGTAGAGCCATATATTTGTAGATACAAGGAATAGATTACCTAAGCAGGCTTGCATAAGACAGAGCACTAGAGGGTCTATCTTGATGACTTGGTCTCCATCGTATGGTGGCCCTGGCAAGAGACAGAGGATTGGGATGATGTTCCTAGGGAGTTGGGAGGGATCTTTTGCTCATAGCCAATGGTGGGGAGTATGATGTAGATTATTGAGTAGTTTTCCATCACACATGTGTGGAGGCAGCATGGGAGGTAGCAAGACATATCACATGAGTTTTGTGCCTATGTGAGAGTCACGAAGGATCTTACACAGGGATGGCCAACAAGGCTAGATATAGGGAGATCAATGATTGATGTGCATAACCTAGTTGTGACACAGTGAGATTACCTACCAAAGGTATTAAATGTAGGAGTGACAATAGTGTATTAGGAATACTTCATCAATCACCCCATCCCACAGTTCATAGATCCCCTAAGGGGAGCAGCACCAACCCCATAGTAGGCACCAGCATAGCTACAGTAGGTTCCCTAGTAGTATGCTCCCTAGTAATAGGCACCACAATAGCCACAGCCACAAGGTCCACCATAGGTGAGAGAGAGGGTGAGACAAGTTTAGATTCTAGCATGGCAGATGGGGTCAAACGTAGGTGCTGGGGGTAGTGGCAAAAAGTGAAGTCAGCGCCAGAGGGTGAGGGTCGAGGAATAGGCACCCACAAAGAAAATACTCGAGATGCTTGATGAGGATATGTAGGAGTAGCCTACCATAGGATCCTAGGATGTGTTTTGATGATAGAGGGAGTGGATCTAATAGGCATCTTAGCAGATTGGAGAGCTACAAATACAGATGCTTGCGAGAGATGCATGAATTGTAGAGCAGGATTAGGAGATCTAGAGGCTGTAGGAGTAGGTACATGTAGCTGAGCGAAGGGAAGAGATTTTGTAGGATGAGGTTAGATTGCAGATGGCCCAAGTAGCTTATTACTTTGCAGCATACTCTATAGTTGTTCCTAATGAGGCTTAGCAGGTTCCTTAGTTTTCACATTATGCTCAAGATTTTGGGGGTGCACGTCCTCCAACCAAGCCAGATATTTCACCTCCTCCCCCTCCTCTAGATGCTGGGGGTGATGGGGTGGGTTAGAGTTAGCTTCATGTTATTGCTACCTTGATTTTGATTCTGGCTATGTATATATTGGTGTTCTAGCACTATTTTGTATCATTTTTTGACCAACAACATTTGAGTAGTGCTCATTCTTTGTACTGATACATTTTTTATATACATATATATGAGATTTTGAGCTGAGTATCCCTGTCTACATGTCAATGTCAGTGTATGTGCTTTACTTTGATGTACATGAGATGTTTATTCGATAATTATGAGATGCATGTGTTATGTTATGAATACATGTTTGATTTGATGTGATGCGATTATGTAGTGTAGGTGATATGAGTATATGCATGCAATGCATTTGGAAATGAACTAACATCGCATGGAGTATTATATGTTTTTGTTTCACAGTGATAGGTATCCCCTCAAGGAGTGTGCAAATACAAACCAAAGAACCAAACACTTGTGCAGCCATGGAGAACCTTGATATGTTTGTAGAGATCCATAGTCCCTCATCATGAAGGATGAAACAGAGTTGCAATTGAATCACGTGCTTATGCAAGTGAAGTATGCAATGCAAGACTATGTTAAATGCAACTGTAGATCTGATTACCAAGCCTTGACCATTTATCATCATTGAGCATAGGAAGAAATCCTATATGTTGTACAATTCTCACAAACATTTCAATCATGGGAATATGAATAGGACATATGTTATATGTTTTTCGGGATTAAATGTAAGCATTCGACGCACAAGAAGCTAGAATGACTAGAAAATTTCTCCCTTTTATTGTATTAAGTTAACATAAGCATCAAAAAATAAATGTTAGGATCACTAGAATGTTTCTTGCATGGTAGACACACCAAACACACAAGAGATCCATCTTATGCTAAGTATTTCGTAAGTATTCTATCCGCAATGACCCTTGCATTCATAACCTAAGATAGAAGTGTGCTAGGTATACTTGCAGTGACAAATACATTCACTTAATAGGATGAGTATCAGTATGTACTATAGCATGAAGAGTTCACTGTAATAGAAAAGGAGAAGAACCAACATTATTGACATATTCTTGTAAAAGTAGTCAAGCTACACCCGGCCATCCAATACAAGATGGAGGCTCTTATAGTGGGCACCCCTTTTATAGGAATAGGTCAACTAATTGGAACTAAACTATAGATAGAAAGAAACGAAAAGATCATGCCCCCATTCATTACTTCTTTAGTTAGAAAAAACAAAGCAAACAAAGAAAATTCTCAACTTATCCAAAAAAGTATGTCATTTTGAGTTCAATGTTTGTCATGGGATTGATGTCAAGGGTTAGTGTCTAGAACATGTTTTAAAGAAAACTCTTCAATGGGATGACAAAAGTAGGTAGACGCAGTCAAAAAAATTGGTGACTAAGGTCAAAGAGGAATCTTTGAGGTGAAGAACCTAAAGAGGGCTGAGCGAAAATAGATAGACATAGCTAGGATGACTGGTGACTGACACAAGAGAAATCTTCCACATATGATTCTGGAAACATGACCTGAGCAATAGTAGGAAGACATAGTTGAAAGAACTGGTGACTATTATAAAAGAGATTCGATGAGGTTATTCTTGATAATGAGTGACACTAGCAATAGTAGGTAGACACAGCCAGAATGACTGGTGACTATCATAAAAGAGATTCTATGAGGAGAGTCTTGAAAAGAGTGACACTAGCGATAGTAGACAGACACAACCAGAATGACTGGTGACTGTCACAAAAAATATTTGATGACACTAAAGGGGAATGACCTCGAGTTGTGACAAGACTTGATCCATGGCTACATGAGACAAAAGTAGGAAATGTAGGAAAGAAACTATACATAAAGATAGAAGATGCACTGCAAGATGGAGCATTAGGAACAAGAGGTGCCTATTTACCAGGTTTTCACCTTCTTGGCAGAGATTTCTTTTTTTGGCTACGATGATGCCTATTTCCAGGTTTTCACCAATGGGACTTTTCTTGTTTTTCAAATTTTTTCAATTTTTCTCTTTTTGAAATTTTTTTGTATTTTTTGGAAACTTCATTTTTTTTGGTGTTACCAAGGTGCCTATTGCTAGGTTTTCACTAGGGCAATAATTTTTTTCAGGACTTTTTCTAATTTTTAGGATTTCTTTTTAGGACATATAGATATGTACAAAGAGCTACTAAGTATAAGATCAACTATAAAAGAGCCTCAAGTGGAGAGTGTTGATAGGTTCCTTGAGCACTTCTCCTTCAGTTGTGGAAAGCTGGTAGGTGGTGGATCCATATACTGTAGTAATGATGTAAGGACCAAGTTAGTTTGGTTCAAACTTTCCTTTTTGGACTCGCTACTATTGATTCTTAGCGTTCTCTCTTAGGATGAGGTCAGCTAGCTAGAAGTCACGTGGCCTAACTTTCTAATTGTAGCTTCTTGACATTCATTGTTGATAGGCTTGTAGATGATCACATGCCACTTGTTGACGTTCATCTAGTAACACTAGCTCTTGAAGCTGAGCTATCCTGTAATCATCATCAGTAATAAGGCCCTTCATGGAGATTCTCAAGGTAGGAATCTTGAGCTCTATTGGAAGCATAGAATCCACACCATAAACCAAAGCAAAGGGCATCATACCTGTTGGATTCCTGATGCTTGTCCTATATGCCCACAAGGATGGATTAATCTGGAGATGCTAGTCTCTCCCAAATTTGCTAACTGTGCGATGAACAATTTTGAGAATCACATTATTGGATGCCTCAACCTAGCCATTACTCGGGGGGTAATAAATAGAAGATCAATGTTGTGTGATTTTGAATTTCTTGCATAATTCCTTGAGGTCTTTATTCTTGAATTGTCCTCCATTGTTAGTAATGATTGAGAATGGTACACCATATCTGTAGATGATGTAGTTTGTGATAAAAAGAGCTACAATTTTTCCATTGGAGATTGCAAGAGGTACTACCTCTACCCACTTTGTGAAGTAATTTTTAGTTGTGATAATGAACTTATGTCCATTAGAAGAGGTTGGGTGAATCTGACCCACCAAGTTGAAGGCACATTGTTGAAATGGCCATGTTGTAGTAAAGGGAATCAACTCTCTAGCTAGAGCATGGATCAGATTCCCATGAAGTTGACACTACTTGAAAGACCTAGCATACTTGATAGCTTCTTGCTCCATTTTAGGCAAATAGTAACCATCTCTAAGGAGTTTGCAAGCTAGTGTTAGGCCATTTGAGTGGGATCCACAAATGCCCTTATGAACATCAAATAGTGTGCATTTGGACTCTTCAAGTTCTAAACACCTAAGGAGTGTTCTGTTGAGACCCCTCCTTAATAGATCATCAGCAATAATGGCATACTACAAAGTATTAAACATTATCTCATTCTAGGTCAGACCTTCTAGAATGGTTTGATTATAGAGATAGGAATAGATGTGATGTTAGCAGGATGAGTCCTATCCTACAATAGAACAAATAATCCTAGAATTAGGGGTGTTGTAGGATAGGTAGCATAATGTTTCCACCAAAAACTCATGTCAAAGATCATTTTCAAGCATCTGTAGCAAGGAGGCCAAAGTAGCCATAGCTTCAGCCACTTTATTATCTACTTGTGGAACTTTCCAGAAGGTAATGTGTACAAAATACTTCTTTAAGTTATCAACCATGCATTTGTAAGGAATTAGTTTCTCATCCTTTGTATGATACACATCATTAGCCTAGTTGATTATAAGATGAGAGTCACCAAAGATGTCTAACTGATCCACTCTCCATCCAACTATAATTTTCATGCCATTGATCAAAGCCTTGTATTCAACAATGTTATTTGTACAAGGGAATAGAATCTTGTATGCTTTGGGCAATGAGTAACTATGTGGTGTTATAAAGAGTAATCCAACACCAGATCCCTATTGTGTGAAAGACCCATCAAAGAACATACCCATGTTTGGTGTGTGAGTGTCAGAATTGACTCATTAGGGAAATCAATGTTCATCAGAACAAGACTTTGTATAGGTGCATCTACTAGCTAATCTATGATTGCTTATCCCTTGATGGATTTTCTTTCAACATACTGGATTTCAAATTCACTAAGTATCATGACCCATTTAGCCAATCTCCCTATGAGAGCTTCCTTAATGAGTAGGTACACTAGTGGATCTATCTTAGCTACTAGTTGTGTGGTGTGGGAAAGCATGTAGTGTCTCAACTTCTGGGAAGCAAAGACAACTGCCAAGCAAGCTTTCTCAATGATACTATAGTTTCTCTCATAAGAGATCAACATGTGACTCAACTAGTAAATAGCTCTCTCCTTGTTATTATTGTCCTCTTGAGCTAATAGAATTCCTAGAGATGTTTTAGTTGCTGAAATGTACAAAATCAATGGCTTCCCAAAGATAGGAGGTATCAAAATTGGTGGATTGGCAAGATATTGTTTGATCTCTATTAAGCTTTGTTTACAATCATGACTCCAGTTGAATTTCACACCCTTATGGAAAGTCTTTGTGAAGGGTTGTGATCTATCTTCCAACTATGAGATAAACCTACAAATAAATTGGAGTCTTCCTTGTAGACCTCTCATCTAACTAATGTTTTGAGGTGGTGGCATATCCATAATTTCTTGAACTTTCTCCAAATCCAACTCAATTCTTTTTGTAGACATGATGTATCCTAGCAACTTTCCTAATGTGACACCAAATGTACACTTCTTAGGATTTAGCTGAAGACTGAACTTTTCCATGCAATCTAGGATGGATCTCGAATCTTGTAGATGAGTATCACATTTAGCAATCACATTTAGCACTTTTGACCAAGGTATCATCCATGCAGTTCTCCATGGTCTTATGCATCATGTCATGAAAAACTGTAGTTACTTCTCTCTAATATGTTGCATTAGCATTTTTCAAACCAAATGGCATTACATTCTAGCAAAAGGTTCCCCATGCACATGTGAAAGTATTTTTCTCCTAGTCTTCTAGCACAATTTTCATCTGATTGTAACCAGAAAACCCATCCATAAGCAAGTACATCTAGTAGCCTACCATCATGTCCACTATCATATCAATGTTAGGAAGTGGAAAGTCATCCTTTAGACATGCTAAGTTGAGATCACAAAAGTTAGTGCAAACCCTTATAGATTTATCATGCTTGGAGACTGGAACAATATTGGATATCCATTCAAAATAGTTAATTGCATAGATGAATCCTACTTTTAGAAGTTTTTCCAGTTCTACTTTGACAAGCAATGCAATGTGAGGATGCATTTTTTGAAGTTTTTGTTTAATTGGTTTGATGCCTGGTGTGATGGAAAAGTAATGCATGATAAGATTAGGATCCAGTCCTGGCATGTCAGAATATGTCCAAGCAAAATTTATCTTCTTCTCTCAGTAAAGGGCAATGAATTCTTCTTTCCCTTCATGAGATAATGGCTGTGCTAAATGTATCATATGAGGATGTTCTTCTGTAACCAGGTTTATTACCTATCTTGGCTCTAACAACACTGATGATTTCTCTTGAAAGTGACTTTTAAGTGCATCAAATATCTCATTTGTGGCTGCCTTAGAAAGATTTTCACCTTTGCATACATCTTTTATTTTTACTTTTCTAGGTTCCAACACTACCACAATATGGTTTTCACCATCAGACCTTTTTCATTTTTTCTTTTTGATTGCATGACTAAAATATTTGATGTCATCTTTAGTCATGTTGATGCTTTGTTCATTGGTGGAAGATGTTATAGGTTTGATAGTGTTTAGGTAGCAAGCAAGAGCATCTAGTCATTTTGGAATGTGGGGAATTTACTAGATGCATTAGGGTTCTAGTCTATAAGCTTAGGATGTGTTAGTGAAAGAGGAGTGATTGGTTTGATTGCATTCATAATATATTCATTAAGTGCTTGGACAAGCAATTCTAGATCTACAACAACTTCATCCATAGGTATGTTCGAACACCTCTAAGTACTAATGTCAACAATTGATGAACCTAGGATACTAGTTGGATCATACCCATCTAACCTAACCCTAGACATTTCACCCACTTCAATTTGGTTTTCATAGACATGGACTTGGTCAATGTCTTTATTAGTAGTTGCTTTTGAAAGAGAGTCAAACTCATATTCCTTAGAATCATTGTTGCATGACGAGAGATTGTAGAACTCCCCAATAGTGATAGGGACATACTCGCCTTCATCATCTAGATTCTTAAAAAAATACTCAATACGTAATGATTGAGTAAACTCTCCCTTTTCTAAATGAGCTTTGGGTTTATTAGTATTTTCCTTAGAAGAATCACTAGTATCATCCATAGTGCTAACACATGGCATAAAGTCATCTGGCTTAGCAAAGAATTTAGTGAGATCATGAGGAATAGGATAAGGATAGGGATCCTAATCACTAGATTGTTCCTCTTGAGTGTTTGACTTAGCTTGTGACCCATTTCTAGACGGACTCTCTGGTTCTAGTATCAATTTGTTAGCTCCCAAATGGAAAGGAACCTTCTTAAATCCTACACCAGTTGTATCACTATTGCTTCAAGTTGTTACCTTGATAGGATCAATTAGGCCATTGTTATTACACCCAATAGGGCTAGTTCCCTTGTAACAAAAATGCTTCATGAGCCTAAGACTGGGCCCATATTTCTCAGGAGTGATTTTTCAAGCTTGTTATGTTAAGTCTACTGGAGTCTCTTCTCTATAATTCCATGCAACAATGGCTCTATTTTCACTTCCATCCTCTAAGGGAACTGTAGCCTTGACAAAAGTGCCATTATAGTTGGTTTGAGGTGTCAGTACAAATAGCTTCTTTGCCTTTGAGGGTCTCCCATAATGACAAGGAGACTCTAGAAGAGATGTCAATGACAACATTGGTTCAATATGGTACTCTTCCATGCCAGTTTCTTTTAGTTTGAATGACTACTTAATTTTTTTTAGCTTATTGTCATGATAATCAGTGGATTCCTTGTTAGCAAGGATGAAAGTTTTAGCAACTTTGAGCATATTGTAGGTATAGCTAGTAGTGGTAGGAATAGTAACTTCAGATCCATGAAATAAGAATTTGATGCATTGGTGATATGTGGATGGCACAGTGCACATCTCATGTATCTAAGACCATCTTAATGGAATGTTATAAGCCAAGGGAATGACAAGAATCTAACAGGTGACATCCCTTTCTACAAGACCAACACGAATGGGTAAGACCACAAGACCTAAAGATTTTCATTCCACTTCTTCATATGCTTTGATGGTGATCTTGTGTCAATGATCAATGGAGTCCTTAGAATAATTCAATTTTCAAAGCAAAGAAATAGAGACAATGTTTAGACCAGCACCGATATCGATGAGTACTCGACAAACACGTGTTTGATGTATCATAACCTTGATGTGTAGAGGTTGATTATGTGAGTGACTAAGTAAGTTATCATCCTTCTTAGAGAAGGTCATAAGATAAGGTGAGGTTAGGTGTTCTACCATGGATTGAAATCACTCAAGATCAAGATCTTGAGGAACATTTGCCTTAGTGAGAGATTTATCTAGAATCTTCCTATGAGCAGGTGAGATTTTAAGTAGCTTGAAGATAGAGATTTGAGCATTAGTTCATTTTAATTGATCGAGAACATTATAATTGGTTACCATTGAGTTCATTGTGAGCTTTTCACCTTTGCCAGATAGACCAGCAAGGGCTTTGTCTTTATGTTGTTCAGGATCAAGAGTAGAAGGTGCAGGACCTTTGAGCACCAACTTAGTCTGAGAGTAGGTGATAGCATTAGCACAGTGTTCCAAAGGTGTGTTATTCATTGTATTGGAAGTAGGGCCCCTCAAGAAAAATGGTGTCTTGGGTTTATCATTATCATGTTTTCCCTTAATGGTAATGACATCACAGTATTTAGAATCCATAGGTTCAACCATGTTGATCACATTGTCATCTTTGGAATATGCATAGCTAACCTTGTTGTTGGGTTTTGGTTTTGAAGTCTCTCCTTTTTCATAGGCTAGGAAAGGCTCTTTGAATGCCTTGTGATCTGAGTTCTTGTTATGTCCATCTACCACAAGTTCACCAACATCAATCATGTCCTAGAATTTGTGGCACAAGTTTATGCAGTTGCTAGTTTTGTGCCCCTTATTTTGTTGATACTCACAGAATGAGATTTAACTCCACCATGGTGGGTGTGATTGTGGATCATAGGGGTGAGAGTTGTCCAGTGGTGAAATAGGCTTGTGTTGTAACAATTTTTTGTAAACTACATTCAAAGGCTTACCCAATGGTGTATACTCTCACTTAGGACATGTGGCCCATGAGTTTATCAGTTTGTTCCTAGACATCTTGTTGTCAAGAGGAGGTTTCTCAACATTTTTAGTCACATTGAAACCATCTATGAGATTAAATGCTGCCTTAGTAGGTTTAGGAGTGACATTTTCAACAACCCCATCATGTACAATTTCTCCATTCTTGTTGACATATTCAATTTTATCCTAGTTGGAGGTGGAACCATGCTTTGTGTCCTTCTAAAGAGTGAGTTCACCTTTCTTGACCATAAATTACTCAATGTAGATAGCCTATGTGATTATGTCTTCAAAGCTATGCAGACCTTGGAGTTGGACTCTATACACGAAATTAGGTAGGAGATTGTCACTGAAAATGTCAAGCTTCTCCATTTCTTGGATTTTGCATGAATACTTAGTGTAAAGTTGTCTCCACCATTGGAGGAATGTGAGAAAAGGTTCTCCAACTTTCTACTTAATGTTGCATAGATCTCGAATATTGATAGGGTGTTGAATGTTATAAGAAGACTACTCAACAAACAAGTTGGCAATTTCATCAAACGTCTTGATACTGGGAGGTAGGCGTGAGAAGCACTCCAAAGCCTAACCACCTAGACTTCTAGGGAATAAACACATGAGGTATGTTTGGTCATGTATAAACTCCATAGAAAAGGAACCAAATTCTTACAAGTGATATTGGGGATTAGTGGTGCCAAAGTACTTGTCATACTTAGGTAGCTCTACACCTCATGGGAAAGGAGGCATGTTTGTGCTTTTGTCAAATGGGAATGAATAAATAGTGTCCAATGTGTATGTTTTGGTAGGTTTCTCTTTTTCTTGCATCATCTGAGCTAGTTGGTATTGCATAATTTTTAGTTGTTTTTGGAGTTTGGAAGTCTCAGTTTCTTCTTTAGGCATGATTATGGTTTCCACATTGAAGTGAGAGGGCAGCTTAGCTCCCTCTTGGGCAAGTTTGAGAAAGTACTTTTCTTTCTCTTCATTGAGTAGAATTCCCATGACCTTTTGAAATTTTTTGTCTCTTCAACATTTTTCTATGTGTTCAAGGAGTATTTCCACCTCTTCCTATTCCTCATCAGTATCAAGGTCTTTTTCTTTCTCTTTGTCATTCCTAGGTGGTTCTTGATGTCTGTTGTGATTACCATGTTCAAGTTGACGATTAGTCATTGTAGGAACGTGTTTAGTTCCAGTATGTTGTGATTTGAAAGGTCCTTTGAAAATAAAATTTGACATGTCGTTTGGGGATATAGGACCTCTGCTAGTCCTAGGATCATCTTGATACAAAGGGTTCCTAGTTTGTCATAAGTTTATGGAAAATGTTCGCTAGATTTGAGGTTCCCTGATGGGTGAGCTAGATCATGAAGATGCCTTAGTAGACAAACTAGATGCAGATCATGGATCAAAAGAAAGGTGACCTCTACCATGATTATGACCCCTAGCACAACCTCACCTAAGTCTAAGAGGATAAAACATGTAATCGCTCCTTGTTGCAACAGTCATAGACAAGGACAAGAAGCAAGAACCTAGACAAGGACCGCACTAAAACTTAGTTTTAACAGGACAAGGCAAGAATGTTGTATACTAAGGCACAAGTAGTCTAATTTGAAGGCTAGAATGGCCAAAGGTTATGACTATCGTAATGTGGAGTATTACAAGCACTAAAGAACAAGAATCTAGAGAACTAAAGGATGAGACTAGTCAAAGTACGGATCACAAATCTTCAACTAAGCTAAATGCCACTATTTAGGACTATGTACAGATAGAGAGGAGACAACTCGATGCAAGAAATAGACTGATAGCAGGTTGCAAATTGGTCAAATAAGCTAATTTGATAGTTTTAGAACAAGATCTCGCACAAAGATCTTTTAGGGACCATGCGAGAAAGTTTACTAGGTCATGAGAAGACTCAGAACAGTAATTTAAACTCACCCAAAGAGTTATTATGGCTAGAGTGAAGAAGTGATAGGACCAACAAAGATAGTTGGCAAGATCTCACATGGGCATACAAAAGTTCTCGCGCGAAGACCTAAACTAGCTAAGGCAAAAAAGTGATTTCTCGCACGAAGAAATGCAAGACTATGGATGAAATTTAGGGCTAGAATGACAATAGAGTTGGATTTCAAAGAGATTTCTTGACTATTCGGATAGTTTTAGACAGGTTGCAAGTTTGTTTGACTAATAAAAAGAAGAATGCAAGTTGATTTTTAGACTTGTGAAAGTGGTGTTGAGTTTCAAATAAGACAAAGTGTTTTCAGTAAGACACATAAAGCACATAGTAGTCAAATATAGTCCAACTAAGGGCAAAGAAACTCAGAGGAATAGGGGAGTCTTGACTTGTAGTTTGTTTAAGTAGGTTTGGACATGTTGAAGATGTGATAACAAACATGCTTTATTCCTAGAAATAGAAAATGGTAGAGAAGGAAAAATCTTTGTCCCATATCTTATGTGCATGTGTGTACCTCACACAGTCATGTCACCCCCTAGAGGGCACCAGTGTTTTTGGTAAATTCAAAGGACTCAATAGTATATGCTGAATGAGAACCCTTTTGGTAGGGGATAAGCATGTATACCACCTTCCAACATTTAGTAGCATGCCTATGGTGAGTTCTACAAGAGAGATTCTTCCCCCTCCTTGCACAAAGATTATGCCTCCTTTTAGAGGTGAACTGGGTAGCTTATAACTAAGAGATTTTTACTTGTCTTCCATTTGAATTAATCTCGAGTGGCTCCACAAGTGGAGTTGAGACCGGCAGCCCACACCAACATCTAAGAGTGCACATACTTGCTTAGCAAAACTAGGCCCAGCACTGGCCAGTGCAATAGATAGAGCTTCCCCTTGATATGTGATATCAAGAATCAAGGGAAAGAAATTAATTTGGATTTGGAGTCTTTTTCTCTACAAAGCATCCTGATTATAGTGAGTTGGAATCTCCAACTAAAGGAGTGTTCTCACTTGGGTTATTCCTGGAGGTTGGATCACTCCAGTAAGCCCTCTAAAGGATTGACTCAAATTGGTGGTTCGAATACAAGGGTCAAAGTTTCTAATTTCCCTCAAGGGGAAAGAGCATACTCCTCTACCTTACTTTCTCACCCAAACATGCAAAAGAAGTTGATTACCAACTTAGCTTAATCAATCCATACTAGTCCTTTCTCAAGATTCTAATTCCCTAAAAGGAAACCATCATCCCTTCATAGAAAAGGACCCGTACTAGAGGACCACTAAGCTACTTGTCTTCTTCAAAATGTCATATTTCAAAGGCATCTAGGTTTATGATTCACCCTTGGTCATGACCTCTAAATGGTGAAGAGCATAATCTCCTATTCTTTTGTCTTGCACCCTATGAAGTTCACAAGCCCTAATTAGTTTATGTTTTGAAAGCAAGAACAAAAATATGTTGTTTTGTGGGTTTTAAAAGTAGTCTTTATCAAAAATATCTTCCTCAATTGTCCTATAGGAAAAAAATTAGTCTATGTTTGAGTGGATTTTCTAAGGAATCTTCAAAAAACATCCTATAGACAATAGTTAAGTTGCAGAAAACTAGAGAAATAGAAAAATAAATATTTAGAGAAAAACACATTAGAAAAATTAAACGAATAGGATGCTAAAAAGTGATAAAATTAAACTTGATGTTGTAGAATCTCATGCAAAATCTTGCACAGGGCCACGCAAAATATTTCACCAACCCACACAAGAAAATGATGTGCCGCACAAAGACTTGCACAAAGGGGCACTTTTTTGCATCAGAATGTATAGAATTTCGCTCGAGATTTTCAAGTCCTTGCGTGAAGATGAAATGTCTCCCATGAAGATTCGAGTGACTGTATGGAACAGTATGGATAAAATGATAAAATAACAGGAAAAAAAAATAGATGAGGCTAGAGAAATTGGTTTAATCAGCCCCACGGTGGGTACCAGAAATGTATATGTGTAAATGCAATCTCTGTTTAAGACACACACTTCAACATGGCCTTTATATGCAGATTCATCCTAGAATGATGATGAGATCATTCACCCAAGAGGAGTCCTATAAGATGATCTATTGCCTTCTATCTAGGTGGATTTTACCTGCTTATGCTCTCACATTTGAGGTACAAGTAATCTGATCATTCTAGAACAAAGGGTTTTAGAGTGCAACAAAATCTAAATTATATGCAATTAGTCTATATGAAAGATGCAAGTAATCTAATAATGCATAAAAAAAATTAAACTATATGTATACATATTAAATCTATATGATATTAAGATCTTAAGAAAAAGCACATAAAAAGCTATGAAAGTGGGAATGCAATCCGATAGCAATTCAATAGCGTAAAAATTCAACCTCTTTAATGAGGAATTATGAGCCTCTTAAATAGAATTCTTGGAATCCATCAATGGTTGAGATCAACTTGGATTGAAAGTCAAGATTGAAGCAAAGACTCAATTAAAGTGGAAGATTCTGAGTTTGGATGCAGTTATCTGTCTCAAATCCTAAGTGCTAGAAATAGTGTGAGAGTCAGTGATTTGAGTCACTTCTAATTCAAGAAGTAGTTAACTAAGAACTTCCATTTTGAACTAAGGAGTAGAATTTAGAAAAGATATTTAATTCAATAAAATGAGATATGATCTCACAAATACCTTTTTTATTTAATTTAATAATTATATTCAATTAACTAAACTAAGCATAATTATTAAATTAAATAAATTTAATCCCTTAGTACATTAGTCTTAGGAGATAATTTAATTTAATTCAAGTATAAATACTTTAAATTAAATTAAATCTTAATCAATAGGTTTAATGTGACTAATACAAGTCTATACTTTAGGAATTAAATAAATAGCATGATTAATGCAAATTAGGGTTTTCTATATTTGACAATTAGGTCAAGTAGGAAATATTAGAATAAGAATTGCCTATTAGAATAGCTCTTTACAGTTGATCAAAATAGACCAGAATTGGTGATTATGGCAATGAGCCAATTTTGGGGTATTACAATAGCTTTCAAAACTAGGGATGGTTTGTTTGAATGGAAGGTTATGCCTTTTGGTTTATCCAACGCACCTAGTACTTTTATGAGACTCATGAACAATGTGTTGCATCCCTACATTGGTAAGTTTGTAGTAGTTTATTTTGATGATATACTAATTTTTAGTAAGGGAAGGGAAGAACATCTGCAACACTTGAGGGTCATATTGGGGGCATTGAGAAGAGAAAAGCTCTATGCTAATTTGAAGAAGTGTAGGTTCATGCAAGAAAGTTTAGTTTTTCTAGGTTTTGTCATTTCTACAGATGGTGTCAAGATGGATCTAGAGAAATTTTGAGTCATTCTTGAATGGGATAGTCCATGTAGTATCACAAAGGTGAGAAGTTTCCATGGCTTGGCTACTTTCTCCAGAAAGTTCATTTGTAATTTTAGGAGCATTGTAGCTCCTGTGATAGATTTCACTAAGGGTCAAGATTTTTCATAGGCCAAAGAGGCTAAAGAGAGTTTCCAATACCTAAAGAAGAAGGTCACTAAAGCTCCAATACTAGCACTACCAGATTTTGACAAAGTATTTGAAGTGGATTGTGATGCCTCACATGTGGGAATTGGTGAGCTGTACCTAGCCAAGAAGGTAAGCCTATTTCCCTTTTTAGTAAAAAATTGAATGATGTGTGAAAGAAATATTCTACATATGATATATAGTTCTATGCAATTGTACAAGCTTTGAGGCATTGGAAGCATTATCTAGTAGCCAAAGAATTTTTTTTGTTTATAGACCATATTGCTCTGAAATACTTGAACATACAAAAGAAATTGAACACTAGACATGCAAAATGGGTCTCTTTCCTACACGCATTTACCTTTGTTCTTAAGCATAAATTAGGGAAACAAAATCAAGTTTAGAATGCCTTAAGTAGGCGAGTTGCTCTTTTGACCATCATGGAAATATAGGTGGTTGGCTTCGATGCAATCAAACGCTTGTATGAATCTGATAGTAACTTTTGGGAAGTTGTTGATCAGTTGAAGAATTCAATACCTAGGCATGCAGACACTATTTAAGGTGATTACCTAATGAAATATGGTTACTTATTCAAGGGGAAGTAGCTATGTGTTCTTATAAGCTCAATGTGGGAAAATATTATTCGAGAATTCCATAGTAGTGGTATAGTTGGGTTATTTGGGAAGGATAAAACAATAGCTTTGGTGGCAGATAAGTAGTATTGGCCAAAGATAAAGCAAGATATCACTAGGTTTGTGGAGAGGTGTCAAGCTTGTCAAGTAGCCAAAGGGAACTCCTAAAACACTAGATTGTACATGCCATTACTAGTACGAGTCAGACCATGGATAGACTTGAGTATGGATTTTGTATTGGGATTGCCACATACATAGCAAGGTAATGACTCTATCTTTGTAGTTGTGAACAGATTCTCAAAAATGGTTCATTTCAATGCTTGTAAGAAAACTAGTGATGCTACTAGGATTGTTGAGTTATTCTTTTCTGAAATAGTCAAATTGGATGTGGTTCCAAAAATGATCACCTTTGACTAAGATACTAAGTTCTTGAGTCATTTCTGGAGGACATTATGGAAGAAAATGGGAACAAAATTATAGTTTTGTAGTGCTTACCACCCATAAATAGATGGACAAACAGAATTTGTTAATAGTAGTTTGGGTAATCTGTTGTGATGTATTATTGGAGAGAAGCCCAAACAATGGGATTTGGCATTACCTCAAGTAGAATTTTCTTATAACAACTCACTGAATAGGTCAAATGGTGTTCAAATGCACCATCATAGATCAACAAAATTTGCTTATAACAACAGATATATTGTGTAGTGGGAAGGGTTGGCACCGATAGATAGCACTTGGATTATGGAATGGGAGTTGCAGAAGCTAGATGAGCCTAAATGGAAGCAATTTGAGGTCTAGAACTTGTAGGAGCTTCATTCTTTTCAAGCATGGGAGAATGATGTAGGGGCAATAGAGGGTCAAGGTTGTTGACTCAGATGTGGGTTTTGGTTGAGATTTACTTTTGAAGGTCATAATTTTTTACTCAAATGTGGGTTTTGGCTGAAATTTTACAGGTAGTTGCACTAGAAGGATTTATTTGGATTGTTGATCAAGCTCGGCTTGATAGGTGGTTGTTTCAACATTTTTTCGGGAGCCTAAAATCTCATCTTGACCTCTAAAATTGGCTTTTTGTGTTTTTTCTAGCTTATTTAGAAATTTATTTATGTAACAAATCTAAAATCATATTTTTTATTTTGTTGATTGGTTGGCAATTTGTCTTGCCTTAGTTGGGGGCTTTTCTTGGGAAAAATCAAGATTCCTAGGATGAGTTTTAAAATTTACCAAAAATGGAAAAATCTATTTTTCTCAAAAATCTACAAAATATGGTAATTTTCAGAATTGTTATATGTAGGTGTTGGTTTCCATTGTAGAGGCATAATAGAGTTGCAAAAGTTTTAATGAAGAGTTATGGTATTCTGAAACATCTGTCTTGTGTCAATTTTTGACTTATTCTTTGATGAGATTGGGTTACATCAGTAATCTTCCTAATTGTACCTATAAAAACATGACTAGAGAAAAAATGTTTAGTTGCTAAGATTTAATGTTTTCTTATAGTCAAACCCTCATTTTGGTATTTTCACTTCCACCCAAAGCCAATATAATTCTTGTACCTTCTCACTCGTGGTGAAAAAATCTTGATTTGATGTTTTCTGTCATGCTTCATAAATAACCATCACATTAGCTCAACTATATGTCAAATCATGATTAACATAATGGTGCCAAATCAGCTTTTTTGGTCACTTTGAGAAGTACAAATGTTTTCTTAGGAAAATAAAAATTAAATGACTTATCTTTGTTTAGCTTTCCCTAGGCTTTAGGAACCAATTTAAACCTCATTAAACTCCTAAGAATCCGTCAAAACTTAGTTTGACATGGTTCTTCATGATTCACAATAGTGCATAACCTTCTTCATGTGTTTGGAACGCTTAAATTGCATTTAGCCATGTGAAGAAAAACATCGCTTGATGAGGATAGCTCCAATATATCATTGAACTCCTTTAAACCTAATCAAACCCTTTCAAAACTATTTGAACTTGGTTCTAAGTAGTTCAAGTCAGTTTAAGATGGTACAAAGGTACACGATGATTCAATGAGTTTGAATACCAAGATGCACAAAAAAAAAAGAATAATTACAAAGACATGAGACCTACCTGAGGAGATATGTATGACAAAATTTTGCCTTGAAAAATAATGAGTTGTTTTGAGGCCTAACTTGTATTTCAAAATATTCAACTATTTGTGGACAAAAATCCCATTAACTAGTTGTCTCTAAGTTCGGGACTAGATATACAAGGACTAAGAAATAGTTCAATATAGATTTTGAAATAGAAAAATGGATTCAAAGAACAATGCACCTATCAACTTTTTCTTTCTTATTAAATTGATGAAATATTTGAAAGTAATTTTTAATGCTGATAGGCATTCTACAAAAGGGTGGATTATGATGGTGTGGGCATGTTAATGTTAACAATTACTTTTGAGCTTAAATTTGACAACCATTTGCATGTCAAAATTTAAATATTTGTTATAAATATAATATACTTTACAAAATAATTTCATAAACACCACATAAAAAATAAAAATATGATTTGCTAAAATTATAAGAGTAAATTATAAGTATTTTATAATTGATATCTATTGGCATTTTTTAGAGAGATTTATTTAACATATCTATACTAGTATTATTATTTAAAGCATATCCTTGAACCCTAAACTTTTTTATTCACTGTGTTATTAGAATAGTGAAATAACTCTTTGTTAAATATTGCTTCTAAATTACTTCTATGAAACATTACAATTATATTCTTCTACAAATATTGTTTGAAAATATATTCATAAATGATAGATTGTGTTTTATATTAAATATATAAGATTTAAATTTTTGTTTTATTTTAAACACTTCTAATTAATATTAAAAAATATAAATTATAATTAATACCACTGAAATAATAATGATAAAAATAGATATGTAGAAATATTTATAACCTTACTGGCACATTAACAAGTCAACCCCAACTCAGCACTAGACAACAAAATACAAGACAACTATATATGGAAAAGAAATAAATCTATTTCCATAGCTTATAATAATTAAAATAACATAATATGACATGCACCATGTGTTATAAATAATGAGCATAAAAACCTCAAGTAATATACAAGATCAAAACTATGAGCTATTCTCCACTAGTTGAGAATTTCAACGGTCGTATTTCATTATTGAATGGATAGGTGGACTCCATAAAACCCCTTCAAAGGAAATGTTTTCGATCATTATATTTCTATTATTACTATTATTCTATAGATATTACCAGTAATTATTCTCTGTACAAAGGAAATAGAATCTAGAATCTGTTCTCATCTGAGAAGACAATATTGTTACCAAATGATAAAATAAAACACGTTAAGACAGCAATCACAAGTTGCTCACTGAAGTACCTTGTGAAGGCCATACAAAGATGATAATTATATAGACCTCGAAGCTGCATATACTTTAATTTGTTCGCTGGCACTGCTACAAAAGAATGTTTTTATGTTATGCTTTCCTCGTTGTACACTGCGAATGAAAGATCTGGAAAAGAAGAAAATATAAATAAGTTGAATAATATATTTAAAGCCTCTCTGGTAGCTGTCATGGAGCGGCGTGGCTATGCTAATCTGATTTTAAAGAAGAAAAAAATATAGATGAATGATACATGCACTTATTCTTGCTGTCAGAGTCTAGGTAACGCTGTTTATAGAATTCACTCTTTTTAATCTCGTTCGTGACACATTAAAACAAAAAAAATTATATGAAATGGTTCTACCATCGAAAAATCCCATGTGCACTATCCTCTCTCTTGTAAAGATCTTAGAGTATAAAAACCTGGCTTAACTACACATAGTTTATATCTGTTATGTAAGAGTTACAGTAGTTTTCTTTGAGGAGGATCTAAGCATATAGTTTATATCTGTTATGTAAGAGTTATAATTGGGTTTCAGTTGCGCTAGTTGCGCTTGTCAAGAACCTCTCTAATTGTCTTGCACTCAACAAGACTTGATTCTTGGTGAGCTTTTCAAGAACCTGTCAATTTTACACGCATACCAAAAGTGCATTGACAAAGAATAATTGCTTGAACAATAAACTAATGCTTTAACTTTCAAAAGAGTAAACTCTTCTTTTTTAACACTTTGCAAGACATCCAAAGAAACATTTCTACCAAACTAGAATGCCAAATCCAATGTTTCTTGGATATATATGTTGATCTTCCTTTTTCCCTTGAGAAACTCAGTCTCAATAATTGGAATAGTATCATAGAGAAGTTTCAAAAGAAATTGCCAAGATGGAAAGGAAAATTGTTTTAGGGGTAAGCTCCTTCTCATTAAAGCGTGCCTCCAAAGTATGCATGTGTACTTTATGTCTTTTTATTTAATGCTTGCGAAGGTGGCAAATATCTTGGAGAAAATCCAAGAGAGATTTATGTGTCGGGAGTGGAGAAAAAGAGAAAGATGGCTCTTGTCAACTGGAATCAATTTTGTAAACACAAAGAAAATGTTAGCGTTGGTGTCAGAAATCTTAAAAGTATGAACAAAGCTCTTGTCTCTAAACTGGGACGGCTAACTTTAGGAGTCAAATATTGGACTAAACTCATAAGGGCTAAATACTTATCTTATAGTCCCTCCATTTTATATCCAAGCAAGAATAACCCTAATGGTAGCTTTGTTCTATGGAAGAACATCCTAAAAACCAAGGTTCTAATTAGAAGAGGTAGTAGAACCCAAATAGGAAATGCTAGGAAATGCCTATTCTAGTGAGAAATATTGAAGGAAGAGACTCTTATCAAGGAAGTGGTAAACAACCTTGGTCTGATAGACTGGTTGAAGGTGAATGTTGGGGAGAAAATGGAAAAGTACTTAGAATGGGAGAATGATAATGATAGATGGAAGGATGTTATTACCTTGTGGCAAGTTCAACATGAAGCCATAAGAGTTAGGCATGTCTCGAAGGAGGCGATTACCTTTCTTATGAACTTTCTACTTGATCTCAATCTCTTTAATCAAGCCCATGAGGACAATTGGTTCTGGAGATATAACATCAATGGTCTCTTCTTTGTTAATTTGGCCTACAAATCTCTTGAAGAATCTTTAACTAATGACAATTTCTGGAAGAGTATCGAGACCCATAATCTTCCACCAAAAATTAACTATTTTTGGTTGTTATGGATCATGGAAAAATCCTCACACTGGACAACCTATTCAAGTGTGGTCTAATGTTAGCTAATGTATGTGCCCTATGTGAAAAGAATGTTGAATCTACTAGTTGCATTCTTTTACATTGTTCGTTCACAATTGAGATATGGAATTGGTGTTCATGGATTGTCATGTTTCCATGGTGTTCCCTTAAGATCTTAAGGATCTAATGATACAATGGAAGGTCTCCTCTTTCTCTCACCCTATCTTTGCTAATGCTTGGGAATTAATAGTTTTGATGGTCAGCTGGTGTGTTTGGAAAGAAAGAAACAATAGAATCTTCAGAGACAAAAAGATGGAAACTAGTTCTATTTTCCACATCATCAAAAATATCACCAGGGATAGTATGAATTGTGCTTTCTTCTCCAAAAGCCTTGTGTTCCCCAACCTTCTTGATCTAAGGTTAAAAAAAATTGAATATAAAAAAAAGTTTGATAGATATCAATTGGTAGAAGATCTGAAGAAGAACAAAGTGCTACTAGATTCTACCCAAGAAAGGATGGTTGAAATGTAATTTGGATGGATGTTCCAAAGGAAGCCCCAGTGTCACTAGAACCAGAAGAATTATCAAAGACTAGAAAGGTGATATTATTCTTGGTTTTTCCAAGTTATTGGGAATTAGGTCCAACAACTATGTTGAGCATATAGCAATGCATTTTGGCATTAAAAGTTTGCAAGAATTAGAAGTAGACAAAGCTAAGTTGGAAGGAGACTCAAAGCACATTATTGACCTATTTTTAAACAAATTCAAATACCCATGGCATATTTCCCCTTTAATTGCAGATTACAAAAGGAGGCTCTCATCTTTCAATAGTGCACTAATCAAGCACACCCTTAGAGAAGCAAACAAATATATAGACTATCTAGCTATCTGAGGTCTAAACCATGAGAAATGGAAAATGGTGACTAAGATGGAGGGGACACAAGAGTTAAATCTAATAGTTTTAAATGATAAAATAAATATAATGGTATGTGGTAGGAGTACAAGAGGTGCCAGGTGGACCATCATGCAGCCAAGTCAACAAGGGTTTAGGCCCTATGGTCATTAAAGGAAATAATCCTATTGAGATCTGTTTGAGCACCATTCACAATATTTATATTAATGAGGTGTTAATCCCAATAAAGCTGAAAAGGACACTCCATATTATTTAAATAATAAGGTTAAATCATGAGAATCTTAACCCATTCTCTCTCCTTTATTTTCTAAGATGGTTAATAATCTCGTTGTCATACATTTATGGAGTCGCGATAGAAATTAGTCCACCAACTGAGGCATTTTGTGTTGCAAGCCATCATGATTTACTACATGTGTCAATTGATGGTAGTGAAAGGTCCAACTTTGTGAAATGGTACAGAGATAGGTTCAAGAGAAAGAATTGTGGCAAGATTTTTATAACATTAAATTCTACAACTTATATTTTTCATTACCCTTACTTTGAAACACAAAGTTATTCTTTGTAGACAAAGCTACTTACACTTCCATTTTATTTAGTTTTCATAGAAAGTTTCCATAATGAGAAGTGTTGTAGATAAAGGTGTTCACAAGTTGAACTTGGCTCCTAACAAAACTAACCAGTTGTTTGAGAAGAAGAACATCATGGGCGGTCAACCAAAAATGTTAAACCCAAAAATATGATAGATATGGAGAAAAATAAAGAAATTTGAGGTTATTTTATTAAGGAGGGATTAAATTCTTATATTCAGACAATGAAAGGCCACAACATCATCCTTTTGACTAAGTTTGCTAATTCTTGGAATAATGATCAGGTGGAGACAGAGAGTATCAAAATTGTGGTGATGCCAGAGCATATTGGGGAAGCGACATGCCTAGATTGTTTTGGTATTAAAGTTGAAAGAAAAAGGTATGCTAGATTATAGTAAATTTAGGCATAAATTCTATGAAGATATAGAAGATCTAGTTAGAGTTAGTTCTGGAAATGGGTATAATAGGCTCTCCCTTCCTAGTCCTTTTGGTGCTATTTTTTACTAGTTAATCAATTATTTCACTCTTGGTATATGACCTATCATGGCTATTATTTTTCTTTGTTTAACATGTTGAGACATGGGGAAAGGATAACATCCTATTCTTCCTACTTTCTTCTTTGGTCAACAATATCATCATTGGAGAAAATCCTCTCATTCACCAAGGCCTCATTTTTGTCCAGCACCATTATGTATGTTCTTGCCATTCAGGTTCTAATAGATGCCTCCCACCCGTAGAAAACCATAGAATGCCTAAGGGGCCTAAGTCTTTGGTGGTTATTGAACAAATCTCCACAGATAAATCCTAAATGGAGTAACATCATCTTTAGATAACCAAAATTCCTAAAAATCCAAGAAGCTTAATATTTTGTTCTAACAATCCCTTTTTCTCGAGACCCCCAAAAATTGGAAGAATGCTTCCACTAAATCTAGCCCTACCAATACCCCTAAAAAAGGAAAATGGTAGAAGAAAATATTGATATCGATAAAAACAATGGAGAGGAATTTTCTTAATTTAAGGTGAAGGATAGAGCTATGGACATGAAAATGCAGAAGGGGAATACTAGTTCTGGGGAGAGAAGATCAGTGATATTAACAATCAAGATAGGGAAGATCTATAAGGAAGAAAGCAAGGAGTATTCCCACTACTCTCAAATGGAGGATAACATGGAAGAGATGGAGGTGGAGGAAATGACAAAGAAAGTTGGCGTTAGCTCCTATAAAGATGTGGATTTTGAAGTAGAAGTAGAGGATATTGACGAGGAAATTTAGTTTCCCCAAGAAACAAAAGTGGTGGTGGAGTTAGGGATTTTTAGGGATGAAGAGATCAATTTTTATAACAAAACTAAGGTTGGGGAACACATATTTTCCTCTCCTATCATCTAGAGGCATCTAGAAGACTTCAAATCGGATTGTGAAATTTTCTTTTGGAAATCAATGTGAAATTGAAGATCTAAAAAATAAGTTCAACATTGAGTTGGGAGTGGTTATTTCTACCATCTACAAGATGGAAAAATAAATGATGAGAAAGGTTGTGGTCAGAGTGATTAGTGGGAAGAGTACACTTAAAAAGGTGAGACAAACCAATGAGAAGTGTGAAAAGATAAAGAGTGGCATACAAATCAAGAACTGGATTGAAGAAATTAAGTACATTAATGATGATTAGGAGAACATTAAACAAGCCTCGTTCCTTGTTCCTGTGTTTTTGGATCTTATTAGGTTTTCTAGTGGCTCCTTTTTTTATATGTAGTTTTGTAAAGTATGTTTCTTTTCCTTCGATCTCATCAAGTTTACTTCTATTAATTGATAAATTTGTTAATCCCCACCATTGTTGGGGTAGTAATAATTTTAATTTGGTTAGTATGTTTAGTATTTAGACTTAAGTGAGTTTTAAGTATGGATAGCTTAAACTATTCGAAGAACATGACTAGTTTTGATTAATATTGTTTTCTTGATATTCTAGGTGGGACTCTAACCACTGGGGTTAGGAGTCTACTTCTTTACAGTTTGGGTGCAATGGCCCATGGTAGTGATGGTATGTTCTCATTGTTGATCTTTGGGTTTAAGGCCATCATCCTACGTTTTTTAATCAAAACAAAAAACTAGTGAGTATAATGTCTCAAATGGCTTAAACATCACATATAAAGGTTTTACTCCTAAACCAAAGAAATGTTAAATAGTGGAAACTTGACTTATCTTTTGAAGTTTATATTGCTCCTCATATGTGATGTTCAAGAAGAACCACATGTTCAATTCATCAAATATGCATAATAAATTATGCATGACACAATAAAAAATATGTTTCCTTAGAATCCATTTCTAATACCAATGAAATACAACAAAAAATGAATTTAAGGATGAGTAACCTCATACAAAAATAAATTGGATTCATGTTTCTCTCAAACTAGTATTTGTATGCTTGTTATTGAGGTTAATGTTAACTCTTTTCTTTATTTATTTTTTATTCCTTTTGTTCTTTTAGGTGAAAAGTGTAGACACCTAAAAACCTTTAGAAAATAAAGTACTTTTATTTTCTGAAAAATTCCTGATGACATCATCATTTATTAATTAATTAATTATTTAATTTATTTATTTATTTTTATGCCATTAAATCCCTTTATCTTAATTAAAAATATTTAATTAAGGAATCCCTCCCAAAAATGTTTAAATCTTATTTAAACATTATTTCCTTATTTATTAATTATTTAATTAATAAATTGACCAAAAAACCCAAAATAAATAAAAAAATTATTTTTTGCCCAAAACTTGGCCAATTTCCTTAAGACCACTAACCTCTTCCAAAATCTTCTAATCCTTCTTTAATTTTGATTAAAGTCTAATCCCATCATTTCCTATCCCTAATCCCAACTCAAAATATTTAATTAAGATTAAATATTAATCCTCATGTTTATTAAAAAAGTTTTAATAAATATCTCCTCAACCCAAACCCTTGAAATAAATAAAACTTTATTTATTTCCTAAAAATCTAATTTATCCTCATCCTAAGAAGTTCTAGACTCTTCTAGAAAGTCTTCATCCTCATCCTAGGAAATTCTAGACTATTCTAGAAAGTCTTTATCCTCATCCAAAGTCTAGACTCTTCTAGAAGATGTCTTTAAACCTAATCCTAATCCCCTCCTAACCTTGTCACATTCCCTAAACATGGGTTAAGAATTACTAACCCAAGCCAAAGTTAACAAATATCTCCTCCTTCACCCACCCTCATTAAATGCCATCCACTTGCCTATCCCTAAGCTAATCCTAAACCATCCTAATCCATCCTCTAATCATTTGCACAAACCTAAGCAAACTTAAAACCTTCCTAATCAAGTCCAAGTCGAAATTGCTCTCATCACCCTCAAAATATCTCAACCATAAAACTTTATGAAGCCCACTAGGCCATAAATGACTCTTCCAAGCCCTTTTATTGCTCTTACAAGCCATTATGAGGGTCTTTATGAAGATTTTATCCCTTGAGCCTCCTTTGTTGACTCATCCTTCCCCTTTCCTCCATCCTCTCACCATGTGACATGTGTCACTCCTTGATTGGCTGTGAGTAAGCACAATCCATGTGCTCTCCTCTCATGCAATCTAAGCCCTCCATGAGCTTTTTCCCATTCTTGCATCTTAGCCCTCGATCCCTCAAGCCTCTTGCCTATAAATTGGATCCTTCCCCTTTGCAAAATAACACAATCCATGAAGTAAAGTCATAATGCCATTTTGAGAAGCCATTTTACATCAAAACCATACACTCATACCCAAATTCCAACTCTATTTGAAGCGCTTTTTGAAGCATAAGCTTGAGCATACATCCTATCTATTTAGACAAAGCTACTCAACAAGAGAGCTTCTCATTGAGAGAGCCCATTAATGGCTCATATTCTCAATTGAGAGTTCATCTTAGTCTATCTTGAAGTTTATGAATTTTGTTTAGTTTGTAGAAGCTTTATTTAAATTTGGTTTCTATTAGCATACTAACATTGCTCATATACATTTTGGCACGCCTGGTGGGACCCCGCATGGGGCATCTTCATTAGCTTTTTTAGTCAAATTTTGTATGTCATTTGCTAATTTTTGCTAATTTTGCTTGTTTTTGTGATTGGTAGGATTGTATAAATTGGTTTTGTAGGTCCACATGAGCATGAAGAAGACAAAGGAACTCATAGTCTATCTCATAGTATTTGCAGATTTTTCAAGCTTATAGGTGGACAAAGCACTTGGAATTCTTCTTCCTCTTCTTGTCTATATTCTTCTTATTCCATCTGCTTCTTCTTCTTCTTCTTGTGGGAGATCTTGGCCATTTTTTTTTAAGGAAGCAAAATCATACACACTTCTTTTAGTGCTTAAAATGAACCCCCAAATCATACTTAAATCCATTAAAAAATTAAAAAATTGCAAAAAAAAAAAATCTTTCCACAAGTGAAACTAAACCAATCCAATCATTTGCATCCTTGCAACATCAAGGTTTTAGATGCATTCATGCAAAGTTAGGAACACTTCATTTTTTGGAATTTAAAAAGAACTTCAAGTTTCCATTTCAAAAGGTTCAAAATCAACCCTAAGTGCACACTAAAATCTAAATCAAACTCAAAGCATCAATCAAGGATAAAATTAACCTCATTTGCAAATATTTTAAAGTTCTTTTAAAAATCTCATGAAAACTAAGAGTTCTAAATGGTTGCCAAAATTGTCCTAAAAAGCTTTGTTATTTGTTCCAAACAAATGTCTTGTTGCAAAATCTTGAATGTTTCTTAGGTTTTTCATGCATCAAAACAATCTAGGAATATCATTTTTGGGCTTAAAACATGCAAACTAGAACACAAAATCTTGAATGAAAAGCAAAGCCCAAAGAGTCATTTTCACTTTTGAGTCCAAAACAATCTTGAATGATCTAAGGTTAAAACAGAGCACTTCAAAGTTCTTAAAACAACACACAAAATCTCAATCTTGAATGCTCAAAGGAAAAAACTTGAATGTTTAACCACTTGTCTTTGAATGCATGTTGCTAAAATCACTCTTGAATGCCATGGATTAAAATCAAATTTTCCTTGAATGCATGATTAAAACAACAAATCCAATCTTGAATGCCAAGGATCAATTAACCATTGCAATATCAAACACTTCATTTGGAGCTTCTAAAAATTGAACAAAACAAATCTCTTTTCCACATGCAATCTAGGTAAAGTTTGATTTTTGGACATTTAAGAAACTTTATTAAGTTAAAATACAAATTTGCAAAAATCAATTTGAGTAGTTCCTTGGACTCACCTCTTTTCTAATAATCCATCAAATATTAACCATTGGTTGCAATCTCAGCGCCATTTATGGGGATGGGTCTACTTGAAAAAGGTGTTAAATGTTCCACAATCTAACTCACTCACTTGGTCTTTGAATGTTTGCTTTAACTTTATCAAAATTCTTAAATGATCAAAAATCTAGATTAAATCAATCACACTTCAAGTTTGGGCACTAAAATTGAACAACAACTGACGTGGAGGGCCTCTGAGCGCGCACTTGACAAATCGAGTTTCACATATCTTTGTTTTGGGCTTAAAACAAACTCACACTCAATCTTGAATGCCTAACAATCAATGAACATCACATGGTTTTGATGCATTTTCAATGATGCTCGCATTTCTTATGTTGACGATCTCTCGACTTCCATTATGCTAATGATGCTGTCGAATTGGAATGAACATTGTATGCCATAATCACAAGTGTCTTCAATCATCGCTTACAAAATCTAAATCATCAATTGGAATAAATGCGTGTCTTTTAAAGCCCAAGATCATGTATGTGGTATTTTTTTACACTTTTTAGGAGGCCTTCTTGGGGATTTCATCACCCCTTGGGACAACCTCAACTCCAGCGTTCCGACGGAGTATAAAAATCGGGAGGTGAATCCAAAGACACCTCTCTTGGAATCAAGATTTTGTCACTCGGGCTAAGCCTCAAGGAACTTTATACCCTTGAGAAGTGAAAGAGGAGAAGTGGGTTACCGCTCCTCTCAGCTGTGTGACATCTTTTTGGTTTCATCTACGGATTTGGTCCTCACGTACCTTGCGTATATCGAGGACTCCCTAGCTATAACAAATTTCATCCTTGTAGAAAGCTTCCTAGGATGTTGGTGTGTTTGACGTGCTTGCTCCAAAATTTTGTCTGCTTGTTTGTTCATAGCTTTTGAATGAATGTTTCCCAACTTTGGTCAAAATCCCACAAAAGCAAAAATCTTTCAGCCCAAGGCATACTTAGCGTAGTCACTGTCTCATCAAAAAATCATCCAAGCTCCCCCGCTGCAACCGAATCTATCTAGTTCCTTGCTTTAGAACAATCCCAAATCCAAAGTCTCTCCAAATCATCCCCCCCAGCTAGCTAGCAACCTAATCCAAAATCACACCCAAGCCTTTAGAGAGTTGTTGTCATTATGCTAGAATTTGTTATCCAATCAATCCGACCAATCCACCAGCCTCACCAAGGTTATCCCTTTGACAGAGCTTTGTCTAGGGTAATCTAGCTTTGTCACTTGTTATCCCTCATCACCTTGAGCTAAAGGTTGGGATCCACAAGCGGTCAATCTCATGTCATGCCCATAGGATCATTAGTCTATCCTCAAGTTGACATAGCAACCAGCAAATCCAGCGCACAGGAAAGAAAAACTCTCACTTTTTGATAGCATGCCCTTGAAGTCTTCCATCCACAGGAAAGCCAAAAATCTCCAGCCAATCCTCCTTAGGTCTGTCATATAGCTTTGACTCTCCCTAGGAAATCCTTCATCAGCCAATCCAAAATCTGCATTTAATCCAAATCCAACCATGAGCTTTCGTGTTCATCCATATGCAAGATCCCATCCTCATCCGACTCATCATCAAAACATGAAATCCCAAACCTATCATGATGTGTTCGGTTGTATTGTCCTTGCTCCCGCCACCTCCTATTCCAATGATGATGAAAATCTTGTTGACTATGACGGGTATCTTGAGAGCCTTAGAGGCCTTCCACCAACCATCCCCCAAAATCAAAGAGTTATTCCAAACTATCTAGTCATGCTATCTGATATCCCAGCTTCTCCTCCATCACCCAATCAACCAAGCTTCCAATCTTCCACCCCCATCACACTAGATATTCCTATCAATCCACCTCTACTGTCATGTCCCCTTTTCAAATAATTAAAAAATAATAATCTTTGCTAAGGCAGACAGGCCCAAGAAAGTGAAGTTTCGGAAAAAGGGGGTTAATCTTTGGAAACCGTTGGACTAATAAATGAAAATTATTATTAAAATATGTTTCGTTAACCTCTCTTGGATGTGAGTTACAGTTATGCCCTCTTTTAAGGGGTTTGGAGGCATTTTGGGAAGATTCCAGAACTTGATTTTTGCTCATTCTTTGTTATTCTTCAGAGGCTGCCAAACCTGTGGAGAAGGAGACCCAAGAACGAGAGTTTGCAGGTTTCCAGGGAGATCCAAGAATGGGATTTTTCAGGTTTCCAAGAAGGCTAAGGATGGGAGTTTGAAGCCATTCCATGTGCATGCTCATACAGAGTTTGCCTTTGTGCTGAACAACGCAAATTTGTGGGTTTTCGGGTGTGTTTTTTGTATGAGTTTGGTGTTTTCAGTTGAGTATTTCATATCAGTTTGGGTTGCTTCTGTATTTCAGACTTTAAGGTATTAAAATAGAGCTGAATATATGTATTGGGACATGATTAAACTATTGAGATGGATTATTAGTGTTTTTGTGGTGTTTCCGGGCATTTTTGTGTTAATTTCGGGAGCCTGATGAGCATAGTTTTTGTCCTACATTTGAGAAATGTTTTGTAAAGGCTATATAGATCTGGAAATTTCATTTTGTAGGCTGTTATTCTGCTGAAATTTTTATAAAAATGTCCACTTTTAGATTTATTAATAATTTGTGAAGCTGTGAAGCTTTTGGCACAATTTCTGGCATACCCGATTTGGGGTTTCTTGAGAAATTTGGTGGATCTTTGTGATATTAGTTGTTTGATCTTGAAAATCTGATTAGAGGTTGGAAATATCATACAAAACCAGTAAATGGACATTTCAGTGGTATCAGAGCCATGATCTTGCCAGCCTGAGGGTTTGTAGAAGTTTGCATGTCAGCTTTGAGAACTACCCAAATCTTGCATGTCATAATTTATGGTTGCATGTTGCTTCTAATCAGCTCCATGTCAAAATTTATGGTTGTATGCTACTTCTAATAATTTTCATGTTATTTCTTGGTGAATTTGGTGGTTGTAGAAGTTTGCATGTCAGTTTTGACAACTACCTAGATCTTGCATGTCAGTTTTGACAACTACGCAGATCTTGCATGTCAATTTTGACAACTACCTAGATCTTGCATGTCATAATTTGGTGGTTGCATGTTGCTTCTAATTAGTTGCATGTCAAAATCTATGGTTGCATGCTACTTCTAATCATTTGCATGTTAGTTCTTGGTGTTTGAAGAAGTTATATCCTATTGGGGTTACACTCTACTTTATCTAGAATGGACAAGTATAGTACAAAGTCTCAAAGGACACGATCTTGGACAATTGATATCCAGAGTCAAAACAGTAGAAAGGATGGTTATTTAGACATTCGAGATAAACTTATGAAAATAAGCCATGACATGTCTGAACAGTTGGTTGAGCACCACCCTATAATGAATGACATGTCCGACCTAGCTAAGGTGGATAAGTTGACTGGATTTCTATTTGGCAGATTTTCTCACAGGACAGATGATAAAATTCCGAAGAACTTGCATGAGGAGTTTGAGAAACTAGCTGATAGCCAGGTAGAGGTCTCAGATTCTACTCTGCCACAGGAGGTGGTGGGAAAGGATATTACACAGATTGATAGTAACGGTCAACTTGATACTGAAATTGAGACAATTGTTTACAGGTCATCAAAGGGTGATGCCACGGGTATTTAGGATGGTATAGTTACGACAGGCAGTGACTACAGTGTAGTGAGTTCAGATGATGATTATGAGAATGTTGTTGTGCAGGATGGTGAGATACCTGGTAGAGATGAGCAGACATTGAGCATTCATGACTTTGCTGAAAAAGAGCACCAGGCACAATTAGATGCTTCATCACATGAGGTTGAGGCTGGTAGTACTTCACATGATTTGTCCAGCCAGCTGAAGGTGAACACAGATAGTATTGTGACTTCATTATCTCATCATGATAGGTATGTGGAGTTAGTTGGTATTGGTCATATTACTCAGGTGAGGATTTTTCTTGAGTTACCAGTTGATTCTAGTTTACGGATATGGACTCGAGATTGTTATATTGGCGTTTGGGATTCAGTTGACTGGAGATCTTTAACACTTTTTGGTAGCAGTGTTTGTTTGGGTGCTATCATGGATTTGATTACCAAATTACACGGTGTTGTCTTTCCTTGTGCTAGTATCTTGTCTAATATTGGTATTAGTTTTTATACACCAATGTTGGGCTTTGTTCATATATCCATTCGACCATACTTGCTAGAATGTGTTGATGATATTTCATATTTGGCAGTGTGTATAGATGAGTCCCAGGATCATATTGGCATTGATGACATCCAGGAGGATGCAGTGGGTAGTTTTGAAGACTTAGTTTCCTTGGGTACAGAGGAGTTGGATAGTAGTACTAATGTTTTTGATACTCCGTATGTTGATATGAGCTTTAAATTTGATTCACAGGATATGGATGATAATACTCTAGAGACTAGTAACTTTGACGATACTCCTTTAGACAGTGCATCAGAGGAGGTTTGTAGGAGACAGTCAAGCCAGTGCCATCATCTATCTAATCAGTTGATAGTTAGTGACCGAGACATTGCTATCACTTGCCAGCATTTTGATGACGCTCGTCAGTTGTTAGCAGTTTATGGATGGGGTTCTCCTACTAGTGATGAGCAGGGAGGCAGTTATCTTTCCTTGACAGAGTTCCACTCTTTATGGGAGGTTATTCGGATTTTGAGATAGAATTATATGCAGTTGGTAGCCAATAGTGATTATCTTATGGAGTGGGGCAGTACAGCATATGATGCATTGTTGGCCAAGGAAGATGAGGTGAGTGAGCTTACTGTGCAGCTTGAGGTGACTTTTGAGATTCTTGAGAGTACACAGTTGGCTTTCAATGAGTCACAGTTTCATTTGGCTAAGGTGACCATGGAGTTAGAGCAGCTACAGTCTTTACCTAATTCTATACAGTCACAAGCTGTGGAGTTTGGTAATCAGAGGATGTCCATGGCCGAGATTGTTAGAGATAGTGGAGATGAGGATGCATCCATCCTTGATACTAACATTGGCATATTAGGTTCATTCCCACTAGAGTCAGGTTCAGTTGAGTTGGGTGTTGTAGTAGATTCTTGTATGCCTGACATGGTGGTGGCCTCTAGTACTGATGGCATAGAGACTAGAGATGTATCAAAGATCGTGTGTGATGTTGGTGAGTCGACAGTTGGCATGGTTCCTGCTAGTAATACTACTCCCTTGGTGATATCTTCAGAGGTAGTAGTCAGTTCCAACATGGTAAATGATCAATTGCAGTTAGTTTCATCTGGATTACAATCTGAGCCACTGACTGAGATTGGCGCATTCTATCAGCATTACACTATGTGGTATGCTCATCAATTTACCTTTGATGACCATGTTGATGAGATTATGATACAAAGATGTACTTTGGTTCCTAGTGCTTATCATCAGTTATGGAATAGTTTGATGCCTTGGGATGAGAGTTGTGATGGGAACGACATGGTGATAGGTCCTGCAGTTGATAGCTTGATAATACATGACTTAGAGTAGGAGTTTTGGAGTGATGCTTCAGCAGCTGTTGTTATTGATTCTACTCCCTTGGCTATGACATCTCCTGACTTAGCTAGTGATTAGTCACAGTGGGTTGTATCACTTGTTCATGGTGAGCTATTCACTGAGGTTGGTTTTTTTAATCAACATTTTATTGTAGGGTATGTATATCAGTTAGCAATTGATCCTTGTGTTGAGGAGTTGATGGCAGGAAAATTTGGTTTGGGTTCCATTTCTTGTTGTTTATCTTGTGATGGCTTTTCACCATCAGGGGTGCATAGGAGTTATGGTTATGAGATAGTGGATGATGATCTACAGAGTTGTGCTGACTGTAGGAGTTGTACAGTGTGTGGATTCTCCATACTTGGTATAGTTTCATTTGAGAGCATTCACCATTATTGCAGAGTTGGATTGTACATTCCGTATAGGCCAGTGGAATGCATTGATGGTATTTACTGTGTTGGTAGTCCACTTTACTTAGGTTTTGATGTTCTAAGAGTTTGTGTCTCATGGGTTTTTGACTATGGAAGTTGTGATTTTGGAGTTTGGTTGGGCTATAATTGTTAGTTTGATTATGGATTCCTCTTGGTCATATTGCAGAGGATATTACAGGAGCCTGTGTTAATTGGTAGTAGTATATTTCATGACTACATTTGGGATCCAGGTGGATTGATTGGTTTATTGTTCAGCCATTGCTTGAGGACAAGAAATGTTTGGGAGGGGAGGACTTTTCATGTCCCCTTTTCAAATAATTAAAAAACAATAATCTTTGCTAAGGCAGACAGGCCCAAGAAAGTGAAGTTTCGAAAAAAGGGGGTTAATCTTTGGAAACCGTTGGACTAATAAATGAAAATTATTATTAAAATATGTTTCATTAACCTTTCTTGGATGTGAGTTACAGTTATGCCCTCTTTTAAGGGGTTTGGAGGCATTTTGGGAAGATTCCAGAACTTGATTTTTGCTCATTCTTTGTTATTTTTCAGAGGCTGCCAAACCTATGGAGAAGGAGACCCAAGAACGGGAGTTTGCAGGTTTCTAGGGAGACCCAAGAATGGGAGTTTGTAGGTTTCCAAGAAGGCTAAGGATGAGATTTTGAAGCCATTCCATGTGCATGCTCATACAGAGTTTGCCTTTGTGCTGAACAGTGCAAATTTGTGGGTTTTCGGGTGTGTTTTTTGTATGAGTTTGGTGTTTTCAGTTGAGTATTTCATATCAGTTTGGGTTGCTTCTATATTTCAGACTTTAAGGTATTAAAATAGAGCTGAATATATGTATTGGGATGTGATTAAACTATTGAGATAGATTATTAGTGTTTTTGTGGTGTTTTTGGGCATTTTTGTGTTAATTTCGGGAACCCGATGAGCATAGTTTTTGTCCTACATTTGAGAACTATTTTGTAAAGGCTATACGGATCTAGAAATGTCATTTTTTAGGCTGTTATGCTGCTGAAATTTTTTTTAAAATGTCCACTTTTAGATTTATTAATAATTTGTGAAGCTGTGAAGCTTTTGGCACAATTTCTGGCATACCCGATTTGGGGTTTCTTGAGAAATTTGGTGGATCTTTGTGATATTAGTTGTTTGATCTTGAAAATCTGATTAGAGGTTGGAAATATCATACAAAACCAGTAAAGGGAAATTTCATCCACCTTCGACACACGAGTCTCCAAGGAATCTCCTAGAGGAAATACAAGAAAAGCTGCCTCCAATAGTCGATAAGCCATGTCATCTAATCCAACCATGTGAAGTAGTCAGTGATGAAGCTTCCCCATCTATAATATCACCTCCATCTCCCATAGCTACCATCCCCATACCATCCATCAAATTGCTTAAAATCCTTCCACTTCCCACAAGCGTCAAAATCCCACTACCCATCGAATCACTCCAAATCCCATCCACATCTCCTCCTCCAAGCATTATCCAAATCCCATATAATGAACCTCATGCATCCACTCCCATCCATTCCTGTCAAGATCTTGTCCAAAAGCATGTTGAAATATCCTCCAACAGAACAACAGATCCCACCATCCCACTTATTCCCCTACATGATCCACTTTTACCATCCCCTCCATATCTAAATCCTACTATCTTACTTACTCCATCTCAAGATCCCTTTCCCTCAACCCACCCAACTCAAGATCCTATCCTCCCATCTCCTCTGCCTCATGATCATACATCTCCCATAATCCATGATGATAGATCCATTGAAAAAGAACTAATTATCATATCAAAAGCTCCAACTCCTTCAGCTAGTAATGGACTCACATCTTGTGTTCCAAATAATGAACATCATATTGAAAAAAGAAATGAAAATGTATTTCTAGATGTTGGTATCCCTGCTCTTCCTGCATGGTCCCAAGTCCTTCCATCTCCACCCCAAAGTTCACATCCATCTTATTTCGCATCTATTTTGGGCCCTCATCCTACTCATCTCCAACCCTCCATTTTGGGTCCATATATCCCTTATCTAAATCCCACACCCTTTCCATCCATTTTGGGTCCTTACATACCTATTATGAATCCTTTATCCCCTCCATCTATTTTGGGACCTACACCTTCCCCATTTCCATCTATTTTGGGCCCATATCCTTCCTTCCCTCCATCCATTTTGGGCAATTATATCCATCCATATCCTATGTTCCAATCTATCCTTCCATCCCCTCAAATCCACCAGCTAGATCATCAAAGGCACTCACCCTTGAATCCCTTCCAACCTTTAAACCCTATCACTCCATCAATTATCCCTCCATCTCCTCCATGCTCTTGTTCCCATCCCATGGCTAATAGAAGCATATTGGATGCCAAAATACAAAAGCATAAATCCAAAAATCCACAAAAATCCAAGTCTCAACATGTCCCTTCTAAAATACATGTTCAAAAAAAGAAACATTTAATCCCAATCAAAGAAAATGTCAAGAGACAACAAAATCCCAAGCTAAAAAAGTCAAAAATCATGTGGATACCCAAGATTCTCATAAAATAAATGCATCTCAAAGAAAAATCTCAATTGGCATCCATTCATGCTACTCAAAAAGCCTCATCCATCCATCCTTCATCCAAATCCCCATATAAGCATCCTTCATCCCCCCAATCCACTTTTAGTCCATATGCTTCTTATCCTAAATTTCTCATCCTCCATCTTCCAACTCTACTTTTAGTCCTTATCTTTCTCTTCCTCCATTTTCTCCTCAACCTCACTCAAAACCATCTTTCCCACTACTTTATCACCTCTCAAGGTGTGTGCCAATGATGATCTTTCCATTTTCCTCATCCATCTACCCACAAGCCTTATGTCTTCGCATCCATTATTTGTCAAACTCCCACCCACCATTCCACTTGTTCAATCCAATCCTTTTTCATCCATCCTACCAACATCTATGAGCCAAAAATAGCTGAAGAAAGCCAAAATCATTCCAGCTAAGTCCAAAGTCAAAAAGTCAAAAAATAAGTAAAGAAAAATAAAGTGTCCACTGGTGAAAACTTGGCAAACAAGTGTCATGCGTAATCCCGCCATCCCCAACTTAACCTATCACCCTCATGCTTTTGGTCATCTCTTGACATCCAACTCCATCTTCCAATCTATCCACCTATCCTCCACCCTCCATCTTCCATCTCACACCATCCACTTATCTCCTGCAACTTTAGCCAACCATCCCAGCTATCATCCATCTCCCTAGCCCCTTCAGATTTTTCCATCCTAGCTTCAATCCTATCACATCCATCATAAGACCTCCTTTTGCATGTTATCTTCTGATTGGGGGCACTATATTCCTTGGAGATCTTGTCTTGTCCATCCTCCCTTGTCATTGTTATCTAGCTCTAGGCTATCCCCATGCAAACCCAATGTCATCTCTTTATATCCATCATAATCCTAGCTATCTACCATCCTATCCAACCATCTCATCCTGCTCCTCTAGCTATCCTTGGTCACAAAATCTCTCCTCATCATTGGATGCATCTTGCCAAATCCATATTTTTCGCTATCACCCCACCCTTAGCTTTTGCATCTTACACAACATCAAACCATCCTGCTATCCTCTCATCCTGAGCTTTTTATCCATCTGTATCATACCTATTATTGGTCCATTAGCTTGTACCATATCTTGATTAGCCCTCTTGTAAATATCTTGGTCCGTTAGCTTGTACATCCTCTTTAGCTTAGTACCATTGTATCTATCTAGCTTTTGTGTCAGTTCCTCCTTGATCAACATCTTGCACACATCGCACCACCCTTGGTTAGCTATTCCAATGCATCCTTTAACTAGATCTCCTATCACCAAAGTGTTATCCTTCTTAGTTTAGCTTGCCAGATGCATCACTCATCTAAATCCACTAGCTTAGGTGCTCTCCAATAGGTCCTTGCAGGATATAGCTTTCCTCATGTCTGATCTTGGTCCGTTAGTACCTCATCCTACCCATCTTGTTGGCAAATGGTTCTCTTTTGAATTTTTGCTTTCTTTTGATTTGGACTCTTCCATGGTGGGTCTTGAAGTATCTTTTCCAAGAAATCCTTTTGTTCCCTCTTCAAGGTTGCCATGATTTTCCATATCATGGTATACTGTGAATGGGGCAATCTGGGCGTAAGGTCTTGATCAAGTCTTTTTTTTGTTTTTCTTTTCTGCTTGTGGGTTACCCAGTGTTGGTTCCACTCTGATTCTTTCGAGATTCATGTGTGATGCTGGGGCAATCCTTGTGTGTTTGTTTTGAGTCAGTCTGTCAGTCTTCTGGACAGTTGGTGAAAAGGCCTTGATGTTCTTGGTAACCTTGGCAATTAACCAATAGTCCTATAGCAAATCTAGTGCTCAACTACATGGTGGTACTTCTCTTTGAAGTATCCCCCCACTCAAAAAGCTTCAATGGTTTTCCTTCATCTCCATTATCCCCCATCCATATCCAGCATCCGTCTCTCCTACCCTAGCTTATGCATCAGTATCTCTTTGAATCACTCCTCACCTTTAGCTTTAGGGATCCACAATCCTAGTCTTAGGGATCCACCAATCCAAATCAATCCACTAAGCCTCATCTTTCGAGATCCACAATCCTAGTCCTAGGGATCTCTGAAACCCATCTTCCGCCAATCTGACTCTTTGAAATCTTGTTGCATCAGCTTTATATTCCCCTCATCCATCTCCCCATCCTGGATTCCTTTTATAGCACTCCACTCCTTCATCCTTTGCAATCCCTGAGATCTTAAGCTTGCTTCCTCTCGTGCCTCTGATTCTCCCTTTATCATTCTCCCGTAGTGAGAGTTTGAGCTAACTAAACCTCTTCTCTTAAGCCAATCTGAGTCTTCTTGCTCATCTTGAATTCTTGTACTTTTCAAGAAGCCATCGAGCCTCGCTTTCTCTCCCTGCCGCCTTCTTGAGGGGACATCTCACAGTCCATTCTCTCCTCTTATACTCTAGCCTTGGGCATCTTATTTTCTTATCTTTGATGCCATGCCACTTGCAGCATCACATCAAAGAGGGGCAAAATGTAGACACCTAAAAACCTTTAGAAAATAAAGTATTTTTATTTTCTGAAAAATTCCTGATGACATCATCATTTATTAATTAATTAATTATTTAATTTATTTATTTATTTTTATGCCATTAAATCCCTGTATCTTAATTAAAAATATTTAATTAAGGGATCCCTCTCAAAAATGTTTAAATCTTATTTAAACATTATTTCCTTATTTATTAATTATTTAATTAATAAATTGACCAAAAAACCCAAAATAAATAAAAATTTTATTTTTTGCCCAAAACTTGGCCAATTTCCTTAAGACCACTAACCTCTTCCAAAATCCTCTAATCCTTCTTTAATTTTGATTAAAGTCTAATCCCATCATTTCCTATCCCTAATCCCAACTCAAAATATTTAATTAAGATTAAATATTAATCCTCATGTTTATTAAAAAAGTTTTAATAAATATCTCCTCAACCCAAACCCTTGAAATAAATAAAACTTTATTTATTTCCTAAAAATCTAATTTATCCTCATCCTAAGAAGTTCTAGACTCTTCTAGAAAGTCTTCATCCTCATCCTAGGAAATTCTAGACTATTCTAGAAAGTCTTTATCCTCATCCAAAGTCTAGACTCTTCTAGAAGATGTCTTTAAACCTAATCCTAATCCCCTCCTAACCTTGTCACATTCCCTAAACATGGGTTGAGAATTACTAACCCAAGCCAAAGTTAACAAATATCTCCTCCTTCACCCACCCTCATTAAATGCCATCCACTTGCCTATCCCTAAGCTAATCCTAAACCATCCTAATCCATCCTCTAATCATTTGCACAAGTCTAAGCAAGCTTAAAACCTTCCTAATCAAGTCCAAGTTGAAATTGCTCTCATCACCCTCAAAATATCTCAACCATAAAACTTTATGAGGCCCACTAGGCCATAAATGACTCTTCCAAGCCCTTTTATTGCTCTTACAAGCCATTATGAGGGTCTTTATGAAGATTTTATCCCTTGAGCCTCCTTTGTTGACTCATCCTTCCCCTTTCCTCCATCCTCTCACCATGTGACATGTGTCACTCCTTGATTGGTTGTGAGGAAGCACAATCCATGTGCTCTCCTCTCATGCAATCTAAGCCCTCCATGAGCTTTTTCCCATCCTTGCATCTTAGCCCTCAATCCCTCAAGCATCTTGCCTATAAATTGGATCCTTCCCCTTTGCAAAATAACACAATCCATGAAGTAAAGTCATAATTCCATTTTGAGAAGCCATTTTACATCAAAACCATACACTCATACCCAAATTCCAACTCCATTTGAAGCCCTTTTTGAAGCATAAGCTTGAGCATACATCCTATCTATTTAGACAAAGCTACTCAACAAGAGAGCTTCTCATTGAGAGAGCCCATTAATGGCTCATATTCTCAATTGAGAGTTCATCTTAGTCTATCTTGAAGTTTATGAATTTTGTTTAGTTTGTAGAAGCTTTATTTAAATTTGGTTTCTATTAGCATACTAACATTGCTCATATACATTTTGGCACGCCCGGTGGGACCCCGCATGGGTCATCTTCATTAGCTTTTTTAGTCAAGTTTTGTATGTCATTTGCTAATTTTGGTTAATTTTGCTTGTTTTTGTGATTGGTAGGATTGTATAAATTGGTTTTGTAGGTCCACATGAGCATGAAGAAGATAGTTTACTATATTTATCAAATATTTTCCATGAATTCTAGTGTTTACCAAGTTCAGAAGATAGTTTCTACCGAGTTCACTCTGGCACCTAATAGAAGTCTACAACAATTCATTATTAACTGAGCTCACTTGGTTAACAAAGGAAAGTAGGATGGAACTAATGTTAACCAAGCTCACTCAGTTTCCAAAGAAAGTTTACAAATTTCCAATGTTAACAAAGTTCACTTGGTTAACATAGAAAAATCATTTTAGAAGTTAGTGTCTATCAAACAGGACTCGCTAACAAAGGATTTTCTTTTCTTGGCATATTGAGCTTAATAAATTTGTTTGTTGGTTCTAGCTGGCTGAGGAGATGAATAATTATTGTTTTAAGTTATATTCAATTTGACTTGACAATGTATATTATATAAGTATATGTTTAGGTTGAGGATTGAATAAGTGAGAATGTATGGAAGATTAGAAGATGCTTAGAGAAAGAAAATTGGAAGGATAAGAAGAATATCCTTGTTGGGAAGCAAATATTAATCTGATCAAGAAGGATCAAGTATTTGAGCAAGAATTCAAATGTAACATCAACAATATACTTGCATCAACAATCAGGTCATTTCATTATCACTCTCTAACCATTATAGTAGTGATTCAAACCTCTTAATAGAGTTAGCCTAACAACTATTCATAAATCCTCTAACAAGGTGGCATTTCTAGATTGAAGTGTCGAAAGACCTCTAACAAGGTGATTAAATTCTCTAATAGGGTCACACCTAATAGTGTGTTGTGTAACCTTTAATAGGGTTGACTCCTAACAAAGCTCACTTTAGAAGAGTAAAAAATAGTAACTAGTTGCAATTGGTGGTTTTTCCCAAATTAGGTTTCCACGTTAAATCTTGGTGTCACTTGTGTTCATGCTATTTCATTTAAATGTGTATGAAACTTAGTTCATTAAGTTTAATCACACCTAACATCTTAAGATCTGCATGTTCATTATTTTCCAAGTTACAGTTTATATTATAGTGCTTACCAAGTTAAAACATATTGTCAATATTAACTAAACTGTGCCTATGTGTTAACCAAGTGACAATAGTTTGAGAAAAGTACTTGTTTTGTTCTAACATCCAAGGGATCTAGGATTTATTTTTTGTGTTAATTGATTCATATCTCCCCTCTTAGTTACTCCTCTTGTATTTCCAACAATTGATATTAGATCTTTTGGTGTTTGTAGAGAAGGTTTCAAGGACCTAATCTAAAGATCAAGATGTCTTACAGAATAGAGATTCTAGAGTTGAAAAATGATAACTTCAAGGCATGGCAAGAAATTTTGAAGCTACATATAGCAACCATCAATGATTTAGGTCTAAAATATTTGAATACCCATTATAAGACTCCTACTGGAACATTGACTATAGAGGAGATTTCTAAAAAGAAGAATCATAACATTATGATGATTGGCATTACATCTACTCTTAACTGTGTTGAGTTTGATCAAGTCAAAGGGTGTGCTACATCTCATGAGATGTGGACCAAGCTAAAAGATATTAATGGAGATGATGATAATGTATGGAGGGCCAAGGTACAAACCTCAAGGGGTCAATTTGATTAGATGAAGATGAGGGAAGATGAAAACATTGCAAAATATGTTGAGAGAGTCAAAGCTAGTTTAAGTGCAATCAAAGCCTCTGGAGGGAAAATAGATCATGTCACAGTTGTAAGCAAAGTACTCAGAACCCTTCTTCCTATCTATGCAATTAGAGTGTTAGTTTTTCAAGAAGTGGGATGTGATCCCAATAATAAGATAAATTTGGATGCTCTAGTGGGAAGGTTGACAACATTTGAGCTACATAACTATGATAATTATGTTCCTATTTCTCATAATCTTGAGCCTAAATTTGAAGCTAAGTTGTCACTCAAGAAGAAAGTTACAAATTCTAAAGGAAAACAATCTAAAAGTGAAGAGGAAGATAGTTCTGACAGTGATCTTGAATCCATTAAATCCCTGCTTGCAAGAAGAAAATAAAAAGGCAAAGGTAAGTACAAAAGTAAAATTTTTCTAATTTGTTTTTCTTGTGAAGAAGTTGGTCACATTGCTGCAAGGTGTCCAAACAGAGAAGACAAAGATGAAAAGAAGAACATCAAGTATAGAGGACAAAAGGAATTCAAAAACTACAAGGATGAAAATGATAAAGGTGAGAAGTCTTGTTTCCTGGCTAAAGATTTTGATAGTAGTAATGATGATGAAATAGTTTATATTGTTGTAAAAGATGAATCTAATGATGAAGAAGACAAAATGGCACTTATTTCTCATGTTAGAAAAAATAATAAATGGATTATTGATAGTGGTTGTTCCTATCATATGACTAGTGAAAAAATAAAGTTTAAACATATTGAACACTATAATACTGAGAATGTAAGATATGGAAACAATAAACCATGTTACATAAAAGGAAAAGGTTGTACTTCTCTAACCAATGAACTTATATGTGACAAGTCTTATTGGGTTGAAGGAATGAATCATAATCTATTGAGTATAGCAGAGTTGAATAACATTGGATTCAAGGTAGAATTTATGAACAGGAAGGCCAATATGTTAGATGTAAAATGAAATCTAGTTGGGTCCTATAATCAAACAAAAGGTAACCTATTCAACCTAGATCTAAGTGAAAGTTCATGTTTCATTGCTCGAGAAGAAGAAACATGGTTCTGTGATAAATTGTTGTGTCATTTGAACTTTGATAACCTGATCATGATAAGAAAAAACAAAAGAGTGAGTGATATTCCTAGTCTTAGGTAATTTGGTATGGGTCTATGAAAAAATTGTTAAATTGCTAAGATGGGCAAGACAAGTTTCAAGAGCAAGAACTATCATTCTGAAGAAGTCTTGGAGTTGGTTCATACAGACCTTTGTGGAGCTATTTTCATTGCGATCTATAGTAGAGATAAGTATTTTATTTTATTTTTTCATGATTATTCTAGGTTGATGACATTAGTGTATCTAAAAGATAAGTCTAAAGCTTTTCATAAGTTCAAGTGGTATCTAGCTAGAGTTGAGAAGGAAATAGGAAATAAACTTAAATGTTTGAGGTTAGATAGAGGAGGTGAATTCATTTCTAATGAATTTAGTGAATTCTATACTAAGAAAGGAACAAAAAGACAAGTATCATCTCGTGGTACACCTCAGCAAAATGGTATAGTAGAAAGAAGGAACAAATCAATCATGGATTGTGCAAGAACACTGATGATAGAGAAGAATGTTACAATCAAATACTAGAAGGAAGCAATTAGTATAATATTTCATACCTTCAATATAGTATAGTTGAAGAAAGACTTAAATCAGACTCGTTATGAACTCTTGTATGGATATAAACCTAATGTAAGTTACTTGAAAGTATTTACTAGCAAATGTTATGTCTCAAAGGAGATGAGAAATGATAAATTTGATGTCAAAAGTGATGAATGCATATTCCTAGGATACTCCAAAAGAATTAAAGCATACAAATGTTTGAATCTAACCACTCATAAGATCATAGAAAGTGCACATATGAAAATTGATGAGTTTACCAAAAAGAGTGAAGAAGAGAGCAACATAGATCATGAAGACTATAGAAAGTTTATTTATTTTGAACCTAATAGATTGCCTAATCTAGTTGGAAGTTAATAGACTTCACCTCCCAAGCCCCAAAAATCTCTAGAAGCACCTTGAGTTGTATCCATTGCAACTTGAGTCATAGTCTAAAAGACCTAATTCATAGTCATAAGCTACTTAATTGCAGCCAATGCAACCTGAGTCTAAGTCTGAAGGACCCAAGTCACAAAAAATGGGACCCAAGGATGATGCAAAAGATCATAGTGAGGTAAGTGGAAAGAGCTATAAATCCAAAGTACCTATAATTGCAAAATATGTCAAAAGGAAACATGCACTTGAGCAAATTATTAGAGATAAATCAGATGGTGCAATGACAAGCAACAAATTGAAAGGTACATTTTTTCTTACTAAATTTGAACCTAGAATATTTAAAGATGCTTTGGATAATTAAAGTTTGATTGGTGCAATGAATGAAGAGATAGAATAGATAAACAAGAATGAGACTTGCACTCTTGTTCCTGGGTCAATGGATAAGAATGTAATTGGCACAAAGTGCATGTTCAAAAATAAGCTGAATGAAGATGAAGAAGTCTCAAGAAAAAAAGCAAGGTTAGTATGCAAAGGTTATTCTCAAGAGGAAGGTATTGATTATGGTTAAATGTTTCCTCATATTGCAAGATTAGAAGTTGTTAGGACTCTACTTGATTAAGTTGCACACAAGGTATTTAAAGTGTATTAGATGGATGTGAAATCTGCATTATTGAATGGAATTCTAAAAGAAGAAGTCTACATAGAACAAACTAAAGGTTTTGTAGATCCTAGAAAAAAGGATATGGTTTGTAAGCTATGCAAAGCATTATATGGTCTAAAGCAAGCTCCTAGAGCTTGGTATGAAAGACTTCATAATTATTTTATGAAGATTGGTTTTCAAAGCACAAATGACAATAGTAGCCTATACATAAAAGAAGGACTAAACAAGAAGATTGTGTTGGCAGAAATCTTTGTGGATGATACATTGTTTACTAGAAATGATAATTTGTGTAAAGATTTTTTAGAAGAAATGAGTGAGGAATTTGAGACATCAATGTTTGGAGAAATCAAATTCTTTGTTGGTTTATGGATTCAATAGAAGAAAAATGGTATCTACATTACTCAATCTAAGTATATCAAGGAGATACTGAAGAAGTTTGTAATAGAGGATTCAAGACCATTTGGAACACCTATGTCTACTGGACATATGCTTTTTAAAAATGATAATTCCAAGGAGGTAGATAAAAACACATACAAATCAATGATTGGAAAACTACAATATGTAGTGTATACTAGGCCTGATATTGGTCTTGCAATTGGTATGGTTGAAAGATTCTCAGCTAAACCTAAAGAAAATCACATGATGAAAATAAAGAGAAACATGAGGTATCTGAATGGTACTGAAGAATATGGATTTTGGTATAAGAAAGGAAGAAAATTAGATTTGAAATCCTTTATTGATGTAGACAGAGTAGGAAGTGTTGATGACAAGAAGAGCACCAGTGGTGGAGCATTCTTTCTTGGTAAAAGAATGGTGTCTTGGAAAAGTAAGAAGCATAATTGCATCTCCTAGTCTATAGTAGAGGCATAGTATGTTTTAGCAGTAATCAATTATTTCAATATTATTTGGTTCAAACAACTTTTGGTAAATATGAAAGTAGAAATCAAGGATCCAATGATTATCTTCTATGATAACACAAGTGCAATTAATATATCAAAAAATCATGTGATGCATAACAAGACCAAGCACATCATAATAAAGTATAATTTTCATAAAGAATTGGTGCAAGACAAAGAGGTGGGATTGGGATATGTGAATACTAAACAACAAATTGTAGAAATATTCATCAAGGCATTACCTAAGGATGCATTTTTATATCTAAAAGGTAATCTAGGGGTTATTCCCCTAACTGAAGCTCACTAAATGAAGTTTTGTGATGCATCAACTAGAGCATGTTCAAGATTAGTCAAGTTGATGCAGTAATGAAAGGGTAGATTGTATATGAAATCATACATTAGGTACACATAAATTCACTCAATATTGTCTTTGGCATAAGATCTCAAAGAGGGAGAGTTTTTTGTCATATCACATAAATTTTTTGAAGTGTGAGATTTCTTTGTCATATCATAGAAAACTTGTAAAAGGAGAGTTTTATATATCAGATATTTTTTTCTAAATATTTGAAGATGTCAAAGAAAAAGAGTTTGATGAAGGATATGTTAGAAACAATAGTCTAGCAAGATAATTGAGAGGGGGGGTGGGGTGCGGTGAATCAGTTATCTAAAAATTAAAACATTTATCTTCCTTAAATAAACATAACCATTGAACCAAAGTAAACAACAACCATACAAAGATGCATATAGAAAATTGCACTAGAAATGTTGACTAGGGAAACCCTTGATCAGAGGGAAAACCTTAGTGGGAATGATGCCCATAGGATGATGTACTAAAATAAATATTCCTTATTAGAGGATGGACCTTGTTAGGAGTCTATTACAATATTTAATACATACTAGTCCCTATTAGGAGACTTTTAATCCCTATTAGGAGATTCCAAACGTATTAGGAGTTGTGCCAAAATTGTTAGGAGTTGTAGTACAATGTATGCAAGAATAGCCCACTGCCCAAACATGCAAAATCAACTACAAAAAGAGCTCACTACTCAAACATGTAATTTACTATTTCATCCTTCTTTCATTTTTTATGTCAACCAAACCAAACACTTCCAAACCTTGTAGACCAGGTCACAAACCTTTCATCCAAATACTAACCTTGGATCACTTAGTAAAACCTGGGCAATGAAGTTTCCTTCACTTCCACTCTGCTCTACTCAACTTCATATTTCACTCTTGTGTTGCTTACAGATATCATCCTTATCCATATTCATCCATATCATGATAAAGGAAAATATCCTTCCTTTATATTGAGTCCATAAAATAATTCCTTGAGTCGGCTATTTAGACTTTCTCAATTGATCATTATAGGACCGCATTACAAACACATTACACTTAGTGATAACATTAATCTTCCATCTTGCAACTTGAATAACTTTTTGTACATGCAATATTATGATGAGAACTTAGTCACTTCATCACCAACATGTCTTCTTCACATCTTCAACCTTGAATCTCATAATAATAATAATTCTACTAAGAGATATAACAAGTTTATCAAAACATGCCTCTGTAAACTCTATCTCATAACAGACATCACCAAAACTTACATAACTTCTTCCACACTTATCATTTATTCTTCTGATGTTAACTACATATACTAGATACTTAGACATATCTCCCATAACCTCAGGTAGTTAGAATACTCAACTAGTCATTTGTACTAGCTTGATCTTTTCCACTGTTCTTTTGTCAGATATCAGAGAAGATTGCTATATTGACATCAATGACAAACTCAGTCATAAATTTAACATATCATCATAGTAACATATCCAAAATACTCCCCCATAGGAATATCATCAAAATTCATGCTTCCAACCATCTCTCAATAATCTCCCCCTTTGTCATTGATGGCAACATAGATGAAAAACATCTAGTTCCAAGAATAGCAACAAAAGATTGTTCATCTTACTTTTCAATTCCTCTTCATCAATCATTCTCCCCCATTGATATATACCTTAATGAGATTTTCATCAAATTGACATTTCATGTTATACTTCTTCTTGCTTGTCTTTCTTTCTCCTCATGATGTTCTTCCTTGTGATCTTCTCATGATGTTTTTCATGCCAAACTTCTCCCCCAATGGCATCAATGTCAAATGTTTTAGAAAGCATCAAAACTCAAAAATAATTGATTCTTGCTAGCTCAAGTGTCCAAAGAAAATATTCAAAACAACATCCAAAAAGAGTCTTAGATGACTCTATCCATCATAGATACTCCCCCATATAGGAAGCATCAGCATTCAGTCTAGACAAGAGTAGTACTCTGTTACACTAAGTTGATGCATTCTTGCATCTTCTACTGCAGTGGCAAAGAAGAGAAATGCTATAGGAGGCAACATTGTTGAAAATGTAATAGGGAATTTAATGTTATGTTTTAAATGCTTTTAGTTTTTAAATTTTGTAATAACGTCCTACATGTGGTGGCATACTTAGAGTAGCAGTTTGATAAGCTCTCCAGATATAGCCACCTAGGACTAGGTGTGTGAATCTTAAATTATAATATTTTTTTTAGTTCATAGGTGGAGTGTTTAATGATTTTTAGAATCCAATAATAGGTAGTAGGAAGTTTTTGGAATATTCATGACTTAGAAAACAACTGTCTAATATTGGTAGAAAAACGTTTCAGATTCTTATCCTTTTTTTTGGATAGAAGACATTCTTCTTTTCTAAAATAAGAAGAAAACGTTCCACATCCTTTAATAGGAAAAAGAAAGTCAGTTTTACGGGTGAGCCAGTCGGCTATGTAAGACACGAATCGAATTTGGAGAGATATGGAATGTTTTTTCATTTTGTCTTTGTGCAAGTTTTCGATGGTCTGAGTTTTGAACGGATTTTTCTTATCTTCTCACTGGAAACAAGTTGATAGTTTGTAGAAGATTAAAAAGTTTTAGTTTTGGGTCGAATTTGGTATGTTTGTAGAAAATTAGTCTCATTGTGTGGGTAATATCTCCCAAATTCACTGTTAGATTTTCATGAGCTTTGGATATGTTATTATAGGCCTAATTACGCCCATCTTCACTAGAGAGATTGAAGAGTTTTGATCTGGTTCAAAAGTTATACATGTCTGTTCACAGGTCTATCTAGAGACAACAAGAAGCAATGTTTTACAAAAAAATGTACTCCGATGCGTGGTCAATATATCAAGTTTGAACCATTGGATTTCTCTAAAAAAATTATCTATTGTTTAAAACCTAGTTACGCCAAATCTCAACGGTTGGATTGAGTAAATATTTTTTGGTTCGAAATTTATTAAAGTCTGAGTGCAGGTCTATTTGGAGGCAGCAAGAAGAAATTTTGGGGGATTTTATTTTCAATGTTTTGATTATTGAATCTAATTTTAGTGTGTGATCCTAAAGGTTGTAGATGCCCCTTGAAGCAACTCAGTTGAGTGACTAATTCCTCCTGAGTTTTACAAGAATATCCATGATTGCTGCATGGTATTGATGGTAAAGCATCTTTCAGATTCCTATTCTTAGATGGAAAAGAAAACGTTTTTATTACTACTGGACAACAAGGCTAGTCAGACTTTGGTTATTAAAAAAACAATCTTTTATGTAAAAAAGGATTCAAACTTGGGGAGGAATGTGAAGTTTTATGTCTCTTTTGGTCTCCTGAGTTTTCCAAGGTGTGGCTCTGCACCATTTTTGGTATCAGAGCTCAGCAAAAGGTTTGGGAAAAAGTAGTTGTGTATATGTTTGTGTGATTGCGAAAGGTTGAGATAAATAGTCTGAGAAGAAGTCCAGGAGACTAGATAAGAAGAAAATAACCTAGTTGAGGAATGATGGGACAAGAAGAAGCATCTTTATTGTATCTTTTTAGAAGGTATCGGCAGAGAAAGGATTCTAAAGAGAAGGAGGTAGAGGAAAAGAAGAAAAGAGAAAAAGAAGAAAGGAGAAAACAAAGAGAAGAGCTAAGCAAGATAAAAGAGGAGATAAACAATTTGAGAAGGAGACTTGAGGAGAATGACGCTAAGTTGAAAGAGAATAAAGCTAAGTTGAAAGAAGTGCAACAAGAACACAAAGTGTAGCAACAAGAAGTGTAGCAAGTATCTCTTGACGAGAGCAATAACAAGACAAGCCCTATTGGATTTGAATGCAAAAAATTTGTGGTTGGAACAGTAACATGTCCTTTGAAAATAGAGAAGAGTACAATGTTGGAAGGTACTCCTATAAAAAAGATTTTGGAGGAAACTGATGAAGCATTAAATATGCATAATGAAGAAAAATGTCAAGAGGAATGGCATGAAGATGAAGCTAAGGAATGTGTAACAACAAGTTCTAAAGAAGAATCTAATTTATGGGAAAAATTTGCAGCCATTGTGGGAGAATGGAAAAGGCCTGGCGGTAGTACGGAAACTCAGCTTGAAGAAGAAAGGAAAGAGTGCAATACTATTATTGTTCTTGAGCAAAGTTGTAATAAGAAAGAGATATTTGAAAGTGAGATTACTACAGAAGATCAAGATGATGATAAATGTTTAAGAAAGGAAGAAGAGATAAATACGATTCTTAAGATTCAAGATGTGAAACTGATTGATAGTCAAGAAGCAGATAAGTTTATGGTTACTATTGATGAAGATAGATATGATGCACATTACATGGTGTATAAGGAAGCTCATATTCAAAAAAAGAACTAAAATAATCTTAATGGTGATGATATGTTTTCTTCTAATAATGCTTATGCAGAGATACAGATTTCATGTATAGTGAATCATGCTAGAGAATTTTCTGTGACATTTACAACATTAAAGAATCAAAGCTACAAGGTGGAGAAGTTGGATATTATTTTTGTTTTTCTTGTAGATATGCTCATCCTAATTCAAAGAAATTGAAAAGTTCGAAAGAAGAATGAGATTCATTTCTACAACACATCATCTCAACAGGACTTGAGATTCATTCTACAGGGGAGTATGCTGCAGTGGCAGAGAAGAGAAATGCTATAGGAGTCAACATTGTTGAAAATGTAATAGAGAATTTAATGTTATGTTTTAAATGCTTTTAGTTTTTGAAGTTTGTAATAACGTCCTACATGTGGTGGCATACCTAGAGTAGCAGTTTGATAAGCTCTCCAGATATAGCCACCTAGGACCAAGTGTGTGGATCTTAAATTAGAATAGTTTTTTTTAGTTCGTAGGTGGAGTATTTAATAATTTTTAGAATCCAATAATAGGTAGTAGGCAGTTTTTGGAATATTCCTGACTTAGAAAATGACTGTCTAATATTGGTAGAAAAATGTTTTAGATTCTTATCCTTTTTTTGGATAGAAGACATTCTTCTTTTCTAAAATAAGAAGAAAACATTTCACATCCTTTAATAGGAAAAAGAAAGTCAGTTTTAAGGGTGAGCCAGTCGGCTATGTAAGACACGAATCAAATTTGGAGAGATATGGAATGTTTTTTCATTTTGTCTTTGTGCAAGTTTTCGATGGTCTGAGTTTTGAACGGATTTTTCTTATCTTCTCACTGGAAACAAGTTGATAGTTTGTAGAAGATTAAAAAGTTTTAGTTTTGGGTCGAATTTGGTATGTTTGCAGAAAATTAGTCTCAGTGTGTGGGTAATATCTCCCAAATGAACTGTTGGATTTTCATGAGCTTTGGATATGTTATTATAGGCCTAATTACACCCATCTTCACCAGAGTGATTGAAGAGTTTTGATCTAGTTCAAAAGTTATACATGTCTATTCACAGGTCTATCTAGAGACAGCAAGAAGTAATATTTTACAAAAAAATGTACTCCAATGCGTGGTCAATATCTCAAGTTTGAACCGTTGATTTCTCTAAAAAAATTATATGTTTTTTAAAATCTAGTTATGCCAAATCTCAATGGTTGGATTGAGTAAATATTTTTTTGGTTTGAAAGTTATTAAAGTCTGAGTGTAGGTCTATCTGGAGGCAGCAAGAAGAAATTTTGGGGGATTTTATTTTCAATGTTTTGATTATTGAATCTGATTTTAGTGTGTGATCTTGAAGGTTGTAGATGCCCCTTGAAGCAACTCAGTTGAGTGACTAATTCCTCCTGAGTTTTCCAAGGTGTGGCTCTGCATCATCTTCTACTTTGATGTAGGAAGGGGCATAACCCCTAGCATACCTCACAAATACTCAAAAATTTTTTTGGGAAGAGACTTAGTGAATATATTTGCAATCTTCTCTTTAGTGCTCACATACTCCAATCTAATTTCCTTATTTACAACTTTCTCTCTCAACATGTGATACTTAATAGAAATGTGCTTAGTCTTCGAATGAAATACTAGATTTTTAGACATATTTATCATTCTTCTATTGTCACAATGTATGAAAAAGGTTCAGTAATTTCTATCCTTATATCCTTTAGCATCTACTTCATTTAAACAATTTGATTGTAATTTTTTGCTACTGCAACATATTTTTCTTCCACTATACTTTGTGATGTAGAATCTTTCTTCTTGCTTAGCCAAGAAACCAATCTTCCTCCAAGAAAGAAGGCTACACCATGAGTGCTCTTTCTATCATCCATACTACCTACCTAATCAAAATCAGTATAAGCACTTTGAGTAAAATCATTAGATCTATCATACCATAATCCAAACTTAGATGTTCCTTTCAAATATCTAAATATCCTTTTGACTACTATATAATGTGCTTCTCTAGGATCATCTTGGAATCTTGCATCAATTCCAATTACATTTTCTATATCTAACCTTGTGTGAGTGAGATATTACAATCTTCTAATCATAGATCTATACTTCATTTGTTCGATAGTAGGTGTCTCATTTTTGGTAGATAACTTGTGTCTAGTTACCATAGGTGTTCCAATGGGTTTACATGTTTCCAAACCAAATCTTTTTAGTAAATCCTTCAAGTACTTAGTCTGAGAAATAAAGATTCCTTATTTATTCTATATAATTTGCAATCCTAGAAAATATTTCATTTCTCCTATCATACTCATCTAAAATTATTTCTTCATCTCTTTTGCAAACTTCTCACTTTCCTCATCATTCCCTCCAAATATGATATTACCAACAAATATTATCAAAATCAGCAAACCATCATCAATTTATTTCTAGTATAGATTATTGTCTACCATATCTTTGTTGTATCCAAACTTTATCAAATACTTGTCCAACCTTGCATACCAAGTTATAGGTGCTTGCATTAAGGCATACAATGCTTTCTTTAGTCTACATACTATGTCCTTGTCATCTATCAAAGGACAACCTTTAGGTTGTTCAATGTATTCCTCTTCTTCAAGTTCTCCATTCAGAAATGTTGACTTGAAATCCATCTGATATACTTTGAATTTCTTTTGTCCTACATAGGATAAGAATAGTCTTACTACTTCTATTCTAGCCACTAGAGCATAGGTCTCATCATAGTCTATTCCTTCTTCTTCTGAGTAACCTTTACATACCAATCTTTCCCTATTCCTTACGACTTCACCTTGTTCATTTATTTTGTTCCTAAATACCCATTTAGTTCCAATCACATTCTAGTTTGCTGGTCTGGGGACCAATTCTAGTGTCTCATTCTTTACTATCTAGTCTGATTCCTCATTCATAACTTGATGCAGGAGCATCCAGGGTGTGAGAGCAATCTTGCATCGCCAAAAAATATTTTCTTTTTAGTTATTTCTATTTTAATAAGGACTAGTAGATAGGGTGGTTATTGTTGGTTTGATTTTCTACAAGATAAAATTTTCCCAATCTAGGTACAAAAAATTAGAATTGAATCCATTAATGGTGAATAGGGTTTCTGGTCTTTGGTCCTCCAGATTTGTTAGCCTTTGAAAACATTTTTTAAACCCTAGGTCTTGTTCCTTTTAAAATTTTTGGGTGCAAATCCTTTTTTTTTAAATTGTGAATATTCTATATCCATTTCAAAAATTTCATGCCACCAAGTGGCCTTTTTCTTTTATGTTTCTCACCGTTTGATCCTTGTAAGATCTACGGCAGTCGCTATATCACTATGAAAGGATGTGCACTTTTTACTATATGTGACATAGTGACCAGGGGACCCACCACATCTTATGCACATCATGTAGTTTCCTCACCCTCAAATCAATTTCAAATCTATGGCTGTCTCTATCTCGCTATGATAAGTTGCTCAAATGATATGTATAGCTACATAGCAACTAGGGGCCCACCATATTTCTCTTAATCAATGCATAAAATGTCCTCCAGTGTGATCAATGCAAAATCAATGATCATCACTTCCTTGATATAGCAAGATACTCACTCTTTATGTATAGTGAGGTAGATACTTAACGACACATGTCCTCAGTCATCAGTGGGTCCAGACTGAAATGCCAACAATGAAAGAGATACACACATAGATAAATCTCATTGGGTTGACTACCAACATGTCAAATAGAACATGAGTGATCTCTTCTTGCATACCTAGTTCATAGGACTTTTTGAAAATCAATGGTGTGAATTTGAACAAAGAAGGTGGTGCCACTCTATGCATTTATGAGGAAAGAAAGCTTCGCATGCGGAAGAAAAATAGAGTATAATACAGAATATTTCATTAGTTCCTTCTCACGCGAACAAAGATTAAAAGTTTTCAAGGTAGAAGCCATTATGAAGAAGACTATGTCAAGCTTTACAAGAGTGTGAAGCAAATTTCCATTTTTCACAAAGACATTGTAGAACTATAGAGGGAAATGAACAAAGAATCAAGTACTTACACTATAATCTCTGTAGCGTCTGAGTTTCTACAAATTATAATCAAAGATGCCTCCAAAGAAGGTTTTTTCTAGTTAGGATAATTATTTGGATAGGAATGTCCATGATGATTTTCTTGAGCTACACCCTAACTCCACTATTGAAACTATACAAGTTAAAAAGCTTACTTCATTAAACCCTAGATTGAGAATGGCAGATGGATTGTATGACAAGGGGAATTGGGTCTGAGATGCTAATGCCTCTTAAACTAGTTTGGATTTGTTTAAGAGGTTGTTTTCAAAGAGGAACCTATTTTCCCCACATGCCAATATCTAGAATTTTGATTTAGTGAAATTGGTGGTTCCTAGTGTTTTTATGGATTATGATCTTCTTGAAGTTGTCGCAAAGAACTATGACCATGCCATTAGAGTAGTGAGAAGAATTGATGCTAAGGTCCTAATTATAGTCTATCTAAATGAAATTAGGGAAGTTTTTGGTTTAGGGCCTCTCACTGATTATCATGTGCCCATTGATTTGAAAGGGTTAGAAAATGATTACATGTCCAAGAAGGATGCCATTAGGCAAGGTGCACTGAAGGCACATATAGGTAAAATTGGAACTCTACTAGTTATAACAGTAGCCTCCAAGGAACCTTTCAAAAGGGAATACTTCAATACTAGAGTTGTAGAGATATAAAGGACCCTGTGCAGAGTTTTTAGGAAAGATGAAAAGGAGTTTATGCCTGTGGATTTTATGTATATGGTTACTCAAATTTCATCCTTTGGTGTGGACATAATTTTTGATTTTGCTACTTATTTATCTAAGGAAATTCATAATGGACTGATTGGGATTCCTAAGGGCAAGGTGGAAAAAAATTTATGCCATTATTCTTTGTTGATGCATATGTTTTTGTTTAAAGGATCAACATATTTTGGTAAAGAAATGGAGTTGAATAGAGAAGAAAATGGAGAAGCACTAATAGTCCAATTATGGAGTACAAACATGACTTGGGATGTAGAGAAGGCTAGCTTTGTCAGGTTTGATAGGTATTTTTCTTCCAAGCTGAGATGCCTCTTATTGAGTGACAATGTCAGAATCCCTAGGGCACTAATCGATCTCATTAGGCCAATGGACAATCCTAGTAGTTTGAAAGTTTCAAATAATTGGGGAGATGTCATCCCATAATCTGTTTCTACTGTATTTAGAATTTATGGTTTTAAAGCAAGCCCTCATGTACTACCTTACTGTGTGCCTTAAAGGTAGGAGTAGTTGAATTTTTGTGGCAGTTGGGAGGATTTGAGGAAACCTTTTTTTTAAAGAGGGGAAGGGGGTCAATTTTTCCTACTTGTACAGTGGCCCATCATTTTGTAATCATAAAAGGGGGTTGGTTTCCACTGAACAAGATTTTGGATCCTTATAAGATGGCTATTTCTGACCCTCATTTTTGTGATTCTAGGGGATTTTATCATTTGGCTCTGAGCCATAGAATTAAACTTGGTAAAATTGAGCATGAATTCTATTTTCCTAAAGACATAATAAGGAATGAATACTCCTTGCAAGAGAAGGAGACTAGAAAGGAAAAGTGGAGTCTTCTCTAAAGTTTTTGATTTCATTCATTGTTTTGATGCAAATTATAGTCATTTAGACAATGTTATTACAAATGAAGATAAAATAAATAAATTTATGAATACCTTTTCTGAAATAATGGAGAGAATGAATGAAAATAAGCAATTCTTTATTAAATTTTACCTAGATAAGGCTAAGGAAGTAATGAGAAGACTAGGGTTTACTCCCAATATAGGGGCAGGTCAATTAATTCCCCAAAAAAGGCTGGGGTATACTATTATTCAAAATAAAAGGACCACTTTGGATAAAGGAAAAGAAATAACTAAGTCCACTAGTGATGTCTTGGAAGAGAGGCCTCCTAAACCCTAACTTAAAAGGCAAAAAATAATAAGTGAGGAGGATCCTCATGTTGTGGAATACTCACCTTCACAAACCCTTATGAGAATTGAAGAAGAATAGCTCACTGGAGAGAAAATTGAGCAATTGGGATCCCAAGGGGGAGTTTTTGTTACACGATCATAAATAGATGAAGGAAACCCATAGGAGCCTCCTATGCCAAGTTTGAGTTAACAATTGCATATTACAAAGGAAGGGAATTAGACCCTATGTTGGAACAAGCAAGTCAACAATTTTTATCAGATGACAATTTTGTCAAATCTAGGGCTTTCTGCCAATTTGTATGGAGAACTAACATGAGAAAATTTGAAGAAAGATGTAACAAGTTGAGAACAGTGCATCCCAAGCTAGAGGAGGCCACCCTACAAAATCAAATAAAGGAACAAATGATTCAAGAGTTCCAAAATATAACCCCTGAAGAGGGGAGGTAGCTGGTCAAGGCCTCAAATATTTTATTGTTACCCAACTGGGATATAGATGATGCATTAATTTTTAATTCTATTTCAAACAAGTACGATTTCCAAGACCCAAACAAGAAGGAATGCATAGGGACTACATTCAGTGAAGACCAGGCTGCTCTAGTTATATGGTCTTTAAGGAAGGGATCAAGAGCTACCCCATCATAGCCAAATGAGTCTAGATTGATGGGAAATATCATTGTAAGAAGAGTAGCTAATACTTCTCATGTACAAGCTGCATATTGGAATGAGTATACATCTCAATTTGTTTTGGCCACTACAGAAAAGGAAGAGAAGGCCATGTTTGAAGTGCAAAGAAAATATGAGAGTTTTGGAAGCTTACAATAAGGAAGTTCAAAAGAGGATTGAGCTTGAAAATAAATTAATGGGGAGGTTTACAAGACCAAGAATAACATATCCCCATCCCCTAGTGGAACCTTTTAAATCCACTCCTCTTATAGAGATTCCAGATACCCCACAAAGGCCACAATATTACATTGCTGAAGACTTTGTAGAAGAAAAGAGTAGGCTATGGGCCTTACGTGTAGAATTGAATGTACAATATGAAGATAAATTGAGAAAGAATCTCACATATTTTGGGGACAAAATTGAATGGCCATTAGTTTATGATCAATTGGCTAGAGTGATAGGCATCTGGGAAGAATTGAAAGCAAGTGATGAGGATCTAAAGCCTATTGTGAATAAATGGGTAAGAAGGAGGAAAGAAATGATATTTTTATGTTATTCTATCATAAAAGTCTCATATTATCAAATTGAAAAGACTTTTGATATTTTTTCTAATCTTTTTAATTTTGATAATAAGAGAATTCATTTGTAGAGAATAATATTTGGCTATTTGAACAAATATAAGAGCCAAAAGTTTAGCTTGTTTCCTCATGCCCTAGATAGAAGAAATAATTTGAAAAACAAAGATGAATGGACTAAGGAACGTGATGATTTATTTTGTCTAAGGATGAATAAAATTATCAATAAAACATGGCATGCATGGTGGGCTACCACAACAGAGGAAATCATGAAATCTTAGATATTCTTTGATTCTTTGAAACAAGAATTTGTTGACATTGATAGGGAAGTTGAATATGTTATCAAGAAACAATAGGATATTATGCATTTTGACTTGCTAGATGATGCACTCTATGATAAGTGAATGGTGGATATTGCTTCTAGTGAGAAATTAGAAGAAGTTGAAAGTGATGATAATGAAGTACATGAAGATGAATTACAAATTATCAATCCACTTCCATTAGCACTTGGAAAAGAAGAAGATAAAGAAGAGGAGTCATCTCATGCTAAAGATGTAATGGATCAGTTAGATGACATAGCAAACATAGAATCAAAAGTAACTGTCACCTTGGTAAAACATAATAATATGAGTGAAAATGCTAGAGTGGAGGTGAAGCTGCATGAATTAGAGCCTGACACATCACTGATAAGTATGGTAGCTACATATGCCAAGGACTCAGAATGGATAAAGACCAATAAGGGGATTCCTAGCATGCAAGGATGTAATAGAAAAAGGGGTCTACCAAGAGAATAATATGATGTGTCTTTCTTATTACTTGAAATTTTGTCTTTTTCTATTTTGAAAAATGTAAATATCTTTGTAAAAGGACATCTATCAGTTCTCTACGCCTAAAGCTTTTTGCACCTCGCATTATATAAGTGAGATTCTAGGGCTAGAGAGGGGTCTAATTTCCAATTCTTTTTGGTGTCACACTTAGGTTGTTTTCAGTCCAATCTTTGAACATTCTTTATGATGTATTCTCTCTACAAATCTTTATAAGAAAAGATTAATATGGAATGATCATTGTGCTTCTTTCTAAGGTCATTCCGAGTTTACTAAAATTGTATACGATTTTCAAGGAAAATTAATACAAATTTTGTGTTGTCCCCATATCAATCCTTATTGAATTTTGTCTCCTTTTTTGTTACCTGGTTATTTTGAGATTGTGTGAGTAAAGCTTGCTCAATTGAATGCAATTCATTTAGATTGTATTTCAACTCATTACTGCTATTAATTCAATGAATTATGTAAATGCTTTGATAACCTTGATGGGATTGTCATGGTAATAGAAAGGGTGTCTATAAGAATGAACTTTAGTAAGAATTGCTAATAATATTTGTTGTAAGGAAACAAATTAGATCCATAAAATTGCAGTAGACTCTGAGTTCCCATTTAATAGGTACTAATCTTATTAATTTAGTCTGCAGATAGGTATACCATGAAGAAGCTTCAAATCTAAAATCACAATCAACTTTATTTTACCTTTCTTGAAGATTTTCAAAGATGGTTAGAACTTGTTTGCATGGAATGTTTTAGCCTTAGATAGACACTACTATTGGGAATACTTGCAAATCTATAGAAGAATTTTGACCAAATCTACTATAAGGGATGTGTTTTATTTAATATTTCAAAATCATGCATGTGTTTGAGGATACGAGATGAGAATTAGAATGAAACTAAAATAATTATCTTATAGTAGAATTCAACCTTGAATCATCCCCTAGGTATACACACCTTGGTTTTGCAGAGCCTAAAGACTAGAAAACCATCCTTGGTTTTGTTGAAGTTGGGTCCAAATTATTTGCACATGTAATTATTAATATGAATTAGCTAATCCTTAGGTTGTGTGAGTAATATCAATTTGGTATTGAACCTTTTTTTGTTCAATAGTTTTAAAACACCAACAAAATGCTGACTCTACTGGGGAGTTCTCCAATACAAGTGTAAAATGTATTGCAGTATATTTGGTCATGTTATGTATGGGTATGTCAAATATTTAGTATTGCTCATGGTTATAAGGGGTGTGTTTTAGTGACAAACCTTGAGAATTTAAAAGGAAAGAGAAAGAGAAACCCAAATACCACCAAAATGCATTGATGTATCCATCCTTTCCACTTGTCTTATCCATAAAGCAAGAGTTGCAATCTTATAATCTAGGTGATTGGTCCATTTGTGTCAAATATTTCCTTTTTAGTTTGTGTCTTTTCTTTGAAGTCAATAATAATTATAATTGTGTATTTTTCAAAGAAAAGGGTGGTGACTCTGTCAAGGTTTTGAAGCTAGTACTTATTTGATAGATAGTAAAATGGCTGACAAAAGAAAAAACACAAGAGCTTATGCAAGAGCCAATCTTGATGTACCAATGTATACTAATTTGGCTGAAGGTGGTAGGAAGAACCTGAATAAGAAAAGGGCAGATCCAAATCCCACCTAGAAACCTAGAGGTAGTGTATCATTTAGCTCTCAGTATCAACCAGTGGTAGGGAGAGAGTCTTCTTCACTTAGCTCTGAATATGGAACCACAAGACTCTTAGGAGGGATATTTAGTATCCCAATACCAAATGAAAGAACATATCAAGATAAGGATATGTATCCCATAGGAAATATATCCCCTAGACCAAATCTCATAGCTGAAATGCATCATATGTTAGGACTTAGGAGTTCATTTGGAGATCCTTCTAATCCTAAAATAGTTCCATATACTGAACCCAATCTTATAGATCTAGATGATCTTACTAACTCTAAAGCTACTATTTTAGATCCTTCTAAAGTACAATCAGAGATAGGATTTTTGAAGAAATGGGCTGCTATGGAAGAAGCTAAGTGCATTTGTATAGAAAAGGAGAAAGAACAAGCCACCCTAGATGTTATAGTGGAAAGAAATAATCTGCTTAGAAGGATGGCTGCCTTAAAAATAAAAAGTTAGAAGAAAGAACAACAACCTTGCATGCAGATATCTTTGGAGATGTAGACAGTCTGAGAGCTAAAGTTCAAGAACAAGAAAAACTACTAAGTCAAAAGCAAGAACTAGTTATTACTCATCCAAGATTATAAACTTCTCCAAGTAGATCATGTAGGACCCATTGTGAAAGCTATAGATAAAGGAAAAGGAAAAGCCATAGGGTTCCAAATAAATGAACCTCAAGCTCTAACAAGAAAATTCATAAAACCCTTCATGTCAAAATTAGATCTAGATCTGGAGAAGGCTAGAAAGGAGAAGGAGGATCTTGCAAAGGAGCTTGAGAAGGTGGAGAATAAAGCTCAAGTTGTAGAAACTAGGAGAAAAATTTAATTCATTAAGTCTAATTTTGTGTTAGCCTCATGGCAAAAATTTTCCACCCCAACTTTAGTTTCGATACCAACTTGTGGACCAGTAGTTTTAGTTCAGGGAATATCTCAATCTGCTCCTACTTCGTCATCCACCATTAATACTCAAGCCCTTGTTGTTCAAACTCAACAATCCCAAAGTGTTCTTCTTAACCAAGAAAATGTTTCAAGCACCTCAAATATTCCTAGTTTTTAGAAGAAACCTGTATACATGGACAAGTATAGACAAATATCATTTGTAGGTATTCCTGCTGCTCCACATCCCATATCTTTTTATTTAAGAGATAAGGTGGTTAAGTTTTCTGGAAATAATGTTGTTACTGGTGAAGAACATTTGAGAATTTTCATAGATATGCTAAATGACTATGAAGTTGAACATGAGGATGTGGTAATGAAATTGTTTGTTCATTCACTAACTGAGGATGCAAGGGATTGGTTTAGAAGGTTACCTAATGATAGTAATAGTTCTTGGAGTGATTTAGAGAAGTTATTCAAAGAACAATATGGAGACAAAACTAATATTAGATTTGTGTTAAATGAATTCAATAACATCAAGAAGAATCCTAATGAGTCCACATTTGATTCCAATGTAAGATTCTAGAAAGGTATGTAAAAACTATTTTAGGTTATGAGGTTGAATGAGGATGTTTGTCTTACAACATGTACTTTAATTCTTTTTATAATAAAATGGCTTACTAGCTGAGGGATAAGTGTCTAATCAATATAAAACCTTTTTAGTTATAGGATTGGACATCCCTTACTACCAAAGTACTATGCTAATTTTCATTAAATGTCAATCCGTGAGCATGAACTTGAGATGATGTCTGTAAAGTATATGCTCTAGTTTTCGCTAAAAGTCACTACTACCTTGAATGCAATAACCATTAAGGAAATATAGTTTATCCAAAGGAAAGACAAATATCAAGTAATTGGAAGGAAATTCTAATTATTTAACCATACATCTATGCGCCTACTGCTGCAACAACAATGATTGGTTTTGTTTCCAGTGGTTGCAGGAACAACAGTTTCAAACTTAACTTAAAAAACTGAGTCTAACTCATACTTATTAAAGTAAACTCCACCTTCTGTGTGGGCCCCCATGGAATAATGAAGGAAAGATAAGCTCAGATAAAAGTGTAAAAACTAAGCAAAGTCATGTATTCATTCAAATATGCAGTATTACAATAACTTGGGAAAAACAACAAGATGTCTATCAACTCTGTCTGTCTACTCACTACCTAACCTCATGGATACAAATGAGGTCTTATTTAAAAGGAAGGAAAAACAAAAAAATCCTAAAATTACAACTTCCCCATGAAGGAAAGTCAGTTACAACTTAAGGTTGCAAGCATGCAATTGTAAAGACATTAGTTATCCCTTAAATTCCCCACAAATATAGATCATAGAAAATGCTAGATCTGCTCTTTTATCTGACTTTAAACAGCTTCCAGGAATCCAAGTATTGTGCTTGCATGTTTAACTGATCACTTTGATGTTCGCTTCCTTGCTCAGCCACTTTATCAGGTCCCACTTTGTTATTCATTAAAATAGGTCCCTTCTAACATTGCCACCAAGTTTTTCAGCTACAACGGTGTCATAATGCTTCTCTTTAATACCATCAATGCCTTAGCACTATTCCTTCACAATTTTTTTTTGATTAACTCTTGCTCAGCTTGTATTCCTATGAACAACATTTAAAACACACAAGACTTCCCATAAAAAATTATTTACATTTATTAGTTTATAAATAAAAGGCATTAATTATTCAACTAACAATTTTTGCAATCTCTTCAGCTACAAGAAGATCTACCCATATCAAACATTCATGAAGAAAGATTTTTACCACAAAATGAACCCCTTTTTAGATATAACTCTGATTATCATTTTTATGCCTTATGTTCATACTTTATACATCAAAAGTTCAAAACATTTATACTAAAAGATGATAAAGTTCAATATCTTATAGACAAATGTTCACAAAAAAGGCCAAAAAGACTTCTATTTCTTCATGTCATTATTTTTTCCCCCAATTTTCCTGAGACTGGTCCCTTTAGCATCTATAGGTTTCTAATCCTCATTCACAGCCTGAGATCATTGATGATTTTCTCCCCGAATTCATGAGCTCTGTAATTAAAATATCCATAATTTTGTTTCAACCTTTCCCATTTCCGTTCTTCAGCAATCATGTTATATTCAACAATTGAATCATACTTTCCAAGCATAGGATGCATGAGTATTGGCGGTTGGAAATGAAGAGGTACCCAATAATTTTTTTGACTTCTACCTAACATCATATACCTGGGGATCCTATTGATGGCCAACTCTAAATTTTTAGGAGAGTGCAACTCCCTTGTTTTTAGATCTTCTAGCAATCAGATCCATCTTTGAAGGGAGGCTTGTATAACATTAGGGGCATTTGTAGAACAATGCTACTCCCAATCCAAAAATGCCTGTTCGTAGACAGGGTGAATTTTGGCAACAACACTTTGATTATTGTTAACAAAAAGCTAATCAAAGAATACTCTATGAGTGTTTTGCACCTCTGGCCGAATGTACAATGGTTCAAACATTTCCTTTTCCCTATAAGGAGCAGCCTAGTTCTTTCAACTAATCTCATTCTACATCCATTACATAACTGCCCTAAACTATACATCTCCCACATATAACAATGAATTCCAATCTTTATCATTTGGAACAACAAGATTATGAACATATAACTCACAGAGGAGATTCTGTAGAGCCATCGAAATTGATTTGAATGCTACATAGAATTCCTAGGGAGTGTGCAAGGAAGGGTTCAACCCCTGAGTAATTTGAGACAATTGAAAATTAATCATTTGCTCCTTTAGGAATAGTGTGTATATTGGAGATGGTGACCTGTAATTTACAAGATCTGGAATGAGCTCTATAATCTTCATGACACGTTGCTATAGGACCATAATTTCACTATCCTTCTCTTCAATTTGATGTGCTTGTTCCCTAATAGTTCAAAGAAATTGCTTCATTTCTAGGTCCTAGTTTTCTTTTTCCCATTGAAATTGTTGGTACAAACTTAAGCTGGTTGTTAATGGAGTAGAAATGTTAGGTGGTGTATGACAATGGACAACAGGTCTATAATCTTCAAGGTGGTGCTCAGGATGATGGTAGTCAGCAGTGTTATCATCTTGAGAATATTGACATTCAACAAAGCTATTATTTTGACAAGCAATAGTGTAGTCAAATTTTTTTGAAGGGGCAACAACTGTAGGATAAGGTCCAATAGTTGTTTTAACTTGAAATGTTTCAACAATTTCCTAAACTATTTCTTGTGCAATAGATGGATATTCCTCTGGTGGTAGATGATCAGTTTCCTCCACTGGCTGTTCAAACCCAAACACTATTTCCTCTAAGGACTCTGTGTCACTATCAACATTAATAGGGTTATTTGGCTTTGTGGGAATTTCCTCAAGATCATTTTCATGTTTAGGAGTAGGTGCTGTATGCTCTAGTGACTGTGTAAGTGTGGATACTAGAGTTTCAACATCAATAGGTGGTATAGGAGGCTCAACAGGTGGCACAGGAGGTTTAGTTCTCAAATTTACTCGAGACATTCTGGTGACTCGTCATGGAGTAGAAATTGGTTTCTTTCCCTTATCAACGGATTTCCCTTTATTTGGGTTGAGTGCTAGTTCTTGTGATACTAAAGATACTTCTTTTGAACCTTCCTCTATGGCAACTATGTGTGATTTTCTCTTTCTAGAAGTTGAGGCTTTTGTGGGCAGAGTTTTCCTTTTTGTAGTTTTAGGTACAGAGGCAAAAGCCAAAGCTTCTTGAGCTATTCTATATACTACTTTCCTAACTCCTACAACAATTTTCTCTCTTGTCCCTATTCCTTGCCCTTTAGGTCCACCCCTTTTAGGTCCTTCTGTCCTTAGTTTTACAAAATCCTCCCATGTTTCCAAGTGCTACCTAGTTAACTCCCTTTCAATTATAGCCCTAATTAAGCAATGGTGGGATACCAACTGGATTTTTCCTTGCTGTACATAGGGAGCTTTCTTTTTGATAATATTATAAAGGAAACTCAGAAGATTTACAGGAAAATCACCATTCCGCAAACCACTCAAAATTTTGAAATGAATAGAATGCAAATAGAAATACCTTCCTTCATAGGTAAAATATCTTATGATAAATTAAGTAGGGTGGACAACTTGCAGAGGGAGAGATAATCATAATGTACCTTGCTTTTTGTTTTCCTCCAACTGAGGATCTCTAGGTACTGAGAATTGCTCTTTTGTTTATCGTGCATCCATGTCCTCTTTCCTACATTCTCCATTTGTGGGCAAACTAGAAACTTTTGCCACCACTTCTTCGATAAATTCTATCTGAACGCCCTTAACAGTTGCATATCCATCCCTTAATGTAAGCACAATTTCCTGATCAAACTGCTTCAAACTGAGATAGTAAACCAGCAACCTCATTGTTGAAAAAAACTACATGTTTCTAGGTCTACCAGTCAGACTTTGCAATCTACTGGTTCATGCTACTGAGGTTCTCCACCCATATTTTTTGAAAAATAATGCTCTTATAGGAGAATTCACTGCCAGTGATTTTGAGAGTATGGGCGAAGATGGCTATAGGGGTTTCAACAAATGGAATTTTTTTTTAAAAAAAGAAATACTTCAATACTTTTCAAACATCACATCCTTCAGTACTTCGTGATGACATTTTAATCAACAAATCATAATGAGGATAAATATTGTGTTAAAAAATATATGCCATATTAATGAGGGGTTATGTGAAATCATGATTTAATGGTTAGCCTTCTTTACATTATTTCACATATTTTGGAAGTACAAAGGAGCACTAGCTCATTATTGAAATGACACTTCCCCGTACATCCTACATGCCAACTTAACATCCCCTTGATTTGCATTCATGATTTTGATTTTCCCTCCCCCCAACCTAGCAGAGACCGGGTCCCACCAAACTGTAAAGACTGCAAATTTCAAAAATCAAAATAACATGCTTTTCTAAATAAATAATAAATTAAATAAATGAAAAGGGGTTGAGTGTGACTGACCTGAGGTGTGATAGGAAGGATGGTCCAAGTAGTGCCATATGAGAGAAAGAAGGTGAGATGGCATGATGATGGAAAGACAAGAAGGTGGAATGCTATGAGGTAAAAAAGAAATGAATTTCGCTTGAGTGTAAAATTTTTATTATGAAGGCCTTGAAAATAAATTCAAGGGGCTATAGGAATATGAGTGGGAGACTCAGATGGCATGGCCGTAGGAATAGATGTTTCTATTGTGGTGAACTATTGAAGAAATTCTTCCCGGGTTGTTGGTTTATGATATAACTTCAGGCGATGCCAATTAGCCAGGAATTTGAATTTGACCAGATCAATTGTTGATAGTTGAACTGCTCCATTATTAAAAATTACAATGATTTTGTAGGACCAATCCATTGAGTCTAAAATTTTTCTTGGTGATGCTGATATCGTGAATCATACAGGAGCACCCAATCACCAACAGAGAATTCTTTGTCTTTAATGAATTTGTCATGCCATTCCTTTCTTTGAATTTGAATTAATTTTGTGTTATGAAGGGCTGACTTTCGCCATTAATCCAACTCATTGAGATGCAAAATGTGATCTTTTTGTGCTACAAGAAGGGCAATATCAAGTTCCAAAGCTATCCACAGAGTTTTATGTTCAAATTTGATGGGCATAATAGCTATTTTCCCATATAGGAGTGAAAAGGCATAAACCCAATAGTGGATTTTCATGTTGTTTTTGTATGCCCATAAGGCTTCAGGAAGTCTAGCTACCCAATCTTTTCGATGCAAAGATGCTATTTTAGTGAGTATATGTTCCAGCTCTCTATTTGTCACTTCTACCTATCCATTGGCCTATGGATGATATGAAGAAGATTTTCCATGCCAAATTTTATACTCCTCCATGAGTGTTGCTATCAGATTAGATGTAAACTAAGGCCTTTGATCTGACTATAATTCTCTTGGAACACCAAACCTAGTAAAGATACATTTGTACAAAAACTTTGTAACATTATTGTCACAAGGATGCTTCATGGGTTTTTCTTCTACCCACCTAGTAACATGATCAGTGCAAACCAATATGTAACTTTTGCCTTCTAATGGTGGTTTAATAGGGCCAACACAATAAATTCCCCATTTATCAAATGTTTCTACTACTATCTGTGGCTGTAGGGGCATTTCACCTATTTTTGTTGCTTGACCCATTCTCTGACATTTATCACATTTTTTTGTATACTAAGCCACATCCTTGTGAAGTGTAGGCCAATAATAACCTATATTTAGGATCTTTAATGTAGTCCATTTGTTAGCAAAGTGACCATCACAGGGCTCGTCATGACAAGCATGAAGAACATCATATGTTTCATCCTCTCTAAGACATCTTCGTGTCACCTGGTCTGGTCCAGTATAAAACATGAATCCTGAGATCCATGAGAAATTAAAACTCTTTTCTATAAGAAATCATTTTTCTTTTGTAGAGAAATGTGGGGGAGTTTTGCCAGTAGTTAGATATTTGGCAATGTCAGCATACCAAGGGTTTTCTGCTGACAAACGAAAGAGATGTTCATCGAGAAAGCTATCTTCTATGTTTGTAGGATCATCAAGTGTTTGAAGATGAGACAGGAAATCAGCTACAACATTTTCTTTACCTGACTTATCAATAATGGCGATGTCAAATTCTTGCATTAGTAACAACCATCGAGCCAATCGTCCAGAGATTGCTAGCTTGTTCATCAGATATTCAATTGCAGAGTGATCTGTATGTATAAATATTTGGCATCCTATAATGTAATGTCTAAATTTATTTAGATCATAAATTAAAGCAAGTAGTTCTTTCTCTGTTATAGTGTAGTTATACTCGGCTCCTTGAAGATTTTTGTTGATATAGTAAATTGCATGTTCTACTGAATCTATCTTTTGGCCAAGTAGCACTCCAATGGCATAATCTAAAGCATCTTTGTGTATTTGAAAAGGTAATCCCAATTGGGTCCTCGGAGCACTAGTGTTGTTGAGAGAACTTCCTTAAGCTATAGGAAAGCTTTTGTACACTTTGAATCCCATACAAACTCTGCATCGCTTGGAATTAATTTATATAAAGGTGCTGCAATTTGACTGAAATATTTCATAAAATGTCGATAATATCTCGCATGTCCTAGAAAACTCCTGACTTCTTTCAATTTAGTTGGTACAACCAATGTGTGTATGATTTCTATTTTTGTTGGATCTACTTCAATTCCTTTAGAGAAAATAAAGTGTCCCAACACCACTCCTTCTTGCATCATCTTAAAACACTTTTCACTATTTAAAGACAAATTGTACTCTTTGCATCTTTGTAAAACCTTGTCCAAGTTCTCCTTGGCTTCTTCAATTTTTTGTCCATATGTGGTGAAGTCATCCATATACACTTCCAAACAATCTGCAAATATGTCAGAAAAATGCTAATAACAACTCTTTGGAAAGTTGTAGGTGCATTGCACAAACCAAATGGTAGCACAACATAAGCAAATGTTCCCCATGGACATGTGAATGTGGTGTTGTCTTGATCCTCTAGTGCTATCTTGATTTTATTGTAGCCACTAAACCCATCCAATAATGAAAAATATTTTTTTCTTGCAAGATTGTCAAGAACTTGATCAAAAAAAGGCAATGGAAAATGATCCTTCTTGGTAGCCGAGTTAAGTTCTCTATAATCTATGCAGACTCACCATTTTCCCCCTTTTTTGGGAACAATAACCAATGGTGATACCCATTGGCTATCTGAAATAGGATATATGAGGCCAACATTGAGTAGCTTTTGCAATTTATTTTTGACAATATCCCTTAATGATGGGTTTATACTATGCTGAGGTTGTCTCACAGGTTTGCAATCTGGACTGATATAAATCCTATGGGTATAGAGTGCAAGATCCAAACCTTTTATATCTATATATTCCCAAGAAAAATCATCCTGGTACTTTTGTAACAGTTGCAAGGTATTATGATGTTGTGCCTGAGATAAGGACTTGCTTTTATTTAATTCTCTTCTTGGAATGCTTATTGTTTTGAATAGTTTTTTAGCCATTGAAATTTGCACAATTGGTTGTGAATCTATCTCATGTGGTAGGAGTGAATGCATAAGCTATTCAAAATTAGAATAATGAAGTTTAGTAGATAAAGGCAGAATGCTTTCTAAGACACACTCTTGTTTAGATGATGTCCCAGGTTGTGTTCCATACTCATTCAGTATGATAGAAGAAATGACATCATCTTCTTGTTTAATGTTTATAGATGAGTCCCATGAGATCATCATCAATTATTGAATAGAATCTATGTCCATATCAAATTCATCCATATTTGGCTAGACAACGTGATCATCCTACACCAAAGGCTAAGCAAGAGAATACAAGGTTAAATTTTTGGTGTTCGTTCCATCTAAAATAGTCATTTTCCCTTATTGGCATGCGATATAAGCATCTACTGTTGCTAACCATGGTCATCATAGAATCATAGGATATCCCCTAGTACTTTTTTTTGGAGAGATTGTGACAAAATCAACTAGATACTCCCATAAATGTAATGTTACAGTGACATCTTCGAGCATACCATCAGGAATGATGGTAGAACTATCTACTAGTTGCAAGATTGTTGTTTTTTTCCTGAGACCAATGATGCTTAATTTGGACACTACTTCCTTGATCATTACATTGATGGATCCTCCTAGGTCTATTAAGACATTCTACACTTGCACTCCTTGAATGGTGAGGATCACTATTGGGCTTCTAAGGTCTGCATGCTTAGGCATTTTGTAGTTATCAAGCATAAGATTAGAAAGTTTCCCAAGGACATGGATAGTTTTTGAGTCTTTCTTTTTCCTTCCTGGCTTTTTAACACAGGCTTCTTTGATGGCTTTTGAATATATAGGTACTTCCTTTATTGCATCCAACAAAGGAATTTTTACTATCATTTGCTTGAGTTGCTCAAGCAAATCTAGTGCAGATTGATTTTTACTTGGCAGAACTTGCTCTATTAACCTACTAAGAAATGGTGGTGTCTTGGCTAGAGGAGAAATAGTGGTGGTAGGTTGTTGAACTGACTCAGCATTTGTATCATCTATTTTTGTTATAATGGGCTGCTAAGGTGAGGCAAGCATCTTTCCAAATCATAGATGGATATCATTGAGGGTGATGGAATAACTTTGTTGCTGAGCTGAAGGTTTTGCACTATTAGGATTAGGTGCAAGTTGTGTAGGTAACTATGGCTATTTTGGAGGGGTTGTATTGGCTGCATGAGGCATTAAGGCTTTTTGTTGAGGAGGTTGAGTCAAGGCTAGTTGATGTTGGTGCTGTTGTCAGTTTTGTGTTTGATGCCAACCTTGTTGAGGTTGTTGCCAACCTAGCTGAGGTTGGTGCCAACCTTGGTTAGGTTGCTGCCACCCTTGGTTAAGCTACTGCCAATTATTATAACTACCATGTTGTTGTTTCCATTGGCTATTACCACTGTAATTATGAAGTGGGTCTTGAGGTATACTTGATCTTGGAGCCCACGACCTTCATTGAGCAACATAGAGGACTTCCCCATCTTCATCAATTGCCTTGAAATCAATAGGCACATGTTGTGATTTCAAGCTAGCAATAGGCTTACATTGGTAGTTGCATTTCTTTTCTCTATAATGGGGTCAATATTCCACCAACATACTATTAGCATCCTCCTTCTTCCTTCATACTTCCATGGTGTCCAATTGTGTAGCAACATCATTAATGATGTCTTGCTTGAAATTCGATAAGAGGTTTGTCAATTTTGTCTTAAAAACTCCTTCCCTAGGAGTTTTTTGGAGTAAGTCCCTCAAACTTTGTCCATTTTTTGCTGTTGCTCTGGAATAGTTCAAACAAACACTTTGGATTTTAGCTCATGTCTTCCTTGTTATGTCACCTCCAACCATTAAGTCTAAAGCTTCCATACACCTGTCATGCACTCCTTTTAGAAAGAGATGCTTTTGGGACTCCTCATTTAGTTAATGCTGTGTGTTGCATTGTAGGTTAAACATGAATCGAGAAACATAGTCCTCCAAAGTCTCATCCTCCTTTTGTGACATTTCAAAAATGTCATCTCCTTTCAAATCATGGCCTCTAAAATATTCCTTATATTTATTAAGGAATAGGGTACTCATATTTGGCCAATCTATCATAGCATTGGCACCTAGACTCATGAACCATCTCAAAGCGGCTTCTTTGAGAATTGATGGAAATAATTTCAACTTATGGGCATCAATTATATAGTCATAACTTCGACAAAGGATGTCGAACTCAAAGAGAAATTTTTTTGGATCTTCAGTAATAAGGCCATAGAATTTAGGCAAGGTAGCTAAGGGTATATTTTTTAGAGTTTGATTACCCTGCTGAGGAGGAATTGGAAAGGGAAAGGTAGGCTGAGTTGCTGCCATTTTTGGATGTCCTAGTGGTGGTTGATAAATGACTAGAGCTAATGGATTATCTTGATATTCTGGCTAAAATAAAAGATTATTCAAATGGAATGATTCTTCAGATGTGGTTGGTGATTGTACTTGTTTCGATACTTCTACATTCACGTTCTCAAATAGTTCTTTTTCTTCTTCTATTTCTTCTCTCTCTTCTCTTTGTTCAGGTTCAGGATAAAAAGGATCTTCCTGATTGAAGTTGGGAAGAAATCTTCCAAGGTGGTCTCTTCTCCTATGCATGCAAGAATGCTAAAAATGAAAATAAGTGACTCAATAGTGAATACTAAACTAACACCATCCCCGAAAATGGTGCCAAAAATATGTCTAATCAATATAACACCTTTTTAGTTATAGGATTGGACATCCCTTACTCCCAAATTACTATGCTGATTTTCATTAAATGTCAATCCAGGAGCGTGAACTTGAGATGATGTCTACAAAGTATGTGCTCTAGTTTTCACTAAAAGTCACTACGACCTTAAATGCAATAACCATTAAGGAAATCTAGTTTATCCAAATTAAAGATAACTATCAAATACTTGGAAGGAAATTCTAATTATTTAACCATACATCTATGCACCTACTACTATAGGAATAGTGATTGGTTTTGTTTCCAATGGCTGTAGGAAAAATAGTTCAAATCTTAACTTAGAAAACTGAGTCTAACTCCCACTTATTAAAGTAAACTCCACCTTGCATGTGGGCCCCCATGAAAGAATGAAGAAAGGATAAGCTCATATAAAAGTGTAGAAACTAAGAAAAGTCATGTATTCATTCAAATATGTAGTATTACAATAACTTGGGAAAAACAAAAAGATGTCTATCAACTCTATCTGTCTACTCACTACCTAACATCATAGATACAAATGATGTCTTATTTAAAAGGAAGGAAAAACAACAAAATCCTAAAATTATGACTTCCTCATGAAGGAAAGTTAGTCACAACTTAAGGTTGTAAGCATGCAATTGTAAAGACATTAGTTATCACTTAAATTCCCACAAATATAGATCATAGAAAATGCAAGATCTACTCTTTTATTTGACTGTAAACAGCTTCCAGGAATCTAGGTATCGTGCTTGCATGTTTACCTCATTGCTTTGATGCTCACTTCCTTTCTCAACCGCTTTATTAGGTCCCTCTTTTTTATTCATTAAAATAGGTCCCTTCTAACTTTTTCGCCAAGTCTTGCAGCTACAACGGTGTCAAAATGCTTCTCTTTAATACCATCAATGCCTTAACACTATTCTTTCATAGTTTGTTTTTTATTAACTCTCGCTTAGCTTGTGTTCCTATGATCAACATTTAATATACACAAGACTTCCCGCAAACATTTATCTACATTTATTAGTTTATAAAGAAAAGGCATTAATTATTCAACTAACAGTTTTTGCAATCTCTTCAACTGCAGGAAGATCTACCGATATCAAACATTCATGAAGAAAGATTTTTACCACAAAATGAACCGCTTTTAAGATATAACTCCGATTATCATTTTTATGCCTTATGTCCATACTTTATACATCAAAAGTTCAAAACATTTATACTAAAAGATGATAAATTTTAGTATGTTATAGACAAATGTTCACAAAAGGGTCAAAAAGACTTCTATTTCTTCATGTCATCAATAAGGATCCTAAAAATTTAAGGGATGCTTATAAGGTTGTAGTAAATATAGAGAATAATAGGAAAGCATTTGGAAAACTAGACAAGAGAGATGATCCAAAGCTATTCAATCCCAAGAATAACAAAAAAAGAGAGGTTAATAAAACTGCTGTAGGAAAGAAGCTAGAAGAACCTACAATAGGTCAAGTACTGGAATTGCTAAAAAAGATGAACCGCACTGGTTTCAATACCCAGAAGCCAAATGTTGCTAAGAAAACCCTTGTGAACAATAGAAATTTTAGTAGACAACCTAGAATGTAGAATTACCCTTACACCACCCAATGGAAAGATGGTAAGCCAATCCCTAACTAGACCCAAAATGTAAAAGATAAGGGTACACCAGACCCTTTGCAAAGAATTTTAGTAAATATGAATAATAATGTGCCATGGTGTATTATTTTTCAATCACCTCACTCAATAGAATATTGTGCAGTTGCTTAGTCATTTGCATCTGATCATAGTTTACAAAATGAGGAGGTGGAAGAAGAAAAGAGCCATGATGATGTAAGTTGTAATATGGTAAGCATGTGTAATGATTGTGTGGATTCTGACTTGGAAGAAATAGAAAGTGATCTAGAGAATAAGAAAATTGCTTATCAGTTACATAATCAACAAGTGTTCTTAGATAATGAAGGCTATGATGAAGATTAGATATGTGTTACATCTTCTAAATTTGGTCATGTAAGTTTGAGAATGCCTTCTAAAGAGGAAATTGATAGGATCACTATAGAGATGATCTCCCAAGTACATAGCAATGACAACTTGAGAAACATAATAATTAACAATGATATTGGGAAGCCCTCTAGTATATTCATAAAGGATATCACACGTAAGATGAAAGATCAGGACAAGAAGGCTAATGTAGAGATAGTCAAGGTTAAAGACATTAAAACTAAGAAGTGGGAGCCCAAGAAGAAATTGCAATTCCAAGTAAATGAGACAACAAAAGTCGTTGTGCAAGAGAAGGGATCGAGATCTAATAATGCCAAGCAAATAGTAGTCCCTACTACTCAGAAGGTTCCTACTCTAGGTATGATTATGAAACCCACTATGTTTGATCCTATTGACATGATATCCATGTTGTCACAAATTACTGTTAAGGTACCCTTGTTTGAACTCTTTAGAATTGAAGAGCATAAGAGTAAAGCCTTGTCATGGTTGGGAGGGATAGGAAATGGTAATAAAAATGTACAAAAAAATGCTACCCAACAGACCCCCTTAGTAATAGAAGATAGTGGTATCATGTCCCAAATTCCCCAAATGTTCTTGGATGACTCATCAGTAGCATACATAGAAGATATTGACCCATTTTTTCTCAGTCTAATTATAAAAGGAAAGACCCTAAAAATTTGCATGATAGACTCAGGAGCTTCTAACATGATCGTGCCTTTCAAAGTAATGGAAGGCTTACAGTTGAAAGTCGATACTAAGCAAGGCAAATGTAGAGGTATGGATGCTAGAGAAGTCCCAGTCATATGTACTATAAATGCTTTGCCATTTAAGCTGGCTACATATCCTAAGGTAGATTTGACCATGTCAGTCATTGTAGTTGATATCCTCCACATGATGGAATGTTGCTTTCTTGGAAATGGAGTGTTGCTATGGGAGGTAGCCTACAATGTGACTTGACCTATGCAACTTTTCACATAGGAGACAAGGCTGTTAAGGTAGATAGATAGCCAAGGGTTAGTCATATCTTGGGTGGAGAAATTGACAAAGATGCTACTTTCTTTTTAGATACTGGTGTGAATACATTTAGAGCTGAATTAATTATCCAAAAAGTTGAGAAATTTCTTGCTATTATTCAACATGAAGTTGAGTGTTGTATGGACTCACAAATATTATGGACAATGTTCCTTGATGGGGCCAGTTCTAAAGAAGGTGTAGGGGTAGGGGTAGTTTTTGTTTCTCTTGAGAAAAACACTTTTAGGTACTCATTTACTCTAAACTTTTCATGCACTAATAATATAGTTGAGTATGAAACCTTGTTGTTAGGATTGAAAGTTGCTACCGACCATCAGATAAGGAAGTTGCATGTGATAGGTGATTCTAAATCAATTATCTCACAGACAAGGGGAACATATGCTTCTAAGAATATAAGATTGAAACAATATAGAAATGTTGTTTGCGATTAGATTGAACTTTTTGATGCATTTGGTATATCATGGAGAGATAGAACTCAAAATAAGATGGCTGACTTATTAGCAATGTAGCAATTAAATCCCAGGAGATATCATTTGCAGGAATCTCATAAATTGAAGTTCAAAATAGGCCATTAATTCCTAACAATATTGAACATTGGCAAGTCTTTGAAGATGACAAATACATTGTGAATTTCTTGCCAAATGAAGATAAATACCATGGACAAGTGTTGGACTATAGTGATTTGGTTCAAACCATAGATGGGAAGGAAACAATTTTTGGTCAAGAGGTTATACAATCAAAATGTAATAAAGTACCTAAAGGTTTGGTTGTTTTGGAGAACATGTTTGATAACCAACATAGGGTAAGGCCTAGTGTTAAATATTGTAAACCTCAAGAGCTAGAAGAGATAAATTTGGGTACTACTAAGGCCCCTAAGAAAGTTTACATTGGCCAAAATTTTTCAACTAAAATTAGAAAGCTCTGATTGACCTTTTGAGAAAATATAGACATGTCTTTGCTTGGTCATATGATGATTTAAAAGCTTATAGAGAAGATCTCTTTTAGCATATCATACCTCCAAAGCATAATGTAAAACCTTTTAGGTAGAAACAAAGACCAGTTAATCCCACTCTAGCCCCTAAAATGCAAGAGGAATTAATGAAGTTAAGGGATGGGGAAATAATTAAACCTATTAGACATTCCACTTGGGTCTCTAATCTAGTACCTATCAGGAAAAAGAATGGAGATATTAGACTATGTGTAGATTTCAAAAATTTGAACATTGCTTCCCTAAAAGATAATTATGGGTTACCAAATATGGAAGCTATGTTGCAGTAGGTAACAGGGTCTAAACTTATGTCTATGATGGATGGATTCTCAAGATATAACTAGGTCCTGGTGAAAGAAGAAGAGTAGTTCAAGAAAACATTTACAACCCCTTGGGGAACTTATTTATATGTGAGGATGCCTTTTGGATTGATTAATGTTGGTGCCACTTTTCAAAGAGCCATGGATGTGGCTTTCCATGAGTACATAAATAAATTTATGGTTGTGTATCAAGATGACCTCACAACATTAGGATCATCATTGGAGGCCTTAGAGAGCTCGAATGAGGTCCAAAAACTCAACAAAAGGGCACTTGCACCATTTTGAGCCTGTAGATTAGGAGCCAGTGTTTTTGAAAAATGGTTATAATAGCCAATCAGAGCAACAGTTTGATAGTTATGGCCTTTCAAAGTTAGGCTACCTAAAATATCTAAAATAATTGTTGAAGATGTATTTTTCTAGCTCTATATGTATTATTAGGTTTTTTGGCCTTGGGCATTAAGTTTCAATGTCTACAACCTTCCCGGGTGGCATAAAATTACCTATTTAATAAAGGCTCAAATATTGTCTAGGACAGCTCAAGGTGATGGTTCACAGCTTGTCTTGTAGATTATTGTAATGAAGGTGCCCATGTGGGTTGGAATATTGTACTTGTGAATCTTGTAATTTTGTATTTGTGTTGCAAATAAGAATTCCATATTTTGTACTCACATTTTTTTTGTTTCTTTGTTTTCTATTATAATTTATGGTATTAAGGGGAGCACACTTCATCATAGCTTGTTTCCAATGATCATCTTTACATCCTTCATCTACATTCTTAGGTTCAACTTTAGATATCAAGCATAGTTCTCCATTGACTCTATTTCTTGCCATCACACCTTTATCTTTTCTTACGATGATCTGCTCAGATGGTTGATTCTTTATCATATTCTTTCCTAAAGTAGGAGTTGCTATCTCAACTCTTGGCTCTACTAAAGGTTTTGAGCTTTGTTCGTAACTTTCTTGTCCTTCATTCCACAAATCATTATTAGTCTCAAGAAATACTTCATCATTCCTTTGTTTAGTAACAACATCATCATCTGGATTGTAATCAACTATTATCTCTTGTATCCTAAATTTCTCGTCAATTCTCACATTTGTACTTTCTATAATAGTCTTAGTTCTCATATTATAACATCTATAAGCCTTTTTTTTCAATGAATAACCAAGAAGCATACCTTCATCACTTCTAGCTTCAAACTAAATAATATCATCATTTCTTTTATATAACACTTCCTATCAAAAATTCTGAAATACTTAAATGTAGTTGAGTGACCAAACCATAGTTCATAAGGGGTCTTGTTTCTATCTTTTCTAACTTGTCCTCTGATCATAGTGTAAACTATTGTACTCATAGCTTCTCTCCAAAACATCTTGGATACATCATTCTCAACTAACATAGCTCTTACTACTTTTGTAATTGACTTATTCCTTCTCTATGCAATGTCATTTTGTTTAGGGGTTTTTAGAGTCGATAATTGTCTTTTGATTCCATTTACTTCACAAAACACATTAAACTCATTTGAAGTAAATTCTCCTCTTCTATCTAATCTTAAAAATTTATTGTTCATACCAAATTCATGCTCAACTCTATTCTTGAATATCTTGAATTTATCAAATGCTTTAGATTTCTCTTTAAGAAATACAATACACATCATTCTAGAAAAGTCATCAACTAGAATGATAAAATACATGTCACCATAGAATCCTTTAGTCTTTGTAGGACCATGAAGATCTATGTGTACAATCTCCAATTTTTTTTGTAGTAGTAAACTTCTTGCAAGGAAAAGAAGTTTTTTATGCTTTACCAAAACACATTCCTTACAAATTGTGTTAATAGGCTTTACAATCTTAGGAAAATCTCTAACTACAAACATACTACTAGTCTTCACAATATTGTCAAAGTTTATATGACAAAATATCTTATGCCATAACTAACTATCATCTACCTTTGCAACCAAACATGTCATTTCATTAGGATTTAGCTAAAATACATTACCCCTAGATCTGGTTCCTATTCCAATTACCTTTCCATCTTTGTCTCCAATCATGCATGTCTTTTTTGTGAACTGCAACTGATAACCTTAGTCCAATAGTTGTCCAACACTCAAAATATTGTGCTTCAAACCATAAACAAAATATACATCCTCACTATTAGTTTTACCATCAAGAGTTATAGATCCAATTCCTTTAACTTGGCATGTTGCATTATTTCCAACTCAAACAATGCCTCCATCCTAACTTTTGAAGTCAGAAAACTTGTTCATATCACCAATCATATGATGTGAATAACAACTATTAATTATCTAATCAGATTTATTTTCAACCTATGATGCCAAAGCTACTTTTTCTAGACTTTCTTCTTTAATGTTTACAAATCCAATTTCATCATCACTATCATTTACTACTAGTTCATCAGAATCATTTTCTTTATTTGAATACAAACACTCTATGTCTTTTCTATAGGTTTGTAACTTCATTTATACTTTATATTTCATTTAAGAGACTTAGATGCATATTGACCATATTCATCACAAGTGCAACATTTAATATTTTCCTACCTCATTTGGCTCTTCTTACTAGAAGGGCTACTCCTTCAATTTTCCTATCTTCCTTAGATTTGTCACTACTAGAAAAATCTCCTCTAGTACTTGTGCTCCTTGATAAGCTAGGTCAAATATTCAAGGAACTAAAAATTGTCTTTGTTATGGTCAATTCTTTGGACTATCTAAGTTCATTCTCAACCACTTCAAGTCTTCCAAGTAATGTTTCCTTTGTGAAATCTTTGGTACCAGATATGTGAAATCTTTGGTACCAGATATGAACAACTATAGTTTTTAAACTATTGGATTAAATGGTGGTGTTAAGCTCTTCAATATCTTCCATATAACTTCATCATCTTCTTTGGTTTCTCCTTGAGATCTAATACCTATAGTAATTTTTAATATTTGACCTACAAATGTTCTTATAGATTCATCTTCCATCATTTTAGCATCTTGAAATACACAAATCCAACTTTGTGGCCTCAATTTATTAGAATGTCCATCACCTTCAAAACTATTTTCCAGAGCATTCCAAATCAAATGTGAAGTACCAAGTGATTTTACCTGATTGTATTCAATTTTAGGAAGTGCAGTCAATAGTGCTTCTCTAGCTCTCATGTCACACATAAAAAGATCTCTTTCTACCTCAGTACAAGTTTCCAAATCCTTTTTAGTAATGATTTTCTTCATTAATTTTGTCAAAGATCCAATATCCCAGACCCATACACAAAAAATGTGTCTTCATCTTTTCCTTCTACCTTTCATAATTTGTTCCATCAAACTTCAAACTATCTTTCTTGAACATGCTGATGATGGATCTCCCAAAGTTGTTAAACTTTATCTTCAAGGACCTAATGCTCTGATACCAATTGTTAGAAACAATATTCCACAAAGATAACTAAGAGGGGTGAGGGTTAATTAGTTATCCAAAATTGAAAACATTTATCTTCCTTAAATAAACTTAACCATTCAAACAAAGTAAATAGCAACCATACAAAGATGCACATAGACAATTGCATCAGATATGTTGACTAGGGAAACCCTTGATCAGAGGGAAAACCTCAGTGGGAATGATACCTACAAGATGATGTACTAATATAAATATTCCTTTCTAGAGGAAGGACCCTGATAGGATTCTATTCAACCATTTAGTACATATGAGTCCCTATTAGAAAACTTTGAATCCCTGTTAGAAGATTCTAAACCTGTTAGGAGTTGTGCCAACACTATTAGGAGTTGTAGTACAAAATATATGAAAGAAGAGCTCATTACCTAAACATGAAATTTCAAATACATGAAGAGTTCACTACTCAAACATGCAATTTTTTGTTATGTCCTTCTTTCATTTGTTCTGTAACCCAGAAAATCACTATCAAATCTTGTAGACTAGGTTATGAACCTTGGATCAAAATATCAAACCTTGTATCGCTCAACAAAACCTTGGCAATGAACTTTCCTTCACTCCAAATCTGCTCTACTCAACTTCACATTCTATTATTGTGTCACTTACAAATATCATCCTTTTCCATTTTCATCCATATCATAATAAAGGAAAATGTCCTTTTATACTGAGTCCATAAAATAATTCCCTGAGTCGATTGTTTACACTTTTTTAATTAATCATTATAAGACCACATTAAGAACATGTTACAATTAGTGATAAAATTAATCTTCCACCTTGAAACTTGAATAACTTTTCATACACACAATATTGTGATGAGCTAACTTAGCCACATCATCACCAACATGTGTTGTTCACATCCTCAACATCAATTCTTAGAATAACAATTCTACTAAGAGATATAACAATTTTACCAGAACATTCCTCTATAAATTCTATGTTAGAATAGACATCACCAAAACTTACATAACTTCTTCTAGACTAATCATTTCTTCTTCTAACATTAGTTGCATATACTATATACTTAGACATATCTCTCATAACCACAAATAGTTAGAATACTCAACTAGCCATTCGTACCAACCTAATCTTTTCCACTATTCTTATGTCAGGGCCATAGAAGAATGCTATGTTGACATCAATGACAAACAAAGTCATGAATGTAACATATCATCATAGTAAAATATCTACAATAATCCCCCATAAGAGTATCATTAGCATTCATGCTTCCAACAATCTCTCAATAGAATAAACCTAGAGAGTTTTCTTACAGAGGGAGAAACTAAAATCAAAAGGAAGGAATGATGTCAAATGGAGTTCACATTGATAGAGGGAGTTCTCATGGATGTGAATTGAAATAAAACTAAGGATATTATCCTTACTTTTATTTTTCTCTAAAATTCCATTGTATTATAACATGTTTTGTTGCCATCAATGCCAAAGAGGTAGATTGTTCAAAATTATTGATTAATTGTATATTATCTTTGATGTTACTAAAAATGTCATATCTTTTCCAGTCAATGTATGTCGAGCTCACTCGGACGATGAAGACAACTTCTTGTGTCTACCAAGAATTCTAATGTTTACCAAGTTTAGAAGATAGTGTCGATCAAGTTCACTCGGGCACCTAAGAGAAGTTCATAGTAGTTCAATGTTAACCAAGCTCACTAGGTTAAAATAGGAAAGTTGGATGGAACCAGTGTTAGTCAAGCTCACTCGATTACCAAAGAAAGTTTACAAAGTTATAATGTTAACTGAGTTAACTTGGTTAACATAGGAAAAATATTTTAGAAGTTAGAGTCTACCTAGCATGGTCAGTTAACAAAGGATTTTCTTATTTTGGCATATTGAGTTTAATGGGTTTTTTGTTGGTTTTAGGTGACTAAGGAGATGAATCATTATTATTTTAAGTTGTATTCAAGATGACTTGAAAATTTATATGATCTAAGGTCAAGTTGAGGATTGAATATGTGAGAATGTATCGAGGAATAGGAGATGCTTAGAGGAAGTAGACTAGAAGGATAAGAAAAATATCCTTGTTGGGCAGCAAACATTAATCTGATTAGGAATGATTAAGTATTTGAGCTAGAATTGAGATCTAAAGTTAGCAATGTAGTTGCATCAGCAATTAGGTCATTTCTTTGTTACTCTCTAACCATTGTAGTAGTGATTCAAATCTTTTAATAGAGTTAGCTTATCAGCTATTTCAAAATCCTCTAACAAGGTGGTATTTCTAGATTGAAGTGTCAAAAGAACTCTAACAAGGCCACTCCTAACAAGGTGATAGAATCCTCTAATAGGGTCACACCTAATAGTGTGTTTTGTAACCTTTAATAGGTTTAGCTCCTAATAAGGCTCACTTTAGAAGGGTGAAAAATAATAACTTGTTGCAATTTGTGGTTTTTCCCAAATTGGGTTTCCATATTAAATCTTGGTGTCACTTGTGTTCATGCTCTTTCTTTTATGTGTGTGTAATGAAGTTAATTAAGGTTAATCACACTTAAAATTCTAATATTTTCATGTTTAATATTTTCCAAGTTATATTATACTAGTTACCAAGTTACAACATATTGTTAGTGTTAACCAAGTACTTATGTGCTAACAAAGTGACAACAGTTTCAGAAGAGTTTATATTTTCTATTGACATCTAAGTGACCTAGGATTTTTTTTTTGGTAACTAATTCACCCCTCCCCTCTTAATTACTCCTCTTGTATTCCAAAAATTGGCATCATAGATTCTGGTTCTTGCAAAGAAGGTTTCAAAGACCTAAGTTAAAGATCGAGATTTCCAAAATTAACAAAGATAACTTTGAGGGATGGAAGGAACTTATGAAGCTACATGTAGCAATCATCAGTGATTCAAGTCTAAAATATTTGAATACCAAGTATGAGACTCCTACTAAAACATTGACTATAGAGGAGATTCTTGAAAACAAGGATCATAAAATTATGATTATTTACATTGCATCTAGTCTTGACTATGTTGAATTTGATGAAGTCAAAGGGTATGCTACTATTTATGAGATGTAGACCAAGCTAAGAGATATCTATGGAAGTGATGATAACCTGAGGAGAGACAAGGAAAAATGCTTGAGAGGTCGATTTGATCAAATGAATATGAGGGAATATGAAAACATTGCAAAATATGTTGATAGAATGAAAGCTAGTGTAAGTGCAATCAAATCCTCTTGAGGGAAAATCAATCATGTCATAGTTGTAAGCAAGCCACTCAGAACCCTTCTTCCTATCTATGCAATTAGAGTGTCATCTATTCAAGAGATGATATGTGAAGCCAATAATAAGATAAATTTGGATGCTCTATTGGAAAGGCTGATAACATTTGATTTAGATAACTATGATAATTATTTTCCTAGCTCTAGGAATCTTAAGTCTAAATTTGAAGCTAAGTTGTCACTCAAGAAGAAAGTTGCAAAGTGTAAAGGAAAACATTCTAAAAGTAAAGAGGAACATAGTTATGATAGTGATCTTGAAGCCATTGAAGCCTTGCTTGCAAGAAGATATTCAAAAGGCAAAGGAAAGTACAAAGGTAAAATTCCTCTAATCTAGTTTTCTTGTGAAGAAGTTGGTCACATTCTTGCAAGGTCTCCAAACAAAGAAGACAAAGAAGAAAAGAAGAATAACAAGTACAAAGGAAAGAAGGAATTTAAAAACTACAAGGACTATAAGGATAAAGGTAAGAATTCTTGTTTCATGGTTAAAAATTCAGATAGTAGTGATGATGATAAAATGGTTTATATTTCTATAAAAGATGAATCTAATGATGAAGAAGATAAAATGGAACTTATTTCTCACATTAGCAAAAGTGATGCATGGATTATTGATAGTGGTTGTTCTCATCATATGAATACTGACAAAACAAAGTTTGAACATATGCAACACTATGATGGTGGGAGGGTAAGATTTGGAAATAATGAACCATATTGCATAAAAATAAAAGGTTATATTTCTCTAACCAATGAACTTAGATGTGACAATGCTTATTGGTTTGAAGGACTGAAGCATAATCTAATAAGTATGGCATAGTTGAATAAAATTGGATTCAAGGTAGAATTCATGAATGGGGAGGCCAAGCTGCTAGATGGAAAAGGAAATCTATTTGGTCTAGTAATCAAACAAAAGGTAACCTATTCTACCTAGATCTAAATGAAAGTTCATGTTTCATTGCTCAAGTAGAAGAAAGTTGGTTATGGCATAAAAGATTGTGTCATGCAGACTTTGATAACCTGATCAAGATAAGAACAAGCAAAAGAGTTAGAGGTGTTCCTAGTTTGAGGAAACCTAGTATGAGTCTATGCAAATATTGTCAAATTGATAAGATGGGCAAGACAAGTTTCAAGAGAAAGAACTATTATTTTGAAGAAATTCTTAGAGTTGGTTTATATTGACCTTTGTGGACCTACTAGAATAGAGAGCTACCATGGAGATAAGTATTTCATTTTATTTATTGATGATTATTCGAGGATGATCATAGTAATGCATCTAAAAGATAAGTCTGAAGCTTTTCAAAAGTTCAAGTGGTATCTAGCTAGAATTGAGAAAGAAACATTGGAAGAAGCCAAAATGTTTGAGATCAAATAAAGGAGGTGAATTAAATGAATTTTACACTGAGAAAGGAATCAAAAACAAGTATCAGCTGCTAGTAAGTTAATGTCCCACATGGAGATCCTTGGAACAAGGATAAATATAAGCCAAGATATTTTTTTTAGACAAGTATGGATGCACACAACATAAAACATATGAGGAACACAAAGATTGCAATGGAAGACTAACCAAACATCCTGACACCAATAGAGCTCAAAATATCACTACTAACGGAAATGACTGAACACAAAAGATACACAACCAATTTTGAATCAAAACATTTTGGAATCAAAATGCAATGCCAAGGGATTAAAGAACACTGAAGAGGGTAGAAAAAATACTTCCCAAAAAGTTAGGGTCAAACCAAAAAGTGCCTGCTATCTACCTAGATAGGTTTTCACAAAAATCCAGGTGCTACTTTAAATCAGCATTGTGTGATACTTTCTAGTATTATATGACCTTTCTCAATAAGGTATGCAACACTTTTAGGGTTTGAGTGACACTACTCAAGATGGCATGTGGTACTTTACAAGTATTTTATGAAACTTCTTCAAAGGGGGTCTGATACTTTCCAGTATCACACCACATTTCTTCCTAAGAGGTGCAATATTTTCTAGTATCACATAATAGAACTCCTTTGGGCATGCAACACTTTATATTATCACCCCATGCTGACACATGGTTGCCTAGGAAATGAATAAAACTGATGCAAAGCTTACAACCTTCATTCAACAAGAGCTTCCTTAAGTGCATAATAACACACAACCCATTACAAGATGTAAATTATGCTTCCTAGCCTTTACCCAATGTTGAGCATTGTCTCTCCAAGTGGACTCAACTTTTCTAAGGTTTTCCCCCCTCTCTAGGGCTCTTAGCAAACTTGGATCAATTATAGGTTTTAGGGACACTAGCCCTCAACTAGGCCAAATAAGGAAAAATGTGAAATTAGGTTTCCAAACTCCAAAATAAGGCTAGGCTAAACATCACTCAGCTTATACCATAGATACTCAATTACTTTAAGGGCTCTAACACCCCCAAAAGACCAATTTCCAAAAATTGGTCCTAGAAATTCTAGTAGGTCAATTTTTAGTTTTCTACAGCTAACTCCCAAAATTTCCAAATGAGTTATCAAAAAATTACCTTTACAAATACCCTTTTGCAATTTATTTTAAACTCCAAAATGTCTTGGGTTGAACCTACTCCAGCATGCTCCAACACCAACTAGGTTCACAAACCTAATAAGCCTACTTAGGTTGGCTTTCCAAAGAAAGCACTAGGAAATGGGTTCATAGGATCAACTTAACCACATGGATCACTTCCCCTTCATGCCACAACTATATTCCTCCCTCTTCCTAGGTCAACTCAAATAGTTTGGGAGTCTAACATCAATTCTTCCATAATTCTGGGCTAAACACATAGAGATGTTCAACCTAGGGCTTGCTAGAAAAAATAGAAAATGTTCTTTTCTAGGCCTTAAACTCTTCCATATGAAATATAATACCCCTAACTTTATTCCCTTCAAAGAGCATCAAGATCCTACTATTGGGTTGCAAGTTAGAGGCACATGTTTGCCAATAACTCAGAATTTAGGCTTAAACAGGCAGCCCTGACCAAAAATGTAGTAACTTAAACAAATGAGAACATAAAACCTTCAAACCAAATGCAAATGGAAGATACTTCACATATCTATCTAACCATGGCCTTTTATATCACTTTCTAATCTATAAATGTCTATAAAACACCAAAACAGAGTAAAAATGGTAGAAAATTAGGTTCGTTTATTGTTGCAACTTCTCAAATATGTACATCCATCACCACCTTGGGCATGTATGGTCATTAAATTATCATATATATTTTTTCCAATGGTTATAACCATATTTAAAATGGTTATTCCAATTTGAAACTATTTTTGCAACCAAATTACAAAGTTGTCAGCATTTTTGTAATTTTGTTTGACAACATTTTGCATCTTTTGACAATTTTGACAACTAACCTCCTAGACACCTAGAACTTCGCCAAGTGACCTTATGGACCATTAAAACCATCTAAGGAACATAAAATTATTATTCTAATTTTAAAAACACAAAAATTTCTCATTTTTGACCTAATGGTAAAATTGGCACTCTTGGTTTACAATGGCACCTAAAGCCCAATTTATCTTACATTTTCATCTTCTTACAACATTTCCTATTATAATACCAAACCTAACACTAGGACCACTATCCATTTTATTTTTTTCCCTACACCATGCTCCTTAGGCCAAGAAAACTCAAGTCTCTTGAGTTGGAAAATCCTCCACTCTATGTCCTAGTTTGAGTAAATCTGCCTCAGTTAGCCATGTTGCATCTTCTACAAGTTGGTTTCTCCACTTGATAAGATACTGATAGAAGATCTTTCTTCTTGTCTTCATCAATACCTTGGTGTCTAGGATGCATTCAACTTCTAGTTGTGGTTGCTTAGGAAGCTTTGTAGGTACTTCCACACCATGGATCTAACTTGTATCACAAACATCGGATCCCTTATAGGGATAAAGATTAGAAACATTAAAAGTATTAGACAAACTGATGTTAGTAGGTAGTTTTAGCTTATAGAAATTTTTTCCACACCTTTGAAAAACTTTGAAAGGTCCTATTTTCCTCATCATTAACTTGGTGTATGTTCCCTTGGGTAACCTTTCTACCTTGAGATGAATCATAACTAGGTCTCCTTGCCTAAACTAAAGATCCCTTCTAGTTTTATCAGCCCTCTCTTTGTACTTTTTAGAGGCCTTCTCCAACCTATCTTTGGCCTCTTAATGCAAATCTTTCATAACTATTGAAAAATCCTCTACTTGGGTACTCCTTTCCAATTTTTTGACATCCCTCAACTCCAATACACCTCTGGGTGTGTCCCATAAACAATCTGAAATGGGCTAAGACCAATGCTCCTATTCACCGAGTCATTGCAGGAAAATTTTTCCTTGGCTAGGATTGAATCCCATGTAACACCATAATCTTTTGTAAGACATCTTAATAGGTTCCCCAAGGACCTATTTATGACCTTTGTTTAGACAATTGATTGTGGGAGGTATGTAGATGAATATGCCAAATTAGCCCCTAACATTCTCCACAAGGTTCTCCAAAAATGTCCTAAAAACTTAGGATCTCTATCAGACACTATGGACAATGGAAAACACATGTAACCTTAAAGCTTCCTTAAAGAATGTGCCTACAAAATGTGAACCATCATGACTCACCTTGCAAGGAATAAAATTGGCCATCTTGGAAAATCTATCCACTATAACAAAATATTGTCATAACCTTGCCTTGTCTTGGGTAGTCCAAGTACAAAATCCATGCTGATGGAATCCCACGGTTTATTTGGGATAAGTAGTGGTGTATATAGACCTGCATTTGATGTTTTTCCCTTGGCCTTTTGGCATACCATAAACTTTTCAACAAATTTCTTGACCTCTATCTGCATTTTAGGCTATTAATAGTATCTTTTAACCAGTTCTAAGGTCTTGTCTACTCCAAAATGTCCTCCTAAACCCCCACAATGCTTCTCCTTTATTATGTTGTCCTTCATGGAACCTCTAGGGATACATAATTGGCTGCCTTTGAAGAATAATCCTTCCTACAACATAAAATCTACAAACTCATTATGATACCTATCATCCATCTTCTTGCATACATGATATGATTCAGCAAAATTTGCATCTTCCTCGTAGATGTCCTTCATAGCATTGATCCTCATGCTTTCCAACTTAATCTCTTGGATGATTAGATTTATCCTACTAATTGCATCTTCTACTTTGTTAGCAACTCCTTTCTTATGCTTGATGATCAAATTGTATGCTTCGATGTACTCTACCCACTTGGCATGCCTATGGTTTAGTTTATCTTGCCTATTTAGAAAGCTCAAAGCATGGTTATTAGTATAAAGTACAAATTCATTAGGCAAAAAATTCTTAAGGATTGAGCCAATGCATACATTTCTAAATCATATGTTGAATATTTATTTTCTACATCATTCAACTTTTCACTAAAGAAGGCTACTAGTTTACATGCTCAGCTCAGGACTACTTCTATGGCCCTATTTCTTGTATCACACTCAATAGTGATCATCTTGTTAAAGTTAGGAAAAACAAGGATAGGTTCCTCTGCAACCTTCTTCTTCAAATACTCAAAGGACTGATCTACATCTCTAGTCCATGCAAACTTACATTTTCTTCCTCCCTTAATTGTATCAATCATAGGGGCACACACATTACTAAATCCATTAATGAATTTCTTATAAAAAATTGCTAAACCATGAAGTCCTTTTACCTCACTTGCATTCCTTGGGGTAGGCTAGTTGAGAATGGCTTCCACTTTTCTTGGATCCATCTTGAGGTTTCCCTTGGAGATGACAAAACCTAGGAACACCAATTCCTCCTTCATGAAGTCACATTTATCCAAGTTAATCATTAGTTGTTTCTCCTTGAGTTTCTTCAAAACCAACTCCAAATGTGTTAGATGTTCCTCTCTAGATTTACTGAAAATCAAGATATCATCAAGATAAACAACAACAAAATGGTTAATAAAAGGCTTTAAAACCTCATTCATGTGTCTCATAAATGTATTTGGGGCATTTGAAATGCCAAAAGGCATCACCATCCATTCATAGAGTGCTTCATTAGTTTTAAAGGTTGTTTTCCATTCATCTCCTTCCCTTATTCTAATTTGATGGTATCCACTTTTCAAATCAATCTTAGAATAGAATTTTGCTCCTCCTAGGTGATCCATCAAGTCCTCCATCCTAGGCATTGGAAACCTATACCTAATGGTTATCCTATTTATGGCTCTAGAGTCAATACATAACCTCCATGTACCCTCCTTCTTAGGGGCCAACAATGTAGGGACTACACAAGGGCTGATACTTCTTCTTATGAACCCCTTTGCAAGCAATTCTTCTACTTGTCTTGCTAACTCCTTATTTTGCTCTAGTGTTAACCTATATACAAGTTTGTTAGGCAATGTAGAACCAGATATAAAATCAACGCAATGACTTACCTCTCTAAAAGGTGGCAAGGTATCTATGGTATAGTTTGAAATGACTTCTTTCTACTTTTCTAATAACTACCTTACTTCCTTATATTCCACATTCCTTTCATCTAATCTACCTTCCTTCCATTTGTCTCCAAGTTTTGGCTTCACTACTATGGAATAGAAACGGGTATTCTTCAGCTTGAGGGTCTTCAAAAACTACTTTTCTCCAAACACCATCACACTAGATGCATTTTGTGTCTCCTTCCCATCTTCTAGCAGTGGTCTCGTAGTGTACTCCTTCCTATTTTTGGAAAAGATGTAGACATTTCTCCTTCCATCATGCTTAGAATTGACATAATATTTCCATGGCCTACCTAACAAAAAATGACAAGCATCCATCTCTGTAACATCATAGACATTTTTGTCTCTATACTCCCCTATTTGAAATTCAACACTAACTTGTTCATTAACTATGACCTACTACTCCTTATTTAGCCATGAAACTTTGTAGGGGTTAGGATGAGGCAACCTCTTCAATCCAAGTTTCTCTACCATTTCTACTAATGTTATGTTATTAATTGAACCAGAATCAACAATAACCTTGCAAACCTTACCTTTTACCTTTGTAGAGAGTTCTGAATAATTTTTTTCTTTGGGGAGGTTTTTTCTCTATCACAGCCTTCAACAAGGTCCTATTAAACATTAGATACTCTCATCTCTCTGGATCAGCATTTCCTTTTGCCCCTTTGTCACTTTGTGCATCCTTCTCTTGAACCAAATGAACTCTCCTATCTCCTTCTTGGCTATTGCTGCTAATTTTCTTAGGACATCTTGAAGACCTATGCCCTATCTAATTAAAAGTAAAAAAATTTCCTCTGAAGACCCTTGGAGTCCTCCCTCCAAATTTTCCTCTTCTATTAAGCCTTCTTCCTCTAAATCTTCCTCTTGAATTTGCTTCTCCATTTGATTTTTCTTGATTATTGCTAGGCTCACTTGGTGATCTATTTGATGAACCTTTGCCCCCAAATCTTCCTCCACCTCTATTATTTCCTCCTTTCCCTCTACCATGGGAATCATTTTTTCTCTTGTTTTTCTCCTCAATCTTGAGAGGCATTTGATAACATTGATTGACAATCCTAGGATTAAACAAAATCAGTTCATCCTTGATGGAATACTTGAGCCCATTCAAGTATCTTGCCAACTTTTGCTTCTCATTCTGAGGAACTTGATCCCTTAGAGTGAGTCTATGAAACTCCTATGTATATGCCCCCACATCCAAGTCCTTTTGCCTCAGACTTTGCAACTTTTGATGCATTAGGACCTCATATTCCTCTGGTATAAATTACTTCTTGATCTCTAATTTCATCCTTTTCTATGTGGCTATGGGCTTGTTTTCTTCTTCTATCTCTCATTTTGAAGAAAATTCCACCAAGGGAAAATCCTTTCATTTTTTATTTAGTAACTTTTACCATTTGATTCTCATGCACATTATCATATTCAAAGTGATTGTTAAGTGCTTCAATAAAGTCTATGCTTTCCTCTAGATTTAGTTTACCACTAAACATGTGTAGGTCTAATCTTTGATCCTTTCTTCCTACCTTTTCTAGGGCCTCCAACATGGCTCTCTGATCTGTAGCCATTCTCTCTCTCTCTCTCTCTGCCTTGGTTCTCTTTCTTTAGTCCCTTCTTCTTCTCCTTTATAGTTCTCTATGATTCCTCTATCCATCTTGCCCTTCAACTTTCCAATTCTCTTTCATACTTCTATTCTCCTCCCTTACTGCCCTACTCTTGCCATTTTTTCATTGACCAACTTGGCCAACTCCACATTGGTGGTTCTTAAGAGGTATCTCCCTCTATCCTTCTTCAGTTTTAGACATCATTTTTTCTCAACAAGTCCTTAGTGCCTCTGATACCACTTGATGTAGAGCTTACAACATTCTTTCAACAAAATCTTCCTAAGTGTCTAGTAGCACCCAACCCACTGCAAGATGCAAATCAGGCTTCCCAGCCTTTACCCAATGCTGACCACTATATCTCCAAGTGGAATCCACTTTTCTAAGGTTTTTTCCCTCTCTCTAGGGCTCTTGACAAACTTGGGTCAATTATAGGTTTTAGGGACACTAGCCCTCAACTAGGTCAAATAAGACAAAATATGAAATTAGGTTTCCAAACTCCAAACTTAGGCTAGGATCAACATCACTAGGCTTATACAATAGAGATTCAAGTACTTTTATGGCTCTAACACCCCCAAAAGACCATCTACCAAAATCAATCCTAGAAATCCTTGTAGGTCAATTTTTCGTTTTCTGTGGCTAACTCCCAAACTTTCCAAATGAGGTATCAAAAAAATTACCTTTTCAAATACCCTTTTTCAAGTTCTTCTAGACTACAAAATATCTTGGGCTGAACCTACTCTAGCATGTCCTAACACCAACTAGGTTCATAGACCTAATAAGCCTAAGTAGGCTAGATTTCTAAAGAAAGCACTAGGAAATGGGTTCATAGGATCAACTCAACCACATGGATCACTTCCCCTTCATGCCACAAATCTATTCCACCCTCTTCTTGGGTCAGCTCAATCAATTTAGGAGTCTAACATCAATTCTTCAACAATTCTAGGCTAAAAACATAGAGATGTTCAACCTTGGGCCTACTAGAAAAAATATAAAACCTTCTTCTTTGGGCCTAAAAATCTACCAAATTAAATATCATACCCCTAACTTTCTTCCCTCTAAAGGGCATCAAGATCCCACCATTGGGTTGCAAGTTAGAGGCACATGTTTGCCAATAACTTAAAATTTAGGCTTAAATAGGCAACCCTCACCAAAAATTCAATAACTTATGCAAATGAGAAGATAAAAACCTTAAAACTAAATGAAAATGGAACCTACTTAAATATCTATCTAACCATGGCTTTTGATTGCATGTGCCAGTCTATATACATCCATACAACACCAAAACACAGTAAAAATGATAGAAAATCGGGTTTGTTTATTGTTGTAGCTTCTCAAATTTGTACATCCACCACCACCTTGGGCATGCATGATCATTAAATGATAAAATTTATTTGTTCTAATGGTTATAACCATATTTAAAATGGTTATTCCAACATTCAACTATTTTTGCAACCAAATTGCAAAGTCAACATTTTTGCAATTTTGTTTGACAACATTTTGAAATTTTTGACAAGTTTGACAACTAACCTCCTAGACACATAGAACTTTGCCAAATGACCTTAAGAACCATTAAAAACATCTAAGGAACATAAAAATCCAATTTTCATTTCAAAAACACAAGAAATTCTCCTTGTTTACCCAATAGTAAAATTGGCATTCTTGGTTTATAATGGCACCTAAAACCTAATTCACTTTACATTTTGGTCTTCTTACAACATTTACTATTATCATACCAAACCTAACACTATGACCACTATCAATTTTCTTTGGTGCCCTATACCAAAAATGCTCCAACGAAAAACTAAAAAGTAAAATAGATTTCAGAACCTCCACACTAAGGACTACTAGATCTACAATTCAAGGTGTAAACACTCAAACACAATACTAAAAGATGAAAATTGCATGTAACCATCTAATCAAGTAGTGAAGGGAAAGTATAGAAAGAAAAATTTCAATGTACTAAAACAACATTGCAATAAATTGAATTAACATCGCAATAAGCTAAAGTAACATCACAATGAATAGAACAACCAAACTAAGTACACAGTTCATCCCAACTGTAATAGCATCATAAGACCATCATGTACCCTAGCCATCCCCTACATATAACATCCTAATCTACTGAACAAATCATTGATGCTATCTTATGAGGACATCACTACTAAAATGTGCTACAAAATAAGAATAAGGAAATCTAACATGCTAGAAGTAAAGCATAAGATAATCCTACAAATTAAACTCATCATCTAATATATGCTAAACATCATATTAAGGAAATGTGCCAATACTAACATCATCTAAACATGATATAAAAGCATTCCAATGAAAGCATAAATCACAAGAAAGCATACTTCAGAACCCAAAGCACCAAGTGAAAACATCCAACAATAGTTGCATTAGGATAACAGACCATCTCTATACACTAGTCCAGAGTAGTGGTGAAGGTAGTTATGCCTTCCAATCATGTGTAACTCATAGGTCCATTCCCACTGTGTTGATGGAGATAATGATCCAACCACAAACATACATAAAGAAAAAATCCATGGCTAACACTCACACTAGATAGTATGATGATTGATACCAAGAACATAGACAATGTATAAACTATATGTCCTGGTCAAGTACTCAATGGGCCACTAAGTAGGGTCTGACATCATGGAGAGTCACTTGGCATCGACAAGCCCAAGCTCAAATCATGTGTTTCAACTCCTCTAAAAAGGACCCCATACACATTTTATTATCTTAAGTTTTATTACCACCCAGTATCTTCTTTAGTTATTACTTGATTAAAACTTCCTCTAACAATCCTTTGGAAAATGGTCACCAAATTGTGAGATAGAAGCCCGCTCCATATAATACCCTACCCTACCTATTCTGATCCAATGATGATTTCCTATAGGCATGCATATTCCTAACCCAACCCAAATGATCATAACACACAGAAGTACCATGGGAGATCAGGCCTCACAAGTCACCCGACAATTGTAAGTGCATGTACTTGTGTGTGGCACATCACCGTCATGAAGATCATAACACAAGCACTAGATGAGAACACAATGCAAAAAATCACTCAACCAAAAATAGACTCAAGAGGATGGATATTGCACACATCCCAATGCAACATAAAAGTGCAATAAAGGTCTGACTAATATCAAATAGATCATACAGGTCCATGACCAAACTTATGAAAAGAAAACTTGAGAAAACAAGGTGGCACACAAAACAAAGTAAAAAACCCAAAAACTAGAAAATTTTGAAATTAAAACTTGTTTGGTCTTTGGGCACAAAAACTCTAAAAATATAATAAAATTTGAGTTCGAACACTATATGCAAAAACAACAAGCATAACAGTGTGAAACCCCAAACCCCCATCCCTAAAAAGGGAAAATGTTCATACTCGACCAACTAGGTAGAACCAACAAATAGAAATGGGGTGAAAACACTAGTTCTCAGCCTCATGACAAACCATCACTAGAAATAGAGTCTAAAAAAAATTTGAAACAAGAAAATGGGAAAGCCCTACTTGATAGCAAAAGGGGTTGAAACTAAAAATAACATGTTAAAATAAAGCACCCATTGAAACTGCTAGAAATCATGACAAAGCAAGGTCTACTCAAGTCAAATCCAACATGACTAACCTCACAAAGATCCCATGCTCAAAGCTTTCACAATGAATAGAAATTTTATCCTCCAAAAGAGGATTCTCAAAAAAGCTCTCAAACTTCTATTTTCAAAAGTAAGTGAGAAAGGAACTCTCTTTTTCAATACTTATTCACTTTTCAAGGGAATAATTGTTTAGGAAAAAAAGCCTATTAGACTAGTTAGACTTTGAATTGATCTAAATGAAAATATATTATCCCTCGTAATAAGAATTCACCTAAGGAAAAGCTACCAAAAATCAAATTCAATAAGATTTAAAGCTCAAAAACCCAAAATCAAAGAAAGCCCCTTAACAACTTTCACAACAATGCGAACGTCTAAATGCACAAACATGCTCACTAGTCTAATCACCTAATGCAAATGAGTTTAGATTTAATAATTACTAAAAATTTTAATTTAAATAATTAAATAAGGATATGTCGACCATATAGGGACGACATTGGTAAAATATGAATAGCTGAATCACTAACTCTATATGCCACTGTCAGGGATATAAATCATGTACACTAAAACACATGATCAAGTGAAATTGCATATAATAACATAGCCAAATCAATAAATGCATTAAATAACCAATTTAACTATTTATTCAATTATACCTAAATAATCTATTTACATCATTCACATAAAGCATAAAGCATAAAGAGACAAGAATGAAATAAATAAAAATAGCATAAAATCCATCACATACCATAATCAATAAATATGTCCAAATACTAGATAACTAGATATCATCATAGACATACTATCATCTCAAAACAACATCAACATGAAAATATGATAAAATAAATAGCATAGCAGTGAAGCATCTATGGTACTAAAATCAAGGTATAACATCTGACCGTTAGGTCATCTCAGAGTACATATAATAAGAGTATTAAGTATTTGATTCTGAAAGAACCTTGATGATAGAGAAGAATGTTACAATCAAATACTAGAAGGAAGCAATTAGTACCATAGTTCATAACTTAAACAAAGTACAATTGAAGAAAGACTCAAATTAGACTTGTTATGAACTATGGTATGGCTATAAGCCTAATGTAAGTTACTTGAAAGTATTTGGTAGAAACTGTTATATCTTGAAGGAGACTAGGAAAGCTAAATTTGATGGAAACAGTGATGAAGGCATATTCCTAGGATACTTGAGTAGAAGTAAAACATACAAATTTTTGAATCTAACCACTCATAAGATCATAGAAAGTGCACATGTGAAGATTGATGAGTTTGCAAAAAAAAGTGAAGAAGAGAGCAATAGAGAACCTGAAGACTATAGAAAGTTTATTTATTTTGAACCTAATATATTACCTAATCCAATTAGAGGTCAACATACTTCACCTCTTGAGTCCTCAAAATCTCCAAAAGCACCCAAGTTAAAGCCAATCCAATCCAAGTCATAGTCTAAAGGACCTGAGTTGCAATCAGAAGCTACTAAGTTATAGCTAGTGCAACCTGAGTCTAAGTCTAAAGGACCCAAGTCATAGAAAGTGTGACCTAAGCATGATGAAAAAGATCGTGGTGAGGCAAGTAGAACAAGCTCTAAATCCAAATTACTTCTACTTGCAAGATATGTTAGAAGGCACCATGTACCTAAGGAAATCATTGGAGATAAATCAAATGGTATAATGACAAGGAACAAATTGAAAGGTACACGTTTGCTTACTAAATTTGAATCTAGAATAATTAAAGATTCTTTGCATAACAAAAGCTTGATTCAAGAAATGAATGAAGACATAGAATAGATAGAGAGGAGTAAGACTTCAAAAATAAGTTGAATACAGATGAAGAAGTCTCAAGAAACAAAGCAAGGTTAGTATGCAAAGGTTATTCTTAAGAGGAAGGTATTGATTATGGTGAAACATTTTCTCCTCTTGGAAGATTAGATCATGTAAGGACTCTACTTTCTTGTGTTACAGATAAGTGTATCAGATGGATGTGAAATTTGTATTCTTGAATAGAATTCTAGTCGAAGAAGTCTACATAGAACAAGGTGAAAGTTTTGTATATCCTGGCAAAAAGGATATGGTTTGTAGCTTTGTACATTAATTTTTACACACAAGGAAGTATGGACAATCTCAAAATTTCCTTTATAGGTGTGAGTTTTACTCTTAAAACTAGATTTTCTCATTTTGCCTAACTAACATTGTTTGTAAATTATATTGTCAAGTTTCTTTAATTTAGGTAGACCTCTCACTCTTCTCATGTTACTTATACTAACCAAGTTATGAAAATTAACATGACATAACCTCTTGTGCCATAACCACACATCATAAAATTATACAATAGAAAAGTAGGATCATCCATATCAAGATAAACTAGATTATCTCTAGTTTTATCACCTTTCCCAATCAGTTTCCCATTGGTGTCATATATCTTAGCTAACTTATTCTCAAACTCAATCTTGCAACCTGAACTATTCAGTTGTGACAAACTCAAGAAATGATAGTTAAGTCCTTCAACATAATAAGCATGGTCACATATTAAAAAAAATTGTGATTTTGATAGAACCTTTTCCTTTTATTAGACAAGGTGCATCATTACTAAACCTTACACTATTTCCATAAAAATAATTTAGGGTAATGAATTTAATTTTATCTCCAATCATGTGATGTGAACACTCACTATCAATTATCCATCTATCATTTTTTTTCACACAAGACACTAGTGTAGTTTCCTCATCCTCATCAAATTCATCCTTCATTGTAGCATACACAACTTCATCATCATGATCATCAGATCCATATTTGGTTTCCTCTTTAGCAATGTAGCAAGAATTCTTTCCTTGATCTTTGTAATTGTTGTTGTCCTCATCTCGTCTACCTCTATATTATCCACTTCTATTTTTCTTCTTTTCTAGACATCTAGCAATAATATGACCAACCTCAATGCAATTGAAACACATGATAGGTAACTTACCCTTAAATTTTCCTTTTCTTCTGTGAAATTTCCTTCCTAGCAGTGCTTCAAACTATTATAAATCTTCCTCATCTGTATCACTATCACTAGAAACATATTTCACCTTTTTCTTCTTCTCTTTAGATTCCTTCAATGATAGCTTAGCTTTTAAAGTAGATTCAACATTATTAGCTTTGAAATTATCAAAATTAGAGAGCTCTAAGGCAATAAACCTACCTACCAAACCTTCTAGAGTCAAATTAGAACCTACTATACATCTCATTTCTTGTATGGAAGAAACTCTAATAGCATAGATGGGTATCATTATTCTCAATAATTTATTTAATATGGTATCATCATCTATCTTACTAGTGGATTCTCTTTTACCATTAATAACATCTTCTATTCTAGAGCAATATTGAACAACATTCTCAACTTCTTCCATTCTCATATTATTGAACTTACCTCTAAGACTTTTAGATTTGGCTCTCAAAACATTTGTGTCTCCTCCATAAATGGTGTGAAGAGCATCTCACATCTTCTTTACACTATAAAAACCCTTGATATCATCAAAATATAAATAACTTAGGGCAGAGGCAATCTCCAACATTGCCTAGTTGTGTTCTTTCTTCTTTTTCAGATCTTCAACAATTAGGGATCCAGTAGGTTCAACATGCTTAGTGATGATAGTAGATTGTACATGATCTCCAAGACCTCCTAGATGTAGCTTTATAAGACTTTTCCATGCAAGGAAGTTTTTCTTGTTAAGTTTGGGTACCTCTCTTTTTGATATCTTGATATTTCACTTCTAGTACAGTCAAACTAGTCCTCTTAAGAAAATGGATCTAATACCAATTGTTGAAATTCTTTAGAATAACTGAGAGGGGGGTGAATCAATTATCCAAGGTCCATATGTACAAAAAGAACTTTTCATAGTTTAGTGAACCCATATCCATAAAAACTTAATATGCATGCATCTATAAGATCATACAATGCTTAAACATTGTAGGTTACCATCCTAGGTCAAAATATCTTTGTAGAAATGTAAACATGAAACATGACAGATTCAATAACGCATTTGACACATGGATTTTCAATAGAAACCCAATTTGAGAAAAACCACCAGTAACATGCTACTAATTCTCATTCTTCTATAGTGGTGCCCTATGAAAGGCCAACCTTGTTAAATGTTACAATACACACCATTAAATGTGACTTGGTTAGATGATTTTAATCACCCTATTAGGAGTGAGCCTTGTTAGAGGAATTTAGATCATTCACTTCAAATGTCACCTAGTTAAAGGATTTACAAATGAATGTTAGGTCAACCTTAATCCAAAGGATTTACCCTAGACTAATACAATGATTAGAAAATAACAATAAGGCTTGATATGATAACAAATTACAATTCACTTGTAGATTATAGATCTCTATTTCAGTCCTCCATTCTGCTTGGCTTTCACACACTTCAGCTTTGATAGCTTGTTCTCCCTTCAAGCATTAATACTCTTAAGCCTTCTTGCTTTTCTTACCAATGGTAGTCTCTTCTATTCAACCACTAAATGAAGCAAATGCCCTGGACTCCTTGTCTTCCCTAGGTTTGTACACATGACAAACTTTTCTTTTGGCTAGCTCTCTCTATAAATAGAGATTTAAGGTCTTTTTCTATTCAATCTCAATCATCCATTTTGGGGTTAGGTCAGGTTAGGTAGGATACAATGAATCTACCCACTTTTCCATTTGTTTCCTCTACAAACTTCTCCCTCAATCCTCTTTCAATTTGCCTCAAAATTACTTACCTTGAATTTAGTGCCACTAGCTCATCATAGTTATCTTCCACATGATTCACACAATTCAAAAAAATAAAATAGTTAGCTCAGATTCATCAATCTAAATTTTAACATGAATACTAGTACTTAATATCAATGTGATATCACTTGGCTTCCATTCTATTCTATTTCTCGTCATCCACTAGATAACTAAACTTTTTTGGTGCTCAACATCACTCAGCATACACTAAGTTCACTCAGCATACACTAAAACTTTACTTTTCTCTGCTTCAACCAAATTTGTGCTTAGCTTGCACTAACTTTGTTTGGCACCTACTATCCACTTAGTCAAGCTTGGCAGACTCAATTCTTCTTACTTGTTCTTTTGGACATAACTAGTGTATCCATCCTTTGTATCCTTAAGTAGATAATCAATAAACTATTTCATCACTATCTTAACTAATCTTTGTACTCCTTTTACATACCATACCTCAACCTTTCCTGCAAGTGTTCTTGTTATCATATTTGATCAAAACATTCTCATCAATCAAACAAATGATAGTACTCAAATCAACTAAGCAATTGTCTTACCAACAAGTAGTAGGTTTGGCATCACTCACAAAAAATGATTGAAACATTACAATCTCATAGTTATATCAATTTGTTTTCAACAAAAGGGATATGATCTATAAACTAAAAAAAGCAGTATATGGTCTAAAGAAACCTCCTAGAGCTTGGTATTAAAGACTTCATAATTATTTGATTAAAATTAGTTTTCAAAGGACAAATGATAGCGGCAGCCTATACATCAAAGAAGGACTAGATAAGAAAATTATGTTGGCAGTAATCTTTGTGGATGATATATTGTTTACTAGAAAAATGATTTGTGCAATGATTTTTCAAAGAAAATAATTAAGGAATTTGAGATGTCAATGTTTGGAGAAATCAAATTCTTTGTTGGCTTGTAGATTCAATAGAAGAAAAATGGTATCTACATTACTCAATCTAAGTATATCAAGGAGATACTAAAGAAGTTTGGAATGGAGGATTCAAGACTAGTTGGAACACCTATGTCTATTAGATATAAGCTTTCCTAAAATGATAATTCTAAGTACGTAGAATAGACCACATATAAATCAATAATTGAAAAATTATAATATGTAGTACATGGTGTTTTGAAATGCTATAGGTTTCAAATTACCCTAATGAGAATATGACACATCTAGGGGCAGCTAACTCCCATCTTTTACATATCATTTCAGACACCAAGCCAACTATAAGGCTTGACCCTTCTTCTATTTCAAAAATTCAAATAATACAGTACTAGTGCAAAACATATTCCTAAATCTAATAAACAGAGTTGATCCTTATATCTCCTAAAAAATCATGCAATGACATAGATCTATGATAGCTAAATGCAAATCTATGAAATTCACAAGCTAAGTGAGGGAATTCTATTATAGCCCTTTGACATAAAATATAAAGATGATTTGAATTTGATTTGATTTTATGTGGGTGGGGAAAGTGGATGAAAACCAAGTATAGATAATAGGCTAATGATCCTATAGTTGATCAATGCTTGATCCATTGGGAAAATCCATAAATATTTCTTATGCATTTTGGATATCTTAGACACATATCCTATGCCAAGACTCTAGATCTATCCATTTACCTTGTAAACTAGATATCAATGTTCAATCAAACTCTCATTCTTACCTCATATCCTCCTCAATAAACCTACAACCCTATTGATTTTCCTAAAGCATTTACATAATTCCTTGAATTACAAGCAACAATAAAACAACATATAGCCTTTATAGAATGCAACTATGATCTAGGCTCTTTGTTAAAAGATCATAAAAAATTAAATGTCACTAAGAAAGGAGACAAGATTTAACATGAAACTCAACACTTGCTATTCTTTGTATTGATTGCCTTGAAATAATACATGAAAATGCATAAAATTAACTCACAAGATACCTAATAAACTAGACTATACAATAACATATGCTGTCATACAAGAGAGAAAATGGTTGAAATGAGAAACTAATGGGATGGGAAGAGGGTATCATAGCCAAAGCAAAGCTTCATGGTCTAGAACCAAAAAATCCCAAATCTTTTCATTCAGACTTCATCAATTCCAGAGTCAATTCTGCTAAATGTTTTCATTCTTCCCATATATAGGATCAAAGAATTCAATCCTAACCTAGAGATATTTTCATTTTCCCTTTCATTTCACAAAAAGATCTAATTCTTCAATCATGACTCCAACTTCAATCTCAAAATTCAGCCCAACTGGAAAATAAAATATCCATCATAACTAAAAATTGGAGCCAAACGATACCAGAATGGCATAATATTCTCGAAATTAACCCAACAGACCTTTTACCATGTGTTTTTACCATTCTTGTAACTAAATTTTCATTTTTTCCCAATTCCATTGAGAAGACCCAGATTCCACATTTCTAACTATAACTCGAACCAGTGAAGACCTGCTCAAAATTTGATTCCATATCTGGACTTCTCATCTTGAGACCTTTCCAATGCTATATGATACTTGGTATTTCAGATACAAACAACCCCTCTAGTGAATATTTGAAATTTTATGCTCCCATCTAGAGTTTCACATTAAAATGCAGAAGATTGAAAAATTAAAAAGGTACTATAGTGTGAACTATAGATTATTCATTTTTTGAAACAATTTTTTTCAATCTTCGAATTGAATGTGATAGAGGATATTATTTAAAATTTAAAATTCCTTTATATCTCCTCAACCTCTCAAATAGTTCCATGTGTCACATCTACATTGGATAATGACATTGGGTAGGCCCCACATCCCCTTTTGCATTTGAAACATATTAAATTTCCCTTGAAGCATAGCACCATGAACCTCAAAATTTTTCCTTATGCTCTTATGCTCATGTATCACCAGAGCCCTTTAAAATTTTCTTTTACTCCCATACGGGGTAGTCAATTTTTGGAGCATTGCAATATTTTGTACTACCACCTTCTGACCACATGAGGTAGTCATAACATCATAGAGCCTTTGAAACTAAGTCCTTGAACCGATTTGGTGTTGTTACATCAATAATCTACACTTCATTGTCTTGCACCTCATCATCATCTATTTCACCTTCTCCCAACTATTCTTCAAAAGAAATATCTAATTTTCTTGCTTGCTTTGTGATCCTACAATGTCTCGTGAACAGAGGGTAAACTGGTTCATGGTCTATTCAAGCTCAATACAAATTCTTACTAATTTCTTCTGCTCAGAAAACTTGAAATCTTGTTCGTGTGAGATGAGAATGGTGAGATCTTTTGCAATATAGTCTATTTTATGCTTGCACATGAAGCTTTCATTCCTCATTAATGAACTACAACTAAAAAAGAGTGGCATTACCTTCCCTTTTCAAATTTACACCATTGATCTTAGAAAATCCAATGATCTAGGAGTGAAAATAGGGATGACTCATCTTCCAATTGACATGATGGTAGTCAAACCAATGAAAACTCTCCAATTATACCTTTTCTTCACTACTGGCATTTCAAACTAGACCCTATAATCTTTGAGGACACGTATCCTTGAGTCGCTACCTCACTATACATAAAGAGTGAGCATGTTTCCATAGAAACGAAGCGACAGCCCTTGATCTCATCTCAATCTAATGGTAGAAATTTTAATGCATTTTTTAATATCAGAGTAGTGGGTCTCTCCTTCATTTTCCTTGTTTGCTATGTCGCTATACCTAAACCTGAGCAACTTCCCATGGCAACAAAGCGACGATTTTTGATTCCATCTTGATTGAGTGAAGGATGTTTGATGCATCACATAGTACTAATATAATGGGCCCCCTTTCCATTTTCTTTACTCACTATGTCGCTACCCTTAACATTCGAGCAACTTATCATAGCAATAAAGGGATAGCCATAGATCTAGATTTGATTTGAAGGCAAGGAAACACATTATGTACATATAACTATGGTGGGTCCCTTGGTCACCATGTCATATTGAGTAAACAGTGCACATATTTTCATAGTGATGTAACAATGAGCATTGATCTAATCTTGATCCAATGATTACAATCTTACATCTAACTTCTGAATTGGGTGTGGGTCTATGTTACTGATGACATGGGAATTTCCTATCAAGATGGCATATAAATTAATATTCAAATCCTAGCTGTAACACCATGTGGTTTGGGTCCCACCATATGCACATTTTTAGGCTAGGCACTATGTCCCTACTAGTGAGGCACAAAGTTTTCCAATCGTGACATAGCAACCTTTGGCATTCTTTAAAATTTTAGGTGCAGACGTGTCTCTAGTAGGATTCCACCATGTCAATGAGATGACATGGTTCATTTTTTATGAAGAAATCATTGGGACCTACCTTCTAGAACTATTGCCATGTTCTTATTTTCTATCAAGGCACTATGTCACTAATAGTGGAAATTTTTCATTTTTTGATCACAGCATAGCAACCTCTTTAAGGCTTTAGAGATTCTAGTGCCAAGAAATTTTTTTAGTTCCACCATCATCACCACAATCAATGCTTGTAACATAGTAATAAAGTCACATGACCAATATTAATGATAGAAATTTAGGTGCCCATCTATTTCATAATCTCCTATCTTTCTCACTTTTTGGTAAGACATTATGTCACTACTAGTGAGATCCATTATTTTTTCAGTCACGACATAATGACTTCATAGATATAGATGAAATCTAGCATCGGGAAAAACTTGCTAATCAAGAATGATTACCATAATTAATACTTATGACAAAGTAATTAAAATGCATGTCCTCAATGCCACTTGGGAGCTTTTATGGCCACCAAATTTTTCAAAAGCCGTCATCTTCTATATTTTTCATTAAGGCACTATGTTGCTAATGGTGGGATGTGAACCTTTTCTGATAGAGACATAGAAACTCATCAAAAAAGTTGGATTCTAGTGATTCCATTTGCACTTCATTATTATTGGTTCCTTTTCAATTATGATAGTTCTGACATGTAACACATGGCTGAAAACTTTTGAAACAATGCACTTTTTGATCGTTGTGCCTCCATTTCATGACATCGCAAGTCAATTCCATGATAGTCGCTATGTTGCTATGGTTAAAAAACTTGCATCTTCATATGGTGATGACACAACTACTGTAGATCTTGTAAAGATCAGATGACATGAAATAAAAAGGGAAAAGGCACCTGGGGTGTGAAAAATTTAAATGGGACATGGAATATTCGAGATTTGAAAAGCTTAGTTCCTGAATAAATTTAAAAAGAACACACAACTTAGGGTTTGAGAATTTTTTCAACAGTTATTAAAATGCAAGGCCAAAGAATCAAAAACCCTAATCAAGCAAATAATAAATTCAATTCTAATTTTTACCCTAGGATTTGGAAAAACTTATTTTGTAAAATCAAACCAACAGATTTCTCGATACTCAAAATCCAAGTTTCAATTTTGAGTCTCAATAGTGGCTCTATTTGGTGATGGATGTCTCTTGTGGGCATGTCAAGAATTTAGATCTCTAGAGAAAGTAGACCACTCAAAAACTTCTCTCAAACAACTTTATTGAAAATAGGGAAACAACTACTCCTACTATGTACACAAAATGGCCCCGAGCCACCAAACCTCAATAAAATTTTTACCTCTATCATAAACCTAATTCTCATCGATAGTTTCTTAAGGTAAACTAAAATTATCTCCCTCATCAATTCCACCAATCAAGTTCGCATTTTAAAATAGAACACTTGGAAAAATGAAACAATTTCCTTCATTCTCATAATGCATACATACATTAGCATTAACCTCTACATCATGCTCACTATGAGAACATAAATCAGCATGCTTATGTAAATTAGAATCATTTTGAAAACCATCATCGGCATATGACTGATGCATGCTCTCCACTAGAAACACAAATCATTCATATTCTACCTTGTTCAAAAAGTTACATATGTCAAAACTTTGCAACTCACCTTGTGTAACTGGACGTGAAGAATATGTAGAATCTGATCATTGCCTACTTGCAACCATGTTACCCATCAAATCAGATTTTCCTTTTGCTGAAACCTCTTCACACTCAAATAATTGATTAGTTACCACATATGAAAACTTATTCTAAAAGTGCTGATCTAAATCATGCTAACTATAATCTTTATCAAACAATTCATTAGAATGAACTTTGAACTTATCATCAGCATAAAGTGCAAACTCAGAATCAGATTTATCACTTCTAGCCTTTGCTTATTTGTTATATTCAAAACCAATTTTAGTATAATCAGCATGATAAGAATCTGAAACAAAATGAAACTTCTCCCTATTGGTACTCTCCTTATTAGAAAAGTCATCATGTGTATTGATACTTGATCTATTATCACATACACCTCCAAAACTAGTCTGTAGATATTTTGATTTTATATCAAATTCAACATCAAGCCTTGGGGAAATGACCTCACCTTGAAAGGAAATAGCACAAGGGACAACATGAAAATTTGGAAAAACATTTGCATATTGTTTGAGATCATGAACTAGCAGTTCTAAAATTTCATCAACACTCAACAAGACTTCATCACAAGTCTCTTCTCCTAGGTTCTAATCATAAACTGGCTGATCTACAAAACTTGTAGCAGCAATACCATTAATATGACAATCTAAAAAACTAGAACCCATACTACAACATATTACCTCTTCTTTGCACAATACCTGTTTACTAGGTGGGTCATTCTAATCTTTACCAAAAGAAGAATTATTTGTACTGCTATTAAAACTTTCCACACTCTCATGCATACTGTCACATGATTCATTTTCAATCACATAACCATCTTCATCCTATTGACTAAAATCATCTAATTCAGTAAATCTAGAATCCATCTCTTCATAATTAGAAGAAATCTTTTCATTATCTATGGATTGACTAGACTCACTATTACTTTCAACACATTCTCATTGGTTATTTAAATCATTCTCAATTTTCATGAAAAGACTATCAACATGAAAAATCTTTTGTACCCTCAAATGTGATGGCCAATTAACTAAATTAGGCATAAAGACATCTGAGAAAGTAATAGGGCATGAAGATTCCTTGGGTCTTAAAGACACATGCAACTCCATAAGTGTTGATTTAAACCTTTCATAGATCTAATCATCTTCTAGACCTTGACCACTTCCTACCACATTTCTTGTAAATCTGACAATCTGATTATGAAGATCTTTCTCAATTTCTACCATACCTTCCAACATATCTTCATGTCTTAGTAAACTAATTTTAGATCTGAGATCTAATTCCATTTTAACATAAAAGTTCTACCTCTTTCTTCTAGTGCTAAAATCATTGAATAGAGGTAACCTTTTTTTAACACTTGACTTCCATGAAAGAGAAACACGAAAACCAAAATACCTTAAGTGTTGATGCTAAATTTTAATTTGGTGATTTGGCACAAGTGCGAGACTAAAAATCCTTCCCACCACTGGTCAAACTATGTAGAGCCACCACCTCCTTGAAAGAGGATAAAGAAATCACTGTTGTGATCTACTTTTTACAATTCACTTTCTTATAATAGTAGATTGCAAACTACACTTTGAAATTTTATCAAGAATTTACACTTCATTTTCAAGAAACTATCAAAAGCTTCAGATCTTCCCATACAACTAATTATCCTTCAATATATTGCAATGAGATCAACTAGGAACAAATTGGTATAGAGATTTGAGAGGTTCCACGCATAGTTAGTAAGAAATAATACATTATTTGTCACTCACCAAATCTAAACTATACCTTCAAATGTAGGAGAAATTTGCAAATAATTAACACCTTGAAAACAAAATACACTTCATAAATCCATTCTTGACTCTGAATTTTCTCAACAGCACTTGCAAAAACCAAATTGATTGAAGATGGACCTATAATAGTCATAAAACACAATTTGCATCCAATTCTCACAACATACTGTTGTCCATGAATAAAGCTTAACTGGGGATAACAAAACTTTGCATACAAAACTAAATATGCAAAATATATCAAAGCTTTCCAACTCCATAATTTAGGCATTTACAACTTTGTTCCACAGTAGAGTCTACATTTTGTTGGCTACTCAGATGGGCAAAACCATACTGAAAATAGGATTAATATATTCAATTAACACAAGAGATTCTTACCCATTTAACATAATGTATTTTCATCTTATCTCCCCACCAGAGTCACCATTTTGTTGGTTTTTTGAAACAGTACAGGTTTAAAATTACCCCAATGAGAACATGACACATCTAGGGGTAGCTAACTCCCATCTTTAACATATCATTTTAGACACTAGGCCAACTATAAGGCTCGACCCTTCTTCTACTTCAAGTTCTGCAAAACCTAGGTAGGTGGACCTTAGATTCAAATAATATGGTACTAGTGCAAAACATATTCTTGAATCTAATAAGAAGATTTAACCCTTATATCTCCTAATAACTCATGCAATGACATAGATCTATGGTAGCTAAATGCAAATCGATGAAATTTACAAGCTAAGTGAGGGCATTCTATTATAGCTCTTTGACATAAAATATAAAGATGAATTAAATTTTATTTGATTTTATGTGGGTGGGGAAAGTGGATGAAAACCAAGTATAGACAACAGGCTAATGATCTTGTAGCTGATCAGTGCCTGATCCACTAGGAAAATTCATAAATCTCTTTTAAGCATTTTGGATATCCTAGACACATATCCTATGCCAAGTGTCCAAATCTATCTATTTAACTTTTAAATTAGATATCAATGTTCAATCTAAATCCTATTCTTACCTGATATCCTCCTCAATAAACCTGTAAGCATTTACATAATTCCTTGAATTACAAGAAACAATGAAACAACATATAGCCTTAAGGGACTACAACTATGATCTAAACTATGATCTAGGCTCTTTGTTAAAAGATCATAAAACATTACACATCACTAAGAAAGGAGACATGATTTAACATGAAACTCAACACTTGCTATTCTTTGTATTGATATCTTTGAAATAATACATGAAAATGCATAACTTTGACTAAAACGATACCTAACAAACTAGATTGTACAATCACATATGCTATCATATAAGAGAGAAAATGGTTGAAATGAGAAACTAATGGGATGGGAAGGGGGTATCACAACAAAACAAAAGCTTCATGGTCTAGAACCAGCACATCTCAGATCTTTCCATTCAAACTTCAGTAATTCCAAAGCTAGTTTTGCTAAATGTGTTCGTTCCTGAGTTTCCAATATTTTCCAACCCCTACAATGAAAGAGAGACATTACATATATAAGATCAAAAAATTCAATCCTAACCTAGAGATATTTTCATTTTCCCTTTCATTTCACAAAAAGATCTGATTCTTCAATCATGACTCCAACTTCAATACCAAAATTGAGCCCAACTGGAAAATCAAATATCCATCATAGCTAAAAGTTGGAGCCAAATGATACCAAAATGGCATAGTATTCTTAGAATTAACCCAACAAACCTTTTACCATGTGTTTTTACCATTCCTATAACTGTATTTTCAATTTTTTCCAATTTCGTTAAGAAGGCCCAAATTTCAAATTTTTTCCTATAACTCAAACCAATGAAGACTTGCTCAAAATTTGATTCCATATCTAGACTCCTCATCTTGAGAACTTTTCAATGGTATATGATACTTGGTATTTTGGATAAAAACAACCCCTTTGGTGACTGTTTGAAATTTCAAGCTCCCATCTAGAGTTTCACATTAAAATGCAAAAAAGTTCAAAATTTAAAATGGTTCTATTGTCTAAACTATAGATTATTTATTTTTTGAAAAAAAAAAGAATTCAATCTTTGAACTAAATGTGATAGAGGATATTATTAAAAAATTTAAAATTCCTTTATATCTCCTCAACCTCTCAAATAGTGCCATGTGTCACATCTGCATAGGATAATGACTGCAGGTGGGCCCCACATCCCCTTGTGTATTTGAAACATATTAAATTTCCCTTGAAGCTTAGCATTGTAAACCTCAAAATTTTTCCTTATGCTCTTCCGCTCACGTACCATCAGAGCCCTTTAGAATTTGCTTTTATGCCCATACAGGGCAGTCAATTTTTAGAGCATCGTAATACTTTACACTTCCACCTTCTAACCACACGGGGTGGTCATAACATCATAAAGCCTTTGAAACTTAGTCCCTGATCTGATCTAGTATTGTTACATCAATAATCTACACTTCATCATGTGACACCTCATCATCATCTATTTCAGCCTCTCCCAACTATTCATCTAAAGAAATATCTAGTTTTCTTGCTTGCTCTATGATCCTGCAATGTCTCGTAAACAAAGGGGATACTACTTCACATTCTATTCAAGCTCAATTCAAATTCTTACTAATTTATTGTACTTATAAAACTTGAAATCTTCTTCGCGTGAGATGAGGATGGTGAGATCTTCTGCAATATACTATGTTTTTTTCTCACGCACAGAGTTTGCATTCCTCATTAATTAACTACAAGTGAAATAGAGTGGCATTACCTTCTCTTTTCAAATTTTCCACACTGATCTTAGAAAATCCTATGATCCAGGAGTGAAAACAAAGGTGACTCATCTTCCGATTGACATGTTGGCAGTCAAACCAATGAAAACTCTCCAATTGAACATTTTCTTCACTATTGGCATTTCAAACTAGACCGACTAATCTTTGAGGACACATGTCATTGAGTTGCTACCTCTCTATACATAAAGAGTGAGCATGTTACCATAATGACAAAGCAACAACCCTTGATCTCATTTCAATCTGATGGTAGACATTTTAATGCATTTTTTAATATCAGAGTAGTGGGTCCCTCCTTCATTTTCCTTGTTCGCCATGTCACTATACATAAAACCTGAGCAACTTGCCATGGCGAGGAAGCGACGATCATTGATTCCATCTTGATCAAGTGGAGGATGTTTGATGCATCACTTTCAACAAATATGGTGGCCCCCCTTTCCATTTTCCTTACTCACTATGTCGCTACCCTTAACATTTGAGCTACTTATAATAGCGATAAAGCGACAACCATAGATCTAGATTTGATCTGAATGTGAGGAAATGCATTACTTACATATAACTGTGGTGGGTCCCTTGGTTGCCATGTTGCATTGAGTAAACAATACACATATTTTCATAGCGATGTAGCAATGAGCTTTGATATTATCTAGATCCAATGATTACAATCTTACATCTGACTTCTAACTTGGGCATGGGTCCCTGTTACTGATGACGTGGGAATTTCCTATCAAGCTGGCATGTAAATTAATATACGAATCCTAGTTGTAATACCACATGTTTTGGGTCCCACCATATGCACATTTTTAGGCTAGGCACTATGTTTCTACCATCGAGATAAAAAGATTTTTTGATCGCAACATAGTGACCTCTAGCATTCTATAAAATTTCAAGTGCATACGTGTCTCTAGAAAGATGCCACCATGTCTATGAGATGATGTGGTTCATTTTTGACGAAACAATCATTGGAACTCACCTTATCGAATTTTTGCCATGTTCTTATTTCTTGTCAAGGTGCTATGTCACTAATGGTTGAAATTTTTAATTTTTTTATTGCGACATAGCAACCTCTTTAAGGCTTTAGAGATTCTGGTGCTGAGAAAATTATTCAGTTCCACCATCATAATCTCCCATCTTCCTCACTTTATAACAACGTGTTATGTTGCTACTAGTGAGATGCATTATTTTTTCAATCATGACATAGTGACTTTACAGATACAGATGAAATCTAGCACTGGAAAAATCTTGCTAATCAAGAATGATTACCATAATTAATGCTTCTGACAATATAATTAAAATGCACATCATCAATGCCACTTGGGAGCTTTAATGACCAATTAAATTTTCAAAAGTTGTCATTTTCTATATTTTGTGTTAAGGCACTATGTTGCTAATAGTGGGATGTGAACTTTTTTTGATAACGAAATAGCAACTCATCAAAATATTTGGATTTTGGTGATGCCATTTGCACTTCATTATTCTTGGTTCCATTTTAGTGCTAACAATTCTAACTGTAGCATGTAACTAAAATTTTTTGAAACAATGTACTTTCCAGTTGTCACACCCCCATTTCACGACATCGCTAGTAAATTTTTTGGCAGTCGCTATGTCACTATGGTTAAAGCACTTTCATCTTAATATGGCAATGATGTGACTACCATAGATCTTATAAAGATTAGACAGTGTGAATAAAAAGGGAAAAGGCACTTGGGGTGCGAAACATTTAAACGAGACATAGAATATTTGAGATTTGTAAAGCTTAGCGAACAAATAAATTTAGAAAGAACACAACTTAGGGTTTGAAAAGTTTTTCAAAAGTTATTAAAATGCAAGGCCAAAGAATCAAAAATCTTAATCAAGAAAATAATGAATTCAATTCTGATTTTTAACCTAGGATTTGGAAAAACTTATTTTGTAAAAATCAAACCAATAGATTTCTCAATGGTACTCAAAATTGGGGTTTCAATTTTGAGTCGCAACAGTACATACTAGGCCTTATATTACTTTTTCATATGGTATGGTAGAAATATTCTCAACTAATCTTAAAGATAATTACATGATGGCAATAAAGAGAATTATGAGGTAGTTAAAGGGTACTAAAGATTATGGATTATGGTAATAGAAAGGAGGCAACTTAGATTTGAAAGCCTTCACTAATGCAGACTAGGCAGGAAGTATTGATGAAAAGAAAAGCACTAGTGGTGGAGCATTCCTTCTTAGTAAAATAATACTATCTTGGACAAGTAAAAAGTAGAATTGCATCTCTCAGTCTATAGAAGACATAGAGCATATTGCAGCAGAAATCAATTGTTCCAATATTGTTTGGTTCAAACAACTATTGATAGGTATGAAGATAAAAATCAAGGATCGAGTGGTTATCTTCTATGATAACACAAGTGCAATTAATATATCAAGGAATCATATGATGCATATCAAGACCAAGAACATTGCAATAAAATATCATTTTCTAAGAGAATTGGTGCAAGATAAAGAGGTGAAATTGGAATATGTGATTACTAAAGAATAAATTGTAGACATATTCACCAAGCCACTACCAAAGGATGCATTTTTGTATTGAAAAGGTAAGCTAGGGGTTATTCCCCTATCTAAAGATCACTGAACAAATTTTAGTGATGCATCAACTATAGCATGTTGAAGATCCATCAAGTTGATGTAATAATGAAAGGGAAGATTGCATATGAATTAGTATATCAAGTACACAAAAATTTCTTGAATATTGTCTTTGGCATAAGATGTCAAAAAGAAAGAGTTTGTTCTCATATCATAGGAATTTTTTGAAGTGGAAAAGTTTTTTGTCATATCATAGAAAGATTATAAAAGGAGAGTTTTTTATATCAAAGAAATTGTTTTGAATGTTTGAAGATGTCAAAGAAGAAGAGTTTGATGAAGAATAAACTTGGAGAATTTTCTAACAGAGGGAGAAATTCAAATCAAAAGGAAAGATTGATGTTAGAGGGAGTTCACATTAATAGAGGGGGTTCTCATGGGTGAGAACTAGAATGAAACTAAGGATATTATTCTTACATTTATTTTTCTCTAAAATTTCATTGTGTGATAACACATTGTGTTGCCATCAATGCCAAAGAATGAGATTTTTGAAAATAATTGATTAATTTTATATTATCTTTGATGTTACACAAAATATCATTTCTATTCCAATCAATGTATGTTGAGCTCACTTAGGAAATGAAGATAGTTTCAGGAGTCTACCAAGAATTGTAGTGTTTACCATGTTTGGAAGATAGTGTCCACCAAGTTAATTAGCACACCTAAGAGAAGTTTGTAGTAGTTCAGTATTAACTAGTCTCACTCGATTAACAAAGGAAAGTTGGATGGAACTAGTGTTAACTAAGCACACTCAGTTACCAAAGGATGTTTAAGAAATTGAAGTGTTAACTGAGTTCACTTGGTTATCATAAGAAAATCATTTTAGAAGTTACTGTCTACTGAGTAGTGTCAGCTAACAAAGGATTTAGTTGTTTTGGCATATTGAGTTTAATGCATTTATTTGTTGTTCCTAGCCGATTGAGGAGATGAAGAATTCTTGTTTTAAGTTGTATTCAAGCTGACTTGACAATGCATTTGATATAAGTATAAAGTCAAGTTTCTGATTCAATAAGTTAGGATGTATGGAAGATTAGAAGATGATTTGAGGAAGAAAATTAGAATGATAAGAAGAATATCCTTGTTGGGTAGAAAAGATTAATCTAATAAGGAAGGATCAAATATTCAAACCAAAATTGAGATTTGAAATCAGCAATATAGTTGCATCAGCAATTAGGACATTATATTATTTCTCTCTAACCATTGAAACAATGATTCAAATCTCTTAAAAGAGTTAGCCTAATAGCTATTTGTAAATCATCTAACAATGTTGCTTTTCTAGATTCTCCATTATTTTTTGTAGCTAAAGCTTTGCACAATCATAAGTATGATCTTTCTTGACAATTTTGTAGCCAACATCAACTACTATGTAGGGTACACTATTTTACCTACTTGATTGATAGAACTTGTGGTAAATAACCCTTATTACAAAGCCAAGTAAAGGATCTATAATGGTATCTATGGTCATTCCACACTTATTCCATTTAGCATTTGTATTTTTCTCAATTATCTCTTGGGAATTACTGCATAGGTTCTTTGTTCGATCTAGGGTTGGATAACCAGTCATCCTATGAACAATTCTTTTTGAAATCTTGATAGGTCCACCCTCTAACCAAAAAAATTCATCATGAATTATGCTTAACACTATTTTTATGCATTCTATTTTGAAAACTATGAGAAAAACTAGGGCACGGGTTAAAAACTTTCTCTCCACAATCTTAAATTCTTACTTCAAGATGTCATTTCCACACAATTTATTATATTATTGTCTTAGCTCCATGTCACCTATGCCTCCTACTTTACAATTGCAACATTTTCTCACATCTTGTACCATTATGACTTTAGGCAGAATTATGGATAATGCACCTAACAGATCATTTTTATAGGAAATATCTAGAATGACCTTGAAATTAGGTTGTTTGACCTTATTGCTAACTAATTGAACTTCAAAATCTTCTTTCTTCCTTGCACTCTTCAAACTAGAGCCCATTTTGTCAAACTAGGGTTTATCAAATTTAAACAATGCAACTCGACTTATCAAGAATACCTCAAAGATTCAATGAAATAGAGTCAAATCATCACTAGGATCCTTGCAAATGCTTTGTACTAGTTTGTGAATTTCTTCTTTGCTCTACTTGTTCTTGCTTTGAATTCATAATGAAGAAAAATAGCTGAAAATCAACCTTATACCCTTCAAAACTTCAAATTTAATGCTTGCTACTTGTACATCTATAAAACTTGGAATCAACACAATTACTATTCTATTCAGCATTTATCAAGCCTTTCCTCACTGTATAGCTACTACAGACTTGGGTCTAACTATCTTTGACTAGCAGCTCAGCATTAACTAGTTTTTCAATCAGCATACATAGAAGACTTTTCATGCTTGGCAACAACATGAAAACTTGAAGATTTAACCTTTAATTTTCCACAACTTCTTGCATCTTAATTCATGCTAATGTAATTATTTCAGTGCTAATTTCTTTTAGGACTAATTTATAATGCAACACTTTAAGTATCAGCCCCACATACCTCTTGTTTGCTTAGTTTGATGAAGTGTGACCACTTGACCCATTGGGTGAAGTGATCCCTTCTCCATTTGATGTATTGAAAGCATATTTCTTCTTTCATGTCTTATTCATCTCATTCTTGATGTGTTCAACATTTGCCTTTCCTTTACCTTTATCAAATTCACAACTTGGTGCCTTGGACCTAGTTGGACAATGCTTACTAATGTGACCAATCTTGTGATAGCTAAAACATGTGGTTTGACTCAACCATCTCTTGTAGTTACCACTAAAGTGATTCTTGATGCATTTTTTAGGTACATGTCCATATTTTTGACAATAGGGACAACTATATCTTGTATTGTAATCCTAGTTATAGGATTTTTCATAGCTTCTTACCTTTGTTGGCTTGCTTGATGACCATGTAGACTTGAATCTACATTCAAAGGATCTATCTTCATACTTCTAACAATAGTAGTAGTGTCCTTCAAATTTTGGTGCATGCATGGTTTTGGTTCTGCATTCATGTGCCTAATGACCTTGTTTGTTGCACTTGTGGAAATGAGTCATGTTCTTAGGCTTAGCATTCCGATTTGCATTCCTTCTACTACAAAAATTAGTTGTATGTCCTTTCTTACCATAATGATGACAAGTAGGTTTGGAGTTCTTACCTTTATTGTTCCTTTCCTCAGTAGCATTGGATGGTTCTCCTTCTTTAGTGCCTGTAAAGCTTAATCTTGATGCATCTCTACTAGATCTAGGGGATTTTAGTAGTTACACAAAGTACTTGACTTTTAGAAAATTTATTTTCTTTATTTAGGTCATTCTATAGTTGTTCTTTCTGCAACTTTAAAGTGGTTATTTCAATGTCCTTGACATTCAACTCATGATGAGAATTCATCATTTGGCTTAAGGTATCCAATTGCATGTTTGAGATCTTGGATAGCTCTGTTGACTTTTCTTCCAATCTATTTGTCAAAATTCTTTTATATTCTTCAATCATGGCCTTCTCTTTTATAGCTTTCTTCTTTTGTTTAGTCACCTCACATAGCAGTATAGCTTGTGATTCTTGCTCCAACTTGAGATTTCTAATCTCTTTAGCTTGTGATCTATTCTTTTCCATTAGATCTATAATTGCTACATTGAATTCACTAGAGTTACCATCTACAAATAGGTTTGTGGTGTCAATATCTTTTTATTGTGTGTTATTTTCTTCTATAGCGATCTCTTTCCTTCTCAAGGAACTATTCAAAGCATCTCTAGCTTCATTTAGTTGATGTAGTATGAGATGTATCTCAATCTCCTAGTTCTTAATGGTCTTTGCCAACTTGTAAACTTCCATTTCAAGATCTTTCCTCTAATATGCAAAGATTCTTCTTCTAAGAACTTGGCTCTAATACCAATTGATGGAATTACAAATGGGAACATACACTTCTAAAAGGGAGAGAGGGTGAATCAGAAGTTCAAACTTCAACAACTAAAACTTTCAACATTTCATTAGATGCATATAATATTTGAACTATAAATAACATGTAAAGTAAATGCATCCAAACATGTAAACACACAAACACACTTGAAACCTAATACGATTACCCAAAAACCCTCCAAATGAGATGGTAAAACTGGGGTGGTGATGACACCCACAATTCTTCACTACTATAGTAATAAAGTGTCAGCAATTACGGTTACAAAGTGTTGACCATGATACATGATTTTCCCTATGAAAGACCTACCCCGTTAAAGGCTTACAAGGACTATTAAGTCCCACATTGTTAGAGGATTTCAACACCCTATTAGAAATGTGTCTAGTTAAAGGACTTCAAAAGATCCACTTGGAATGTCACTCTATTAAAGGATTTACAACAATTTGTTAGGACTACTCTACCTAGGAGATTTAACTAAAATCACCTGTTAGGATGTTTTAGCATAGATCTTGTGATTAATTCTGGTAGCCTGATTAAAGATCAAATCTATACAATTTTCTTCTTGATCCTCTTTAATCTAGTACGTCAATGTTGTATCCTCTATCCTTGTTCTTCTCAAACTAAGTCTGCAATTCCCTCTCTATATCTTCTATGTCTCCATGAATGCTCTACTTTTTTCATGCAAACTTCACTATTATCCTCCTTCAATTACTTACATGCTCATCATGAAGTTTAGGGTTTCATCCTCCTTAAGAAGACTAGAAGACTTAGGGTTAGGTGTGAATCTATGGCTAAGATTCATCCTTTTTTTTGCTTCTTAATCCTTCCCCTTTTCCAATTGGCTGCATGTAATTGCATAAGGAATCCACATATTAATTCATCCTTATCTTCAAATGATTGTATTCTATCCTTAGGTTGACTAAAAGATGGTTTAATAGTTGTTTGTGTAATCACAAAAAAATATTTCCAATCTATGATTCTCGGCACTTTAAGTTACTAATGCTCGACACATACTATAATTTTTTTTCTGACTCGGCACCTAAATTGCTTGACATCTACTATTTGCTCAACACTTAAATTACTTGGCATGTATTGTTTTCTTAGCACTTGAGTGACTTGGCACTCATTGCAACTCGGCACAGTCTTTTATTTACATATCATATTCAGCATGCATTACTAGTTTGGCATGAACTTATTAAATGACTTAAGTGTGTTGACACTCAGTTGTCAAAACCAATTTGAGATTAACAATCTCTCCCTTTGACATGAGTGTCAAAAACACTTAACTTTACATAATCAATTTGACCTTCATGAGTATAATATATTCACAACTCATCTTATATACAAAACTTCAAAATTTTCAAAAAATATAATAAACTATACACCTCAAAATTTATAACTCGCCTTGAGTTAATGTGCTTGATCTGTGTCAAAAAAATTGTTCTCCATTCTAATTAGATTTGTCTCTTGTTGATACTCTTTGTCTTCAATGTGCTAATAAACTTTATCTAATATGCTTTATTGTTCTTTGTTATGTTTTCTCCCTCTTTGATTTATTTTTTTTATATCCCACTTTATTATTCACTTGTATCTCCTTGTGATTCTTCTATCATCTCCACCATGCTTATTTATCTCCCTTTTTTTGACACTTATGTCAAAGGGTCTATACACTAATGGTGTATCTATTGAAAAAATATTTGTGGACCTCCATGATTATTTTTAGAGCAGCATCCCAATTGTCACATGCAACATCTTGTGACTTTATTTGGATTGTTGTCTCTACTGCAAGGTGAACTAGTCCATCAAATTTAGAAAGATTAGGATCTTTCTTCAAAAAAATTTCTACAAATCCTAGTTCTTTATGAACTATCTCCATATGAGGGGTAAGGGAGGCTTAGATATTAATCAACTTGGCTCTTATATTAGCCTTTTCTGCTATTAACACAGCTAGTTACCTCTATGATTGAAGTAATGAATGAAAGTGCTTGTCACTCTAAGCTGGGTTCTGAGGTATGATACTTTTAAATTTCTCTCCAGACTTAGAATTCTATGGCTTTTTTCTTGTGTGAAGAATGTGGGATCACATAGTTTAATGTACAATGAGAAAATGTTCTCAAGTACCTTCTTCACATTCACAATTTTTGTAGCCAATTCAACTTGTTGTAGTGCTATGTCACCAAATATCTTTTCATTCACTTTTTCCTGAAATGTCCTTCCAAACCATTCTAAAAGTTTTGCATTGGTGTCCTAGTCTTCATTGTTCACCTATTCCACAATTTCTAATAACTATTTCAATAGTGGCTTTGATTCTTCAGGTGTATATAAGTTGACTGCATCTAAGAAGATGTCTTTGATTTCTTGGCTTGCCTTTGTCCATACTCCTTCATGAGTATTTCTTAATTTTTCTTCTTTTCTGAGGCTTGTTGCATTATGCTTATTTACTCCAATTTTATGGTTGCATAATCATATTTAGGTATAACTATTTATTTATCTATAGTTGCATCTCCATAGAAAATTATCTTAGAAACCTTTGAGGAACTTGAGCCTGGTGTTGATATCTACAATGGTATAGCTTTAGTGCTCAGCTCCTAAAGAACTTTTGTACGAGTGTCAGATGTTGGTAATGTTACCAATGCTTGAGAAACATCTTGCTCCTTCTCCTTTGGTATGTCCTTAATTTCTTTTGATCTACTTCCATTAATCACAATGATCTGACTTTCACCTTGTGTTTTTGTTGTAGGTATAGAGGTGTCTTTCTATCTTGTTTGCTCTATTATGGTTTCTTTTTCCTCTTCTCTTTCAATTGCGTCAACCTTTTTTGATGTGTCTATTGATGTTTGTGTTAAAGGTTCAGCACTAGTGGCTAAAGGGATGGAAGAAAGTGGTTCTTGTGTGTTCACCTTATCCCTTGTAATGTTAACTAGTACCTTTTGATGTTCATCAACACTGACCAATACTGAATTCTCACACAATCTAGCTTGTAGTATGGATTGGTCAAGAATCTTCTTGAGATTTTTTGCAGTTAATGGATTGATGTTGTAAGTTGAACTATCAGGAACATCCTTAATAGTTATAGTTTCTATAGGCATGCTTGTGTCATGTGGAGGGCTCATGCTCAACATTTTTGTGTCTTGCACACTCTATTCTTTGTGTTGCTCTTTAGCTATAGCCATCTCATCTATCTTCTTTTGTGTGTCCTCCACAGTACTATCATCTTTTCCTTTTACTATTTCATCTTCCTTGTATTCCTCTTCATCTCCATTATTTCTTCCCTCAAAGGGATCAGATTCTCCTTCTTTAACTATTGTTAGACCATATATTAATTTCCACATTTGATTGGATTTCTTCACAACATCTTCAATATTATTCTAAAGTATGTTGAATGCCCTATATTTAGGTGCAAATTTGATACCATATTTCTTATTTGCCCTAATAATTTTCCCTTTTGTCAATTCTAGCATCACCTAGGGTAGTGTTGATTCCCTTGTTTGTTTCCCTGGGTTCAAGTAGTAATGCCACCTATTTCCTACAGTTGTATACAACTCCTTTGGCATTGTATTGTCGAATTCAAGTTGAGTGTTCTTGAAGTTAGGCATTATTGGATAAATTGACTCTTTAACTTGGTTTTCTCTTCTCTACCAAGCATTTCAAAGTTAATACTTTTAAATCTTATCGAGTCTGCATTATTCTTAATATTATCACAGATATTCTCAAGATCACATTTAGGTGCATGACTTACCACTCTAAACTGACTTGTATCTTTAGACTTTGTTCTTTCATCATCTGTTTCTAGTTGTACAATATATTTTCTCCTCTATTTCTCTACACTGGTCCCTTATGTTTAGTAGCCTTTGTTTTCTGTTTGGCTTGCTCTTTGGCCTTATGAGTATTAGCCCTTGTACTTTCCCTAGTTGCTGGTAATATTGTCTTTGTTTGGTGGGGCTTGACAATCTATTTTTCTTTTAGTTTAGCCATAGGTTGTGCCTTGGCTTTACTCTTCTTAGGTGTTGATTGGGTTGGTGCCTCTTTGATTTCCTCTTCCTCCACACCTTCTTCTTCTTAGTCCTCACCCATGCCTTGGGTTAAAGCTAGAGGTTCTTATGCTTGTACCTTTTCTTCCTCTTCATCCTCTTCATCATATTCTTCTTCATCATCTCTTACACTTTCTCCAAAATTTACCTTCAATTTCCTCACTAATTTTTCTTTATTCTTTAGTGTGGAATCTATCTTTAATTCCATTCTAAATTTGAACATCATTACATCATAGTTACCAAATATGTTAGCACTTTTATCAATCTCCACTACTACGAGTGTAGTGATGGCACCTAAGGCTTCTTCAACATTGATTTCATAGCCTGGGGGTCTTAGCCATCTTACCTTGGGTATTGTTGCCTAAATGTATGTGTAATCAATATCCACAAGAAAAAATATTTCATTATAGTACTATTCAACTAATGAGATAGGTATCCTCAACCTCTACCTCATAGACTCTTTAAAGTCTTCAAAATAGCTTGTCATAACTAACTCGAAGTTCTCTCTCATTTGCTCAATATACTCATTAATTTGGATAGCCACTGATCTATTTATCTTCCATCCAAATTTTCCAAAAAATGGGAATTCATTTTGTACATAGAATAATATGCAAATTAGAATTGATCTAAATTTGCATTAAACACTTTTCATTTTCCTAATTGCTCCAAGATTCTCCATTATTTGTTGTACTTGAAGCTCTGCAAGATCATAAGTATGATCTTTCTTGACAATTTTGTAGCCAACATGAATTACTATTCAAGGTACACTATTTAACCTGCTTGGTTGATAGAAATTGTGGGAAATAACCCTTATTTCAAAGTCAAGTAAAGGATCTATAATGGTATCTATGGTCATTCCATACTTGTTCCATTTAGCACTTGTATTTTTATCAGTTATCTCTTTGGAATCACTATGTAGGGTCTTTGGTTGATCTAGGGTTAGTTAATCAATCACCCTATGAACAATTCTTTTTGACATCTTGATAGGCCCACCCTCTAACCATATATATCCATCATGAATTCTTCTTAACACTATTTTTATCCATTCTATTTTGAAATTCATGGGAAAATCTAGGCCATAGGTCAAACCCTTTCTCTCCACAATCTCAAATTCTTCCTTCAAGACATTGTTTTCTCACAATTTATCATATTATTATCTTATCTCCATGTCACCTATGCTCCTACTTTGTAGTTGTAACATTTTCTCACATCTTGTGACATTATAACTTGAGGCAAAATCATGGATAATGCACCTGACAGATCATTTTTATAGGCAATATATGGGATGACCTTGAAATTGGGTTGTTTGACTTCATTGCTAAATAATTAAACCTCAAAAGCTTCTTTCTCCTTTGTATTCTTTAAACTAGAGGCCATTTTGTCAAACTAGGGTTTATCAAATTTAAATTATGCAACTTGCCTCATCAAGAATACCTAAAAGATTTGATGAACTAGAGTCAAATCATCACTAGGATCCTTGAAAATGCTTTGAACTAGTTTGTGAATTGCTTCTTTGCTCTGCTTGTTCTTGCTTCAAATTCATAATGAAGAAAAATAGATAAAAATCAACCTTATACCCTTCAAAACTTTGAATTTAATGCTTGGTACTTGTATAGCTGTAAAACTTGGCATCAAAACAATTATTGTTCCATTTGGCATCTAGAGAGACTTGCCTCACTTGGCAACTACTACAAACTTGGGTCTAATTGTCTTTGACTAGCAGTTTGGCATTAACTATTTTTTCACTCAGGATACATAAAGACTTTTCATACTTGGCAATAACATGAAAACTTGAAGATTTAACCTTGAATTTTCAGCAAACCTCTTGCATCTTAATTCATGCTAATATAATCATTTCAATGCTAATTTCTTTTGGAACTGATGTATAATGTAACAATTTAAGAATTAGTCTCACATACCTCTTGTTTTCTTAGTTTCATGAAGTGTGACCACTTGACCCATTGGGTGAAGTGATCCCTTCTCCATTTAATGTACTGCCAACATCTTTCTTATTCCATGTCTTGTTCATCTCATTCCTGATGTGTTCAACATCTAACTTGCCTTTACCTTTATCAAATTCACAACTTTGTGCCTTAGACCTAGTTGGACAATGCTTACTACTGTGACCACTCTTTTGATAGTTGAAAAATGTGGTTTAACTCAACCATCTCTTGTGGTTACCACTGAAGTGAGTCCTAATGTAGTTTTTAGGTACATGTCCATATTCCTAAAAATAGTGATATCTAGATCTTGTATTGTAATCCTAGTTATAGGATTTTTCATAGCTTCTTACCTTTGTTGGCTTGCTTGATGACCATGCGGACATGGATCTACAGTCAAAGGCTCTATGTTCATAATTTCAACAATTGTAGTAGTGCCCTTCAACTTTTGGTGCATGCATGGTTCTAGTTCTGCATTCATGTGCCTGATGACCTTGTTTTTTGCACTTGTGGCAATGAGTCATGTTCTTAGGCTTAGCATTTTGATTTGCATTCCTGATCCTAAACACATTAGTTGTATGTCCTTTCTTACTACAATGATGACAAGAAGGTTTGGATTTTTTACCTTTATTGTTCCTTTCCTCAGTACCTTTGGAGGATTCTCCTTCTTTAGTGCTTATGTAGCCCAATCGTGATGTATCTCTTCCGTGTCTAGGGGATTTTACCAGTTACTCAAAGTACTTGATGGCTTCATTTGGCTTGTTGAAACTTTTAGCAAATTATTTTTCTCTTTTTAGGTCATTCTACAGTTGTTCATTATGCAACTTCAAAGTGGTTATTTCAATGTCCTTGACATTCAACTCATGATGAGCATTCATCATTTGGCTTAAGGTACCAATTACATGTTTGAGATCCTAGATAGCTCTGTTGACTTTTATTCTGATCTATTTACCAAAATTCTTTTGTCTTTTTCAATTATGGCCTTGAGTTTTATAGCTTTCATCTTTTGTTTAGTCACCTTAGAAAGAAGTATAGCTTTTGATTCTATCTCCAACTTGAGATTTCTAATCTCTTCAACTTGTGATCTATTCTTTTCCATTAGATCTACAATTGCTACATTGATTTCACTAGAGTAACCATCTGCAAATAGCTTTGTGGTGTCAATCTCTTTGTATTGTGTGTCATTTTTTGCTATAGCAATCTCTTTCCTTCTCTACAAGAAACTCTTCAAAGCATCTTTAGCTTCACTCAATTGATGTAGTATGAGATGTATCTAAATATCCTGGTTCTTAATGGTCTTTTCCAACTTGTAAACTTCTATTTAAAGATCTTTCTTGTAACTTGCAAAGCTTATTCCTCTAAGAACTTGGCTTTGATACCAATTTATGGAATTACAAATGGGAACATACACTTTTGAGTGGGGGGTGAATCAGAAGTTCAAACTTCAACAACTAAAACTTTCACCATTTCATTAGATGCATGTAATATCTTAAGTATAAATAACATGTAAAGTAAATGCATCCAAAAATGTAAACATAGACACTTGACACCTAATATGATTACCTAGAAACCCTCTAAATGAGAAGGTAAAATTGGTGTAGTGATGAAACTCATAATTCTTCACTATTGCAGCAATAAAGTGTCACTAATTATGGTTACAAAGTGTTGACCATGATATATAATTTTCCTTGTAAAATGCCTACCCTATTAAAGGCTTACAATGACTATTAAGTCCCACCTTGTTACAGGATTTCAACACCCTGTTAGAAGTGTGCCCATCTAGAGGACTTCAGAACATCCACTTGGAATGTCACCTTCTTAAAGGATTTACAATAGTTTGTTAGGACTACTCCACCTAAGAGATTTATTAAAAATCACATGTTAGGATGTTTCAACATATATCTTATGATTAGCTCTAGTTGCTTAATTAAAGATCAAATCTATGCAATGTTCTTCCTCATCCTCTCTAATATGGTATGTTAATTATGTATCCTCTATCATTGTTCTTCTCAAACTGATTCTACAATTCACTCTCTATATCTTCTAAGTCTCCATGAATGTTCTTCTTTTTGCATGCACAATTCACTATTCTCCTCCTTCAATTCCTTACATGATCATTATGGAGGTTAGGGTTTTTTCCTCCTTAAGAAGACTAGAAGACTTAAGGTTTGGTATAAATATATGGTTAAGATTCATCCTTTTTTCTTATCACTTAATCCATCCTTTTTTCTAATTAGTTGCATCTAATTGCATAGGGGATCTGCATATAGGTGTTGGAAATGATAGAAGAGATCATGAATGAAGAGTAATGGAACTAGTAAAGAATGTTTTCAATCATTGTTTTGTGATTGTTGTCAAACTTGCTACTTGTAGGAATGAAAATTTCTTAAGTGATCCAAATACTATCAATTTGTTGATTGTCAAGGAGGTGGCAATCAATAAGATGTAACTAAAGTACCTAGAGAAAGGTTGAAGTTATGATGTTGCAATGAAGTATAAGGATTAGGTAAGTCATTGATGAAATAGTGTATTGATGACATACTCTAAGAAGATGGACACACTAAGACATAGCAAAGATGTAAGATTTAACTAAGTCATTTGTAAAGCCTAACTAAGTTCATTAGAGTGAGCCGAGAAAGCTAGTTAGAGCCGAGCAGATTCTTAGTTGAAGTCGAGCAAGTTCAACTTTAGTGTAAGCCAAGTGATTATTCAGATGTCGAGTAACATAGAATCCTTCAACTGCCAAGTAGTAGAAAAAGATAATGGATGTTGAGTAAGTATTCAAGTGCCAAGAAAAATAAAAAAATTCTATAGGTGTCAAGCACCAGTAAAATACCAATAGAAGCTGAGTAACATAGAAGGAGCCGAGCATTAGTAAATCAATGATGTCGAGTTGCTGCGTTATTTGTTAAGTCAAAGATTTGCTAGATCAGCAATGATAAGTTTTTTACATCATATTTTGTGAATTAGTTGGATGATAAGGATGATGAGTAGATGTCACAAAATTTTATGTAAACCATGCAAACCAATTCAAGGTGAATGCTAATAGAATTATCATGAATTTTCTAGAAGAAACAATTTGGAAGGAAAATAATACCATTTTCTCTAGATCAAATTAAGATTTGAGCAAGAAATGAAGAACATAACTTCTTTATAAGGAGTTATAGGTTAGAGATCAAATGTGCATGCATGAGAGGGAGTTAATCATAAAGTATGGTCATGCGAAGAAGCTAAGAGGAGTAAGAATTGAGCATCAAGACTCTGAGTTGATCAAGTGACCATAGAGTGCATTGGCATAATGAGTGGAAGAACTCAAGGAGACAAATCTTCAAGGGTGAACAAGTAGTCAGTACTACAATGGAGGAAAGCCAAGCAAAGAAAAGAACTAAAGAGTAATCTAAAATATGCACAGTTAGGGTTGCAATCTTTATCGAGTCAAAACCCTTCTAATACTCTCTCACCATTGTATTAGATATTGAAATCCTACACTGCTAGGTTAACTTAGCAGCTATGTGGATAAGCCTCAAGAAAATGATAAAGAGATCCCCAAGAGAAGGATAAGGAGATCCTCAGGGAAAGGATAAAGAGATCCTTAGGAGAAGGATAAAGAGATCCTTAGGAGGAGGATAGGAGATCCTCAGAGAGGGATGAAAGATTCTTTTGAGAAGGTGATTGTAAATCCCATGGACTTGGGTGAGCCTAACAGCTCTATGTAAATCCTTTAAAAGGATAACATTCCAAGTTGAATTTTCTTAAGTCCTCTAACAAGGCACACTCCTAATAGGGTGTAGAAATCCTTTAACAGGGTCACATTTAACAGTGTGATGTAGCCTTTAATAGGGTAGGCCTTTAATAGGGCAGACCATCAGAAGTGTTTGAAATCAATTGTGCAGTTAATTTGTGGGTATCATCCCCACCCCAATTTTACCTTCTTATTCTTGGAGTGTTTTTGGGTCATCAAAATCCTTAGTGTTATGGTGTGATGCATTTGATCTTTTATATTTTTTCAATGTTTAATTGCATGCATAATAATTTCAGTTATGTGCCATTAAGGATTTGACATAAAGTTTGAATTGGACATTATTGGACCTTGGATAACTGATTCACCCCCCCTCTTAGTTATTCTAAAGAATTCTAACAATTGGTATCAGAGCACACTGCTAATTTTTTTCAAGGTGCTAGTAGTAGGAAGATCAAGATGTACAAAAGAGAAGTTCTCAAGCTAAACAAAGACAACTTTTTTGCATGGCAAAGTCTAATGAAGCTACCCCTCAGATCAATAGGTGACCATGCATAGACCTCAATTGCAGTTGATCATGTAGACCCTGTAGGACCCCTCACTGCAGATGACATGAGCAAGAAGAAGGATCACAATCAAGTGATGTTAGATATTGCTTCAGCACTAAGCTATGCCGAGTATGATGACATTAAAGGATGTGATATTGGACATCAGATGTGGGAAACATTGTCAAGAATCTATGGAGGAGATGACAATGTCAAGCGAGCCAAAAGAGAGAGCCTAAGAGGAAAATTTGATGACATGAAAATGGAAGGAGAAAATGCTCCTCAATATGGTGCAAGAATAAAGGAAGTGGTAAGTTCCATAAGAGGCCTAGGAGGATAGTTAGCAGAAGAAACAATATGTAGCAAATACTTGAGAACTTTGCTTCCCATCTATACTATAAGAGTGTCATCCATCTAAGAGTTAAGGTGTGTACCATGCAATGCATTTTCATTTGAAGGAATAATTGGAAGACTCACTGCCTTTGAGCTATCCAACTTTGACAACTACAAGCCAGAAAACTTTGAATCTGCATTCAAAGCCAAGATAATGATAAAAGAAAATGATGAGGTGCAAAAAAAGAAAAAAAATGGAAAAGGAAAGTATGTATCCAGTGACAAAAACACTGATGAAGATGATGTAGACCAATTGGAGGCATTACTAGCAATAAGATTTCATAGAGGAAGAGGCGAATTCAAAGGTAAACTACCAATCATTTGTTTTAATTGTAATGAATTTGGTCACATTGCAGCCAGATGCACACAAAAGAAAAATTACAAGGATAGAGCCAACTTCAAGAACAAGAAAGAGGACAACAAGGACTACAGAGGTAAAGGCAAAAGATGCTACATTGTTGAAGAAGACTCTGACAAGAATTATGACGAAGTAGTCTATGTGGCTATGAAAGATGAATCAGATGAAGATGAAGCAACTACCCTAGTAACCTGCATGAACAAGAATGATAGATGGATCATAGATAGCAAATGCTCTCATCACATGACTGGAGGCAAAAGTAAGTTCATTACCTTTACTCAATATGAAGGAAATAGTGTTAGATTTGACAACAATTCACCATGTCAGATCAAAGGGAAAGGTAGTATCAAGCTTACTGAAAGGATAACATGTGATAATGCATACTATGTTGAAGGCCTAAATTATAACTTGTTAAGTGTCACACAGTTAGGCAACATAGGATACAATGTTGAATTTGGAAATGGAATTGCTAAGATCTATGATTCTCAAGGAAGTCTAATAGGAAAAGGTGACCAAACTAGGAGTAATTTGTTTTACCTAGACATGGAAGATGCCTCTTGTCTCATTGTTCAAACTGATGATGTATGGTTATAGCACAAGAGGCTATGTCATGTAAATTTTGACAATCTGATAAGCATCAACAAGATGAAGAAAGTCAGAGGTCTACCAAAGTTGAAGAAGCTTGATAACACGATGTGCAAACAATGCCAACTAGGAAACATGACCAAGTCAACTTTCAAAAGCAAGACCTATACTTCTAATGAAGTATTAGACCTAGTTCATACTAACTTGTGTGGTCCTATTAAAGTACAAGGCTACAAAGGTGATAGATAGATAATGTTATTTGTAGATGACTATTCAAGGATGATGACAATCATGTTTCTGAAACTAAAATCAGATGCATTTCAAATGTTCAAATGGTACTTGGCCAGAGTAGAAAAAGAGACTCGGAAGAGCCTAAAATGTCTTAGATCTGATAGAGGAGGTGAATTCATATCAAGAGAATTTGAAGAATTCTGCAATGAAAGAGGAATAAAAAGGCAGACATCAACACCTAGGACTCTACCTCAGAATGGTATAGCAGAAAGAAGGAATAGATCAATCATTGACTGTGCCAGGACTTAATGATGGAGAAAAATGTTGCACTCAAGTACATGAGAGAAGTTTTAAGTACTGCAGTCTACACACTCAACAGAGTTCAAGTCAAGAAAGGTTCAAATGCAACACCTTTTGAATTATGGTATGGGCATTCTCTTAATGTAAAACATTTCAAAACATTTGGATGTAAATGCTATATACATAAGGATTCTAGAAATGGAAAGTTTGATGCAAAGAGTGAGGAAGGCACATTTCTTGGTTATTCTACTAGAAGCAAAGCTTATAAGTGCTTGAATGTTAACACTAACAAAGTAGTAGAAAGCACAAATGTAAAATTTAATGAGCTTGTAGAAGTTCAAAGTGTTGAGAACACCAAGAAAGTAGAAGAATACAAGAACTTTGTATACTTTTATGAAGGTATATCTAATAATGGTGAAGTTGCAACTTAGAATGACAATCAACAACAAAATCTAGTATCTTTCGAATCATAGACAATGAATGCCGAGCAACAGACACATTCAGAAGCTGAGCTGCAAAATACAAAAAATGTTCTTTCAGATTCTGAGAACAGCAAACAAGAAGAAAATGAAAAAATACCTGAAGAAAATATACATGAAGATTTAGATTCTGAAAGAGACAATATGTAAATGAGGAAAGAACCAGTATTGGCAAAGTATGTAAGAAGAAATCATCCTGCAGATCAAATTATTGGAAATAAAGAGGCAAGACCAATGACAAGGAATAGAATTAGAAGTGAAACATGTCTGCTCAACAAAATGGAACCAAAAATAGTAAGTGAAGCTATAAAAGATGATAATTGGTGCAATGCTATGAACGAAGAAATAGAACAAATTGAGAAGAACAAGAGATGGACCTTAGTCTCAAGACCAGCTGACAAGAATGTAATTGGAACCAAGTGGGTGTTTAGAAATAAGTTAGATGAGAATGGTGAAATCACAAGGAACAAGGAAAGACTAGTTTGTCAAGGGTATGCACAAGAAGAAGGACTAAACTATGGAGAAACTTTTGCTACAGTTGCTAGAATCGAAGGTGGAAGGACCTTATTGGCATATCCAGAATTCAAAGGATTTAAAGTCTATCATATGGATGTTAGGTCCACATTTTTGAATGGTATACTTGAAGAAGAAGTCTACATAGAGCAACCAGAAGGTTTTCTTAATGAAAAGAACAAAAATAAGGTATGCAAATTACACGAGGCTCTATATGGATTAAAGCAAGCCCCTAGAGCTTGGTATGAGAGACTTCACAAGTATCTAGTGCAAATAGGATTTGAAAGAACTAATGACAATAGAAACATGTACTTCAAATCAGAAGAAGGTAAGGATATTCTTGTATCTGAAATATTTGTGGATGACATAGTTTTTGGAGGAAAGGAAGTACTTTGCAAAAGTTTTGCTAACAAAATGAAACATGAGTTTGAGATGTCAATGTTTGGAGAAATCAAGTTCTTTGTAGGATTGCAAGTACATCAACTAAAACATGGCATATTTATGACACAATCAAAATTCATCAAGGAGACACTCAAGAAGTTTGGATTGGAAGACTCAAAACTAATCAGCACACCAATGGCAACAAGACATAAGCTATCCAAAAATGATGAATCAGCTGAAGTCAATCAAACAATGTATAGATCCATGATTGGAAAACTACAATATATTGTACATAGCAAACCAAACATAGCATTAGCAGTTGGAATAGTGGCTAGATTCTCTGCTAATCCTAGAGCAAATCATCTTATGGCAGTAAAAAGGATAATGAGGTATCTCAAAGGAACTGATGATTTTGGCCTATATTACAAAAAGAATGAGAATTTTGAGCTTAATGCATACACAAACGCAGATTGGGGAGGCAACATTGATTATAGGAAAAGCACAAGTGGAGGAGAATTATTCTTAGGTAAAAGGCTAGTTACTTGGACTAGCAAGAAACAAACATGCACATCTCGGTCCACTGTAGAAGCAGAATATGTGGTAGTAGTAGTCAATTGTACAAACATTGTGTGGCTTAAATATCTATTGAAAGGAATGAAAGAAGAGGTAACCAAACCTGTGATACTATTTTGTGATAATACAAGTGCTATAAACATATCCAAGAATCCAGTAATGCATACAAAAACCAAGCATATTGCAATCAAGTATCACTATGTCAGAGAATTGGTGGAAGAAAAACAAGTGAAGATGGAGTACATTCACACAAAGGAACAAATTGCATATATCTTCACTAAACCATTACCCAAGGATGCTTATGAATATCTTAGAGGCAAGTTGGGGGTAATTCCCCTAACTCAAGTAGTCTAAAGCAACAAAGAAGCTGCCCTATATCAATAGGAGTAGATCATTGAAATATTAGAAGAATGATGCAAAGGATAACAACAGGAGCAAAAACTCTAGATCAGTCACAAGCATGGTGAAAGAGGGAGAAAACATGAAGATGCAAAGCTTATATTTAGCATGTTGAAGATGCTACATCTTTGGAATTTATGTAAAAGAGGGAGATTTATGAGAAACTGATCAATGAAAGGATTAGATATGGAGATGTATGAGATCAGTATTAAGGATGCAACAGTCAAGAGGGAGAAGCAAAAATGAGGATTCAGTTTCTATCAAAAAAAGAGGGAGTTACATACCAAATAGAAAACACATATAATTTTGATGGTAACTAAGTTGATCAGCTTAATCATTTGATCAGTTTGGTTTGCCATCAATGCCAAAGAGGGAGATTATTGGAAATGATTGAAAAGATCATGAATGAAGAGTAATGGAACTGGTAAAGAATTTTTTCAATCATTGTTTTGTCATTGATGTCAAACTTGCTACTTGTAGGAATGAAAATTGCTTAAATGATTCAAATACTATCAATTGGTTGATTGTCAAGGAGGTGGCAATCAATAAGATGTAAGTAAAGTACCTAGAGAAAGGTTGAAGTTATGATGTTGCAATAAAGTATAAGGTTTAGCTAAGTCATTGATGAAATAGTGTATTGATGAAATACTCTAAGAAGATGGACACAATAAGACACAAAAAAGATGTAAGGTTTAATTAAGTCATTTGTAAAGCCTAACTAAGTTCATTAGAGTGAGTCGAGCAAGCTAGTTAGAGCCGTGTAGATTCTTAGTTGAAGCCGAGCAAGTTCAACTTTAGTGTAAACTGAGTGATTATTCAGATGCCGAGTAGCAAAAAAAATAATAGATGCTGAGTAAGTCTTCAAGTGCCAAGCAAAACAAAAAAATGCTATAGGTGCCGAGTGGCAGTAAAATAACAATAGAAGATGAGTACATAGAAGGAGCTGAGCATTAATAAATAAATGATGCCAAGTTACTGCATTATTTTTTAAGTCAAAGATTCACCAGATCAGCAGTGATAAGTTTGTTACATCAAATTTTGTGAATTATTTTAATGATAAGGATGATGTAGATGTTACAGAATTTTATGTAAACCATGCAAACCAATTCAAGAAGAATGTTAATGGACTTATCATGAAGTATCTAGAAGAAACAATTTGGAAGGAAAACAATATCATTTTCTCTAGATCAAATTAATATTTGAGTGGAAAATAAAGAACATAACTTCTTTATAAGGAGTTATAGGTCAGAGATCAAATGTGCATGCATGAGAGGGAGTTGATCATAAAGTATGGTCGTGTGAAGAAGCCAAGAGGAGTAAGAACAGAGCATCAAGACTCTGAGTTGATCAAGTGACCATAGAGTGCATTGACATAACAAGTGGAAGAACTCAAGGAGATAGATCTTGAAGGGTGAACAAGTTGTCAACACTGCAAGGGAGGAAAGCCAAACAAAGAAAAGAATGAAAGAGTGATCTAAAATTTGCATAGTTAGGGTTGCAATCTTTATCAGGTCAAAACCCTTCTATTACTCTCTTACCATTGTATTAGCTATTAAAATCCTACATTGCTAGGTTAGCTTAATAGCTAGGTGGATAAGCCTCAAGAAAAGGATAAAGAGATCCTCAGGAGAAGGATAAAGAGATCCTCAAGAGAAGGATAAGGAGATCATTAGGAGAAGGATAAAGAGATCCTTCAGAGGAGGATAGAAGATTCTTAGAGAGGGATGAAAGATTCTTTTGAGAAAGTGACTATAAAACCCATGGACTTGGGTGAGCCTAACAGCTCTATGTAAATCCTTTAACAGGGTGACATTCCAAGTTAAATTTTCTTAAGTCCTCTAACAAGGCACACTCCTAATAGGGTGTAGAAATCCTTTAACAAGGTAGGCCTTTAATAGGGTAGACCATCAGGAGTGGTTGGAATCAATTGCGCAGTTATTTTTTGGGTATCATCCCCACACCAGTTTTACCTTCTTATTCTTGGAGGGTTTCTGGGTGGTTAAAATCCTTAATGTTATGGTGTGATGCATGTTATCTATTATGATTGTTTAATGTTTAATTGCATGCATGATAATTTTAGTTATGTGCCATTAAGGATTTGACAAAAAGTTTGAATTGGACATCATTGGACCTTGGATAACTGATTCACCACCCCTCTCAATTATTCTAAATAATTCTAATAATAGGTTTGTCCTTATCTTCAAAAAATCATATTCTACCCTTAGGTTAGCTAAAAAATGGTTTACATAGTTATTTTTGCAATCACAAAAAAATATGTCCAATCTATAATGCTTGGCACTTGAAGTTATTGATGCCAACACATACTATAATTCTATTTCTGACTCAGTACCTGAATTTCTTAGCATCTATTATTTTCTCAGCTCTTGAGTGACTTAGCATAGTCTTGTATTTACATATCATACTCGGCATGCATTACTAGTTTGGCATGAACTTAGTAAATAACTTAAGTGTTTTGACACTCAATTATCAAAAGTAATATGAGATTAACACTTATTGAGTTACAACATATTGTTAGTGTTAACTGAGTGCCTATGTGTTAACTAAGTTATACTAGTTTCAATAGAGTTTATGTTTTGTACTGATATCTAAGACATCTAGGATTTATTTTTGTGGTAACTGATTCCCCTCCCCCCTTTGAGTTACTCCTCTTATATTTCCAAAAAAAATTAGTTTGATTGATTTTCCAATAACAATATGTCCCATATTTATTTACTTAATTGTGTTTGGAATCAAAATTGGTACTTAAGAAAATATCATACCTTGAGTTGTATCCTATTTTTTTGAGTTTATTCCTAATGAAGATTTGTAATCACTAATTAAAGTGAAAGTTTTTTTGAGAATATAACAATTGATCTTGATAATTGAGAACCTTTCTTCTAACCTTATATTATAATAGTAAAGATACTTGAACAAAATGAATTTTTTTTTTGATGTTGCTAGAATGTTTTATTGTGAGATGACCAATTTTATTTTATTTATCCTAGCAAATAGATCCTTTATCTTAAATAATTCATTTATTATAACTAAAACAATGTTAATGGTATTGTTATACATATGAAATAAAATAGTAGTTTATAGGCCAACTAACATTACTACTATTGAAAAATCTAAATAATTAAAATTCATGGGGATGGGAGGCGAAAGTGGGTAAATTATTCCAAAATGCTTCCAAAAAAATACTTTGTTGATAAACTCATAAATGATACAATTGATTAATTATATTAACTTTTGATCTATCGGTAACCACATCAAAAATTCATAACAAATATAAACATGTCATCTCAAAATAACATCACAATGAACACCAAAATATATGTAAAACTCAAACTACAAAAATGATAGAGGAAATACTTTGCATGAAATGTAAACTAGTTAAGTTAGCACCTAATAAGGAAAATTTTACATTGAGTGGCTCACTTTTTTTTTGGTTATTATGATTCAAATCATTGTGTTGGGTCCTAAAAGGGTTTACACTACATAGGTAGAAACCAATTTTATCACTCAGTTACTGATGGAGAAGAAAATTCCAATTTTTAGTAATCATCTCCTAGACTTGGACCAACTAGCAATGATATTAAAACCAAGTAGTTGAAAAAGTAAGGGGAAAAGAAATCTAGGAGGATTGGGTATGGATTTGCCTAACTTTTTTAAGAAGGAAAATCCTAAACTAAATGAAAATGAAATGATGATTGTATCAATATGGGAAAGTGTTGAGGGCTTTAATTAAGAAGGCTCCTATCATTCAAGGGGAGGATAGTGTGGATACAAAGGATGCGGGAGTGAGTGACAAGTCTTATGGGTCAGTGGAGAAAATTTTTTTACCTAACCCTTCTTCTGCTAATTCTCACTCTCCCCTTCCACTATAGGAGGATAATTCTCCTTCACTGGAGAAGAATAAAAAATAATAAAATTGACACTATGGCAATTGAAGAGGAGGATAGAGAAACCCCTATGTTGGTCAACTGCACAATTTATATAGACAATGGAATTATCATTTCCGCTCAACATTTGATATAGAATTATTTGAATATTATAAACCATAAATAAATTGAGTGATACTCTAACAAGATAGCGAAATATATGAGTGATAAGTGATGCAAGAGCATCCTAGGTTGCATCGTTATCCTGCATGTTCTCAGTTTTTCCTAGTTTTTCCAAGTTGCAATGTATTTCATTGAAAAGCTTTTATTAGTTTCCAAGAATTTGAGACACATTGGGGAACCTTATGTTATGTGCACAAAGAAATTGGAGTTATCATGTTAAGGTTTGAGTCATTTTTACGTTGGTGCTAAAGCTGTGTTTTTCAAGTTTCTGAGTAGTTGTTGCGGGCTATGTAACTAGTTTTGTGCAATGAATTAAGAAATAAAAAATTTAGGTATTGAAGAGGACCTAAATTAGTCCCTTCTTTCAAAGGATAAAATCCTATTTCATTATATGTTGGGAGATATGACAATTCTCCTGGATTATCAATTTCTAGCAGTTTGTGCCATGGATTTCTATGCTTGACTTTTAGGATGGATGCACAAGTATCCTTAATAAATTAGCCTTTGATCCCTTAAGGGGTTGTAGAGGACCTAAAGTAGTACATTTAGTTTGAAGAAAAAGTTCTATTTTGATCAGGGCTAGGAGATATCATCATTATTCTCAGGTATCAAGTTTTTGAACATTTAATTTCTATTAAAGGCCGACTTGTGGCTCTTCAAGTATTCAATGTTAGGTTTATTTAGTTCTTAGCACTCTAGGTAGAATTCTGGCTTACATTGGTATAAGTAGGGGTTGTGATGAAATTTTTAGTGATTTGTATTCATCCATCTTGAAGGAATAAAGATAATAGAAGGAGGATAGAAAATTTGAAAGCATGTGTTTGGAAATGCAAACTTGAAGCTAGATCTTGGATTTGGATATATTTTGTATCTAGCCATAACCCATAAGGCCTTATAGTTGGGCATGTATGATGATATTTTCATGAATCAATAAAGAATATCATTCTCTCTCTCTCTCTCTCTCTCTCTCTCTCTCTCTCTCTCTCTCTCTCTCTCTCTCTCTCTCTCTCTCTCTCTTTATGGTGTTGTTCTCTTTTGTATTTTCTTCTATTGTGTTAACTCTTGCATGGTGGTTTAGATAGCTGAGTGTGCCAATTGAACTTAGTTACTCACTCCTCTCTACATTACGTAGTATCAGAGCTCAATTGTTCCTAAGTGTGCAAGAAGATCACCAAAGTGTGATGCAATTTATACCAGGACTTTGGATCATGTAGAACCTTGATTTAGATTTGGTGAAAGGGTTGTAGATCTATGGATTTGACCTATAACTTGTAGAGGGTTATGATCTTATAGGACCCTAATCTATAAAGATGGTTTGTGGCAAAGGAAATGTTGATAATGCAATATTAAATACATTGAGGAAAATTGCAACTCAATTAGATGCTATGGAGATAGCATAGAGAAGAGGAGTAAATCTTGATGATGTAATTGATGATGAAGTAGTAGCATGTAACCCTAATATAGAACTTGAAGAAGATCAAGATGAAGCAAGGTTGTTGAGAGTGTTTTTTAGGGTAAATTCAAAGCTTGTTGTTGAAGTAGTTCCTTATGATGGAAAGTTGGATACCAATGTTCTCTTAGATTGGATCTTAGATATGAAGAATTTCTTAGAGTATAAAAACACTCCTAATAATAAGAAGGTGAAGATTGTAGTTACTAGGTTGAAAGGTCATGCTTTGCTATGGTGGGAGCATTTGCAAAATAATAGACAAAGGAGAGGAAAGGAGAAGATCATAACTTGGCCAAAGATGGTGAAAAAAGTAAAGAATGAATTCCTTCCTACTAATTACCAAGTTACTTTGTTGAGAAAGATGCAAAATTTGACATAAAAGGACACGACTTTGAAAGAGTATACTAAGCAATTCTATAGATTGGACATTAGATCTGGACATGTGGATGATGATGTTGAAAAAATACATAAATGGATTTAGATTTTGAATTCAAGATAAAATAAGTTTTTTGAAGTTGGAAACTATGGAAGAAGCATATAATATGCCTTAAAAGCTAAGGAGATCATGAACAAAGACGAAAAGGTAGAGGTGGTAGATTCTAGAGAGGCAGAGGAAGATCTTATGGTGAAGGTGGTAGATCTAATAGTTTTGTGCATGATAAAGGAAAATCTAAATGAAAGAATGATGTAAAAGAAAAGAATGAATGGAAAGGTGGTAGTTCTTACCAAGGAGGTATTGGTTCTTATCGAGGAAGAGGTGATTCATATTCTAGAGGTAGTTTTCACAGTAATTGTTTCAAATGTGGTAAAGAAAGGCATAGATCTTTTGAATGTAGATCTTCTAAAAGTGGCCATAATAATAGAAATGTTGTGATTTAAGGAAACATTGAGAATTCACCAAGTTCACCTTAGGCTAGAGAAAATCTAATGGTGAGATGAACCTTATGTAATAAGGGAAGTGGTGAAGATCTTATTTTGAGAATAAGTGTTTTCAAGACCAAATGTAAGATGGCTGGAAAATGCTGCAAGATGATCATTGATAGTGGAAGTTCAAAAAATTTGGCATCAGAAGAGATGGTTACAAAGTTTTAGTTGTAGAGGCTAAAACATCCCAAACCTTATCATGTTTCATGGACCAAAGATGAGCAAAAGATATTGGTAAGTGAGCAATGTATTGTGAAGTTCAAGATTGGACATTACTTTGATGAAGTGTTATGTGATATTATGCCTATGAATTATTTTCATATTTTTTTTGATAGACCTTTGCAATATGATAGATATACTATACATGATGGAAGATTGAATCAATATACTATTTGAGCGAATGGTAAGAAGCAAATATTACTATCTTTGATTGAAAGTCTAGATGAGGTTAGTTGTACTGCAATAAAATTTTGCATGGTTAATGGAAATTAATTTTAAAAAGTAAAGAAGAATCAAGTTTTTTTTTTCTATAATTCCTAGAGGACTGAGTGTTGGTAATAATAAATGAGTAGGAGAAGCTGGTAATGATCAAGTGACAATAGATAGTGGTATTCGAGTACTGTAAGAAATTGCTAAATTGCTAAATGAGAATAAGGAGATTGTTGCAGAGGATATACTTGATTGTTTACCTCAATGAGAAGTATAAGTCATTGTATGGATCTGATTCTTGGAGCTAGTTTTCCAAATAAAGTACCATGTATATAGATAGCTACAAAGAATGAAGAACTTAATAGACAAGTGCATGAGTTGTTACAAAAAAGTTTGATCAGAGAAATTTTGAATCCATGTGTTGTACTATTGTATTAGTACCTAAAAAGAATTGAGAATGAAGAACGTATACTAATTCTAGAACTATTAACAAGATTATACTGAAATATAGATTTCCTTTGCTAAGGATGGATGACATTATAGATTGTTTGACTGGAGCAATGTATTTTACCAAGTTTGACTTAAAGAATGGCTATCATTAGATAAAAATCAAAGAAGGCTATGAATGGAAGATTACTTAAGATTTCTTTCAACACAAAAGGTGGTTTGTATGAATGGTTGGTTATACCTTTTGGTTTAACTAATGCACCTCGTACCTTCATGAGATTGATGAATGAAGTTTTGAAGAGATTTTTGGGTATGCTTGTTATTATTTATTTGCATGAAATTCTAATATTCAATTAGACTAAGGAAGAAGATCTTGAGCATGTTAGATAATTATTGTAGAGATTGAAGGAGGAGAAGTTGATGATTAATCTGAAAAAGTGTTCTTTTATTCAAGAGGAGATTGTGTATTTTGGATTTTGGATTTTAGATGATGGTTTGAAGATGGATCATGAGAAGGTTAAAGCAATTTTGCAGTAGCCTACACCTAAGAATGTGGGTGAGGTAAGATTATTTTATGGTTTGGCTAGTTTCTATAGAAAGTTCATAAGAAATTTTAGTTATATTTGTAATGCTATGACTAAGACAATGAGAGGAGATACAAAGGAATTCAAGTGGACACATGGAGCTGATAAGTATTTTGAGACATTGAAACAAAAGGTTGCTAAGTTACTTGTATTGGATTTACCTGATTTCAACAAAGTATTATGTGATGTGAGTGGTAGTGTAACAAGAGCTATAATAATTCAAGAAGGTAAACAAGTTGCTTTCTTTAGTGAAAACTTGAATGACATTAAAAGATAGTATTCTGTATATGATCAAGATTCTATACTATTGTTCAAGCATTGAAAAAGTGGAGACATTATTTGATTCCTAAGCAGTTTGTGTTGTATACTTATCATAAAGCTTTACAATACTTGGGAAGTTAACATAAATTAAATCAAAGACATATGAAGTGGGTTGAGTACTTGCAAATTTTTATATTTGTGATCAAGAATAAGAGTGGAGTTATGAACAGAGTTGTTAATGCATTGAGTAGAACACATTCTTGATTGACTGAGATGAAGGTTGAAGTTCTTGGTTTTGATGAAATGAAAGAGTTGTATGATACTGACCCTAATTTTTTTGAGGCATTGAGAGAGTGCAAAGCACAAAATTTAATAGATCACATAAGTAAGTATGATGAGTATTTCATTCAATAAAGTATTTTATTCAAAGGTATTCAGTTGTGTATTCCTAGAAGTTCTATGAGGTTGAATTTGATTAAGAAAACACATAGTGGTGGATTGGCTAGACATTTTGGAATTGAAAATACATTGACTTTGCTAAAGGATAAGTATTATTGACAAAAAATGTATCAGAATGTTTTAAAAAATTGTAAAGAGTTGTGGAGTTTGTCAAGTTGCAAAAGGAGTAAGTCAAAATACTAGTTTGTATACACCTATTACTATTCTTGAGAAACCTTGGAGTGACATCAATATGGATTTTGTTCTTGGATTACCTAAGATAATGAAAGAGTATGATTCCATATTTTTTTGTAGTGGATAGATTTTCTAAGATGGGTCATTTCATACCATGTAAGATGACATCAGATGTTGAGCATGTTGCTGAACTTTTCTTTAAAGAGATTGTGAGATTGCATGAACTACAAAGAAGTATTATTTTTGATAGAGACTGTAAGTTTGTAGGTTATTTTTGGAAGACTTTGTGGAAGAGGATAGGTACTGAGTTGAATTTTAGTTCCATATTCCATCCATAGATAGATGGATAGAAAAAGCTTGTGAATAGAAGCTTGGGTAATTTTCTGAGATGTTTAGTTGGGAATAAGCATAGTAATTGGGAGATGGTATTGGCACAAGCTGAATTTGAATATAATAATTTTGTGAATAGGAGTATAGGGAAGAAACCTTTTGAGATTGTTATTGGAATGCATCCTAGAGGTATATCAAATTTGAGAGATATTGTTGGTGAAGAAAAGAGAAGCACTATAGGAGAAGAATTTTCTAATTTTATAGAATCTTTACACAAGGAAGTGAAGTTGAGGATAGAACAAAGTAATCAGAAATATGAGGAGAATTCTGATCAGTCTAGAACATATCATAATTTTCAAATTGGTGATGAGATGATGGTTCATCTAAAGAAAGGAAGATTTATTATTGGAACATACAGTAAGCTAAAGATTAAGAAGTTTGGACCTTGTAAGATCTTGAAGAAGTTTGACATTGGAAACACTTATGAAATTAAGTTACCTAATGAATTGGATATATCTCCTATATTCAATGTTGTTAATTTATATAAGTAAATTAAGTAAGATGATGAAGTTATTGTATCAGAGGATTATCCTAAGAAGTAGATTAAAGAAGTTGAATAGATATTGGATTAGAGAGTAGGTAGGAGCTTGAAGGGAAAAGATTAGTATGAATATCTGGTAAAGTGGAAGAAAATACCTATGGAAGATTCTTCATGGATCTCTTGATCTAAATTAGATTTAGCTTAGGTTGTAACATCTCAATGCTTCTAGAGAACCATTTCTTCCAACCCTGGTTGTCTAATGCAGGAGCATCTTGGGTTGCATTGTTATCCTGTATGTTCTTAGTTTTTTCTTGTTTTTCCAAGTTGCAATGTCTTGCATTGCCAAACTTTTAGTAGTTTATAAGCATTTGAGATACACTAGGAAACCTTTTCCTATGTGCACAAAGATATTGGTGTTATCATGTTAAGGTTTGAGTCAATTTTTACCTTGTTGCTAGAGCTATGTTTTTCTGGTTCCTAGGTACCTGTTGTGGGTTGTGTAACTAATTCTGTGCAATGCTTTATAATGTATTGAAGATGACATATATTAATCCCTTCTATCAAAGGTGCAAGTCCTAATTCATTATAATTTTGGAGATATGGCAATTCTCCTAGAGTATCGATTTCTGGCAGTTTGCCCAATGGATTTATGTGCATGACTTTTGAGATGGATGCATAGATATCCTTAATGAATCAGCCTTTGCACCCTTAAGGGATTTTAGAGGACCTAGAATAATACCTCTAGTTCAAAGCACAAATTATAATTCAATCGGGGCTAGTAGATATTGCAATATTTCTTGGGTATCAATTTTTTGGACACTTAATTTCAATTGGAGGCTAACTTGTGGCTCTTCAAGTATTTAATGTTAGTTTTATTAAGTTCTTAGCATTCTGGGCTGAGTTGTGGCTTAGATTGGTATAAGAAAGGGTTGTGGTGAAGTATTTAGTGATTACTGTTCATCCATCTTGAATGAATATAGATGATAGAAGGAGGATAGGAAATTTGAAAGAATATGTGTCTGGAAATCCGAACTTGAAGCTAGATCTTGAATTTGAATGTATTTTGTATCTATCCATAATCCAAAAGGCCTTATATCTAGGCATGTATGATGATATTTTTATGAATCAATAAATAATATTATTATCTCTATCTATGGTTCTACTCTCTTTTGTGTTTGCTTCCATTGTCTTAACTCTTTAATGGTTGTTTGGGTAGTTGAGTGTGCCAATTGGCCTTAGTTACTCACTCCTCCTTGCATCAATAAGTGTGTCCTCCATTTAAGGATTGTTGACATGGAGGTAGTGAATGTTAAATAATTGGAGGATGATATGAAATATATCAAGGTTGACCCACCCTTTAGGGAGCTCCAAATAGCCAAAGTCATTTCTCTATACTCCTAAAGGATACTGTAGACACCCAATAATTGGCAAAGAAATAAACCACCCAATTTCAATCAATCGAAATGAATTAAGGATTAAATTAGAGGAACACAATAGAATTTCAAATAAATCATTACATTAAGTCATTAATCAATCAATCAAGTATCAAATCAAAAGGAATTAAATCACTTTTAAAAAAATAGAAAAAACAATCCATAAACTGTAAAATGAAATAAAAAAAGGAAAAATGAAATGACAAAAAGTTGGAAAAAATAAATAAATAGATTTAATCCATTTATCCCATCAAAGGAGAAAGTCCTCCTTTTTCCAATTAAAAGAATTGGAAAAATCCTCTTTTACCCTCACAAACTAAGTCTATTGGAGTCTTCCTCTTGGTTCCTAATGAGATATTTTTAGTTTCACCTCCACCCTCTAGTCAAAGGTAAAATCTTTATTCTTACCCCAACCCCTCCTAAAATCATATAAATAGGAAGGAAATTCAAGAGCGAAAGGATCCAATTTTTAGGCATCTGCACTACAGTCACATTTAGAGTTATCATCTTTTACTATTGTCATAGCAATTTCATCTCATTTTGATAGTATTTTAGCAGCCTTTTCATGTTATTTAGCATCATTTAGTGCATATTTAGTCCAATACATACTTATGTCATAGCATTCTAGATGTTAGGGTTATCATACTCATATAATCTGCATTATCACATAGATCTTCCATACATCTTTATAGATCTACATTTATGGAATACTCCCCCTCTAGAACTATCATTGAATGTTAGAATTCTTTAGAATAACTAAGAGGCAGATTGAATCAGTTATCCAAGGTCTAGATGTATAAATAAAAATTCTCACAGCTTAGTGAACCCATAAAACATTTATCATCATGAATGCATCCATACGATTATGCAATCACTTAAAACTTGTAGGTTATTGTCAAATCAATTTGCAGAAATATAAACATGAAACATAAGAGATTCAACAAAAAACTTGACACAATGATTTACATGAAAATCCAATATGGGAAAAACTATGAGTAACATGTTACTCTTTCTCACTCTTGTGAAGTGATTCCCTATGAAAGGCCAACCCTATTAAAGGTTACAATACACACTATTAAATGGAACCCTATTAAAGGATTTAAATCACCCTATTATGAGTGAGCATTGTTAGAGGACTTTAGACCATTCACTTGGAATGTCACTTGGTTAAAGGATTTGCAAATGGCTATTAGGTCAACCGTAATCCAAAGGATTTACACTAGACTGATATAATTATTGGAGAGTAATAGTAAGGCTTTATATAATAACAACTTATAGATCCATTTTTAGATTACAAATCTTTTTTTTAGTCCTCAATTCTACTTGGCTTTCACACATCTAAGCTATGATATCTTGATCACCCTTTCAAGCATACATACCCTTAAGCCTTCTTTCTTAACATGCCAATGTAGACTCTTAATTAGGTCATTGAATGAAGCAATACTCTTGAGTCCTTGTCTTCCTTAGGGAGTAAAAGCACAGATTTGTGTCACCGTTTGTGATACCAAAACCTGTTTTGGTCAGATTTCATTTCTCTATCAAAACTCAATTTTTTTCAAAAACTAAAAATACCCTTTTATAGATCTTAGATTCAATATCATCATTATATAATTTTTTGAGTGTTTTGATTAGTTATAATATGTTATAATCTCAAAGTATTATAAGTTGATATTTCAACATTTCAGAAGATGCTCCCTCAAAAAAGGAAAAAAATAGTAAATCATTTCAAAAAAATTTAAAAAATTATATTTATCTCTAGAGGAGAGAATCCTCTTCACGAATATGTAATTTTTTTCAAGAAGGGATAGATTTGATAGGAAATTTTTGATGGGAGGAAAAAAATGTTTGATTCTGATAAGGTCGAACTTGACTACTTATAACAAAGAAAATATACATCAAAAATAATTATTTATTTTTTTGTGCACTAGCTATACATGTCATCTATAAGATATTTTTAAATTAGAGCAAAAAAAGATAATTTGCATATACTTGTTTGACGAGAAATACACCCTATATTTTTTATAGTTAAAAAAGGGACTTCAAAAAAAAAAAAAATGAAATTCTTACTCAAAAAAATTATAAAAATTATAGGCATAAAGTTCATCCAATTCTACACATTTCATCAGTTTACATTATTTTCATATTTTAAACACAAATACCATTTTTTTTGTCACTAATGTTGACCTGTCACATTCTGATATCATGTTTCTTTATAAAAGGTGACATAGGTTTGTGCTTTTACCCTAGGTTCTCACACATGAAAACCCTTGCTTCTGACCAACCATCCCTATAAATAGAGAATTAAGATATTTTTTCATTCATTCTCCATTTTCCAATTTAGGGTTAGTATAGATTAGGTAGGATTTAGTGACTCTACCCCTCATTCCATATAACTTCTAGAAACTTCTCCTTCAATCCTCTTTGAATTTACCTCAAAATAGTTTACCATGAATCCTATGCTAGCAACTCATCAATCTTATCTTCCACCTAGTTTTCACAATCCAAGAAGACAACCTTGTTAGCTCAAATCCATCAAATTTAGGATATTTCTAATAATGTTGGCACTCGACATTAACTTGGTTCTAATGCTTGGCACATACTATGTTGGTCAACATCCTCTAGAAAATCACTTGGCATGAACTAAAGTTTACTGGTGCTTGGCATCAAATAAAATTTACTTGGCATCCTCAATTTTGCCCAACATACACTAAAATAGACTTTTACTCAACTCCAACTAATTTTTTGTTCAGCTTTCACCATCTTTCCTTGGCACCTACTATCCATTTAGTCAGGCTTGGTGGACAAACTTTGTTTAACTTGTTCTTCTAAACTTGCTTAGTGTAAACAATCTTTGCAACCTTAAGTAGATTATCAATGCACTATGTTACCACTATCTTAGTTGATTCTTGTACTCCTTGTCGTATCATAACTCATTCTTTCATCTAGATGATATTGTTACATATTTTGATTGAATCCTCTTCATCAATCAAATAGGTAAAAGTACTTAAATCATATAAGAAATTGTCTTATCAGCACAAAGTAGTTTTGACAAAAGTGACAAAACAATGATTGAAACACATTTATCATAATTGTATCAATCTGTTTTCAACAATCTCCTTCTCAAAAATCTCCCTCTTTGGCATTAATAAAAAACTAAACTGATCAACCAAACTGACTTAGTTAAAACAATATGACCAACAAATTACCAAAAAGAAAATAATTCCTTGTATTGAAATCTCTCCCTCTATAAACAATTTTTATTGTCTAAATAGATTACAAAATTTTGTTCTATTCTGATCAACAATCAATTCATCTTGATGACTCCCTCTAAATTACTTCTTCTTTCTTATGAAGATATCAACAATTTTCTCTTTTGTGTTAACATATTCCATCTTCACCACTTTATCTTAAACTAATTCTCTCAAGTATTGATACTTGATTGCAATGTGCTTAGCCTTTGGGTGCATCATAGGATTCTTTGATATATTTATAGCACTTGTATCATCACAATAAAGTATCACTATTTTAGTGATCTCTTCCTTCATACCTTTGAGTAGTTTTTTATCCATACAATGTTTGTAAAATTTATAGTAGCAACAACATATTCAACTTTAGCAGTACATTGTAAAGTGCAGTTTTGTTTCTTGCTAGTCCATGTGACCAGCCTTTTGCTTAAGACTAATGCTCTTTCTATCATCAATGTTTCTAGCCCAATCAACATTAGTATAGGTTCTTAATTCAAATTTCTCATTTTTCTTGTAGTATAGACCATATTCCTATATTCCTTTCAAATATCTCATTATTCTCTTTACAACCATCAAATTATTCTCTCTATGATTTGCAAAGAATCTTATAAATATTCCTATAGATAATGCAATATTACATCTTCTATGTACTACATATTTTAGTTTTCCAATCATAGACCTATATAGTATTTGATTCACCTCGGTTGAAGCATCGTTCTTTGACAATTTATGTCATGTCACCATAGATGTACTTACAAGTTTGGAATCCTCCAATCCAAAAGTTTTTAATATCTCCTTAACATACTTTGACTGAGTGATGTATATACCATATTTCATCTAATGTACTTGCAAAACACAAAGAACTTGATCTCTCCAAACATAGGCATCTCAAATTATTGCTTCATTTCATTGAAAAAACCTTACATAAAGCATCTTGACCTCCAAATATTATATAATCAACAAAAATTTCAGATAACAAAATACCCTTTCCTTTCTTTTTCTTCACGTATAGATTTTTTTTATCATCAATCCTTTCAAATGCAATCTTCCAAGATAATTATGAAGTCTCTCATACCATGCTCTTGGTGCTTGTTTCAATCCATATAAAGTTTTGTGTAATCTACACATCATTTTCTTATTGTTATCATCAACAAATCCTTCCAGTTTTTCTATATAAATTTCTTCCTATAATATGCCATTTAGAAATGTAGATTTAACATATTTGATAAACTTTGAAACCTTTGTATATAGAATAAGCAAGCAGAGTTCTTACTTCTTCCAATCTAGCAACAAGAAAAATACTTCTCCATAGTTAATTCCTTCTTCTTGTGCATATCCTTTGTAGACTATTCTTGCCTTGTTCCTTGTGACTTCACCATTTTTATCTAGAATATTTTTGTATACTCACTTGGTACCAATCACATTTTTTTCTTTTGGTCAAGGAACTAGAGTCCATGTCTTTTATTTCTTAACTAGTTCAATCTCTTCTTCCGTGGCTTTACTCCATTTCACATCTTCTAAGGCATCTTTAACTATTTTGGGTTCTTTCATGCTTAGAAAACATGAATAATTTCTCAATTTTTTCCTTGTCATTGGTCTAGCATCTTTATCTCCAATGATTTATGTAGTAGGATGATGTCTCTTGACATATTTAGACAATCTTAATTCAGCTCTAGTTTTGTCATTTAGTCTATCTACTTCAGAGTCACTATGTACATCTTTGTCAGGTGGTTCAATTTCTCTCTCATGTACACTAATTTTAGAATCAAATGTGCCTCAACTTATTTCTATAACTTAGCATTTGAATGTAGCTCAGTTCCTAAATGCAACTTGGCATTCATAGTATTTGACTTGAAAGTCACTAAAACTCATTGTTGGTTTGTTGCTTGATTTGCAACATCTTCTTTAGCAAGCATACCTTCATAAAATTATAAAAATGATTTGCATTCTCCTTGCTCCCTCATAGGTTCAGCCTCATATACTTTTGTATATTCATCAAATTTCACATTTGCGCTTTCCAGAACTTTGTTAGCATTAGTATTTAAACATTTATAAGCTTTACTTCTTATGGAATAACCTAGGAATATACCTTCACTTTTTGCATCTAGTTTACCATTCTTGAAATTTTTGAGAATAAAGAATTTGCTTCTAAATACCCTAAAATATTTTACATTGGGTTACCATCCATACCATAGTTCAAAGGTGTTGAATGAGTACCTTTCTTCACTTGCACATGGTTTAGAGTATAGATGGTTGTACTTATAGCTTCTCTTTAGTATCTTAAAGCAACATTTTTATCCATCATGAGTGTCCTAGAACAATCCACTATAGACATGTTCCTATTTTTAGAAATTCCATTTTTTGGAGGGGTTTTAGGAGCAAATGTTTTTCTTTTGATTCCTCTATCATTACAGAACATCTCAAACTCATTTGATGTAAATTATCCTCCCCTGTTAGATCTCAAACATTTTAGACTTTTACCTATTCCTTCCCAACTCTTGCTACATACCATTTAAACATTTGGAAAGGATCAAATTTCTATTTCAAAAATATAACTGTTATCTTTCTAGAATAATCATCAACAAGTAGCATAATATACTTATCTCCTTTGTATCTTTACTCTTCAATTGGCCCACAAAAGTTAGTATGAACAATCTCTAACATCCTTTAGAGGTATGAGTTATACACTTAAAACTTGACTTTGTCACTTTTCCTAATTGACATTTTTTGCACATTATATTATCAGGCTTCTTCAACTTAGGTAGACCTCTAAATCTTCTCATGTTATTGATACTAACAAAGTTATCAAAATTAGCATGACATAACCTTTTGTGCCATAGCCACACATCATCAAATTTTACAATTAGACAAGTAGCATCTTCTATATCAAGGTAGAATAGATTACTCCTTGTTTGATCACCCTTTCCAATCAGCTTTCCATCAGTATCATATATCTTGGCAATCTTGTTTTCGAACTCAACCTTGCATCCCGAATTATTCAGTTGTGACACACTCAAGAAATTATAGTAATGTCCTTCAACATAGTATGCATTGTCACATAAAATCTTTTCTATGATTTTGATAGAACCTTTTCCTTTTATCAAACATGGTGCATCATTACCAAATCGTATTCTATTTCCATCATAACACTTCAAGGTAATGAAATTACTTTTATCTTGAGTCATGTGGTGTGAAAACTCACTATCAATGATCCATATATCATTATTGTTCATACAAGACACATGTGCAATTGCCTCATCTTCATTAGATTCATCCTTCATTGCAACATGCACTACTTCATCATCATGTTCATTAGATTCATCTTTTCTTGCTTCTTTAGCAATGTAGCAAGACTACTTGCCTTTGTCTTTTTAATCTTTGTTTTCTTCATATCTACTACATTTATACTTGTCACCACCTCTATAGATGTTCTTCTAAGGACATCTAGTAGCAATATGACCAACCTCATTGCAATTGAAATAGATGACAGGTAGTTTACCTTTAAACTTGCATTTACCTCTATGAAATTTCCTTACTAGTAGTGCTTCAAGTTGATCTACATCTTCCTCATCTATATCACTATCACTGGATAGATATTTTCTCCATTTCTTGTTCATATTAGGTTCTTTCAATGACATCTTACCTTTGAAAGTAGATTCAATATTCTCATGTTTGTAATTATCAAATTTAGATGGCTCAAAAACTATGAGTCTATCTACCAGACCTTCAAGAGATAGAGTATTCCCTAGTATACATCTTAATTCTTGTATTATAGAAAATCTAATAGCATATATAGGCAGCAATGTTCTTAAAACTTTTCTTAGTATAGTATCACCATCTATTGTACTAGTAGCTCCTCTTATTTCATTAACAACATCTTTTATCCTTGACCAATATTGAGTAATATTTTCACATTCTTGCATTCTCATACAATCAAACTTACCTCTAAGACTCTAAGATTTAGCTCTTAGAACATTCTTTTCTCCTCCATAGATGGTGTGTAAAGCATCCCACATTTTCTTTGCACTATCAAGACTTTTGATATCATCAAATTTATCATAGCTAAGGGAAGAGGCAATCTCCAACATTGCCTGGTTGTGTTCATTCTTCTTTTTCAGATCCTTGAGAGTTAGAGTTCCATCAAGATCAATATGCTTAGTAGTAATGGTAGATTTGTTCACATTTATTCAAGTTTGTTATTAGTGACAACACTTATTCATATTTTGTATGGCTAATGAGCTCATTCAATAGTCTACAGTGTTTTCCATGTAATTCAATAATCACTGAGCACTACATTTCCTATCTAGAATTTAATTGGTTACCATGTAAATTTAGTTAATGTGAAGTGCAATAGTTCAAATTGAGTAGAATCAGGCAATGTGAAGTCCAGTAGTTAAACCTAAGCATTTTAGTGGTTAACAAGCTTTGTAATTTCTACTGAGCTAGCAATTCATGTAAAGCAAAGTTAGTGTTAACCAAGCTATGTGATGATTAATGTTTGCCAAGTGCAATCATGGTAAATGATTAATTCAATTTCTACCAAGTCACCAATGTAGACCAAGTTCAAGACTACATTGAATTGATTAGTATGGACCAACCTTCTACTTCTACCAAATGCATGATGATGTCAAGTAGTGACAATGGATGCTGAGTATCAAAACTTCACCAAATCAGTCTTTAAAACCCGACTATCTACATATGGGCTAACTTTGTAATATTGGTGTTAACATGTATATTGGCCTACTTTATAATTATGTAAATTGGCTTGATATATATTTAATGTATTATATCATATCCAAGGTAGTAAGTAAGTATGAAAGTAATGTAAAATAGAAGCATGCGAATGTGAATCGACAGTAGAAAAACTGTATTGTAAGGTCATATCAGCAAAGGAGTAGCAGAGTCATATCTATCACATAAAGGTGATTAGCATTTCAAAGAATCTCTATAAACAATCTAGTTGTAAGTCAAAGATATACTATTTCATCTTAATAGGTGAACCAGTCTAACAAGGTAGACTTAATAGTCTATCTCAAATCTCTTAACAAAGTGCATACCTCATTGTGTGTTTGTAAACCCTCTAACAAGGTGGACCTAGCAGTCCTAATTACTCCTAATAGGGTAGATCAAAAAAATTGATCATTGTAAGCCTTGATAGGCCAACTTTATGCTATAGTATTGAAGTTTTTTGGGTATCATCCCCACTCGAGTTTTACTTTCAATTTGGAAGGTTTTTGGATCACCAAATTATTGTGTTCAAGTGTTATGAATGTTTTATTATTTTAGTTTCTCATGCATGTAGTTAGAGTTGATTTAATGGTAATTGGATTATTGCAATTAAGATCTAAATTTGGTAAAGTTTTAATGTTACTAATTCACCCCTCCCCTCTCAATAACATAGCATAGCCTTGAATATTTCCAACAATTGGTATCAGAGCATTGTGGTTCTCAAGATAAAGTTTGACAACTTGATCAAAGATCAAGGACAATGGAGATATTTAGAATTGATAAGGCAATTGACAATGAAAAACTAGATCTAGAAATGGCCATTGCATAACTCAATAAAGCTAAGGAGCAACTTTCCCAATCTCTAAAAAGAAGGAAGAAACTTGAAAATCAAATGAATGATCATTAATACATTGAAGAAAAGGTTGAACAAAGAACTCTCAGATGAAGCAAATGATGTAATCAAAGAACTCTTAGAGAAGAATGGTTCCCTACAAGAAGTAAGAAAGCTCAAAAGAGAATAAGAAATTCAATCAGTACGGCTATGTGAAATTTTGGAATAAAGGAACAAGATGAAAGAAGAAATGGATGGAAGGAACAATGAGATCCAAAACCAATCCCTTCAACATGCAGATCTTATGGATCAAATCTACAATGCAAATAAGGAAATCATGAGCCAAAGATAGATCAACGAAAGATTAAGAAATAATCTAAATTTGGAAAGAAAAATCAATGAAAGAATAAGACGTGAGTTGAGATTTGAAAAGAAAATCAATGAAAAATTTTAAAATGACCTAAACACTAAAAATAAAATCAATGAAAGAATGATGAAATCCCAACTAGACATGCATCAATTCAATTAACTAAATGAGCAGAATCTCTATAGACAAAAAGGAAAAGCAAGAATTGGATAGAAAGAAGAAGGTGAATCATCCAATCAAGGTGCTCAAAGGAATAAAAGACCTACTTGTAGTCACTGTGGTAAGATAGGTTATACATTAAACAAATATTGGAGTAATGGTAAAGAAAATGTTAAATGCTACAATTGCAATCATCATGATCACAAGGCTAATGAATTAAAGAGAAACCAAAATTTGAAGGAAAATTTCATGAATGCAAGAAACAAGGTGACAAGTCATTAGATTGTAGAACCGATTCATTCAATACAATAGAGAAAACTGTGAAAGCAATATTTGGTTGGGACTACAACACTTAGTATAGATGTCATTATTGTCAAGAATATGGACACATTGGTATGAACTATATTAAAAATCACACAAGGAAGAGAGATACCACCATAAGATGTTTCACTTGTACAAAACTTGGTCATCTAGCCAAGAATTTCATGAATATAGGAAGAATTGAAGATGAAAAGAAAGAAAAAGTAGATAACATTCGAAAGCAAATGAGGCAGCAATGGATTCCTAAATCTATCAAGGAAGCTAGTTCAAGTAATGATGGTCATGCCACTCAAGAAGTGGGTGACTCCACCATTTCTAACTAAATTCTTAAGGAAGAACTAGAACTATGCTATCAAGATCACATCCAAATAGCAAAGATCCAAATCAGTATTTAAGATACAAAAGGATCGCTAAAGATTGGTATCAATTATCACCAATTTGACTTCTCTACTATGTAAGGTTGGGTTATGGACTCTACTGAGAAAAGTCAGGAGTAATAAGGACATGTTTGATTACTATGTTATGATGCCTTTACTAAGCAATCTGAATAGATAGTGGATGATAGCCTATTATGCATAATGATGTCATCATAGCTACCTTCATACCAAGCATTAATGGATTTTTTTTTTTAAAGTAGGAAATCGAATTCGTTTTCACCAAGAATTCTAATGTTATTGTGATCAAGCATATTGCAAAGCAATCAAATGACTCCAAGAAAAATTTGTAGTAAATTTTTTCAAAGTTTTTCATAGCTTAACAAGTAGCCATGGTAGCATCAAGCAAAAATAGAAAAGCGAGGAAAGGGTAGGAGATGTTGGTCTGAGGAGTGGAATGGAAAGTCTCTAATTTCAAACTTGTACCAATGATTGCTGAAACCCTTGACCCAAATAGAGTGCAATCATAGATCCCTCCAAAGGTACTACTCATTAATGATATTTGAACTCATTTTAAGTGTGCAATTCAAGAAATCAAAACCCTAGAGATGGATGATGCCCTAGGTGAACTATGTGTAAATGGTTCTTAAACCTAAACATAAACATTTGGAAGATAAGGGTTTAACCCAAATTCCCCACCTACTTTATGTGTACACTAATATGTTAGCAAGAAATAATAATCTATTTAAAAACCAAAACATTAACTAACAAAATCAATATAAACTTCAAGAGAGACAAAGTGAGGTCCTCAAATGAGAATATGAGCCATGGATAGGCTCTCTCAATGAGGATGATCACTTGATTTATAGATGTGTCTATTTGTGGATTTGGGATGTATGTTGAAGCTTCAAATTGCTTCAATGGTGGAATTCAGGTGGATTTTGGTGTGGATATTAGGAATGGTTATCAATTTGGCTTCTCAAAATCGCATGGTAACTTTAAGGTTATGGATTATGATCCTTTGGCTTTGGAGAGGATCCAATTTATAGGAAAGAGGCTTGAGGGATGGAGGGCTAAGATGCAAGGATGGGAAAATGGTTAAGGAGGGCTTAGATTGAATGAGAGGAAAGCACATGGATTGTGCTTCCTTACAGCCAATTAGATAGTGACACATGTCACAGGGAGAGTGGGTGGAGGAAAGGGCATGAATGAGTCAACAAGGGAGGCTCAAGGCTTTAAATGGCCCTCATAAGTGCTTGTAAGAGAATTTAAGGGCATTTAAGAGATAGTGGGCTTCCTTTATGACTAGGTGGGTGGGATATTTCTGAGAGGAGACTTTGGTTTGGTTTAGGAAAGTCTTCAGCTTGCTTAGGAATGTGCAAATGATTAGGGTATGGATTAGGCTTGGGTTAGGATTAGATTAGAGATGGGAAAGTGGATGTCATTTATGGGAGTAGGTAAGTTAGTGACTAAGCTAGGTTAGTATGGATGGATGGGGTGGATTAGGCTAATGGAGGAATTAGGGATAGGCTTAGGGGTTATTAGGTTTGAGGGATATATTTATTAAATAGATTTAATAAATGGGGATTTTTGGAATTTAGATAGGAGAATAGGATTAATTGATAAATAATTGGTTTTTTGATTTATCAATTAGGACTATAGATGATTAATTAAATTAATGAGCCAGGGGATGTAAAAGGATTAATTAAATAAGAATTTAATTAATGATGCCTTTAGAGATAACTAAATAGGATTACTGAAGCGATGTAATCAGATTTAGGTGTCTACATTTTGCCCCTCTTTGACATAGTGTTGAGACAACACTTATTTCAAAGAAGTTTGAATATAAATGACATGAGGAAGATTCTTTTAGCAACAAAGTTTCCCCAATCTTAGATAAGAAGAGGAGAGACTAGACTATGAGATGCCCCCACAAGAAGGTGGCAGAGAGAGAAGACAAGGCTCAGTGGCTTCTTGAAAAGAAAAAGAATTTGGGAGGAGCAAAGACATACATGGGCAAAGAGAAGGGGTTGAATTAGCTCAAACTCTCACTATGGGAGAATGATAAAGGGAGGTCAAATTCACAAAAGGAAGCAAGCTTAAGAGGGGGTGGGAGAGATGGATGTTGGAGTGGGGTGCTATAAAAGGAAACCATGAGGAGGGGATGGATGATGGGAAGATAAAGCTGATGCAACCGGATTTCAAAGAGTCAGATTGAGGGAAGATGGGTTTCAAAGATCCCTAGGACAATGGTTGTGGAGCTCGAAAGATGAGGTTTGGGGGATAGATTTTATGGGTGGATCTCTAAGACGAAGATTGATGATTGATTCTAAGAGATAACTAATGCACAAGTGGGGGTGGGAGAGATGAATTTTGGATATGGATGGGGATAAGGGAGATGAAGGGAATCCACTGAAGCATTTTGAGCAGGGGGATACATCAAAGAGAAGTAACACCACATAGCTGAGCACTAGATTTAATATAGGAATGTTGGTTAATTACCAAGGTTACCAAGAACAACAAGGCCTTTTCACCAACTTTCTAGAGGACTAACGGAGTGACCACAACAAACACACAAGGATTGCCCCAGCATCACACACGAATCTCAGAGAGATCAGTGTTGGAACCGACACTAGGTAACCCACAAGTAGAAAAAACAAAAGATCAGATCAAGACCTGACACTCAGATTGCCCCATTCATAGTATACCATGATATGGAAGATTGTGGCAACCTTGAGGAGGGAACGAAAAGATTGCTTGGAAAAGATACTTCAAGACCCAAAGGGAAGATTCCAAATCAAAAGAAAGAAAAAATCTAAAAGAGAATCGTTTGCCAATGAGATGTGTAGTACAAGGTACTAGTAGACCAAGATCAGATAGGAGGAAAGCTATATCCTACAAGGACCTATCGGAGAGCACCTAAGCTGATTAATCAAGATGAGTGAGGCATCTGGCAAGTGGAACTAAGAAGGATAACACTTTGGTGATAGGAGATTGAGCGAAAAAAGTATTGGAATAGCTAACCAAGAGTTGTGTGATGTGTGCAAGATGCTGATCAAGGATGAACTGACATGAAAGTTGGATAGATACAATGATACTAAGCAAAAGAGTATGTATAAGCGGACAGACCAAGATATGTTACAATTGTACAAAGTTGTTTTATTTTGTGGTTGTGAGATGGGAATATTTTTGAAGGGTGGGATGGCCGAGAGGGGTAGTCAGGGCACTGGGTGGGCTATAAGGGGCGAAGAAGGGGCCAAAAGGGGTCAGTTGCAGTTAGATTGAGGAGGAGATATTGTTGGTGAGGAGCTCTGTAGTGGAGATTACAATGGCAGGTATTGGGCGACCAGAGCACTAAGCAGACATAGTGTGACGAATACGAGTACGAGGGACGCCCGATCGATCGGTAGGGTCTAAAACCTCTTTGTGATTTTTGAGTATGCATTTGATAGATCATTCTTGTGAAAGCATAAATGTGATCCCATAGGCACAGGTTCATCGATAATGTGAGCGGGTTCAGCGGGATCACGATCTCACAAAAATAGCATCGGGTGGGAGTTATGTGGGGAGCCAAACAGTCTATGGCGAGAAAGCAATCCCAGAGTGGGAAATTATGAGGGAATAGGGTAGAGTAGGCAGGATCATGTCCTCACAAAAAGGGATGCAATTCAGGTAGCAAGAACATGTACCCACATGTTAAGGGCTCTGCATAATGGGAAAGTGGGATTATGGGGACAGTGTAGGAACGCGATCTTGTGGGAACAAGGGTCAACGAGATCGCCAGGTGTAGAGACTGGGGAATGCTATAGTCAGATCAGGGTAAAAGGTCAAGTGGATAACCAAGGTCAACACCGTGATCTTGCCGAAAAAGAGTTTCGTAGGAATGCAAGTATGGAGGCTTCATGGGAACTCGAGTTCGTAGGAACAAGGGTTTGGAAAAATAAAGGTAGAAAAGGCTTGGGTTGAGGAAAGGGAGGGTGGGAGGATAAATAAGGAGATAGAAAATTGACGTTTGGATTTTTTGTGGTCCTTGGATGCATTAGTTTCACGAGAGTGGTGAGCGGTAGTGTTGTGCACTGGAGAGATGCTAACATCGGCTGACAGGGTGCAGATCGAGGTGATTTGGATAGGCTACTTGGTGAGGTTGCCCCATACCCACACCTATATGACGCCGGTCACAACACTGTGCAAGAGATGGCACAGTGAGATAGGGACATTTCATCTAACAACGGGGTAGATGACAGTGATGTTGGAGGATGTGTATTGCATATTTAGACTACCAATGCAGGGGACGCCAGTCATGGTGACCAAAGAGATGACAGCAGAGGTGGTCGTACAGAGACTAGTGGGGCCGAGAGTGGAGTACAAGATCTAGTGGGGATAGTTCACACTAGATGAGCATTTGGATCACGTGACAGTGGAGAGGCAGATCTATTTCTATGTGCTAGGGCTAGTTTTAGGGTACATTGCCCCAGATATAGGTGGTACAAGGGTTATATTGGTATTGATTCTAGTGTTGATGCAAATTGTGGATGCAGAACACCTAGTAGCATGGGGTTCTCTGATGTTGGCCGAGCTATACCAGGACCTACATCAGATAGTATACCATGGTGGTGGCCGACAGGGGAGGAGTATTGGGTTCCCTACACTATTACAGGTATGGATGTGGGAGCATATTTTAGTGCTCAGGCCATTGGGGCGTAGAGATAGGTAGTTAAAGGAGCCAGTGGCATACAGCTAGGCTGAGCAATTGACATACCACCACAAGGATTTAGTGGACTACTGGAAAGTGTGCATTCATGAGATAGCGACAATGGTGTGGAGGCCATACATGTGCTTGGGACTATGGGCAGAGGAGGGAGAGAAGCTCCCATACACTATTTCCCCATGTTTTGTGTTCAGGAGGTGGGAGTGTGTGGTAGAGTAGTATAGGTCGGACAAGGTAGTTTGGGTGGCAGAAGGTGCTATTAGGAGATCCGCATGGGTATCAATAGGTCACACACAAGCCGGTGTTGATGTACGGGCCAACCTTGCATCAAGACAAATTGTTGAGGGCATGGCAAGAACTAAAGCCACAACAGTGGGATTGGTTCGGCAGGACAGTAGATGTGGGGTTCACACAGGAGTACCGAGATACTTTTGTGTGATTGAAACCAATGGAGAGAGCACAGGGTATGAGGGCAGGGGTGGTGGCAAGGGAACTAGCCCGAGTAGCCCGACAGGGGTGGTATGTGGCTAGGGGGTTGCACTAGCGATTTCACAGGAGGAGGAGCTAGCTCAGTAGAGGAGGAGGGTAGGGAGGGAGGAGAGGAGAGATCAGCCAAAGAGGAGAGTAGAGTAGAGGGGAGCCCAGCCAGAGAGAGGAGCAGAGGAGAGGGGAGCCTAGCCAGAGAGAGGAGGAGAGGAGGCACAAGGGTGATAGAGGGCAGCAGGGGGATTGTCTATTGGGGGAGGAGATGACATATTGATAGCCCGATATGCCTCACTAGAGCAGGCACACGCAGTGATGAGCCAATTCCTCTGTGATACATAGCAGGAGCGAGATCAATTTAGACAAGAGCAGGATATAGCCTAGGGGCAAGCAGATAAGGTAGGTGTGGAGGTGGGGAGGCTACAGACAGAGGTGGGTCAGGTAAAGGGGAGGTTGGATGCCGTGATGGTGCAATGGTAGGGGGTGCAGGCAAGACTAAATACCCTTCAGCATTAGCGAGATAGGCTAGTGGTGGAGGTGCCAACCTTACAGGCGTAGGTGGTAGTGGGAGGGGGTTTGGATGAGCTACAGAGACTGCAAGCATAGATAGAGGATTTGAGGGAGAGGGCTATATTCTACCAGGGGAGGTACCATGCCGCAATGTTAGCATTACAGATTGAGCACTACAGGCAACCTACGCAGTCAAGGATAGCAAGTACCCACACGGGGATGTAGGGAGGAGGGGAGAGTGGATGGAGCACTAGGAGGGGAGTACAGGTGGGCCCCAGCACATAAGGCATAGTCAGAGGGTAGGGCTGAGCCAGCGGCAGGGGAGGAGGTAGAGAGCTCTGAGATAGGGGGAGGATTGATGAGGCCACCACCTCCACCACCAAGAGCTGGGTGTGGGGCAAAGAAGGAGACTGATGATGTAGGGATGATGGGTTGACCATCGATGAGTAGGTGACTTTTTGGGATACTGAGTACTCTGTATACATCAAATTTTTTGAGACACATGGAGATTTTGTGCGGGCTCAAACCCATTTTTATGATATGAACATTGTACAATGATGGACTATTATTCTTTCATTGATATATAGACCTAATGATTCTAGTGAGATATGTGTTATGGACTGGTGATGTTATGTATAGTGGTTGATATGCGTTGAATAGACAGTGATGTTTTGATGATATTGCTGACGATTGGTGATGCAAGATGTGATATGTGCTATGATTTTATGATTTTGCTAACAGTTTTTTGATGCAGGATGTGATTTTTGGTGATATTGTATATATGATACAATATGATTTTGATGTGATTTTTGCTATGATAGTGCAGATATGATTTGATATGTTTTTTTTTTTTTACATCTATGATAGCACAAATGTGATGTGATTTGATGTGATCCTTGATGACATGATTTTCTTTATAATATTGTAGATGTGGTGATGATGACATTTGCTGTATGATAGATGTTATGCGATATGATATGTTTTTGATACAATCCTGATGATGTGATGTGGCTTATGATGGATGTGATGTGATCCAGAAGAATTGATTTCTTTTGAGAGTATCTACTATGCTATTGTATGATAATAAGTACAAACTATAAAATAAGTGACAAATGTAAAAAGAATCACTAACTAAAGGATAAACAACAGATTTATGATATGAAAAATGAATATAATGTCGTGGCATTTAGGATATGTTAACACAAACTAAAGATCGATGAAAGATTAAAACAAATGAATTACAAAATAAAAGATGAAAATACAAAAGAAATGAAGTACAACTTAATGAGGAACTACAATGCTAAAATAAAACCTAATCTAATGAGGAATTACTATAATGCTAAAATGAATCATAATCTAATGATGAATGACTATGCTAAAATGAACCATAATCTAATGATGAATGACTATGCTAAAGCTTAAAGAAGAGAGAATAGTAAAGTTATGATATGCTAAAAAGAACACAAACTAAAAGATACAGCTGAGATTTATGATAAGCATGTGAGAATAAAGAAAATTGAATGCAATGATATTCTGAGATATGATAAAAGGATACAAGCTATGATAATACAACATACTAGATTCTAGGAGATGCAAGAAAAATGATGATGGTGGAATAGGATAACCAATGCTTTGACTTATGATAGTGTTTCTATGATATGAAAAGTGATCATAGGAGATACTGACACTAAGGAGAATAATGTTAGAAAAAGAATGACCAACAAACTTGCAATCAAGAGGATAGCAGAGATGATAGTAACTTATGATAGGAATCACATCATGATGAGAATGAATAAGAATTGATGTTCAAGGTTTTGAATCAAATGATTCTAAGGGTGGAAAAAGTGATAGTTCAAGGGAGAGGGGTGATGACAAGGAGGAGGATACCAGGGGTTCTAAAAATAAAAATGAGGCGTAGGGGAAGCTTGAGCATGCGATACTTCATGAGGAAGTACCACTATGTAGTGTAAGCACTTTATTTGATATAGGATTTTTAGGGATCTGCCAAGGTTATTAAGAAAGTCAAGGCCTTTTCCCAAAATTCCATAGGATTGACTCAAACAGGCATGCAAGGATTACCCCAACATCACACATGAGTCTCAAAGAGATCAGTGTTGGAATGATGTTGGGTGGTCCACAAGCAAATGAGATTACCCAAGTACATCATGTTTTATCGAAAGATGAAAACATGTTTGAAATATGCAAGGATAATATCAAAACTGACTCACAAGCAGCAAAATATTGTGATCGAAACCAACCTCCTTAGTTGCCCCAGTCAAAACACACTATGATATGAAATGATCATGGTGATCTTGAGGAGGAAACAACAATAGATTCGTGGAAAAAATCAACCAAAATAAAAACAACAAAAGATTCCTCGAAGTGAAAAGGTAACCTTTTGGCAAAAGTATCAACTGATGAGCTACTGACATGTTGCAACAAGACCTAGATAGTATGTACAAGTATGACTAGTTAAGGACATGGGAACTTGTAATAAGAAAACATAGTAGTAGGTATATGCATGACGGGGGAAAGCTCAAGATGAGGAGATAGCATTGCTATAATACATGGGTTTGTTTAGGTGGGATTATGTAAAGTGTGATTTATGTACAAGGGTTCGAATATTGTTGCATTCACATGGGTATGGTACATGAGAGACAAGGGTTAGTGCAGAGGTATGAGACACATGTTATATGGGTTGTATATGCTATCTACGGTAAAGTACAAAGATAAAAAGCACTAGATAGGGTACATCTAGTAGAGTACAATGGTAGGATACATCAAGTATGATATCTGAGATGCTATAATATAGGAATGAGGTTGGATGTTACATAGTGCAACATTCAGAAGATGATGTTGCGAAGCATGGCACATAACAATAAGGAACACCTTGGAAAAGCGAGGAGGGTGAGTGATATATTATAGAGGGGTGATAAAGGGGTGTGTGTCAATGATAGATAATGGAAGACCTGTAGTACACCTGGCACCTATTTGCTAGGTTTTCACCAGGGACCTTTCCAAGGCACTTGAATTGCCAAGTTTTCACCATTGGACGCTTTATTTTTATTTTATTTTTTTGTGCCTTTATTTTCAAATTTTGTCCTTAGGCATAGAATTTCTTGAGGTGAATAATGTTGGTAGGATCATTTAGGACTTCACCTTCAAGGGTAGATAGCTAATAAGACCAAGCCATGTCGGCTCAAACTTGCCTTTCTTTTCTCTGTCAGCTTGAACCTTCATATTCTTTTTAAGGACCATGTCACCTTCTTGAAAACTACGTGGATGGACTTTCCTATTGAAATTTTTCTTGAGGTGACTTTAAGAGACCATGAGGTGGTTGTAGGCCTGTTGCCTTTTTTCCTCAAGTAGATCAAGTTGAGTAAGTTGAGCCACTCTATATTCTTCATTAGATATCTATCCTCAGAGAGAAATGTGGAGTAATGGGAGTTCAACCTCAATTGGTAGGACTGCTTCAACACCATAGACCAAGGACTATGGAGTTGTGCTAGTGGCTATATGGAATGAAGTGTGGTATGCCCATAGAGTGGGATTAATTTGCAAATGCCAATCATGGCCAGAGTCATTGACAACTTTCTTGAGGATTCTGAGGAGGGTTTTATTAGTTGCCTCTAACTAACCGTTACCTTGTGGGGAATACAAGCTAGAAAAGTAGTGATGGATGTGAAGGGAAGTGCACAACTCCTCCATATTTAGGTTTTCAAAATTACCTCTATGGTCTGTGAAAATGGTAGCTGGGATACCAAAGTGACATATGATATGATACAATATAAACTTGGACACATGAACTCTCGTGGTAGTAACAAGGGAAACTGCTTTGACCCACTTAGTGAAATAATCAGTGGTGGTCATTATCCACTTGTGCTCTTTTGAAGAAAGTGGCACAATAAGACCAACAAGATCAAATCCCCAGCAGGCAAAAGGCCATGGTGGTGCAATGGGTTGCAAGTCCTGTGCTGGAGCCCAAATTAAATTAGCATGTTGCTGACAAGGTAAACATTGTTTCACAAATTCACATGCATCCTATTCTAGAGTAGGCCAATAATATCCAGCCTGAAGGATCTGCTTTGCTAGCACCATCCCACTCATGTGAGCACCACAATGTCCAGCATGTACCTCTTTGAGAGCCATCGTAGCCTCATTTTGATCTAAATATTGAGAGAGAGTATCATGATAACTATGATGATATAGGGTTTGGGTGATGATAGTGTAACGGGAAGCTTTTCAAATAAGGTTTTGGCATTCCATTTGTGTGAGGTGAGGAGATATGATACCATTTAGTAGGTAAGCATGAATTTCATGGTACCATAGAGATTGGGGACCAACCAAGATATAGACCCATGTTGATTCATCATTCTCATATGCGGGTTCGTGCAGCTGCTCAACCAAGAATTCATATTGTGTAGCTTCATGTGGTATCTCCAAGAGAGAACCAATAGTAGCCATACCATCAACTACCTTATTCTAGAATCTAGCTATCTATATGAACTAGATTTGAGTGAAATGCTGCTTTAATTGATCAACCAGATCTTTGTAAGGTAGTAACTTGGCAACCTTGGTTTGATATTCATTCAAAGCTTGTTTGATGATAAGTTGAGAATCACCATAGACTTGAAGCTCTATGATATTTCATTCAATGGAAATTTTTAGTCCTGCAACAAGGGCCTCATACTCTGCAATGTTATTGGTACACCAAAATTGTAGCTTGAAAGATTTAGGAATATAATCATCTTGAGGTGTAACCAAGAGTATGCCTGCATTAGAGCCATGAGATGTATAGGAGCCATCAAAATATAGCTTCTAGAGTGATTTTTTTCTATCAAACAGAGGTATTCATCTGGAAATTCCATGATGAGTGGGTGATCTACAACTCAAGGTGCATTAGCCAAGTGATCTACAATAGCTTGGCCTTTGATGGCTTTTTCTATCAACATATTGAATGTCAAACTCACTAAGAAGCATAACCCATTTTGCGAGGCATCTAGTGAGTACTATATGAGAGTGCATATGTTTCAATAGATCAATCTTTGATATTACTTGTATAGTATGACTCAACATGTAGTGGTGTAACTTTTGGGTGGCAAACACCACTACTAAGCATGCCTTCTCCATTGACATGTAGTTGAGCTCATAGCCCACTAATGTTCAGTTGATGTAATAAATAGCTCATTCCTTTCCTGCATCATCAAGTTGTCCTAGAAGAGCACCTAATGCTGTGGGAGTAGCTATGATGTACAATATGAGGGGGCACCCTGCAACTAGAGGAACCAAAATAGGTGGATTAGCTAAGTATTTCTTGATGAGCTTAAAATTGCACTGGAAAGCTGAGTCCCATTTGAAATTTTGATCTTTCTTATGCAGGTGAGTGAAGGGTTGACACTTATCAGCAAGCTAAGAAATGAACCACCAGACTGATTGTAGTTTTCCTTGCAAAGAATGAAGATGCCTGAGTTTCTTGGGAGGAGACATATCCATGATGGCTTTGACCTTCTTCAGGTCAATCTCAATACCATGTTGTGAAACAATGAAGCCTAGGAGCTTTCTTGAAGTAACACCGAAGACACACTTCTTTAGATTTAGCATGAGACAATATTCTGCTAGTTAGTTGAACACTTCCTCAAGGTGAGATAAGTGATCCAAAGCATTGAGAGACTTGACTAGAATATCATCCATGTAATCCTCAAGTATCATATGGATTAGGTCATGGAAGATGACCGTCATCGAGTGCTGATAGGTTGCTCTGGCATTCTTTAACCCAAATTGCATCATATTGTAGCAGAATGTGCCCCAAGGTGTAGTAAACATTGTCTTATGCTGATCTTCTTCTGCTATATGAATATCGTTATATCCATAGAAACCATCCATTAGTGACAAGATTTCATGACCTATGGTGAGATCCACGATCATGTCAATATTTGGCAATGGAAAGTCATCCTTTGGACAAGCTTTATTAAGATCCCTGAAATTGGTGCAAATCCTAATATCACTAGAGGGCTTGGTAACAGGTACCATATTAGAAATCCATTCAGAATAATCTATTGGTCATATGATTTTGGCCTCTAACAACTTCTCTAGCTCTGCTTTGACTAATAAAGCCACCTTCGGGTGCATTTTTCAAAGTTTTTGCTTTATGGGCTTGGCCCCTGGATCCACTGCCAAATGTTGTACAACTAGTTTGGGGTCCAACCTTGACATATCCTGATATGACCATGCAAAGCAGCCCATATCTTCATGGAGAACTTCAAGAAGAAGCTCTACTTGTTTAGGTGGTAATGAGGCTACGATGTATGTGATATGTGGTATCTCTATCAGACTGATATTTATAGGCTGAGTTTCTTCTATCAAAACTGAAGATATAGGAGGTTGATGCTCTTGTAGGGGGAGAATAAAATCTCCATCCTTAGGTGCCTTTGAGAGTTTTTAACCATTGGATATGTCCTTTATTTTTGTTTCATTTTTTGAGTCACCCAATGGTGCTCCAGAGGATTTTTCACCATGGGATGTTTTTCTTTTATATTTTTGCTTTTTTGTTTCTTTTAGAAATTCATTTTTGCAACTAGATATTTCCTCTTCCCTAAAGTAACCTACAGTATCTAGCTTGTAGACATATGTCGATGGTGGAGGTGGTTGTTTAAGTGGCATTTCTGCCCCCATGAATTTAAGGAGCATGTGCTTGGTAGAGAACTTGTCAACATGAACGAAACTTGGTTGGTCCCAATCTTTGAGTTCAGGGTGAGCGAGGGGGAGGTCTATGAGATTCAAGGATAACTGGTAGAGCACAGAGGCTCCAAGGATTATTTCATCAAGGATATTATCTTCCTAAGCTTTCTTTTCAACTTCCTCAGGGATGTCTTCAACCTCGACGAAAGTATTTTGGATGTTCATAAAGGCGTGGCCTTCTGTTGTAGTGCCCCCAATTGCGAGGAGTCCATAGCCCAAGCCTTTGGTTTTCTGCCCTTGGTGTGCTTCTATAGGCTATCTCATACTAGATTCTTGGCAACCTAAACCATGTCCTTGATAATCCCATTGCTCCGTGGCCAAGCAATGTGACCAGGGATATTTATGTTTAAAGTGATCAAGAAGTGCTTCACTTTTAGGAGGTGGCTCTTTGTATAGCCATGTGTTAATGTTAGGTGTGTTTTCTACTCCATCAAGGATACCTTTCATAACAAATGTGGTAGGGCCCAACTGGTGAAGTTGAGAGGTGATTTTTGGTATAGGCCCTTGATGTGTTGGGCATCCTTGAGTATGTGGGTCAAGTGGTAGAGCGCCAACAGCAAAAGCATCTGTGAGACTATACTCGCCACAACCTTTGTAGTTGATATTAACTCTGGAAAGCATGGATGCTAAAATGGTGTCTAGATCATGGTAGGTGCTAGAGGAACTAGCCATGGTGGTGCCAAATTCAATCCCAAGATAGTGATTGGTGTATGAAGTTTCAATCGCATTGCAATAAGCAAAGGGTTTAGGATCTATGTGGATGGTTATCTCAGTGCCATTATGTGGAAATTTGATGCACTAATGATATGTGGATGGAATGGCCTTCATGGCATGAATCCATGGATGACCAAGGATGATGTTATATGGAAGATTAAGATCCACTACATGACAAAGTGTTTCTTGAGTGGCTAGGCCGACTCTGATAGGGAGCAAGATGGTTCCTTCAGTAGTACACTCCAAATTGTCATATGCCTTGATGGTGATCACCTCATTGATGATATCTACTTTAGTATATCCTTGGTGCTTGATGAACTTTAGAGTACATAGGTTTAGAGTTGATCCATTATCTATCATGACACATTTAACTACAAAGTCAAAAACCATAATAGCGATGCGAAGTGGGAGGATGTGATCAGGGTCAACTACTGGGATATCAGTGGTTTTGAAAGATAAGGCACATGAGGCTGAAAAATGGCCAACCAAGTTGTGAAACTCAGTGGCATTTATGTTGGAGGGGATGCATGACTCATGTAGAGTGCATTCAAGGATCTCCTGATAAAGTGGGCTTGTTCGTAAGAGATCCAGGATGGAGATCTAGGTTGGTGTGTTTCCAAGGTGTTCCAAAATGTTATGCTATGGCCCTAGTGAAGTTAATTCTAATGGAGATCCTCAAGATTGAGCTGGTCATGCTGATGGTGGTCTAATTTGTGTGGATATAGGTGGACCAGCTATATTGAGTCGCGTCTGATGGGTAGCAATTGCACAATGAGTGTCTGGGCCTTTGATATTGATGACATTGATAGATGGTTCAACTTAGGATATGCAACCAATTAAGCTACAATCATCTAAGTATGTTGAGGTATAATTCTAAGACGTGTCTCAGTTCACACCTTGTTTACTCAGACCATTGTTAGTTTTGTTGATAGGAGGGTTTGCAAGTGCCTTTCCCGAGTTTATGTTATGAGGAGGGAAATTATTTTGATACATCATTAATCCTACATTAGGTGAGGGTTGTGCCCCCACTATGATCTCTTTCCAGTCAATGAGGTCCTATACATAATCCTTAAGTTGCATTCATTTAAGGGTAGTGTGCCCTTTGACATGATGGAATTTTCAATATTCGTTATCTTTGTACCAGGATGCTCTAGACTGATTAGGTTCCAAGGGTTGCATTTGTGTATATCGAACAAGATTATCTTTGGCCAATTTTTTGAAGATTGTATCAATAGGTTCCCCCAATGGGGTGTATGTTCATGGTTGCCTCTGAACATGAGGTTTACTACCTGCCAACATTGTGATAGCATTAGTTTGATTATGAGGAATCGGTATTTACTGGTGAGTTTGCACGGGTGGCTAGTGATACATAGGGGGTTGTTGTTGGAAAATTTAGTGGGAACACTAGTAGCCACCCTAACAATATGGACCTATCGAGTGTCAGTGGCACCATCTGTCACTATATTCTTATATTTGTTCCAATATCGAGTTTTTTCATTGCTCGAACCGTGGTCTTGGGTGTTTTCTTTGTACAATTTGATGACACCATCCTTAATGAGACCTTGCTCAAGGCTCATTCATTTTTCTTTGATGTCCTTGTATGTTTGCAAATAGTTCATAACCATATGATGAGCGAGGCTAGGGTGTGCATTTTTTATGAACATCTTGATAAGAAGGCACTTAGGGATGGTACAAGAGATCCTTGTGAGGATCTGCCAGCATTTTAAATACTATGTAAGGCTTTCCCCTCCTTTTTGTTTAGTGTGGACAAGGTCCACTACAGATAATTTAGTTTCAACAAGATGGGTATATTGAGCAACAGAGGCCTCAGAAAGTTCTGCAAAAGTTTTAATAGTACCTTGAGGGATACGATAGAACCATTCCAACGCTGGTCCTGCTAGACTCTTGGGAAAGAGCCGCATGAGGAACACGTCACTATAAGCTACCTCCTAACAATGCATATAGAATTCCTTAACATGTGTGACTGGATCACTCTTCCCCCTAAATTTGTCAAACTTGGGGATCTTGAAATGTTTAGGAAATGGAGTCAATGTGATAGTCCTATCAAAAGGGTAAGGGAAATCATTTTGAAATTTGAAATTTTTGGTGTTTTTCCCATCCTTGAGGTCTTTAAGAGAATTTTTCATCTCTTCCCATTCAGACTATACAGGTGGAGGAGTGGGTGCCCCCAATCTAGGTGCCCCCAGTGTAGGATACATGCCAAAATCTAAAGTGTGATATGGATCACTTTGATGACCATATGGTATCTATGGAAAAATGGTTTGCATAACCAGTGGAGTGGATGCTATGGTTTTCTGGAATGTGGGTTGTGCATACTATTGCATCTGTTGAGGTTGGTGTGGTAGATAACTATGAGCTTGCTGCCATATGAGATAGTTCTGTGTGGGTGCTTGGGCATACTGTTGATGTGAAGGCTATGGCTGAAATGGTGGTAATGTAGATAATGCTTGTGCTATGCTCTAGGAAAATATACCATGCTGAAGATATGTGGGTTGTGTGCCTGCTTGAGAGTAGGACTAATTTGGAATGGATGCAAGGTAGTTAATTTGCAGGAAAGTATTTACTATAGGGAACTATAGTGGTGGTGGATTTGGGCTATTGCCTAGAGGTGGCATGGAGAAATAGATGGTGAGGGGTGGGAGTGAATAGCTATGTGAAGTAGTGGATGACAGTGTCAGAGGTGCAGACATGACTACAGTGCTAAGGGGAAGACTAGTGATAGGTACTTGTGTCGCAGTAATATTCCAAGGTCCCAAAGGAAATGTGGCTAAAGAGCTTTGGCTAGTTACAAAGGGGTTGATAATGATGTTTGGTGGGATGGAAGATGAGGTATTGGACCCCAATGGTGGTATTTGAGTAGCAAATGGACTAGATGTGATATGGGGTGGAAGTCAAAAGGTAGTGCTACTAGAGGCAAATGGAGGATTTGGTGGAGTGGAAAAAAAAGTGGTGGAAACAAATACAAATGGTATACCTGAGGTTGGTTGAGATGTAGTATGCACTAATGGTTGAGTGAGAATGGGATTAGAGTTCTATGGAATGGGAACCGACACCTGGGTTGAGGGGATATTTGGGTCTACTGGTTCTACCTGAGGTGGTTACCATCCAAACAATGGGTGAGTAGGATATGTTATGTTGATAGGTGGTGGACGTCCAAACTCAAAGACACTGAAATTGTCTCATAATAAATTTGCCATGATGTTTTCTTTGTTGCAATCTATGATGGCATTTACGATGGTAGCATGACTAGGTTGGTACATGAAAGCCTCAATATCTATGGATGATCCTGGTTATTCTGGGATTTGTGGTGGTGGGTCTAGTGGTGTCAGGGATACTATAGAGTATGGCTGAGCTCAAGATGTGTTACCACTATCACTAGGATCCATTTCTTTTTTCTGTGTGTGCCTACCAAAACATGTGGTGGGTGGCATGAAAGGATTCTTTTCCTAAAGATGCAAATGTAGTCAGGGATGATACTAAGGTTGTCTAAATGATATGGTGATATGTGCAAGGAACTTATGTTTTCCTAAAATATGAATGTTGGAAATGTCATGGTGATTCAAAAAAGTGTGACCCTAACCTTTGGCTCAAGGTGATGTGGGACACCAAAAACAACCTATTACTAGCAAAGTGTTGTGTTTTGAGGATACTCAAGATGATGAGAGATGTGATTCAAAAATGTTTCTAAGTGAGTGAGGCAATAACACTAAGATTTTAACAATGTAGGTGGAGGATTCTTCTTCAACAACCTAAGATGAGAGGAGATCGTCTAACTTCAAATGCTTTAATAGGATAGTGAAATTCCTAGATGAGAGACTAAACCTATAAGTGTGTAAGTGTCGGTAGAAAAAGGAAGGACCTAATCAGAAAGAGTAACAGTAGAGTTGCTGATAAGGCTCATATTAACACCACGTCGAAGGGTTAGGTTTTGGATTTTTTAGTGCCATTTAGTTTGCAATGCTACCTCAGCTCCATCTTTCTCAATTTGATCCAATTTGGCAATCTTAAGGTTAGGGGTATGTTTCTTATGCTCTGCTTTAATTTCCTTATAGGCTGGTATTTGAGGAAGCTTAGCCTTCTTAAACTTAGTTTTGGGATGGCTTGACATGAGATATTTCCAAGGATTAAAATCACAACCATGGGTTTCTGGAGGTAGTAACTACGCTAAGTGTGCCCTAAGCTAGGATTGACCAAGTTTGGCAAACATTCATTCAACAAGTAAAAGATCAAGCAATAGATAGGAACAACTAGACAGAATTTTTGATTTCTAGAATGTGATACTTGCACCAAGGAGTGTGTATGTTTTTACAAATGTTTCGAGAAATCACTTCAAGCACATGAATGTCCTAGATGGTTGGCTACAAAGCTGACAAGTTGATTCATCTGGGTAGTCCTCAATATATGCAAGGTACGTGAGACCCAAATCTGTAGATGAAACCAAAATGATGTCACATAGCCTAGAGGAGCGGTAACCCATTTCTCCTCTTTCACTTGTCAAGGGTATAAAGTTCCCTAAGGCTTAGCCCGAGTGACAAAATCTTGATCCCAAGAGACGTGTCTTTGGATTCACCTCTCGATCTTTATACTTCGCCAGAATGCTGGAGTTAAGTTCGTACCTCGAGGTGATGAAATCCTTGAGCAGGCCCCCTAGAACTAAAAACAAGGTTTTGGATCCTAGTCTTATTCACCCAAGATGGCCCAAAAAGGCGACAAGGGGAGAGAAGATTTGGATGACCTTGGGCTAAAAAGCAGAGTTCTTTCACCAATTGATTCTTAGATTGTCTGATCTATTGAAAACACAAGTGATTAAGATATAGATGTTCAATTCCAACCTTGAGATGCGTCAACAAAAGTAACATCGATCAAAGAATGCAAACAAGAAGGAGAGTTATGGTCTATAAACTAAATCTCACACGCCCAGAGGTCCTCCACATCAATTGATTTTTGTTCAATTTTAGAGCCCAAGCTTGAAGTGTTTGATCGATCTAATTTCAATTCTTATACATTCAATAAATTCTCTAACTTAAGTCAAACCCTCAAAAACCAGGTGAGTAGAATCTGATTATGGAACACTTAACACCTTTTTGAATTGGACCCATCGCCCTGAGTATGGTGCTGAGATTACAACCAAAGGGTTTGAATTGATGGGTGGTTAGAAAAAGGTGAGTCCAATGATAAACTACTCAAGTTTTTTTTATTGTTTTAAATTAGCGAATTTCGAAGATGCCCAAAAATTGAAGTTTGTCTAGATTGCATGCAGAATTGAAAGTTTGTAGTTGTTCTTTTTAAGCTCCAAAATTAAGTGTTTGATTTGTGGGGTTGTTAGACATACAACTTCATTTTTTTTCAATTTTCAAAGACAAGTGACAATGACTATAACCAGACCAACAAAATAAACAGTGTTCCCACAGAGAAAATGCGAGAACTAGTGTTCCCCCGAGGGTACTTGCATTCTTGCAAGCAGGTTGGTGGTCCTGATGGAATTTTCTTTGTGGGAATGCATTCCTGTGGGTTTACCAAGGTGCGGCAATGCTAGCAAAAATTGTTTAAAAAAAACAAAATGAAAAACCAAGGAGCTCATTTTGAACAGAGCGATCCCGCTAGTTTATGATTTTTACAACTTTCTCAGATGCAAGAATGATAGTTCTACAGAAAGATAATTTATTGGAGTTTTCTTCGTGGGGATGAGTTCCCACAGGTTTACCAAGGCACAAGAATGCTAGGAAAAACTGGTTTAAAAAAAATAAAAATGAAAAACTAGGGAGCTCATTTTGAATAGAGCGATCCCACTGGTTTATAATTTTTAAAAATTTCTCGGATGTGGGAATGACAGTCCCACAAAAAATTAATTTATTGGAGTTTTAACAACAGTTACAAAAATAGCGCACATTCCCACAAGCAGGAATGATGATCCCATTGCTCTGAGGCATGTTCTCACTGGAGGATTTTTCAGTAGGTTTGTGAGTTACAATTGTTGCCATGTGTCATGTCATTGTTGATGTGTTGGCTAATGTTAACGGTGTTCCCAAGATGCGCCCACATTCTCAAGGTCATGGGTTTGCATTCTTGCGACTAAAGGGATGCAAAAAACTAGGTTTTTTGAGAGTTGACTTTGTAAAAATTGCTTAGAGGTTATGTGCACCTTCCTATGGTGGTCAATTGTACCCTTCAACCAAAAACCACAAGATAAAGAAACAAAAGTTAAAGCATAAAACATTAGTCTCCCATGGTTAGCCAAAACATGAAAAAGCATGTGAAACTAGCATTAATTAAGATTAAAATGACCCTTGTAGGGTCCCACCGGGCATGCCAAAATGTGTACACTAATATGTTAGGAAGAAATACTAATCTATTAAAAAACCAAAGCATTAACTAACAAAATCAATATAAACTTCAAGAGAGACAAATTGAGCTCCTCAAATGAGAATATGAGCAATGGAAATAGGTTGAAGAATTGGTCCTAACCAAGATGGGAAAATGGAAGTATTCCACTGATTAGATAGCCTCCTAGATCTTTAATGAATTATTAGAGAAATAAAGCCAAGATTGGACTTTGCTATGCAAATAGCTAAAGATATCTATGCATAAACCCTAAGGCAATTTCTACTTAGCACGATAAATGTTGAGGTAAAAGAGTCCATAAAGAAAAATAAAGATAAGATGACTTTTAGATTTAATACTTGTTTGGTTTTGATAAAGGATATAGAGCATGTGGTCAAGAATTCCATAAGTATGTGGAAGAATTTTTATTGCTTGCATAAATAAACTGACTTCCCAATAGAAGTCAAGAATGATGACAATGATGATGATGAAGAAGAAACATACATTGAGCCAACACATTTTGATAATGAAAAAGTTGAAGAAGATAAAGAAGAAGAAGCTACTAAGGAAGAAAAATAAAATGATGAGGAGATTGATCCTATGAAGATAGCAACAATAGTCATTGCCTCACTTTCTCACTCTCCAAGCAAACCAACAACTACATCAAGCTCAGAGATAGCTTCAGCAAGTTTGATTGTGACCATAGTAGATACATCAAATGTCAAATCACTCTTAACTCCCACATAACACATCATTGATAGAAGTGTCTACACCTTCATCTATCGAGCTATAGCCTTCCTCTTCTTTAGCTCTTGAGTCAGCATCATCAACAATAAGTATAGTATGTTCTAAAATTTTGAGCTCTTCAGTAGTAAGTACTTCAGTTTTGGATACTTCTATAAATACTTTAGTTTTGGATTTAGTAAATATACTAGTTAGTATTTCATCTGTTGGTACTATATCAATTTTCACTGCTACCCCTACTATCTCTAGAATTCTTTCCATTCCAGATTTAAAGGCATTAAGTACAAGGATAATTGAACTTAAGGCTCAACCGAGTACAAGATTTTTGAGTAGAGGAAAGGAGATAGAGGAGGATATAGATTTAGATAAGGAGATTGAGATTCCCAAATGGGATTTTTATAATATCACTATAGATCAAATGCATATAGCTAGTCAACTCCTTCAAAAGAAGGCAAAGTAGAAGAAATTGAGAGAGGAGAGAGACAAAGAATATAAAATCATTGATGATGCCAAGAAATTTTGACTGAGGTGATAGGTGTTGAAGTTTATACTTCTCAACACATTTTGTTTCAACTAGAAGAGGTAGTCTAGAAGTCTAATAAGGACTCTAGTGGTCAAGGAAAATTGATTGAGAGACTAGAAAATAAATTTTATAATGAAGTACTTGAGCACATTGCTCAACAAATTACCATTCAGCAAGTGGAGCTTTCCTCCATTTTTACCAATCTTGAAACCTCTTGCATAAATGAAACATCACCTTTTTGAAAGTTGTTTAATGTTACTAAGTTCACAAAGGAAATAAAGAGCAAACTGACAAAGATTAATAAAGATCTAAAGGCTAGTGCACAATAGTTGCAAGTTGACCCAAGTTCAAGCTCTACACATCATATGAAAATCAAATTCTTGCTAGATATGTAGGCAAAGTTGTTGAGAGAAGAAGCAAGGATCTGGTCTACACTGATAGATATTTAGAATATGATCCTTCCCATCATGTATACAATGTAGAAGCATATTGTTTATTCAAAAACATTGATCCAAGACAACAACTTCTCAATTGTAGATCACATGATAGAACTCTCTACAAAAGTGCAAATTTCTCTATATACGTGCAAATTTTTGCAAGAGAACTGGGATAAGACTCTAGCACTCATACTTAAGGTACATTCTAATTTTCTTTCTTATATTAGTGTCTCCATGTAAATAAGTTTTGAATAAATCTTTGGCATCATTGTCAAAAAGGGGGAGAGACACTTAGTATGTATATATGGGGAGAGACACTTCTTATGCTATGTATATTGTATGGGGGAGAATCATGCAAAAGGAGAAAAGTGTATATAGCAGAGAATTTGCAAATATAGTATATTGTATATACTTACAAAGAAAATTTTTGAAAAATCTCAAAAATAGTATACCATACCGAGCTAGTACCACATTAAGATGTATATAACTTTTGGCTAATAAGTGTTTTTGTCACTAATGCCAAAGGGGGAGCTTGTTGACATTTAGTCAAGTTTGTTATTAGTGACAACACTTATTCATATCATGTATGGCTACTAAGCTCATTGAAGAGTCTATAGTGTTTGCCATGTAATTTAGTAGTCACTGAGCACTACAGTTCCTACCAAACATTTTAGTGCTTACCAGGTAAATTCGGTTAGTGTGAAGTGCAAAAGTTCAAACCAAGCAAAATCAGGTAGTGTGTAGTCTAGCAGGTCAACCCAAGCATTATAGTGGTTACCAAGCTTTGTAGTTTCTACTAAGCTAGTAGTTCATGTGAACCAAAGTTAGTGTTAACCAAGCTATGTAATGATTACTTTTTACCAAGTACAGTCATGGTAAATGAGTAATTCAATTTCTACCAAGTTACACAATATCTATCGAATCACTAGTGTAGACTAAGTTCAAGACTACATTAAATTGATTAGTATGGACCAAGCTTTTACTTCTACTAAATACATGATGATGCCAAGTAGTGATAGTAGATGTCGAGTATTAGAACTTCACCAAGTCAGTCTTGAGAACCTGAGTATCTACATATGGGCTAACATTGTAATATTGGCATTAACTTGTATATTAGGTAACTTTTTAGTTATGTAAATTCGATTGATATATATGTAATGTATTATATCATATCCAAGGTAGTAAGTGTGAAAGTAATGTGAAATAGAAGCATGTGAATGTGAATAAGTAGCAAACAAAGTATATTGTAAGGACATATCAGCAAAGGAGCAGCAGAGTCATATCTATCACATAAAGGTGATCAACACTTAAAAGAATCTCTATCAGCAATCCAATTGTAAGTTAGAGATCTATTGTTTCATCCAAATAGGTGAACCAATCCAAATCCTTTAACAAGGTAGACTTAATAGTCTTTCTCAAATCTTTTAACAAAGTGCATACTTCATTGTGTGTTTTAAAACCTCTAAGAAGGTGGACATAGCAGTCCTAATTGCTCCTAACAAGGTAGAACATTAGAAGTTATCATTGTAAGCCTTAAAAAAACAACTTTATGCTTTAGTATTGAAGTTTTGTGGGTATTATCCCCACCCCAGTTTTACTTTCTATTTGGAAGGTTTTTGGGTCATCAAATTATTCTGTTCAAGTAATATGAATGTTTGATGCTTTTAGTTTCTCATGCATGCAGTTAGATATGCTTTAATGGTAATTCTATTATTGCAATTAAGATATGAATTTGGTGAAGTTTTAATGTTACTAATTCACCCCTCCCCTCTTAGTAACTTAGCATACTCTTGAATATTTCCAATGAGATTGTGCATGATCTCCATGTCCTCCAAGCTATAGCTTCATCAAACTCTTCCATCTAGGAAAGTTATATCTATTAAGCTTGCATACATCTCATTTTGACATCTTGATCTTTATGCTTCTAGTACATTCCAACTAGTCCTCTTAAGAAGATGGCCCTAATACCAATTTTTGAAATTATTCAAAATAACTGAGAGGGAGGGATGAATCAATTGTCCAAGCTCCAGATGTATAAGGAAAACTTTTCACATCATAGTGAACTTATAAAACATTTATCATCATGCATGCATCCATAGGATTATGCAATCACTTAAAACTTGTAGGTTACTGTCAAATCAATTTGTAGAAATGTAAATATGAAACATAATAGATTCAACAACACACTTGACACAATGCTTTACATAGAAACCCAATTTGGAAAAAACCATCAGTAACATGCTACTCTTTCTAAATCTTCTAAAGTGATGCCCTACGAAAGGCCAATGCTGTTAAAGGATACAATACACAGTGTCAAATGTGATCTTGTTAAAGTATTTCAATCACCCTATTATGAGTGAGCATTTTTAGAGCACATTAGACCATTCACTTGGAATGTTGCCCAGTTAAAGGATTTACAAATGATTGTTAGGTCAACGTTAATCCAAAGGATTTACCCTGGACTAATACAATTATTAGAGAGTAATAGTAAGGCTTGATCTGATAACAACTTACAACTCCATTTATAGATTATAGATCTCTATTTTATTTCTCCATTCTACTTGGCTTACACACATTTAAACTCTGATAGCTTTTTTTCCCTTTAAGAATTTGTACCCTTAAGCCTTCTTTCTTAACATGCCAATACAAACTCTCAATTAGCTCACTAAATGAAGCAATACCCTTGACTCCTTGTCTTCCTTAGGTTCTTGAACATGACAACCCTTGCTTCTAACCAACTGTTAGTGCATATATTTTTCTCACACTCTAATATGTTTTTGGTCTCAAGTTTTCTTTTCCTGAAGTTAAACTTGAAGTTTTAGTTTACTTCAACTTCAAGTTCAAGTCTACCTTAGTCTTTGTGTGTCAAGTCCAATCTCTTTCCTTGACTTGGTCTAAGTTAAGTCAAAGTCAAAGTTGAAACCCGGTCACCCAATACTTCAACTTCAACTTTAGTGTCAATGTTGCACACTAATGAAAGTTGTATGTAGGTTTTAAATCTTCGAATCAAATCAAGGTGGGTCCCAGTATAGCATTTCCCAAGACATGCAAAGTTATGAATGCATATATTTAAGGTAGTACGTGTTTGGCTATGGAAATATTTGATTGAGGGATAAAATTGTCATGTCATGATCGCGTAACATAGCAGCATATGTGCAAATTTGATAGAATATTTAAAACAAAGCACACACAAATTATTTTCCAATCCATGCCACATGAGTGGGTAATTATTGCACTTACTTTCCAAATCTATCTTGCGATGTCCCACATAAATTATTCCTTAAATGCATTCATTTTAGCCCTTTTCTGCTCATTCCATTGTCTCTGAAGAAATCCCCAGCATTATCGGGTAAGAAGGGCAAGTAGTAGGCTTTGTCTCTATTATACTATAAGTGCATTTTCATACACCTTTGAATTTCAAATTGTGTTTGCTTTGTTTTGAGGTATTTCGAGCCATATATTGTAGACCTATCTTTATTAGCAATCATGACACTTTTTCGCCCAAAATTGCCTAAGGTAGAGAAACCTTCTTTGCTCAGCTCCCTACCCTATTTATTAGAGGCTAGTTGATAGTGGATTATTAGAAGCCGCCACTTTTCCTACTGCCATTACGTACCCAGAACTTGTTCTTGAATGTGCAAGCCATTATGACCCTGTTTCTGGGTGTATTAAGAAAGCCTCAAAGGAAGTGATTTTTACAATAAATAGAACTAGTGTCCATTTGGCCTTTAGGATTCCTCACAAGGAGCCTTATGATCCATGGACGTTTGAAAAAGCTTAGCGCCTATACGCCAAAAACAAAAATAGCTATGATAACAAGATAACTCAGTCCTCGCTCTTGAAACCAATAGAGGGAGGTTCTAGACTGCCTAAGCCATTGACTATTGAGCATTTAATAAAAGAAATTGCAGACATTGTTCTTCTGCTAAATAGGATCAAGGGGAATGAGCATGCATTCGACTGGGAATCATGGATATACTTTTTCATATAGAAGATCATTGAAGGGGTTAAATTCATTGATTGGTCTGATCTCATAGCAGAAAACCTACATAGGGGTTTAATAGCTGTTAACAATTGTGGCCCAATTTTCTTATCTTCTTATCTAATTTACATCCTAGTGCATCTAAAGAATGGGACTATCTTCCACATGCTCCTTCAATTAATGACATGCCCATTTACCAATATTATGATGATCTTTAAGAAACTATAGTATGCAAGGAGTTCAAGAGGGTCAATGATGTCTTTCTAGGAAAATTGGTATTTGAACTCCAAGGCAAGGAGAATGATAGGATGACAGAAGAAGCTATGCAAGTTGTGCAAATCTATGGTTGCTATTACATTCAATTCCCCAGGTTTACATATATTAGAGTGGGCGGTTTTTCTGATGAACCTTTAAAGCTGCCACATTATTGTTCAGATTCTGTAGTATTATTTGAGATGTGTAGGCAATTTTTTTTGTGATTGAGTCATTTTAGATTTGAAAAAGATATTCTTCAGTATTCTTCCCTATTGAGATTGGACACTACAGATGCCCCAGTCTGAAAGAAGCCATATTGTTAGCAAAATCATTAACCTGTTTTGACTTTAAAACTTTCATTTCCCAATTAGATTTTGACTATGCTGGCTTTGTTAGAAATAATATCAAGAATGTAGTATCCCTGGTCCACTCCCCACAATTAGAAGACTTTTGGAAAAAATTCCTTGATCAATTTGAGGTAAGGAAAAGACTATGGTCATGCTTGACCATTAAATAGATCACTATGTTCAATGTGGATTTGGATACTTATGGAATTAAGGATGATAATTCTGAAGAAGTGCTTGACCAGTTTTATATTGACCAGATTGAATGCATGCCCATTCCTGAAATTGACCAGGAAAAGAAGGAAGAAAAGTATGTCTATGCCCATACTAAAGATGTAATAGCTAGAACCACCAAGTGGATGAAGTTAAAAGCAGTGACTACTCTAGACCTCTCTGGGAACTTTTCAAAAAGGAAAGATAAAAAGACTGCTAAAAAGCAAACTAATTGAGGTTTTCCTAATTCTATTGCAGGTCCAGCAGAAGTTGAAGTTGAAGCAATTCCTGGATCACTTCAACTTCAAGTTCAAGAGACAAATCCAAAAGGTAAGAAGGTAACCTATTCAAGCACAAAGAAGGCATCAGCTGTCAAAAGTAAGAAGACCATAACTATGGACCTGGAGGTAACAGAAAACCCACATATGGCAGATAATGTACCTGAATCCCAGAATTTTCTAGTAACTACCAAAGGCCAAGAGAGTAGTCTCTCCTTGGACAAATGCTCCCTTGCTACCGCAAAAGATTAGGCTGTGCCTAAATGGCTAGAGACATCAATGGAGAAGAAAAGGAGCATAGTCCCCATATCCATGCCTATTGACAATTTGGTTAGTAAGTGTCTTGGTAAGGCACCTAAAGTAAAAAAAGCAAGAACCAAGGCAAGGATCAATTTTGATAAAAATTTAGGATGATGGGCAATAGAGATAGCTACACCACCAAATAGAACCTCTCATGATTTCGTGGTTCCTCAAGACTTCTAGATAACAAAGCTTGATCCAGGAAAAGGGAACCGTGAAGTACACATGGAGTTCTTTGAAGTGTCTAATAAAAAGATTGTGCATAGAGTATGGAAAGATGGATAGGATAAGCAAAAAATGAAGGAAACAATAAAAAAACATGGCACATATTATTAACGGTATCCTGCACCCTGAAGCAAAGCCAATTTGTGAGATGTCAGCTATCATTGATGTGTCATCTGTGACCAACCAACAATCTTTGGAGAATCTGCATAAGTCCAAAGCAGTAGCCAAGGTAGTAGGTGAATGGATTCAGGATGTTCTACATGATACCGTAAAACACATAGGTCACCTAGATCATGCCTCAAAGGAAATATTGAATATTACTAAAAAGGAAAAATTAGGAAATGAAGGATACGAAAAAGAGAAGAACGACTGGACAAAGGTAGTGATGTGGTTAGAAGATATGGAGGAACTTGGCCTATAGAAATTCCAGGCTAAATGCCCCGTGGCTGGTCTGGATGAAAAGGCCCTATATGTCATCAAGGATTGCATCGAATGGAGGAATGAATCACTAACACAAGGATTAATTAAAATTAAAGAAGCCTTGCAAGAACTTAAGGTGATGCATTAGATTATTCAAAATGACCTTAAATGGTTTGCCAAATAGTTCATGGGAAAAGAAGATGACTCCATTGCCCAATCAAATGAAATAATTAAAGACGTTCAGAAGAAATTTTAGGAGTGGCAAGATAAGAGGGCACCAACTGAGCAAGATATTTCTAATGTGGTGCATACAAAGGCCATGTTAATCATCAACCTAAAACACTTGGAAATGCATGAAGAAAAAGTTGTTGAACTGAAGAAGATGAAAGAAATCTAGAAGCAAAGGTTCACCTATATTGGACTGCCATATCAATCCATTATCTTAGCCTTTTTTATTTCCTATGAAACATGGAAGATAGAGAAGGGCGTGGCTAGTGGAGATAGTGCTACCTGATCAAGAAAAGTGTTTACACTTAATCGCTTAGTTATATTTTATTTTCCCTGTTTAGTTTTCCTTGTATTTCAGTTATCAGTTACTTTAGCAAAAGACAATTAACTCCTGGTGGGCCAATTTTTGCAATGGTCCAGCCCCATGCCTATATATATGTAATAATTAGTATGGTGTAGGGGTTAGAATTCTTCAGCAGATCGATAAACAAAACTATTTTTGTTTATGATTTTATTCCAAGTTAGAAGTAGCATTTCAGAATTTCTGCAGATACAATGAAACTTTACAGTTTGATCTATTGTTAAAATCTCTGTAAGTGGATACTATTGTCTACCTATTTAAATTAGTATTTCTAAAGATACTATTTAAGCTTTTAGTTGTGTCTATTATTTGTTTTGAAATTGTCAGTTCAAGACTTGGGATGCTGTGAGAAGTTAGTTTTATCAAATTTGCCTACCCGATAGTTTTAATTTTCAAATACGTGGATCATCTTGATAATTAAAATCGAGTGGTTCTTTTGCATTAAAATTTATTTTGTATTGATGAGATAAAATAAGTCGATTCAACACTTTCAACAAATCATTTTCCTAAAAATGTCATTCTGTTGAGTCTATTAGATCAGAAAATTCTCATTATAATAAAGGTAGTTATGCCTATTTTCAGTGAAGAAATATCAAGCAGAGAATTCTTGAGCCTCTTCAACAAGAATTCATTTGTTAGTTTGCATGCTTTTCTCTGTTCTTACATATGAACATTTATGGGAAAAACTGTTTACTAACAGTTTTTGGCGATTGCACTAGGGAACAATAAAATGGTTTTCCCTCATTATGATGTTTTCTCGGTACTCCAACTAGGCTTAGGGTTTGATAATACACAGGAGGATATTATTTTTGATTTAAGCACACAAGCTTGGAATCTTAGAACAAGCCTAAAACAATTTACACAAGTTAATCAAGTGCTTGAAATAGAAGAGGAAAGAGTCGAACTCATTAGAGGCATACCTATTTCTAATGAAGAAGCAATAATCAATAGACTAATCCCAAGGCCTTTCTGAGTGCTGAATGTTAGTCTATATAGTGATAAACTAGCTAGTAGAAGGTATACTTGAAGTGAAGAAAGAAAGGGGTCCATTGATGATTCTTACAAATTTGTAAAAAACCTCAACTTTGCACCTGATCTCTCCCAGAAATGAAAGAAGCTTGTAAAGAGTAAAAGTAGGCCAACTTCCCCTAAGAGATCCACCCCAATAGTTGTGAACCTTTGAGCCTTAATATTTTTGGGCAAATTAATACCTTCCCATTTAAACAATCAACCTTTGAATTTTTTTCAGCCTAGGATGGTTGCTAATCCATGGGGTGTACAAGTAGGTCCCTTGGCTCTTGGAGGTAATCTTAATCCACTTCCTAAAGGTGCTAGAGAAGTGTTGCCCAAATTCTATGGTGATGGAAAGAAGTCAACTGACGAGCACCTTAATGCCTTTAATACTACATGTGCCATCCTTTCTGTTGCACATGAAGATGTTGCCATAAAGTTATTTGTGCAGACTTTGATTGATGATGTGGTAGACTGGTTCTATCATCTTCCTCAAGGATCCATTACTGACTAGAATCATATGCGTACTACTTTTGAAGATAGATTTAAATCCTTTGAAGATGAACATACCTTGCTACTCCAATTAATTCAATTGAAAAAGGAAGTACATGAACCCATGAGAGATTTTGTAGCAAAATTCAATAAGATAATTCATAAAATCCCTGCTACCAAACAACCTAATGATGAAAATGGTAAAGGATTCTTTGTTAATGTAATGCCTCCAGATATCAATTTTCACTTAAGAAGAAATAGAGTAGTAGATGTTGAAGCTGCCCAAAGACTAGCAATAGAACTAGAAGATGACCTTTTGGCTATGGGAAAATGGAAGAAAGAGATATAGAATTCTAAAACTCAATCACCTTCATCTAAAAAATTAGACCCATTGGTTCAGAATCTTATTAATGATGTGATGACTATTAAGAAACAACTCCCTAAAATGAACACTCATTATCAAGATATTCCCAGGAAATACCAAGGCCAAAGTAGTTTTCAGGGAAAACAACTTACATTACCCTCAAGTCAACAAAGATTACAAATTGAAGCTCCACCTAACACAAATAACATGTGTGTTTTTCATCTTACAAATGATAATGAAGGAACTTCTTGTCCTGATAATATTAGATATCAACAGCTTGAAGCAAAAAAAGTGGCTTCCACTAATGTAATAATAGAAGAAGAATCTTCTAAGAAACCTGGTGACTCCTTAAATTATTACCTTGAGTATGAATCTGATTTTGATAGGGGTAATGACATTTAATTGACCTTAGAAGAGGCTTCATGTTTGTTCTTGACCCAAGGGCAAAGAACTAGAGCAGCTGATACTCATGATAAAAATAAATCACCCCCCAATCAGGCCAAGGAACAAAGGGTGAAAGGAGAAAGTGAAGGCAAGTCATCACCTATTTCAATAGCTACCCCTCAAATCTTAAAGAAAGTAGCTAGTTCTGATTCCACATTTGACATTGTTGAGTTTTGTAAGACATCAAGGATACAAATCTCTCTTGCAGAATATTTGAAGATGAACCCTAGTGAACTTAACAAGTTGATTAAGTATGTTAATCAGTCGCCTCCTGAAAAAGTAGCCAAATAGATGAATTAGGTCAAATTCTTAGGTGGAAATGAAATAGTTGTTCAATAGAAGAAAAAAATTTTGAAGGGCAAGAAATTAGAAACACAAAATTCTCATAGTCAAGAAAAGGTAATTCAACCAGACCCAATCAATCTTGAACCTTCTTATAACCACAAGCCTGATCCATTCTATGTCTCTCTCTCTTTTTACATGGCTTTAAGCTGAATAACTACATCATAGATTCAAGGGCTTTAGATAATATAATGCCAACAATAATAACAAAAGCTTTGGATCTTCCTTTAACCAAAACATTTGGCAAATATTACTCCATGGATTCAATACAAGTACCCTTGGTGGGTCAAATAAAAGATGCCCAAGTGTCACTAGCTTCTTACCCTAAGAAAAGAATTAAACTCACCATCCTGGTAGCGGATATCCCCATAAGCTATGGCATGCTTCTTAGTCAAACTTTCTGTTGAGATCTAGGGGGGGAAGTTAAGATGGATTGGTCTCAAGGTGTGATACCTATTGGGAAGGAGAAAGTAACCTTATTACCTGAAACAAAATCCAAAGACACAGTCTTTCCATCTGATGATCCTAAATCTCAAATTCTTTACCAAGAAACTGATTTTACTAATTATTTGATTCTGTCTGAAGATGAGAAAATAGGTGAGAAATCATTAGAAGACGACTTGCTATGGACTCTCCAGTTTGATGGGAGCTATTATTTGAATGAATCTGGAGCTGGTGTAGTCCTCATATCACCTAATGATCAGAAATTCCCCTTTTCTTATAAGCTTGCATTTGAAAATACTAACAATACAACTGAATATGAGGCCCTACTTCTAGGCATAGAAGAAGCCAAAAGAAGGAACATCAAGCTATTAAAAGCAAGAGGAGATGATGAGTTAATAGTGAAACAAGTTAAAGGTATGTTTTCAATTAAAAACTAGAGACTAAAGCATTATAGGAACCGAGTATGGGACAAAATAGAAAGTTTTGATGCATTTTTAATTGAAGCAATTCCTCAAGAACTGAATGACAAAGAAAACTCCTTAGCGGTATCAGCTTCTTTGTTAATTCCTCATCCTGATTTCATAAACAAGAAGTATTCAATGGAAATGATTCATAGACCAAGTGTCCTTGATAATAATAATTCTTGGCAAGTATTTAAAGACAATGCTCATATTAATGCTTTCTTGCAGAATGTTGAGAAGTTCTCTATGAACTACTTTGAAGGCTCAAGTGTGGAATGTAGGGAATTTTGTCCTAATTTACCTAATGAGAATGAGGTGTTACAGTTAAAAGGGAATGTAATACCTAAAGGCCTGGTCAAGTTTGAAAAGCTTTTTGATAGGCAAGATACCTTCCTAGCTCAAAGTGCAACATATAAAGATGATCTAAAAGCTGATTATGAAAAGGTGAATCTGGGAGATGAACATAATCCAAAAATTATCAATTTGGGAACTTGTTGTGATGAAGGTGAGAAAGCTAGATTCATTAAACTCCTATCAGAATATGTTGATGTCTTTGCTTGGTCTTATGATGATTTAAGGACTTTTAGGAATCGTAAATTCAAACACCATATTACTTTGAAACTAGGTACCTCCCCTTTTAGGCAAAAATTGAGGACATATAATCCAAAATTTTCTCATGCAATTTTTAGAGAAATAGATAAGATCCTAAAAGCTCACATTATTTTTCCAATTCATCATTCCACATGGGTGGAAAACATGGTGCCAGTCAGGAAAAAGAATGGAGAGATAAGGATTTGTGTTGATTTTAGAAACCTTAATCAAGCAAGTTTGAAAGACAATTTCACTTTGCCGATAATGGATCAAGTTCTTCAAATAGTTGTTGGTTTAGAAATGATGTCTTTTCTATATGGTTTCTTAGGTTATAACCAAATAGAAGTTTCTAAAGATGATCAACACAAAACAACATTTACAACACCATGGGGAGCCTTTTCCTACAAAAGAATGCCTTTTGGCTTAATAAATGCCAGTGCCACCTTCCAGCGAGCTATGAATTCAACCTTTGGCAACTTATTGGATAGATGCCTCATAGTGTACCTCGATGATATGATAGTATTTTCCAGAAGATGGAAGAAACACCTAAAATATTTTAGAAAGGTAATCCAAAAGTGTAGAGATCATGGAATTTCATTAAATCCCAAGAAATCAATTTGTACCGTGACTGAAGGAATGTTACATGGACACATGGTCTCAAAAGAAGGTATCAAAATCAACCTAGAAAGAGTGAGAGGCATCCAATAGCTATGTCTTCTTGTCAATTGAAATGATGTTAAATCCTTCTTTGGAAAAATCAATTTCTTGAGAAAATTTGTACCTAATTTTGCAGAAACTATTAAACCCATGACCAAGTTACTCAGTGAGAAGCAGAATTTCAAATGGGATGAGCCATCATCAAAAGAATTCAAGGAGGAAAAATAAGCTATTGCTAAAGCCCCAACGCCTTTTCACCCTAATTTTAAAAAATATTTTATAATGTATTGTTATGCGTCTGAGCATACCATGTCAGGCATATTGCTCCAAAAGAATGACAAAGGAGAAGAAATGCCTATCTCTTTTATGAGCGTACCTCTGAAGAAACATGAGCTTAATTACTCTCTGTCTAAAAAGAAAGGTTTTTCTATTGTAAAAGCAACAAAATATTTTAGATACTATATTTTGCACTCTCATTTCGTAGTTTATGTGTCATCCACTGTGGTCAAGAGCATTCTCACACAATAGGATGTAGCAATCAATAATCAGGCGACGTGGGTAACAAAAGTCCAAGAATTTGATTTGGATATCCAACCAACAAAATTGGTTCAACGATAAGGTTTGTGTAAAATTATTGCAGAAGGGGAAAAAGAGGAGGCAAATACCACTTTCTTGTTTCTAAGTCTCCAAGATGAATGGTATTCAGATATTGCTTATTTCCTGACATATGGAAGATGTCTTGATCACCTGAAAGGAAAGGACCGACAAACCCTCCAACTTAGAGCAGCTAACTTTGTTATAATTGATGATATCTTATATAAAAGAGGATTAGATGGTATGTTTTTAAGGTGTGTTGATACTGACCAACAAGTTAAGTTATTGAGAACCTTGTATGATGGAGCCTGCAGAGGTCATTTTTCATCAATAGTAATAGCATTCAAGATCCTAAGAAGTGGATATTATTGGCAAGGAATGTTTAAAGTTGCTTACCATTGGGTTAGGAATTGTGAAAAATGTCAACTATTTATTGGGAAACCACAATTAGCTGCTCTACCCCTAAAACCAGTTATCATAGAAGAACCATTTCAATAGTGGGGATTGGATTTTATAGGGCCTATTAATCTGAGTTCAATTGCTAGACATACACACATCCTTAATACGACTGATTATTTTACTAAATGGGTAGAAACAATTCCTATTAAAGTAACAACCTCATAGGTGGTGTGTAAATTTTTGACAGAAAATATTTTGACCCATTTTGGTATTCCCAGTAAAATAGTAACATATAATGCACAGAATTTTTCATCTAGGGAAATTCAATTGTATTATTATGATCATGGTGTCCATTTGTCTCATTCATTGAATTACTTCCATCAAGGCAATTGATAGGCAGAATCTACAAATAAAAATCTAGTTAATATTATGAAAAAATTGGTGGATGAAAAGGGGAGAGATTGGCACAAGAAGTTATATGAAGAACTTTGGGCTGATAGGACTTCTCCCAAAAGAGCCATAGGTATGACACCTTTTGAATTGGTGTACGGAGTTGAGGTGCAATTGTCCTTGCCTTTAGAACTAGCCACATTGAATCTATAGAAAGGAATTGAAGACAAAACATTTCAGTCCTCCATTGAGAAGAGAATAATATATCTCCAAAAAATAGAAGAAGAAAGAAGAGAGCTAGTGGATCACATCACAAATCATCAGGCAAGAGTTAAAAGGATTTTTGATCAAAAGGTGATACCACAAAAATTCATGAAAGGAGACCAGGTGTTGTTGTGGGATAGGAAAAGGGAATCTAAAGGAGCTCATTCTAAGTTCGAAAGCTTATGGAAAGGTCCATTTGTAATATTTGAAGAACTAGGTTCAAATGCCTTCAAACTATAGTACCTTAATGGAGATGACCTTCGCCTGTCCTACAATGGGCAGGACCTCAAGTTGTACCATCTTTAAGCCCATTTTTGCGTCTCATTGTAAATACCATCTTTTGTCTTTTTTTCCCTTTCTTGTTCCATTCTTTGTTTTGTGTCGTTGTCTTCTGAGTCAATTTGCAAAGCCTAAGACCCTAGGTTCATCCATGATCCTTTTAGTCTCATTCCCCAACAAAAGCCAATTGTTAGTGCTTATATTTTTCTCACACTCTAATATGCTTTTGATCTCAAGTTTTTGTTTCCTGAAGTTGAACTTGAAGTTTTAGTTTACTTCAACTTCAAGTTTAGGTCTGCCTCAATCTTTGTGTGTTAAGTCTGATCTGTTTCCTCGAGTTGGTCTTAGTTAAGTCAAAGTCAAAGTTGAAACCTGGTCACCCAATTCTTCAACTTCAACTTCAGTGTCAATGTTGCACACTAACGAAAGTTGTATGCAGGTTTTAAATCTTCAAATCAAATCAAGGTGGGTCCCAGTATAGCATTTCCCAAGACATGCAAAGTTATGAATGAAAAGATTTAAGGTAGTATGTGTTTGGCTATAGCAAGATTTGATTGAGGGATAAAATTTTCATGTCATGATCAGTTAACATAGCAACATATATGCAGATTTGATGGAGTATTTAAAACAAAGCACACATGGCATCTTTTCCAATCCATGCCACATGAGTGGGTAATTATTGCACTTACTTGCAAAATCTGTCTTGTGATCTCCTGCATAAATCATTCCTTAAATACATTCATTTTAGCCCATTTTTTGCTCATTCCATTGTCTCCGAAGAAATCCCCAGCATTATCAAGTAAGAAGGGCGAGTTGCAGGCTTTGTCTCTATCAAATTTTAAGTGCATTTTCATATCCCTTTGCATTTCAAATTGTGTTTTCTTTGTTTTGAGGTATTTCAAGCCATATATTGTAGACCTGTCTTTATTAGCAATCATGACACTTTTCTGCCCTAAATTGCCTAAGCTAGAGAAACCTTCTTTGCTTAGCTCCTTGCCTGAAATTTGTGACACATTCCTAGTAAATAAAAGTTTATCTAAGTTAATTGAATGAGCCAAGAACACCCAGTCAAGCCCTATTTATCATGGGCTAGTCGATAGTGGATTATTAGAAGCTGTCACTTTTCTCACTACCATTACTTACCCAAAAACTTGTTCTTAAATGTGCAACCCATTATGACCCTATTTCTGGGTGTATTAAGAAAGCCTTGGAGGAAATGATTTTTAGAATCAATAGAACCAGTGTCCATTCGGCCTTTAGGATTCCTCACAAGGAGCCTTATGAGCCATGGATGTTTGAAGAAGCTGAGCGCTTGTACGTCAAAAATAAAAATAGATATGATAACAAGATAGCTTAGTCCTGGCTCTTGAAACCAGTAGAGGGAGGTTCTAGACTACCTAAGCCATTGACTATTGAGCATTTTTAAAAAGAAATTGCAGACATCATTCTTTCGCTGAATAGGATCAAGGGGAATGAGCATGCATTCCACTGGGAATCATGAATGCACTTTTTCATCTTGAAGATTGTTAAAGGGGTTAAATTCATTGATTGGTTTGATCTCATAGCAAAAAACCTGCATAGGGGTTTAATAGTTGTTAACAATTGTGGCCCATTTTTCTTGTCTTCTTATCTAATTTACATCCTAGCTGCATCTAAAGAATGGGACTATCTTCCACATGCTCCTTGGATTAAAGAGATGCCCATTTACCAATATTACAGTGATCTTCAAGAAACTACAGTATGCAAGGAGTTCAAGAGGGTCAATGATGTCTTTCTAGGGAAATTGGTATTTGAACTCCGAGGTCGGGAGAATGATAGGATGATAGAAGAAGCTATGCAAGTTGTGCAAATCTATGGTTGCTATTACATTCAATTCCCCAGGTTTACATATCTCAGAGTGGGTGATTTTTTTGATGAACCTTTAAAGCTGCCATGTTATTGTTCAGATTGTATAGTATTATTTGAGATGTGTAGCAAATTTGTTTCTATGATTTAGTCTTTTCAAATTTCAAAAAGATCTTCTTCAGTATTCTTCCCAATTGAGATTGGACACTATAGATGCCCCAGTCTGAAAGAAGCCATATTGTTTGCAAAATTATTAACCCATTTAGGCTCTAAACCTTTCATTTCTCAATTAGATTTTGACTATGTTGGCTTTGTCAGAAAAAATGTCAAGAATGTAGTATCCCTGGTCCACTCCCCACAATTAGAAGACTTTTGGGAAAACTCCCTTAATGAATTTGAGGTAAGGAAAACACTGTTGTTGCACTTGACCATTAAATAGATCACTATGTTCAATGTGGAGTTGGATACTTATGGAATTAAGGATGATGATTCTGAAGAAGTGCTTGATTAGTTTTATATTGACTAGATTGAATGCATGCCCATTCCTAAAATTGACTGGGAAAAGAAGGAACAAAATGATGTCTATGCCCGTACTAAAGATGTAATAGCTAGAACCACCAAGTGGATAAAGTTAAAGGCAGTGGCTACTCCAGACCTCTCTGGGAAGTTTTCAAAAAGAAAAGATAAAAAGACTACTAAAAATAAAACTAATCGAGATGTTCCTGATTCTATTACAGGCCCAGTCGAAGTTGAAGTTGAAGCAATTCTTGGATCACTTCAACTTCAAGTTCAAGAGACAACTCCAAAAGGCAAGAGGGTAACCTGTTCAAGCACAAAGAAGGCATCAGTAGTCAAAAGTAAGAACATCATAACCATGGACCTGGAGGTAAGAGGAAACCAACCTATGGAAGATAATGTACCTAAATCCTAGAATTTTCTAGTAACTACCGATAGCCAAGAGAGTAGTCTCTCCTTGGTCAAATGCTCCCCTGCTACCATAAAAGATCAGGCTGCACCTAAATGACTAGAGACATCAATGGAGAAGAAAAGGAGCATAGTCCCCATATCCATGCCTATTGATGATTTGGTTAGTAAGTGTCTTGGTAAGGCACCTAAAGTAAAAAAAGCAAGAACCGAAGCAAGGATCAATCTTGATAAAAAAATAAGGATGATGGGTAGTAGAGATAGCTACACCACTAGATGGAAGCTTTAATGTTTCTGTGGTTCCTAAAGACTTCTAGATAACAAAGGTTGATCTGGGAAAAGTGAACCAAAAAGTAGACATGGAGTTCTTAGAAATGTCTAATAAAAATATTTTGCACAGAGTATGGAAAGATGGATAGGATAAGCAGAAAATGAAGGAAACAATAAAAAACATGGCACAATATATTAACGCTATCCTGCACCCTGAAGCAAGCCAATCCATGAGATGTCAATTATAATTGATGTGTCCTCTGCAACCAATCAGCAATCATTGGAGAATCTACATAAGTGCAAAGTGGTAGCCAAGTTAGCAGGTGAATGGGTTCAAGATGTTCTACATGATACCATAAAACACATAGGTCACCTAGATCATGCCTCAAAGGAAATATTGAATATTACTAAAAAGGTCAAACTAGGAAATGAAGGATACAAAAAAGAGGAGAACAACTGGACAAAGGTGGTGATGTGGTTAGAAGATGTGCAGGAACTTGGCCTATGGAAATTCCAGGCTTAATGCCTCGTGGCTAGTCTAGATGAAAAGGCCTTGTATGTCATCAAAGATTGCATCGATTGGAGGAATGAATCACTGACACAAGGAGTAACTAAAATTAAAGAAGCTTTGTAAGAACTTAAGGTAGTACATCAGATTATTCAAAATGACCTTAAATGGTTTGCCAAACAGTTTATGGGAAAATAAGATGACTCTATTTCCCAATCAGATGAAATAATCAAAGAGGTTTAGAAGAAATTTTAGGAGTGGCAAAATAGGAGGGCACCAGCTAAGCAGGATTTTTCTAATGTGGTGCATATAGAGGCCAAGTTAATCATCAACCTAAAACACTTGGAAATGCATGAAGAAAAGGTTGTTGAACTAAAGAAGATGAATGAAATCTGGAAGCAAAGGTTTTCCTATATTGGTCTGCTGCATCAATCTATTATGTTAGCCTTTTTGACTGCTTATGAAACATGGAAGATGGCAAAGGGCATGGCTAGTGGAGATAGTGCTACCTGATCAAGACAACCAATTACACTTAATTGCTTAGTTATATTTTCTTTTCCCCATTTAGTTTTTCTTGCATTTCAGTTATTAGTTACTTTAGCAAAAGACAATTAACTCTCGGTGAGGTAATTTTTGCAATGGTCCAGCCCCATGCCTATATATATGTAATAATTAGTATGGTGCAAGGGTTAGAATTCTCCAGCAGATCGATAGACAAAACTATTTTTGTTTATGGTTTTATTCCAAGTTAGAAGTCACATTTCAAAATTTTTGCAGATACAATGAATCTTTACAGTTTGATCTATGGTTAAAAGCTCTATAAGTGGATACTATTGTCTGCCTATTTAACGTAGTATTTCTGAAGATACTATTTAAGCTTTTAGCTGTGTCTATTATTTGTTTTGAAATTGTCAGTTCAAGACTTGGGATGTTATGAGAAGTTAGTTTTATCGAATTTTCATACTCAATAGTTTTAATTTTCAAATATGTGGATCATCTTGGTAATTAAAATCGAGTGGTTCTTTTGCATTAAAATTTATTTTGTATTGATGAGATAAAATAAGTTGATTCAACACTTTCAGTAGATCATTTTCCTGAAAAGGTCATTCTATTGAGTCTATTAGATCAAAAAATTATCATTATAATAAAGGTAGTTGTGCCTGTTTTCAGTGAAGAAATATCAAGCAGAGAATTCCTGAGCCTCTTCGATAGTAATTCATTTGTTAGTTTGCATGCTTTTCTCTATTCCTACATATGAACATTTATGGGAAAAACTATTTACTAACACCAACCATCCCTATAAATAGATAGTTAAGATCTTTTTCATTCACTCTCCATCATCCAATTAAGGGTTAGGACAGATTAGGTAGGATTCAATGAATCTACCGCTCATTCCATATCAATTCTAGAAATGTTTCCTTCAATCCTCTTTGAATTTTACTCAAATAGTTTACCATAAATTTTATGCCACCATCTCATCAATCTTATCTTCCAGATGGTTAAAAAAATCCAAGAAAATAAACTTTTGGGCTTAAATCCATTGAATTCACGATCCTTCTAATAATGTTGGCACTCAGCATTAGCTTGCTTTTGATGCTCGGCACATGCTGCATTGCTCGGTATCCTCTATAAAATTACTTGACACAAACTAAAGTTTACTAGTGCTCAACATTAACTAAACATTAATCAACATCATTTATTTTTCTTAGCATACACTAAAATAGACTTTTACTCATCTCTTACTCATTTTCTAGTCAGCTTGCACTATCTTTGCTTAGCACCTATCCATTCAGTCAAGCTTGGCAAGCAAACTTTTTTTAACTTGTTCTTCTTGTTAATGTTATAATTTTGTTGGATAAATTATATTATATATATGAGATATAATATCTGTCAAATATTATAATTTACTTATATTAAGAGTGATATATATATATCTTATTATATAACCATTATAATATGTTAAGGATATATTAATAGTGTTATATCTATAACTAATGTAAGTTAATATATTAAAGAGACATGCCTCTTTATATCACATATATACTCATTCAAAGAGTAACTTGGAATACACATAAAAATTCCATAAGTGCTATTACAAGTTACAAATCCTATTTTCACTAACATGGTATCAAAGCAGGAACGAATCTCTGGAATAAGCATAAGGGTAGAAAACACTAAAGTTTTGCAATCAAGAGGTTGGAAAGTGAGAAGAAAATGTGTATACATTATTGGTGTACTTGAGGAGCTCTTGACAATAAGACGGAAGTATATCACCACTAGAGATGCATCAAATTATGTTACCACATATTTTCTCATGGAACCCAACATTCAGAGTTGCTGTAGCACGAAGCTTTCAACTGATGACTCCAAGTTTTAATCTATTGCAGAAAAAGTGAAGAAGATGTACAAATAATGACTTCCAAGAATAGAGAAGTAGATACTATGGCTATTCTCTAGCAACTATGGGAGATTGGCAATGTTCTAGGGAAAGCATTTCAATGGGACAATCTTTATCATCTGTCGATGACAATGTTCAAATCAAGAACCTGCAATATTTCTCAATAACTCATTTGTTATGAGAATTTATTTTATAACGGAATAAGTGATTTTGAATAGGCTTGTCACTTCGTATATCGTCGCAAGGAGAAAACATTGGAAATGTGAATAGGAGTGTGGTAGGGACCATATCCCACATGTCATATCCTTGGAAAATTACTATAGAGGCAAGCAATTATAAAAGATAGATAGATATCAATACACTCTGATCAAATAATAGACTACGTAGGAAGAACACACATGTATAGATACATATATATACTAATGGGAGACAATGAGAAAAGACATTGAATTGGTTCTACTTGCCCTCCAAAAGTCAATGAAAGGATCATCTTTGATAGGTCATGGATGTGAGTATAAAATTGGTAAGGAGAATGACTATGTGGAAAAGAAGCCACCATGTGGTGAGTCAGGGTTCTTTGTCACCCACGGTCTACAGAAAGATGCACTAAGAGAATTAGTTGGTAAAACTTACTATGGTAGAGGTGAATACGTGAAAAGAGAAATAGTGGAAGGATTATGTACCTGAGATCTGCCAACTCCTTAGGGAATGCTTAAATGACTGAGAGATTAGAAATGATGAATGGACTCCATGTCTTGTAGAAGAGACGCTACTTGCAAGTTGAGTCAACCATTTAGGCCATGTTCTATTTGTGGGTACTAGAGAAGAATAAGTGGAGTGCAACATTAGGTTGCTATGGTGCATGTCAGAGTCTTCAGATCCACCACTCATCATAATACATCATGCATAGAAATTGCTTAAAGGTGAGTTTGGAAGTTATGACGTGCTGAGGAATTTTGAATGGTTCACTCTCTTATGTAAGAACGGGCATGATCCAAGTGGCCATGTAACACTGCTTCTAAAATTCTTATCTACTACACCACTCAGCATGCTCTTAGTGACACCCTTTAGAGTAGTTGGTCACCTTGAAATTATCAAACCTCTCCTAAACCTTGGCGGATGAAATAAAGATCAAAGAACAATATGACAAATGGTGATTTCCTCAAGGACACCAATCTCGATCAACCCAAAAAGATAGGCTTACCTCGTACATATTAGGGTGCTCAATTTGCACATGATCTAAGATATATCCTTCATTTTTTTAGAAATTATAGTGAGATCAAACATCTACTACTATTAGCATCACTGACTACCAAAACAGCTCTTGCATGATAGCTATGTACATCTAAAAATAATATAAGTGACTTGTGTCCAAAATTAAACCTGGAGGTTGTTGGTAAAAATCAGCAAGATCAAAAGTCTTCAGGCATCTTGATTGGTCTACCTACAGATACTTTAATATGACTACACATTGGATTGAGACCTTATTGTTCACTACCTTTAACGACATAATGTCATTTGGAAGATTTGACAATGCAACTCAGGTCCAAGATTGTGCTGAATAAGGATTACCCACAGGATAAAAGTGTGGTCTAGTGGATATCAAGGATGGACTTGAGGTCAATATTATTATTAGCTGCATTGTTGGTGATACTTTCCCAAGATCAAACTTTGCAGTTGCCATAGATAAGGCTAGCTAGTTGGGTTCAAAAAGAGTGTGGACTATGATTAGTTATATGTGGAAATCCTAGCAGGCTCCAAAAAAACCATGGTTAGCCACAGGAAGTTGATGTGTGTTTGTACCTATTCAAGGACTGTATCTAGAGCAATTTTTATAATTGTCTATCTCCAACTTAATGGCAAAATTAATTGTGTTCAAGTCACATAAAAAAGACAACATATGAAAGAATGCACTTGTAGAGAAATATTGTCATTGCTATTGATGTGTCATAGATAAAGATCTCAATTTCAGGCCTTGGAGAACAGCCCGAGAACAAGTTTATAGAGTTGGAAAATTTGCAAATTCTTGACCTTGATAAAGAACATTGTATTTCAAAATCTGTGGTTGTACTCTATTATGTGTCATGAAGTCCTCTGATTATTGGCACAAGAAGCTATGAGTTGTAAGTATAGTTCTAGTGGAGGACTAACTTATAAAGAGGGAGCAGTTTTCTTTAGTAAGAGATATCTTCCATGATAGGACAATTTGATGTATCAAATAGAAAGAAGTTGCCATATTTGATATAATGCAAAATTGTTCAATAATATAAGAGTGGGAATCCAACATTGTAAGGGGGAATGATAACCAATGTTCTATTCCCATTTGAATCATCTCTATATGGGAGTAGAAAAGACGTACTCAAATTGTTTAATTCTTACATGGAGGCATTTCCTTATTTGATGCATATGGATCATCATTGGAGCAACTTATATTTGTAGATAAGTATTTATTATCCTTGGTTATTGCATGTATCTACTCATTGTAGTCTCTCTTATTTTGGATTTGTAAAATTACTATAAAGAGCTATTTTGCTTGATCTTTTCCTTTGTCTCTGAGGATGTTCTTATAGGAAAAGAAGATTGGTACATTAGGCATGTTACCAAATATTGTGCAGACTCAATCTTATGATAGTAGCTTCAAAGAAGCTATGATTTAGGATTTATTAATCATCAAACGATCAAGTTGGATAATTTGAGTCTCTTGAAGCGAATATCCTTGATGATTGACATTATGAGAGGGAGTCTAACACTTCTCTAGAGGCAACCTTGGAGAAAGAGAGGGAGTAGAAAATAAAATGCTTCAATCAAAGTTTTGATGATCTTGGTTCAGAAGGAGTAGACCTTGTTGATGGATTCTCCACTATTCAAAAACTATAACAACTATAGGACTATGATTCATGGGATAAAGTCTCATGTTTGTATGCTAGAAGACCTTATGCTATCAGGATACCTATTCAACTAGGGAATCATTACATGACTTGCTACTAAGAGATTAGAAGGATGATAACAGATTTAGAGAAAGTTTGACACTTCATTAGAAAGAACCTTTTGCTAAGAGGTCAGAAAAGGTGATATCAAACTAAGAGGGAGAAACCTTATTCTTTGACATGTTTTATGGTGAATGTTGTGACAACGCGACATGATAGTATTCATGGAGACTTCTTGGGAACTTTTGATGTCATACATGTATGAGCCTATCCCCTGTGTACATCATGAAGAAGTGACGACTTGTAAATGATTATCACTTGTATTATGAGAATTTGTTGTAAAGTGACGTCCTTACAATAACTTGTAGCATTATTCATTTTTGTGAAAGTGTTTCATGTAAGGGCTTTATCTTGTAAATCAACAACTAGGTGGTTGATATCATTAATTTGATTATCTACAAGTTATTTGTATAAATATATTTTCGGTACTTGGTGTATATCATGCCCTGATATTTTGATAGACCATTAACACATTGAGTACTTGGTGGATATCATTTGGTTGATGTTCTGATAGGCCATTACCCAAAGTATTTGGTGAATATCATTTGATTGATATTCTAGTAGGCCAATACTTACATGATATTATATTCTAGAAATCTTTTGATCAAATATTTCCTATATATATTATTTTTGAAATATTACCTATGGTGTAATAACTATGTGTTTTATCCTTCTTCATTAAGAGGGAGTCTTAATGTTATAATTCTGTTGGCTAAATTATATTATATATATGAGATATAATATCTGTCAAATATTATAATTTACTTATATTAAGAGTGATATATATATATAGCTTATTATATAACCATCATAATATGTTAAGGATATATTAATAGTGTTATATCTATAACTAATGTAAGTTAATATATTCAAGAGACATGCCTCTTTATATCACATATATACTCATTCAAAGAGTAACTTGGAATACACATAAAAATTCCATAAGTGCTCTTACAAGTTACAAATCCTATTTTCACTAATACTTCTGAACTTGCTTAGTGCAACCAATCTTTGCAACCTTAAGTAGATTATCAATGCCCTATGTTACCACTATCTTCTTTTATTCTTGTACTCATTTTCATATCATAACTCCACCTTTCCTCTAGGTTCTATTGTTACATCTTTTGATCAACTATTCTCATCAATCAAATAAGTAATAGTACTTGAACCATATAAGTAGTTGGCTTACCAAAAAAAATTAGGTTTGACATCAGGAACAAAACAATGATAAAACACATTTATCATACTTGGATCAATCTATTTTCAACAATCTCCTTCTCAACAACTGCGATGTTGGTTTGAAAGTAAACTTAGCAATTATAGTTAGGGAAATATGGGATGTTCGTAGAGTCTCTGTTTGAAATTTTTTTCTTTGGTTTACATTAATTTTTTTGTCATTCTATTTACACTCTACATTAAAATCTTATGAATATGTGAGTCAACCATGTACAAACTATTGCCCACAATGGGTCTTGAACTTAAAGCCTCTCTGTTCTTCATTTTTTCTTTCTAATCTTCTTTTTCTATTATAATTTTGTTATTTTTTCATTTCTTGTGCAGATCTGAATGGTTGCAAGTTCTACAACATTTTGCAAGCTTCATAACAACAACAAACTCTCAAACACTTTCCCAAATGCACTAAGGCCAGATTTGATATTTTCTAATGCTATAATGCTTCTAAACTCTATTTTAATGCTTTTGACCAATCTTGTAATGCATTTAAAGCACTCTTTAGTGTATTTAAAGATTTATGTAATGCATTTATGTTAGAATTCTTTAGAATAACTAGGAGGGGGGGGTGAATTAGTTATCCAAGGTCTAAATGCCCTAATAGTATTTTTTCACAAATTATAGTGAGCCCATTAAACTATTCATTCATCCAAGCTTAAAACATCCATCTTAGCAAGTTACAGAAAATCAACATGCAGGAATAAAACATGCAAGATTAACACATGACACAATGATTTATGCGGAAACCCAATTTGGGAAAAACCACCAGTAACATGCTACTCAATTCTCTCTTTTTTGAAGTGATGCCCTATTAAAGACCTGCCCTGTTAAAGGCTTACAACACACTATTAAATGTGACCTTGTTAGAGGATTTTACCATACTGTTAGGAATGGGCCTGGTCAAAGGACTTTGGAACATTCACTTGGAATGTCACCCTATTAAAGGATTTATAACATGGCTATTAAACCAACCTAAGTCCATAGGATTTTGACTAACTGTTACAATTGCTAGAGAGTAAAAATAATGAAATTTGATCTTATACAACTTACAACATATCTTGCAGATTACATATCACACTTCTGTTCAATCCTTTGCTTGGTTTTAATCACTACGGCTCTTGATAGCTTGTCTTCCTCTCAAGCTTTATCTCCTTGAGTCTTCTTGCTCATTATACCAATGCAATCATCCTTGTGGTCATCTATCAAAATAGAGTTTCTATGCTTTCTTTTCTCCTTAGCACCTTCTTCAGCACTTCATGCTTTCATGCTTGACCAACTACTTGTTTCGTGACCTTATGACTCCTTAAATAGAAATCTGGAATACCTTTCTTGCTCGATTCTCCCTCTCCGACTTTAGGGTTTCAATAGATTCAACAGGATACAATGTATCTGTCCCATATCTCATCTTCATCTAGAAAACATTTTACATAGAGTTCTATGCCACCAGCTCATCATTCTTATCTTCTATTTGATTCACAGAATTCTAGATAACAACCTTGTTGGCTTAGATCTAGCGAATCTTCTACTCTTAAAATAATGCAGCACCTTGGCACTATTGGTTTACTGATGCTTAGCACCCTCTATATTACTTGGCTCTTGTATTCTGCTTGACATTTGATCTTCACTTGGCACCTGATAATTACTCGACACTTAAGATTGCTCAGCACACTCTAAAGGTGAACTTTCTCGGCTTCAACTAAGAATCTATTTGACACTAACTAGCTTTCTCGGCACTCTCTTATGAACTTAGTTATCCTTTACAAATGACTTTGCTAAACCTTAGATCTTTGATGTGTTTAAGTGTGTCCATTCTCCGTGTCTTAGAATATGTTATCAATACACTATTTCATTAATGACTTACCAGATCCTTGTAGTTCATTACAACATCATAACTTCAACCTTTCCCTAAGTGTTCTAGTTACATCTTATTGATTGCCACCTCCTTGTCAATCAGCTAATTGATAATATTTGGATCACTAAAGCGATTGTCATTCCTACAGGTAGCAAGTTTGACATCAATGACAAAATAATGATTGAAAACATTCTTTACCAGTTCCATCATTCTTCATTCATGATCTCTTTAATCATTTCCAACAATCTCCCTCTTTGGCATTGATGGAAAACCAAACTGATCAATTGATCAACTTAGTTACCACCAAAATTACATATATTTTCTGCTACTTGCTGCTTCTCCCTCTTTACTACTGCATCCTTACTACTAGTCTCATATATTTATCTCTTTCATATATATCTCCCTCTTGCTTTTTATTTCTTAGTCTTCTGCATATATCTCCCCCTTTGACATAAATGCCAAAGATTTAACATCTTTAACATTCAAAATATAAGCTTTGCATCTCATGTTTTCTCCTTCTATCACCATGCTTGTGACTAATTTGGAGTTCCTGCTCTGCTATCATCCTTTGCATCATTCTTCTAATATTTCATTGATTTGTTCTTATGGATGTAGGGTAGCTTCTTTGTTGCTTTAAATTTCTTGAGTTAGGGGCATTACCCCGAACTTGCCTCTAAGATATTCATAAGCATCCTTGGGCAATGGTTTGGTGAAGATATCTCCAGTTTGTTCCTTTGTGTGAATGTATTCCATCTTCACTTGTTTGTCTTCTACCAATTCTCTAACATAGTGATATTTGATTGCAATATGCTTGGTTTTTGCATGCATTACTGGATTCTTGGATATGTTTATAGCACTTGTATTATCACAATACAATATCATAGGTTTGGTTACCTCTTCTTTCATTCCTTTTAATAAATGTCTGAGCCACACAATGTTTGTGCATTAACTACTACTGCCACATATTCTGATTCTGCAGTGGACTAAGATGTGCATGTTTGCTTCTTGCTAGTCCAAGTAACTAGTATTTTACCTAAAAATAATGCTCCTCCACTTGTGCTTTTTTTTTCATCAATGTCACTTCCCCAATCTGCATCTATGTATGCATTGAGCTCAAACTTTTCATTCTTTTTATAATATAGGCCAAAATCATCAGTTCCTTTGAGATACCACATTATTCTTTTTACTGTTATGAGATGATTCTCTTTAGGATTAGCAAAGAATCTAGCCACTATTCCAACTACTAATGCTATGTCTAGTCTGCTATGTACAACATATTGTAGTTTTCCAATCATGGATCTGTACATTTTTTGATTAACTTCAGCTGATACATCATTTTTGGATAGCTTATGTCCTATTGCCATTGGTGTGCTGACTAGTTTGGAGTCTTCCAATCCAAACATTTTAAGTATCTTTTTGATGTACTTTGATTGTGTCATAAATATACCATGTTTTAGTTGATGTACTTGCAAACCAACAAAAAATTTGATCTCTCCAAACATTGACATCTCAAACTCATGTTTCATTTTGTCAGCAAAACTTTTGCAAAGCACTTCCTTTCCTCCAAACACTATGTCATCCACAAAGATTTCAGATACAATAATATCCTTTCCTTCTTCTATTTTGATGTACATGTTGCTATTATCATCAGTTCTTTCAAATCCTATTTGCACTAGATACATGTGAAGTCTTTCATACCATGCTCTATGTGCTTGTTTCATACCATAGAGTGCTTTATATATTTTACAAAGCATATCCATGTTGTTCTCATCAACAAATCCCTCTGGTTGTTCAATATAGACTTCCTCTTCTAATATACCATTCAGATAAGCAGAATTTACATCCATCTGATAGACTTTAAAACCTTTATATGTAGCATATGCAAGTAAAGTTCTTACTCCTTCCTTTCTCACAACAGGGGCAAATGTTTCCCCATAGTCTAGTCCTTCTTCTTGAGCATAGCCCTTACATACTAGTCTAGCTTTGTTTCTAGTAATCTCACCATTCTCATCTAGCTTGTTTCTGAATACCCACTTAGTGCCAATTACATTCTTCTCAGCTAGTTTGGGAACTAAACTCCAGGTTTTGTTCTTCTTTATTTTATCAATCTCTTCTTCCATAGCTTTATACCAGTCACCATCTTGCAATGCATCAAACATTTTCTTAGGTTCAATTTTTCTTAATAGACATGATCCATTTCTTAGTCTATTCCTTGTCATTGGTCTTGCATCTTTGTCACCAATTATCTGTTCAGCTGGGTGATGTCTCTTTACATATTTGGATAATCTTGGTTCTATCCTAGTTTCCATGTTTGATCTTTCAGATTTAGGGTCACTATGTACTTCATTGTTAGGTAGTTCTACATCTCTTTCATGTGTACTGGCTTCAGAGCAAGAATGTGCATTTTCTTCATTCTACAACTCGGCTTTTGAATTCTACTCGGTATTCATTGGTTGTGATTCGACTGAAACTAAAACTTGCTCTTGAATCCCAATTTGATTGACAACAATCTCTTCAATAGGCAATCCTTCATAAGAATACACAAAGGTTCTATATTGATCCATTCTCTTTGGTTCTTCAACTTGGACTTTTGTATGCTCATCAAAGTTTACATTTGCACTTTTCACAATTTTGTTAGTGTTAGTATTTAAACACTTATAAGCTTTACTTCTAGTGGAGTATCCAAGGAATATACCTTCATCATTTTTTGCATCAAATTTTCCATTTTTGGCATCTTTAAGGATAAAACATTTATAGCCAAATACTTTGAAATGCTTTACATTGGGTGAGTGACCATACCATAATTCAAAAGGTGTTGCACTTGTACCTTTCTTGACTTGTACTCACTTCAGTGTATGAACAACCACACTTACATCTTCTCTCCAATATTTTAGTGTGACAGTCTTTTCCATCATTAGTGTTCTAGCACAGTCAATCACAGATCTATTTCTTCTTTGAGCAATTCCATTTTGTGGGGGAGTTCTAGGGGCTGATGTTTCTCTCTTAATTCCTTTGTCTTTGCAAAATACCTCAAATTCATTTGATGTGAATTCACCACCTCTGTTTGATCTTAGGCATTTCAAACTCTTTCCTGTTTCCTTTTCAACTCTAGCCACATACCACTTAAACATTTGAAAAGCATTAGATTTTTTCTTTAAGAACATAATAGTCATCATTATGGAATAGTCATCAAAAAATAACATTATATATTTATCTCCTTTGTAGCTTTGTACTTCTATTGGACCACATAAGTCAGTATGGACTAACTCAAGTACTTCTTTAGATGTATAGTTTTTATTCTTGAAACTTGATTTGGTCATCTTTCCTAGCTGACATTGTTTGCACATGGTATTGTCAGGTTTCTTCAGTTTAGGTAAACCTCTAGCTTTCTTCATTTTACTTATATATTTACCAAATTATCAAAGTTGACATGACATAGCCTTCTATGCCATAACAACACATCATCAAATTTTGTAACAAGACAAGAAGTATTTTCCATATCAAGGTAAAATAGATTACTTCTTGTTTGATCTCCTTTTCCTATCAATTTACCATCAGTATCATAGATTTTTGCAATTTTGTTTCCAAATTCTACTTTGCATCCTACATTGCCTAACTATGAGACACTTAGCAAATTTTATTTTATGCCTTCAACATAGTATGCATTGTCACATGAAATTTTCTCTGTAAGTTTAATGGAGCCTTTTCCTTTGATTTGATATGGAGCATCATTCGCAAATCTAACACTATTTCCATCATACTAGGTAAGGTTAACAAACTTACTTTTGTCTCATGTCATGTGATGTGAGCATCCACTATCTATGATCCATCTGTCATTCTTGTTCATACATGTCACCAGTGTTGTAGGCTCTTCTTCATCAGATTGGTCCTTCATGGCTATGTAAACAACATCATCATTATCATCAAAATCCTCTTTAGCAATATCGAACTTCTTGCCTTTGTCTTTGTAATCTCCCTTATCATCTTCTCTTATGTATTTGTACTTGTTACCTTCCTTGTATTCCTTTTTCTGTGTACACCTTGTAGCAATATGTCCTACTTCATTGCAATTGAAACAAATGATAGGCAGCTTACCTTTGAATTTTCTTTTGCCTCTTTGAAATCTTCTTGCTAGTAAAGCTTATAATTGATCCACATCTTCCTCATTAGTGTTGCTGTCACTGGACACATAGTTCATCTTTCTTCTCTTCTTTGATTTCACTTGTTCAACATCTTTCTATGAGAGCTTGGCCTTGAAAGCAAATTCAACATTCTTAGGTCTGTAATTGCCAAGGTTAGATAACTCAAATGTAGTGAGTCTACCCAATATTCCTTCAAAACTTAGACTATTTCTTGGTATACATCTTAGCTCTTGTATAGCATATACTCTAATAGCATATATAGGGTGCAGGGTTCTTAAGAACTTACTATTAATATTATCTTCATCCAATTGACCACTCAAACATCTTATTACACTTACCACTTCCTTTATTCTAGAGGCATACAAAGAAGCATTCTCACTTTCTTCCATTTTCATGTCATCGAACTTTCCTCTGAGGCTTTCTCTTTTTGCTCTTTGGACATTCTGATCTCCTCCATAAATATTTGATAAGGCTTTCCATATCTTGATTTCAGTGTCACATCATTTGATGTCATCGAATTTAGCATCTTTGGGTGCAGAAGAAATTTCTAGCATTGTTTGTGTTCTTGTTTATTTTTCAAATCTTCTGCAGTAAGAGTACCAGTTGGATCAGTATGTTTAGTAACAATTGAATTTTGGGCATAATCTCCTATGGATCAAAGATTTAGCTTCATCAAGCTTTTCCATGCAACAAAGTTGTCTTTTTTGAGCTTGGGAACTTCTCTCTTAGGCATTGTGATCTTTTCTGCTTCTAGTCCCTTTAAACTAAATCAGCAGCAACACTCTAATACCAATTGTTAGAATTCTTTAGAATAACTAAGAAGGGGGATGGGTGAATCATTTATCCAAGGTCTAAATGCCCTAATAGTACTTTTTCACAAATTATAGTGAGCCCATTGAACTATTCATTCATCCAAGATTAAAACATCCATCTTAGCAAGTTACAACAAATCAACATGCAAGATTAACACATGACACAATGATTTACGTGGAAACCCAATTTGGGAAAAACCACCAGTAACATGCTACTCAATTCTCATTTTTCTGAAGTGATGCCCTATTAAAGGCTTACTACACACTATTAAATATGACCTTGTTAGAGGATTTTACCATACTGTTAGGAATGGGCCTGGTCAAAAGACTTTGGAACATTCACTTGGAATGTCACCCTGTTAAAGGATTTATAACATGGCTACAAAACCAACCTAAGTCCATAGGATTTTGACTAACTGTTACAATTACTAGAGAGTAACAATAATGACTTTTGATCTTATACAACTTACAACATATCTTGCAAATTACAAATCACACTTTAGTTCAATCCTTTGCTTGGCTTTAATCACTATGGCTCTTGACAGCTTGTCTTCCTCTCAAGCTTTGTCTCTTTGAGTCTTCTTGCTCATTATACCAATGCAATCATCCTTGTGGTCATCTATCAAAATAGAGTTTATGTGCTTTCTTTTCTCCTTAGTACCTTCTTCAACACTTCATGCTTTCATGCTTGACCAACTACTTGTTTCGTGACCTTATGACTCCTTAAATAGAAATCTAGAATACCTTTCCCACTCAATTCTCCCTCTCCAACTTTAGGGTTTAAATAGATTAGGTAGGATACAATGTATTTGTTCCATATCTCATCTTCATCTAGAAAATGTCTTACATAGAGTTCTATGCCACCAGCTCATCGTTCTTATCTTCTATCTGATTCACAAAATTCTAGATAACAACCGTGTCAGCTCAGATCTGGCAAATCTTTGACTCTTAAAATAATGCAGCACCTCGGCACTATTGGTTTACTAATGCTCAACACCCTCTGTATTACTTGGCTCCTATATTTTGCTTGACATCTGATCTTCACTCGACACCTGATATTTACTCGGCACTTGATATTTACTTAGCACTTGATATTTACTCGGCACTTTGATATTTACTCAACACTTGATATTTACTTGGCACTTGAAGATCACTCGACACACTCTAAAGATGAACTTCAACTAAGAATCTATTTGGCACTAACTAGCTTGCTCGACACTCTCTTATGAACTTAGTTAGGCTTTACAAATGACTTTGCTAAACCTTACATCTTTGATGTGTTTAAGTGTGTCCATTCTCTGTGTCTTAGAATATGTCATCAATACACTATTTCATCAATGGCTTAGTAGATCCTTGTAATTCATTACAACATCATAACTTCAACCTTTCTCTAGGTTTTCTAGTTACATCTTATTAATTTCCACCTCCTTATCAATCAACTAATTGATAGTATTTGGATCACTAAAGTGATTGTCATTCTTGCAAGTAGCAAGTTTGACATCAATGACAAAATAATGATTGAAAACATTCTTTGCTAGTTCCATCATTCTTCATTCATGATCACTTCAATCATTTCCAACAATTTAAACATTTCTACAACAAAATTAATGTTTTCTATAGACATTTGCCACTTTCTATAGTGCATTTACTATTGGAATTACAAGTGGAAAGAGTTAATTTTTGAGGGGGTGTGGTGGGGGGGAGGGGGGGCAAGTGAATCGGGAGTTTAAACTTGGACCTATAGAAATTTCACCATTCATTCATCATATGCATTCAATATGTAAATAAAATAACATGTAAAACATATGCATACAAATCATGTAAACATGTAAGCAATCACACACATAACACTAGATATGATTACCTAGAAGCCCTCCAAGTAAGAAGATGAAACTAGGGTGGTGATGACAACCACAAATATTCACTACTATAGTAATAAAGTGTATCTAATAAAGGTTATAAAAATTTGACCATGAAACATGATCCACCCTATGAAAGGTATGCCCTATTGAAGGCTTACAAAGACTGTTAGGTCTGCCCTTGTTAGAGGATTTCAACACCTTGTTAGAACTGTGTCTTTTTAGAGGACCTCAACTTACAACTAAGTAAGCTCCCTATTAAAGGATTTCATACAACCTATAAGGACTACTCTGTTTAGAGATTTAACTGAAATCACATGTTAAAATGTCTCAGCATAGATCTTGTGATTGGCACTTGCTTGCGTAATAATAGATCACCTCTAAAAAATATGTTACTGACCCTTCTCTACCAGAAGTCACAATTTTGTATCCTTTCTTCTATCCTCTATTCTTCTCTAACTAAATTTGCAATTCATTCTTACTTCTAAGTCACCTTGAATGCTCTGCAAACTATCTTGTTTGCTCCTCTAATTCAATTACTCACCAATTGTAAAGAGTTCAAGGCTTTGTTCTCCTTAAGAAGACTTAGGTGGCTTATGGTTAGGTCTGAATATACAACTAAGATTCATCCATTTTTCCTCTTAAACCTTCCTTTTTTCTAATTGGTTGCATGTAATTACATAAGGAATCCAAATGTAGATTTGTCCTTATCTCCAAAAGATTAAAATCTATCTTTAAGTTGGCTTTAAAAATGGTTTACATAGTTGTTTTTGACATAACAAACAAATCTATATAAACTTTGTCACTCAGCATATGAAGTCTCTGATGCTCAGCATGCATTATTCTGTATAATATGACTTAGCACATGTATTACTTAGAATTTACTATTTATTCTACTCTTGAATCACTCAGTATGGTCTATCTACTTGGCACTTGAGTGACTCAGCACATGAATGACTTGGCACATGAGTGACTTGACACTCATTGCAACTTGGCATGGTATAATATTTACATGTTGTTCTCAACATGTATTACTAGTTTGGCATGAACTAAGTAAATGACTTAAGTGTGTTGACACTCACTTGTCAAAACCAATTTGAGATCAACAATCTCCCTCTTTGACGTGAGTGTTAAAAATGCTTGAATATACATAATCAATTTCAATCTTCTCGAGCATAACATATCCATGACTCTACTTATATACAAAACTTCAAAATTTCAAAAAATTTGCAATAACCTATATACCTCAAAATTGATAACTTTGCCTGAGTTAATATGTCTATTTTGTATCCAAAATCTATGCTCCCTTTGAGTAAATGTGTTTTTGTTGATACTCTTTGACTTCAATGCATTGCATTATTGATACTTTTTCATCTTAAATGCTCTATCTTAGTTGATATCTATATTTTTTTGCTAATTTCTCTCCAAAAATGAATATCACCTCAATGATATAACTTTGCTATTATGCCCCCACTTTTTTATTTCTCTCCTTTTTTGCTCATACTCCCCCATATCATGTTTTTCATATTATATATTTTCATTTCTTTTATTCTACCCCTATTTTTTGTTTCTTTTATTCTCCCCCATGCTATATTTCTCCCCCTTTTTTGACACTTATGTCAAATGGGTTATACATCTATGGTGTATTTGTCTAAAAATGATTTGTGGAAATCTACTATTATCCTTAGAGTTGGATACCAGTTATCACACACAACATACAATGACTTAATTTGGATTTCAAGCTTTGTAGCAAGGTGTACTAGACCATCTAAAGTTGAAAGATTGGGGTCTTTCTTCAGTAAAGTCTTGGCATAGTCTAGCTCCCTATGCAATATCTCCATATGTGGGGTCAGGGTAGTTGAATACTTGTTAGTTTGGCTCTAATATTAACCTCATCTACTATTAAGACAACTACTTGACTTTGTGTCTGAACCAATGTTCTGAAATACTTCTCACTCTAAGCTAGATTTGGTAGTAGTCTTGCACCTGATGTAGATATTTGACTTTCCAAACTCAAAATGTGACTTTATGTCTCTTGGGTTAAGAGTGTAGGATTGCATAGTTTTTTGTACAGTAAGAATATATTCTCAAGTACCTTCTTCACATCCTCAACCTTTGTTGCCAATGTAACTTGTTGTAGTGCTATTTCACTAGATATTTTCTCATTTACCTTTCCTTGAAACTTCTTCTTAGACCATTCTAAAAGTTTTGCATTTGTATCAAGGTTGTCATTTGTGAACTTTTCCACTATAATAGTCAGTTTTTCTCTAAGCAGCTTGGCCTTTTCAAGATTTGGCAGACTAGATTCTTCTTTATAAATGTCCTTTATATCTTGGAGTGCTTGCTTATGCCTGTGTTCTCTCCTAAGAATTTCTTGATTCTTTCTCTCTCAAAAGCTTTTTGTAAAATGCCTATTTGTTCCAATGTCATAGTGTCATAGTTATATTTTGGTATCACAATTTCTTCATCAAGGCTTTTGTCTCCATAATGGATTACCTTTGATGAGTTGGGGCTTAGCACTAAAATTTGTAATGGAATGGCTTCTATGCTTGGCTTTTGAAGAGGTTGTGTAGAAGGAGTGGCAGATGTTGGTAAGGCTACCAATTCTTAGAAGGCCACTTGTTCCTTCACCTTTGGTTTTTTCTCACTTTCTTCAGGCTTTCCTTGTTCTATTACTATGACCTAAATATGACCTTGTTCCTATGCTTTAGGTACAAATGAATCTATCTATCTTGTTTCTTGTTGTTAACCTATATCTGTATCTTTTTCTTTTGTCTTCTTCTCAATAGTATCAACTTTAACACGTGTATCAACCTTAGTGGATGTATCTATTTTTGTTTTAATTGAAGGTTGTACATTATTAATCGAAGGGATGATAGAAGGTGGTTCTTTTGGATTCACCTTTTCCCTTGTGACCTCAATTACTTCCTTTTGCAATTCTTCTACACTAACCAAAATTGGGTTTTCACAAAGTTTAGCTTGGGGTCTAGATTGGTCTAGAATATTCTTTAAATCTTCTATAGTAAGTGGATTAATGTTCTAAGTTAATGCATTAGAAAAATCCTTAATAATTATGGTTTCAAAGGTCTTGGTTATGTCATGGGGAGGACTAACACTCAGCACTTGTGTGTCCTACACACTATTCATCTTGTTGTTGCTTAGATATTGCCTTGTCACCATCTTTCTTTTATGTCTCTTCCCTAGCTATATTATCTTCTTTATCATCTTCCTTGTCACTATTTTTTTCATCATCCTTCTGATCATGTTTACCTTCTGAAGGGTCAGCTTCTCCTTTATTTACAATGGTTAACCCATAGAAAATTTTCCATATTTGAGTTGATTCCTTGACCACATCTTCAATGTTATTTTGAAGAATGTTTAAGGCTCTATATTTAGGTGTAAACTTAACTACATATCTCTTGATAGCCTTAGCAATTTGTCTATTTTTTAGCTCTAGCATCACTTGAGCTAATATTTTTTCCCCAATCTATTTTTCCAAATTCAGACAATAATGTCATTTTTGCTCAACAATATCATATAAACCTTTTGGTATTGAGTTGGAAAATTCTAGTGGAGTGTTCTTAATTTAACATCATGGCATATAATGCCTCTTCCACTTGACTCTTTTCTTCTTTTCCCAATTTATCAAAATCAATATGTTTCAAACTAGATAAATCTACATTGCTTTTGATATTTTCACATAATTTTTCAAGATCAGATAGAGGATTGTGACTTACCACATTAAATTGGTTATTTTCATCTGATTTTGTCCTCTTCATCAGAATCTAGGTGTGCCACATATTTTATTCTTTATCTCTTTTTCACTTGGCCTCCTTCATCTATTATCTTTGTCTTTTCCTTGGCCCTCTAAGTTGTTGTAGGTGTGTTGGCTCTAGTGGTAGGAAGAGTAGGCTTGGCTAGGCTAGGTTTGACAATTTTCTTTGCTATTGCCACTCACTTTTCTCTTCTTTGACTCGGTAGTAGTAGGTTCTTCCTTGGCTTCTTCTCGCTTGGCACCTTTAGTTTCCTTCTCTTCCTTATCTTCTCCCATGCCTTGAATCAGAGCTAGAGGTTCTTGTGCTTGTGCTTGTTCTTTGTCTTCATCCTCATCTTCTTCTTCATCTTTCTCTTCTGCACCTTCTTCAAATTTTTCTTTTAGCTTCTTCACTATCTTATCTTTCTTCTTAATGGCTGATGTAGTTTTCAACTCCATGGTAATTTTTGATTTTACCATCTCGTAGTTTCCAAATATTTTTGCACTTTTATCTATTTCCTCTATTGGTAGTGTAGTGATGGCTGCTGAGGCTTCATCAATATTAATTTCATACCCAAGTGGTCTTAACAATCTTACCCTTGGTGTGGTAGCTTACACAAAACTATAATCAGCATCAACAAGAAAAAATAGCTTACAAAAAACTATAATCAAATAAACTGGTATCCTCATTCTTTCCTTCATTGATTTCTTGAAATCTTCATAGTAACTTGTTATTAAGGTTTCAAAGTTTTGCCCCATCTGCTCAATGAACTTATTGATCTACACTACAATTAATCTATTTGTTTTCCATCCTACCATGCCAAAAGAGGTAAATGTATTTTGTACATAAAAGAATATGCAAACTACCATAGAACCAAAATTGCACTATGCACTCTTGGTTTTCTTGATAGTTCCAAGGTTCTCCATCAAGTGTTGTAGCTAAAGTTCTGCTAGATCGTATGTATGATCTTTCTTTACAATCTTGTAACCAACATCCATAGCTATGTAGGGTACACTATTCAATCTATTAGATTGATAGAATTTGTGTGAGATTACCCTTAAAGAAAATTTTAGTAGTGGATTAGTGATGGTATCCATAGTCATAGCTCTCTTATTCCAAACTACTCTAGAATTCTTTTGAATTACTACCTTGGAATCACTTCTAAGTGTCTTTGGATGATCTAGGGTTGGGTAACTAGTAACCCTATGGATTATTCTCTTGGTAATCTTGATAGGTCCTCCCTCTAGCCATAGATAACCATCATGAATTTGGCTTAGCAAAATTTGTATTCACTCAATTTTAAATACATTCAAAAAATCTAGGGCTCATATTAAACCCTTTTTCTCAATGATTTTGTATTCCTCCTTCAAAAAACCATTTTCACACAATCTCTTATACACATCTCATATCTCCATGTCTCCTATGCTTCCTATCTTGCAATTGCAGCACTTCCTCACATCTTGTACCATAATTATATTTGGAGGGATCATTGACAATGGGACAGAAGGATGTTTTTTAAAAGTGATGTCAAGAATGGCTTTAAATATGAGTTTCTTAACTTCATTACTGACAAGATAAACATTCAAAAGTTCCTTCCATTCAATATTTTTTGAACTAGATGCCATTTTGTCAAACTAGGGTTTATGCAAAATTAAACTACGTAGCTTGGCTTGTGATAAATACCTTGTAAAATACAATAAACTAGTGTGAGATCATTACTAAAATCTATGCAAATACTTTGAATAGGTTTCTAAATTTCCTTCTACTTTGCTTACTCTTGCTCAAATTCAAAATGATGAGTAATGAGAAAAAATTGATCATATACCCTTCAAAAACCTTGCATTTAATGTTGAGTACATACACAACTGTAAGCTTGACATTAACCAATTTTAGGATCACTAGGCATCCATTGATATTTCCATCATTCAATAGCTACTATAAGCTTAGTATCAAATAGATAGTTTGGCAGCTCAGCATCAACAAACATTCCACTCGACATATATAGGAAACATTTCATGCTTAGCAGCAACATGAGAAACTTTATTTAACTTGAATTTTTAACATCTTACATCTTTACTCATGCTAAAGTAGTCATTTTAGTACTGTCTCCTTTAGAACTAATGTGTTATATAACACTTGAATATTAGTCCCACATACCTCTTGACTGCCTAGTTTGATGATGTGTGATTACCTAACCCATTGGGTGAAGTAATCCCTTCTCCATTTGATGTATTGCAAACATCTTTATTTTTCCATTTCTTGTTCATCTTGTCTCTTATATGTTCAACATTTGCCTTCCCTTTGCCTTTTTTAAATTCATAACTTGGTGCCTTTGACCTAGTTGGACAACACTTACTGATCTAACCAATCTTCAAATAGCTAAAACATGTGGTTTGACTCAACCACCTTTTTTAGTTACTACTAATGTGTGTCCTAATATGATTCTCAAGAACATGTCCATATTCTTGATACTAATGATAGCTATATCTTGCATTATAATCCCAATTATAAAAGTTCCCATTGTTTCTTACCTCTATTGGCTTATTTTATGACCACATCAATTTGGATCTACATTCAAAAGGTCTATGTCCATACTTTTGAGATTTGTAGCAATATCCTCCAAATCTTTGTTCATGCATGGTCCTAGTTCTACATTCACGTCCCTGATGGTCTTACTTTTTGTACTTATGACAATGAGTCATGTTCTTAGGCTTGACATTTTTATTTTTATTCTTTCTCCCCCACACATTAACAGTATGTCCTTTCTTAAAAAAATTATGAAAAGTAGGTTTGTAGTTCTTACCTTTGTGTTCCTTTCTTCGACACTTTTGGATGATTCTCCTTCTTTAGTTCTTGTATAGCCAAATCCTAATGTATAATTGTTGGATCTAGGTGATCTCAATAATTGGTCAAAGTATTTGATGGCTTCATTTAGCTTTTTGAAACTTTTAGAAAATTCCTTTTCTCTTTTCAAGTTACTCTGCAATTCTTCATTCTGCAACTTCAATGTAGTTATCTCAATTTCCTCGGCATTCAATTCATAGTTGGCATTCATTATTTCACTTGGAGTATCCAATTGCATGTTGGAAATCTTGGTTCTATTGAGCTCTCTTCCAATCTATTTTCTATAGTTCTTATTTCTTCTTCAATCATGGCTTTCTCTTCTATAGCTTTCTTCTTTTGTTTAGTCACCTCATATAGTAGTATAGCTTGTGATTCTTGCTCTAGCTTGAGATTTCTAATTTCCTCAGCTTGGATTCTATTCTTTTCCATTAGATCTACAATTGTTGCATCAAATTCATTAGAGTTTCCACCTACAAATAGGTTGGTAGTGGCTATCTCTTTGTATAGTGTGTCATTCTCCGCAATATTAATTTTTTTTCCTTCTCTTCAAGGATTTCTTTAGTTCCTCTCTTGCCTTATTTATTTGATGTAGTATGAGATGTATTTCAGTCTCTTGGTTTTCAATAGTCTTTCCCAACTTTTAGACTTCCATTTCAAGATCTTTCCTCAAAACTAGAAAGCTTCTCTTTCAAAGAACAAGGATCTAATACCAATTGTTGGAATTACAATTGGAAAGAGTAAACTTCTAGGGGGTGATTAGTTTAAAGTTGGACCCATAAAACTTTCACCATTCATTTATCATATGCATTCAATATATAAATTGAAAAAATATGTAATATATATGCATCTAAATCATGTAAACATATAAGCAATCACACATATAACACCAGATATGATTACTCAAAAACCCTCCAAGTGAGAAGGTAAAATTGGGGTGGGGATGACACCCACAAATCTTCAGTACTATAGTAATACAATGTATCTAATGAAGGTTACAATGATTCAACCATGAAACATGATTTACCTTGTAAAAGGTTTGCCATGTTAAAGGCTTACAGATACTATTAGGTCTCATCTTGTTAGAGGATTTTGACACCCTATTAGAAGTGCACCTTGTTAAAGGACATCAACTTACAACTAAGCACCCTATTCAAGGATTACATACAACCTATTAGGACTACTCTATTAATGGATTTAATTAAGATCACCTATTAAAATGTCTCAACATAGATCCTATGATTGGCACTTGCTTGCCTGATAACAGATCACCTCTAAATAATATATTATTGATCCTTCTCAATGTTGTATCCTTTCTTATATCCTCTATTCTTCTCTAATTGATTCTACAATTCACTCTTACTTCTAAGTCACCTTGCATTCTCTAAAAACTATCTTGTTCGCTCCTCTAATTTGATTACTCACCCATTGTAAAGAGTTTAGGGCTTCATCCTCCTTAAGAAGACATAGGTGGCTTAGTGTTAGGTATGAACCTACTATTAAGGTTCATCCATTTTTCTACTAAAACCTTCCCTTTTTCTTATTTGTTGCATGTAATTGCATAGGGAATCCAAATGTAGATTCATCCTTATCGCCAAAAGATCAAAATCCATCTATAATTCAATTCAAAAAATGGTTTACATAGTTGTTGATGCCATTACAAAAAAATATGTCAAAATTGTGTCACTTAGCATATGAAGTCTCTGATGCTTGGCATGCACTGTTCTATATACTATGACTTGGCTCCTACATTACTCAACATTCACTATTTACTCAACTCCTAAATCACTTGATATGGTCTATCTACTTAGCACTTGAGTGACTCAACACATGAGTAACTCAACACTCATTGCAACTTGGCATGAACTAGGTAAATGGCTAAAGTGTGTTGACACTTACTTATCCAAACCAATCTGATATCAACAATTTACTAGTTTTTTTTATGAATATTCCCTTCCTTACATTAAAAAAATACAATAAAGTTACATATTCACAAAAAAGGGTCTAGGAGAAATAAGATCAGCTCGCTAGTTCAAATGGCCTAATGTTAGATCTCAACTATTCATCAAAAGAAAACTTTAGAAAACATAAAAAGCCTCAGGCTGCCAGCACAACACCGTCTGAGGGAGGAGGATCCTTATCATTAGATCCCCACCTAAGGGTGAGGAGCCCATCCGTCATTAGTCTAGCTAAGGAAACACCCACTTGGGGTCTGAGTGCATAGAGGGCCAACCGGTAGTAGGAGCAATAGGAGGAGCCATTGGGGACCACCCCAAGCTAGACCTCTAAAGAGGCAAGGCAGAGTGGTGTTAACCACCAAAACCTCCAAAAGAGTTGCACTAACCAAAAGCACAATCACTAGGAGAGCGGTGTGGCAGAGAGTGAGGCATGTGTGATCAACTAGTAGAACTGCTACATCCTCAACAGTGACTACAAAGAGGGGTATGGTCACTGGAGGCCAAATCTAGTAGAACACAAGTTACTGTATAGCGGGCATTTCCCCAATGTATCAATAGATCCTATAGGTGAGCCACCTCTAGAGCCACTCTATCTATTTGTACTTAAATCTACAACATGACATTGTTATAATATATGCTTTAGCATACATAGTATCATTAATGTCAAGTTTGTTATTATCATAAATAATTGCATTGTGATCTTTTCAAATAGTAAATAAGATCTCCAATATAAAAGCATGCCATATCTAGGAGTACTTGAAGGGAATCTAAGTGTTATCACCCAAAACAACCATATGCCAAGAGAAAGGTTCTAGGTGGAAGGGGTGAAAGAGATCATGGATTCATCACCAGTAACACTGAGCCCATTGACAAAACCAAAAAATGTGCAAAAAAATCTCTGTTTGACCATAGAAAGCACAACAAGGGTTAGGAACTCCCAACTGCCACAACTAGGGGCCCAAAGGCAAGCCCTAGAAAAGAATAAACCATGAAAAATGTGTAATTTCAGGCTTAGTAATGGTTTTCCACACAATAGAGAAACTATGACTCCGAGTATGATGAGAAGATTGCAAATGTCATTATTGGTTAAGAACTTAAACCATGGGTAGGTGAGGAACTAGGCATCGGTAGCCTAGCCTAGGCTTGTAGCTAGTTATTAGGGTGTCTAGATACCACTTCCAGTATTTCCACCAAGGGCAAGAGGATTGAATACCAACTTTGTGTAACAAATGTGGAGGCACTGTAGAAACTAGAAGATCAAAAGTTTGGCAATTTGGATGAGTGAGCCTGAATTTCACTTTCATGTCCTCCCACAACTATAAGCTCATAGTAAATCTAGAGAAAATATCTTTAGGGTTTCTTATGCTACATTTAAGAAAACACATAGCACTAGCCACATGTACTTTAACTAGGGCAATACCTTGGATAACAAATAATGGTGACCACCAAAGCTTGTGTTGGTTCATGGAGAGCCCATCTTTGAACCCATCACCAACCCAATGAAGCCAGGGCTTAACTACTCCCCAAACTTTCCAAATACTCTTGGCAAAAAAAGTGCCCTAAATCTAGATAGGTTTAGTGGTCACAAGAAGGGTGTGAAAACCAGTCCCCTTCTAGGCTGACTAGTGAACTAGAAAGCCTAAAGAAATGCAATGTCATAACAAAACCTTCCATGCTTCATTCTAGAAAGAGCTTGGATAACCCATTTGGCACAAAGAGTAGTACCTTGCTTCTAGGTAGATAGCAAGCTTAGTCCACCAGACTCTGTTGGAAGATAATAGAAATCCTAGGCAACTCTATGAAAGCCTTGGTGAGAAGCATCTGAAGCCCAGTGGAAGTTGCATAACATGTGCTCAAGTTTTAGATAGGAGGCCTTTAAAGGATCCCAATAGTAGGATTAGTACACATGGGTGGCAGAAAACACTTTAGAACAAATCTATAATTTTCCTACAAGGGGGAGAGGTTTGGTGATCCAATATTCTAGCTTCTTCTCTACTTGTGCAAGAATTGCATTCTAGAGCTCAACGGTGGAAGCTTGGAAGGAAAAAGGGATGCCTAGAAAATGAAAAACCTCACCATGTTGGACACATTTCCATTGAAATTTCCTAAGAAAAGAAAGTAGGTGAAGGAAAGACTACCTATAGTAGAGGGTTCTGTGCCACTAAATAGCAGACCTTGAAGCAAGATAGAATGTGTTAAGATACTGTGAAGTAGAGGCAACATTCTCCTCATCCTCAATGAGAGTGAGGAAGGAGTCATCTACAAAATGGCCATTCACAAGCTGATTAGGGGAGTCTAGAAGGGAAATATCATGGACCTCCCCTTGTGAGATGGCATTTTTGAGCAAGTACACAAAACCTTCAATAGATAGGACATATAGAAATGGCACCGGCAGGCTGCCTTATCAAATTGAATGATAAAGCCCAAAGGCTTGAGACTGGTGGTCATTAATGGAGATGCAAGTAGAGGCATCCCCAAAAAGCATTTGGACTAACTGAAAAGAAGTAAGGCCAAACCCAAGTGCCTAAAGCATTACAAGAATAAAAGGCCACTCTATCTAGTCATAAGCTTTGGTGAAATCAATCTTGAGAAAAATGGTCTATTACTTGGAGTGTTGAGCCCATTCCATCCCTTCCCACACATTAGTTATATTGTCAAGGATATAATGGGATTTTATAAAACCCATTTTTTCATGGCAAATAATCTAAGGAAGAGGATGATAGATTTCAAGAGAGAGAGCCTTGGCAATGATCTTGTAAGAGATATTCAACAAGGTGATGCTCCTTCACATCAAGGAGTGGAGTGATAGGTAGCATACTCATGTGAGAAAAGGAAACAAAGGACTGAGAAAAAATCATAGCACAACCCAAAAATCATAGTGGCAGTGAACATTGGGATCAAAAAGACACAGCTTTTTCCATAACTAAAACCAAGCTTCTCGCTCTCTAGATGACCATCAAAAAGGTAGAAGGCCCACTTTATCAATAACCAACTCAACTATATTGAAATCTCCATATAATATCCAAGTGGTCAGCAAAAAATACTCAACTAGCCATCTCCACAAGTGTGAGCACTCAACCGCATCATTAGGGGCATAAACATTGACAATACCAAAAGAATGATTTTGAAAAGAAAGCAAAATCCAAACAACTCTTTGCATGGGGTTAGAACCATGGGAAATAACAAAAGGAAAAATTGAAGGGGAGAGGAGATTAACTATACCACCTCGACTAGCTTCATGCTAAGAAGCCAAACTAACACCATCTGGCCATATAACATGGTAGACTGAGTTGAGAAGAAACCTAGAGACTTTGACTTCTTGCAGGCATAGTACATCAATATTTCCAAGCCACACTTGGTATCATGAATAGAATATTTTTTAGGGAGGTCTATTAGCCCCTATACATTCCATGAGAGAAAATTCATTATAAACCATCTTGCTTATTCTCCTCATCTCCAAGAGAGGAAAATTTGTTATGCAAGAAAGTAGAGGATTCAAACAGGGAGTCACCTAAAGAGATGGCTCTTCATTTATCCCCATTGATAGAAACTACATTTTGACCTTTTGGGCTGTGATAGCAATGGAGAGACTGAGAGGAAATTATAGAAGCTATGTGATGTGCATGAACCCAAGTAGCTTGAAACTTTGGCTATTTTGTCCCCTGAGACGTAGGGTTTGCAATAGGTGGTGGCACAACCATGGGAACCTTAGGTGATGTTGGAATAAGAGGAGCTGCACTGGAGCTAGGATAGATGGGTTCTTGAGAAATGGGGCTCAATTTAGTAGCACCCTTACCTTTCTTGACAACCATTTTCCATTCATCTTTTCTAATGGGTAGAGTTGGCTTGATTTCCTAGACCAGAGAGCAATTGTGTTCAAGAAGAGGAAAATCCTTTACCTTATGGCTAGTAGATTGATAGTGAAAATAAGTACTTAGGAGATTTAGGTAAAGCATCTTTTGGGTAAAGGTGGTAGCACCAATCTAAATTTCCATGGATTCTTTAAGGTCCTTAGAGAGGTCGACCTCAACAAAACCCTCTACTAAGGGCGAGCATTGAAAAATTTGTCCAATTCCACACAAATCTCTTTGTCCATAGTTCAAGCAATTTCTAGGAGGAAATACCAGCAAGGGATAGGAAACCTAGGGAACTCTACCCAAATTGGAACCCTAATTTTGTAGTCATCTAAAATGCAAAAGTCTCAAGACCATCTCTAAAAAAGAAGCAAAGACTAGCAAACTATCCATGGCCCATGGCTGAAAATGCTCTTAGCCTAGGAGGGGTTACCAAAATGAAACAAAAAAAAAAAAAGCCCTTAGTGAGGCTCTGAATCCCTTCAAGTAAAATCCCCTATGGCATCCAAGCCTTGGTTACCCATTCATGCAATGTGCTTTTAGATGGAGTGTGACCCACAAAATACCCAATATGGGTTTGGGTTTCTAACCATTGACAAGAAAAGTCAGGAGTAGAGATATTTAAAACTAGGTCAAGAGAGGAATTACCTCATGAAATTATTTGGACACAAATTTTCATGGGTGTTTTCTTGGTGGGGTCATTCTCGCATTAGCAACAACTCTAGCACCAGTAGCAATTGTTCGGCTAGAGAGGGTCGGGGCCATTATATCCTAAAATAAATTCTTGCACTAAATGCAGAATGAAAAGTAGTGTAGAGGAAAGGGTTCAGATGCAAACCATACAAACCCTAGTAGAGCACATTTCACATCATTAGTAAGAAATGTTATTCAATTTACTAGTTTAGATAGCACATATGATACATTTTATAGAAAAAATACTAATTTTTGTATCACATTTGATTAAAATCATAAATATTTGAATCTAACTTGTAGATCTAATTATTGGTTGCTTACAGTTCTCTTACAATCTAACAGGAACTCCCAGGTCAATGATAGCGTGTGATAGGAATGAAGACCCTCAAAAATGTGGCTAGCCTTTGCTATCATAAATCCAAGTAAGTAGACCTCGGCCCTTTTCAATTCAAAGTGCAGTGTTTCTAAGTTCATAACCTATTTAATAGAAATGTTTGATCTCACTAACCTAAAATAGGAGTAGGCCTATGCTCTGAACTCTTTTGAGTTGATTGGAATTCCTGGCCTTCTATAAGGATCAGTTACAATCAAATGAAGAAAGAACCCACATATAGCTTAACTAGGAGCCTAGTGCCTTTTGTAATTAAAGGTCTTGTAATTGAACAAAAACATCTATTGTGTTTGGAAGGTCAAGATAGTAGGGATATGCTCTCACTCTTCTAGAGTGATAAATTTCCCAAACCTATTTTTGATTTCCATTTTCTTGATTTCTACTAGGTAGATTTACTTAGCCATAGAAAGGCTACCTCTTGAGCTACCTTAGTAGATTTGGTGAGAGGGAACACCTTCCAATCTTGCATTCCCAATTGAATGCAAGCCAATTGTGTTAAGAATATAGCCTTCATCTAGTAGTCCTATGAGGGATTGTGCCAAACCTCCTTAGCCCTTTTCTTCCATTTTTCTAGGTATGTGTGGTTCCATATTTCATTGTCATTTCTACTATCACTACACTTGGATGTTTTGGTAAAACTTAATAATAAGCTTCATTTTCGACCACAATCCTCTCAAAAAGATTCCACTACAAGCTGATACAAAAACCAAGCTCAAAACAAGAACGCTACTGAAGAAATTGAAATAGCACATCTACTACTTATAAAAATGCATTTGACCCATTCTGTGATGCATCTAAGCTCCGTTATATCGCATCTAACTACAAAAGTGTGAATCTAAACATTAAAATATTATAATTTCTCTTCATTACAATCCATTTGATGCATAAAATAGCACATCTAAACATTCAAAAAGTACATTCCCTCTGTAGAACAACACCTAGTGAACAATTAAATTACACATACACTAATTGAAATAGCACATTTGAGTAATTATGTAGTGCATCTAAGAATAAACCTAAAATAGAGGCTATTTGCATACATGACCCATGCAAACAAACAATGAATTTGGATACCCTTTTTCTTCATTGATATTTTCCAAGACTAAGAGATCCTGAAATTGACCATAACCATTCTTGAAACAAGAAAAGTCACAAGTTTCATCAATAAATTCTCAATCAAATAGTTATTGTTACGTTACTTGTCGTATCAAGCTAGAAACATCTAGAGACACACATTTGTCCCCTATGTAACTTCATGAAAGTGAACTTACCCTTATGAACACTACCAAATACCTTTTCAAACTTAGCTTGTTACTCCAAATGAACTATGGTCAACAGAAACCCATATATTGTGAAAATATATAAGAATTAAAGGATCCCTATCCACATTTCATACCACTATGTAAGACGAATGTAACCACAAAACCAAAATGATCACCTATATGAATGAGTGCTACAATAGTCAATAGACTATCAGATGCACAAAATCTCCAAATATTATTGAACCTATCACACCAACCAATGATTTATCAAATACAATCACTCATGAATCACCATTATTCAACCAGAATTTAGAACATTTTGGAAAAATGGGTTCATCGAATGAGTGGGATGAAAAGAGCATCAAAATAAAAATTGAATATTCTCAGCAAAATCTTGAGTTTGTCAATATCATGGACAAGGTACTTGAAAAAATACAAAGAATGTTACATACTAGCGTTAGCACAACAAGGTGCAAAACTACCATCCAAAATTGATGTAACCAACCTTAAATGAGATCAAGAAGAGTCACCTTTGGATGTTGTTACCCAAAAACTACAAGACCTACAATTAGAAATAGAAAGGATAAAGTGAGCAAAAAATACAACCTACAAAATTTAGCCTTGAAAAGGTTTGTCATCTTCCATTCAATAATAGCATCACCTTCAAACATTTCCCTCAAAATGTACAGATACCAAAATATGATAAATATTTTGGTACATTAGATCCCCAAGATCATCTTACACAATTCTACACTCTAAGTGTGGATTTTGTTCATGACACAACCTATCTAATGTGTTTGTTTCCTATTAGCCTCAAAGGGCAAGCCATGAACTGGTTCTCCAAGCTACCCTCTAACATTAAGTCATTTGATCAATTGGCTTCCATTTTCATTACCCAATGCTTGTATAATATTGAAAGGGAATTTACAATTATTAATCTATGTAACATGAAACAAATTCCCAGAGAATCATTTAAGGTCTTCCTATAGAGATGGAGACACACATTTGCTAACTACCATAAAGACATCCCAGACAAAGAGAAGACCGACATTTTCATCAATAGTCTCTCAAAACCCATGAACGACTGGCTCCAGCTCGAAGGTCCCAAAGACTCTAAGACTACCTTAGAGGATGCCACTAATTTAGAAGAGACCTTAATAAATAATGACATTATTAAGTTATCATAAGATGGTAAAAGGCTTCTCAAACAACTCCTCACAAACTCACAATTCAACTAATCAGTCCACCGATAAACAAAATTTGTGCTTGAGAAATAACAAGCAAAATGTAGTAAACAATGGGGTGGTTGAAGCTAACCATGTTAAACCACACACACAACCTCATGTAGACCAATAGTATCCTACTATCAATAACAGCCATGTGAACACAAGACAATACCCACCTAGAAAGCATGATGTTCATCCATTTTTCTGACACAATTTAGCTACTCCTTCAAACATTCATGCAAAAAGTAGCCTATAATCAAGCTCCTCCCCCAAGAGGATACCAATCTTTGGATGCCTCTAAAGAATATACACCTATTGGGGTGTCTTATGAGAGTGCATTGCAAACACTCTTAACTAATGAACTCCTTATACTCCTTGAGGCCAAGCCTTATGAAACACAAGTTAAAACAAAGTGGTGGAATGACAAGCATATTTGTGCCTACCATAGAAATAGGGGGCATTTAACCAAAAAATATCATGTGCTTAAAAGGGCTATACAAAAATTAATTAATGATGGAACTATTGAGGTAAATAAACTTTGCAACAATGAAGACCACATGATTGTTAAAAACCCTTTTGTGAGCCATGAAAAAGGTGAATCCTCTAGAGAAAATCAAAATGCACCTTCCCATGACAAGGTTAATTATCCTCACCATTATGATAATACCATCAACATGATCTCTAGATTTGAGGACACCATAAATGTCATCATAATTAAAAAAAATAATAATAATAATCATCAGACATTGTTATCCAAGGTCAAGCCTCTAAGGTCATTGTACCAGGCCTTGTGATGGGTTCTAAACATACAACTATGAGTCCCACCTTACCCAAATTTAGCTTGGTCAACCAGTTAGTCAAGACTCCTACCCATCTCTCTATTTTCAAATTGTTGCAAATTTACCCAAAGCATAAAGAGATCCTCACCAAAGCCTTAGTGCCAAATGACCTTGATGTTAGTAGACTTCAAAATATGGTCAATAATCTTGTTGCCCCTCACTATGTATCTTTTTTTTCTCCAAATGACATGTTAGCCATTCATTCCCAAAACTCCCTATCACACATTGAAGTGTCCATTAACAAATATAGAGTTAAAAGATCCTTGGTTAATGGCAGAGTAGGACTAAACATTTGCACACTAAACTTGGTAAAAGCCTTAGGGTATACAGAGGATTTGGTTTGATCCAAAGAAGAAAAACACCATTAAGGCTTATGATGATAAGGAGAGATCTTCCAAAGGCATGATTATTCTACAAATCAGAGTAGGTCCAGTTGTAAAAGAAACTATTTGTCAAGTCCTACAATTAAAATTAACTTACAATATCCTATTAGGGAGGTTGTGGATCCATTACATGCAATTTATTCCTTCCACTTACTACCAATATCTCAAATTTCCATACATGGGTCAAGAGGTGACTATACTAGGGGATCAAAACATGGCCTAATATTGTAGCTCCTTGTTCCTCATAAAAGGGAAAATACCAACACCCCAACAGATGACATTAGTCAGTTCACATCAATAGATACTTCATGTTCCACCAATCAAGATAATGACCACTTATCTACATCAACTAAGGGTAAAGAGAAAGTTGATTGTTCAAGTTCTTCCCTTCCTTCACTATCATCATCAAAAGACCCCAAATAGTTGCATTATAAAGAAATGGATAGGCTAATGAAAGAGTTTGATAGGAATTGCAAACTATAGTGCATAGGGGTAGGTGAGTACTCAGTCTCATTATTTGATCCCCCACTTTCTCCAAGATCTCATAGGAAACCATCATCCTCCATTATGACTTACCATGCATATTTTGTCAAAGTAAGTGGTGTACCCTTAAACACCATGTAAGAAATAAATGAATAAAATATTGACATTTCCCCTCACCTATATGGAAAAGGTTTTGACTTAATAAAAAGATGGGATATACAAGCGATGGTCCTTTAGGGAAAGGGAAAGGCATTGTCAAACCCCTAGTAGCACAGTTCAGGTCTAGGTGTGGGGTAAAATGAACAAGGTAATGCAAAAATTATTTCTAGGTCTCATTCCCAACACAATGATTCTTCCTCTTTCACCTTGGTATGTGTACCCAAAGAAAAAGTTTTCAACAACCAAATAGTAGCCAATAACAAGAATATAAATGTATCCATCCTAGATCTACATCCTACAAGGAGACTGTCTATGAATGTCTCTAATAACAAAGATGATGATGATTCAACCAAATAGAAATTCGAGTCATTTTCTAAAAAGCCCATTCATGATAAAGAATATGATTATGTCCATATTCTTGTTGTATATGAGCAATGTTAGTATGCTAATAGAAACCAAATTTAAATAAAGCTTCTACAAACTAAACAAAATTCATAAACTTCAAGATAGACTAAGATGAACTCTCAATTGAGAATATGAGCCATTAATGGGCTTTCTCAATGAGAAGCTCTCTTGTTGAGTGGCTTTGTCTAAATATATAGGATGTATGCTCAAGCTTATGCTTCAAAAAGGGCTTCAAATGGAATTGGAATTTGTGTGTGAGTGTATGGTTTTGATGTAAAATGGCTTCTTAAAATGGCATTATAACTTTACTTCATGGATTGTGTTGTTTTGCAAAGGGGAAGGTTCCAATTTATAGGCAAGAGGCTTGAGGGATTGAGGGCTAAGATGCAAGGATGGGGAAAAGCTCATGGAGGGCTCAAATTGCATGAGAGGAGAGCACATGTATTGTGCTTCCTTACAGCCAATCAAGGAGTGACACATGTCACTGGATGAGAGGATAGAGGAAAGGGGAAGCATGAGTCAAAAAAGGAGGCTCAAGGGATAAAATCTTCATAAAGACCCTCATAATGGCTTGTAAGAGCAATGAAAGGGCTTTGGAAGAGTCATTTATGGTCTAGTGGGCTTCATAAAGTTTTATGGTTGGGATATTTTGAGGGAGATGAGAGGAATTTTGACTTGGGCTTGATTAGGAAAGTTTTGAGCTTGCTTAAGATTGTGCAAATGATTAGAGGATGGATTAGGATGGTTTAGGATTAGCTTAGGGATAGGCAAGTGGATGGCATTTAATGAGGGTGGGTGAAGGAGGGGATATTTGTTAACTTTGGCTTGGGTTAGTAAGTCTTAACCCATGTTTAGGGAATGTGACAAGGTTAGGAGGGGATTAGGATTAGGTTTAAAGACATATTCTAAACAAGTCTAGACTTTGGATGAGGATAAACACTTTCTAGAATAGTCTAGAACTTCCTAGGATGAGGATGAAGACTTTCTAGAAGAGTCTAGAACTTCTTAGGATGAGGATAAATTAGATTTTTAGGAAATAAATAAAGTTTTATTTATTTCAAGGGTTTGGGTTGAGGAGATATTTATTAAAACTTATTTAATAAACATGAGGATTAATATTTAATCTTAATTAAATATTTTGAGTTGGGATTAGGGGTAGGAAATGATGGGATTAGCCTTTAATCAAAATTAAAGAAGGATTAGAAGATTTTGGAAGAGGTTAGTGGTCTTAAGGAAATTGGCCAAGTTTTGGGCAAAAAATAATTTTTTTATTTATTTTGGGTTTTTTGGTCAATTTATTAATTAAATAATTAATAAATAAGGAAATAATGTTTAAATAAGATTTAAACATTTTTGGGAGGGATTCCTTAATTAAATATTTTTAATTAAGATAAAGGGATTTAATGGCATAAAAATAAATTAATTAATTAATTAAATAATTAATTAATAAATGATGATGTCATCAGTAATTTTTTCAAAAAATAAAAATACTTTATTTTCTAAAGGATTTAGGTGTCTACATTTTTCCTCTCTTTGATGTGATGCCGCAAGTGGCATGGCATCAATGGTAAGAAAATAAGATGCCCAAGGCTAGAGCAGAAGAGGAGAGAATGGACTACGAGATGCCCCCTCAAGAAGGTGGCGGGGAGAGAAAGTGAGGCTCGACGACTTCTTGAAAAGTAAAAGAATCCAAGATGAGAAAGGAGACTCAAATTGGCTTAAGAGAAGAGGTTTAGTTAGCTCAAACTCTTTCTACGGAGAATGATAAAGGGAGAATCTGAGGCACAAGAGGAAGCAAGCTTAAGATCTCAGGGATTGCAGAGGATGAAAGAGCAAAGCACTATAAAAAGGAATCTAGGATAGGGAGATGGACGATGGGATTATAAAGCTGATGCAACAAGATTTCAAAGAGTCAGATCGGCAGAAGATGGGTTTCAAAGATCCCTAGGACTAGGATTGTGGAGCTCGAAAGATGAGGCTTGGTGGATTGATTGGATTGGTGGATCCCTAAGACTAGGATTGTGGATCCCTAAAGCTAAAAGTGAAGATTGATTCAAAGAGATACTAATGCATAAGTTGGGGTAGGAGAGATAGATGCTGGATATGGATGGGGGATAATGGAGATGAAGGGAAACCATTGAAGCTTTTTTGAGTAGGCAGATACTTCAAAGAGAAGTACCACCATGTAGTTGAGCACTAGATTTGCTATAGGACTGTTGGTTAATTGCTAAGGTTACCAAGAACATCAAGGCCTTTTCACCAACTATCTAGAGGATTGATGGACTGACTCAAAATAAAGACGCAAGGATTTCCCTAGCATTACACATGATTCTCGGAGGAAGCAGCATGGAACCAACACTGGGTAACCCACAAGTAGAAAAGAAAAACCAACAAAAGGCCTGATCAAAACCTTATGCTTAGATTGCCCCATTCACAGTATACCATGATATGGAAGATCGTGGCAACCTTTAGGAGGGAACAAAAAGATTGCTTGGAAAAGATATCTCAAGACCCAAAGGGAAGATTCCAAATCAAAGGAAAGCAAAAATCCAAAAGCGAACCATTTTCCAACAAGATGGGTAGGACGAGGTATTAACGGACCAAGATCAGACATGAGGAAAGCTATATCCTGCAAGGATCTATCGGAGAGCACCTAAGCTGATGGATTTTGGATGAGTGATGCATCTGGCAAGCTGAACTAAGAAGGATAACACTTTGGTGATAGGAGATCTAGCTAAAGGATGCATTGGAATAGCTAACCAAGGGTTCTACGATGTGTGCAAGATGCTAATCAAGGAGGAACTGACATGAAAGATGGATAGATACAGTGGTACTAAGCTAAAGAGGATGTACAAGCTGACAGACCAAGATATGTTACAAATGTACAAGGTTGTTCATGTTTTTGTTTTGTGAGATGCAAATGTTGGTGAAGGGTGGGATGTTTGTAATAGTTGATAGGAAGATAGGTAGATGGTTTGCAAAAAGCTTAAGTGAAAATGGGGTTCTTTGTGTGCATGTGATAGGATACAAGCTAGGATACAAGATTATTTACAAGCTAGAATATGGTACAAGCTTTGGATAAGATGTGGATATACAGGCTATGATACAAGAGATGATACAAGATTTAAAATGTACAATACAAGCTCTGATATAAGATTTAAAAGTTGAGGTACAAGATTTACAAGCTGTACAAGGAGGTATTTACAAGCTTCATTGGATTTTGGATATTTGGTTGGAACACCAAGGGAACAAGTAGGTGTTTTATGGGATGGTGGGTGGATGGATGAGGGATAGGATAGTGATAGATAATGGATTAGTCTTAGTACAAAAGGTGCCTAAATTACTAGGTTTTCACCAAGGTACCTATCCAAGGCGCTTGAATTTCAAAGTTTTCACCCTTGGACGCTTATTTCTCTTTACTATTTTTTTTGTATTTTTCAAAAGCTGGGTATACCAAGAATCTTCAAGCATAGAACTTCTTGAGATGAATGATGTTAGTAGGATCATTCAAGAGTTCTCCTTCTGGTGTAGATAGCTGATAGGCTTTTAAGCCAAAGGATGCAGTGACAACATAAGGACCAAGCCATGTAGGTTCAAACTTGCCTTTCTTTTTTCGATCGGCTTGGACTTTCATATTCTCTTTGAGGACCATGTGGCCTAGCTGAAAGTGTCGTGGGAGCACCTTCTTGTTGAAATTCCTTTTGAGATGAGTTTGATAAACTGTGAGATGATCATAGGCTTGTTGTCACTTCTCATCTAAGAGATCTAGTTGGGTGAGTCTGGCTACTCTATATTCTTCATCTGATATTTGCCCTTGCAAAGATATGCGCAAGGAGGGAAGTTCAACCTCTATGGGTAGTACCACTTTTGCACCATAGACTAAGGAGTATGGAGTTGTTCCTATGGATGTACAAAAGGAAATTCGATAGGCCCATAGGGCTGGATTTATTTGTAGGTGCCAATCACGGTCGAAATCATTGACAACATTCTTTAGGATTTTGAGGAGGGTTTTGTCAGTTGCCTCTGCTTGGCCGTTACCTTATGGGAAATATGGGCTAGAAAAGTGGTGATGGATGTGGAGGAAAGTGTATAATTATTCCATGTTGAGATTTTCAAAGTTACCTCCATGGTCGGTGGATGGGATGCCAAAGCGGTAAACAATGTGGTACAAGATGAACTTGGAGACCTAAACTCCTGTAGCTGAGACTAGGGGGACTACTTCCACCCACTTAGTGAAATAGTTTGTAGCTATTATCACCCATTTATGTCCATCAGATGAGAGAGGTGTGATAGTTTCAACTAGATCAAGGCCCCAACAAGCCAAAGGCCAAGGTGGTGCAATAGGCTGTAGATCCTGTGCTAGAGTGTGTACAAGATTTGTGTGTTGCTGACATGGGAGACACTTTCTGACAAATTCATAGGAGTCTTCTTCAATGGTAGACCAATAGTAGCCTTCTCTATGGATTTGTCATGCTAGGACAATACCACTCATGTGGGCACTGCAAAGTCTGGAATGTACTTCTTTTAATGCCATCACAGCCTCATTTTTATATAAACATCAAGAGAGAGTATCGTGATAACCCCAATGATATAGGGTATTGGCTATGATAACATAGCGGGATGATTTTTGGATGAGGTTCTGACGTTGGCTACATGTGAGGTGAGAGGATATGATACCATCGTTAAGGTAAGCATGAATCTCATGGTACCAAGGGGATTGGGGACCAACCAAGATACAAACACAGTTTTAATCCTCATTCGCATAGGCAAGTGTGAGGAGCTACTTGACTAAAAACTCATACTATGTAGCTGCTTGGGGAATTTCCAAGAGTGAGCCGATAGTAGCCATAGCATCTGTTGCTTTGTTCTACATTCAAGGTACTTGTGTAAACTGAAGCTTTGTAAAATGTTGGGTTAGCTGATCAACTAGCTCTTTGTAGGGTAATAGCTTTTCATCTTTGGTTTGATATTCATTTAGGGCTTGCTTGATGATGAGCTGAGAATCGCCAAAGATTTGTAACTCAGTAATGTTCCATTCTATAGCTATCTTTAATCCTACTATGAGAGCCAATTATTCAGCTATATTGTTGGTGCTAGGGAATTATAGCTTGAAGGCTTTTGGAATGTAATCTCCTTGAGGTGTGACCAACAATATTCCTGCCCCTGATCCATGAGATGTGTATGAGCCATCAAAATAAAGTTTCCATGGGGGTTGTTCTTCAATTAGATAGATATGTTCATCCAAAAATTCTATAATCAAAGGATATGCATCTATTAGAGGTGCATTAGTGAGATGATCTGCTATAGCTTTCCATTTGATTGCCTTTCTGTCCACATACTGGATGTCAAATTTGCTAAGGAGCATAACCCATTTGGCCAAACAGCCTATAAGTGCTATTCTGGAGAGCATATACTTGAGAGGGTTGATCTTGGAGACTAGTTGGATGGTATGACTTAGCATGTAGTGGCGAAGCTTTTGAGTTGAGAAAAGAACTACCAAACAAGCTTTTTCCATAGGAATATCATTGAGTTTGTAACCAACTAGGGTTCTACTAATGTAGTAGATGGCTCTTTCTCTACCATAGTCATCGAGCTGTGCTAGAAGTGCCCCTAGAGTAGTAGGTGTTGCTGATATGTACAAGATCAAGGGATGACCAGGAACTAGTGGAACCAAGATAGGGTGATTGGTGAGATACTACTTGAGCTGTTCGAAGCTGCGTTGACATAAAGGATCCCACTTAAAGTTTCCATCCTTCTTCAGTAAATGTGCAAATGGTGTACACTTATCTACAAGCTAGGAGATGAAGTGATGGACATATTGAAGCTTTCCCTGAAGAGAGAAAAGCTGTCATAGTGTCTGGGGAGGAGGCATGTCTAAGATAGCCTTGACCTTCTTGGGGTCGATCTCTATACCTCGGCTAGAAACTATAAAGCCTAGAAGCTTGCCAGATGTGACCCCAAAAACACATTTCTTGAGATTCAACATGAGATGATATTTAGCTAACCTATCAAATACTTTCTCTAGGTCAGCAAGATGATCCATGAAGGTGTGAGATTTAACCAAGATATCATCCACATAATCCTCCAAAATGCTATGAATGAGATCATGAAAAATGGTTGTCATAGCTCTTTGATAGGTAGCCCCAGCATTCTTTAGGCCAAAAGACATCATATTGTAACAAAAGGTTCCCCAAGGGGTAGTGAATGATGTCTTATACTGATCCTCTTTTGCAATCTTGATTTGACTGTACCCAGAAAATACATCCATGAGGGACAAAATTTCATGTCTAGCTATAAGATCTACAATCATATCTATGTTGGGCAAGGAAAAATCATCTTTTGGACAAGCTTTGTTAAGATCTCTAAAATCAATGTAGATTCTAATGTCACCAGAAGGTTTAGTGATGGGGACCATGTTGGAGATCCACTCTGAGTAGTCAATAGGTTGGATAACCTTAGCAGTTAACATTCTTTCTAATTTAGCTTTGACCATTAATGCCACTTTGGGGTGCATTTTTCTAAGCTTTTGTCTAATGGGTTTGATCTTTGGATCGACTACAAGAGATTGAACTACAAGCTTTGGATCCAACCCTAGCATGTCCTGATATGACCATGTAAATCGGCCAATGTTCTCTCTTAAGACCTCAAAGAGAAGATCAGCTTGGTCTTGTGATAAGGATGCAGCAATGTGAACAAGTTTGGGGATCTCTGAAGAACCAATGTTGACTTCTCTAGTATCCTCAATTAGAATAGAAGACACCTCTGGTCAATTATCTTGAGGAGGAAATTCTAAATCCTCATGTTCTACTTGTGACTCTAATTTTTCTTGTTGAGGGGCTCTCTTTGCTGCCTTAGCTAGTCCCGAATTTACCCTAGTTCCAGTTTTGGGTGTATTAGAACTAGGTTGGGGATTTTCTCCAAAATACCCCTTGGGATCTAGCTTATAGATATATGCTAAGTCTAGCTCTATTTTCTTGTGAGGTGTTTCAGCTCCCATGAATCTCAGAAGCACTTCCTCTAATGTGAATTCATCAATGTGTATGACACTTGGTTGGTCACAATCTATGAGTTATGGATGGGTGAATGGTAGGTCAATGAAATGGATGGATAGTTCTTGGAGAACAGAGTCTTCGAGGGAGATTTGGTCTAGGATATCATCATAGGCTCTCTTTTCAACTTCCTCAGGAATGTCTTTGATTTTGACAAGGTCATGATGAATGTTTGAAAAAGCATAACCTTTTTCATTGGTGCCCCCAGTTTTGGGTATGCCAAAGCCAAGACCTAACTTTGATTCCCACTAGTGTGATTTGATTGGGCACTGCATGCCTCTTTCTTCTGGTCCTAGACCACGACCTTGATAGTTCCATTTGTCAGTGATGAGCTTATGTTCTTGGGGATACTTTTGGCTGAAGTGATCAAGGCGTGCTTGATTTCTTGGAGGTGCATCCTTATGTAACCAATTGTTGATATCTGGAGTGAGCTCCTCCTGAAGAGGGATTTTTTAGGATACAAAGGTTGTTGGGCCAAACTATTTGTAACGAGGAGGTGGAATCTCCTTAGCTTTGTGATATGTCAATCGCCCATGAGCAAGTGGATCAAGTGGGAGTGCCCTGACAGTAAATGCATCTGACAGAATATACTCTCCATAGCCTTTGTTATTGATCTTCACGGTAGATAGGGTGGAGGCAAGGATGGTTTCTAGGTCATTACAAGTGTGGGATGAGCTGGCGATGGCTGTGTTGATATCAATTCTAGGGCAATGGTTTGTATATGAGGCTTCAATCGCATTGTAGTAAGAAAAGGGTTTTGGATTGGCATGGATGGTTACCTCAGTGCCCTGATGCAAAAATTTGATGCACTAATGGTAAGTGGATGGAATGGCTTTCATGGCATGAATCCATGGGTGACCAAGGAGGATGTTGAATGGTAGGTTTAGATCAATAGCATGGCAAAGTGTTTCTTGGATGACTGGCCCAACCTTGATTGGCAGCAAAATAGTTCCTTCTTTGGTTCTTTCCAAGTTGTCATAAGCTTTGATGGTGATAACCTCACTGATGATATCTTCCTCAGTATACCGAGCTTTTTTTATGAATTTTAGGGTACAAATATTCAAGGTTGATCCATTATCTATCATTACTCTTTTTATGGCAAAATTGGATACCATAATGGCTATGTAGAGCAGAAGGGTGTGATCTGGCTTGACCACGGGTATGTCGGTGGGTTTGAATGATAGGGCACATGAGGATGAAAGGTGTCCAACAAGATTATTAAAATCAGTAGCATTGATATCTGAAGGGACACAAGATTCTATGGCAGCATTGTTAAGGATGTTCTTGTACACAAGACTAGTATGGAGAAGGTCTAAAATGGATATTTGGGTTGGCATGTTCCCAAGGTGTTCCAAGATATTGTATTGGCTTTTTGATGGAGCTGATGGTGTTGGTGAAACTGGTGGGCCTGCAATATTAAATTGCACTCTTCGAGTGGTAACTGCACACTCATTGTTTGGTCCTTGGATATTGATAACATTGAGAGAAGGCTCTTTCTCAAATATACAACCTATGAGGCTACCATAATCTATATAAAATGAAGTGTGGTCATTGTTCTTCCCATGCTGTTGGTTTGGTTGGTGGTTGTTGGTGTTGTTGTTGTTGGTTTGGATAGGTGTTTTTCCAAGATTTTGGTTGTTGTGAGGAGGAAAAGCATTTTGATAGATCTGTAAGCCTACATTGGGAGAGGTTTGGACACCAACTGTGATTTCTTTCCGATCAATGAGTTCCTACACATAATATTTCAGTTTCATGCATCTGAGGGTGGTGTGACCTTTTACCCTATGAAATTTGTAGTACTCATTATCTTTGTACCATGCAGCTTTGGATTGGCTTGGGTTGATTTGCTAGGTAAGAGGAAATTTGATGAGGTTTTCCTTGACTAATTTCTCAAAAATGAAATCCAAAATCCCACCAAGGGGTGTATAATTTCTAGGTGCAGGTTGGAATTTGGGCTTTTGCCCTACAGCTACATTGATGGCATTAGCTTGATTGCTAGACCCTTGAAAGTTGGGTCTTGGATTGTGGTTTTGATAGCTTTGGTGATTCTGTTGTTGGTAGTTGATAGCTTGTTGATTTTTTGGTTGATACGGTGGGTTGGGCTGACTTTGGGAAGGACCAACAACATTCACATGCCTGGTGTCAGCGATGCCATCTTTTGCAACGTGCTTTTTTTTTTCCAATACCTAGACTTTTCATTGGAATGTGTTTGATTTTGGTTGGCTTCCTTGTAAATCTTGACCACACCATCTTTAATGAGACCTTGCTCAAGGATCACTCCTTTTTCTTTGATATCTTTGTAGGTCTATAAATAGTTCATGGTCATGTGGTGAGCCAAGCTGGGATGGGCATTATCAATAAACATTTTCACCAAATGGCACTCTGGCAAGGTGCAAGATATGTGGGTGGTAAGGGTTTTCCATCTTTGCAGATATTTGGGAAGGCTTTCTCCAGCTTTTTGTGTAGTGTGGACAAGATCAACTACTGATAGCTTTGTTTCAACAAGATGGGCATATTGGGCTACAAATGCCTCAAACAATTCAGCAAAGTTTTTAATTGTGCCATATGGTATTCTATAAAACCATTCAAGAGCTGGTCCAGCTAAGCTTTTGGGAAAGAGGCACAAGAGGAGTCATCGTATGCCACTTCTTGGCAGTGCATGTAAAATTCTTTGATATGTGTGATAGGGTCTCCTTTTCCTCTAAATTTGTCAAACTTGGGTGTCTCAAAATGCTTGGGGAATGGAGTCATAGTAATGGCTCTGTCAAATGGGTAAGGACACGTATTCTCAAACTTGAAGGTTTTTGGATCATTTCCCTCCTAGATGTTCTTCAAAGCTGTCTTCATGGCTTCCCATTCTGAATTAATGGGTGATGGCTGAGGTGCCCCTAATGTAGGAGTGCCTTGACATAGGTATGTGCTAGATGGGGCAATGAAATATGGATGGCTTTGAGATATGGGCTGGTAGGGATTGTACATGGCTTAGGAAACTGAATGGTGGATGGTGGGTTGTTGAGGTGGAGGTGGTACATATTGTTGCATGTGTTGCGAGGCTAGCTGCTGATATTGGATTTGAGGTTGGGATTGAGAAACATAAGTTGGATGTGGGATAAATGGATTGCTTTGTGGAGGTAAGGTATAAGATGGTTGTGAAGCTTGGGGGAAGGATCGGGGAGCTTATGGAACTTGACTTTGGATTTGAGGAGTTTGACCAATATATGTGGGTTGTACCCCCATTTGGGAATGTATCTGCATGGAAACGGAGGCCAAGTAATTGGTGGTTGGTGGTGGTGGATTTCCTCCTAGAAGTGGCATAGAAAACTAGTTGGTGGTGGAGGTGGTGGGAATTGAAAGCTTGGGAATGGAACTGATGGGGTTTGATAGCTTGGTGGCTAGATTTGAAAGCTTGGTAGAGTGGTGGAAGGAGCTTGGGTCACTTGAGAGCTTGGCAGAACATTGGTAGTAGCTTGTGGGGTTTGATAGCATTATGGAGTGAGGGCAGTAGCTTGTGGATTTGTGGCTGATGGCACTAAGCTCCAAGGACCTAGTGGAAATGATGGAATTGTATTTTGAGCTAAGGTAAACAAGCTGGGGGTGATGAAGGGTTGATTACTTGGCCCCATGGGCGGCATCCCTGTTGTATATTGCTGAGGTTGGCCAAAGATACTAGCACTAATTTGGGAGATGGGTGGATTTGGAAGGCTAGGTTGGAGAGCAGTAGAAGCAATAGTGAATGGAGTTAATGGTAAGGTGTTTTGGGCAAAGGGGGTTTGGGATGGAGTGGTATGGACCAATGGTGGAGTGGTGGTGGCCGGATTGGCTTGCGAAAGGGAGATTTCAACTTGAGTGGAGGCTGGTATGTTTGGGTCAGTTGGATCATAAGGACTGGTTTGAGGCTCTTCCTTTGGCTCATATTAAAGATAATTTGAATCATAAGAGCCTATTGGGAGTGGTAGTTGCCCAAAAAATAGGTGAGATGGTTCTGATAAGGGAGGAGGTCTTCCAAAGTCGAAGACTCCTATGTTGTCCCTTCGAAAGTTAGCCATGATTGCTTCTTTGTTTTTGTCTATAATGGCATTCACCAATACTACATTTCCTGGTTGGTTCGTGAAAGCTTCGATGTTAGTAGGTGATGGTATAGTGTTCTCTGGGCTGAAGGATGGTTGACTACTCAAGGGGATTGAAGCTGTTTGATCCAAATGATAGGGGTCCATTGTTTCCTTCTTCTTCTTGCCTAAGCAAGTGACGGGTGGCATGAAAATGCAGAATGTTTCCTAGGGATAAGATGTAACAATGCTAATGGATGCAAAAGAGGAAGGCTTTTATATGCAAATGATTTCCTAGGTTGAGGCAAAGCTATATGAAAAAACCTAAGGAGGATTGGGTTGGGGATTCTAACTTCAAAGATATGTTGCCAAATTATGAAAGGTCTTCTTTCCTATGTGCAAGCTTGGTGGTGATTGTGTCAACTTAAGGATAGACTGATGATCCTTTAGGAAGAACACGAGATTGACCACTTGTGGATCCCAACCTTTAGCTCAAGGTGATGAGGGATAACAAGTGACAAAGCTAGATTACCCTAGACAAAGCTCTGTCAAAGGGATAACCTAGGTGAGATTGGTGGATTTGGAAGATGTTAGGAATGAAAAACTTTTGGCAAGGTGACAACAATTTTGAAGGCTTGGATGTGAAGTTTTTGGATTGCTGGCTAGATGGTTTGGTTCTAAATGAGATGGATGAGCTAAAATGCTTAAGGGGATGACTAAGGCTGGCTGGCTTACCTACAAGGATGATTCTAAAGTGAAGCTTATGCAAGAAGATGTGGAGAAACAAGGGGGTCTAATCATAGAAATCATGCCTAGTTGGTAAGGCATAAGCAGGGTTAACTCTTGGATGTTAGTTAAGTTGGTTGGTGCGATCTAACCAAGCATCTTAAAGGCCTTCGTCGGCAGCTTTGTCCTCTATTTTGTGGAGTTTGGCAATTCGAGGGCTTGGTGTTAGTTCTTTTCTCTTGGCTGAAAGTTCTTGGTATGCTTGAGATGGCTTGAATTTGGCTTTGTGAAACTTCTGTTTGGGTTTAGGTTGTTCTGACATGAATTCTTGAATCTGATTGGCTTTGAGAGATCTTGGTTGTTTTGCTTCGACTTGTTAAACTTCTAGAATAGGCAGTGACTATGCCAAGTATGCCCTAAGCTAGGATTGACCAAGTTTGGTAAGTATTCATTCAACAAATAACAAATCAAGCAATAGATAGGAACAACTAGATAGAGGTTTTTTGATTCTCAGAATGTGATACTTGCACCAAGGAGTGTGTATGTTTTACAAATATTTTGATTAGTCACTTCAAACACATTAACACCCTAGATGGTTGTCTACAAGGCTGACAGTTGGTTCAGCTAGGGAGTCCTCGATATACCCAAGGTACGTGAGGACAAAATTCATAGATGAAAATAAAAAGATGTCACATAGCCGAGAGGAGCAGTAACCCATTTCTCCTCTTTCACTTCTCAATGGTATAAAGTTCCTTGAGGCTTAGCCCGAGTGAAAAAATATTGATTCCAAGATAGGCATCTTTGGATTCACCTCCCGATCATTATACTTTGCTGGAATGCTAGAGTTGAGATTGTCGAAGGGGTGATGAAATCCCCAAGAAGGCCTCCTAAAAAGAGAAACACGGTTTTGGATCCTAGTCTTATGCATCCAAGATAGCCTCGAAAGATGACAAAGGGAGAGTAGATTTGGATGACCTTGGGCCAAAAGACAAAGTTCTTTCCCAACCAACGCTTAAGTTTTTTGATCTAGACCTTGCAAACACACATGTTTAGGATGAAAATTTTCAATTCCAACTTGAAGCGTTAACAAAAGTAAAATTGATCAAAGATTGTAAAGAAGAAGAAGAGTTAGGGTCAACAAGAAAGTAAACCCACGCACCCAAAGGCCCTCCACGTCAAGTATCGATTAATTTTCTTTAAGGCATTCAAGATTGGGTGTGAGTTTATTTTAAGCCCAAAAAGAAAGGTGTGTAAAACTCAATTTCAAGTGCGCGCCTGAAGGCCCTCCACTTCAAGAGTTGTTCAATTTTAATGTCCAAATGAATTGTTAGCGAGACTAATGTGCATTCAAGAAATTTTCTATCTTAGAAAAACCAATAAAAACTCAAGTGAGTAGAATTTGATTTTTGTGGAGCACTTAACACCTTCTTAGGTAGACCCATCCCTATATATGGTGTTGATATTGCAACTAATGGTTAGAATGATGGGTGATTAAAGAGGTTGAGTCCAACAAAAAATTCACTCAAAGTGTTTTTATTTGTTTTTATAACTTAGAAAGTTTCTAAAATGTAGATTCTTTTTATGCCCCAAAAGATGAAGTGTGAGATATTGTAATGATTAATTGACCTTTTGCATTCAAGATTGGATTTGTTGTTTTAATCATGAATTCATAAAAAGAAAAAAAATTGATTTTAATCCATGGCACTCAAGAGTGATTTTAGCAACATGCATTCAAAGACAAGTGATTAAACATTCAATCTTTTTTCCTTTGAGGATTCAAGATTGAGATTTTGTGTGTTGTTTTAAGAACTTTCAAGTGCTTTGTTTTAACTTTAGATCATTCAAGATTGTTTTGGACTCAAAAGTGAAAATGACTCTTTGGACTTTGCTTTTCATTCAATATTTTGTGTTCTAGTTTTCATGTTTTAAGCCTAAAAATGATATTCCTAGATTTTCTTGATGCATGAAAAACCTAAAAAACATTCAAGATTTTGCAACAAGAAATTTTCTTGGAACAAATAACAAAGCTTTTAGGACAATTTTGGCAACCATTTAGGACTCTTAGTTTTCATGAGATTTTTAAAAAAACTTTAAAATATTTGCAAATGAGGTTTATTTTATCCTTGATTGATGCTTTGAGTTTGATTTAGATGTTACTATGCACTTAGTGTTGATTTTGAACCTTTTGAAATGGAAACTTTAAGTTCTTTTTAAATTTCCAAAAATGAAGTGTTCCTAACTTTGCATGAATGCATCTAAAACTTTGATGTTGCAAGGATGCAAATTATTGGATTGGTTTAGTTTCACTTGTTAAAAGATTTTTTTTTGTTTTCCAAATTTTTAGTTTTTAATGGATTTAAGTATGATTTGGGAGTTCATTTTAAGAACTAAAAAGAAGTGTGTATGATTTTGCTTCGTTAAAAAAAAAAGGCCAAGATCTCCCACAAGAAGAAGAAGAAGAAGTAGATGGAATAAGAAGAATATAGACAAGAAGAGGAAGAAGAATTCCAAGTGCTTCGTCCACCTATAAGCTTGAAAAATCTGCAAACACTATGAGATAGACTATGAGTTCCTTTGTCTTCTTCATGCTCATGTGGACCTACAAAACCAATTTATACAATCCTATCAATCACAAAAATAAGCAAAATTAGCCAAAATCAGCAAATAAAATACAAAACTTGACTAAAAAAGCTAATGAGGATGACCCATACGGGGTCCCACCAGGCGTGCCAAAATGTATATGAGCAATTTTAGTATGCTAATAGAAACCAAATTTAAATAAAGCTTCTACAAACTAAACAAAATTCATAAACTTCAAGATAGACTAAGATGAACTCTCAATTGAGAATATGAGCCATTAATGGGCTCTCTCAATGAGAAGCTCTTTTATTGAGTGGCTTTGTCTAAATAGATAGGATGTATGCTCAAGCTTATACTTCAAAAAGGGCTTAAAATGGAGTTGGAATTTGGGTGTGAGTGTATGGTTTTGATGTAAAATGGCTTCTTAAAATGGCATTATGACTTTACTTATGGATTGTGTTGTTTTGCAAAGGGGAAGGATCTCATTTATAGGCAATAGGCTTGAGGGATTGAGGGCTAAGATGCAAGGATGGGGAAAAGCTCATGGAGAGCTCAAAATGCATGAGAGAAGAGCACATGGATTGTGCTTCCTTACAGCCAATCAAGGAGTGACACATGTCACAAGGTAGGAGGATGGAGGAAAGAGGAAGGATGAGTCAACAAAGGAGGCTCAAGGGATAAAATCTTCATAAAGACCCTCATAATGGCTTGTAAGAGCAATGAAAGGGCTTTGGAAGAGTCATTTATGGCCTAGTGGGCTTCATAAGGTTTTATGGTTGGGATATTTTGAGGGAGATGACAGGAATTTTGACTTGGGCTTGATTAGGAAGGTTTTGAGCTTGCTTAGGATTGTGCAAAAGATTAGAGCATGGATTAGGATGGTTTAGGATTAGCTTAGGGATAGGCAAGTGGATGGCATTTAATGAGGGTGGGTGAAGGAGGGGATATTTGTTAACTTTGGCTTGGGTTAGTAAGTCTTAACCTATGTTTAGGGAATGTGACAAGGTTAGGAGGGGATTAGGATTAGGTTTAAAGACATCTTCTAGAAAATTCTAGACTTTGGATGAGGATAAAGACTTTCTAGAATAGTTTAGAACTTCCTAGGATGAGGATGAAGACTTTCTAGAAGAGTCTAGAACTTCTTAGGATGAGGATAAATTAGATTTTTAGGAAATAAATAAAGTTTTATTTATTTCAAGGGTTTAGGTTGAGGAGATATTTATTAAAACTTTTTTAATAAACGTGAGGATTAATATTTAATCTTAATTAAATATTTTGAGTTGGCATTAGAGGTAGGAAATGATGGGATTAGCCTTTAATCAAAATTAAAGAAGGATTAGAAGATTTTGGAAGAGGTTAGTGGTCTTAAGGAAATTGGCCAAGTTTTGGGCAAAAAATAATTTATTTATTTTTGGTTTTTTGGTCAATTTGTTAATTAAATAATTAATAAATAAGGAAATAATGTTTAAATAAGATTTAAACATTTTTGGGAGGGATTCGTTTATTAAATATTTTTAATTAAGATAAAGGGATTTAATGGCATAGAAATAAATTAATTAATTAACTAAATAATTAATCAATAAATGATGATTTCATCAAGAATTTTTTTAGAAAATAAAAATACTTTATTTTCTAAAGGATTTAGGTGTCTACACTTGCATCTAATAGTTTCATTACACAAGGATTAATTCCTCATCAAGACTTTATTTCACCAAGAGCCAACACACATCAGAACAACTTAGAGTCTGATATAGAATAGACATATCAAATTACATCATATGAGGATGTTGAATCTCTTGAAGGGTTTCAGTTTCAAACTCTATTTCCCAACTTCTTTCTAGCAAAAGTCAAAGATGACTCCTATGAGCCCCTTGCCATCTCTACTTTTCTTGATACTTTAGAGGAAGCACATGTTATAGACCTAACTAATAGAGCATATGAACCATAAAATAAGGTCATGTCTTCAAACCCTCTCAAATCCTATCCATATTACCAACCACTCTCCTTAGTCCATCCTAAGCTCATCAGCTAGGATATAATTGACCCGCACCACATTCCCAATTTTGACACTAACCATGATGTCTTCATCTACCCTAATTCAATTGAACCATATTTTCCACAAAGAATAGGAGAAATGTACACCAATGGGTTTGAAATGAATCATCTCAGTCATACCCAAAAATGTTGAGCACATCAAAGCCTAAATACCCAACATCAGGTTGTATCTAATCTTGAGAAATAAATATAAATAAATAGAAATAATATATCCAAAGGTGAAAACCCAATTGTGGCACCCATGGATGAGATGATTGGTACCCTACTTGAGCACCTAGAAGAAAGATCATCTATCCTAATCGAACCTTTAGAAAAATTCAACATTGGAATAGAATAGGAACCAAGGATCATCTATTTGTCATAGTCTTTAAATATAAAAGAAAGAAGTGCATTCATTTGTTTCTTCAAAGAGAGGTAAATAAATTTTTCATGGTTTTATGTAGAATTTCCAAGGTTAGACCCAACTCTAATCCTTCATCACCTCAAAATTTCTCCAAAAGCTAAGTCAGTTAAGCAAAAGCTAAGGTAAATGCATCCCCACATAGCCCTACTACTCAAAATAGAATTAGAGAAATTGCTCAACACCAACATCATTTGGCTCTTAGCATATGCATAATAGATAATAACATTGTGCCTATATCAAATATTTATGTTAGCATATGCATCTACATTGATTTTTGGGATGTCAACAAAGCATGTCCTAAAGATGATTTCCCCCTTCCTAGCATTGACACAATTGTAAATTTGACAATCGGTCATGCTATTTTCTCAATTATGGATGGTTTCTTGGGATATAATCAGATTAGGATAGCACCAATAGACCAAGAGAAAGTATCTTCTATTTGTGCCTGGGGCACATTTTGTTGGAATGTAATGCCTTTTGGGCTAAAGAATGTAGGGGCCACCTATCAAAGGGCCACAACCATTATCTTTCATGACATGATGCACATTTTTATGGAAGATTATGTTGATAATATTTTTGCCAAATCTCATACCTAAGAAGATAATCTCCCCATCTTGGACAAGATATTTACCTACCTAGAAGCATTCAAAGTTAGGCTAAATCCTAAAAATGTGCTTTTGGCATAAAATCTGGTAAGCTTCTAGGATACATCATCTCGACCAAAGGAATAGAAGTTGACCCCAAAAAAGTACAAGCTATAATCAACATGCAACATCCAAAGAACTTGATTTAGCTACATTCTCTCTAAGGAAGACTTCAATAGGTCCTTCATTTCATCTCTCAGCTAGAAGAAAAGTGTGTGCCTTTCACTCACCTTCTCTGCAAGGACATATTTTTTTAATGGGATGATCAATGTCAGATGACCTTTGATTTACTCAAAAACTACTTAATGAATGCACCTATGTTGGTACCTCCAATATCACACAAACCATAATTGATATATATTTCCATAACAGATGAATCAATTGGAGCCATCTTAGCACAAGAAAATGATCATTGAAAAGAAAGGGTCATTTACTACATCAGTCACACCCAAGTCAACTATGAGCTCAATTACACCTTTATTAAAAGGAATGTTTGGTCATAATTTTTTTTGTCCTAAAAGATATGCCATTATATTTTGACACATAAGGTTAAGCTCATCTCCAAGATTGATCCCCTCAAGTATCTTCTTAGCAAGACAATGTTAACAGGAAAATTGGCCAAGTGGGTAATGATCTTGAGTGAGTTTGATATTGAGTATGTCGATAGGAAAGCAATCAAAGGACAAGCCATTGCTGATCAATTAGCAGATGCACCTATAGAGAGCTCGAATCCCATCTTAGCTAATTTTTCAGATATGCATTCTTAAAATAGAGCCAATCACTTGGAAGTTATATTTTAATCTTTCTTATACACACCATGGTTTAGGTGCTAGTATTTTTTTCATCATGCCTCTAGGTGTTACCATCCCCAAGTCCTACAAACTACTTTTCCCCCACACAAACAACATGGTAGAATATGAAGCCTTGATCTTAGGCCTCAAACTAGCCTTGGAATATAAATTACTAGTGCTAGAAGTTTATGGAGATTCTTAGTTGATCATCAACTAGGTCACCAACATGTACTAGAACAAGGATGAAAAGTTATTGCCTTACAAACATATGGTTGACACACTTAAGGCATATTTTGTTCACATTACTTATGAACAAATTCTTAGCGATAAGAAAAGAGTAGAAGATGCCATAGCCACCTTGGCCTCCTTACTTTAATTACTAGAGCAAAACAAGTGGTATGAGTTCTTAGTAGACGAGGTGATTCAACCCACATTGACTAAACCTAATTCACTCATTATTTTCTATTTAGACACCCCTGATTCCCTCTAGTATAACTCCATCATCACCTAACTCCACAATAACACCACTCCCTCTAATCTCTAATGAAACCAAAGACCTAATTTCATTGGATATGCCTCATGCTACACTTTGGTTTCTGATATGTTGTATAGGAAAGGTCTTGATGGTACTTTGGTTGCTATTTGAATTTGGATTTGGCTTTGAAAACTAGGCAAACTGACACTTGAGGAAATAAAAACTAGGGTGTTGGTTTAATATCACAAGGAAAGTATAAATCTATAATTTGGGCTCATGATGAATATTAGGACACAAATGGTGAGTATTCAAAGTGGGCTACTCAAATTTTCAAACTAGAAACATTGGTATAAAAGTAATTTTGCAAATGGAATGGACCTAGAAAAGTGTGCAGATGGATTCGTCATGATTTAAAAATTCTCACACTTGAAGTATTTTTAGAGTACAACATAGTGATATGATCCATTCAATCTTACCAATCACAAGATCAAAGGTATGACATCACAAACAAGGGTACCAACAAATTTTTTCCTTTTGACACTAGTAAAAAGTTTGAAATTACATTTGGAATCGCATTTGAAAATTGGTCAAACAAATTCATCATAAGCTCAAATTTGAAACATAGCATGTCTCTAATCTTTAAAATGAAACACAAAATGAATTCTATCATTTAGGTCAACTAGTCAAAAGTGATAACTCATCAAATAGAGCCTCCCAGAATTTAGAATTATTCATATCAGCATGACATTAGTAAATGACCAACTTTGAGGGATTCAAAACCTAGTCAAACGAATTCAAAATGATTCAAAATATAAAACATAGGCTCTTTGGTATTGATACTAAACATTCTCAAATTGGTGAGTCATGAAACATTTTTGGGTGCAAGATATTCAGTTGCAAAAATAGCCTCTTGTCATTGTTTGACATTTAAGCAAAAATGCAAATTTGACAAATGCTCAAAACTGGACTTCACAAAATGACTTGGAATGGTAGATTAACTTCATGCAAAAAATGGATATGCTGAATTGAAGGTGTTAGAAGCATTAAACACCTTACAAGCCTCAAATGGATAGCCGAGTACATGTGCATGAAAACATGTAAGGACTTGCTTTTGAAAATTCACTTTACTTTTCAATCTGGGTCAAAGCTAGTTTGACCATCCTCACCACGTGTTGACATGTGATTGGCTCAGGCTTGCATAGTCATCCATCCCTACCACCTAGATGCCACATGGAATCATCTCATTGGTCCAGAACCTACCACCTATTCATCCATAATGCACCACATGTCACATTTGCATTGGTTCTTACCTACACAACTGGGTACCACATGTCACCACGTTATTGGTCCTACTCGCCACCACATTAGCACTCCACCTCATCATGCCACATCATGGTCACTATGTCACTATTCTAGCTGGCATGCAACTTTTCCTTAGCAACATAGCAACATTCGTTGCATCCACAAGGTGTCATCATCATGTTCATCATTGTGACTTGATCGCCATGTCACAGCCTGCCTTGAAGTCTGTGCCATGTGGCACCTTGTGGTTGGTCTGAAACTCGAAATCATCACCATGTCATGATCGCTACTCCATATACTACTACTTGTCAATTTTTCTTTCACTGACTACATCTAGGTGGGACCCACATCTTACTTCACCCGATTTCAAGGTTTTTTGACAACTCGCTATGTTACTACCGAAAAACCTTGCCATTTTCTAGTGGTGACATAATGCGTTGCAAACATTTTTAAAGTTTTCCAATCACTTGCTGATGTCATCTCTGTCATGTTTGGGCATCCAAAATTTACATCTTTTTGGCTGACCACAGGCCCCACTACACAACTTGCAACTTCTAAAAAGCTTGTGCCTTAATATACAATGCATATGTTGTAAGATAGTATTTAAAGACATTAGAGAGCCATTCCCTCCCCAATGTGGGATAAAGGTTCTTTCATGTAGTAGTTTCACATGCATTGCTTGAACTGGTATAAATGTCTAAGGAAAAAGCCTTTTCTCCTCCAAATACTTGATATGCTCTTTCCAATATTTTCATCATTGACTACCATTGCACTCCTCAATATTCCATTGCAATAGTGAGTTTCAAGATTATACTTTATCTGTGTGTGTTCCCTTCCATACTTCAAAATGGCTTCTAATTAGTCAGTTGCAGTCTCTCTCCAACTTACATCCCTATAGTCAATCAATTCTCATGAGTGTTCTTGTTTGTGTTGGGGCTTTGTATTTTAACTTACTTTCTAATTCTTACTCTTCTTGCATGGACATCTCCTATAGCTTTTTCTTTTTAACAGCTTGAAAGCCTCCAGAAAGATGGAAGTTTCAAGTTTATGTTGGTTCTCTTGATTTTGAGTGGTTGTTGTTTGATCGATGATGGGGACTGCCTTGTTGTTGACTGTTGGTCCTTTCATCCTTCACATGGAGATTCTTTATATTTGATGGATCCCTTATACTTTTTTGCATGCTTTAAAGTTCCTACTGTGTGTGGAGCCTCTCTTGATTGATTGGTGGCTCTTTTTGCACTTGGTGTCTTCTCTTCTTATGTTTTCCCTTATCTGACATGAGATAATTCGAGATGCTACCATTTGAACCTTCTTTCAAACTCCCCTACTACTCACACCCTCTATGTATTCTCTATTGGATTTCTTTTTCTCTTTAATGACATGGAGGCTTTGTTTGTGATTCTCGTGAGTTCTTCAACATTCTGTTCATAGCAAAGTATAAAAGAAAGTTTGGCTATCATTATCTTTGAATATTTATGGAAGCATGCAATACATATAGCATCTGTAGTCCTCTTAATGCATTTGGCTACTCTATTTCATGTGTGAGTTTCTCTTTGTTGTAGGTTTTTCTTCTCTGTGTAAGGCTCACAAACTCCATGGGTTTTTTTATATCATTCACTTCCTTCTACACATTTTACAAATTCCTTTTAGTGTGGATTCCCTTTTAACCTATGATTTTCATGTTTATTGGCATGATCTACCACTTTCACATACATATATCTATCTTCACTATCATGAGTTGTTCCTCTTTATGAGCTCCAGCCTCCTTTGATCTTGAACCCCATTGAGATGGTGTTGATCCCTCAACTCTACCAGTTTTTTAATTCTTGGATACTCACCTATCCTAATAGATTTGGATTGTCTAAAAATATTCTCACCGTCATCATTATGCCACCTAGAATAACTCTAGCTTGAATTCAACAATTCTTCCATAGAACCATGCACAAACTACCTTTTTGATCTTATGGAACCTCTAACCCTACCATTTCATTTGGAACTTGTGGCTCCCTTTATCAAATAGATCTCCTCTATTATTCCTCACATGTGGGATCTCTTTGCAACACACATGGGCTTCCTCTGAAATGGCTTCCTTGCTTGGTCTATGTGAGTTTGCACCCATATGAATAAATATAAAAGATTAATAGACAAAACAGCTCACTTTCAAAGGGTATAATAACTAATGGGATCTAGACACCAGTTTTTTAAGTTCCATATTCATATACAAGCCCAAATTTAACTGACCCTCTCATTCTATGACATGATTTCAAGACATGCCATTTCCACTGAACCAAATCATTCCCATCAACTATTGAACTCGAAGCAGATGCAAGGGTAGTAGCCAAAATCTCTCCCATATACAAGATTTACTAGGCACTCCTAAGGTTCGCACTTATATGGATCCACTCAGTCTCAATAAGCTTGTTTCACATATTGAGTGTTTATAATAATTAGAAATAGTATGATCATTCTTTCAATATATCTTAAAACCTTTTTTTTGTCACAAATTTGACGAATTTAACCAGGCCCCAAAGTGGGTCTGACTAAAAAAAAATTATTTCTGAACAACTGGATTCTCAGATTGATCCACTAATCATCTTGAACTAATTGAAAGCAAATTTAATCACTGACTAATTGTTACAAAACTCATTTCATACCTATCTACAAATTGTCAATTTCGTGTTAGGAAGGTCCTTTGACTAGCCTTAAAAATTGATCTAAACACCTGACCAAGCTCGAAAAATAGGCACATTGATTCTCTATTCTGCACATTTGTACCATGTCAAATCTCTTCTTATGATGAATTTAGGATCAAAAGATATTGACCATCAAAGTTGACCTCTCAGAACTGCCTGCAAGAAACCATGTCAAAAAACACTAAATTGCATTGGGATTTGGCTTTGAAAATTGGGCAAACTGACACTTGGGGAAACAAAAATTGGGTCGTTGGTTTATTGTCATGAGGAAAGTATAAATCTATGATTTGGGCTCATGATGAATATTCAGATGCAAATGGTAAGTAGTCAAAGTGAGCTACTCAAATTTGCAGACTAGAAACAATGGTAGAAAATCAATTTTTGCAAATGGAATGGACCTAGAAAAGTGTGCAAATGGATTCGTAATGATTTAAAAATTGGCACACTTGAAGTGTCTTTAGATTACAAGACAATGGTACAATCCATTCAATCTTACCAATCATAGGATCAAAGGTATGACATCACGAACAAGGGTATTGACAAATCTACTCCTTTTGACAACAGTAAAGAGTTAGGAATTGCATTTGGAATCACGTTTCAAAACTGGTCAAACAAATTTGGCATCAACTCAAATTTTAAACATACAATATCTCTAACCTTTAAAATACAACACAAAATGAGTTTTCTCATTTGGGTCAACTGATCAAAAGTTATAACTCGTCAAACAGGGCCTCCTAGAATTTAGAACTATTCATATCAGCATGACATTAGTAAATGACCAACTTTAAGGGATTCAAAACCTAGTCAAATGAATTTGAAACAACTCAAAATCTAAAACATAAGCTCTCTGGTATGGACACTAAACATTCTCAAAGTGGTGAGTCATGAAACAGTTTTGGGTGTAAGATATTCAATTGCAAACACAGCCTCCTGTCGCTATTTGACACTTGATCAAAAATGTCGATTTGACAAATGTTCAAAACTGGACTTCACGAAATGAATCAAAATGCTAGTTTAACTTCATGGAATGAGTGGATATGCTGAATGGAAGGTGTTAGAAGCATTAAACACCTTACAGGCCTCAAATGGATAGCTAGGTACACGTGCATGAAAACATTTAAGGACTTGATTTTTTCAAAAGTACTCAAAATTGGGGCTACAATTTTGAGCACCAACAGTGGCTCTGTCTTGGGATGCATGTCCCTTGGAGGAATGGAAAGGATTTAGATCTCTAGAAGAAGCAGACCATTCCCAAAATAGCAAAAATTTCTCTCTTGAACAACTTATTGAAGGCAAAGAAACTACCACCTACTTATGTGCAAACGATGGCCCCAGGCCACCGAACTTCAACAAAACTTTTTACCTCTATCATAAATCTGATTTTCATCTGAATGTGCATGAGTTAGACTAGAAATTTTCCTTCTATCAATTTCACCTATTATATCAGCATCTTGAAACACAACACCTAGCAAAACTAAATCTACACCTTGACTTTCATAACGTATATAAAAATTAGCTTCACTTTCAAACTCTTTCTCATTATGAAAATTCTGATCAGCATGCTTATGAATATCAGACTCAAACTAAAAACCTTCTCTAACAAATGAATCATGCATGCTACCAATCTTGAATATGAAGGCATCATATTCAACATGGGGAAAAGGATCACACATACCTTGAAAATGTGTATCAGTATGCATAATCAGATTGTATTCAAATGAACACTCTAATTGGTACTCACACATGTCATCAATGTCAAAATCTAAAACTAATCCATAATCTTCAAATGGTTCTTCACAATCAACAAACAGATTAGTCTTCACATTAGAAAGTTCATCATAAAACTCATTGCAAGGTGCATGCTGATTTTCATTAACAACCTCATCAAACACCTTGTTATTCATATCATGAGATGCAAGATAATCATCATTTTTACTCTCAAACTTAGAAGAATAAAAAATTGATCTCTCATATTAGTAGGATAAATATCATCATTAAGATCATCCCCAACTAAATCTAAATTGTCCATGTGTTCTTCAAAAAGAGGATTGATAACTCCATGCAAAGCGCCTTTGTAGACATTATGACAAGTGATGTGCTAATCAACATCAAACTCCTCACCATATAATGGATTAGTGAAAACCTTAAAACCATTTATAACATCATTGTCATGGACACTTTTAGCATATGAAGAAGAAAAATGAGAATCACCACAAGAAGACACACCATCAACTCTATTAACGAAGCATACAGAGTACGAATCAATGTTACTTGTATTGTATCCATTAAGGTGATTCAAATGTCTAGCAAACAAATCATCATTTATCTTACCAATAGGTGTTGATGCATTAATCTTAGGATCACTCATTTACTAATCATCATTACACGCATCCTCAAGACATTCTTCTACACAATTAGGTAAACCATCCTTATGGATAATCTCTTTGTCTTCATATTGTGTAGACAAATCTTCTTCATAACCTTCAACCTCAAGTTGACTTATACAACTATGAAATCAAACTTCAATTTTAGATTTAGAAAAATAACTCATACCTTTACTTGCATGAGAACACTCACTTCTGCCATTGCTTTCTTCTTCCCAATTTGCATCTGATTCATATGAAGATGCATATGTACTAGCACTATCTTCTTCTTGACTCGAGTAACAACTCTTGCCATTGTCTTCACATGATGCTTCTTCATAATATGTTAGATCAACAACTTTGCTACCATCACTTGACTTCCAACTTCTTCATCCTTGTACTTTGGAGAACACCTTTCTTCTTCATGATTCATTATGTTTTTATCATAAAGAAAATCACCAGTGGGAGAATGAATGATTGAATTTAAATCCTGCATATACAATTCATCAAGTGAACTAACTCTATCTTCAGCTAATGTAAACCTAGAAACATGTGCATTTAATTCAGCAAGAATAGAATCATCTTTTCTTTGCAACAAAGAAACCTCATCTACACATATGTTTAATTCTGAAAAATTCAACAAGATTTTTTACAATAGCAAGGGTACTTATTTGCTGATCTAAAATCAAATACTCTTTATGACATTGATCTATCTTTTGCACCTCATCTTGATGGAAAATATTCTTGGAAAAATGACTCCTAGTTAATCCGTACTTTATGTTATTTTCAATCTCCATTATTGTCATGAATGCCTAATGAAAAGTATCAAGTTCCTTATCTCTCAATAAGTAGCTCATCTTCTTATCAAATGCACTGAGATAAACCACTAAACACACTTCATCATATAGCTTATAAATTTTAGGAATTTCATTCAAAACCTTTGAAAATTTGATATTAAATTTAGGAACTAGTTCATTATTCCTTATTTGAATTTTCAAAAACTTATCAAAATAATCATAGATGCTTACTCTTTCCCTGAACTTCTTCATGAAGGCTGAACGTGATTCATCCCAAGATGAAATTGAACATGCTGACAGAAAGGAAAACCAATCCCTAGCATCCCCTTCTAAAGTCTGAACAAACAACTTCATATGAACATCTTCTTGAGCAATTTCAAAATCACCAATCAAATCACTAAACAACCGAATATGATGACTGGCTGAATTTTCATGGTTCCCACTGAACTTAGGAAAATACTTTTAGATATTATATGGTACAAAATTTGCGAAACCATGAATGCCATTGAAATTTAATGGCATATACCTCTTGGTAGAAATAGATCTATAACTCTCACTAAATGACTGCATGCTAGGTGAAGGGAAATTTGATATTTCTAACAAGTTTAGAACTCATTCAGCATAATTACTTTCAAGATTCATTACTTGTAGTAGATCTGAAATTCTTTGTACCAATTTAAACTCTAAACATACTTCAAAATATGAAAATAGTTGTTGAATCTATTCTTCAAGAAGTATGTTGAGATGAATTAAACCAATCTCCTACTTAGTGTTGCAATTACCACTTGACAAAAAAAAATTTGTGGAGCTTACTTTCATGGAAATGAAATCTCATGAAAGTGGAAAAATAGCTTTAGTGTTGCTGCATGAAAACATTGATCTATTGATTAGAAATATGTGCTGATTTCAAATCTTTACACCACTGATCAAATCCTTATAGAACCACCATCTCCTTGAGGAGAACAAAGTGAAATCACTATTGTGATTCATTTTAACATTCAAATTTCTTATGATAGTAGATCAACACAACACTTTAAAACACATTAGTTAAGAACTCACATATCTCTCTTCTTGCTCAAAACTTAACATAAATTTTAGATCTGCACAATTCAGTTGAAATGTCCTAAAAACATTTAGATGTAGCCAATCTACACTAGCTCAGAGATCTCTTAGAGAGTCGCCACTCACAATTGTGAGAAAACATATGATTTATAACATGAAAGATTTGAACTAGACTTCCAATTTGTAGAATTTGCAAACTGTCAAACACTTAGAAGAGAGAAACCATTGTTAAACAATTTTGACTTTGAAATTACAGTGGTACTTTGAAAATAACAACTAGCTGAATGAACTGAAGATGAACACCTTTTAGCAATACAATTTACATTCAACCTCAAAGTTATTTTTGCAAATGGATAAAACTTAACTGGGGAACATGAAACCTTGTGTACAAAACTGAATATGCACAATATATATTAGAGATTTCTAGCTCCTTATCAATGAATTCCTTCATAGACTCCCTAGAAAAGTCACCATTTTGTTGATGTTTTGAAACATTATGGGTTTCAAATTACCTCAATGAGAATAAGACACATCTAGGGGTAGCTAAATCCTATCCTCACCACATCTTTTCAGACACTTGGCCAACTATAAAGCTAGACCCTTCTTCTACTTCAGGCTCTACAAAATCTAAGTGGGTAGACCTCAAATTCAATCAATGTGGTACCAATGCAAAAACATACTCCTGAATCTATCAAAGCAGATTTAACCCTTATATCTCCTAATAACATATGCAATAACATAGATCTACAATAGCTAAATGCAAATCTATGAAATTCATAAGCTGAGTGAGGGTTAGACTTTTCAGCTCTTCAACATGAAAGGGGGAAAAGCATTTGATTAATAATGTTGAATTCAACAAAACCCTTAATATGCAGTAGTAAGAATGAATTGATCCTATAATTGATCAGTACCTTTTCCATTAGGAAATTCCATGAATCAATCACATACACATGGATACTTGAGACATATTTGTATCTTCAAATATTTGATCTATCCATTCACCTTGTAAATAGACATTTGTGTTCAATCTAAATCTCATTCTTACCTGATATCCTCCTCAATAAACTTGCAACCCTGTTGATTTTCCTAAAACATTTACATAACCCCTTGAGTTATAAGCAACAATCAAACAACATACAGCCTTAAGGGACTACAACTATGAACTAAGCTCTTTGTTCAAAGATCATAAAAAATTGAAGGTTATTGATAAAGGAGACAAGATTTAAGATGAAACTCAACACCTACTATTCTTTGTATTGATTTCCTTGAAATAATACATTCATATGCATGAAATTAAAACATCAAAACACCTAATAGATTTGAACTATCTATATTTATCTTCTTACTACTATTCACACAAGAGAAATTTGCTAAAGAATGTGGTGTCACAGTATTGGGAATTAAATCAAAATTGGAACCAAAACTATGTATCATAGTAGTGAGTAGTTTTTCTCCAAAAAATTGGAACCTCTACAATGAGAAAGAAAGAGAAAGATATAGCACGAAGTGAATTCTCAGATCTATTGTAAAGATGACATGTGTCCACTAAAAATTCCTTCCCAAGAAGTTGAAAAACCTCTCTCTACCCTCTCTCTGTAACTGTGTACCAAATCCCCAACATTTTGTCTTTCCAAATGCAAAATATCTCAATAAAAGACAAAATCTAATAACTAAACTCAAGTATGTGCCAATTGATCAATTTGGAGCCAAAACACAACAAAGCCTCAAAATAATTAGATACAATGATCACTGAACATGTTTAAGGTGTTTCTCCACTAAATTCTCCAACTGGCAACTCAAAACATGTCATGAAACACACAAATCAATGAGGGAGACAAAACCTTTTGTAGCATCTACCAGTGACCACCTGTGAAAAAACTAACTTCATATTTGGAAAGTTCATCTCTTTTGGGTTTCAATGGTATATTGGAGTTCCCATTTCGAGGGAAAATTGCCCCTATTATGCCCCTATGAAGTTCAGGCCTTTGTTCATGGTTTTGCAAATCAATATTGCACAAATATTTGACCTTTTCCAATAGTTTGAACTATATTAAATGTTTTAGACTTTATTTAAAAATCTGATGACTTTATTATATTCTCATGAGTGTTCTCCTTCTTTACGTTGGGCTTTGAATTTTAAATTATTTTATGATTCTTACTCTTCTTGCGTGGACATCTCCTACAACTTTTTCTTTTTAACTACTTGAAAGTCTCCACAAAGATGAAAGTCTTCAAGTCTATGTGGGTTCTCCTGATTTTGAGTGGTTTTTGTTTGATCACTAATGGTGATTGCCTTGCTGTTAACTGTTGGTCCTTTCATCCTTCACATAGAGATTCTTTGTATTTGATGGATCCCCTATTCTTTGTTGCATGCTTTCAAGTTCCTGCTATGTGTGGAGCCTCTCTTGATTGGTTGGCAGCTCTTTCTGCACTTGGTGTCTTCTCTTCTAACGTTGCCCCTTGTCTGACATGAGCTACTTTGAGATGCTACCATTTGAAGCTTCTTTCAAACTCCCCTACTACTCATGCCCTCTATGTATTCTCTATTGGCTTTCTTTTGCTCTTTAATGACCTGGAGGCTCTATTTGTGATTGTTGCGGGTTATTCAACATTCTGTTCATAGCCAAGTATAAAAGAAAGTGTGGCTATCATTATCTTTGAAGATTTATGGAAACATACAATACATATAGCCTCTCCAGTCCTCTCAATGCATTTGGCTGCTCTATTTCATGCATGAGTTTCTCGTTGTTATAGGCATTTCTTCTCTATGTAAGGCTCACAAACACCATGGGTTTCTTTACACCATTCACTTCCTTCTACGCATTTGACAAGGTCCTTTTAACATGGATTCCCTTTTAATCTATGATTGTCTTTTTTATTAGCATGATCTACCTATTTTACATATGTATGTCTCTATCTTCACTACCATGATTTGTTCGTCTTTATGAGCTATAGCCTCTTTTGATCTTGAACCCCACTGAGATGGTGTTGATCCCTCAACTCTGCCAATTTTTTTATTCTTGGAGACTCACCTATCCTAATAGATTTGGATTGTCTAAAAACCTTCTCACTTTCATCATTATGCCACCTAGAATAACTCTAGCTTGAATTTGATAACTCTTCCCTAGAACCATACACAAACTGCCTCTTTGATCTTACGGAACCTCTAACCCTACCATTTCATTTGGAACCTATAGCTCCCTTTATCAAATAGATCTCCTTTGTTATTCCTCATGCATGGGTTCTCTTTGCAACACATGTGGGCTTCCTCTGAAATGACTTCCTTGCACCTGTATGAATAAAGGGAGCTTGCATCTATATGAATAAATATAAAAGATTGATAAACAAAGTAGCTCACTTTCAAAGGGTATAATAACTTATGGGTTTTGGACACCAATTTGTTATGTTCCATATTCATATACAAGCCCAAATTTAACTGACCCTCTCATTCTATGACATGATTTCAAGACATGCCATTTCAACTGAATGAAATCATTCCCATCAATTGTTTAACTTGAAGCAAATGCAAGGGTAACAGCCAAAATCTCTCCCATATACAAGATTTACTAGGCACTCCTAAGGTTCACACTTATATGGATCCACTCGGTCTCAAAAAACTTGTTTCACATATTGAGAGTTTATAATAATCAAAAACATTATGATCATTCTTCCAATATATCTTAAAACCTTATTTTTTGTCACAAATTTGATGAATTCAGTCGGGTGCCAAAGTGGGTTCAGCTAAAAACATTTCATTTTTGAACAAATAGATTGTAAGATTAATCTAGTAATAATCTCAAATTGATTGAAATCAAATTTGATCACTGGCACATTGTTTAAAAACTCATTTCACACCTATCTGAAGATTGTCAATTTTGTATCAAGAAGGTCCCTTTACTGGCCTTCAAAACTAATCCAAACACCTGACCAAGCTCTAAAAACTAGCACATTGATTCTTTGTTCTGCACACTTGTACCATGTCAAATCTCATCTCATGATGAATTCAAGGTCAAAGGATATTGACCATCAAAGTTGACCTCTCAGAACTGCCTGCAAGAAAACATGTCAGAAAACACTAAATTGTGTTTAGATTTGGCTTTGAAAACTAGGTAAACTAACACTTGGGGAAACAAAATCGGAGCATTGGTTTACTGTCATGAGGAAATTATAAATCTATGATTCAAAACCTAGTCAAACAAATTTGAAATGACTTGAGATCTAAAACATAGGCTCTCTAGTATGGACACTAAACATTCTCAAAGTGGCAAGTCATGAAACATTTTTGGGTTTGAGATATTCAGTTGCAAACATACCCACTTGTCGTTGTTTGACACCTTAGCAAAAATGTAGATTTGACAAATGCTCAAAATTGGACTTCACGAAATGACTCAGAATGGTAGTTTAACTTCATGGAATGAGTGGATATGATGAGTGGAAGGTGTTAGAAGCATTAAACACCTTATGGGCCTCAAATGGATAGCTGAGTACACATGCATGAAAACATTTAAGGACTTGATTTTTTTTAAATTACTCAAAATTGGGGCTACAATTTTGAGCACCAACAACCTCATCGCCAAAAATACCCAAATTTTTTTTTAAAAACACCCAAAAAAAAATTAAAGAAAATAAAATTGGTATAAAAGAGATGAGAAATACCAGTTTTATTTTAGAAGGAGTGAGAGATAACACCTTTGGACTTCCCTAAAGAACATAAGTTCTTCAATGCAAAAAGACAGTCAAGGCAGGACTCAAGAAACTCTCTTGGAGACAAATTTTGCTTGTTTGTGGCTTACCTAGCACAGTTGAGTTAATTTCACACATACCCAATTGAGAAACACTTGTGGGTTACAATTTAGTGGTTTCTAGACATTGGACATAGATCATAGTAGTGAAGTTAGCCAACAAAAAAAAAAAAAAAAGGGAGGACAGGAAACTCAGAGGAAACATAGAGTCTGATTATGTTCTATGATACCACAAACATGAATTGTAGGAAAATCAGTGCACATCTCAGATATCCGCCATGACCAATAATTCCCAATCCCTATTTTAGCCTTCATATAATCCATTTGAAGTCCCAAAAATACTTGTTTGCCTTCATTATCTCAAATATAGCTCTTTGAGCCCACTTTCAGCCTTTTGGTCTACTCTTGCTCTTACTCACTTGCCATGTGCCCCAAGAAGGCCCTAGTTATCTCCATATTCCAACAAATCTCACTCACATCCTCATTCCCCATCCACCAATCCCAAAATTGTCAAAACATTCAAAAATTGTTAAATATTGTCAAAACATTCAAAAATTGTTAAATATTATCAAAAACATTCAAAAATTGTTGACATTTATAAAAAAACATTAAAAAATTATTAAAATTTGTCAAGAACATTCAAAAATTATCAAAAATTGTTGAAAATTGTCAAAAACATTCTAAATTTGTCAAAATTTGTCAAAAACACTCAAAATTTGTCAAAAATTATCAAAATCATTCAAAAACTATTAAAATTTGTCAAAAACATTCAAAATTTGTTAAAAATTGTCAAAAAAAAAAATCAAAAATTGTCAAAAATATTCTAAAATGGCTAAAATTTGTCAAAAAATTTTAAAATTATCCAAAAATCACCAAAAATATTTTTAAATGGGTAATAATTGCCAAAAATAGTCAAAAAAATCCAAAAAAATTAACAGCCAAATATATTGAAAAATATTTAAATATTTTATTGCATTTTTAATGGCTCTATTACCTCTGGAAAAACAATGAGTGTCTCAAAGGAATTAAGAAGCAATGTATTTATGTCTCAAAGCATCCCACTTGGCTTTGGAAGATCTGGCACAACGTGAATAGTACAAGAGGCACCAATAGAGTCCCTTTTTTTTCCTCCTGTCAAGAACAACAATTCCCAATGGATTATTAGTCTTATTCATGGTGTAGTGGCCATGATTGATCTAGACACCTTCAACAAATATATCAATGATATCACAAAAGGCCTAGATATCCATTCGAATCTTTCATCATCACCTAATAGGGGGAACAGAATAAGTAAGCTTAAGTTTGAGAAATTGTCATGATCTCCTTTTCTTTTCAGCCGCCAAGGCACCTTTTTAGGCCCAAGCACTTTTTTTTTGTGGTGGTGATGGGGGGGGGGGGGGGGCGGAGGGAGGGGGGGATGCGGGGCCTCAAGCACCTTTTTAGGTCCCTTAACACCTATTTATGCCAAAACACCTTTTTCAACATCATATTTTGCCTTTTAGGCCCCCCTCAAATGCCTTTTTAGGCTCCCAAAGCATCGTTTTAGGCCGGCATGCCTTTTTCAAAGCCCTATTTGGCCTTTTTAGGCCCCCAAAGTGACTTCTCAGAACCACAGGTGCCTTTTTCAAAGCCCAGACATCCTTCTCGGTCCCAAGAACATTTTTCAAGGTCCCTCTTAGCCTCTTTTAGGCATCAAAGTCTCCTATAGGCCCCAATGACTTTTCACAGGCCTCATTAGCATTTGTCTCAACACACATCTAGAGAAAAATCCTAACATTAGTCTTAAGCTTGTCTGTAAAGGCTATCAATATGCACAGAATTGTGCCTTACAATTTCTGGTCATGCACTTCTTATTTTTCCACCTTAAACACCATGGCTCTCCAAATGTTACATGAGTTTGTACTCATCTTTCATTGAGAGCCCACACTAACATTTAGTTCCCCCACACATTAGTAGAGGTCTTTCTTGCTATATAAATCTTATTGTTTCCACTTTTATAAAGATTGTCACCTTTCCAAATATTTGCAAAAATCCCAAAAAAATTCAAATATTCACAAAATTTTCAAAAATATCCACATACATTCCAAAAATATCAATAATAGATGTGACAACATTTATCCAACACTTTCAATTTTAACATCAATACCAGTCATCCTCTTGCTTGCCACAAAAACAAACACACTTTTATTCTATTATGATGGCAACAATAATATTATATTCAAATTAAATCTGGTGGATCATTTATTCTAGCCTCCCTAGTGGAGGTTGTGGGATAGAGTGTTTGATTAGGGACTTTTTCACAAACCCAATCCCAAATGATGAGGCCCCTAGAATCAATCCTCCTCTTACCCACATTGCATAATTTGTGGGAATAAAAAATCTACCACAACATAATTGCACACTCAATAATTGTGTAAATTCCCTATCCAAAAATTGTGTCTCGTGTCAATTCCCATTAGGGAATGCCTGATGATAAAGTCTCATATAATAAGCAGTTTCCTAGTGCACCTTCACAATTCATTGCATATCCACAAACACATTCTCCACCAACTTGTTTATTCCTAGTACAGTGATCACTCATTGGGCTACATCCCATTCCTACTACATTTGATTAGTTGTCATTCTCCAATGCTCCACATTCACTTTTACTTCATTTAGCCACTACTAAAACTATCTCACCTTTGACTTACTCAATGTTAACCGCTCCTGCAGCTACAACAATTGGGTGTTTGATTTTGCAATTGCCTCTATAAACAACTCAAACTGTGACTATAGTAACACCAACTCATTTTTCTCGCTCTCTAAACCCACTTGTGCCATCTTTAGGTATTCTTGTAAACTTTGTGCTCATGATCTATTTGCTCACATCCCTATGAAATTTCCCTCTGCTCATGATTTCTCCACCCATAACTCTACTTCTAATGATTCTACATGCACCTACTCCATATTCACCACTACTTGGAGCCATCTTGACTTCATTTGTGCTCTATCTTTTCATGCCTTTTCCATCAACCCTAGCAAAAATGCAACTTCCTGCTACTTATTTTCTTCTTGGACTCTCTCTACAACCAACATTCTCTATAATTCTTCCATGTCAGTTGATGATTGATCTCCTACTCCCACCTCTAGCTATAGCTCCTCTACACTCACACTACCAGTTTCTCCTTTCCTTGACCCTTATCCTAAAATCTCAAGACTAATCAACTATCATGCTCCACTAATCACCTCACCCACACTAACATCTTCTTCCTCTCTTTGCACTTTTCCCATGGACTCTTTGGGAGAGTCCATCACTCCCACCTCCGCCGCTACTACTGACACCTCCTTATCCACCTTGGGTAGACCATTCTCTACCTACATTATCGGTTCATAATCCAATAACACCTATAATTTTTATTGCATTGTTCTCCCCAACAACATGATTGATGCTAAAAAGGAAATTTCTTTTTCCCTAACCCCCACCTCCTCAAATTGTCCTAGTGCCAGTCCTGCATGGCTTAACTCATCCTACTCATGAACTAACGCTTGTAGTCAAATTGATACACTAGTTCCCTATAAGTTCATCAACTGTGCTTTTCCCTTCATCCTTGCCTAACCTACCTTCCCTAGCTAGCATCACCCTCATGTTGTGATTGATCTAGTGAGCTTGACATGCTTTCAATTACACACTTCCTCAAACTTCTTAATAAACTCAACAACTACATTTTACCCTTTAACGTGTTTCGTTTCTTTTGCATATTATTCCCCAATATATGGTCATCACTCATCTTGCCTCCCACTTCCATACCCTTTCCATGCATCCACTCTTTCCATCATGTTGCACTAGTATGAGGTACACTTGACACTCAACTCTATCACTTAGACACCCTAATTCACACTGACACATATCGCCAACTAGAATCTGCTACTAGATCACCACTAATACATCCCACATTTTCTTACTAGCCTCCTACAATAGTCGCATCCAGAAAGAATAAAAAAAAACTTGACACTATTGTGCACATTTGTCTACACTATTGGTCCACAAATTATGATTTTCCTACTATTATGAGCTTCTAGTGCCTTAGTGATGTACTTGACTAGAGGTACCAGGATGAAGTCATGATATTTTCTTTTCCTTTATTTTTTCACTATTTTGCTCCTATGATAATTTGATTTTCTACATTATTGGTGTCCACTTGTAAGTGCCTCCTCTCATCTAGAAGGCCATGTGTACTTTGACCAAATTTGTATGATATTTTAGGTCAGATTCTTTATCTGACACGGGACTATTTGCTTGTCTGTTTCATTTACTATGGCTATATCTTTTGTTCTTAATAAGTTGTCTTATCTTTCATGTACATTGTCCATGTTTGGTGGTACTTCTCGGCGTGATGCAATATTCATATCACCATAGTTGAGCTAGTAGTGGTTGTACTTGGTCACTTTTTATTAAATTCTCTATGATGACAGTTAATTTGCATTTCTTTACAAAAAGTGATAGTTAGTTGCATCCATTAGTTTGCATTTTCATCTTGGGTTCCTTGAAAACAAATAGTTGGAACAAAATTTGGACAAGATTAACAAACACTATTCAACAATATAGCTACACAATTTAGAGGGGACTATCAAATAGTAGAACACACAACAACATACTCGGGCACATTTCAACACTCAGTTATTGTGGACTTTTTTTCATCACAACATTATCACCTTGAATCACACTTCATTCTCACCTATTGCATTATGTGGCATTTGAATCTCAAAAAATTATGGTAATTAATTTCTCCTATTTTCACCTCATATTACATTGTGTCTTTCGAATCTCAAACAATTTTTGGGCACTATCCATAACACCATTAATCATATTTCATGCATTCTTTATTTCACCACTTCTTACTTGGATCTCGTGTCTCATTTGTGACTTTTGAATCTCAAAGCTCGAGTCCCATTCCTTCACCTCTTTTCATCTCTAGCACAATCATTTCCTTTCATTTTCACTAGCATTCATCTCATCCTCCCTTTTCTATTTTTATCTCCTTTTTATCATCTCATCCTTCGTTGCATCTCCACATTTCACTTTTGTTCTTACTTCATTTATCATTTTTCTTTCATTACATTGTGTTTCTTATTATCATTTCATTTCATCATGTTTCATTTATCTTCATCAAATTTATCATATTTTTTTTAGTTTCCTTGCATTTTATCATGTTTCGTTCATATATCACTTCATTGCCTTTTCCCACATTTTATCATGTTTTACTTACTCATTCTTATTTCATTTCCCATTTCCTCTAAATTACATTACATTCCATTGAAACTTATCTCATCATCCCATTTCATTTTGTACCACATTACATTTCATTACATCAAAATTTTATCACATCCAATTTCATTTCATTACATACCATATTTCATTTCATTACATCAAAATTTTATCAAATCCAATTTCATTTCATTGCATACCACATTTCAGTTCATTACATCAAAATTTTGTCACATCCACTTTCATTTCATTACATACCACATTTTATTTCATCACATCACATGTTATTAAATTCAATTTTATTTCTTTACATATCACATGTCATTTCATTATTCACATTTCATCACATTCAAGTTCATTTCATCACATACCTCCATTTATTTCATTTTATTTTATTTTATTTCATCTTATTTCATTTCATTGCATTTCATTTACATTCCATTTCATTGAATTCATGCATCTTGTTATCTAACATTTCATCTATTTAACACATTTCACTCATACATTCACTATCCACATATCATGTTATTCTACCTACTAAATTAATCATCTACAATGCATCAACATCTACAGCTATCATATCCATCAAATCACATAAAAAAGTCCATGATACAACAAGTGCTACAATAGAATATATCAAACGATCGAACAATCATTTATCAAAAGGAATCACATCAACTTGAATATCAAATGGATCACATCAACATGAATATCAAAGTGATCACATCAACATAAACATAAATAGGTCATGAAATATATCGACATGGACATCAATAGGTACTCATCAATACTACACTTGATATATTAATAAAAGTGCAATAAAATGAGACATGGCTCAACCCTATGTGTCATGGTCTATATCATCCATCTATGTCTACTCTAAAGGTCCCTAATCATTGGGGGCACTCCTATCATCTCACAGATCTTACTCTATTGGACTTAACATTGATGTGATCGGTATGCTTGTGGCTAGCTAACTAGTCTTAACCCAATCTATCCTTAGTTGTGGTGGGGGCAGTGGTGGCCTCAGTGTTATTGCAAAAGTAAAAGCATGTAAGGTGCTCATCAACTTGCTCATTCGTGCCTCCATAACACTCATCCAAGTCTCTATATTTGATGATCCAACTGGCCTCTTGGGTACTAGTTGCTCCTATAGTGGTACCTATTGTTGCCCCTGTGGCTATAATCCCTATGTACCTAGCATCAGAACCTGTACTCACAACCTTTATCACCAAATAAACTACACATCATTGGGTAACTTGGCCCTAACTTGCTTTGTCATGTTGGGCATAAAATCATCTATTCACTAGTTGGACCCTACACCACTACCCATACCTCCTCGAATCCTCACCCCACCTCAACCACAGATCACCCTCCCTATCAACCTCTACATTGGGCCTTGTGCAATAACCCTTGACAGAGGTAACACTACTACTTAGCCTCTTCCTCCATACCTCCCTCATACTCTAGTCCCATCTTTGGCTTGACCTTTGACTCAACACTAACTCCTACCTCTCCCCTATCCACCCTAATCATCTCTATCCTCTCCTTTGCTCAACTACTCATCAATACTAGGAATAGGCTCTGCTAGATATATGTACCTTGGGAATGGTTGCTCTCTAAACCATCATGCATAAGCACCCTCCATCACTGTGTCTACCTCTCCATCCTTCAGTGCCCATATCTATGGTGTCTCTATCATCTACAAAAATTCCTCTTGATAGGCATCATACTCCAAGGTTGACCCCCATACTAGCCTCTTGGACTGTACCCAGGTGTAATGCATTGATCCCTATGGCATGCCCTACCACCACCCAAACTATTTTACAACCTACTTGAAGCATAATTTCTCTATCACTAAGGGCCCGTTTGGTGAGCGGAATAGGAATAGGGGAATAGGAATATGTATTCCGGGTTTGCTATTCCATGGAATACAAAATTGGAATACGTATTCCTATTCTCTGTTTGGTTCACCTAAAATTTGATAGGGAATACGTATAACCTCTGTTTGGTTGTCCAAAAGTAGAATTGGAATAAGATAGTTTTTTATTGTTATTTAATAATTTAATTTATACATTTGATTGATTTGGATTACTTTTTTTTAAGATAATTTTTATTGTTATTTAATAATATAATTTATACATTTGATTGATTTGGATTACTTTTATTTTTTTTAAGATTATTTTTAAATAAGATAATTTTTTATTGTTATGTAATATTTTAATTTATACATGTGATTGATTTGGATTACTTTTTTTTTCAAGTTTTAAATTATCAATTGATAATCGAAATAGTAACGAAACTAGTATTGCTTTATTTTTTAATTATGTTTTTTATTTATTTTAAATTACAATCAATCAACTTAAATAGTAATAAAACTAGTATTACTTTTATTTTAAAGATTATTTTTTCAACTAGTATAATTTATTCGTCGTTTTAACAGAATTCGTCACCATAATACGATCAAACACAAGTTCTAAACAAAAAAAAAAAGTCAAATTGTTATTACATATGTCCACCATTTCTATTAAAAACCATAAAACATGCCTCACAATGTTCAATTTTTTTACTAAGAAAAATAGGTTTTGAAGGGTTCCTGAAACCCTTTTATAAGACTTTTTAATGCATATGGTCCCAACAGACTAGTAATATGGAAACAATTATTACTCCCAACATGCCTCGAAGAAACATGTTTTCACTCTCTCTAACCTTGCACAACTTGCAATTAGTACTTTTAGGAGCTACAGATTTAGCTATGGTAGATGTGGGTGAGACATCATCAACCCACTGGAAGAAACTACATCCACCATCCCCCTGCAATACGAAATCTAAATTAGTAATCTCCACAACTAGTTGATACAAAAAATGTAAACATATAAAAATTAGTGATAACCTTTTTTCCATTTGGACAACAGAGGAATTTACGCTCCGGATTATTTTTTGTGTGCGAGGTCTTTAGCACTACATGGCCAGCACCACACTCACACATTGGCAAGTTCAAATCCATCAATCCTATATAAAATATGAATAAATACAAATAAAATGAAACATTCAATTAGCAAGATATATTATTTAAGAAACATATGGGCATTTTAACCAATCATTTAAAGAGACCTTAGTATACAAAGTCTTTTCGTTTATTTTTCAGTGTCAAAAGTATTCTTTGATATCTTTTGTATTGAGGAAAAATGTATGCTGCAATATCATTCTGCAATTGATCAATGCATGATCATTTGTGTATATAAGACATTCTATTTTTGTATCTATGATATTCTTGGAGCATTCATATATTCTGTAATTGCATAAAAAGAATGATTGAACTGTGTATAAGGCTGATTGTTTAGCTGTTAAGAGTTACTAGTTATAAGCTTGAGATCATTGTTTTGCTTTTAGAATACAAAAAAGAATCTATCTTTGTGTTGTATGTTTTAGTGGTTCGGTATATTACTTTCAGTTCTAATTTTAACAAAGAGACCACATCGATGGTGGTTTTATTCCAAATGAATGAAGTTCAAAAATATGTTGTGATTAAGTTTTTAGCACAAGAGGTTGTGGCTAATTTAGATGATAATGCATTATATGTGTGCAAAGAGAGTATAGAATGGAGGGATTTGATAGTGAAACAAGGCCATGAAGAATTTGTCAAACTATTGAAGGGATCGATAAAGCTTACTCTATCTATGCAAAATGATTTGAAATGCATTAATGTGAAATGCCCAAAAGATGATGGAAAGAATGTGTAAGCTACAGACACCATAATCAAGCAAAAGATTTATTAATGTAAAAAGAATCAAAGGTTCTGACAATAGATGATTTCTCTAGGGTAACAAAGATTGAATTCTGGCCAAACCTTTGCATCAATCAGCTCCAAAGTCATGCAAATAAAGTAGCATAAGTTCAGAGAGACAAAAAAGTTTGGAAACAACGACTTGCACATATTAAGGAATTCCGTTGCACATAAAGAGTGGAAAGTGCAACATGCTGCCATGGTAGGACAGCACAAATTGGGAAGTTCCACAGAGCCATTATAACTGTGATGATGCCACCAGATTTCTCTATTTTATTTTAGTTTCTTTAGGTAGCTTTTAGCTTTGGTTTTTCAATTATGTGGAAACCAAATCATACACTCAGAAAGAGTTTTAGATAACTCTGAGTTTTCAAAGACAGTTGACCTTATAAGGTAAAGACATTGAAAAGATTTGAGAAATTTTGAGCATATAGCCCTGATGCTTATAGTTTGATATGTGTTAAAAAAGAAGACTTCTATGAATAAAGTTGATGAACAATTATAGGCTTAAATTTGTTTGTTTAAGATAATTAAAGTAGATTTATCTGTGAATTTATCAGTCAGTGTAGTTATTGTTTATCTTTTGAAAATATATCATGTATCTCATTGGATATGATTAGTTTAAAAGATCATCTTAGTTAAGCTTATTGGTATTAAAACAGAGTCTATGTGTAGTTTTCTGGAATTAGTCATTTTGGTTTTCCAATTAGTTTCCAAATAGTGACAAAATCTGATACAAATGATCACCTACAGCAGTACCTTTAAAGCAATTAATACAACAATGCAAATGGACTCAACAAGATGCAAGAACATGGTATAAATGTACCCCTATGCTTAAAGTAGATTGGCAACTTTACATGCAATTAAGAAGAGCTTTTTAAATTCAACCAATTCTCCAGCTTCAGCCACTATTATTCTGGAATATCAACTTCAATAATAAATTAATAATAGCTGTGAACCCTCCTCTTTTCCACCAAAAATCATTTCTAAGACTCAACAATTTTAAAACTCTTATTATAGTTATTGATATGAATGTGACAACAATTTTAAAACTCTTGAAAGCGTTGTGAAGAGATGTGCAATTTAGTGCTTAATAGTTAGACATGTTTTATTGTGCAATACCTATATTTTGAAGCATTTTTATGCTCAAATCAGCTGTTCTATTCTTCTATTTGTTGTTTTCCCTCTTGTTAATTATGAATTTGTAACCCCTCAAATACACACCAACCCGAGAAATAGATATCCGCTACTGCTCCCTGTTGTGAGGTTTTGACACTATCATGCTATCCTTTTTTAGTGATTATACTCAATCTTTTAAAACTTTATATAAATATCTTATAATTAAACAACAATAAAATCAAATCAACTATCAAATTTAAATTACCTGCAACAGTTAACATTTTTTAGAATCCCAGAGACCACAAAAAGATTGAAAACAAATCTAAACGATGTGAACACTCAATATAGAGTGCTAAATAGTTCTACACAAGACTGAAGATAATATAGAATACTATTTTCCTTATCCCTGAGAATATTACAATCCTCCAAATTTATATCTAATATAATCTTCCCTTGCTGCATCATCCATCTCTAAGAACCAAATAGCTCTTGTTGGTTCTTGCATAAAATTATCAGATGCGATAGTCATAGTTTGTTGACTGATTCTGGGGATGGCTTTCAAGGCAGCAAACAAATCTGCAGCTTCTTTTTTAGTATCCTCTTTATCAAATCTGATGGTGTGTGCCTGTTTGATTCCATCCCGTATCTCATAGATGCTTTCAGATATAACATCCAAAGAAGCGGCCATGCTTGCCTTCCTCCTCTTTGGCCTCCTTGTCGTTGGTGTTGAAGGAATGCTTCTAGCGGATGCAGTTGACTGATTTGACTGAAGGAAATCTTCATCCAAATTAGCAGCATCATTTACAGGCATACTCAAATCATCATCATCATCTAGATCAACAGCATCATTAAGGTTACCATCTTCAACATCTTGTGGTGTTCCAGCTACACTTCCTTCTGCCATGTCATTTCCCACTATGACAGCTAGATCATTAAAATAGTTGAATGGTTGCCTCCTATACACTTTTGCAGCTCTGAATTCTTTTCTCTATAAACATTGCCAAAATTAAATAATTAGATATTTTTTATGATATTAGTATTGAAAAAAACTTTGAAGAGGACTTTACCTTCAGAAGTTCATCCCAGACACTATCCTCGGCATCCACACATTGAGTTATGTCATTCCAACCAAAGCCACTAGTATTTTGTAAATCCTTCATTATTCTATACCCCATCTTCCATGTTTTCAACTTATTTTTGAAATTTTCCTTTCCAAGGTTCAATTTCAACTCAGTATTGAATCTCCTCTTGATAGCACTCCATGCTTCTCTACGAAAACCTCCTTCACCTTTCCTTCCTAGGTTGACTTGCTCAAGGAGAAAATCCAACAATTTTCTCTCCATTTCTTTAGTCCATACAACTTTTGGATTTCTAGACGAAGTTGGAGTAGAAACAGATGTAGCAATAGGTGTAGCAACAGGGATGGCAATGGGAGGAATATTAACCTCCTCATGTATGCCCATCATCAGATTTGTGAATGACATATTGCTGCAATAGGCAACTGTTATATTGTTGTAAAACATCCATAAGATAAAAGTGCACATTATATATAATAAAATGCTTTACAAAAATATCCACACACCCTTTTCACAGAGAGCTAATGCTCCCTAGCTTATACACAGACCTACTAAGAACTCTTACTACTTGGGCAATATTGCACACATTACAAACTAAAACATACACCTAGGTTTAACTAGGCATAGCCAGGGCCTAGCTTAGGTGAAGAACATAACATATTTCAACATAACATATAAAATTTAATACTCCATCTTCATTTGGGATATGTACATATAATTCAATTTTTTCTTAGTCATTAGTGATTTTCTCTTGCAATTACATGAAAGTTAGAAATAAATTTTGATGTTGGTTATCTTTTTTAAATGCTCCCTAGCTTATACACAGACCTACTAAGAACTCTTACTACTTGGGTAATATTGCACACATTACAAACTAAAACATACACCTAGGTTTAACTGGGCACAACTAGGGTCTTGCTTAGCTGAAGAACATAACATATTTCAACTTTTGAGAAGTTTAGATTTCTAGTTATACTTCTTTATGTATCTATGTGGTGCCAGCTTGGGACTGACCTACAACAATGACCCACCTTTTATACTGACCTTGAGTAAAGCCTGCAATAGATGGTGTTATGAACAATTGCATAGATATGAACAGTCATAATCTACAAAATGAGATTTAATTAAAGACAGGTAAACAAGACTAAGACAATCCATTTTAAAACTAAACATCAACAAAAGTTATCTTAAATAGTTTTTGGTAGATTCTATGGACCAAATTGCCCTAAGGATATTAAAAACTTGAAAGTCATTATACTTGAAATTTTATATGCATCCTTGATCAAAGAAAAACAATACATGTAATTCAAAATTGCTTACATAGACTAAAGAAAAAGAATCCTTGTGATCCCAATAAAATGGCAGAGCATATGTTTGCTATGGATTTGCTAAATATTCAAGTGCCACATTCTCATAAAAGCATGGAAATTGAAAGTATGGTGCCTTGGAAAACAAATAAAATGATTGTGTCCAGACCAAGCTATTTATGTAAATATGAAAGAAAATCTCTTTCATCTTATCAAAGATTAACAAAAAGTATTGATTTGTATTGAAATAAATAGGTATAAAAAATCTGCAGTATCTAGCTATTCAAAATTGAAATAGAATGTATCAATGCAAGTAAAAAGATCAACTAATGCTGAGATCTATAGTCCTCCCACATCTTTTGTGCTAGTTCATCTCAAAAATTTTGCCATTCATCTCTATCTCGTTGAGTCATCCCAAAAGACTCAAGAATTGGGACATTTATCCCTTCACGATCAATGTCCTCTTCAATTTCCACTTCGTGTGGAACACCATCCTCTATCGTAATGAAGTTGTGTAGTATGCAACATGCTAACACAATCTTTGTTTGAGTTGTGATACTATAAGATGTCGCATGCCTCAAGATAGGAAAACATTGCTTCAAAATACCAAATGTGCACTCAATCACATTCCTAAGAGAGGAGTGTCGGTGGTTAAATAGCTCGTGGGCATTGTTGATCGGGTTTGCTCTGGAAAACTCTTTTAGGTGGTATCACGTACACCGATAAGGGGCGAGGAATCTAGGAACATTTGGATAGCCGGCATCAACTAAATAGAATTTTCCTATACAAAAGAATAATAAGTATTATGATAGAAATAACATAAACACTATGGTTTACAATAATGACTATATAATTGTTAGATATATGATCAAATATACTAGGGGGGACTATTAGTGAATCTGCTCTTGATAGAGCTGAAGCAAGAACACGACTATCTGTAGCTGAACCTTCCCAACCAGCAAGAACATATTGAAACTTGTAGTCAAAGGAACAAACACCCATTACATTTTGTGATAGGTTGCCTTTTCTGTCACGGTATTTTTCTTGGTTGTCCACATCAATGGTGACTGGTATATGGGTCCCATCAATTGCTCCAACACAATCCTAGAACATTAAAAATATTATAGTCAAATATGTAACAATATACTCAAGCAAGAAAGTGCATGAATCTAAGAGATTTACCTTGAAGTACGGATCAAAACGGTTCTGCCCAAGAATTTTTGGAGAGGTAGTTATAGAAGGAGGCAAAAAGTAATTGCCATGGAGCAATATGATTGCCTTCAAGACCTTGTGGAAGTGGCGACTCACAGTCTCTCCTGAGTGACCAAAGTTATGGCCAATCTTACGATTCCTTAGATTGTGGCCAAGGGTATGTAGGAACATGACTAGTTTTTCTTCCAATTTCATGTTTATTATATCTTTAATGGTCCCTCTCTCCCTTAAAATATTGGCGAGTTTGAAGAAAGCTGCTCTAGACATGCGTATTTGGTCATGGCAATCTATGTCATTAGAATATATAATACGTTTAAAGAAAGGACAAGCAGCTCTTCTTCGCTTGTGTCGTTGTCTTCTAGCATCTTCACTGCTTGGGCTGCAAGCAAAATTGCAAGTACACACAAGAGCATGATCTTCCTAACAATGCTTCCATAAACTCTTTTATCAACAGTAGCATCCATCAAATGCCCTATAAATACGTATATAGATTTAATTTAGATTTCCATATTAATAAAGATGAGAAAGAATGTATGAAAGATTTCCATAGTTCATTTAATGAACATATTAGATTCCTCGAAATCACAGATAAGTAAAACATAGAGAAATGTTGATATGGCCTTTGAAGAAACCTAGAGTAGGATGAAGCCAAAGAGTGCAAGGGTCCTTTAGGAGGAGAAAATGATAAAAGATTGCTTCTCATTTTTATGTGGAGTCCCTTGGCCTTGGGCAAAATGATTTATTTTACAAATTAGGGAAAATCATGCAGCTCCAGCTCTCCAGACAAGAGGCCAGGAATGGGAAATTTGAAAACATCATATTGGATTACAAGAGTGCACAAATGTTTGAATGTTAGCTTGCATGTCTGTAGAGTATCTGACACATGATAAATGAAAATCACAATTCCAAAAAATGGTTAGGTAGAGGAAAAAAAAATTTGTACAAATATCTGTGTCAAATTGATTAGCATCTTTCAAGTTAAAGATTTGTGAAAAATTAATTGACAGCTTTCAAGTCAAAGATTTGTGAAAAATTAATTGACAGCTTTCAAGTCAAAGATTTATATTGCTAATATTAGTACAATTTGACACTTTGTGAAGATTCTAAATGTTTTTGAGGTGCAGACAGATATTTGTTCTGGAATCTTACCTAAAAATAAGTTGGATGAAACCCATGTCCTGCTCAGTAATACTTTCTTCTATCATGTAGTAAGCTTCAAGGACAAGGGATCAAGATGGCTGAGAATTATAGAAGGCATAGATGTAACATAATTGGACCACAACTACAATTGACATAAATTATTGTACTTATGTATAAATTGCAATAGAACTCAGTTTATTAGTTGACATATTGCTATTCAACTCTATTAGAAGCATTCAGTTCCAGAAATTTGAAGTCTTTCAAATGTTTTCTATAGTTTGGTTTCTTTAGAATATTTGAATTGAAGCCATTGTTCTAACTTATGAGCCTCTCAGAAAATTTTGGCAGTTTGACTTCTTTACAAAAATTGGATTTAAGCTCTTGTTTATGCTTGGAGAACCTTTCATACAGTTTTGGTAGACTGTCTTCTTAAAAAAAATTGGATTTAATCTCTTGTTTCAACTTGGATATACTTTCACCCAATTTTGGTTATTTGTCTTCTTTAGAATATTTAAATTTAAGCTCTTGTTCCAAGTTGAAGGCGATTCCAAACAGTTTTGGTAGTTTGTCTTCTTTAAAACTGTTGGATTTAAGCTATTGTTGGAGCTTGTGGATCCTTCCAGACAATTTTGATGGTTGTTCTTCTTTAGAAAATTTGAATTTAAGAAATTGTTTCAATTTGGAAAGACTCCCAAACTGTTCTGGTAGTTTGTCTTCTTTCAAACATTTAGATTTACAATTTGAATAGCCTTCTATAAAATTTAAGTAGTTTCTCTTTTTTTTTAATACAAAATTTAGATTTAAGACCTTGTTCCAGCTAGAAAAACTTTCCAAATAGTTTTGATAATTTATACATATTGCTAAAATTATATTTAGGCAAATGTACAAAACTATCTCTGTTGCCACAAAGTTTCAGAAATCTCGCTTCTTTGGGGCGTTTGGAGTTGCAAGTCTGTGAGAAGCTCACGAGTCTACGTCTACATCAAAAATTTGGGGACACATGGATGCAGTGTAATACAGAGCCTCTCGGGTGATTTCGAATATTTGAACTCACAAATTGTTGTGCATTAATCCCCAGTTGTCACATCCCCAAAATATTTCTAGATCCATCTTTACGAATTTGGATCAAAATCTAAACAAAACTGGATTTATAACTACCCCCGGTTTCATTAACCATTTGAAGTGATCTTGAACAAAATTAATCTCTTCACGATGTGTTAGCTATTTCATCCACTATAGTAATATCATCCACAAAGACTGATTTAGTTATTTAACACAAATATTAACCCTGTCGGGTATGACACCATCTATATCAGTGCATCACTCTCACAAAAAGGACTGTAAAATACAAATCACCTAATTTTTAACTCATGGTAGATATCAGAGTGTACATTATACATATCAAACTACAATTATCTTTTCATGAAATGAAAATCATTTCAGGATTGAGTTGTGCCTTTTTTGTGGATGCTTTGGCTGCAGTTCAATATTTCAATCCAATTACAAAGTTGTGCATCGTGCAATATTTCAATCGGTGAAAAGTGTGAATCAAGGGAAAATTAACTGTTTATAAATGACATAGGATACCATTCTGAATAATTCAGAGATGCTTCCTCAGGTTTGTCCAAAATAAGTCAAGATTGCTTATTAACTGTATTCAATAAATTTATGAGAATTGTTATCTTGTATTATGCCATCCAGTTTCATGAGTTATCAAACATGGCTGCCAATATTGATCCAGCAAACATCATTATGACACATCATCTTAGAGAGATATATCTGTGGTTGGGAAATTTAGCATGGAGCAGTGTGTTCTTAATCTGTGTTGTAGGGTTGATTTTAGTTTATGTTTATGCAAGGATACCCACATGGAAATTGCCCAATATTCCTAGTCCCCCTGAATCATGGTTGTTCAGCCACTTGCTTCTCATTGCCATTAAACTCTGGCTTATGGAATGCGGGTTCTACATAAGTTTGTCATAAGGCATAAAAATAACAAACAACAAACAAAAAGACGGGTTTTGTATTGTGCAGGACATGCCTCTCCAACAAATAATAAATGTTATAGTATGATGCAAATGCCGAAACAAACAAAAACCAAGATCAAAACCTTACCTCTCTAGCTGCAGACGAAAAAATGATACAAAACCCCACGTCGTTTGAGCTTCACCTCTGAAGCAAATGCAATAAAAACCCATTAAAAATGGCCCTGCAAATATTGTAAAAAATGAAAACCACGATCAAACTCGTACCTCTCCGGCGACGGACGAAAAAGTTGTGGACGAGAAAATAATACAAAACCCTATGTCGTTTGAGCTTCACCTCTGCATCAAATGCGAAAAAAACCCATTAAAAATGGCCCTGCAAATACTGGCATGAACAAAAACCATGATCAAAACCCTACCTCTTTGGCTACGGATGAAAAATTTGGAGACAAAAAAATAATACTAAGTCTTTCTCGACAAAGCAATTTGAGGCTTCACGGACGCAGACCCGAAATTTGGTATTTTTTAGCACATAAAAATGCAGGTTTGGAATAGGTAATCCAATTCCACCCCTTTGGGTGGAATTGCAATACCCTTTTTTTTGGTCCAAAGTGGCATACGTATTCCACTCGTATGCCTCTTTCGTACTCCTAGCTGGCACACCCAAACGGGGAATTCGACAATTTTTGGAATAGACAAATGCCTATTCCACTCCAATTTCGCTCGCCAAACGGGCCCTAAGGGAATCCAGCCAAGAAAATATCATGGACCAAAGAAAAAGAAATATACCATCTCATCATCATCCTAGACACATGCCTCTATAAAACTATATGGCTACCATATGACCTCATCAAGATCATCCAAAATCTAACACTGATAATTTGTCTTGCCGATATCAAATTGTATGATAACACTAGCATAAGTACATACGTACAAGATTTCCTACAGTTGTTGTAATGACCAAATCATTTGAGTAATAGGAAGATGCTGCCATGTCAATATATATAATAATACTACCCCTACTAATAGCGAACAAGCACCCGAATACACAACCTGATGCAAATCATGTACAAATGAGCCAATATGCAACTACCCCAAGCAAATCTTCATGCCTGCTCAATCATAGCCTATATGATATGGCCCCAAGCAATTAGAAATCCCCATTCTTATCTATCTAGTAATAGGAATCCCCCTATTAGTATAGCCAACATAGCCAAAAATAGCTCATACTACAACATCTAAAACCATGACACGTTGTCATCTCTTATACTATTGTCCCCAAATACATCTTTGAACATTGTCTTGTCTGTCGTCTAATCATAGTATACCAAGTCTCCCATTCTCAAGATCTAAAATATCTAATATACATTCTTTATTGTAATAATCATCTCCCCCATGGGCATGTGAAAGGTGTTGTGGTCCAAGTGGCATCACTCAGCCATAGCTATCAATAACCCTCTATTCAATCAAAACTAGGGCATTTATAGTGGATTAGTGAATCCACATCTCTCAATAACCTGATCCTCCTTAATGGACAATCTACCTACAGACTCTAATGGCCATGGATATAATCCTTGCACCATGAGCTTACACCCACATACCTATCAATCAAACAATCAAACAAAGACATATGTCTTCTATCATCAATGGTCATTTTACATCAATCAATTGTCAAATATCTATCTAGTTAGCTACTAGTTCTATCTTCAACCTATTCTTTGTCCTACTTTGTATCTGGAGACAAAAATGTTAGTTGCCCTACTTTGTATCCTAAGGAGGGCACTATTTTTCACCCATTTGACATCAATTGATTGATCCTACACATCACCCTATGAACAAAGGCTCCCTATTATTTGACCTATTACACACACTCACCATTAGCCACACTCATGATCAAGTTTTCTGCACTCAATTAATAATACCTAGCCTATTTGCACTCTTCACAACTTCATAAGTGCTATTACAAAGTTTGAATGCACTGCAAGATTTGCTTATGCTATTATATACATCATATGTGCCACCATATTCCACATTTGTGCTACAATATGTAGATGAGCAACACAACTCTCCAAATGCGATGTTACAATTTGTGGATGCATTAGGAGATGTCCAAGCACCATTATATTACTTGTATGCACTATTTAAACATGTAACATCAGTATCTAATGCAAAAGCACTATGATACTAGTCATATGCGCTATACCACGAATTTCAACATGACAATTTCCTACACAAAACCTACAAGCTCATATGCACTATTTGATGCTTTGCATGTGCTACAAGATACCCCAAATGTGCTTTAACATATAGATGCGCTATAAGAATCAAAATATGCACTATTTTTTTGGGTTATGTGTTATTTAATTGCCAACCTAGGGTTTTAGAAGTTTTATTTTAGCATGCAGATGAACTAATTGATTAGTCATATGTGTTAAAAGAAATTAATTGCTAAATAAAACATCAAATGCATTACAACATTTAAAATATAGAATTTATAGAGGAAATCCAAATAAAAATTTAAAAATGCATGTAAAAATCTACAAAATCTTAAAAATAGAGGATCTAGAAGACTTACCAGAGGTTCGTAGTCACTTGGCCACTCGTATCGATGACCCTTCTCAAACATATGCTCATGCAATGGGACAAGAATCTTCACAGGATCAGAGCTCCAAGTCACGAATAGAAAAAGGGGGATGTGACAATGAAAGGTTAAAATGGTCTTTTGACCTATTTAACACCCTTTAGGGCATCTTTATAATCTTTTTACCCCTTATGAGTCCTCTTTATGATGTTTTGACCCCACATTTTCTCAAACACGATTTTAATCAAACATAACCTATGCAACATTTCCTATGCATTATTTCAAAAATAAAATTGGACCTTCAATATTTTCACACATCAAATTTTCCAATTTCATTTCTAAGGGGGCTATATATCCATATCAAATTGGGGCATTCAAATTTTTCAAATATCAAAACCATCCTACCTTGGCCAAAATTTTAAAAATCATATTAAACAAAATTGAGGCATCCAAGCAAACCATTACAATATCAAACTTTGAATCAGCAAAATCAATGACATCAAGTATCAATAGTCAAACATCATATCAACTGAAAAACATCAAAACATCATCAATTAGACATTCAATCATTAGAATTTGACCTAAAATTAGAGAAACAAGATAGTCTTTAAACTAATATGCTTCACATATTAGCTCAAAGAGAGGTATTTGTAGACACCCAAAAATTGGCCAAGACCTAAAATATGCAATTTCGATCAATCGACATGAATTAAGAATTAAATCAGAGGAACACAATGGACTTTCAAATCAATTGTTACATCAAGTCATTAATCAATCAATCAAGTGTCAAATCAAAAGGAATTAAATCACTGTTACAAAAAAGAGGAAAAATAATTCATAAATCATAAAATGAAATAAAAAAAGGAAAAAGGAAAGGACAAAAAGTTGAAAATGAATGGAACAATAAATAAATCAATTTAATCCATTTATCCCCTCAAAAGAGAAAATCCTCCATTTTACATTTAAAAGAATTGGAAAAATCCTCTTTTATCCTCACAAACTAAGTTTGTTGGACTCTTCCTCCTGGTCCCTTATGAGATATTTTTAGTTTCACCTCCACCCTCTAGTCAAAGGTAAAATCCCAATTCTTACTCCAACCCCTCCTAAAATCCTATAAATAGGAGGGAAATTCAAGAGCTAAAGGACCCAATTTTTAGGCATTTGCATTAATGGCACATTTGTTAGAGTAAATAATTAATTTACTAATTATTTATTTTATTTACTTAAGCTTACCAAGGTAAATGCATTTTATTAATTAGTTGTAGTCTAGGAATTAGTTATAAGTTGTTGACAATATGAGAGTTTGTTCTCTCCTAAGTCATACTTATCCTCTCACATTGTTCGAGGACTTTCCACCTTATGTGGATGTATGCTTAGTTGTCACACTTGTCTCCTAGCATCTTCTAGCTTGTTCTAGAAGATTCTTGGAGCTTTTTATATTCGAGCTCCCTCATTGTATCACAACATCACATTCTCATATTGTAAATACATATTTTTTTGTGTTTGCATATGTGGTCTCTCATGTTCATTTAGGGTTTTCCCCTTGCTCCACGCTCTTCCTTCCTTGGCTTCTCTTTGAAAATTTTTTGCATGCAGGTGATCTTGGGCATCTTTGGAGTTGGCTTTCATCAACCCCAACATGGTATCAGAGCCTCCCTACTACTGCTTCATTGAAAAATTTTTGAAGTCGTGATTTGGAGTCACAAACCCTAGTTTGTTTGTGCATTTTAATTCAAATTGGGGGAACAACAATATTTTGGAGCACTTTGAGCCCAAATGGATACTACCATTGGATTCAAAAGGTCATTTGCAGTCAGGATTCATATAAAACTTAATGGTTTTGGAGATAGAGCTCCGGAAGGCAAAAAAAATTAAGTTTGGGATGCCATACGAATGAAATTGGGGCATTTATTGCAATTTTTTAATTAAAAAATAGTGCTGCCGGGTGACCACCGCCACACCACCCAGCAACTGCCTCTATGCTGCTCATAGCAGCCATAGCTAGTAGCACCACGGCTCGGCCGCCGCCCATGGGCCACCTTGGTGCCACTCCTCCTGCACCTCCACCTCATCTAGCGCTGCTGCCATCACATCTCTACCACGGGCAACACCTCCTTTCTGCCTCTGCTCCACCTTTCGATGTCAGCCGCTTAGCTCATCTAATTTAGCCACCACCTCAACTTCTACATGGTGCGTGTTGTCAACCCCATCAATATCCTGTGTGGACATTTGGTCCAGTCAGCACTCTATTCAATGCTAGTAGCCCAATCAACACCATGCAGGTGTGACACGTGGCACATGTGCCACGTGGCCCTGCCACGTCACACCTACCACTTCAGCAACCTGCCACGTAGCACCCATGTGGCACTGACACGTGGCCTCTTTTTTGCACTAGCGGTTGATGAGCCATCAATTTTTGGCCAGTATTTTCCTGCCGTCAACATGATGTCATCCCTACATCAGCATACCTTGTGTTGCACATCTCCAAGGGTCATTTTGGACCTACTCTTGGTTTTTTGGCCATAACTTGAGCATACGAAGGTATTTTTCCGATCCGAAAGAACCACCAAAAATTTTGTTCCAAGACAGAGACATTGGTATAGGTATTTTTAGGTTTTGATGTTTTTTTTTGCCCATTTTTTAGCCAAAGTCCAAAATTTAGTTTTTGACTTCAACAACCATATCTTTTGCATCCCACGACCATTTTTTGAAAACTTTATATTTCTGGAAAGTTGATTCTGTGCTCTTTGCAGAAATCTGGTCCTTTTCTTTAGTGTTTGGCCCATGCTCTTTCTATCATAGTTTTGGCATTTTTTCTATATGGTGGATATCTTGAGTGTTTTAGGGCTAAGGATCATTTTCCTAGCATGGTTTCCTTTGTTTTGAGTTGAACTTTCTTTTGTTGCAGCTTGTTTTCAATTTTGATTATTGTAGCTATCATTTTGAAGCACTTTTATGTATCACACTAAGATAAAGTGCCACTTTTACATTCCAAGGGTCATGAACATTGTTTTGAGTCAGTTGTACTTGCACTATTTTCATAAAGCACCATTGGGGGGTAGTTGTTTGCTATTTTAGGCTTCTCCCTTTGTCAAGTGAGTGTCCCTTCCACAACATTAGCCCCATGTAGCATTGTTGTGACCATGTCTTTATAGGTGTCTATACCTCTTGCTCTCTCAGCGTTCTTGGTTTGTCTGTAGGAGATTTTGGCCCACCTTTTTAGTTACCTATCATCACACCCTATCTACATTAAGGGGGGGTTATGTTGTTGTTCTAATGCATCCTTGGTTTGATGGTTCGATAGTGTGAACTATGTATTCAGTGGTTGATCCTATGTACAAGGCGATTGTTGTGGCTGGCTACTTATGCATTTCGGTGAGATGGATCATCTACCATATAGAAATGCTCGTTTCATGCCTTCTTCTTCCATAGAGGTTCTTTAGATCAGTAGTTTGGTAGATTTTGTGGCTTCTTCTTGCTCCAATGATGCTTCTTCATGATCACTCCTTGTTTCTATTTTAGGAGACATTCCCCTAGTTGGAGGCTTCTTCAGTTCTTCATTAGGTTATCTCTTTTTGGAGAGGGGTTTTTCACATTGGGTTTTCTCCTTTTCTCTAGTTACAAAGATTGCATTTTGTTGCATTGTTCATGGGTACCTAACATGGCCTCGTTGCCGGGACCCATTCTACTTTCATCCTAGTTTTTTGAGCTTAAGGAATTTCCCTAAGTTGCACTTAAGGGGGGGTGTTAGAGTAAATAATTAATTTACTAATTATTTATTCTATTTACTTAAGCTTACTTAGGTAAATGTATTTTATTAATTTGTTGTGGTCTATCAGTTAGTTATAAGTTGTTGACAATACGGGAGTTTGTTCTCTCCTAAGTCATACTTATCCTCTCACATTGTTTGAGGACTTTCCACCTTATGTGGATGTATGCTTAGTTGTCACACTTATCTCCTAGCATCTTCTAGATTGTTCTAGAAGATTCCTAGAGCTCTTTATATTTGAGCTCCCTCATTGTATCACAACATCACATTCTCATATTGTAAATACATATTTTCTTGTGTTTGCATATGTGGTCTCTCATGTCCATTTAGGGTTTTTCCCTTGCTCCACGCTCTTCCTTCTTTGGCTTCTCTTTGACAGGTTTTCGCATGCAGGTGATCTTGGGTGTCTTCGGAGTTGGCTTTCATCAACTCCAACAACATTTAGAGTTATCATCCTTTAGTATTTTCATAACAACTTCATGAAATTTTGATAGTATTTTAGCATTCTTTTCATGTTATTTAGCATTTTTTAGCACATATTTTGTCTATTAAATCCTCATATCATAGTATTTTAGTCATTAGGGTTATCATACTTTATATAATCTCCATTATCTTATAGATCTTGCATACATCTTTGTAGATGTACAGTTATGGCATACTCCCATTCTAGAACTGTCATTGAGATGTTGGTCTGAGAGAAATCTTAGTAATTATAGTTAAGGATACATGAGATGTTTGTAGAGTCTCTATTTGACAAAGTATTCTTGGGTTTAGATTAATTCGTTGTCATTCTATTTGCACTCTGCATTAAAGTCTCATGAATATGTGAATCAACTATGTACATATACATGGAGGTTAAACTCTATTAATGATGAAGGGTTCTCCCCTTAATAAGAAAAATATATTTAAAAAATTAGAGAAATGATGAAAAATTATAGGAAAAAAATATGGAATTCTTGTTATCTCTAAAAATGCAGAATCATAGAATTTAGAAATACAATATGAAAACTCACATCAGAATCTTCCTTATAGTATTCTGATAGACAAAGCTATGGACTACCACCCAAAACTCTCCTAGACAACCTACAGGCGTTCCTTATATAGGGGATTTCTACTACCTGAGAAGGTTCTAGACGATTATCCCTAACTCTTGAGGCCAACCAACCTCAAATTATATTATTTTACTATACTTTATTACATAGAATCAGTTTAAGAAAACTTAAAGATTATATTTTTCGATGACCCAACTTTTGGAGACCAAAACTTACAAATAATTGACCCAATTGGCTATTATAACCCCTTTTCATAAATCACACCTTCTATTATATAGTTTTCAATGGTGCAAGAATTTATTGGTCAAGGTTTGACATCATTTTAGAGCCATTTAGGCATTCTCAAAAATTAGTCTAAAGTTTTGATACCAAAATGTCATACTAAAAATCTACAATAACTTCGTTAATAGATGTGATATGGAAATTAAACTTGTATAAGAGGATGATATATCTCATATGAACCTCCACCCATGAAATTAGAATATTTTGAGCTCGCATGACTAGCTTACACAAAATAAAAAGATTCTACAAATAGAAAGTCTTCACTTAAGTAACCCTTACTGAAAAGATAGAAATAGAAATATAAATATTTTTGGGTGATGCAAAGTTTCCCTTATACTTAGGATGTTTCTACATTAATTAAAACTCTCAATGTAAATTATAGATCCCAGAGTGCTAAATTAGATGAGATTAAGGCCAAACTATAGGATACCACCAATAACATGGATGTTGGGTGACATAGTACAAGGAAGGAGAATCTCTAAAGGAGATATCTTAGCCCCCATCAAATAACCACACAATAGAAAATAAATTATAATGCAAATATTTAGATTAAAAATAATTCCAATTCTCATAATAGAATCATAATATTTTCATCCAGCATGCCCAGTTGTAGGGCCTTTCAGGTTACCACCAACAACATAACAATTACTATAGTAATTTTGCAATACCTCACAAGATCCAACCTCTAGGTAGTCATGACTCAAAATTTGGTAGAAAAACCCCAATACTTGAATATAAACTTTTGGTTTCAAGCCAAAAAACAACCTTCTTTTTTCCCAAGCCCACACTTATCTACTAGCTCTACTCAGCTTCACTCCTCTCAACTACTCCATTTTGAACTCCATGCTCCATCAAAAATGACTCTAGAGATCACCAAACCCTCTACTTATATTAGAATAAACCACAAGTTGGCCTAGAAAGTTACATTAACTAAGCACTCACATTAATTAAACCCTCAAACCACAAGTCATCTTTGTAACAAACATTAAATACAAGAAATAACTAAAATACTTAGGACAAACCCCAAGTTTATGGTGCATAACTAAGTCATAAGACCAAATAAGAGCAAGCACTCTTAGACATAGGTCCACACACCATCCAATGATATAAGTCAAAGAGCACACACATCAAATCCCTTAGATTGAGGCTTGCCAAAATAATCTCCAAGTCTATCAATAAATTAGAAACACATTACCAGCAAACATCAAAAAGGCTCTAATTTCAAGAAATTAATCTAATCCTAATGTCTACTTAGGAAATGGTTTCTCAATTTTCCTTGAAAACATCCCCAACTATGCAAATGATATCTCCATAAATCCAAGCACAAAGCTCTTACATGCATGATTTTTGACTACCCTAAGATGCTCCTTCATCAGACACCCCAAGTGCAAATAAAATATGTTCTTAATAGCTAGAAGAACATCTTTCATCACATAAACCCCAGATTGGTTCTTCTCATGCATATCCTCCAAGTCTTCAACTTTTATACTCTTCCCTTTGTTCTATTTCTGCAAATCTTCCTCTGTAAAAAACAACTATTTACTCTATTTTTTCATGCCCCTCCTTAGTGTACCACATATATTTTTCCCATGCTGATCTCTAGCCCTTTCAAAATCCTTCAACTCAACTTAGCTACCAAAATTCAGGTTCCTCCTACCAAGTTCTTCATTCTACAAATGAATCAAGGAATTCTTCTTAGCACCCCTCTCAACAATAAACACATTCTTGACATAATCATGCAACCAACTAATCAATACTTGATCAATATTCTTTCCAATCTTTCAACCAACTAATCTGATAAGGACAAGGATGCTTCATTATCTTCAAACCAAGTTTCTAAACCATCCCCTCAACAATTAGGTTATCAATGCTACCACCATCCATAATCGCGTTCCAACATTGACCTCCAGACTTATAATGAGTTTTGAATATATTCCTCCTTTGACAAGGTTTTAGTGTCTTCTTACCAAAGAATAGTCTTCAGACAAAAAAATTACCCTGTTCAAGCTCATTTACTAAATCCACATTCTCATTTACCACAAGAACTCTTATGTTACCAACCTTCTTATTGGGACCTTTAAGAGGTCTATGTCCTTCCTCTCCACATTTGAAACAAATAACTTTAATGCACCTCTATCTATTCTCTTCCTCTATTCGATGAATTTTAGTTTGTCTTCAGCAATCTATTTATCCTTCTCAAAGTGTTCCTTCTTTTCCTTACCTCTAGAATCACCTTGATTTCTTCTCTTCAACTTTTCTTATGTTCTTAGAGCATACTAATAAGCATCCTCAAATGAAGAAATATTCAACATACCAATCTCATCCTAGATACTTAATCTCAAACCATATGTATATATATATATGTATATATGTATGTATCTATATATATATATACATACATACATATATATATACATATATACATACATACATACATATATATATATGTATGTATGTATATATATATGTATGTATGTATATATATATATATGTACATATATATATATATATGTATGTATGTACATATATATATATATGTACATATATATATATATATATATGTACATATATATACATACATACATACATACATATATATATATGTATGTATGTATGTATATATGTATATATATGTATGTATGTATGTATGTATATATATATATATATGTATATATATATATATATATGTATATATATATATATATATATATGTATATATATATATATGTATATATATATATGTATATATATATATATGTATATATATATATGTATATATATATATATATGTATATATATATATGTATATATATGTGTGTGTATATATATAGATATGTATGTATGTATGTATATATGTATGTATGTATATATATATACATATATATGTATGTATATATATAGATACATATATATATATGTATGTATACATATATATTATGTATATATATATACATACATATATAGATGTATACATATATATATATGTGTATATATATACACATCTATACATATATATATGTATATATATATACACACATACATACATACATACATATATATATATATAAGACAAAACTCTATTCCTAGACCAAATAGTTAACTTATAGAATTCCTTTGTGTGATCCTCCACAGTCATATCCTTCTACTTTAGATTATACAATCTTGTAAAAAATTCAAATTCATAATCAATATGAATGAACTTAGCAATCAATTTTGGGACCATTAATCTTCATCTAGTGATTTTCATTTCATCTTTGTCTTCTCTATCTCTTTGCAATTATTTCCACCAAAGAGCATCATGTCCTTTCAGCTTAGTTTGTTCCAACCCCACTCTAAGAAAATATCCAATATCCTCTAACTCAAATTAGTCTTCCAATTCAGAAAACCAATCAATCAGGTTTCAAGATTCAAAGTACCTAAGAAATTAGAAACATTCATCTTATTCTTTAACTTCTATTGAGATCCAAATCTATTTGATCCACTAGTGGTGTCTTTGACATGTCTATCCATCTAATCAACTCTATCTTCTCCACTAGATCCATAAGCTTTAATGTCTTAAGCATCTTCCTTATAACCATCTTCAATACCCAAATTCCTAAGCACACCAGCAATAGTTCTCACGATCTCATTCTTCCTCAACTCCATATCATATCTAAAATATGATCTAAACTTCTTAGGAATCCTAGTCTCCATTACATGATGGAGAATATCAATTTCCCTAGTGCCCAATATTCTTAGAGGCATCTTCCAAGATATTTGCAAACTCAAAGCAACAAATCCACAAGATCAATCAACACCACAAGATCAACTAGACTTTGATACTACTTGATGTAATACAAGGTAGGAAAATCCCTAAAGGAGATGTCTTAGCCCCTAAAAAATAACCACATAGAAAAAATAAACAATAAAATAAAGATTTAGATATGAGATCATTCCAATTGTCATAATAGAATCATAATATTTTCATCCATCATGCCTGGCTATAAGGCCTTCCAAGTTACAACCAAGTACATAACAATTACAGTAGTAATTGTGCAAGACCTTGCAAGATCCAACCTCTATCTATCACAAACTCACAACCTAGTAGAAAAATTTTGAGAAGAATCTAAACTTGTACTCACAAGTCACCAAGAAACCTTCTCGTTTCTAAAGCCCACACTTAGCTACTAGATCTACTCAACTTCTCTCCTCTCAACTACTCCATGTTGAACTCCATGGTCTATCAAAAACAACTCTAGACATCACCAAACCATCTACTTATACTATAACAAACCAAAAATCAGCCTAGAAAGTCACATTAGGTAAACACTCACATTAAATAAACCCTCAAGCTAAAATTCATCTTGGCAACAAATATTAAATAAATGAAATAACTAAATACTTAGGATAGATCCCAAGCTTACAAGGCATAACTAACTCATAAGACCAAATAAGAGCATGCACTCTTAGACATAGGTCCACATTCCATCCAACAATGCAAACCCAAGAGCACACATGCTATACTCCTTAGATCAAATCTTGTGAAAACAATCTCCAAAGTCTTCTAGTGAATTAGAAACACATTACTAGCAACCAGCCAAAAGGCTCAAACTTCAAGATGGTTACTACAATCTTGATGCATAGTCAGGAGAAGGTTGACGAATATGCCTTGAATACATCCCCAACTATGTGGACCATATCTCCATAAATATGATGAAAAATGTCCTTCATACAAGATTTTTGACTACCCTATTATGCTCCTCCATTATTGGACATATGGAAAACTTAATTAGAATGATGGAGGAGTTTTAGGGGATGGTTTATAACAATATGGAAACATTTTTTAAAAGGATTTTTAATTTTTATTATTGAAAATTTTGTCACTATTTATCCCATCATAGATAGCTAATCAGAGACATCTTCCATGGGATAAGTTATGTGGTTTTCAAGCATTCAATGATGCAATTTCTATAGTTTTTGGCCAAAAGTCAATTGTATAGTTTTGGCCAAAAGTAGGTGCATGAAACTCAATGGTGTAGTTTTGTGCATTAGAGGATTCATATTGGATGAGTTAGTTGTTGAATGAATATTTTTGTGCTCATTCAATAGTTCATAGGTCAAAACATGTGGAATTTTCGTATCACTATAGGCTATAGCAATCTCAATTATCATTATGCTTAGAAGGAAAAATATGATATAGTCATGGGTGATACCAGGGCTTATCGCTATATGGTATAGTGATCATCGATGGACAACAATCACAAAATGGATTTAGTAACAAATGATGTACTTATCACTATTGCTATAGTGGTAAGTAGTTTCAGGTATCTGATGACTAATCTTCATAGCATCACAAGTCAACATGGCCAATGGAGATTTCAAGTTGTGAAGGTATGAAATCTTACAATCACGTAATTGCACATGGTCAAGGAAACACAGGGTTAAGGTGGTGATGATGTGCAATTTTTATTGTCACAAGTTTTCAAGGTTAATGCTGAGGTGAAGAGTTAAGGTAGTCAAGCTACAAATACCTATGGTCACACCTTTGTAGGGTTAAAGACAAGTCAAGATTTCAAGTTATGAGATTGCAATCTAATGAAAATGTTAACTCCATATGGTTTTTCCATTTTGCAGTAATTAGAGACAAGAAATAGCAAGTAGTCGTGACTGTGCAATTGGCAATTAAAGATTGTATTCACATCTTTGCATGATAAAATTGTAAGAAAGTATTTTAAGTTGTGATTGTGCAAAGGGTGTTAAAATAGTAATCCATTTTAATGTTTCACATAGTCACAAGAAGTTAAAATTAACTTGTGATTGGGGTTGCGATGAAGAAAAATGCTTGTTCACATCTTTGTAGGGTTAGAACATGAGTTAATGAAAATAGTTGTGAGTGATAAATGAGAAATCAATCAAGTTAAGTGATCATCACAACATTGCATGATTAATTCATGGATAGAAATTTTGAGTTGTGAAGCTGCAAAAAAGGGTAATGTTGAAGAAGTTAAGGGCTAGGCACAACATCATGAGGATTCATCTATAGTTATAGTTTATAATTGCAAAATTATGAAGAGAGATGAAAGTCATCAAAGTAGTGATCATGGTATTGCAAGTTCCAGATAGGATTGTGTTTGGTAGTTCTAGTGGGGCGACATAGTTAAGATAGCAGAGAATTCCTTTATCATCGCATCATACGGTTAAAGAATTGTTAGGTCCTAATAATTGCTAAGAAATCAATTCTATGATGTTCACAAGGTCACAACATTTAAAAAGCTAGAGAGATTTTAGGCTACAAAGAAATGATAAGCCATAAAGTGAAGACATCACGATCTTGCTTGGCTAAACAATTAATGGAGATAATGAGTTATGAAGCCACGAATAGGAGTAGTTAGCATATCAATATATGGTTAGGAATTTGGGTAAGGTGGCAGAGTGCTTAAAAGATATAGGGCCATGTGGTGAAGTTGGATAGTTGAATTCAGTTGACCTGATGACATAGCTAATTTGGCATGGTTGTGAACATGAAATAACAACTCTTTGATGGAAAAAAAGTCCTTTAGATCATTTGCAACCAATTTTTATTGTTCTCCATGCATGGTAAATGAATTTTTCATCCTTCGACCACCTTTTCTATCCATCTACCTAGCTAGAGCAATTATGGACATTATTTTTGTCTCTTCAAGGCCATATTTTCATGCAAAGATCATATTTTTTTGTATGGATGCATGCATCTAATCAAATTTCTCTTTTGATTCTCAATTATTGTTGTCCTCTACAATCTCACCTCAACTCAATGGTTGAGTTTAGAGTTTCAATGTAAACATAAAAGTTATGCCTAAACTCTATAAAAGGCAGTTGTAAATATGTTTTAGGGGTTCTCTATTCTATTATGTCTACTCGCAATATCCTTGTACTCTACAATTTTATTGTTTTCCTTCCATTAATGAAATAACTCTCTTCTTTACCTCTCCTTGCCATTCATTATTTGTGCATATATCTTTCCTTATTTTGAATGTTTCTTTCCTAGTTTCTAAAATTTTTATGTTGTGTTCAAAATGTTGATGATTGTTGTACTATGAAGATGCCTTTCCTTTTAGCATTTGATTAGTTCCAAACTTGCATGTGATTCTTTGGGAGTAGAATAGAGTTAGGATCTATATATTTGGGTTTTTTATTGATGGGTTATGCATATAAGGGCAGTTTTGTAACCATTTCAATTCGGTTCATCTTCCCCCCTTTCCCTTTCAGCAATTTACTTTCTAGTTCTCCTTCTCCCTTTTCCTCCTAGGCAGTAGTTAGGTGCATCTTGATTGTTAAGAATTTGGCCTTCTCCGGAGACTCAATCTCATAGTTCAAGTCCCGTGACTTGGAGATTGTTTCCATGTAACACAAGGTCACTTGAGGGTCATACCTCAAGCAAGGATGTAGACTTTTTCATCAATAGTTACCATAATATTTTGTCTTAATCTATTAATTATTTGAGTAGGTTGGTGGTGAAATTTGAACAACATGTTAGGGCTATGTTAGGTTTAGATCTTGTGGCTTGTGATTCTATAGATCATTTAGGTAGTTTAGGGATGTGCATAAGATTGAATTCAAAAAAAGATTAGTTGTTGACTCTCCTCCATATTTGGCTGAATTAAAGCATGTAGTACAAAAGATGTTTGACCTTTAGAAGGAAATGGTTTCCTTTGTTGAGGATCCAATTTGACATCTTGTTCTTTTCTATTAGGGTTTTTTGGTTTATGGGCAAGTTTCTAGATTTTTTGGTTGGTTTTGCATGGGTTTTGGTTTATGTCCTATCTAGTTTTGTTTGAGGGTTCTTGATTAGAATAACATAGGCAATTTTATGGAATTTAATGTTTTATCTTTTTTAAAGACTATATGGGGTTTTAGGTCCCCCTAAAAAACATTTTTACCCTTTAATAAAAAAATGAATTATAAATTCATCTAAAGTTTGGCCTCTACAGAACATATGAGTGTGATTAATCAATGAATTTACAATTATTGTACCACACTTGTAAATAACATTGAAAAAAAAAGATAATAATCTTATAGAATGACTCAACAAAGAAGAAGAACTCTGAGTAATGGATAACTCCTTAGTTATCATCAACCAGTTAGAGTATGAGATGAAAATGACACAACAATTAGACAAGAGATGACAATAACATGCCTAAAAAACATAAAACATAAGGATTATTCTTTATTTTTTAATTTTATAGCAAGTTTTAGGTAAAATTGTATATAAAACTAATAGATAAAGAGAATTACTTTAAGTTGTGATTAGTGCCTTATACCATTGGGCACTTGAATTTTTTTTTTTTAAAAAGAACTATGATACATTTTAAATTAATAACAAAATACCTAATAATAGTAATGTGTTACAATGTTTCTTATCAATAATCTTAACCTAAACTACTTACCATATCTCTCCAAAATTTATATTAGTATGTAATTATATTCAAGCATTTGATTTAATCACAAAGATAAAAACATGAGATTCAAATCTTTAGTTTGTGGTGACTGATCAAGGAAGTACTCAAAATAGTCTATAATTCCTCAGTGGGTTTTAAGTTTAGGTCATGCCCCAATTAGGAGTTTAGGGGTGACAACCCTTAATACAATTAGAATAGCTTCTTGCAATGATATTGAGTTGTAAGGGATTAAAAAATGTGATCAAGTTGTAATAAGTGGATCATAAAAATAATGGACTCATTTTTTGGTGGACAATAGCTTAGGGATTGGGTGAACCACATTAAATTCTTTCCGTCTAGTTTCCTCTTTTGTGTGCTTTATTATTTTTGGATATTAGATATATTTATACATAATTATTATTTCAATCTCTTTAAATACTGACAAGTGGTATCAAAGCCTAGTTGCTTCAATTATCCTCTGCAGGAAAGTCATATAGTTGAGTGGGAGCAATGGAAGATGAGGGTAAGATGAAGGTTGAGAAGTTTAATGGATAGAAATTTAAGTAATGAAAAATAAAAATTGGAGAACTATCTTTATCAGAAGGATTTATGGAAGCCATTGGAAGGAAAAAGAAAGAAATTGGCTACTATGACAGATGACGACTAAAATATTTTGGACAGAAATGCACTTGGAAGTATTCATTTATGCTTGGCATAATCGATGAAATTTAATATTACAAACAAGAAGATGATAGAAGAGTTGATGCAAAGCTAACAAGGTTTTATGAAAATCCTTCCGCTTCGAACAAGATATTTCTCATGAATCATTTATTCAATATGAAGATAGAAGAAAGTAGATCTATTGTAGATCATTTAAATTAGTTTAATATGGTTACTAATCACTTATCTTCTGTAAGTGTTAATTTTGATGAAGAAATTAGGGCTCTTTGGATTTTTTGTTCTTTTCTTGAAAGCTAGAATGGTATGGTAATGGCTCTTAATTATTCAATTTCTAGAACTAATACACTAAAATTTGATGATGTGATTAGTGTTATTCTGAGTGAGGAAACTCATAGGATAAGCTCAAGTGGATCTACATTAGGAAGTGTTTTGAATCCACAAAGAAGAGGTAGAAAAACTAAGAGAGGAAATAATTCTACAAATCATGGAAAATCAAGAGCACAATCAAAGAGGAAGAGGTCTCAATCAAGAGGGCCAAGAGATTCTTGGTACTCTGGAAAACTACGGCATAAGAAGAAAGATTTTTAGACTCGAAAGAAAAATGAAGGAAAAAAAAGAGAAGGTAATAAGAAGGAAAATTTGGTAAGTAATAAATACAAAGAGGAAGCTTTGCTTCTTTCTTTAGAAAGTGTTAATGATCTAGGGGTTGCATTTCATGCTACTTCCCATAGAGGTTATTTCCTAGATTATGTGCAAGGGGATTCTAGACTTGTTTATTTGGAGGATAATGGATCCTATCAAATTTTAGGAAAGGTAAAAATTAAGATTAATTTTTAGAATGGGAATCATTGGCTACTACAAGACATAATACATGTTCCAAGACTGACCAAGAATTTTTTAGCAAAGCAACTAGGTGATGAGGGTTGCATAATTACTTTTAATGATAAAAATTGAAAAGCTTCAAAAGGTTCCCTTTTAGTAAAAAAAGGTGTAAAAGTAGTAACCTTATATCTTTGTATAGGTCATATTGTTCCTTTGACTTTAATTGTTTCCAACAAAAATGAATATTTAAGAACATTTGTTACAATTGAGCAGGGAGAAAAAAATAGATGTTTGAGATTTTGAAACAACACTATGGCACAATATACTTAAAGACATGAGTGAGAAAGGTATAAAATTAATTCATTCAAAGGAATTTTACGAGGTTTGAAATGTGTCAATATGTGTTTCTATAAAAGTTATGTGTATGAAAAATAAAAGAGAGTGAGTTCTGTGAAGAGTGAAAAGGAAAAGGAAAATGATAAATTAGATGTTAGGACTAACCTCAAATAGATATAATAGTTACATGCAAATATTAAACATATCAAAAAATAATAGATCACACATAAGAGAACACAAGACACCAAGATTTAACGTGGTTCACACAATCCCTAGGCTATGTCCATAATTAGCAAGTCCAATATTATTATTATCTAGTTATTACAATCTGTAATCCCTTATAGCTCAATACTGCTACAAGGAGCTCCAATATCACCATTAAATTATGAAATCCCTAACTATAGGCCTTTTTATATAAGCTTTTACCACTTACAAAATAAGGGCTATAATAAGTCATTCAATAAGAAAAATAGTAGCTAACACCTTTTACAATATAAGGTCATTTTTGGCTTTAGGGGTATTGCCACCAAAAATACGCACAAGGGAATTGCCCCTCGACCCCACCCTAGACTGTGATAGGGAGTGCACCTACAGAACTATCCCAAGACCCCACAAGGGTATTTCCCCTTGACCCCATCTTGGGGGCACTACCCCCAAACCCCTATAGAAATAATATATGCAAAAAATTGCATTGAATAAACCTCTAATTCTAATTAGGCTCCACGTCACAACAATTTCCCACTTGGAGACAAATCAGGCTCCACAATAATAACTTCTCACTTAGAGATTGATCATAGCACTGCTAAACTTGTAGCTCCTACTAGAATTTCAAATCACCCTAGATTCTATTATTCTTTTTTTCTGTTTAGTCTAAAAGACCAACCAAAGCTGAAGAGGAATTTAGCTTCTCCCTTGTCAATACCTTGGTAAACATATACACTAGATTTTCATCTGTATGTATCTTGTCTAGCTTTAATTGTCCATCATCCAAAATTGACTGAATGAAATGGTACCGTAACTATATGTGTTTTGTATTTGAATGCAGAGCATAATTCTTTGCAAGATGAATGGCACTCTGACTATTTTTCAACAAATAATTATCCCTCTATGGATGTCCCAATTATTCTATGATGAACTAAAGCCATATCATCTCCTTCCCTACCTTTGTAGTGGAAACATACTCTACCTCTATAGTGGATAAAGCATTAACCTTTTGCAACCTAAAAACCCAGCTCACTACTACTCTATTAATAGTAAATACATAACTTGTAGTACTCCATCTAGTATCAATATCCCTTTCCAAATCTAAGTCAACATATCCCTATAAATTAGTAGTAGAGCTCGTAAAATATAAACACTTTCTAGATGTTCCTCTTAGATATTTGAGAATTTATTTAAACACATTCCAATGCTCAATTCTTGGATGACTCATATACCTACTAACAACTCCCACTACATGTGTAATATCTAGCCTTGTACATACCATAGCATACATCAAACTTTCTATAGTTGAAGCATAAGGTACCTTGGATATTTTATCCTCCTCTTCTTGTGTCTTTAGACACATCTCCTTAGTCAACTTCAAATGACTAGGTAAAGGTGTGCTAATAGCTTTAGCATTCTCCATAGAGAAACATAACAACACCTTCATAATATAATCAGCATAAGAAAATGTTAATTTTCTATTCTTTCTATCTCTACAAATCTTCATACCAAGGATTTGTTTTGCTTCCCCCAAATCCTTCATAGCAAATGCATGTGCTAACTAGCGGCCCCTTAATATGATTCATATTAGACCCAGGTACAAGCATATCATCAACATATAATCATGAAATAATATAGTTGTCATCATCCAACCTCTTAAAGTAAAAAAAATATTTGAATGGCACCTACTATATCCATGCTTATGCATAAAACTATCAAATTTCAGATACCATTGCCGAGGTGCTTGCTTCAAACCATATAAACTTTTCTTCAATCTGCATTCTAAGTTCTCATTACCTTTGACCTCAAATCCCTGTGCTATGCCATATATATCTCTTCATCCAAATCACCATGAAGAAAGTTTGTTTTAACATCAACCTGCTCCAAATGCAAATCTTCAGTAGCCATAATACTTAAAATAGTATGAATAGAAGTCATTTTTACAATAAGAGATAATATCTCATCAAAATCAATGCCCTTTTTTTTGTGAAAATCCTTTTATAACTAATCTATTTTTAAATAATTTCTTACCTCCATCCTCTTCTTTTAACCTGTAAACCCATTTATTTTGTAAAGACCTTTTACCTACAAGCAACTTGCATGATTCCCATGTCTTATTTTTCAGCAAAGAGTCCATTTCTTCTTTCATTGCAAACTCTCACTGAATCTTTGCATTCACCTACACATCTTAATCATAACATTTAGGTTCACTAGCATCAGTAAGAAAAATAAATTACAAGGAAGGAGAAAATCATTTTGGAGGTCTATTTAGCCTTGTTGATCATCTAACATTCACTAGGGTGTTTGGTATTTGTTATTGTAGTTTCTATAGATTATGAGGAATTTTTGGAACATCAACTTTTGGAGTATCTTTCAACACTACACAATCATCTTCTTTCTTCTCATGTTGCTGCAATAGATCTTTGTACAACACTTTCTCATTGAATATGACATTTGCACTTCTTACAATTTTATGATTCTCAAAATCCCAAAGCCTATAACCAAATTCATCAATATCATATCCAATAAATACACATTACTTTGACTTAGCTTCTAGCTTGGTTCTATTTTTAAAATCTATATGAGAAAATGCTTCACAACCAAACGTTTTGAGAAAAGAATAACTCACCTTCTTACCAGTCCATGCTTCCTCTAGAATACCATTGCCCAAAGGAGTAGAGGGACCTCTATTAATCAAATATGCAATAGTATTGATAGCTTCTGCCCACATGTTTAAGGGAGACCCTAAATACAACCTCATGCTTTGTGCACGCTCCATTATAGTCATGTTCATGCTTGCAACCACTCAATTTTCTTGTGCAGTCCTTAGAACAATTTTTTGTCTATGAATACCATTCATGGAGTAATAATCTTCAAATTCATGGCTACAATACTCACCACCATTATCAAATCTGAGACATTTTAATTTCTTCCCAGTCTCATTTTGAACCAAGCATTTCCATTTCTTAAAAGTTTGAAATACATCATATTTATGTCTAAGGAAATAAACCTATGCTTTTCTAGTTGCATCATCAATAAATGTAACATAATAATAAGAGCCACCAAGGGAAGATACCTAAGCTGGTCCCCATACATCTGTATGCACAAGCTCTAATCTCTCACTTTTCTTTTCCTTCCTAGTCTTCACAAAACTCACTCTCTTTTTTTTTTCCAGACACACAATTTTTATAGAAATCCATATTAACACATTTTAGACCTAGTAAAACTTTATTTGAATCAAGTATTTTCATACCTTTCTCACTCATGTTCTCAAGTCTATTGTGTCATAGCTCTGTATTAGAATCTATAGAAGCTATTTGTTCTCCCTACTAAACTACAACAATTGTTCCTAAATTTTTTTTTTTTAGAAATAATCAAAGTAGAAGGAATAGTATGACCTATACAAAGATAGAAGGTACCTACTTTCACATCTTTTTCTACTATTAGGGAACCTTTTGAAACCTTCCAATTTTTATCAATAAAAGTAACTACACAACCCTCATCACTAAGTTTCCCTACTGAAATTAAATTCCTACTCAGCCTTGGAACATGTCTTACCTCATGTAGTAGCCAATGATAACCATTCTACAACTTAATCTTAACTTTTCCCTTTCCAACAATCTGACAAGGTTCATTATCCTCCAAATAAACAAGCCCAAAATCCCCTTGGACATAATCAATAAAATAACCTCTATGAGTTGTAGTATGAAATGATGTACTAGAATCTAAAACCCATGAATCATCAAGAATTTTTAAAGAAATAAGTAAAGAATCCTCTTTCAATTTGTTACTTACCACATTTTCCTTCTTGCTCCCTTCTAGTTTATCTCTTTCATTATTCTTTTGAGTTCAACAATATTTCTTCTTATGCCCTAGTTTACCACAGTACCAATAATCTCTTGGTCCTCTGGATTGAGACCTCTTCCCCTTTGAATTTCCTCTAGATTTCTCATGATTTCTAGAATTATTTCCTCTCTCAGTCATTCTGCCTCTACTTTGTGCATTCAATGCACTTCTTCATATAGATTCACTTGAGGTTTTCCTACAAGCTTCATCACTCAAAATAACACCAATCACATCATCAAATTTTAGGGTATTAGATCCAAAAACAAAAATTACTTACAGCCATTACCAAGCTATTCCAACCTTCAAGCAAGGAGCATGAAATCAAGAGAGTCCTAATTTCTTTATCAAAATTAATACCCACAGAAGATAATTGACTAGTAATAGTATTAAACTCATTTAAAAGATCTACAATAGATTCACCTTCTATCATCTTTAGATTAAATAAATGCTTCATGAGAAATACCTTGTTTGAAGAGGAGAGCTTTTCATATAGTTTCGCTAGGGTTTGCATCAACTCTTCTATCATCTTTTCTTTTGTAATGTTAAATGCCACAGACGGTGCCAAGCATAATTGAATGCTTCCAAGTGCCTTTCTATCTAAAATCTCTAACTCCTCATCTATCATAGTTCCATGTTTCTTGGTTTTTCCTTCCAATCGATTCCATAAATCCTTCTGATAAAGATAGTCCTCCATTTTCATCTTCCATAACTAAAATTTATGCCCATTAAACTTCTCTACCTTTAGTGTATGCTCGTTTGTCATTGCTCCCACTCAACCGTGAGACCTTCCTATAGAGGATCACAAACAAAAAAATGATGATTCTCTGGATTTTTTTTTAAAGATGATAATTATCTAGCTCTGATACGACTTGTTAGGATTAACCTCAAATAGAAATAATAGTTACATCCAAATATTAAAAATATCAGAAAATAATAGATTACACATAACAGAATAGAAGGCACCAAAATTTAACATGGTTCACCTGACCCCTAGGCTACATCCACCAACAGCAAGTCCAATATTATTATTATCTAATGATTACCATACCCAATTCCTTATAGCTCAATACCACTTCAAGGAGCTACAATATCACCATTACATTATGAAATCCCTAACCCTAAGGCATTTTATACAAGCTTTTGCTGCATATCGAATTAGGGCTAGAATAAGTCATACAATAGAAGCTGATGCCTTTTACAATATAAAGTCATTTTTAGTTTGGGGGCCTAAAAAGTCCCCATGGGGGAATTGCCCCTCAACCCTAACCTATACTAAAATAGGGAGCGTACCTAAGGAACTACCCCATTACCCCACAAGGGCACTGTCCCTTGACCCCATCTTGGGGGTACTGCACCCAAACCCTTGTAGAAATAATATAGGGAGAAAGTCACACTAAATAAACCTCCCAGTCTAATTAGGCTCCACATCACAACATTAGATCTTGTGCATACAAATTTATGAAGACCAACTTAAGTATCTTCTCTTAGTGACTCTCATTTTTATGTTACATGCATTGATGATACAATTAGAAAAGTATGAGTTTATTTCCTTAGATAAACATTTGATGTATTTCAAATTTTTAAGAAGTGGAAATGCTTAGTTGAGAATTCGATTAGTAAAAGGTTAAAATGTCTTAGATCTCATAATGTGGTGTTTATTGTATCAATAAATTTGAAGATTATTGCTCCAGTAATGGTATTCCTAGACAAAAAAAACTATTTCAATGAATCCATGGGAAAATAGAGTGGCTAAACACATGAACATAAAAATAATGGAGTGTGCACGGAGCATGAGGATACATGCTAGGCTACCCTTAAACATGTGGGTGGAGGATATCAATACTATTTCATATTTTATTAATAGAGGTCCCTCTACTCCTTTGGATTGTGGTATTCTTGAGGAAGCATGGACTAGTAAGAAGGTGAGTTATTCTTTTCTCAAAACTTTTAGTTGTGAAGCTTTTGTACATATAGATTCCAAATATAAAACCAAGCTAGAAGCTAAGTATTTGGTTATAGGCTTTGGGATTTTTTAAACCATAAAATTTTAAGAAGTAGAGATGGCATATTTAAAGAGAAAGTGGTGTACAAAGATTTGTTGTAGCAGCATGAGAAGAAATTAAATGATCATGCACTACTAGATGATACTCAAATGGATGATGTTTTAGCAGTTATGCATGCTCTACAACAACAAATACCACACACACCATTGAATTTTACATGGTCAGTAACTGCTAAGTAGACCTCTAGAAATATTTTCTCCCTATTTGTATTCTATTTTATTAATAGATGCTGGTGAACTTGAATGTTATGATGAAGTTGTGTAGGTTGATACAAATATTCAACTAGATTGAGCAATGATAGAAGAGATGAATTTCTTGCTAAAAAACAAAATTTATGATTTATGAAATTTGCCCACAAGTAAAAGGGCTTTAAAAAATAAATGGGTTTACAAGTTGAAAGAAGATGATAGAGGTAAGAAAATATTTAAAGCCAGGTTAGTTGTAAAAGGGCTAACAAAAAAATGGCATTGATTTTGATGAGATATATTCTCCTATTGTTAAACTGACTTCTATTCACACTATTTTAAGTATTCTAGCTACTAAATATTTGCATTTAGAGAATCTTAATGTTAAAACTACCATTCTTCATGGTGATTTTAATTAAGTGATATAACTATCTTAGCAAGTAAAAGTTACTAGGAACTTGATGACCGGGTAAGGCGATATGTCCTTAAAGTAGGATAGTGACAACCACTTACAAAATTAGATTCCCACTAACCACCCATACTTCCACTTGATGAGCTAGCCAGTGATGGTAGTGCAGGGGTCAATTAACCATGATCAAACACATCCTCCCATGTGAGTGGTCTCCACATTACGAATAAAGTAAACTGATGATGAATATTCCAATCATGTCGATCATCATCATGTTGTAAGTGGGGAGCAAAATAAGATTCCCATCGTAGGCGCATCTTGGTAATGACACAAACACAAACTTCAAGATCAAGATGATGGTTTAGATTAACTTTTTCTAGCCTAGCATAATTAAAGAAATCAATTACTTGCTGAGTGCGTGGGGCCACAAATTGGATCCACCATGTGAAGAAAGGTCTTTGAACAACATCAAGGAATAGTAGATTTTGGTGATGATTTTGAATTTGAATTATAGTGAATTCTCCACTATCATCGCTATTAAGATATGCTAGTTGTGTCATACTTCCAAAATTTACTAGAGTATCAATGGCATAGTTTGCTTAATGGAAAAACTATTGGTTCATTCCTTGGAGAAAGCATTGTCTTTGGCAAATATGATGCAGGGAAGAAAAAAGGACATTGAACTCCTTTTCTATGTGAAAACCATAATAAGGAGGCTAAGAGAGATTAACCATAAAGACTCTAGGAACTTGCAGACTAAGATAGTTTACAACAATGTTTTCTTTTCCTAGGATATGTTCGACTTCATAATTATATTGGTTTAGATATGCTTGCCAGTGAACATATTTTCCTCTTCCATCCTTCCTTCCATGATCCTTTTCCTTAAAAGTAAGGAATCTGGTGCAATTTGTGTGAATGATAAACTTTGGCAGATGCATCAATCTTAATGCAAATTTCTTGAGACAACAAATAACACCATAAATTTCCTTATTAGAAGAAATCCATTTTTTGATATCTGTAGGAAATACTCTACTGGTGTATTCAGTGATGTATTCTTTATCATCTTTGACAAAACATAGATATCCTCCCCATGCTACATTAGAAGCATCTATATATAAGATGAAGTCCTGACTAGTTGGCACAGTTAATGAGTGAAGATTTTGGATCTTCTATTGGATCTTCTAGACTGCTTCAATGTGGAGTGCTGACCATTGTGGGTTTCTCTTGGTGAGAAGTTGTTGTAAGGGTTCACAAACAAAACTTACATTTGGATAGAAATTATTTACATAATTTAATATTCTTAAGAATCCTTGCAGCTCCTTTTTATTTAATGGAGGCTAAAATTTAAGGATCTTATTCTTAATATAAGGTTGAACCTCAAGCTATCCTGCTTTAACTACCATACCTAAAACTTACAAGAGTCTTGAAACCACTATATTTTTGATAGGGATAGAACAATCCTAGTATCTAGACATAATTTATTAAAAATATTTAGATGAGATCTATGCTCATCAATGTCTTTGCTAAAGATTAAAATGTCATCTATATAAACATAAAGAAAATCATTGCAGCCATTGAAAATTTTATCCATTCTCTTGGAAGTAGGATGGTGCATTCATCAAGCTGAATGGCATGACAGTCCCTTCAAAGTTTCTAAATGGGCAGCTAAATGTAGTCTTATGTTGGTCTTCCTTCTTTATGTAGATCTAGTAAAAACTTGATTTACAATCAAACTATGAGAAGATCTTAAAGTTAGCAACCTTTTGCAATGGATAAGACTTATCTAGTATTGGATAAGGGAATGAAATAGTTATATCATTTAATGGTTTATAATTAATAACCATTCTTTTCTTTCCTCTCTTCTTCTTTGATTCCTTATTAACCATGAATGCATAACAATTGAAATCAGATTAAGAGTGAACAATATACTTCCCTTTTTTGAGCTCTTCAATTACTTGTTTCATATCACCATAATTATGCACTAGAATAGGAATCTTTTTCCCACTCTTCATCTTTTCTTTAGGCTTGATCTTTATTTCCATTTCTAGCATTTTCTTTTTCCCAAAATTTATGTGGATTGTTAGAAAAAACATTCTGTATGATCAAGGCTTTTAAGTCTTCAAGAGGTACTGTAGTCTAGATCATATTAATAGAGGGATGTTTTTCTATTGCATATACCAATCTAGGAGTGCTTATCTTTTCTCCTTATAGGGTAAACATAATACTTTTCATTATAGAGACATAAGGGGTATACCTATGTATAAAGTTTCCTCCAAATAGTACATCTATAGGCATTTGTTGCATGGAAAAGAAATCACATTTAAAGGTTTTCCCTTCTATCTACAAGGCTTGTTGGTGGAAATATTTATCACAACTAAATTGGTTTCCTTGGACATCATAGGAAGTATACACAATTTTTTCTATTAACTATTCCCAATTATTAAGTATTTGCCTCTTATAGAAAGAGAGAGGCTCTAGTATCAATCTGGGCATCATATTGTTTGCCATTTATTAAAACACTAATATACTAGGAAAAATTTCCTGTAAGGAGAAGTACTAAGTATTGTGGTTCTAATCTTGGAGTAGGTTTAAGTAAGATGGTCATCACCATTCTTGTTGTACTTGGATTAGGAATATTCAAATTGATAACTTCTTCATCTTCATATTCTTCCTGGATCCTAGAGGAGAATTCATCAACACTTAAACTAGAGTAGGAGTGTCCTTCATCTATATCCCTAATAATAATATTAGAGTGTTTACTGGGGATTACTATCCTAGGAGTGGAGATATTTTCGTATGTATTTAGAGCTTGCACAATGGGGTCTTGTTGAGGTTCAAACTTGTAGAATTTTCTCTACTTTTGTTCTATTATGACAAGATTAAATACAAGGGCTTGTTGACATACCTATTTAGTATGCTCCATATTTTGATACATGTTCAAGTTCTGAAATTATTCTGTAAGGTTGTCAAATTGAGGCTTTTTCTAAAAAGGTGGCTAATATGACATCTTTGGTGGCTGCTACTATTGGTAGTAATAGGAAGAATAGATAAGTTCATCTTCATTTTCTTCATAGTCATTGTACTATTATTGAATTAGCCTTGTCCTCATCTAGAATGGTTCATGTATACACCAAGTAAATCCTCATGTTCTTCTACTTTAGGCTATTGTTCCACAACTTGCAAAGTGTTAGCAAGATCCTCTAGAAGTTCTTCATCTTCTTCAAGAACTTCTTCTGCATCCTCTAAGACAGGTTCAAAAATATTATCTTGCATGTAAAGATCTTCTTCTTCTCTACTACATCCCACCATGTTGTTGTGGTTGGCTCAAAGTAAATGGATTTAATAGCTTTATTTTTACAGTGGCAATCAGGGGCTTTATGACCAGGTTTATTATAGATATAGCAAATAATCTGATTAGATTATGGATGAGGATGAGAACGCTTCTGAAGAAAGTGATCCTTAGGTGCATATGACTTATGGTGAGGAAAAATGTAGGGTTGGAAGTAGATTTTCTTATTCTTATGGTGCTATTTGGTTACACAGTGCTAGGTTTTGGTGAAAGGATTGCAGCCAAAATTTTCAAGGAAAGTAGGTGTAATGCGATGTGCTTCATGCTTTTTAAACTTATGTTGATATTTACAGTTATTGATAAACTGGAGAATTTTATCCTTAGAAAATTCTATAAGATCAAAAATAGGACACTCTTTGAGGGTTAGGGATTAGAGATCCAACTACTGCATGACCTTATTAGAAATATTATAAGGTAAAACCTTCAAGATATTTTGTTTTTTCCATAGTGACTTGTTCTTCACTAGTTAATTGATACAGAATATTTCTAAAATGCTTTGAATATGCAAAGAAGTACTTTAAATCATAGCACTTCATTTGGAGTATATCCTTGATTGTCCTTTCATGTTTATTTGTTAGTTCTAGACAAAACTCATTAACTAACTCATTCATCAAATAATTAATGGGGACTAGTTGAACTTGTTTTTGTCTAGTATTGCTTATAGAATCAATAATAGTTTGAAGTGAAAACTTTTGATAGACTTTGGCATCCTTTTCAGTAGTTATCTTGATATTCCACCATGCTCTAGTTATGACCCACAAATAATTAATTGCAAATATATAGGTGTTGTCTTGATCAGTTCAAGATAATGTTCCTATGATCAAAAAGGTATCGATCCAAATTTCAATTTTCTATTTAGGATCATCATCATTGTCAATATCTAAATACCAGGGTTGTATATTGTAGCTTGTTCACATCATTAGTAGGTGATCTCTTTGAGAGCACTTCTCTAGAGCTTGAAGAGATGTGGGTAGTACTAAGGCTGTCTAAGCAGACTATTTTTCTTGGTTAACTAGCCAATCTAAAGATGTAGTCAAATCTTGCAAAGAATGATCTACATGTGAAGGATTATTGACTAGTGTATCATGATTTTTTTGTGTATGTTCCACATGAGCTGTAATAGTTTGTAACTAAATAGCATTCTTATGTACATTATTTAATAGTTGTTCTATTTGCAACTTAATTTTTCTTAATGAGTCCTTAGTTTTAATTGTTCTAGTATGGTTTTCTATAGCTATATTACCAAGCTTTTATACATTAGTATTCAAAGTGGCTAGAGACTGCTTGAGAGAAATCACATCTGTACAAAGATCATCTATGTTTTGTTGCAAATGATCACAAAATTTTCCAATAAAATTTTTCTATTTGTGATCAGAAGAGGGTTCTTTTCTTCAACACTCTTAGGGCTAGAAAGCATATTGAAACATTGAAACTATCCCATGTTCATGTTTAAACTATCTCTTGATAGGCAACCATCTACCATTCTGATAATATGTGTTTTCTTGTTCCTTATACCATTTGAGAGTTTCAGGTCTTGATAAGGGATTGACCATATGGACAAAAGGATGATTTCCATTTACTTTCTCTTTTTGCTTATGGTTTTAGCCTATATTGGTTCAGGGATCTAAGGACCATTATTTAGTGGTGCTTCGTCCTTAACTTCTACAAAGAGTTGGGCTTTTTTCCAATTAGGGGTACTACTATGTGAGCTAAAAGAGGAATAGGCATCCAAGAATGGTGAGTCAGGCACAAATGGATTTGTCATTTTCTGTAATGAACCTGGATTAACATGTATTTCTATTGCAATGCAATAAATTTAAATATTGAAAATTGTTTCATTCAAAATAAATATTATTTTAATACTACATTGAAATATTCCAAGTGTTGTTATTATTATTTCCAAGACCCTCTCTGAACATATATAGATTATCAATGTATTATTAATCTAATACATTAATACGTACATCTATCATTATAAATATTATAAATATTCAAACCTAAACCTAATTTAATTATTAGCAAACTTCCTTTAAAACCCTAAACTACTAAATATTATTTGAATGATTACATCTGATTATTAATATTTACTATTAATATTTACTACATGAATATGGTTAAGTTAACTCAATAAATATAATAGATTGGTACATACAAATATTGTAGTGATAAGATGCATCTTCACTCTCATGCCCATTGAGTATATATAGTTACCCATACCCGTATTAGGGTTAGGTATGGAGAAAAATAGGAATCAAGGATCGCTTCAAGCTGCTTAACCGATATTTCGCATTCAGGAAGAAGAAGGAACGATATATAAAAACCCAACGTTGAATACATTGTAAAAATATTTCACATTCTTTGGATGGATGCAGGGTATATATAATCACTTCAAAGACATCACATTGTAACCTAATTTGCAAGGCTACATTGACAGATTAGTACATCTGCAATTCAGATAAAGCTAACAAGCACACAACCGAGTGGACAGTCATCCTTATGACAACAACATTGGTATTGTATAGAGGAGTACGAGTGCCATCATACACCGCACGAATACTACCAACAAGACAAGGTAGGGGTATAAGTACATTCGATCCTTTGCACATTGTGAATAGCAGATGCAATAATGTTAAAAGATATATATAAATACATAAACTATCTTTGTTGAATCATGTCATATGATGTTAGCAATGAACTATGTGTATTGTGTATTGTGAATTATGAATATTGGAATCTAGTTCAAAACCATTTCAATTATAGTTTGAAATTAATAAGTATTCCGCCTGGAAATGAAAATACATATTAAATAGTATGAAATCAATACATGTCACTAAGTTTATATATATATATATATATAATGATGAAATACATTCAATTAGATAAAAATACATAACTTATTAACAAATTATGTGCAATCAAAGGATATTGGTATCATACACTAATATATATATCATAAAGGCTTGAATAACATTATGAAGTATTTTTGAATTATAGTGTGAAAGGATTGTATCTTTCTCTGAGCTATGAAATTCTGAGATAGGGAGTTGGTGGGAGGAAAGGTGGAGTAATTTTGAGGACTTGCTAGATACACTTGGACCTTGTTTCACATGCCTCTGCACCGTCATTCTACTGTCTCGAAATAATCATAGTAAGGAAGAAAGATTGCCTAACACTATGAGAAGAAATCTTCTTTGAAACCCATAAATTAGTATTAATGCTCAAACTCCTCAAACATCTCAATAGTAGAAAGGAGCTTAGGCTAATTTAAATTGATGATTTCCTAATTTATACCTTAAATTGATTATCAGGTTAAATTTTTGAAAAAAGGGGTCATCACAATTGGTATCAAAGCTTGATCCTGCCATCCTAAAAAATATAGTAAATGACAAGAGGAGCAAAAATGAGTGAGCAATTATCTTATGAAATTAGAAATTTTATGGAACAGACAAACCAAACCTTAGCAGAGCAAATAGAAAGATCAAATCAAGCACTTCTTCAAGCTCTGCAAAACATGGGAAATTCCATAAACAATCTTAAAAGTAATAATTCTAGTGGAAGGGATATAAGTTCAAACCATTCAAAAAATAATGGAGTTTCACCACCTTGAGTGCCCAAACCTACCTTCTTACCTAGGGAGGGCCCCTCGGTGGAAGAAGAGGGATAGACAACCAATACTGCTATTGAGAATGTCAAAGCTTATGCCAACCTTGAACCAGAAATTAGAGAATTAATCACATTCAGGGAATTTTGTGAAGCTAATAGACAGGAGACACATAGAAGAGAAAGGAGTACTCAAAATCAAGACTTTAGAAGTAAAGCAAACAAAGTAACACTTCCAAATTTTGATGGATCTGAAAAGTTTACTACACGAGCTTAGTTGCAAAAACTAAACACCTATCTAACCCTTAGTCCAATGATTGAAGGTGATGCACTTCAATTTGCAATCCTCCACTTAGAAGGAACAACACACGATTGGTGGCATCATGGTCTTGTTACTCAAGGACACCAAAATATTACTTCTTATGAAGAATTCTCTCAGAAACTTGTTAAGAGATTTGATAGAAGGCACCCCCAAGAAAATTTTAAGAAACTAACTCAAATAAGACAACAAGGAATAGTAGAAGACTACATTAAGGAATTCCAAAAGATTTCAGTTCAAGTCACAGGAGTAGATGATGAACACTCTACATATTTATTCATAGAAGGATTGAAAGACTCATTAAGGGGTCTAGTAAGTGCTTTAAAACCTTCATCTTTAGATGATGCTTTTGAAATAGCACTAAGGTTGGAAGTTTCAACCACAAATAACAAACCTTGGAATAAACCTAATATGAAAAATCACAAAAATAATAACTTCCACAAAAAACCTATTCCTACAAAGGATCAAGAAGAACTTAAAAGGAAAAATGTATGCTTTAAATGCCAAAAGCCATGGGAACCTGGCCATAACTGTAACAGAAAAAGAAACACTTATCACCACTGTGGAATAAATTGGGTACCAAGACATAGATGTGAAAAAAGAGGTCGCATCCAAAGAATAGAAGAAGATCTGGAAGAAGAAGAGGTCAACAAAAAGGCTAAATGTGACCAAGATAATGGAGAAGAGGGAGAATAATATGGAGTGATAGCTACTATGACTCAACCCTCCAAAAATCGAGTCTTGAGAATTAGATGCACTCTTAATGGACAAAAAGTCATTGCATTAGTTGATAGTGGAGCATCCCATAACTACATTGATGAAAAACTTGTCAATAGAATGAAATTAAAAATTAAGAAGTTCAAAGATTTCATTTTTGTTTAGGCCATAGGATCATTAGTACAATGTACAGAGGTAATTCCACAACAAGAAATCACTTTGGGAAGGAAGCACACCATCAGAGAAGATCTACATGTGGTTCCACTATATTCAGATATAATTCTAGGAGGTCCATGGATATTTTCTTTGGGATGTTTTAGGTTTGACCTTCCAAAATTAAAAATCCACTTTGAGCACAAGGGGGAAGAAATAACATTGGAAGGAATACCCGATGGTTCGGCAAAATTGGTCTCATGCAAAAGAATAGAAAGAACATTGCGGCATGGTCAAGGAGAGTGGGTTGCACAATGTTTGGTATTGAATAAATCCACACCTCAAGAATCAGCTATCCATATAGATATTGAACCTATCCTTAAAAAACATCAGAGGTTGTTTGAAGAAATTCCACCGGGATTGCCACCTAAAAGAGGATTTGAACACATTATAGAATTGGAAAAAGATGCTAAACTAGTAATCACCACCCTTTACCAACATCCTCAAAAGTACAAAGATGAAATTGAAAAAGCCATCCAAGAACTCCTAGCCATGGGGCATATTCAATCTAGTTTCAGTCCTTTTGCATCTCCAGTAGTACTAGTGAAAAAGAAAGATGGAACAATGAGAATGTGTATAGATTATCGGGCACTAAATGAGAAAACTATAAAAACTCGGTGTCCCATTGCCAGGGTGGATGAATTTATTGATGAACTTCATGGAGTGGTATATTTTTCTAAAATTTATTTACATTTAGGATATCATCAAATTAGAATGAGGGAGGAGGATGTTCCCAAGACAAAATTTAGATGCCATTATGGACATTTTGAATTTTTTGTTCTACCTTTTGGTCTCACTAATTCTCAGGCCACTTTCCAATCATGTATGAATCATATCTTTGGGAAGAAACTCAGGAAATTCCTCTTTATTTTCTTTGATGACCTTCTCATCTATAGCAAGTCATGGGAAGAACACCTTCAACATATTGAAGAAGTACTAAGCATATTAGAATCTGAATCACTATTTGCAAAGGCATCAAAATGTCAATTTGGATTAGAAGAGATTCTTTATCTCGGTCATAAAATTAGTGCCAAAGGTGTAAGCGTGGATGAAGAAAAAGTCAAAGCAATCAAGGAATGGCCAAAACCCAAAACCCTAACACAACTTAGAGGATTCTTGTCGTTGTGTAGCTATTACAGGTGATTTGTGAAGAACTTCTCCAAATTAGCAACTCCTTTAACAAACTTGACCAAAAAAGGAAATTTTGGCTGGAATGAGGCAGCACAAAAAGCTTTTGAAGAATTAAAGGAGACAATGAGTTCTTGTCTAGTTTTAACTATTCTTGATTTTTCACAACCCTTTGAATTACAGTGTGATGCTTCTAGTGAAGGAATTGGGGGTGTACTTATGCTAAACAAACACCCTATTTCTTTTGAGAGTAGGATACTAACAAAAACAGAACGACACTACTCCATTTATGATAAGGAAATGTTGGCTATCATGCACACACTGGCAAAATTTAGGCAATACCTAGTATGTGGAAGATTCAACATTAAAACAGACCATAATAGTCTAAGATTCTTCATGAATCAAAACGGCCTTAATGATTGCCAGCAAAAATGGGTAAGTAAAATCCAAGCGTATAATTGTGATATTGAATACGTTAAAGGAACCCATAATGTAGTAGCAGATGCTCTATCTAGGAAGGGCCAATTGAATACCCTTACTAGCATCATAGGCAATTGGAAAGATGAAATTGTTGCAAAATATGCTAAGGATCCAAGGACTAAAGAAATCATGGAAGGTGACATAACTAATGATGAAATCAAAATTGTTGAAGAACTCATACTATATAGGGGAAGGATACTACTTGCAACAAATTCCAAAGTTAAAGGGAAGGTTGTGAAGGAATATCATGACAACCCTCTGTCTGGACACACTGGATTCTACAAAACCTACAGGAAGATAAGGGAGAGATACTCTTGGAAAGGCCAAAAGAAGGATATTATGAAACATGTCCAGGAATGTATAATATGCCAAAAGAATAAGGCTGAACAAAATTTTCCAGCTAGTCTATTACAACCATTACCCATCCCAAATAAAAAATGGGAAAGCAATACTATGGATTTCATTACAGGGTTACCTAAGGTACAAGACAGAGATTCCATTCTGGTAGTGGTAGATAGACTAACCAAATATGCACATTTCTTTCCGATATCTATACATTATAAGGCACCACAGATAGTAAAATTATTCTTTAGAGAGGTTTTCAGATTACATGGATTGCCATAGAATATCATTAGTGACAAAGATAGTAAATTTCTTAGTTTGTTTTGGAAGGAACTATTTAGATTAGCAAGAATTGAATTAACTCCCAACACCAGTTATCATCCTCAAATAGATGGACAAACCAAAATTGTTAACAAATGGATAGAAGGTTATCTCAGAAACTATGTGACTGGGCAACAAAATGCATGGATCAAATGGTTATACTTGGGAGAATATTGTTATAATAATACCCATCACATGTCAATTGGAATGAGTCCATTCAAAGCATTATATCGATATGATGCCACTACATTTGGAGATTTGATCAATGAAGAGAGCAAAGTACTTGGAGCCCAAGATTTTATCCAATAAAGCCTTGACATCATGAAAACTCTCAAGGATAATCTCCACCATGCTCAAAACCAACAGAAGATATATGCTGACCAGAAACGAGTGGAAAGGTCATTCCAAATTGGAGATTTGGTATTCTTAAGACTTCAACCCTACAAACAATCTTCACTCAAGAATAGTGAAGCAGAAAAACTAAAACCACGTTTCTATGGACCATACAAGATCCTAAGAAGAATAGGAGAGATAGCATATGAAATAGAATTGCCTGAAAATAGAAAGATCCATAATGTCTTCCATTTATCTAGGCTTAAAAAGGTTCTTGGGAAACATATAGTCCCATGTGGTGATCTTCCACCATTAGATAGTGAAGGGAAGTTGATATTGGAAGTTGAGATTATTCTTGACAGGCATGAATGAAGACTAAGGAATCGGACTATTCTAGAATACTTAATTAAGTGGAAAAGTCTTCCCAGAGAAGATGCTTCATGGGTTGGAGAAGAAGCCCTTTCTTAGTTAGCCTTGCTTGGGGACAAGTAAAATCAGGAAGGGGGGACTGTAATGAACCTAGATTAACATGTATTTCTATTGCAATGTAATAAATTTAAATATTTAAAATTGTTTCAATCAAAAAAAAATTATTTTAATACTACTTTGAAATATTCCAAGTGTTGTTATTATTATTTCCAAGACCCTCTCTGAACATATATAGATTATCAATGTATTATCAATCCAATACATTAATACATACATCTATCATTATAAATATTATAAATATTCAAACCTTAACCTAATTTAATTATTAGCAAACTTCCTTTAAAACCCTAAACTACTAAATATTATTTGAATGATTACATCTGATTATTAATATTTACTATTAATATTTACTACATGAATATGGTTAAGTTAACTCAATAATATAATAGATTGGTATATACAAATATTGTAGTGATAAGACGTGTCTTCACTCTCATGCCCATTGAGTATATAAAATTATCCATACCCGTATTAGGGTTAGGTATGGAGAAAAATAGGAATCAAGGATCGCATCAAGCTTCTTAACCAATATGTCGCATTCAGGAAGAAGAAGGAACGATATATAAAAACCCAACGTTGAATACATTATAAAAATATTTCACATTTTGTGGATGGATGCAGGGTATATATAATCACTTCAAAGACATCACATTGTAACTTGATTTGCAAGGCTACGTTGACAAATTAGTACATCTACAATCTGGATAAAGCTAACAAGCACACTGTCGAACAAACAGTCATCCTTATGGCAGCAACATTGGTATTGTACAGAGGAGTATGAGTGCCATCATACACCACATGGATACTACTGAAAAGATGTGGTAGGGGTATAGGTACATTTGATCCTTTGCACATTGTGAATAATAGATGCAATAATGTTAAAAGATATATAAAAATACATAAACTATCTTTGTTGAATCATGTCATATGATGTTAGAAATGAACTATGTGTATTGTGTATTGCAAATTATGAATATTGGAATCCAGTTCAAAACCATTTCAATTATAGTTTGAAATTAATAAGTATTCCACATGGAAATGAAAATACATATTAAATAGTATGAAATCAATACATGTCACTAAGTTTATATATATATATATATATATATATATATATATATATATATATATATATATATATATATATATATATATATATATATATATATATATATATATATATATATATAAATAATGATGAAATATGTTCGATTAGATAACAATACATAACTTATTAACAAATTATGTGCAATCAAAGGATATTGGTATCGTACACTAATATATATATATATATATATATCATAAACGCTTGAATAACATTATGAAGTATTTTTGAATTATAGTGTGAAAGGATTGTATCTTTCTCTAAGCTATGAAATTCTGAGATAGGGAGTTGGTGGGAGGAAAGGTGGAGTAATTTCAAGGACTTTTCGAATATGCTTGGACCTTGTTTCACACGCCTCCGCACCATCATTCTACCATCTCGAAATAATCATAGTGAAGAAGAAAGATTTCCTGACACTATGAGAAGAAATCTTCTTTGAAACCCATAAATTAGCATTAATGCTCAAACTTCTCAAACATCTCAATAGTAGAAAGGATCTTAGGCTAATTTAAATTGATGATTTCCTAATTTATACCTTAAATTGATTATCAGGTTAAATTTTTGAAAAAAGGGGTCATCACATTTTCATGGAGAAGGATCTAGGTAAGATAATTATCTCATTCTGAGATACATGATGAACTAGTTTGGTTGCTTCTAATAGTCTGGGCTTAACACTTTTCATCCAATCAAGTTTCCATCCTGCTTGGATATCTATAGTATTAACATGACCTTTCTGAAGCTGGACTTCTCTATTCAGGGTTATAGCATAAGGTAAGTTATCTAATATGGAAGGATTATTTGTGTTTGTTAAGCTATATAGGACTTGTATCTGGATAGAAGCATACTTAAAGGCACCAAACATATTCATACTATACAGTGAGGTAAACACATCCCATTGGTTCAATGAACCATATTTAACTTCAGGACAAGAATTGTCTCTAGTAGCTACTATCAAATTAGGATAGTATAAACAACACGAAGGTTTTTGTCATTCTGGATAAATTGGATAATTGACATGCATGATTGTAATCAACTTGTCTTCTGTCACACAGGGCTAAATGACAGATAGGACATATATTTTTAGGTGCCAATAATCCTATAGTTACTTGAATAGCACCAAAATGTAAGAAATTCATTTCCCTATGACTCTGAATATATTCAATTTCTTCTAGAGGGAAGATGGGAAACATTTTTGTCTAATAAGTTTGGGTAAGATCATACTCTAGTGTAAATTATACTAATCTCATGCAAGGAATAAAAATTCACTTGAATGTAGATTTAGACAAAAAAATTCTTCAATTTACTAGGAGTATACGTACTCTTCTTATAAACACTGCTAGGCTTTAATTTAGAAGGAGTATATGTACTTACTTTCCTAGATAAGACCTTTTCATAAGTCTGTATGTCTAAAAATTTCTTCAATATTCAAATCTCCATTGGTTGGCTTTATTTTGGGAGCTTCAAAGAGTCCTTCCATAAAGGCTTTGTTAACTCTTTTGACACCATCTTGAGTAGCAATTATGTGGAACTCAGCCATTTTCCTTTACAAATTGAGATAATGGATAGACTAAGGCACTTATAGGGGTTTTATGGGAGACATAAAATAAATACCAATAATAGAATAGATAAAAGGGTAATAAAATTCTCAAATTCCAACACAAAGTGTAACCCTATAGAGACAAACTCTTCGTGCTTAGATAATATCTTAATTCATGACTAGAAATGGATAGATACTGATTGCATAGATGATACCGTAAGTTTGAAACCAAGGTTCTAATACCACTTGTATAAAAGCTCATATACTTGAGGAGAACTAGAGCCAGAGGTTGTTGGCCAAGTGGCTATGGCTCCAATATTCTATTGAATAACCACAAGGTTTTGAGGTCAAAGATAAGGAGAATTTAGTGTGTAGATTGAAGAAAAGTTTATATGGCTTGAACAAGCACCTCAACAATGATTTCTTAAATTTGATATTTTTATGAATGAGCATGGTTATACTTAGTGTGATTTAGAACATTTTGTTTATTTTAAGAGGTTGGATGATAAGAGATGCATTATTTTATGTTTATATGTTTATGATATTCTTGTAGCTAGGTCTAACATGTATCACATTAATGGGTTAAAACAATAGTTAGCACATTCATTTTCTATGAAGGATTTTGGGGAACAAAAACAAATATTTGGTATGAAAATTTACAAAGATGGGAAGAACAAAAAATTGGCTTTATCCCAAGCTGATTATATTGATAAGGTGTTACACCATTTCTCTATAGAGAATGCCAAAGTTGTCAACAGACCCTTTCTTGGTCATTTGAGATTGATTAGGGATATGTGTCCAAAGACAAAAGAAGAGGAGGAAAAAATGTCCAAGGTACCTTATGCTTTAGTTGTAGGAAGCTAAATGTTTTACATGGTATTTACTAGGCTAGATATTGCATAGGAAATGTGAGTTCTTAGCAGGTATATGAGTCATCCTTGAATTGAGCATTGGATTGTAGTCAAATGGATTCTTAGATATTTGAGAGAACATCTAGTAAATTTTTACATTTTGGGGGCTCTAATACTAATTTACAAGGCTATGTTGACTTCAATTTGGCAAGGGATCTTGATACCAAGTGGAGTACTATAGGTTATGTATATATTTTTGGTGGGGTAGTAGTGAGATGGGTTTCTCAATCATCGAAGGTGAATACTGTATTCACTATAGAGGCCAAGTAGAGGTAACTAAGTAGATGATATGGATTCAATTTTTATTAGAAGAATTGGGACACCCAAAGAGGGATAATTATCTATATATAGATGGTCAAAGTGTCATTCATCTTGCCAAGAATTCATCTATGCATTCAAAGAAAAAACACATATAGTTGTGGTACCATTTCATTTGGGCTATTTTGGATGATGGAAAATTAAATTTGGACAAGATAAATATAGATGATAATCCAAAAAATATATTTATAAAGGTAGTGACAAGGGAGAAGCTAGACTTCTCTTCAACTTTGGTTGGTCTTGTAGACTAAATAGAATAAATGAGCAACTAATTCTAGGGTGGTTTGATCCTATGGAAATCTCATGCAGTAGTAGTATAGCTATAGGATTAGTCTCCAAATAAGAGATTATTGTTAAGTGTTGAGCCTAATCACTCCCCAAGTAGGAGATTATTAGTTTTTGGTGATTGATCAATGAAGTATTGTACATACTCCATAATTCCTTAGTGAATTTTAGGGCTGGTTTGGGCACCAAGTGGGGGTTTGGAGCTATTTTATCAGCATTTTTATCCCAACCTAGTGTAACTAATTTTAACCCTAAAGAAGAAAAAATACATTAATAAAATGGTTTAGTATTAGGGATTTCATAAGGTTTGATACAATAATAGCTTCTTGTGGTGATATTGAGTTGTAATGGGTTATGGATTGTAATCAATTTGTAATCACAAGATATTAAAAAAGATTGGACTCACTATTTAGTGGACGTAGAGCAAGGATTCAGTGAACCATGTTAAATTCTGTGTGTCTTTTGTTCTCTTCTGTATGCATTATTATTTTTTGATATTGGATATATTTGCATGTAATTTTTATTTTGTCTCTTTAAATCCTAAAATAAATCACATACACCCTAAAAGTGCACTAAATGAGAAAAACCACTTATTCATTTCATTTTTAAAATGTAGAGAACTAGATCTTAACTATATTTCTATTAATCTTTATTTTCTAATTAGATGTCATAAAATAATTTTACACTTCATTTGTTAAAGACCTTAAAAAATCCAACATAGAAACCCTTCTATTTTCTCTAATAAAAAGACTTTACGAAAAATATCTCCCACCTTAGATACACTATTGGGACCTAAAATTAAAACCCAATTCTCATCGTCGTAAATTACCTTTATACAAATATAGAAAAAATAGCTTTTTACTAGAGAAGGTAAATGTCACAATTAAATTTGACAATTTGATTCTTCTTACAAATAGGTTCTTCTCAAAAATTTCAAAAATGCCTTCTTCCTTCAAAAAACATTCCTTGTACCTTTCTTGATTTTCACCATTTTTGATGCATAATTTAAGATAGCATGTCTCTAAAAGCTTATGTCTCAAATGATAAATCACACCAATTTGTTAAAAATAGGGGCTAAACTATTACATCAAATAATTAGTTAGATAACTGTTTATCTCTTTGATCTTACCTTAGGAACATATTTACCTACTCAACATATTCCCCCTTCAAGATGACTAGTTAAATCCCCTAATCTTATCTCCCTTATCTTTGTACTATTGATATATGATTGAAAAGATCATTTGAGTAGAAAGATTGAATGAATAAGATTGTGTGTTTCAATCATTATTTTTTCACTAATGTCAAACCTACTACATGTTGGTAAGACAATTGCTTATATGTTTCAAGCACTATCACTAAGTTGATTGATGAGGAGGATTTGATCAACAAAGATGTAACAAAAGTACCTACAGGAAAGGTTGAGTTATGATTATGTAATGAAGTGCAAGAATTAGTTAAGATAGTGATAACATAATGTATTTATGATCTACTTGAGGTTACAAAAAAAATGGCTACACTTAGAAAGTTCAGAAGAATAAAGCTAAACAAAATTTATTTGCCAAGCTTGACCAAGTGGATAGTAGGTGCCAAGCAAAGTTAGTGCAAGCCAAGCAAAAAGTTAGTTGGAGCTGAGTGAAAGAAAATTCTAGTGGATGCCAAGTAAGTTAGTAGGTGCTGAGCAAGTTAGTGGATGCTGAGTAATTTTTAGTTGATGTCGAGCACCAGTAAAATCTAGTTGATGTCGAGTGATTTTACAGTAGATTTTGAGTAACATAGTATGTGTTGAGCATCAAAAGATTGATAATGTCAAGCTACTACATTATGAAAAAGATTGAAGATTCACTAAATAAAACCCAACAATTTTATTTTCTTGAAACTTGAGAATTAGGAGGGAGATACGATTGATGATCTGGTGGCACAAAATCTTATGTAAACCATTTTGGAGGTGAATTCAAATGGATTGAATGAGAAGTTTCTAGAAAAGACAAGATATGGGGTAGATACATGTATCCTACCTAATCTATCAAAAGCCCTAATTTTGGTGAAGGATAATGAGTGGGAAAAGTGTTCTAATTTCCTATATGTAGGAGTATCTAGTCATGAAACAAAGAGTTAGAGAGTTTTGATGTGAAAATCTGACAAGGAGAAGGAAAGGAGTTTGCTTCATCAAGTGACCCAAGTGGAGAATTCTACAATGGCATACTAAGCAAGAAGGCTTAAAGAGGATGAATGCTTGAAGGGTGAACAAGTTGTCAAAGCTACAAAGATTGGAACCCACACAGAATTGAGGATTGAATAGTGATCTATAATTTGCAAGTAAGGCTATAAATTGTATCAGATCAAAACTCTGTTGTTACTTTCTAACAATTGTATTAGCATAGGGTAAATCCTTTGGAGTAAGGTTGACTTAACAGTCATTTGAAAATCCTTTAACAAGGTGGCATTCCAAGTGAATAGCCTAAAGTCCTCTAACAATGCTCACTTTTGATAGGGTAACTAAAACCCCTTAATTGGGTCATATTTAACAATATGTATTGTAACCTTTAACATGGTTGGCCTTCAACAGGGCATCACTTCGGAAGAGTGAAAAAGGAGTAGCATGTTACTAGTGGTTTTTCTCAAATTAGGTTTCCACATTAAATCATTGTGTTAAGTGTGCTAATGGATATGTTGTGTTTTATGCTTTACATTTTTGCAAGTTGATTTAATAGTAACATATCAGTTTTATTTAACACACAATGAATGCATGCATGGTTAAGAATATTTTATGGGTTAACTAAATTGTTAATAGTTTTATTTGTACATCTAGACCTTGAATAACTAATTCACCCCCCCTATCAATTATTCTAAAATAATTCCAACAATTGGTATCAAAGTCATCTACTTAAGAGGATTAGTTTTAAGGTACTATAAACACAAAGATCAAGATGTCAAAAAGAGAGGTACCCAAGCTCAATAGAGATAACTTTTCTACATGGCAAAGTTTGATGAAGCTACACCTTGGAAGACTTGGAGATTATGCACAATATTGCATTTTAGTAGAACATTTTGATCCAGTAGGAGCCCTAATTGTTGAAGATTTGAAGAAAAAGAAAGAAACAATCAAGCGATGTTGGAGATTGCATTTTCCCTAAGCTATGTTGAATTTGATGATATCAAAGGCCTTAAAAGTGAAAAATAGATGTGGGATGCCCTAAACACCATCTATGGAGGAGACAAAAATGTTCAAAGAGCCAAGTTAGAGAGCCTCAGAGGTAAGTTTGATGACATGAGAATGGAAGAAGGTGAAAATATTGCTCAATATGTTTCTAGAATAAAAGAATTTGTTGGTGCAATAAAAGGTGTTACTGGTAAAATAGATGATGATATTGTGCTGAGTATAGTCCTGAGAACATTTTTTCTTGTGTATGCTATTAGAGTATCTGCAATTCAAGAGTTAAGATGTATAGTAGGAAATGATCTAACCCTTGAAGGTCTAGTAGGAAGACTCACTATTTTTGAGCTATCTAATTTTGACAACTATAGACCAGAGAGTATTGAATCAGCTTTCAAAGAAAAGTTGTTACTAGAAGATTCTAAGGAGGTGAAGAAAAAGAAGAAGAAAAGAAAGATAAAGTATGCATCCAGTGATAGTAACATAGATGAGGAAGACATTGAACAATTGGAAGCATTGCTAGAAAGAAGATTTCATAGAGGAAAAGGCAAGTTCAAAGGTAAGTTACCTATCATTTGTTCAATTGCAATGAAATTGGTCATATTGCAACAAGATGATTAAAAAAGAAGAACTTCAGAGAAGGGAACAAGCACAAAAATAGAAGAGAAGATGATGGAAGAGACTATAGAGACAAAGGCAAGAAGTCATGCTACATTGCTGATGAACATTACTCTGATGAAAATGATGATGAAGTGGTATATGTTGCAATGAAGGACAAATCTAATGAGGATGAGGCAACTGCACTTATGACTTGTGTAAACAAGAATGATAAATGCATCATTGATAGTGGATGCTCACATCACATGACTGGAGACAAAAGTAAGTTCATTACCTTAACCTATTATGATGGAAATAGTGTAAGATTTGGTAATGATGCACCATATTTGATAAAGGGAAAAGGGTCTATCAAACTCATAGACAAGATTTCATGTGATAATGCTTATTATGTTGAAAGATTGAATTATATTTTGTTAAGTGTGTCATAATTGAATAATTTGGGATGCAAAGTTGAGTTTGAAAATAAATCAGCCAAGATATATGATACAAATGGAAACTTAATAGGAAAAGGTGATCAAACTAGAAGTAATCTGTTCTATCTAGATATAGAAGATGCTACTTGTCTTATTGTAAAATTCGATGATGTATGGCTTTGGCACAAGAGATTATGTCATATAAATTTTGATAATCTAATTAGTATCAACAACATGAAAAGAGTTAGAGGTTTGTCTAAGTTGAAGAAATAAGAAAATATAATGTGCAAACAATGTTAGCTAGACAAGTTGACAAAGTCAAGCTTTAAAAGTAAAACTTATACCTATAAGAAAATACTTGAAATTGTTCATACTGACTTGTGTGGACCTTGAACCACCTCACAATAGGTGTTCCATAGTCATGCACTAGGCCTAGCTTAGGAATAATCTATTCAAGCTAAGGACTACTTTTCCCCTACCATGAGGTGCATTTAGACTGTCAACCCAAGGACATATACTTGAAATGGTTGGCACAGTATGTGCACTAGGTACCTTGATGAGTCATTATGCTTATGCTACAGGAAAGTAAAAATGGAAAGGAAGGAAACTACACTATTGCTATGGAAAGGAAACTACTGAATCTATGAATGTTGAAAACACAATGACAAGATAACAGAGATTCCATCTTGACTCATCCATTAGACTGTTCTTGCAGATGTTGTAAGAACGTTCATGAAGTGTGATGCTACAGGAAGGAATTAACTAGCTACGTCTTACTTAAAATACTACTAATGCTAGTAAAATGAATCTATTCTATCTTAATCTAATCCACCTTCCAAGTGGGCCCCCTTGGTTGGCTTCTCTAATCTACCAACACAGGATAGAAGCTAAAGAGAACTAATTCATTTCATTAATCAGTCATTACATGATTCAGAATTGTAAAACACAACTGCAACAAACTGTGAATCAGTGTTCTCTCTTACTCGATAAAAATTATCAAAAACCAAAAACTAAAACTTCACACACAGGAGTCAATTCTGACATATATAGGAAATCTACTCTTTATTACATAATAGAAAAGTAACTATCCTAAGTTAAGTTCGCAGGAGAGAATATAGGAGAACAACTGAAAGTGGAAAGGAAGGATAATAGAATTGAGGAGGGAGCAATGAAGTCTCAACATCTGCTTGTTACAACATAAATGCAGAGAAGGTAATGGCTCATAAAAGCTCCTCCTTATTCATTGTCATGTTTCCTGGAGTGGTTATAACTTTCTTTTCATGGTTGTTCCTTGATGCTCATTTCTCCTTGAATGTTTTCGGCAACCAACTTCTGGATTCTTCCGCTCATCCTAATCCTTATCATCAGGTTAGTTATGATATAAGACATATTTTCAAATAAACATCCATCTAACTAAATTCAAGCATAAGAATGCACATTTAGATATTTATATGAAATACTGCATATTAGATATAATTTAGGCAAAAGATGACATAGTTTTTCTACCCCATAAATCATCAAAGGTTTATCAAACATAGGCTTATAAGTGTTAAAACAAGGATAAATGGAGTATCACAAAGTATCTTAAACATAACAAAATAAAGGCATTTTTTTAGACTCATCATCTACCCCCTGCTAAACTAATGCTTGTCCTCAAGCATTACACTTATTTGTCAAAGATCTGAGCTCCCCAACTTCTGTCTTTCCCTTTTTGCTACTCTTTAAGGTGTAATAGAATCCTCTAGTCCTTTCCCATACTTCTCACCTATGGTCTTCCTGCAACTTATCAAGTTTGTCAACATCAATATCATACAGGGGCCATAAAAGCATTAGAGGTTGCATGGTTAAAGGACACCATAGCTTTGGCCTTAGTTGCTTTCCAAGTTCTAAATATTTTGGAACTCTATATAGTGCTACTTCCAAATTAATAGGACTGTGCAGCTCTGATTTCTTGAGAGAATCAAGTAACCATGCCCATCTACCTCTTACTCAGGTCATAGCTCTCTAGAATGCAAAGTAGAGCAAGTTTTCATATTCGGCATACACTTTGGCTCTAGCAGAAAATACCTTCTTTCTAACTTCTGGATTACTCTTCCCATAGGTTAATGTAAACCAGTCTCGAAGCATTTCTTCTAGTTGTTTACTTTCTACCCTCAAGGGTAAAGGTTTTGTTCTCTCCTCATCTCTGTAATTAACTAGTTGTCTGTCATAATTCACCTCATTAGACATCCATGACATTAAAGCTTTCAAATGCACATCTCCTATATAGAGCAAAGGATTCCACTTAGTTTTTGCAAGAATGACAAAATTATGAATATACAACTCACACAATAGATTTTGCTGCCATGGTGGTAAGGTTTGATACAGCCCATAAAACTCTTGTGCGGTTTTGAATTCTGCATTTACATTTCTGAGGGTTAACATCAACTGAAACAAAAGATATTGTTCTTCCAAACAAAAAGCATATACTTGAGGAGGTCATCTACAAGCAAGATCTTGATCAGCTAATTTAAGTGCATGTTCCATGCGTTGTTTCTATCTTTCTAGCTGTTCTTTCAATTCTTCAATCTCCTCATTTTGTGATGTTATGATCTTGCTCATTCTTTTCTTCTCCTCTTTCCATAGTGCTTTAGCAAATAAATGTTGTCCATATAATTGGAAATGGATTTTTTGCAAAGTGATGGCACTGTTATCCTCTTCATAATCTTTTTTCTTTTTCTGTTCCCGCCATAGATGTTTTGCCAAACTATTGATCCATGTTGACTTATATGGGACTAAGGCAGTATTCAAATAATGACATTCAGCAACTACTTCATTCTCATGGCTTGAAACACCTGATAAATCCATTAAGGTTTCGTTAATTTCTTGCTCACATGCTACAAGAGGATTACTAGAAGCTTTTGTCATCTCAGTGTGAAGGGGAGAATGGTAAGAAATTATCTGCACAGGAGACTCTGGAGCAGGTGCTTTAGACAATATAGGATCTTTAAAAATCTGCCCTCTCATTCTAGGGCTTCTCTGCAAAGGAGTCTCTTCTTGTACTACTATCTTTTGCCTACTTTTTTGTTTCAATATCACTGCTGCAGGATTAGTTTCTGTAGGAACCTTCTTTGTTTTCTTCTATTGCTTAATTGCAGGACTAGGTTTTTGTTGAGCAGCAGTTTCTTCTGGTGACTTTCGTTTCCTTTTAGCTTTACTAGTAGTGGGTTTAGGGATGTCCTGTTCAGGTGGAGGAACATTCTTTTGAATGGAAGAAAATTTTGGTTCAATCCCTTGTGCATTTTCTGTTTCAGCTCCCTCAACATTTTGTTCTATAGGCTCACTATTGGGAACTACGTTTTCCTCACCCTATCGTTCACTAGGGTCAACTTGGGGTTGTAGTTTTTTAAATTTCACAAAGTCATCCCATGTCAAAGGGGATACATCCCTAAGAGACCTTTCTATTAACAACTTAATCAAAGCATGGTGAGTGACAGAATTATCTTTCCCTTTTTGAGTCTCTTTCGCACTAATACAGAGCATATTATACAAAAAAATTGGAAGATTCATGGCAATATTGTGCCTTATACAACTAAGCAACTTAAAATGGTGTGCATGTAAGTGAGAAAATCTTCCTTCACAAGTAAAATACCTGATGACATGTATTGCTAGCTTAGGATATGGAGGCGGCGAAGACAATCTCTTGCACCCCTACTTTGTAACATCCAATGGAGGGTCATGTGGGGTAGTGAACTGGGCCCTTGCTAACCTAGCATCATGCAAGCTTGGATAATGCTCTCCAACAGAAGGTAACCCTATTACTTCTGCAATTCATTCTTCTATTGCAATTATTGTCAAACCCCACATAGAAGCTTCACCTTCATCAAATATCTTGGTGAATTCTACAGCTACTTCTTCATCATATGTTGTTAAATTCAAACAATAACCTAACCACACGCATGCATTGAATTTTTTTACTGCTTCTACGTCAGAGAGCAAAAAAATGTGCTCAATTGGCTCTCTTCTCTGTAAACCTCCTCCCATTTCTTGATACTTCTGCTACTCCATTTCTCTCTCCCTTTCTGAATGCAAACTTTAAAACTCTGCATTATTTCTCAGACGCTTCACTGCTTCTTTTTGGGAACATTAATTGCCATAACCAATTGTTATGTGCCATAATTAAACTTTAGGTAAAAGTAAATCATGAATTTGTGTGGGAATCATCTAAAAACATGGTTCAAATGCCAAAATTTTAAAAATATGTCACATCATGGCTTAGCACAAAAAATTTGGCACGAACAAGGAAAAAAATTCATTCAGAAAGTGGGAGTACAACACTTGACATGGCATACTTATGGAAAAAAGTTCTCATTAATAAAGAGTAATGCCAAGATTTTAGAAAATCATCACAGTTAATCAGGCATGTCATTGGATAGTACAACACTCCCCTGCCCCTTGCTAATTTTATGACAAGTGTCCTCACTTGTCAGACTAGTATGGGTGACTGATTGGAATATGCCGTAATTATAGAGACTGTGCAGTATTATATATAATTAATAAAATCTGCAAACTTATAAATGAATAATAGTTTGAAAATGATTATACTTGCCAAGTGGATTGTCACAGGCTCCAAAAAAAAGGTGGCAGAAATAATGTAAATGACAGCATCCACCAGCATGTGCAGATTTGATTGAAAACACAAAAACTTAATTATGTAGAAAGTGAGTGGATGGAAGATTAAGAAATGGAGTGGGGTGGGTAGATGGAAGATTAAGATATGAATGGAAAGAAATATCATGAAAAGAAAATGGAATTTATGTGAACATAAAGTTATTATTATGGACATGCAAATTAGAATTAATGTTGAAGAGAAGCAGGCAAAAGGTTTTCACCTTATGCTGCAGGAAGAGATACTTGAGTTGTTGTTGGATCCGGTTGTTCGAACTGTTGCATGAATTCATCTTTTGTTTGAGGCTATTTGTAAAGTTTAAGTTGATGACCGTTGATCAGCATTTTGAAAGGCACATCATCAATTGTGGTTAGTTGAACTGTTCCATTGTCAAAGACATGGATGATTTGATATGGTCCTAACCATCACGTCTGTAGCTTCCCTAGCATATCCTTAAAGCGAGAATCATACAATAATGCCCAGTCACCAGCTTTGAACTGTTTGTTGAGGATATGAGAATCATGCCAGTGTTTTCTCTATTTTTGCACCAGTTCAGTGTGTTCTAAAGAGGTCTTACGCATTTCATCCAAAGAATTAAGATGCAGGAGGCATTCTCTTTGTGCTGCAGGAAGATCAATATCTTAGGTCAAGGCCATTCTTAAAGTCTTGTGTTCAAATTTAATTGGAAGCATTGCCACTTTCCCATACAAAAGCTCAAATGGTGTGAATCCAGTAGTGGTTTTTCAAGTTGTTCTATAAGCCCAAATAGCTTCTTGTAACCAGTTGGTCCAATTTCAACAATGCAAATGGACTGTTTTAGTTAGAATATTTTCTAGCTCACGGTTGGTAACTTCTGCTTGTCCATTGGCTTGTGGATGATAAGGACTAGATCTGCGATGCCTAATGTTATATTGTTTCATCAATTCTGAAATCTTGTTGGAAGTAAGCTGTGTGCCTTGATCAGTAACCAATTCTTTAGGAACTCCATAGCATGTAAAAATCTCTTCATACAGGAATTCAGCAACTTTTTTATCACGAGCATGCTTCATAGCCTTAACCTCAACCCATTTGGTTAGGTAGTTAGTACAAACTAGAATATAAGACTTCCCATTGGATGGAGGATCAATAGGACCGATGAAGTCCATTCCCCATTTGTCAAATGGTGTTAACACCACTTGAGGATTCAGAGGCATTTCATCTATTTTGGTTGGGCAACCCATTCTTGGGCATTGGTCACACTTCCTTGTATAATTGATTGCATCTTTATGAAGGGTAGGCCAATAGTAACTAGTGGCTAAGATTTTGAAAGCTGTTCTTTTGGCTGCAAAATGTCCTTCGCAGGGCTCATTATGACATGCATGTAAAATATCATATGTCTCATCTTCTCTTACACATTTGCGCATAACTTGATTAGGTCCAGTATAGAATAGAAAATTGTCTATCCATGAGAAATGGAAGCTTTTCTGTATGAGCAGTTTTCTCTCCTTATAAGAAAAATGTGTTGGTGTCTTATTAGCTACAATGTAGTTAGCAATATCTACATACCATGGAACTTTAACAGCAATATGAAACAAATGTTCATCTAGAAATGCATCATCTACCATAGTAGTGTCAGTATCATGATGATTGATTCTTGACAAATAATCAGCTACGACATTTGTTTTTCCAAGCTTATCCACTATGGTTATGTCAAATTCTTGTAGCAATAGTAACCATCTTGCTAACCTGCCAGTTATAGAAGGTTTTTTCATGAGATATTTAATTGTTGCATGATCAGTATGAACATAGATAGGATAACCTGTGATGTAATGCTGAAATTTATTTAGAGCATAGACTACTGCTAACAATTCTTTTTTAGTCACTATGTAATTCAGTTCTGGGCCATGAAGACTCTTACTGATATAATAAATGGCATTCTCAAGATTTGAGTGTTTCTTTGCTAAAACTGCACCTATGGCATAATCAAAAGCATCTATATATATGTGAAAAGGTAGGTTCCAATCAGGGCCTTGTAAAATTGGGGCTCTGGTCAAAAGTTTCTTAAGCTGTAGGAAAGCTTTATCACACTCAGGTGTCCAATTGAATTCAGCTTCTTTGGTGAGCAACTTGTACAAGGGACTGGCTATTTTACTGAAGTCTTTTATAAAATGCCTATAATATCCAACATGTCCTAGAAAAGATCTGATATCTTTTAATTTAGTGGGTATGTGTAATGTTTGAAATTATTCAATTTTAGCTAGGTCTACTTGTATACCTGCAGTAGATATGAAATGAACGAGTACCACACCCTCTTGCATGAGCATGAAACACTTTTCACTATTTAGTACCAAATTATGTTCTTGACATCTTACCAAAACTTTTTCAAGATTTATCATTGCTTCTTCAAAAGTAACTCCAAATGTTGTAAAGTCATCCATATAGATTTCCATACAATCATGTGATATATCAACAAAAATACAAATTACAGCTTGTTGAAATGTTGCAGGAGCGTTACAAAGACCAAATGGTAAAACAGAGTATGCAAAAGTACCCCATGAATAGGTAAATGTAGTTTTTTCCTGGTCTTCAGGAGCAATATTGATTTGATTATAGCCACTGTATCCATCTAAAAAGGAGAAGTACTTCTTTCCAGCTAGTGTATCCAAAACTTGATCTATGAAGGGTAAAGGAAAATGATCCTTTTTAGTAGCCTTATTCAACTCCCTATAATCTACACAAATTCTCCATTTTCCTCCTTTCTTAGGTACTATAACTAGTGGTGATACCCATTTACTATCAGATATAGGATAGATAAAGCCAGCATCAAGCAATTTCTACAATTCTGTTTTGACTATTTCTCTGAGGCTTGGATTTATTCTCCTCTGAGGTTGACGAAGTGGTAGACAACCTTCATTAATGTATATCCTATGGGTACATAGTGTAGGGCTTAATCCTTTCATATCACCATAATCCCAAGCAAAAGTCTTCTCATGCTTCTGAAGAAATTCTTTTAATTGTTCCATCTGTACAGATGTCAATTTGGGGTTAACATATAGTTTATGGCCTTTACTCAGTTCAACAGGAATAGTGGATTCTACCATAGCAATTTCAGAGATTGGACTTCCTTCTAATTCACAAGGAAGTAGTGAACAAAGATTTTTAGGTTCCTTAAGTAAAGTACAACTTGTATCACACTCCTCATATGTAATCAATTCTAATACAAAACTTTCAGACACATCTTTTCCTACCACACAAGTGTTGGTAAGGATGCTCTGGATTACTGAATCTTCTTCTTGCAACTTTAGAAAAGATTGACTATGTAACATCATAAGTTGTACTATGGAATTTATCTCTTCTTCTTCATCTCCTAAATCTGACCAAAAAGATGTACTCAAATCTGGTAATGGTTGTGCAGGAGGATATAGATCAAATTGCTTGGTTGCTTGGCCATTTGATATGGTCATATTCCCTGATCTGCAATTTGTGTTTGCATCAGCTATGGCCAACCATGGTCTACCTAGAATGACAGGATAGCCAGATAGGTTTACTTTAGGGGACAAAATCATGAAGTCCGCAGGATATTCTAGGGAATCTAAGGTCACAACAATATTTTCTATCATTCCATCAGGAATGATAGTGGAACTATCTACAAGCTGCAGAATAGTTGGTGTGGGCCTTAATCCTTCTATTTGTAACTTCTTCATGGTTTCTTTAGTCATCACATTTATAGCAGCTCCCAAATTTATTAAGGCATTTTTAACAGATTGACCATTTATGCTGACACTTACTACTAGACTCCCTGGGTCAGAATATTTTGGTGAAATCACTCTTCCTAACATGATATCAGCTAAGTGTCCAACAACATGAACTGTGGTAGGATCCTTCTTCTTCCTTCCAAGTTTCTTTAGACAAGCTTCCCTTATAGATTTTCCATAAGCAAGAATGTCCTTAATAGCTTGAAACAAAGGTATTTGGACATGCATATTCTTCAACTAATTAACAATGTCAAAGGGTTGTTCCTTAATTTGTTCAGGTTCCTTTTGTATTAGTTGGTATGGAAAAGGAGGCTCTACTGCTGGTTGAACTGGTATTGGTATGGTAACATTAGTTGGGTCAACAGGTTCATCAACCAAAGGTTCTGATGCTACAGGAGAGTTTGATACTTCAGTTATAAGAGGTGGCTTTGGTGCTGGTAAGGTCGTTCGAGATCTCAAATGTATATCTGCGACATCTAGGGCATAAGCAGGGTACTGTTGGGTATCAACACTATACATGGACTATTGTGGTTGGCTATTTGGATTTGGCTGAGGCTATGCAGGTAGTTGTGTTTGCTTTTGAGGTCCACTATTTGCAGGTGGTGGCATTAAAGCAGGTTGTTGAGCTGGAGGGGGTAATTGTGGAGCACCAGTATTTTGGTTAGGCCATTGTTGAGATCCCTTCCATTGGTTTGGAGATGACCAATTCCATTGGTTTGGAGATTGCCAATTCCCTTGGGGTGGTTGCCATTGGTTCTATTGGTTCTGGGACCATTGGTTATTCTACTGGTTAGGCCAAGGTTGTTGGAAATTTTGAGACTGTTGTGGGTTATTTTTCCCAGCATTATTCCAATTGGGTTGGTTTTGTGGAGGACCTGGGTATTGCAGTCTTTCCATTGATTACCATATGAATTTGAATTTTGCAAGGGATCTTGAGGCATACCTTGATGTTGAGCCCATGGTCGGCGTTGAGAAACAAAGAATACTTGCTCATCATCCCCATCTATCTTTACATATTCAGTTGGAAGATGCTAGTTCTCCATGCTTGCAACCAATTTATAGTGGCAATCCTTCTTTTGCTTTCGGCAATGAGGACAGTACTCAGCTAGTTGTAACTTAGCCTCTACTTGCTTCTTCTTTGCAATCATTGTATCCAATTGTGGAGCGACATCATTAATGATGTCTTGTTTGAAATCTAACAACAAATTGGATATTTCAAGTTTTGAAATGCCTTGACTAATTCCTTTTGTAACCATAGAACGGGGTCCTCGACCTTTCTTCATGGTTGACCTTGTTTAGTTCTAACATATCTTTTTGAGGTCATCCCATTGAGCTTGGTATACATCTCCACCGGCCATCAGGTCCAATGCTTCCAAATAGTCTTCATTCACTCCTCTTAGAAAGACTAGTTTTTGGGAATATTCAGACAATGTGTGCTGAGGATTCTTTTGTAGTGTATATAAAAATCAAGAAACAAATTCTTCTAATGTCTCTTCCTCCTTCTGTGATATCCTGAAGATATCATCTCCTCTTGTGCCAGATGTTTTGTAATATTATTTATATTTTTCCAAAAACAAGGCTTGCATTTCATCCTAATTCACAACTGCATTGGCTCCTAAGCCCATGAACCATTGTAAAGCTGATTCTTTCAATGTGGCTGGAAATAATTTAAGCTTATGGGCATCAGTGTTGTAGTCAAAACTATGACAAAGGATGTCAAACTCAAACAAGAAGGTATTAGGGTCTTCAGTTGCAACACCATAGAATTTTGAAAGAGCAGTGGGAGGTATATTCTTGAGATTAGCATTGGTTATGAGACTTGGAAGTGGAAATGGAAAAGTGGGTTGTGCCATGACTAGTGGGACTGGATTATGAGGTTGTTACTGAAAAGGAATGTTAGGCACTAGATGATTAATAACCGGTGGATTCGAGGTAGTGTTATGAAGAAGACTGGTCAATATTTCAGTGAAAGGTTGGAGACCAAATATATCTAGGGATTAAGCTCTTGATGATGATACTGTGGGGAAAATAGGACTTGCATCTTCAAAGGGCAACTCAACTTCTTCTTCAACTTCTTCATTCAAATTAATAGATCCTTGTGGAAGAAATCTTCCATATTCATCTTGTCATCTTCCTCTTCGATGCATGCAACTAAAATTTTCACACTAGTAAAAAGAACTCGATCTAAAAACTATGACTCAAAAAAGCTCCTAGCTTGACACCATCCCTGGCAACGGTACCAAAAATTAACTGCCTCACAATAGGTGTTCCATAGTCATGCGCTAGGCTTGGCTTCAGAATAATCTATTCAATCTAAGGACTACTTTTCCCCTACCATGAGGTGCATTTAGATTGTCAACCCAAGGATGTATACTTGAAATGGTCGGCACAGTATGTGCACTAGGTACCTTGATGAGTCATTATGCTTGTGCTACAGGAAAGTAAAAATGCAAAGGAAGGAAACTACACTACTGTTGTGGAAAGGAAACTACTAAATCTATGAATGTTGAAAACACAATGAAAAGATAACAGAGATTCCATCTTGACTCATCCATTAGACTGTTCTCGCAGATGCTTCAGGAACGGTCATGAAGTGTGATGCTACAGGAAGGAATTAACTAGCTACGTCTTACTTAAAATATTGCTAATGCTAGTAAAATGAATCTATTCTATCCTAATCTAATCCACCTTCCAAGTGGGCCCCCTTGGTTGGCTTCTCTAATCTACCAACGTAGGATAGAAGCTAAAGAGAACTAATTCATTTCATTAATCAGTCATTACATGATTCAGAATTGTAAAACACAACTGCAACAAACTATGAATTAGTGTTCTCTCTTACTCGATAAAACTTATCAAAAACCAAAAACTAAAACTTCACACAAAGGAGTCGATCCCAACATATATAGGGAATCTACTCTTTATTACATAACAGAAAAGTAACTATCCTAATTTAAGTCCCCAGGAGAGAATATGGGAGAACAACTGAAAGTGGAAAGGAAGGATAATGAAATTGAGGAGGGAGCAATGAAGTCTTAGCATTCGCTTGTTACAACATAAATGCAGAGAAGGTAATGGCTCGTAAAAGCTCCTCCTTATTCGCTACCATGTTTCCTGGAGTGTTTATAACTTCCTTTTTGTGGTTGTTCCTTGATGCTCGTTTCTCCTTGAATTCTATCGGCAACCAACTTCTGGATTCTTCCGCTCATCCTTTAATCCTTATCATCAGGTTAGTTATGATATAAGACATATTTGCAAATAAACATCCATCTAACTAAATTCAAGCATAAGAACACACATTTGGATATTTATATGAAATACTGCATATTAGATATAATTTAGGCAAAAGATGACATAGTTTCTCTACCCCATAAATCATCAAAGGTTTATCAAATATATGCTTATAAGTGTTAAAACAAGGATAAACAGAGTATCACAAAGTATCTCAAACATAACAAAATAAAGGCATTTTTTTAGACTCATCAGACCTATTGAAGTGAAAAGCTACAAAGGAGATAAGTATATAATGTTGTTTGTTGATGATTACTCTGGGATTATGAAAATCATGTTTCTAAAACAAAAATTAGATGCTTTTCAAATGTTTAAATGGTATTTGGCAAGAGTGAAAAAAAATAGGTAAGAGTCTAAAATGCTTGAGATGAGACAGAGGAGAAGAATTCACTTCAAATGAGTTTGAGATGTTCTGTAATGATAGAGGAATCAAGAGACATACATCTACACATAGGATTGTTGGTTACAATTGGTTAATTGAGTGTTGTCTTTAATGTTACACAAATGTCATATCAGTCATCAGACAAAGTCTATCGAGCTCAGAAGGTAAGCATAGTAGTTTATAGAGTCTACCAAGCGTTGCTGTATATTACAATGCAAAGATAGCTTCTACTGAGCTAACTTGGTTAACGAAGGAAGTTCAGTACTTACCGAGCTCACTCGGTGATCGAAGGAAACTGTGACAGAGTATTTACCGAGCTGGGAAGGTAATCGAAGAAAAGCTAGTATTTACCGAGTCAGGAAGGTAAACGAAGGATTTAGTATTTACCGAGTCAGGAAGGTAAATGAAGGATTTAGTATTTACCGAATCAAGAAGGTAAATGAAGGATTTAGTGTTTACCGAGTCAGGAAGGTAAATGAAGGTTTCAGTGATTACCAAGACAATTTCCACCGAGCTCACTTGGTCATCTATGGAAACTCAGTACTTACCAAGTTTTCTTGACGATTGAAGGGTTGTCACGGAGTTTGATGTATTAACCAAGCTCAGTTGGTTAACACAGGAATTATTTTCTAAACAGTATTAACCAAGCAGGGTCGGCCAGTAAAGGGATTTTTTAGTTTGTAATGTTAATTATTTCTAGCCAACTATTGTATATTATTTGATTATTGGTCAGTGATTTGAGCCGACTAAGATAATCTAGAAGGTATATATGGTCACTCAAGTTGCAAATCAAAAATAGAGAAGAGTGATTATGAAAAAGTTATGAATGCGAATTATAGTATGAAGAAGCGAATGTTGAGAAAAGTCTGATGGAGGATTAGATGTGTTAAAGGAGCTGCAAAGTTGTATTTGATCAGTAAGGATCCAGTCAAGCATAACAAAGATCTGCAATCAGCAAAGATAAGTTGCACACTATATCAGGTCATTTCATTGTTGTTTTCTAACCGTTGTAATAGTGAACTCAAAATCTCTTAACAGAGTTGGTTTAACAGCCATTCTATAAATCCTCTAACAAGGTGACAGTTTAGTTGAATTGTTTCAAAGACCTCTAGCAAGGCCACTCCTAACAGGGTGATTAAATCCTCTAACAGGGTCACACCTAACAGTGTGTTTTGTAACCTTTAACAGGGTTGGCTCCTAACAGGGCTCACTTCAAAAGAGTAAAAAATAGTAACTAGTTACATTGGTGGTTTTTCCCATATTGGGTTTCCACGTTAAATCTGGTGTCTCTAGTGTTCATGATTGCTGAATTGTTTTGGTTATCAGTTCTTAATAATTATTAGTATTTGCTGCATTATCAAGTTTTAGTAATCTATAACTAAGATCAAAATTTTAGACATCTAAGGGACTGTGAAATGTTTTCATGGTAACTGATTCACCCCCTCGCCCTCTCAGTTACTCCATTCTCATTTCCAACAATTGGTATCAGAGCTTTTTGGTGCTTGCAGGAAAGGATTTCAAGGTTCTAAGCCAAAGATCAAGATGTCTTACAAAAGAGAAATTCCAAAACTTAATAGAGATAACTTCTCAGCATGGCAAGAATTGATGAAACTTCATCTGGCTATTGTTGGTGATATTGGACTGAAATACCTTGAAGAAAAATATGAAGAACCTTCTAGCACATTGTCAGTTAATGATATTGCTGACAAGAAGACTCGCAACAATATGATGATAGACATAGCATCTGCTCTCAGCTATGAAGAATTTGATGACATTAAGGACTGCAAAACTGCCTTTGACATGTGGAACAAGCTAAAGGAGATCTATGGAGGGGATGATAATCTGAGAAGAGCAAAAGCAGAAAGTCCAAGATGAAAATTTGATCAAATGAGGATGAGAGAGGATGAAAACATTGCAAAGTATGTTGAAAGAGTTAAAGCATGTGTAAGTGCAATCAGGGCAACTAGAGGTGACATCAAAGGAGAAACAGTTGTAAGCAAATTTCTCAGAACCTTGCTTCCCGTTTATGCAATCAGAGTCTCTGCAATACAGGAAAGAAGGTGTGAAGCAAATCATAAGATAAATCTTGAGGCCATAGTCGGAAGACTAACTGCATTTGAACTAGATAACTTTGACAACTATGTTCTAGCCTCCAAAAACATTGAATCAGCATATCAAGCCAAGCTCTCACTCAAACAGAAAAGCAAAAATAAGATAGAATCATAGTCAGAAAGTGAAAATGAATCAGGCCAAAGTTCAGACAGTGATCTCGAAGTGATTGAAGCTCTACTAGCCAAGAAATATTCTAGAGGTAGAGGAAAATACAAAGGTAAAGTTCCTCTAATCTATTTTTCTTGTGATGAAATTGGTCATATTGCAGCAAGGTGCCCAAACAAGCAAAATAATGATGAAAAGAAAGATCACAAATGGAATGGCAAGAAAGACTTTAAATCATCCAAGAACAAAGGTAAGAAATCATGTTTCATGGCTAAAAATTCTAAGAATTCTGATAATAGTGAGGATGAAATTGTTTATATTGCTGTTAAAGATTACTTTGATAGTGATGATGAAGATAAAATGGCTCTTATCTCTCATGTAAGTAAGAATGATACATGGATTATAGACAGCGGTTGCTCACATCATATGACTGGTGATAAAACTAAGTTTGATCAGTTTGAAGACTATGATGGTGGCAGTGTGAGGTTTGGTAATAATGAATCTCGTTTCATAAAAGGAAGAGGAAGAATCTGTCTATCCAAAGAACTTATATGTAATAATGCCTATTGGGTTGAAGGTCTCAAACATAATTTTCTAAGTGTTGCACAATTACTAAATACTGGATTCAAGGTAGAATTCATGCATGGAAAGGTGAGACTGTTGAATGAGCAAGGAAAACTGATAGGATCTGGCACCCAAACTAAAGGTAACTTGTTCTATCTAGAACTTGGTGAATGCTCATGTTTTATTGCTCAAATTGAAGAGAGTTGGTTATGGCATAAAAGGTTGTGTCATGTCAATTTTGATAATTTGGTAAAAATAAGAAAATTCAAGAAAGTAAGAGGCATTCCTAACATTAAGAAACCTGAGGTTGGTCTATGCAAGAATTGTCAGATTGGTAAAATGGGAAAAACTAGTTTTAAAGGTAAAAACTATCAGTCTAAAGATATATTAGAAATTGTGCATACTGATTTATGTGGACCCATTGGAATAGAAAGCTATACTGGAGAAAAAAATTTCATTCTTTTTGTTGATGACTATTCAAGAATGATGACTATCATGTATCTAAGGAATAAATCAAAAGCATTTGAGAAATTCAAATGGTATTTGGCAAGAGTTGAAAAAGAAACAGGGAAAATGCTGAAATGTTTAAGGTCAGATAGAGGTGGTGAATTCATTTCACATGAATTCAATAACTTCTGCATTGAAAGAGGTATTAAAAGACAGGTTTCAGCACTAGGAACTCCAGAACAAAATGGAATAGCTGAAAGAAGAAACAGATCCATTATGGATTGTGCAAGAACCCTGATGATAGAAAAAAACATTGCTATCAAATACTGGAAGGAAGCCATCAGCATTGTAGTTCATACCTTAAATCGAGTACAGTTGAAGAAGGACTCATTCAAGACTCCCTATGAATTATGGTATGGCTACAAACCCAATGTAAGTTATCTGAAAGTATTTGGAAGCAAATTTTATATTTTGAAAGAATCTAGAAAAGGAAAATTTGATGTAAAAGGTGATGAAGGAATATTTTTGGGTTATTCTTGCAAAAGCAAAGCATATAGATGTTTAAATCTATCCACTCACAAAGTCATAGAAAGTGCACATGTAAAAGTTGATGAGTTTGCAGATAAATCAGAAGAAGAAAGCAAAAAGATACCTTAAGACTACAAGAGATTTGTTTACATTGAACCTGATACTATACCAAGTATACCATTCACTCAAGAATCCTCAACTCCTGAGTCTTCAGTAACCAAGTTGCAAATAGTTCAAATTGAGCCACAGCAACATTCAGACACTATCAAGCAAGTGTCTACCGAGTCTGAAGCAACCAAGCCAAAACAGCCTGAATATGAAATTGAAGCACAAGCAGATATCAATGAAACTCATTCAAGAGGTAAAGAACCTGTATTAGCTAAATATGTCAGAAGACATCATACACCAGATCAGATCATTGGAGACAAATATGAAGGAACCCTGACAAGAAGTAAGTTGAAAAATACTTGTTTACTTGCTGATTTTGAACCTAGAAGTATTAAAGATGCATTGGGAAATGATAGTTGGATTGAGGCAATGAATGAGGAAATAGAACAGATAGAGAAGAACAAGACATGTACTCTTGTACCTAGGCCTAAAGATAAGAATATAATAGGAACCAAGTGGGTATTCAGAAAAAAGTTGACTGAAGATGGTAAGGTATCCAGAAACAAAGCTAGATTGGTATGCAAAGGATACTCTCAAGAAGAAGGCATAGATTATGGGGAAACTTTTGCTCCTATTGCAAGATTGGAAGGAGTCTGAACCTTACTTGCATATGCTTCTCACAAAGGATTCAAAGTTTATCAGATGGATGTCAAGTCAGCATTCCTCAATGGAATACTGGATGAAGAGGTTTACATTGAACAACCTGAAGGTTTTGTTGATCCAGATAAAAGGAACATGGTCTGCAAATTACACAAGGCATTGTATGGTCTGAAACAAGCCCCTAGAGCATGGTATGAGAGATTGCATAACTATCTTATTCAGATTGGTTTTCAAAAAACTAATGATAATAGTAGCTTGTATATAAAGGAAGGACCAGATATTAAGATTGTCTTGGCAGAAATATTTGTAGATGATACTGTTTTCATAGGGAATGATGATCTTCGCAAAGAATTTTCAGAACAAATGAACAAAGAATTTGAAATGTCTATGTTTGGTGAAATAAAATTCTTTGTTGGTCTTCAAATTCAACAAAATAAGAATGGCATCTTCATTACTCAATCAAAATACATCAAGGAGATATTGAAAAAGTTTGGTATGGAGGACTGCAAACCTGTTGGAACTCCTATGTGTACTGGATTGAAACTTACCAAAGATGATGAATCCAAAGAAGTAGACCAAAAATTGTATAGATCTATGATTGGAAAGTTGCAGTATGTAGTTCATACCAGGCCAAATATTGCTCTTGCAGTTGGTATTGTTGCAAGATTTTTAGCAAAGCCAAGAGAAACTCACCTAATGGAAATTAAAAGAATAATGAGATATTTGAAAGGAACTGAAAACTATGGACTATGGTACAAATTTGGAAGTAATTTAGATCTAAAAGTTTTTACTGATGCTGATTGGGCAAGGAATCTTGATGACAGAAAAAGCACAAGTGGAGGAGCATTCTTTCTTGGAAAGAGATAGGTTTCTTGGACAAGAAAAAAGCAGAATTGTACATCCCAATCTACATCAGAGGCAGAGTATGTTGCTGCAGCAGTAAACTATTCCAACATTGTTTGGTTTAAGCAGTTATTATAAGGAATGAAGATGGAAATCAAAGAACTAGTTATTATGTTTTGTGACAATACTATTGCAATCAATATATCTAAGAATCCAGTGATACATTCCAAAACCAAGCACATAGCAATAAAATATCATTTTGTCAAAGAATTGGTGCAGGACAAGGAGATTAGATTGGAATATGTGCATACAAAGGAACAAATTGCTGACATATTCACAAAGCCACTACCTAAGGATACATGCTTGTATCTCAGAGGTAAGTTAGGGGTCACTCCCCTATCTGAAGTTCACTAAAATAAAGTTTTAAGTGATGCATCAACCTATGACAAGTTGAAAATCTATCAAGTTGATGTAGCAGAGTATTGAAGTCATTGCATATGAATCTGTACATAAGGTACATTGTAATCCAGTTGAGAGTACTTTTGGCATACAAGAAGAGCTTTTACTATGTTGTATTGTCTTTGGCATGTGTTGTCAAAGAGGGAGAGTAAAAGTATAATATCTATTCTAAAATTTGTAAGCATTTGTAGAGGGAGAATAAAACTGTCATATCTTTCTGTTATACAATTCCTTCATAGAGGGAGATTACTAAAAGAGGGAGAAGTTTCTATCTAAGAGGGAGAAGTATTATGTTGACATATTGTGTTGCACTATAAGAGAAAGACTTGTTTTCAAATTTCATTTTGCTATGACGTGTCGTGTTGCCATCAATGCCAAAGAGGGAGATTGTTGGATACAATTAGTTAATTGAGTGTTGTCTTTAATGTTACACAAATGTCATATCAGTCATCAGACAGAGTCTACCGAGCTCAGAAGGTAAGCATAGTAGTTTACAAAGTCTACCAAGCGTTGTTGTATATTACATTGCAAAGATAGCTTCTACCAAGCTAACTTGGTTAACGAAGGAAGTTCAGTACTTACCGAGCTCACTCGATGATCGAAGGAAACTGTGACAGAATATTTACTGAGCTGGGAAGTTAAGCGAAGAAAAGCTAGTATTTACCGAGTCAGGAAGGTAAATGAAGGATTTAGTATTTACTGAGTCAGCAAGGTAAACGAAGGATTTAGTATTTATTGAATCAGGAAGGTAAATGAAGGATTTAGTTTTTACCGAGTCAGGAAGGTAAATGAAGGTTTCAGTGATTACCAAGACAATTTCCACTGAGTTCACTCGGTCATCTATGGAAACTCAGTACTTATTGAGTTTTCCTGGCAATTGAAGGGTTGTCATGGAGTTCACTATATTAACCGAGCTCAGTCGGTTAACACAGGAATTATTTTCTGAACAGTATTAACCGAGCAGGGTCGGCCAGTAAAGGGATTTGTTAGTTTGTAATGTTAATTATTTCTAGCCGACTATTGTATATTGTTTGATTATTGGTTAGTGATTTGAGCCGACTAAGATAATCTAGAAGGTATATATGGTCACTCAAGTTGCAAATCAAAAATAGAGAAGAGTGATTATGAAAAAGTCATGAATGCGAATTATAGTATGAAGAAGCAAATGTTGAGAAAAGTCTAATGGAGGATCAAATGTGTTAAAGGAGCTACAAAGTTGTATTTGATCAGTAAGGATCCAGTCAAGCATAACAGAGATCTGCAATCAGAAAAGATAAGTTGCACACTATATCAGGTCATTTCATTGTTGCTTTCTAACCATTGTAACAGTGAACTCAAAATCTCTTAACAGAGTTGGTTTAATAGCCATTCTATAAATCCTCTAACAAAGTGACAGTTTAGTTGAATTGTTTCAAAGACCTCTAGCAAGGCCACTCCTAACAGGGTGATTAAATCCTCTAACAGGGTCACACCTAACAGTGTGTTTTGTAACCTTTAATAGGGTTGGCTCCTAACAGGGCTCACTTCAGAAGAGTGAAAAATAGTAACTAGTTACATTGGTGGTTTTTCCCATATTGGGTTTCCATGTTAAATCTGGTGTCTCTAGTGTTCATGATTGCTGAATTGTTTTGGTTATCAGTTCTTAATAATTATTAGTATTTGTTGCATTATCAAGTTTTAGTAATCTGTAACTAAGATCAAAATTTTAGACATCTAAGGGACTGTGAAATGTTTTTGTGGTAACTGATTCACCCCCTCCCCCTCTCAGTTACTCCATTCTCATTTCCAACATAGGACCCCTGCACAAAATGGAATTTCTGAAAGAAGAAATAGATCAATAATGGACTATGCTAGAACACTCATGATGGAGAAGAATGTTACTCTAAAATACTGGAGAGAATATGTAAGTACTACTATATACACCTTGAACTATGTACAAGTCAAGAAAGGTAGTTATTCAACACCTTTTGAACTATGGTATGGATATCCACCTAATGTGAAATACATTAAGGTATTTGGAAGAAAATGTTATATTCTTAAAGATATTAGGAGTGGAAAGTTTGATGCAAAAGGTGAAGAAGGTATATTACTTGGTTACTCCACAAGAAGTAAAACTTATAAGTGTTTAAATACTAACACTAACAAAATTGTGGAAAGTGCAAATGTGAATTTTGATGAGCTTATAGAAGTACATGAGGTTGAATCTACAAAAGAACCAAAAGAATATAAATCATCTATCTACCATTATGAAGGAATGCTTGTCCAAGAAGATGCTACAGATCATGTTACAAACCAATAGCAAGTGTCAACAATGGCCAAGTCACAACTTGTGAATGTTGAGTCGCATTCAGATGCTAAGTTGTAGAATGAGGAAAATGCACAATTTGACTCTAAGATTAGTACACATGAAAGAGATGTTGAAATACTTGATAGAGATGCACACAATGATACTGAAGCTAAGAGATACAAGAACTAAGCCTAGACTATCCAAATATGTCAAAAGACACCATCTATTAGATCAAGTCATTGGAGACAAGGATGCAAGCCCAATGACAAGAAATAGATTGAGAAGTGAATCATATTTGTTAAGCATGAAGGAACCTAAGACAATGAGAGATGCATTGGAAGATGATGACTAGTATAAGGCTATGGAAGAAGAAACTCAACAAATAGAAAAGAACAAGACTTGGAGTCTAGTTCCTAAACCAGAAGATAAGAATGTGATTGGCACAAAATGGGTATTCAAAAACAAGTTGGATGAGAATGGTGAAGTAACGAGAAATAAAGCAAGGCTATTTTGCAAAGGGTATGCACAAGAAGAAGGAATTGACTATGGTGAAACATTTTTCCCTATTGCAAGAATGGAAGGAGTGAGAATTCTACTTGCTTATGCTACATACAAAGGTTTCAAATTTTATTAGATGTATGTCAACTCTACATTTCTGAATGACATATTATAAGAAGAAGTCTACATAGAATAACTAGAAGGTTTTGTCGATAAAAATAATAAGAACATTGTATGCAGACTGCACAAAGCCCTATATGGTTTTAAACAAGCACCAAGAGCATGGTATGAGAGAAAGATTGGATTTGAAATAATAGATGATAACAACAATTTTTACATGAAGACATAGAGGAAAAGGTGTATTGTTATCTAAAATATTTGTTGATGATATCATATTTGGAGGACAAGGTGCTTTGTGTAAGGACTTTGCAAATCAGATGAAGAAAGAATTTGTGATGTCAATGTTTGGTGAGATCAAATTATTTGTGGGATTACAAGTTTATTAGATGAAATATGGTGTATATATTACTTAGTCAAAATATGTCAAAGAGATATTGAAGACATTTGGACTAGAGGATTCAAAACTAGTAAGTACACCTATGGTGATAGCACTCAAGCTATCAAAGAATGATGATTCAGTTGAGGTAAATCAAACATTATATAGATCCATGATTGGAAAATTGTAATATGTAGTACACAATAGACGTAATATTACATTAGTTATAGGGATAGTTGCAAGATTCTCTGCTAACCCTAGAGAGAATCACTTGATGGCTATGAAAAGGATAATGAGATACTTGAAAGGAATAGAAGAGTTTGGTTTATACTATAAGAAGAATGAAAAGTTTGAATTGAAAGTATACACTGATGTTGATTGGGCTAGAAATACTGATGACAAAAAAAGCACTAGTGGAGGGGCATTCTTCTTCAGCAAAAGACTTGTTAAATGGACTAGCAAGAAGTAGAATTATACTTCCCAATCTAGTGTTGAAGCAAAGTATGTTGCTGCTACTATTAATTTCACAAATATTATATGGAGCAACAACTACTTAAGGGAATGAAGGAAGAAATCACAGAACCAGTGACACTTTATTTTGATAATACAAGTTCTATCAATATATCAAAGATTCTTGTAATGCATACAAAGATAAAGCACATTGCAATCAAGTATCATTATGTAAGGGAATTGGTTCAAGACAAAGAGGTGAAGATGAAATATATTAATACAAAGAAGCAAATTGGTGATATCTTCACAAAAGCATTACCTAAGGATGCTTATGAGTATTTGAGAGGTAAACTAGGGGTGATACCCCTATCAAAGGCTATGTATAAGATAGAGGGAGTACCCTGCATCAAACAAGTTGACAAAAATTTCATACAAATTAATGCAATGGATCTTACTTTAGGAATTACCTAAAGTAATTACAGAACTAGAACTAAAAATTAGTCACAAGCAAGGTGACAGAGGGAGAAAATTGAAGAGCCTACAAAAGCCTATGTCTACATATATCAAAGATGCCAAATGTTGAGTGTATGTCTTTGGCATTGTTGTCAAAGAGGGAGAAAGTACATTAAATTGATCAAGTGTAGTGCTGAAGAAAAAAATGGAGAGAGAATATCATCAGATGATCAGTATGGTAAGAAAGAAAGAGGGAGAAAGTAGAAAAGAAATTAGAGAAATTATCAGAACAAAAAAATGGGGAAGAGATTTTGATATTCTATTGATCCATGAAAGAAGAGAATCAGAAATTAGAGGGAGTTATATTTTGTAACCAAATCAAAAGAGGGAGCTACTAATAGAGGGAGAAAATTTCAAACACAAGTTCTCTTTTTGGTATTGTCTTTACTATTTTAACCTAGTTAGTTTGATGGAAAAAGATGTTCATCATTTGTTTTACTGGTTGATCAATTTGGTTTTCCATCAATGCCAAAGAAGGAGATTGTTGATATATGATTGAAAAGATCATTTGAGTAGAAAGATTGATTGAAGAAGATTGTGTGTTTCAATCATTGTTTTGTCACTGATGTCAAACTTGCTACATGCCAGTAAGATAATTGCTTATATGTTTCAAGCACTATCACTTAGTTTATTGATGAGAAGGATTTGATCAACAAAGGTGTAACAAAAGTACCTAGAGGAAAGGTTGAGTTATGATTATGTAATGAAGTGCAAGAATCAATTAAGACAGTGATAACATAATGTATTGATGATCTACTTGAGGTTAAAAAATAATTGACTACACTTAGAAAGTTTAGAAGAATAAAATTGAAAAAAATTCATTTTCCAAGCTTGACCAAGTGGATAGTAGGTGTCAAGAAAAGTTAGTGCAAGTTGAACAAAAAGTTAGTTCATGCCGAGTAAGTTAGTAGGTGTTGAGAAAGTTAGTGGATGTCAAGTAATTTTTAGTTGATGCTAAGTGCCTGTAAAATCTATTTGATGCCAAGTGGTTTTACAATAGACAACAAGTAACACAATATGTGCCAAGCATCAGAAGATTGATAATGCCAAGCTACTACATTATGACAAAGATCGAAGATTCACCAAATAAAAGCTGACAAGTTTGTTTTCTTGGAACTTGTAAATCAGGAGAGAGATAAGATTGATGATATGGTGGCAAAAAATCTTATTTAAACTATTTTGGAGGTGAAATCAAATGGATTCCAAGAGAAGTTTCTAGAAAAGACAAGATATGGGGTAGATACATTGTATCCTACCTAATGTTGCAATTTACAAATGGGAAGATTTATTTCTGAGAGGGGAGATGAATCAGAAGTAACTAACTTTAACCTTTTAAAATATTTTAGCTAAGATCATTCACATGCATCTACCATGTCTACTTAACATGGAAATAAAGACATGCATAAAAATAGATAACACAAGATTTTGGTCACCCAGAAACCCTCCAAAATGAGAAGGTAAAACTGGGGTGGGGATGACACCCACAAATTATCACTGCATCAATATGTAACTATTTAAGGTTACAAAGTATGACCACTTCCAATGGTTTTCCCTATGAAAGACCTACCCTGTTAAAAGCTTTACACCCTATTAAAATTGACCTGGTTAAAAGATTTACAAACATTCACTTGGAATGTTACCTTGTTAAAAGATTTAGCACCTTGTTGAAAGGCTTACAACATGGTTGTTAAACCAACCTACCTCCATAGGATTTTCATTCCTAATACAATGGCTAAAAAGTATTAGAATCTGATGCCCTGATGACTTACAATCTTAAATTGCTAATTCCAAATCCTTGTTCTACTCAATATGATCTGATCCTTCCTAATTTGATATGTCTCTACTTGAAGTGTTGATATTCTATTCTAACCAACTAAATTCTGCAATGTTACTCTTTCCTCTAAGTCCTTATACCCTTCTAAACTTTGCTATCATTCCATATATGTCTCTTACACTCTCACAAATTATGAATTTTTATCCTCCTTTTGAAGGCTTCGATGACTTAGGGTTATGTATGAATCTACAATTAGTATTCATCCTTCTTTCTCACTCAAATCTTTACACTTTTCCTATTGTTTGCATGCTTTCTCCATTTTTCTTATTGGCTACATCCTAATTGCATAGGGAATGAAAAATATTTGATCTTATCTTTTAGATCCTTCAAGATTCATCTTAATTCAGCTCAAAAACTATTTACATCTAAGTTTGTGAAGGCACAATATCATATGTTGATTCTATGTTACTCAGCACTTATTGATTGCTAATGCTTGGCACATATAGGAATTCTATCTCACTCAGCATCTATAGTAACTTTGTCTTGCTCAGCATCTATACTTTGTTCAGCACCTATAGTGACTCAGCATCACTTATCACTTGGCACTTGATACTTACTCAACACTTGAAGTTTACTTGGCACCTATTGAATTTTTGGCTCGGCACATACTATAGCTTGGCATCTATATTATACTTGGCATCACCTTGGAAATTGGTTAAATGTGTTGACACTCAATTGTCAAAACCAATTTGAGACCAACAATCTCCCCCTTTGACATGAGTAGAAAAAACACTTAACTCAAAAACTTATAACTCCCCCTGAGCTAATGTGCCATTTTTGTATCCAAAATTGGATTTGTCTCATGTTGTTTCTATTATCTATCTTATCATTCCTTTGCCTCTATTTCTGTCTGCTCTATTTCTGTTTGTATTTGCTCTGTTTGTACTCCCCCTTTGTTTATGCTCCCCCTTTCTACACATCTCCTTGCAATTTTTGTTATTCTTTTGGCTATACCTCCTTATTTCTCCTCAAAACTCAAAATTTGAATATCTCTTCCTTTTGGGTATATTTGTCTACTCCCCCCTTATCTACATAATGTATTATCTCCCCCATTCTTATTATCACCTATCTTTATTATATCTCCCCCTTTTTAACACTTATGTCAAAGGGTCCTAAGAATGAATGGAATACTTAGCCAAAAAAAAATTATTTACCTCCATTATCACCTTTAGAGAAGCATCCCAATTGTCCAATGCTTTGAGTTGGATGGTTGTCTCTACTGCAAGATGTACTAGGCCTTCTAGTGTAGAAAGATTAGGATCTTTCTTTAAAACATTTTTTGCATAGGTCATCTCTTTATGCAATACTTCTAGATGTGGGGTTATTGTAGATTGAATCTGTATTAATTTGGCCTTAACATTAGCCTCTTCTCCTATTAGTACAACTAACTCCTTTTGAGTGTGAAGCATTGTGGAAAAATGCTTCTCACTTTGAGCTAGATCCTTGGGTAGCTATGTGCTTGATATCTTAAGGTTCCTCTCTAAGCTCAATATTTGTTGGCTAGTCTCTTGTGTGAAATATGAAGAGTCACACAATTTGGAGTACAATGAGAATATGTTCTCAAGTATTTTTTTCACTTTCTCAACTTTCTTAACCAACTCAACCTATGATAGTGCTATCTCACTAGATATCTTTTCATTAACCTTCATTTGAAACTTCTTCTTAGACCATTTCAATAATTTAACATTGGTATCAAGGTCTTCATTTTGTACCTGGTCCACTATGTTGGACAGTTGCTCCATAATGGGATTTTTTTCATCAGGTACTGGCAGGCTAAATGCATCAAGGAAGATGTCTTTGATTTCTATTAATGCTTGCCTCTACCTATACTCATTTCTGAGTATTTCTTGCTTCTTCTTCTTTTCAGGTGCCTCTTGCACTTCATTTATCTATGCTAGGTTTGTTGTTTTGTAGTCATAACTTGGTATGACTATCTCTTCATCAAATGTAGGGTCTCTATAATGAAGTACCCTTTCTACCTTGGTGGAGCTCAAGCTTGGTGCTGAAATTTGTAGTGGTATTGCATTAGTACTCGACTTCTTAGTAGGAGTCCCAGTAGTAGGAAAATTAAATAGAGTTTGTATTGCCTCTCATTCTCTCTCCTTAAGGGTTTTCTCCTCTTCCTTTTCTTCTTCACTCTTGCCTTGATCAATTATGGTGATTAGAGGAGGTGCACCTAGTCTTTGTGCTATAGAATCCTTTTGTCCTATCTGCTCCTTCACTGACTCATCGATAGTTGAAGTTATTGTCACTGTGGAATCAACCTTAGTAGTTGCATATTGTGCTTGTTGCTCTTGTGGTTGTCCACTTGTAGCTATAGGTGGTTGTGAAGGTGGTTCTTGTGTAGTCACTTTTTCTTTAGTTATTTCAACTATAGCTTTTTGCAATTCCTCTACACTCACCAAAATTGGATTTGTGCACAATTGTGATTGCAATGTTGTTTGGTGAAAGATCTTTTTGAGATCCTCTGTAGTCAATGGATTAATGTTCTAACCTGAGGTGTCAAGAACATCTTTCACAATTTCTTTCTCTACATATATAGATGGTGCATGTGGAGGAATTGGTGGTGGCAATTGTGTATCTTGGACACTCTATTCTTGGTGTTGCTCCTCAGCTGTTGCCTCATCACCTTTTTGTGTCTTTTCCTCAACTATAACTTCTTCTTTTGTCTCTTTCTCTCCTTGTTTCTCCTAATTTTCCTCTCCTTCCTCATCATCATTACTTCCCTCAAAGGGATCTTCTTTTCCTTTGATAGTAGTTAGCCCATAAATCAATTTCCACATTTGTGTGGACTTCTTTACAACATCCTCAATTTTATTCTATAGAATACTGAAGGCTCTATATTTGGGTGCAAATTAGCTCCCATGTTTCTTATTGGCCTTTCTTATTTGAACTTTTTTAAGGTCTAGCATTACACAATCCAATGTTGACTCCCTTATTTCCTTCTCCATATTTAGGTAGTAATGCCACTTATTTTCAACAATGGGGCTTAGCTCTTTAGGCATAGAATTGTCAAGTTCAAGTGGTGTAGTCTTGAACTTGGCCATCATAGTATAGATAGATTCTTCCACCATGTTCTACTCTTCTCTTGACAATTTATTAAAATCAATGGACTTTAACCTAGTTAAATATGTATTATCCCTAATGTTATCACAAATATTTTCCAAGTTAGATTTGGTGGAGTGTCTTGCCACTCTGAATTGTTCATTGTCAGATTATGTCTTCTCTTCATCTAACTCTGGGGGTGCAACATATTTTCTTCTTTTCTTTTTTCCTAGCCCTCCTTGATCTATAGCTTTCTTCTTCTTCTTTTCTTTGGCTACCTCTATTGTTTCCCTAGTATCTGCCCTAGTGGTAGGCTTGGTTGGGCTCAACTTAGCTACTTTCTTCTTCCCTTTGGGTTGTGCAGTAGGATGTTTATGTGCCTTCCTCTTCTTAGATTCAACCTTGGGTGCTTCCTACTCAACATCTTCTTCTTCCTTATCATCCTCACCCATTCCTTGGGTTAGTGCTATTAGCTCTTGTCCTTGTTCTTCTTCATCATCATCAGCTTCTTCATCTTCTTCTTCTTCAACAATACCCTCACCAAATTTAGCCTTTAACTTCTTCACAAGTTTGTCCTTTTTCTTCAATGTGGAGGTAGTTTTCAACTCCATGTCCACCTTTGATCTTACCACATCATAAGTCCTAAAATGTGGTGTTCTCTTGTCCACTTCTTCTGCTAATAGTGTTGCTATAGCTACAGATATCTCATCTATATTTATCTCATATCCAAGAGGTCTAAGTCATCTAACCCTTGGTATGGCTGCTTGAATATAGGTATAATCAATATCTACAAGAAAACATACATCATTTACATGTTACTCAACCAATGAAACTAATATCCTTAGCCTCTATTTAATGGATTTCTTGAAATCCTCAAAATAACTTGTCATAACAGTTTCAAAATTAGCTCCCATTTGTTCAATATATTCATCCACTTGAGCTACTATGGACCTATTGGTTTTCTAGCTAACTTTACTAAATGATGGAAATTCATTTTGTACATAGAAAAATATATAGATCAAAATTGCACCAAATTTGCATTGTGATCCCTTGGTTCTCCTTATCGCTCCTAGGTTTTCATTGATTTGTTGCAATTGCAATTCTGCAAGATAATAAGTATAACCCTTCTTATCTAATTTGTAGCCAACATCTACTACAATGTAAGGTACATTGTTAAGTCTGCTAGATTGATAACACTTGTGAGAAATAACCCTAATAGCAAAGTCAACAAGAGGGTCTTGGATAGTATCTATAGTCATTCCTCTTTTGTTCCATTTTGCACTTGTGTTATTCTCAATTGCTTCCTTAGAGTCACTTCTGAGGGTCTTAGGCTAATCTAGGGTTGGATACCCTATTATTTTGTGAATGTTCTCTTTGATATCTTGATTGGTCCATCTTCCAACCATAAACTTCCATCACGAATCCTGCTCAACACTATCCTGATCCATTCAACTTTAAAGATAGCAGGAAACTCTAGGGCATGAGTCAAACCCTTCCTCTCAACAATTTGGTACTCTTCCTTCAAAACTCCATTTTCACACAACCTATCATATGCTTCTCTCATTTCCATGTCTCCAATGGCTCCTATCTTGCAATTGGAACATATCCTAACATCTTGGACCATAACTACCTTAGGAGGAATAAAAGATAGTGCTCTGGCTGGGTCATTTTTGTATGCCACTTCAGGGATTGACTAGAAATTAGGTTGTTTAACTTTGTTTGACACAATTTGGACCTCAAACGGCTCTTTCTCCTATAATTTCCTAGAATTGGAGGCCATTTGTGTGATCTAGGGTTTAAACACAAAAAAAATGTGAACCTGCGTAGTTTGGCACTAGTATGAATACCTTGAGATCAATGAAACTAAGCTGAATCTCTATTGAAATCAGCTCAAATTTTGGATTCTCTGCTTTGAACTCATTCTACACTCTTCTTCATCTTTTCTCTTTGTTTACAATGAAGAAAAATAGTTCAAAATGCAATCATATACTCCTATTTCGCAATATTTAATACTTAGTGCATTTACAACTATCCACTCAGGTTCTTAAGCTTTTCTACGTTACTCAGCTTCCATTGATTTCTAAATACTTGACATCCACTAAAGTATCCCTCACTCTACTTCAATTGAAACTTCTCTTCACTCGACTTCTACTACCAACTTGGCTACAACTAATCATTCAGCTTCTATTGATTTAGGCAATCAACTCGGCATGTATTAGGATTTTACTCGGCATCTGAAGGCGACTCAGCAACACTTATGAAATGTTGAAATTTTAACTTTTCATCTCTATTCATGTTGATCTCTTCTTTCCATCACTTACTTGTCTTGGAATTGATGTATGATAAAGCTTTGTATATCAATCCCACATACCTTCTTTTGCTTAGTTGGATGAAGTATGACCACTTGACCTTTTAGTTGAAGTGATCCATTTATTTGATGTGTTGCTTCCATCTTTCTTCTTCCAAGTCTTGTTCATTTCTCCTCTAATGTGTTCAACATCTCCCTTTTCTTTTCCTTTGTTAAACTCTGAGTTAGGTGCCTTTGACCTTGTTGGGTAATTCCTGCTAATATAACCAATCTTCAAACAACTAAAATATGTGATTTGGTTGAGCCATCTACTGTAGTTTTCACTAAAATGTGTTCTTATGCAATTTTTAGGGATGTGTCCATATTCCTGACAATAGTGAGAGTTATACCTAGTGTTGTAGTCCCAATCATAGTGATGTCCATGATTATTTCCCCTTGTTGGCTAATTAGGTGTCCACATAGGCTTTGATCTACAATAAAAAGTTCTATGTCCATACTTCTTGTAATTGTAGTGGTGACCTTCAAATCTTGGTGTTCTAATAGTCCTAGTCTTGTATTCATGTGTTTGATGTCCTTGCTCGTTGCACTTGTGATAGTGACCCACATTATTAGGTTCTTCATGCTGATGGGAATTCTTGCTCTTGCACACATTAGAGGTATGTCCTTTTTTACCACAAAAATGACAAGTAGGTTTAGTGTTCTTACCTTTGTCACTTCTTTCTTCCAAAGTCTTGGATGACTCTCCTTTTTCAGTGCTAGTGTATCCTAGTCCTAAAGTATCATTATTGGCTCTTGTTGATTTTAGTAGCTATTCAAAGTACTTGATGGCATTTTTTAGTTTTTTGAAGCTCTCTACAATTTCCTTCTCTCTTTTCAAGTCATTTTGTAGTTATTCATTTTGCATCTTCATTGTGGAGATCTCAATATCCTTGACATTCAGTTCACGATGTGCATTCATCACTTGGCTTAGGGTGTCTAGCTACATGTTGGAAATTCTTGCAAGATCAATTGACTTATCTTTTAGTCTATTGACAAGGTTTCTCCTGTCTTCTTCTAGCATAGCCTTATCTTCAATGGCTCTTTTCTTTTGTTTAGCTACTTCACAAAGCATCATGGCTTGTGATTCTTGTTCAATATTGAGAGTTTTGATTTCTATTACTTGAGCTCTATTCTTCTCCATTAGGTTTTCTATTTATGCATCAAACTCCTTGGAATCTCCATTTGCAAACAATTTTGAGGTGTCAATCTCCTTGTATTGTGTATCATTCTCAGCTATGCAATCTCTCTTCTTCTCTTTAAAGATTTTCTCAGTTCTTCCCTAGCTTCCTCCAAAGTATGTGGAGAAATTTTTATATCAATCACCTGGTTTTCTATGACCTTCCCAAGTTTGTAGACTTCCATTTCTAAATCTTTTCTCCAAGTTGTAAGGCTCCTCCTTGTGAGAACTTAGCTCTGATACCAATTGTTGGAATTTACAAATGGGAAGATTTACTTCTGAGGGGGAGGGGGGGTGAATTAGAAGTAACTAACTTTAACCTTTTAAAACATTTTAGCTAAGATCATTCACATGCATCTACCATATCTACTTGACATGAAAATAAAGACATGCATGAAAATAGATAACACAAGATTTTGGTCACCTAGAAACCCTCCAAAATGAGAAGGTAAAATTGGGTGGGGATGACACCCACAAATTATCATTATAGCAATATGTAACTTTTTAAGGTTATAAAGTTTGACCACTTCCAATGGTCTACCCTATGAAAGGCCTACCCTATTAAAGGCTTTACACCTTGTTAAAAGTTACCTGGTTAAAGGATTTACAAACACTCACTTGGAATGTTACCCTGTTAAAGGATTTAGCACCTTGTTGAAAGGCTTACAACATGGCTATTAAACCAACCTATCTCCATTGGATTTTAATTCCTAATAAAATGGCTAGAAATTATTAGAATCTAATGACCTAATGACTTACAATCTTTAATTTCTTATTCTAGATCCTTGTTCTGCTCAATCTGATCTAATCCTTCCTGATATGATGTCTCTGCTTGAAGTGTTGATACTCTATTCTAACTAACTAAATTTTTCAATCCTACTCTTCCCTCTAAGTCCTTATACCCCTCTAAAATTTGCTAGCATTCCATATACCTCTCTTACACTCTCACAAATTATGGAGTTTCATCCTCCTTTTAAAGGCTTCAAAGACTTAGGGTTAGGTATGAATATACGATCAGTATTCATCCTTCATTCCCACTCCAATCTTTACACTTTTCCTATTGGTTGCATGCTTTCTCCATTTTTCTTATTGGCTACATTTTGATTGCATAAGGAATGCAAAAGATTTGATCATATCTTTTAGCTCCTTCAAAATTCATCTTAAGTTAGCTCAAAAATGGTTTACATCTGAGTTTGTGAAGGCACAAACTCATATATTGATTCTGTGTTACTCAAAACTTATTGATTACTGATGCTCAACACATATAGGAATTTTTTTTCACTCAGTATCTATAGTAACTCTATCTCGCTCAGCATCTATACTTTGCTCGACACCTATAGTGACTCAACATCACTTATCACTAGGCACTTGATACTTGCTCGGCACCTAAAGTTTACTTGGCAACTGTTGAAATTTTGGCTTGGCACATACTATAACTTGGCCTCTGTATTATACTCGACATCATCTTAGAAATTGGTTAAGTGTGTTGGCACTCAATTGTCAAAACCAATATGAGGCCAACACCTAATCTATTGAAAACCCTAATTTTGGTGAAGCATAATGAGCAAGAAAAGTGTTCTAATTTCCTATATGTGGGAATGTCTAGTCATGAAGTAAAGAGTTAGAGAGTTTTGATGCAAAAATTTGACAAGGATAAGGAAAGGGGTTTGCTTCATCAAGTGACCTAAGTGGAGAAGTCTGTAATGGCATACTGAGCAAGAAGGTTTAAAGAGGATGAATGCTTCAATGGTGAACAAGCTGTCAGATCTGCAAAGATTGGAAGCCAAATAGAGTTGTGGACTGAATAGTGATCTATAATCTACAAGTAAGGTTGTAATTTGTATCAGATCAAAGCTCTACTATTACTTTCTAACAATTGTATCAGCCTAGGGTAAATATTTTTGAGTAAGTTTGACTTAACAGTCATTGGAAAATCCTTTAATAGGGTGACATTCCAAGTGAATGGCCTAAAGTCTCTAACAAGCCTCACTTTTGACAAGGTGATTGAAATCCCTTAACCAGATCACATTTAATAGTGTATATTGTAACCTTTAACATGGTTGACCTTTAATAGGGCATCACTTCAGAAGAGTGAAAAAGGAGTAGCATGTCACTAGTGGTTTTTTCCAAATTGGGTTTCCATGTTAAATCATTGTGTCAAGTGTGCTGATAGATATGTTGTGTTTTATGCTTTACATTTTTGCAAGTTGATTTAACAGTAACATATCAATTTTAGTTAACACACAATGAATGCATCAATGGTTAAAAAATATTTATGGGTTCACTGAATTGTGAAAATTTTTATTTGTATAGCTAGACCTTGAATAACTAATTCAACCCCCCGCCCCCCACTCCCCCCCGCTCAATTATTCTAAAAGAATTCCAACATGTAGGGGTTGTATAAATATTAGTCACTTGATTGGCTACCCTTTTAAAAGTTTCAAAATATGTTCTAGTGCCTATATTTTGTATGTGTTGCCTTCTAGCATATCAATGTCAAGGTGTTCAAAAATCAAATCAAGTTGAGAATGGATGATCTTGTCTAACTTATCCTTCAACTAGTGAAATTGTTTGGTATTTCTATTTGGTCTACAATGATAAACACTAGTGTATTATGAATTTCATTGAAGTTGTTTATCAATTCTTAGATCCTTCTTTCTATATCTTCATGTAACATCTAAATTTATTTATTCAACTTCACCAACAAATGGGTTGGTTGAAATTCTCATGGTTTATTAGATTGAAATTTTTAGGAAACACATATAACGTCTTAAAATCATTTTCCCTCTCTATCCACTTGGCACACAATAGCATAACTATATACCTAGCTCTATCAAAACTCTTGACAACCTCAAATAATAAAGAATAGAAAGAATGAATACATTCTAACTTGTTGTCCATGTTATAATTTACATATAAGTTAGGCCCAAGTTGACTATTTGTCTCTCCTTTAAGGTAGAATTTTTATTTGTTGCTACACTCTTATTCTCCAATTCCTTTATTTTTACTATTTTTTTATTTAGTTAAATATGTATATAGTTATAGCTATCTTCATGAAACATTAACTTAAAATGCTATTCGACCATAAAATGATGAACAATGCAAGCAATTATCAAATTGAAAGCTTCAAAACAATCTCATGGATGTCGAACTAAATGGACTAATAATGCTCTTAGATTGGCACATTAATGATAACTTCTAGAATGGAGATTTAATGAATTGACATTATTATAGATGCAAGCATGAGCTAAAATTCACTAATCAAGCCATGAAAACAAAATTAATCTAAAGAATTTAGCGCAAGAAAAATTCCCATACTTATGATATTAATAATAATAGATAACTTATTATAGAAATGCTTAGCATTGTATAGATTTTTTCTAAAGGCTTAGGGGTGAGGTCAATATTAAGTCAATTAATCATGGTCAAGTAGCTTTTATTTAAAAGGTTTCAAATGAAGGGAAAACTCATTAATATTAGTGATCAATATTGCAAAGTCAATGTGATTAGATAAGATTGTAAGGATTTTGGTGATCTGTGTGATAAATATCCTCAATACCCATTGGTTGATCAAATTTTGTCTGGTGTGGTTGGTAAGGGAAATTAAGTTTTATTGGTTCACTTAATTTATTTATTTTAGCCAAGAGTAGCCATGGAATGGGTTGGAATCAATATTAAATTAACTTAAATCAACTATGTAATTAATTAAAATCAATTATATACTTAATTTATTTGATTTGATTTAATTCTTTTTACTTCAATAATTAGTAAATATGCATTTTTCTCATAATTATTTAATATTTAATTATTTTGATTGCTTTGAATTGACTTGCCTTGATTAAATATAATTGATTTGATTTGCATTGATTCAATCAATAGTAATTTGTAATACCCTAATTTAACATTCTACCAATCTTAGAGTGTCTACAAATGCCCCTCTTTGAACTAATGTATGAAGCACATTGGTTGAAGGAAATTCCTAATTATCATATTTCCTATTTTTTTATTTCATTTTGATGTTTGATTACTTCATTCTCAATTTTTTGATGCTCTTATAGTAATACAATACCTAATTTATTGATTCTAATTATTATGATGCCCGAGTAATTTGTATTTTTTTTGCATTTAATGTCCTTGTTTTGAACTAATTCAAGCAAGGTTGAAAATTCCAACATCTAACAGAAAATTGTATCCTAGTAAGTCATTCAACAAATTCCTAATTTTCTAATTTTGCATTTTGGAGCTTAAAATTTTAATTTATAAGTTAATTTTTATAAGTATATGTGGTTTGTGTGTTGTAGTGTAGTTAGATTATCTTGTAAGGTATTTACAATATTTTAGCATATTAAAAAATTGTGATATTGCTATTAGGATTTAATTGTGTGATTTAACTTATCAATTGATGAGCTTAAGAGGCTTTCTAATGAATGGTTCATAAGGCACAACACTTGGTGAAGGTTTTGCAAATGGGGTTGCAAGCTTTGGGTTTAACCATGGAGGAAACTCCATAGTTAAGCGTGCTCAGGCTGGAGTAGTACTGGGGTGGGTGACCTCCTGGGAAGTCCCGATGCTTCACCCCTGTGAGCATCACCTAGATCCAATGAGTTCTAAGTGTTCCATTTATTCTCATGAGAGATGGATTCATGTTGAATCACTACTCATGAAACATAGGTCAATGAGTTTGACTCAAAAATCACACAGTTAAATCCTGATAGCAATATCACAATTTGATTTGCTGTGGAAATTATCTCCTACTTATCAATTGATGAGCTTAAGGGGCTTTCTAATGAATGGTTCATAAGGCACAACACTTTTTGAAGGTTTTTCAAATGGGGTTGCAAGCTTTGGGTTTAACCATGGAGGAAACTCCGTAGTTAAGTGTGCTCAAGCTGGAGTAGTACTGGGATGGGTAGGAAGTCCCGGTGCTTCACCCCTGTGAGCATCACTTGGATCCAATGAGTGCTAAGTGTTCCATTTATTCTCATGAGAGATGGATTCATGTTGAATCACTACTCATGAAACATGGGTCAATGAGTTTGACTCAAAAATCACATAGTTAAATCCTGATAGCAATATCACAATTTGACTTGCTATGGAAATTATCTCCTACTTATCAATATTAAAAAATTATTTAATACATTTATGTAGTAGAATGAAATTTTAAAAAAACCCTAGCTTTTAATTTTCCTAGTTTTAAATATTAGATTGGCACATTTGAATTGTGTAGGGCACACTAGAAAACTTTTATCATGTTCATTTTTTTACAATTTTTGTAGTTCTTTTTCATAACATCTTTTTCATTTTTTATTTGATTTAATTTTTTTCTATTAGAGATAAGTTAAGAGTCTACTACAAGATCAAAGTATGATATCAACATCCAAAATTAATGGAACGTTCCATACTATGTAATCAATTTGTGGTCTTTTTGGATCATCATTTATAACATTAGACCATTAAAAAACTATATATGACAAGAAAAATAAATGAAATCAAATAGAACTATAATAGTATCACATATTCCTCTTGAACCATGCTACTCATGGAAGAGGACCTTCTTCCCATTTGACCCTCCTAACTACATCTTTAATAATAGTGGTTGGTTTGTTCATTAATGCATTCTATGGAAGGGCTAGAGTACGTGGACCAACACTAGCCATTAGACACATGGGTCTTCCATCATTAAAATTAGAGACATTCCCTATTACTACAATTAAATTTGGAATATCAATTCCATTAGCCAACATTTTATAAATACTTAATATGTTTGTAGTAGGTTTGGCTGCACTAGTATAGGGGTGATTGAATATCTCATTCTAGTTATTCAATTCATTGAATTCTCTTCTTAACTTGATCTAGTTGATCATATCCTTTTGAGTGCAGTCAAAATTGAAGGGGTCCTTATTATTTTTTTTGAGTTCATACTATACTTTATGCTCCCTAAGTATCTTTGTGCAAGTGTTGGTGATCCTCATCAACTGCTTCTCTTTTACTTTGTAACTACTGATAGTAACCTACATACTTTTTTTTGCATAGTGAGTCTTTACAAAGACTTGGTAAGGATCCTAGTCCCACCTTTAAATATGTCATCATTAGAATAAATATCCAAATAAATGAAAGTAAATAAGAAGAAATAATACCCCATAGAGTGTTAAGCTTCTTGGAGAGACCACAGATGCGACCAAAAAAGGCTTAGAGGATATGAATGTCGAAGCTCATGCAAATACCAAACCAATTCCAAACCTCCTTCACAAACTTACATTTAGGGAAAATATGGAGAATAGATTCACACTAGGAGAAAACAATACATTTAAATTATTTAATGTCTATATGAATTTAATATTGAAAAATTCTTCAACAACTCCCTCGAGATTCATGGCAAGGGCTTAATTTCCTCCTATGTACTATAAGTTGAGTGGTTGTATCAAGCATTGATAGATCAATCAATTGGTAAAATGATAACCTCACTATAATAAGTATTATAGGAACATGGTCATAGGTTCAAATCCTTAGACCCTCATGCTAAGGGGGAGATTGTAATGTTGGTGTTTTAAAACTACTAGGTTGATCTAAAATCCAATACTAGGATACAAAGACAAACTTCAATCTAAGGGTTAGCTACTTCCTATATTCAATTGAAATCTCTTCATATCCAGACCAAAATTAACAAAATCACAATGATTTTCTACACTTCAAGCTCTACAGGGCCTAGGCAGGTGCACCTTAGGGATAGAATGACTGGATATTTGATACTTTCTTCACAATTCACTCACTAATATTCCTTTCTTCAAATATACCCCCTATAGAAAAAATGGTCACAATTCTTCTTGGATTTGTAATAAATTCTTGATTACAATAGCTAACTATAACACATAGAAAACTATTGTAAATAACTGTTGACCAACAATTTGTTTCTTCATACAAAAAAGTAAAAGTTGGTTTGATTTAAATCTATGCTTTGTGCAACCACATGATCTTTAATAGTTTGCACCTAAATTGATGACCAATGCCCTATCCATTGGTATACAAAGTCTACCCAGAAAAACTTTGACCTAATTAATTGCCTAACAATTAATTTTATCAGCATTTGCCCCTAAATTTCATTCTTATGAATAGCCCTCCCATATAGCTAGAAACCCTATCAATTCAATGAAAGAATTTACATAACTCCTTGAATTAAAAGAAAATAATAAAAAGACATACAACCCATCCAAGTTGCATTAAAATGAAAAAACCTTGTTCATTCAATGTCAAAGTTGCAGACACATGGAAATGGAGACAAAATTCAAAGACATGGATATTGCAAAACATTCCTTTCATATTAATCTTTCCTTGAAAATCATACATTACTGGTATAAAGCTGATGAATAACTCAAGATATGACAAATTGTTAGTCAATGTTCACTTATATTCTCATACCTACAAAATGAATACATCACATAGAATTTTTTTTACAAAGACTAACTTGATTGACTACAAATAGCATAACAGTAAAAATTATATAGATTTCTAACTCTCCTCTAACCTTGGGAGCTCACTTATATAGTGTGAGATGCAACAAGCTATAGGCATAGAGGGAAAAGGACAATTGTCATTAGAACAAAAAAGATTTACAAAAGGACAAAAGTTGTTGTTATCACACCAAAACAAAAACTTGGCACTTCCTTGTATCTTTTCATCAAAATCTCTTTATCATTCATCTCTTCATGGTGGGACCAATTATATTGTAATAATTTATTTTTGATCTACTAAATTTGGTGATTAGCTCTATTGCATTTTTTGTTCTTCCAGTTGTGGGACTGCTTGGTTTGCACTTGATGTGTCAAATTCTATGATCTAGATATTTATCACAATTTGTTGATCCCCTACCATGTCATAAGTTTGAATTTCCATGTCCAAGGTTTCTATTGGATGGTCTTCATTTATTTCTTCTATTTGAACTGACACATTAACTAATTGCACTCTTTTTGTAGCCACTGCTTTGTCTACACTTTCTGCTTCAATTTCTTCTTGCAATATTTGTATTGTTGGTGAGTAATAAGTTACCCACTTGTCAAAAAGTATATCATCAGGCCAATTGAAATTCAATGTTTCCTACTCCTTTCTTAAGACATTTCTTCCAATCCCTCTTATTTCTTGAGTCTTGTTTAAAAGAATCAAAAACTAATTGTACTTGTACCACTTCTTTTTTAATTTTGGCAAACCGAATATACTTTTCACCATTCACAGCTATATTAAGCATGATACTCATCAATTCATTCAATTCTTTAGCCCATTCTTCCTTTTCTCTTATCTGGCCTATACTTTGAATCACATGTGGAAATAGATCAAAAATTTTACCCAAGTATTTAATGAAATCATTATTTATCTTTCTTTGTAATAAATTTCTCTTGTGATCGAATTCCAAAAGATCAGTAGCCTAGTCAAAATTTCTTTCAACTCATTCATTAGAAAAATCAATCGCATGATAACAAAGAGTTGTGATGATATCATCCCTATTAATCCACTTATCCAAAGTTGGCCTTAAAGTTTCCTCATTATTCATTAACTCATTCCATATCTCCACTAATTTTGATAATTCTAAGTAAAATGAGGGTCATCCAACTCTATCCACTAGATACAAAATTGTATCTCTTATTCTATCTTCATGCTTAATGTGCAATTCTACATGCATTGACCATAGTTTTTCCTTTTCATCTTCTAGCTCCTCAGCTGTATAGAGTTGGGGTTCTTGTGGGATATGTTGACCTATTTTTTCACTATCTAAAATTTTTGCATATTGCAGTTGCTTATTTGAAATTAGGTTTATGTGTTTCAAAATTTTTTTTCCCTAAAGCAAAACCCTTAATTTCATGTTAACCTAATGTTTTTTATGTTCAATGTTTCCAAAGGTAGGGTTTCATTTTTTTGAATTCAAAAATTTGCGAGAAAGTTTTTAGAGCCTTAAATACCTTAGAAATTCTTATTTTATATTAATTTTCATGTAAGGTCATATAAATTTCTTTTCCCAACATTTTTTTCCCTAGCCGCCTTTTTCTAACTGTGGCTTCTAACTGTGAGTCAACCTAGCTTAGTTTTCTTTAACCTCCCATGGTTTAAGCGACAACTGTTGATCATCTGAAGATTAACGAGCATCACTTTTTTGCATTTTAAACCTACACAAATTGTAAAGAATGTAGGAAAATGCCCATGTGACACATAGCATGGGTGATGTCATTTTGTCTGTAGGTTGTAAAAGGATAGACTTATCAGAGCATCTCAAAATTGTCAAATGATGTTAGGACACATTGAAAATTTCAAGCTATTTCATTAGATGAATTTGGTAATTGGGACTATTTAAAAAGGATTTTTTGCATCGTCGATCATCTAAAGATCAATGGTGAGAACTTTCCTGCAATATGAAGATGAGTGAACTTTAAAGAATGTGGGGAAACACCTTGATGACATGTGTAATTGTTGAGGTCACTTCTCTTGTGGGCTACCAAGTTTGAAAGGTGTCAGACTAGTCAAAAAAGGGTCAAGAACACTACGTAGATTAGCTAAATTTCATTGCATAAGGTTGATTGTTGTTTTCAAATAAAGTGAATCTTGCAGAACTGTCAAACATTTGAAGATCTACAATGGGTGCTTTCCTACTTTATAAAGATGCATGAGTTTTAGAGAAAGTGGGGAAGTGACTTTGTGACACATGGAAAGTCAGCCAATTTTGACCCTTAGAGTGGTGGATGATGGGGCTAATGTAGGATGCTAGCAAATCAAAATTTGACACATGGCATGTTTCGAAAAGGACAAAAAGTCAAAAGGAAAAATATCGTGACATCGTGATTTAGGTGTTTTAAGTTAATTTTTCAACTTATGTATACATGGATCTCACTTAGCAATCAATCAATTTTTGACCTAGGGTGGCAAATATATTTGATATAAAAATGCAAGAATAGGGCATGGTTCTATGTGGTGCCAAATATAATGAGTGAGTAATTTGATTTGTAGATGTAGTCTTTGAGTAAGGATTAGATTTTTCAGTTGAGAGGGATATGGTGGAAATCCATATAAAATCAAATTATGAATGACCACCAAAGGAAAAGTAAATATCTCAAAGGCAATTGCAGAAGCAGTTGAGAATTTCATGATCATGAGTAGATGAAGATAAAAAGAATTAAATTAAAGGCTCATGCTTATCTGATATTTTCCAATAAAGTAGTTTTTCTCATCACTCTAAGGAGATATTTTGTAAAACAGTTATTTGGTTGTGATGATATTTGATTCTCGGCCACCAAGAAAGAAGAGATATATTTCAACAATAAGAATAGGAAAAGTTTCAAGTGGACACATGGCATCATCAAATCTGATCTAGAAACTTCTTCTTGTCTATATATTCTTTCCTCCTCTCATTTGTAAGGGTCAAAATTTTGAGAATTTTCTAAATATAGAGACACCAATAAAGGGGTTTCAATATTTACTATTGTGATCACAAGGATGACTCTAGTTTTATTGTTTTGATACCACCCACTCTCAGCATATTTATCTACTATGAACAATAGTATTGTAGTTCCCTTGAAGAAAATAGTTAATACAGTCATTTGTTTGTATATTTTGAGTTTTGGCATATATTTGATACATTGGTTTCAAGGAGATTAATACAAAGCTTCCTTTTCTTCATTTCATTCTAATTCTCATCTACTTCCTCTATTGTCTACAATGTTTGTGTTGAAGAAGAAAGAGCTTAAACCCATTTGCAATCTTGTAAGGTTGTATGTCTAGATAGGTTTTCTATTGGAACAAAGAGCCAAGTAAATTTTTATTTACCTTAATAGGGTTGCAGGTTTCACCAGGAGGATATTACAATAAGTATGAGAGTTTTTATGAAGATAGATGTCTATTTACAAGGTGAATGGATAGATCTAATATCTAAATATATGAGTATATCTCAAGTATCCATGTGTATGTTATAATTTAGTTTATGCCCAATGGATAAGGAATTGATCAGCTAGGAGATTGCATGTTTTTTTTGTTGCTTACTTGGGTTGTGTTGATTTTCAACATCGTTAATCAAAATCTTTTCCATTTCTGTTTAAAAGTTGAAAGGATGCCCTCACTTAGCTTATCAGTTTCTTAGGCCATGTCATTAGCTATTTCATGTCTATGATTTTTGTATAAGTACAAAAGATATAAAGGTATAATATTCTTTGTTTATATTTAGTCTATGCTTTGAATACTGGTACCATATGAAGAATCTAATAGGTCCACCTACCTAGGTATAACAAAGCCTGAAGTAGAAGAAGGGTCCAGCCTTATAGTTAACCCGGTATCTAAAAGGATATGTTGCAGATGGAAAGTAGTTTCCCCTAGATGTATTTTTCTCTCATCAAGGTAATTTGAAACTGTGATATTTCAAAACACCAACAAGGTATTAGGAACTCCTACAATTGGGATGGTATTTAAAGGCAGTACTGGAGGAGGAGGATAAGCAATCTTGAGCTTGCTAGACTATCCTCTATGTCATGTCATTTTATTTTGAAGCTCAATCCTCTTCTAGACTTCCTTATTATAGGCATCTAGGACTTGTTCATGTTTTTCTTGTAACTCTTGTACATACCTTTTCTCTTTCCTAATAGTGGCTAAAGTGAGCATATCTATTTCAAAATTTAACTCTGCTACCTCTTTATTTGGAGTATCCTCTACTCTTTTGATAATCAAGTTGCCCATCAATTTAGAGTCACTAGTTTGAGAGTAGCTAGCTCTAGATCCTCTTTTTAAAGACCAAATAACTAAGGCAACATGGACTTCACTATATTTAGCACCACTGAGTGCCCTTTTCTTTTTCTCCTCGGTACTAATTTCTTTGTAATAGTATTGAACACCATTGCATTTACAATGTCCCAATTTGGCAAAAGTAAAAGTCCAAATGATCTGATCATTCTTCTTCCTTCTTCAAAATTCATATTACTAAATGCTTGCATCATTTCCCCTTTGATCTCATCTTGTATGATGGAATCCTCTTTTTCTGGTTGCTCAACTTTCCTTTATTGCATCTTTCCTCAAAATTTTCAATATTCATTCTCCAAGCAATTGGTAGAAAGCCCTTGACTTCACAGAGTTGTCATCTAATACAAATTCATGGCTAGCCTATTCTATTATAAGATCTATCTCTTTTCCTTCGAAATCAGCCATAGTCAATTCTAGGTTGGGCATAGGAGGTTCTCTAGGATTTCCTTCTTCCAATTTTGTAGTGGTGATGAACACTCCACCCTGAGATCCAACTTGCTCAATTTTCTCTCTAGTGAGATGTTCTTCTCTTATACATAGGGGAGATTGAGATGGTGTGTAATCTTCCTCGTGTGACACCTACCTCTCTTCTATTTTATTCCTTAGGCATTTTCTCTATAAGCCTTTCTTCCAATTGAAGTCCTCTTGTTAAAACACTACTGGTCATCTATTCCCTAGCTCTGACTATATTGTAACCAGGTTTCTTCTGAATAACTAATTGTCTCAAACCTACTATAGGGGTGAAAGATAATCTCTTCATTACCTCCTTTCCTCTATTAGGATAAGCACTATTAATGAGGGCTTTCTTTTCATTCATAGTATCCATAATCTCCAAAAAAGTTATCATTAACTTCTTTACTTTGTCAACTAATGTCTTGGCATCTTTTAATGGACTATATTCTTTTTCAAAATAGTTAATGAATTCCAACACCCTAGAATAAACTCTCCACTTTTCTTTCTTTATTTCTTGTTCTTGGAGGGAGAATTCATTTCTTATTATATCCATTGGAAAATATAATTCATGTTGGTGAGCCTGGGTCTTAGTCCTTTGTCTAAAAACTTCAAAGAATCCATCATTGTCATTGTCATTGAATCTAGGATGGGAGACTGCCATTTTATATGGGTTTAACACCTGATACATAAAAATCCAACCATCCTTTGTAATTATAAATTAATGACCCACATTGCCAAATGGGAAAATGGAGCCCCTTGATCTACCAGTTAGCTCTGCCTCTTCTAATCCACCTATTTTCCATAGAATTTCAGCTAACCCTACCTTAAGAGGTATTTGGTAGGGTAGCACATGTGGAGTTCCTCAAAATACATATACTCTAAAAATTGTAGACAGTGGATACAATATAATGTCTTCCCAATTATGGGAGACTTTCAAACTATTAGGGAAATTCATAGGCCTAATGAAATCCAACAGTACTTTAGGTATCCTAGGATTATCTTTCAACAAAAGGTTCCTCAACCTGGATGCAAAATATCCGTCAAATCTTACAAAACTTGTCTCTTCTACATCTCAAGTCATGTTTGCACTCCATAATTGAACTAGCAAAGGCTTCCTATCATGTTCTCTTGTCAACACCATTTCCTTCTTAAAAATATGAACTTCTTTAAATAAAAACATGTGCATCAACAAAGAGTCAAAACCAAAATTTTTCTTAATTTTCTCTTTAGCAATCCCTATCAAACCCACATGAATTTCTTTAGCTAGAAAAGATGAAAAATAAAAAATAATATCAAATCCAAAGGATGAAATTTGTATCATCATATACATGAATCTTATGGGCATTAAATATTGCTTGTCTTTACTAAAAACCCTACATAAATACATGTATATGTCTATGGCTCTAGAATTAAAGAATTATTTTTTAAAAGGTTCCTCAATTAATGTTGTGATAAACAACAGATTTTTAATTGTGGACAAATTTCCTCTCAATGTCCCCTACCTAATTTGACCCTTGTGGGATAAGTATTCCTTCTCCAAACCCTAAAAGTCAATAACCTCGTGATACTCTAAAATGGGATCCATTCCAAAAACTCCTTGGATTTCTTCAGTAGTGATCTTTACCAGACATTCCCCATTTTTTCCTCTTACCATTCAGGTTATTGGATCATAGTTTTGGGATATAGAAGTAAGGACGTCTGAGTCCATAAAAACTCCTAGGACTACTAGCTTACCTAGGTCAAAATTTTAGATTTTTCCATGAGGGGCGAATAATTTTCTTTTAGAGAACCACTTTTTGAACAATTGTATCCCAGTCTTCGATGTAAGTGAATCTTGAGTCCACTTCCCCCTATCATACAAACCATCTAAAAAATTTAACCTAGGGTTTAAAAGGTTTAACTTTTTTATTTGTACAGCGTCATTAGTGGATTCATTCAATTATTCCAAAAAATCATCATGAATATTTCTACTAGTATTATCAATTTTCTTGGAAAAACCCTTCTTTGGAAGCATTATGAATAACAATCAGAGGATACCAAAATTATACTTGCAGGAAAAGGAGATACTTACTTGACTTCTTCACTTCCTCTTTAACCACAGTAGTAGATTGTTGATATAGAAAACTCATGACTCAACACAGCATACTAACAATTTTTCACGGGTACTATGTTCCAAATTCTCAACAATCCCTTCACAGAATAAAACTTTCAATTTTCTCTATTGTAATATTTGTATCAATTCACATGAGAAGATTTTAATTCCTATAAATGTGTTACAAAAAATAGAGTGGCATTCTTTTTTAAATTTGAAATAGGGTTGTTGATTTGCAAAAATATAATGATCAGGAAACAAATCGCATGTTGATTTAGCTTTAGCTCTCTAAGCTGGTATTCAAACCAATAGAAACTTGACACATAGATTCCTTTCTACCTTTTTTTCACCCCTCATGCAACTATTACATGTCATAAGACACACATTGAACTATCATTATGCTGCTATGGTTAAAGGCTGAGCAGTTTTTGCTAGCGACATAACAATAACCTTTGATCTTTCATGCATCTAACGATCAAAGATAATACTTCAAACTTACTTGAAAGTGGGCCACCCATGCTACATGTCAATTTTTTTCCATGTCTCTATGGTTAACAACCTTGCAACTTTGGCTAGCAACATAGCAACAACCTTGATCAATCTTCAATCTGACAACAAAAACAAAAACCATGATATGAACTATGATGAGCCCACACTTGTTGCCTTATCGTTATCTCTCTATGGGTATTCTTTGTGCAAATTTTTTTAGAGACAAAGTGACAACCAACGATCTTTCAAATATTGGATGGCTATGACCAAACACATTTTCTCCTTATATTTCTATCTATAGTGAATAAAAGTTGGACAGTTGGAGCCTTGTACTAACAAAAACTTTGACAACTCCTTGTATGGGCTGGCTCTACCATTTCCATGTGTCAAGTTGCCATTATGTCACTATAGTTAAAATTCATGCAACTCCTCATAATGACATAGGGGCATATGCACCGAGTTGTGGTGCCAAAAAGGTAACAACTTTTTTTTTTTTTTTTTCTCTATTTTCAATAGTGCATATGTGCTATTAGCAAAATAAAACATTTATATATGATGGGCTACACACCCATAGCCCATCATTTCCATCAATGTTTTTTCCCTTTTCCTACAGAGCAGCGTGTACATGGGTTGGAGTTTCAACATTTTTGCACCATCCATTGCCAATATGCCTCCTCGTCAACAAAATATGAGATCACAAGCACACCCACGCTGACACCGTATGTGATCTAAACTTAAATTTGCATTGTTTGATATGTTTTTCATATTTTTTTGTAGGGTTTTTACAATTTTTATTTAGATTTGTTTATTTATTTGGATTTCAATTGATTTTTTATCAGGAAATGTCCATAATCAACCAGTAAATCCACAAGAACCTCAAAATCCTCAACAACCTCAAAACCAAAACCCTCCTCAAGAAGAACAACAAATTCCACAACCCAAACCAATTGCAAGACCTCTACCAGGCACATAAGAAAATATAATAAATGAAATAGAGAGAGGCAAAACTAAATTAGAAGGTCTCATTGCTTGGTTGAAAGAATCTGGACAAACCAATCCAATGAGGGCTCAATTGGCATCATCCCTCGAATCCATTAAGACCCAAATAGCCTCAGTTAGTGGTTAGTTAGATATTTGGAGGGTTAAAAGGAATGAACAAAAAAGATTTTATGAAAATAAATTTTCATATTAAGATGTTAAAAAAAGAGAAATACCAAAAGGTAGTATATGTGCATTATTTAGAAAACCCAGTGAGCAAAATACTGTTAGAGAGGGTACTAAATGATTCCCCATCCATTGGTGCATACACAATGCTATTAGAAATCATTTTTGGGATAGATGGTGGATGGTTTTTGATGCCCCTCCTTACAACAGTTACGAGGTCCCCATGTATTTTTTGAAGAAATTATATTGTGAGTTTGTCCTTGGGGAGATCCCTAATTATTTTGATATATTAGACTCCCATAGTAGACGTCAAGGTTCATCATTTGAGAGGCCGGGAGCACGTCATGACCCTAATGTAGTTAGGGAACCTATGGTCAAGCCATGGCACGAGCATGTGACTATTCCTTCAGTTGTGAAGGAACATGTAGAGGCCAGCGCTCTAGGGACCATTAATGCTTTGACGTAGACCCTCATCCATTCCATGAGCCCATTAGTTGAGGGGGAGCCTTTTGTGTGTCGTGGTCACATGTGCACTTCATGCGGATCCCTATGCACATTTGGCACTCATACTAGAGATGGTGAGGATGATGGGCTCATCACTGATGAGTTCCTAAATGACACATTTGGCATTGACACACAGGTAAATTACAATTATAATTTACTAATCTGATGACATTTCATATGTATAGTGAATGATTAATTAATTAGCATCTATTGATATTGTTCAAAATTTAGGGTCAGAGTGTTGTTGGACCTAGGAGCGATCCTCTAGGCCCATTTTTTGTCCCCTCCACGAGTCCAGAGGTATGTATCGATTTAATCATATATATATATATATATATATATATATATATATATATATATAATGTAGTCATATTAAGGATTGACAAAAAAATTTATGCATGTGCATCAGTTCTCCACAAGACCCTCAACCTTTACTACAAACTCAGAGCATAGACATCGTACAAGCTTTGTACAGGTATAGTTGTTTCATGTTAATTTAATTCATTTGATTATATTCATTTCATGTTTCATGTTACATGTAACGTGTATTGTATGACATGCAGCTCATGATGTTGGACACACCTCCTCATCTCCAACAATTTGTTGATCATGGAGTGGCCGCAGCTATGGCTAGCTCACAACCATTGACTGAGGTATGAAAGAATTTTCTTCATTTTAGTTGTTTATAATAGTTAGTCTCAAAATTTCTAATGTTATTTATAAGTGATTATATTTATTGAATTTTTGTAGGGTCTCATCATGCTTGATTGTCCATGAGCCTTCGAGGTGGACTTATAGAGTGACTATTTGATGGCAGTAAGAAAATAATTGATTTTGTGTGTACATATATTTTATTTCAACGTATAATAAATATTGATTCATATCTACTTTGTTTGTATCAGCTCGAGTTGGAGAAGAGCCTCAACAAGAGGATGAGCGAGTGTGTCAGGAGGACCCCATCATCTCCACCATCTCCCTCCACATGATGATAGAAAATATCAAGAGATTTGTTTCCTTCCCCTCATGGGAAGGAAAAGATATAGTTGATCTAGACATGTATATATATAGGCATCAGTGGACATATTCGATACACATTTGATGTATATGACATTCTATATTTGATGTATGACATTTATTTTATGTATGCCATTATTTGACTTATGACATTATTGGTTAATATATGATATGTTTGTTCATATATGACATTATTAGTTATCATCATATATTATGTGTTTGTTAATGTACATGACATTATTGGTTATCAATTTATATTATATGTTTGTTCATGTATGACATTAAATTAGATATGTTCATGTATGACATTAAATTAGATATGTGCATGTATGACATTAAATTCAATACCTAATCTATTTGAAACTTTGATAGAATATTGATTAACAATAAACTTTATCACTGTTTAAGCATAAGTTAATCATTTGCAATATGTCATTGTCATATGATTTATGATCTTGTTCATGTTTAAATTTTTCCTTCTCTATCATTTGTTTATCAAGTTTATTTCAATACCTAATTAGTTTGAATTTTTGATACAATATTGATTGGCAATAAACTTTATTAGTCAAGATCGATTAGGACCTCTTGGCAATAAACTTTATTAGGCAATATTCATGGACCTCCTAGCAATTGGTCACCTAAATGAGAACCTTGAGATTTATTAGGAATTCCATGAAAGAAATCAATAGTTTGAAATTACTCTATCCAAAAAAATTAGATCAAAACTTCTCTAAACATTTATGTTAAAAATAAGATAAAAATTTGATCACAAGTGGCCACAAAATTTGTGTAGAAGAAAAAATCATTGTTACAAAAAGAATATAGACAAGAAGAAAAAACACAATTAGCTTGTTGAGCTTCAATAAATAGTTGTGATGCATAAGAAAGAGAGATATCTCACATGAGAGGGGGAAAAATCTAAGATGACACATAAGATACTTGTAAGAGGGAGCTATACTTGTTAACTAATTTACAATGCATGTTATGGAAAATCATAGAGCATCTTTAAAAGGAAATAAAAGAGTATGACAAGTGGAAGGAACATGTTGTTTTGTAGACTCGTATTCAAATATGGGTGTTGATTTTCTAATGAAGGATTCAAGCACTACAATTTGGTAGTTTTGGCTCATGTTATCCTTGTATCTCACTCTATCTTGTATCTCACTCTCTCTTATTCCCCCCACTTTTATATTTATATTTTTTCCATATCTATGTAGACATCTATCCTCTTCATCTCCCCCTTACTAATCCAGAGATGTTGAGCAAGAAGTGAGGTTAAGCACTTTCTTCTTCCTAATCTACCAAACTAAACTTGTGGCCTTCCTAATATCTTACTCCTTTAGGATATCATTTTTGTGGCCTATCCAAAGTGATAGGGTCATTTTTGAACTCCTCCAAGGTGAGTACTTCTCCAATCAAGACCTTGCACCTTTTTGTTTTAGGGATACTAGCCCTATTCCAAGCCAAAAACTCTAACTCTTCACCAATGGCTTCACCAACCCCAAGTTTCTATTGGGACACCTTCCTTATGTTGAACTAATTGGGAATCAACTCTTGGTTTAACCCTCCAATTGTCATATAGTACAAAATGTTGACTATCATAGAATTCCTTGTAGGTCTCCTACTCTGATATTATGGACTTAAATTCCTCTTAGGTTGAAATCTAACTATTCTATGGGTAGATTCAGACACCCTTTTGAAATTTATTTAAGACTCCAAAGCCTAGATTCCCAATTCCATTCCTATAGCACCTAACCCATGTAAAGTACATAGACCTAATAAGGTCACACTAGGTTTGGTTTTCAAAGTAATTACTAGATAATTGGTGCATGAATTGGTGCATGGCCTTAGACCTCCTCTATTCACCAATATTTATCATCTTCAAATTATGATGAAACACAATAAAATCTAAGATAAGATTAATCCACTAAAATTAGAGAATGACAAAAATTGAATTTTTCTTGTCATTAAGAATTATCCATTTGTAGAAATCCTTGCTTTCTGAGTTATATGATAACCTTTGCTTGATGAGTACTGAAAACTTCTCCCATTGTATCCTTGCTTTCGCCAGTTTGAATTTTCTAGTTACATGCACACAATCATGACTTTACATCACAAAGCATTCACATTCTAACAATATTCATGTTCTTTCATTACATTATGATCTAAACAACAAATTCTAAACTTTCACTTATTCAAATGACTAATCTAAAAATGGGTCCTATTAAAGAATCTAATATAAATTCAAATAATGTATCTAGATTCTAAAAAAATAAAAACTAAATCTCATCACTTACACATCATAACAATATGGTCCACCTTAGTCATGTGGATACTCTTGGGGAAGAGGTTGTAACATTGTATTTGGATCCAATTGATCACTCTTTCTCTCTCTCCCTCTCTCCCTATTCAATCTAATGAGCCAACTGGATTTGCTCGACATTTTAATGTCTCAAGTATTGCCTCATGGTTTGACTCGTGAACTTTCCATAGAATCTTATTATGTGGTTTTCCACCATATTTTATCAAATGTACATTTGACGCAACAACAAGTTTTGAATAATGAAGAATCTTCCTCTCTATTTTCCAATCCTCGAATAACCACAAGTTAGGGTTCTTCATAGAATATCGTCTAAGCCATGTGCTTGTTACAACCACCGCACCGACGTGGTACTCTAAACCTTCACCATCTATAACTGAGTGATCCAATTTTTGTTTGGTTTCAACACAATGACACAAATAATAATCTATCCCTTCTTCATTTTCTTTAGGTGCAATAAAAGCAAAAACATGGCCTGCAGTGACAAATGTACAAAATGCGGTCATTAATTCAAAAAATACTTGAGTAAAAGTTATAAAGTTACACATTGAAATTATAAAGATATCTCTATCTATCTCTACCATTTCTAGTGCTTATGGGGTATGATAGGTGTCAATTAGGTCCAAAGTCTGTATATCCCATTTGTCCACCCATTTAGTTGACTCATAGTCATCCCAATTTTCCTCTACACATGATGGACAATAGCATGCCATTTTTTGTGTGTGGATACTCCATGAACCTGCATTAGAGCTTTTAAAAGAGTGTAACTCACTAGATCCTGTTAGTGTGCAACAATCCTGATATGGTGCAATGTTAGTATTATCTATCAACCAAAAAAATCTACGAACCGTAGACTCACCTTCCTTACCTGTACCCATTGTAGCGTTACACCATTGAATGATGGATTTTGCATCTATCAATATTGCTTCATCTTTGTACTTTAGTTCTTCATGATCCAAGGCTCTTTTAATACATGCGCCTGCACCATCATGCTCTCCCTTACCATGACCAGCCTCTGTGAAATTCCACATATATTGAATTCTACACAACTTGTGTATCCTACTCAACCAATAGAACATCCATGCATTCTTGAATTGAGATGTGCAATTGTATGACCAAATAATGTGCTGACAATATGTTATGCCCCTATTAGCAAAATCTCCATAAAATAGTTGAAAACAACCATGTACAAACTCTGTAGAATGTGATCGATCATCGCTGATGTAAAAATGGTACTCCCTCAAAATCTTTCTGTCATCCTCTGTACTTGTAGGTGAATGCATGAATGTTATGTGAACAAATATGGAAACCTGTTCAGAAGTATAATACTTTTCTTGCACCTCATTTTGTAGTTGTAGTGTCTAGTTCTTTGCAAAATCTACAATTGAAAAAATGGTATCCAATGGAAACATATCCTTGCACAACTTGAATTGCAAATCCAGCCATCAAGCTCTATGGGTGTGCCTTGCATACTCGTAAATAATCTTTTCACAAAAATTCTTCAGGAACTCATATACTGGAATCTTTTCAATGACTAAATCACATATTTTACCATGTTTCCCATCTTTTAGAGCATATGTCACTGTCTTAAATTTTTCGTAATCTACTATTTCATTTCTAATTGCATGTGTACTATCCATATGTTGACAAGTTGATAAAAGTTGCAAAGAACCACAAAATAAGCACGTACCATCCAAGCATGATGTCTTGTAAATTTTTTAGCCATCCCCTATTTCACATAAAAGTTTGGATATGAATTCCCTTGAAGATCTTGGTGGCTCATTCATGTCACAGTCCTGCAAAACTACGCATATATACCTAAAAACATCAAAATGGTTAGAAAATTTAATATGTATCCTACAACAACAAGTTGTGCATGCGTGATTTATCTTCACATAAAAAAGGTTTACCCATCTCAAAAAATCTTTGACTTATTCGAATTTGAGGATACATACCAATAAATTTTGCAAAAAATTGTGTTTGAGTTGAGTCCAAAAAATGTTTCACATGTGGGTCACGATTTTGGCTACCAATCCTCCTTCTTACAACATCTCTTTGATTAGGGAAAACACGTGTGTTATTTTTTCAAAAATCTTTGATCAATGATTTCAAGGCTTCACTAATTTCTTTATCATTTCGCAGTAGTGTACTGCTAAATGTCAATAGCTCATTTTTTGTTGGATCTTCCAATCCTTCACGCCTTAGCATGGCTCTCCTTAGAGTACCTCTACCAATTTTTAATGTTTTTCTTGTCTTAATCATGATTCAAGCTTTCTTCATTTGGCTACTTACTATTGTTAATGTAAGTACTCACCTTATGATATTACTATCTTTGGTGTGTGATTTAGAACCCACTTTGTCATAAGCACTCATTAGATTCTTTACAATATTTTTTTCATTTGAATCATCCATCGTTGTTAGCCCAAGAATCTTCATGATAGGCCTAAATTTCAAATTCTTCATCATTTCAACAAATAATTGACATTGACCTATAATATTTAATTCTTCAAAAAAAAATCTCCGCATATGATTAACTTTTCTTTGACAAGTGTGCTTGCTAATCTTGTCAAGCATTGATTTCAAAATGTTAGTATCAATATCAATCAAATATTTTGGTCTTCTAAAATGAATTCTAGAAGGTGTTATAATCTCTTCCATTCCCTCAATATTTTGAACATCAACATAAGGTCGAGTGCATTGCGTACCTTGACCCAAAGATGATCTGCCTTGACAATAAGATGAAAAAGATGGAATATCACCTACTTGATGTGTTGATTTTGTGCCTTCAACATGACATGATGGAGTGTGTATATCGTCAGATCTACAAATCAGTGTCTCTTCAACATGAGAGGACGATATGACTTCAACATTGGAAGATGGTGTAGCAGACAATATGACTCCAACATTGGAAGATGGTGTAGCGGACAATATGACTCCAACATTGGAAGATGGTGTAGTGGACAATATGACTCCAACATTGGAAGATGGTGTAGCGGATAATATGACTCCAATGTTGGAAGATGGTGTAGCTTCACAATTCAATTGTCTTCTTGAGCATAACAATCTCATTCATTCTCTTTGTCTTTCCAATTCTTCCTCTTTGTTTCTTTGTACCGATGGTTCTTGATCCTCTTCGAAAGTCAATTCTTCATTATTGCTTTGCAATTTTCTTTGCTCACGTAGTAATTCCATTTTATCTCTTTTAATTGCCAAATCTCTCTCTCTATCTTCATTTGTTTGAGTTTTTGGTTTCTTCCTTGGCATGATGATGATTTCTACATGTCAAATTATTCAAACATCTGAATTACTTAAAATGTGTAAATTACAAATTATTCAAATACATATAAAAATTATAATTATTTGAATGAATACACAAAATATATCAAATGACTTGTCAAATTTTTAACCATTTCGAAATAACATTTCATTCAAACATACAAATTTCAATAAATTCACTATATATTAGACAACATGTCAAATTATAATCAAATTTGTATCTATATATCAACAAATAATATTTAAAATAGATTGCACTAACCTTTTCTATACAAGGAATATTTAAAAATTCTTCAAATCACGTATCCAATGATTGAATTTGGTCTTTGCTAGCTTCCAAAAGTGTTGAAATAGTGTTTGCTATGTTGAAACCTATGATTTCTATTAGAATAACAAAGTGCATAATAGACCAAAAGTAGAGAATGGATGAAATGGGCCCCAAAGTTTCTTTCTATCCATTTTTAGGTGATTTCACATAGTGTGTATGCACTATAGCACATACGCACAATGTGGAAACACATCACTCTCAATCTTCCCTACTCTCTATCCTCCCTACTCTCTCTCCCATCCCCTACCCTCTCTCTCTTCCTACTCTCTCTCCCCTCTCCCATCCCTTACACTCTCTCTCTCCCCTCTCCCATCCTTTACTCTCTCTCTCGCTCTCTCTCTCCCACCGTCCACTCTCTCTACCTCTCTCACCCTCTCTCCTCTCCCATCCCCTACCCTTTAGATCTCTCACACACACTCTTACCCCCCCACTCTCTTCTCTTCAATCCCCTACTCTCTACATCTATCACATACACTCTCATCCCCCCATCTCTTTCCCTCTCCCTCTCCTACTGCCTACTATCTCTCTGTCTCTCGAGTTCTCTCTCTCCCTCTCTACTCTCTCTCTCTCTGTCCCATCCCTTACTCTCACTCTCTCTCTCTCCCATCCCCAACTCTCTCTCACACTCTCCCATCCCCTAATATCACTCTCTCTCTCCCATCCCATACGAGCTCTCTCTGCCACCACCTACTCACTCTCACACTCTCTCTCTGTCTCTCTTACAAACACACTCCCATCGCCCCTCTCTCCCTCTCCCACCGCCTACTTTCTCTCCCCAATCCCCTACTCTCTCTCTCCTCTCCCATCCCCTACTTTGTCTCTCTTACACACATTCCCATTCCCTCTCTCTCTCTCCCTCTCCCACCACCTACTTTCTCTCCCCCATTACCATACTCTCTCTCTCTACCACCCACTACTCTCTCTCACACTCTCACACTCTCTCCCATCCCCTACTCTCTCTTTCATAGACACACACACTCTTATCCCCCCACTGTCTTCTCTCCCATCCCCCTATCTCTCTCCCTCTCCCTCTCCTACTGCCTACTATCTCTCTCTCTCTCTCAAGTTCTCTCTCTCCCTCTCTACTCTCTCTCTCTCCCATCCTATACGAGCTCTCTCTGCCACCACCTACTCACTCTCACACTCTCTCCCATCTCCTACTCTGTCTCTCTTACACACACACTCCCATCCCCCCCTCTCTCTCTCCCTCTCCCACTCCCTCTCCCACCATCTACTTTCTCTCCCTCATCTCCTACTCTCTCTCTCCTCTCCCATCCCCTACTCTCTCACTCTCTCACACTCTCTCCCATCCCCTACTCTATCTCTCTTACACACACACAGTCCCATACCCCCTCTCTCTCTCCCTCTCCCACCGCCTACTTTCTCTCCCCCATCACCATACTCTCTCTCTTTGCCACCCCCTACTCTCTCTCAAACTCTCACACTCTCTCCCATCCCCTACTCTCTCTCTCACTCTCACACTCTCTCCCCCATCTCCTACTCTCTATCTTTCATAGAAACACTCACTCTTATCCCCCCACTCTTCTTCTCTCCCATTCCCTACTCTCTACATCTGTCACACACACTCCCATCCCCCCTATCTCTCTCCCTCTCCCTTTCCCACTCCCTCTCCTACTGCCTACTATCTCTTTCTCTCAAGTTCTCTCTCTTCCTCTCTACTCTCTCTCTCTCTCCCATCCCTTACTCACTCTCTCTCTCTCCCATCCCCTACTCTCTCTCACACTCTCCCATCCCCTAATCTCACTCTCTCTCCCATCCCTTACGAGCTCTCTCTGCCACCACCTACTCTCTCTCTCACACTCTCTCCCATCCCCTACTTTGTGTCTCTTACACACACACTCCCATCCCCCCTCTCTCTCTCTCTCCTCTCCCATCCCCTACTTTCTAGATTTTTCACACACACTCCCATCCCCCCCTCTCTCTCCCTCTCCCACTCCCTCTTGCACTGCCTAAGTTATCTCTCTCTCTCTCTCTCTCTCTCTCTCTCTCTATCTCTCTCTCTCCCTCTCTACTTTCTCTCTCCCGCCCCCTACTCTCACTCTCTCTCTCTTCCATCCCCTACTCTCTCTCACACTCTCTCCCTCCCCTACTCTCTCTCTCTCTTGCCCCCATCCTATACGAGCTCTCTCTACCACCTCCTACTCTCTCTCAAACTCTCACACTCTCTCCCATCCCCTACTTTATCTCTCTTATAAATAAATACACATTCCCATTCTCTCCCCCTCTCTCTCTCGCAGTCCCTCTCCCGCTGCCTACTCTCTCCCATCCCCTACTCTATCTCTCTTACACACTTCCATTCCACCTCTCTCTCCCTCCCACTCCCTCTCCCACTACCTACTCTCTCTCTCTCTCTCTCTCTCTCTCTCTCTCTCTCTCTCTCACTCTCACTCTCTCTCTCTCTCTCCCATCCCTCTGCCATTGCCTACTCTCTCTATCTCTCTCTCCCCTCTCTCATTCCCTACTCCCTCTCTTTCACACACACACACCCATCCCTTACTTTTTATGTCACTTGCTCTCCCTCTCCCACTGCCTACTCTCTCTCTCTCTCTCTCTCTCTCTCTCTCTCTCTCTCTCTCTCTCTCTCTCTCTCTCTGCTACCCCCTACTCTCTCTTACATTTTCACACTCTCTCCTATCCCCTACTCTCTCTTACATTTTCACACTCTCTCCTATCCCCTACTCTCTCTTACATTTTCACACTCTCTCCTATCCCCTACTCTCTCTCTCTCTCTCTCTCTCTCTCTCTCTCTCTCTCTCTCTCTCTTTCTCTCTTGCACAAATTTCTATCCCCACTCTCTCTCCCTCTCCCATTGCCTACTCTCTCTTCCATCGCCTAATCTCTCTTGAGCTACTCTATCTTCCCCCTCTCCCATTCCATACTCTCTCTCTTTCACACACATGCACTCCCATCCTCCTCTCTCTCACTCTTCCTCTCCCACTCTGTCTCCCACCGCCTACTCTCTCTATCTCTTTATCTCTCTCTCACACACACACATAGCCATTCCCCTACTCCCAACCACCTAGCTCTCTTTTGGTCTTGGTTTGCAATTTAGGCCTTAATAGTGTGTGTGCCCTATAGCGCACATGCACTGCTAAGAATTCAATGCTTCCAATAGCGCGTGCGCGCTATAGCGTGCACACACTATTGAAAGCTTTGTATTAAACCCAAGCCTAAGGCTTGGTTTTTCCTTGGAGATCCAACCCAAAGGTTTGGAGTTTATAAACAGGTTTGAGACGTGTTTTCCAGCAAACATACCAAAAATGATTGATTTTTCTTGGGTGCTCCCCTTCAAGATTCCTCGTGGTTGGGTATTGATAAGATTAGGTTACATAGCATTATAGGTCTCTGTGTTAGCTATCTAACCATATAATTTATTTTTAATTTGAACTATTTCAAGCCTTTCATCTATAATTTCTTTTGAATGTATGTTCATTTTTTGTCAAAAACCATCATGTACTAATTGGGCTATAGATTTTAGCTCGTTCATCAAATTTTGCAACAACTTAGTTTTTTAGAAACTAGACTCCATTCTACACACTTTGAAAAAAAAAGTTTTGATTTTAGATTAGTTTTCAATTATTTCTAGGGGGAACACATAGATATTTCATGTTTTTGGGATGTGTCTAGTTAAAAAATTTATTTAAAAAAATACACATTATAAAATTACCCAAAAAATCTAGGATAAACTACATAGTGTTAAGTAACTTTTGACCAGAGCGATTAAAGAATTTCAAAAAAAAAGTTAAAATTTTAGGGGGGCCACACTTTGTACTGTGTTATGTTTTTTTGGAATAAACAGTATCACTTTTGTGGCCCCCTTTTTTGAGGACCTAAAACTAAACCATTTTGAAAAAAAATTAGTAGTTTAGAAACTAGATTCAAAGGACTACGACATTTGTTTTTGTCATATCTTAACATTTTGAACGTAACTATCTTCAAATTCTTGTTGAAGTTCAAAATTTGCAGATTTCAGGAAAAAGGTTTCCACTTATACCCCCCTTTTGGCACCACAACTTGGTGCACTTACCTATAGTGATAACCCTAGATTCATCTTAAGATCAACAGTAGATAAAAGTAAGTCAAGAACCTAGCCTAATTCACAAAACAACATATCAAAAGTGCACATCTATCACCTCATCTAACAACCCCACTAGCCGCAAAAGAAAATGGCCCATTGCACCATGTGTTCTCCTATCGTTATGTTGCTATAGTTAAAAATCAAGCAGCTTCTGTTAGCGACATAACAATGTCCACTGATCTTGCATCTGATCAATGATGATGAATTTGTTCTAAAGCTTTACCATAACTAGGTCACATAGACAGGTGTCACTCTCTTGCCATATTGCATGAATTAAAATGTCCTTACCTTGCCATAGCAACATAATGATGACCCTTGATCTTTCAGAAGATCAAGGGTTGTCATGATCTAGTTATTACTCAAACATAAAATGTAGCCCATGTAAGGTTAAAAGATTATAATAGGACCTTGGGTTATTAACTAACTGGGACTTAGGGTAGGGAAAAACAACACAAAAAAAATTAAAAGGCAAGCGGGAAAAACCTTATAAAATGATGGTTTTAAAAGAAAATTAAAGGTTTTTCTGGAAATTCCCATGCATCCTTTAAAATGTGAACAATGTAAACCCAACTTTAGGAACCTAGGGAATAACCTGCATTAGGGTAGCACAAAATAGGGATTTTTTAAGGGAAAAATTAAATTAAAAACACACAAACCCTAATTATAACATGATAATAGGATTTTTCACTATAATTTTGTAGAAATTTTTAAAAAGTGAAAAAACCAGGCCAAGTTGAGTAGTTGTATCAAGCATTGATAGATCGGTATTTTTGTGCAATGTCGAATCCACTCTAATATTTAACATAGCTTATTTACCCAATTAACACCTTTGATAAGATATTTAATTCATTTAATTTTTAAAATAACACATTTGAATTAAATAATGCTTTGATAAATTAAATAGCACATTCAATTTTTAGATTAACAATATTAATTTTAGAGTTATTTTTCACATTTTCTTAATTTTTTAAAGTTGTTGAGTTTTCTAAATCTAGTTGAGTATTGATCTATGTCATCTATAATGCTTAAGTTTCTAATTGATTTGATTAAGTCAAGTCAAGTTTTAAAGTATTTTAAAGGTGTACGGTTATGTTTATGATTTTATTTTTAAAACTAAATGTTTAATGTCAGTAAAATCATTAAGTGACATGAGTTAGATTCTCATGTCCCCATTTTAATATAGAATTTTAAAAACATTTAGATGATAAACTATTAATAAATAAATAATGATAATAAACCCATATTAAAATATTAAAAAGAAGAAATAATAATCAAATAGAAGAGATATTATTGTAGAAAGTATGTTACCTTTCTAAATAGTATTTAATAATAAATGATAATAAACATAAAATAAATAGGTAAATAAATATATGATACAAATTAATGTAAATTAACTAAATCTAATGAAAAGTATTATATATGTAATAAAGGGATGTTACTCCTATAAATTACAATATAAAAGAGAGGAGAGTAAATTTCAAAGAGGAAGGAGGAAGATGATATGATAGCAGTCAATAAAGGATTAATGGAAGAGAAAATAAATAAGAAGAAAACAAGTAAATCTTATTTCCAAATGGTTGTAATGATTAAAGGATGTAACTCTTCAAAAGGATTGTAATCATGAATGGTGATGACTCTTCAAAAAGATTGTAATTTTGAAGTGATGTGACTATTGAAAGGAATGTGATTATTGTTGGAATACTTTAGAATAACTAAGAAGGGGGGTGAATCAATTATCCAAGGTCAATGTGTACAAATAAAAATTTTCAGTATTGCAACTTATCCTTATGCATGCATTGACCATTCAAAACATTAAACATATGCATATTGTTGTCCTATGTCAAAATAACTTTACATAAATGTAAACATGCAAAACCACAAAATCAATCACACATTTTGACACAAGGGTTTTATGATGAAACCTGATTTGGGAAAAGCCACCAGTAACATGCTACCAATTTTCACTCTTCTGAAGTGAGCTCTATGGGGAGCCAACCCTGTGAAAGGTTACAAAACACACTGTTAAATGTGACCTAGTTAAAGGATTTCAATCACCCTATTAGGAGTGAGCCTTATTAGAGGACTTTAGAATGTTCCATTAGAATGTCACCCTATTAAATGATTTAAAAATAACTGTTAGGTCAACCTTAATCCAAAGAATTTATCCAGATTGATACAATGATTAGAAAGTAGAAGTAGGAATTGATTTTATAATAAAACACAACTCACTTGCAAATTACATATCTCTGGTCCAATCCTTCATTCTACTTGTCATTCATGCCCTTCATCTTTGATTTCTTGTTCTCCCTACAAGCCTTCAACCTCTTAATCCTTCTTTCTTTGCATGCCAATTGTAGATTCTTCTATTCGGCCACCATATGAAGCAACACCCTAGAGTTTTTTTCTTCCTTAGGTTCTCACACATGAAATTTTTTGCTTCTGGCCTATCATCTCTATAAATAGAGAATTTAGGTCTTTTTTAGCTTAACCAAAATCATCCATTTTCGGGTTAGATAAGATCAATGAATCTACCCACTTTTCCATTTTAGTCCCTTTTAGAAACTTCTTCTGCAATCCTCTTTGAATTTGCCTCAAATAATTTATCTTGAATTATGTGCCACCAACTCATCATATAAATATTCCACACACTTCACACAATTCAAGAAATAAATTTTGTCAGCTTAGATTCATTAAATCTTTGATCTAACATATTTATTGTCACTCGACATCTACACTTTCACTCAAAAATACAATCTTTTGATGCCCGTCCAACACTAAGTTGTTTGGCATCAATTGAGTCTTCCTTACTCAGTCACTGCTATCATTTTCCTAATGCTTGACATATAATTTTTTGGATGCTCAACACATATGTTTTTGTGACACTTGGCACCTGAACTAAGTTTGCTTGGCTTGCACTGTTTTCTTAGCAAGGCTTGGCAGAAACTTTTTATGAAAACACTTCTTCTAGTCTTAGATAAAGTAACCATTCACTTTATCCTTAAGTAGATTAACAATACATAATATCAGCAATGTCTTGCTTGGTCTTAGTGCACCTTTTATACACAAGATAACTCAACCTTTCTCTAGGTTCTCTTGTTACCCTTTCTTTTCAAAATCTCTTCATTGAAATCAAAAAATGATAGCATTCAAACCAAAGTAATTGTCTCACCAACAAGTGGTAGGTTTGACATTAGTGACAAAATAATGATTTTTCCATGATAGTTACATCAAACTTCTTCACTTCAACAATCTCATTTCAACAATCTCCCTCTTTAGCATTGATGGAAAACAAATACCAACTACAATATCAAAAAGAAAATGTATACCTTGTATTGAAATCTCTCCCTTTATCAAAACATGTTCCTTCATCTGATCTCTTATCTCTTCCTCTTATTTCTCTATCAACATATTCTCAGTAAGCTCTCCCTCTTTCTTATATCTCCCTCTTTGACAACAATGCAAAAGACTTGTCATCTATATATGTAGATATAATCAACTCAGGCTCTCCCTACGTCACCTTGCATGAGACTATAAATCTTTTGTTTCAGCTCCTTCCTTACTTTAGGCGGGTCCTAAAGTAAGATCCACTCCATCAAGTTGTAAAATACGTCATTCAACTCAATTGATGCAGGGTGCTAATCTTACTTCTTAAGTAGCTTTGGATAGGGCTATCACCCCTAGTTAACTTCTAAGATATTCATGTGCATCCTTAGGTAAAGCTTTTGTGAATATATCAGCTATTTGTTCTTTTGTATTCACATATTCCATTTGCACTTCTTTGGTTTGAACCAACTCACTCAAGTAATAATACTTGATTGCAATGTGATTTGTCTTTGTGTGCATCACATAGCTCTTAGATATATTTATATCACTTGTATTGTCATAATAAAGTACTACAGGTTTAGTAATTTCCTCCTTCATTCCTTTGAGTAACTATTTGATCCATACCACATTTGTGCAATTCACTACAACAACCACATGTTCAACTTCAGTAATAGATTGTGATATACAATATTGTTTCTTATTAGTCCAAGTGACCAATCTCTTTCCTAAGAAAAATGTTCCTCCACTTGTACTCTTTATGTCATCAATATTTCCATCCCAATCAACATCAATGTAGGCTCTCAATTCAAATTTTTCATTTTTCTTATAGTAAAGACCATAGTCTTATGTTCCTTTCAGGTATCTCATGACCCTTTTAATAGCCATTAAATGATTCTCCTTAGGATTTGCAGAAAACCTTGCAAAAATCCCAATGGCTAATGCAATGTTAGGTCTGATATGTATTATATATTGCAATTTTCCAATCATAAACCTATACAATGTTTGATTTACTTCAGTAGAATCATTAGTTTTGGATAGTTTGTGTCATGTCACCATAGGAGTGCTAACAGGTTTTGAATCCTCCATACCAAAATTTTTAACTAAACTATAGAATGAAATTCAAAAAATTTAACTTTAAAGTAATAATGTAAATTGAAAGTTTGTTAATATGTTGTAGAGTCTAGATTTGAGAATTGAGATATCTTATACCTTGTTGATGTAATCCTCTTTGAATATGATCATAAATATTGATGTGATAACTTTTCTCTACAAGACCTAAAAGGAAGATCATGAACACATGATTTTATGAGGGTTGTTGAATCTTGTCACAGTGCTAGAACAAATGAAGAAGCCTTGAACTTTTTATTCTTGAGTGATTGATTGAAGTGACAGATGGAATTATTTGATATGATGTCAAATAATGAGGAGTTTCTTTTCTACCTCTCCCTAGCATTTTGGGATATTAATTTTAGAACAAGTTGAAACATTCTTAGGTTTCCCACTCGTACAGATTAAGCATAAGAGATTTAAGTTTGGGCTTGAACATAATAAATAGGATCACCTAAAGTGACCTTCTCCCTCCAATGTGGACCCAAATTGGGACTTGAGGTCTAAAATCCGAAGGAGATGTCAAAATAAAATGAAAAATTGAGTTATGATATTAGGGTAAAGTATAGGATATCATACGTGCTAAAATAAGGCATAAGTGAGAAACAAATTGTATAAGGGTTCAGTTCATTATGGTAATATAATATGTCCCCTCACATATAAAATAGCATTTATTAATAATGTATCTTTTACGTGTCAAACTAATTGTATGTTCATAGATTCATGTACTTTAGCATATGATAGTGAGTACAATGATGATAAATTTAACATTTCATATTAAATCTGTTAAGACTTATAGGGTAGAAATGTGTTCAATACCCTCCCATGTGTTGGTGTTGCATCTTTTCCCATGACTAGTCAGCCAATTTCATACAATAAAAGTTATACATTAACGTGGAGAAAAAATGTAATGGTGGAAGTTACATACTCATATCATTTCTCATTTGATTTTTGTATTTTGAGATAATGCATTAACATGATCACATATAACTTGATTGAATTTGGGTGTGTTCCCCTTTTCCACCTATCCTTGTACACATAGATTGTGACACACTATGTATTGTATCCTAATCTATATATTTATTGTACAATATATGATCATAAATTTTTGCTACATAGAGACTTTATTATCCCACCTAGGTCATTTTTACAAGTGTGAGATTAACTGTGTATTCATGGATCTTAACCATATTATTTTAAATTCAAATTAAAAATTAGTTAACATTCATTCATTTAACTACATATTAATTATGTGATCTTTTAACATGCATTATGTGAATTATATCTTTGTCTTAACATTTAAAGGAATTAAACTCCATTCATTTATCATTATGAAACATCTAGGAAACAATGTCAAAATATGTCTAATCTAAATATGAACAAACCTTTAAAGATGTTTCTAAATAGTACTAGTATTTTAAACAAAATAAAAAGATGAAGAACATACGAGCTAAATAGGTGAACCAAATAACATAAAGTGTACATGAGTAGGAAGATCATATATGCATGGAAAATGATAAATTGATGAATGTGAAAAATGATCCAAAATCACATATTTAAACCTAGATGTGGCATAAAATTTATATGTAGAATCTAAACTGCTACATTAAAAAAAATCATTTACTAGATCGCCAATAATCAAATTTAAAATATTAATGCAAAGATATCTTCCTATTCATAATTTTTTATGAAAGAAGTTGGGGTGGGGGGGGGGGGGATTCGAATGATTTTAGATTATAGAAATACAACAACTAATATGGTACATAATTTATTAGAACTACAAAAGAAAATACTAATGAATGTAATTTGGTTATTTCATAGATAATTTATTTTATTATGACAAATTAATTAAGAATTATTGCAAAGTAAAAATACTTAAATTTTATAAACATGTATAATAAATCTTTCCAAAAATATCTAATTCTTATAAAAATAAATAAATTTTTCAACGAAATAAATTTAGATTTTAATTGAAAGAAACTTTATGGACCAAAGAGAACACAAAAATCAACTCAAAAGATTATTTTAGTTAAGAAATTTTCATACAATATAACATTGTCAATAAAACCAAAATAACTATTCAAATAAAACAAAGCAACAATATCAATAAAATAAAACTAATATATTTATATTTAAAAAAATCTATGTAAAAGATTTTGAGAGATATCATTCTTAAAATATGTATTTATATTATTATATTTATAATTTGATTGAAAGAAACATTTTTAAAGTGACCTTTCAACTTCTCATATATTTTTTGTAAAAATATTTTAATATACTTTAACATATAAACTTTATATTTTAATGTCTATAACTTTCATTTACTAATCAATTTTTTATATTTTAAAAACTCCACACTTTCCAATAACAGAGCCAACCCCCAACCCAACTAATGTAAATTGATTTATGCTTGCACGTATATACTTTTGTCAAATTAATAATACAAATATTGACATAAATAAATGAATAAGAATAGTAATGACCATTTTCAGTCTTCATTCATCACTCCCCATAATTAAATTCATGATTTCAAGTACTTTTACTTTTATAAAATATTAAAAGGCCATACAAATACATGAGGGCGTTGATTACCTAGACCCTTCGGGGAAAAAGTAGTGGGCAATTTAAAATGAAAGAGGTTGTTCGTTACACTAGGGAGCTATAATAGAAGCCACTTGCCTATGCACATGAACCAATCCCATCTAGGCTAACGAGATTTTTGAAATCATCTTCTTATTGTAGCTGATTCGTCATTAATAGTAGAAAAATATAAATTATTATTATTAATAATAATAATAAAGTACAGTTTCATTCCCAAATGATATTTTTTTGTTAAATCGGGGAATGTTCTCTCTCTTCTAGAGGGGAATACAGAATGAATAGATCGCAATCAAAGGTATATGAATATACATGCGGAATGTTGGCGTATAATTAAAGCAAAAAACAATCAAGAGTTTAAGGTTTTCTATTTGGAATTCTGCGTATAAATCACTGTAACATCCCAAATACCTACCTAATAACCTATATTAATGTAGACAACTCGTTTAGCCGGTTCTAGGCAATTGGCGTGTTTATTAGAAGGGGAAAATGAAAAAAATATAAAATTCTAGAAGGAAGTTGAACATGGCTACCGGAAGTTTCTTTGCGTTTTAGTGTGAAGTTTTGACTTCACTTCATTTTATTTATTTATTTAAATATGTTAAATATTAAAAATTTGATGTATTATTTATAAAAGGTAGGAAAATGATTTATATCTAGAATTAATATCAAAATTTAAATAAATAACAATTGTTCTATTAAAACTTTATTAATTTAGAAAAGAGGGGATCATGATTCGAAGCTTTATTAAATTCTTGTGTGATTATTGTGATATATTGTAAAGTACAACAATTTTACCATTATCTATCAAGGCCTATTTTTTAGGCTCTATCAATTCCACCTTGCCCTTTGTCCCCCTAGGGTTATAGTGGTTGATAACTAGCACCAAAACCAAAATTCCCCCCCGAGTACCAGCATAGGTACTAAAATCTACACCCTGCGTCCCTCCCCTAGTAGAGATGATAAGAAAAAGAAAAAAACTAGAGTTAGCCATGGAAGAAAGGGATTGTAAAAAAATTAAGGTTGAAAAACCTATGGAGGTGGAAATTGAGGAGTTCGAAGAGGAGGGAGGGGGTAAGGGTAGGAGAAGGTTGGGAAGGATTGCTAAGTCCTAGGCTAGGTACGAGCAGAAATCCAAAAGATATAGGGTAGAAGAGGAGGAAGAGGAGAGTTCTGAGAGCAAGGAAAGGGAGCTGGAGGAGGAAAATCTCTCTGACTCCAAGAGAGATAATGAGGAAGGGAAAAAAGAAAAGAGTGAAAACTCGGTGGATAATTCCCAGGCATCCGCTATTAATACCCTAGCATCAACTGGTAAAGACATTACTATCGAGACTCATGTGTCGGCTAGCTTCACCCTTCAGCCCATTACTTTTTGTGAAGACAGTAACAAAGTGGACACTTCCCCCATCACAATTTCCTCCCCGATTAAAGAAAAATGTAATGTTTTTACTAACCCTCAAGTTTTGCAGGATGAAAATCAATTGACAAAGACTAATGAGGGACCTGGAAAGGTTGATAAAGATGAAATAGAGTCAGAACCTTGAAGGAGGGATTTCATACTTTCTCTAAATTTGCACTGAAGGTCACTCATGCAGCCGCTACCACCCTCCAGTTGCTAGCACAGGAGAAGGATGATTCGAGGATGGACGTGGAAGATAATAAGCTCCTCTATAAGTTCCTTGCTGATGACTGGGTCCGGGTTCTTCTAGCTAGGAAAGAAAAAGAAAAAGATGACAAACAATTTGATTGTTTATAAGGGATTTAATGATCCAAATTTATTTTGTTTTCTACTACTATATAGTTGCTAGTTCACAGTTGTTACTAAGACTTAGGTTGGCCTGTTTGAGCCAATAGTTTTTATTCAAAACGTTATAGTTTGTTTAGTTCTATAGTTGTTGGTTACTGTTTTTGGTTTTAAGTTCCTGAACTTTAGTTGGTTAGATTGTTTTAGACTTTTGGTAGTTTTGCTTCCTTCTTGCTGGTGCTTTTTGCTTGATATTGTCTATGTGGTTGGGTTGACCCTTGTTACTTTTGTAGGTATATGCTGGTAGTGTGTTGGTTACCAGCTATTTTTTGTAAGGGCCGACCCCCTTGTTTTGGTCGCTTTATATTTCAAAAACAATTTATGCAAAGTGATTTCTACAATCCATAAAAAAATGCTAATAAATCAAGTTAACAATATATAAAAATTTAGTATTCTAAAAATTGACGAATTTTAAGATTGTAAAATTTGGAGTTAGCTATTTTTTATTATTTCTACTTAGTAATTTATCGTCAAAAATAAGGATGGTAGGGTGTTCTAACTATTTGGAAGTCTATTGGTGACAGCTTTATCCATCTTGATGTATGAGATGAATGTAATGATTGTGATATCCCTCCTACTAATGTCAGCATTGTTTTTTATATAAAAGTAGCCAAAATAAGGGATTTGGCCCTATACAATAGTGGTGAGCAAAAAACTAGCAAAAAATCAACAAATAACCAAATAGACCCCTTAACGAATTACATAAAAAAACATAAGTAAAATAAAGGTACTAGAGTTCACGCTCTTAAAACTAACAAAGTTTAACAAATTAACAGAAGCCGTGTAGGTTGTCAGAACATTGTACCACTCGCAGCCCAAACCCAAGTTCCACGAAAAAACCAAAAGTGTCTAAACTAGACAAAAAAAGATAATTGATAGAACACCAAAAAAACACCAGGCATAGGAAAGGCCACTAATTGGCATCTTTCTTCTTGCCTTTCCCAACCAACAAAACTTTAGCTTAGTCCTCCGCAAGAAAATTGTAGAGCAGCTTCGAATCATCCTTTCCAAGGTCTTCCTCCTCCTTCTCATAAGCCAACAACTAGAGGGTGGTTGCGACCACATGGGTCACCTTCAGAGTGAATTTGGACAAGAGGGTAAACCCTTCCTCCAGAGTTGTTGCTACGTAATTTGTTTTTAATTGACAATTGAGATTTACCTTACTTTGAATGTTTTCATCTTTCATTTTGATTTGGTCTCACTTAAACTCTAGAGATGTACTACTAGTTTTTTTTTAATGTGAGAAGTGTATAATTATCTTTTTAGTTAATAAACATTAATATACAAATCATTCATTAAAAACATCATTGGAGTAAGAAAATAAATGCAAAGAGCAATCATTAACTTGTTTTTGCTACAACAAGAACAAGGTCTAAGTCAAAGAAGCTACAACCTAGTCACTCCAAAGGCATCATCACCAAAGGAATGAGAAAATAAATTTTAGAAAAATACTATAATTATCATAGACATTGTTTTGAACAAAAGAACATTTCAAGACAACAACCCACCATATAACAAAAGAAAGAAACCGCAAATATCAAGGGAATAAGATTGTATTTATATGTAATCATGTAGCATAGTGGCTTGATCATAATAGAACAGTCAAAGGTAGTACAAGTTCATTTAATGTTCAATTAGGGGAAGTGAGCAACATTAATCAAATCAACCAATCACCCATACTAATCTAAGTCAAAAAATTTCTCTATATGCTTGAACTGAAATAGTTGTAGCCACCATAAGAGTAGATCCTAAACTAATTGAGAAAGTGACAAATTGTGGTCAATTGGAGAAATCACAAAGGTCTACTAGGAGAATTCATTACAAAAATGGTGGTAAGAAGTCCTTTCTAGAAGATGTTAAGAGATCAAAAAAGGTCTTCATAATTTTGGAGTTGAATATGAAGATTATATAGTGTGGTAGCAAGATCACAATTTAATCCTATGAAGGAGTGACACTGACCCATATGGAGACATGTGTAACATATTGTACAAATAAGTTGAAGCTCAATTGATGTAGGGTAATGAGTAATGGAAAATATAAAAATCCACAATAATTTAAAACATTAGTAATACAAAAAAACAAATATTTAGTGGACTCAATTTGGGAGTAGAATAAAGAAAATAGTAAGGGATGGGTCAAGGGGAGATGGATACAAATAGAGAGTTTCACATGAAGGGTTCTCCAAGGCAATTTTTGGGCTTGATCACCAACCTTCAATATCCATTTTTTTGAGGGGTCTCACGCTTTTATAGGCTCGAGATGGAGCACACCTTTGGACTATGATGAGAAGAAGTTTGTTGAGGTTAAACACGTTTTGAATGGTCTAGGGAATCACACAAGAAAACCTAATGTTGATCAAGGCAATGATAAAAAACATGTAAGGTACATAAGGATATGTGAATTGAACAAGGTGTGCGTGCAAAAAGCTTTTAAATTGAATAGATGGTGAAGATTAATCAACAAAAATGATAGGGTATTTGTATGATGTTGTTTGAAGAGTAACCATGAGAGAGAATATTTAATGTGAATAAAGAGATTGTGATTGAGTTGCCAAGTAGAGATTGAGTAGAGGGAATCTAAAGAGTGAATAAAGAAGAAAGGATCTGATAGGGAAATAGTGCTACATATAGATCATTAAACTTGTTATTTCCTAACAGTTGTAGTGAGGGATATCCCTTAACTGCGTGGACCTTAACTAGTCTTTTTGTGTAAACTCTCTAACAGGGTGAACTCTCATAAGGAGTTCTAAATCCTCTAACAAGGTAGATCCTAATAGATCTTTGTTAAACTCCTAATAGTGTACAAATCACTCCTAATAGGGTGAACCCCTAGAAAGGGTACTTATCTAGCTCCTAACAGGGAAAACCTGCTTATTGTAGTAGAAAGCTTATGGGTATAATTCACATTGCGGTTTCCACATCCTCTATATTGTAGAAACCCAAATTATTTATTAATCTTTTTCACTCATCTTAAAGTTTCATAATTTGTAACTCTTTCATAGAATTATTTGTATTTTTAGTAACTTTGAACATTTACTAACTTTTAATTTAAAAAATAATAGTATTGCAATTTTATATTTCATTTTATTTAAATAATTTATTAGTTTTTCTTAAAAATTTAAGCCTTTTAAATTGTAATAGACTATTCCTTGAAATAACATCTCTCTTACATTTTATTTCCAAGACTAAAATTCTCTTCCATTATGAATGGTTCAATATATTTGCCACTACAACTAGCTTTATCCATATTCTATTTTATTATTCTTAATACTATTCTATCTTACTTATTATAGTGCATGAAATGTTCGGTATTATAAAACTTTATTCCCCATGTCAGTACTTATTACGTGCTAATAAAACATATTTAATACATCTAATATAACACTTATTAAAGGAAGAGGGCAAAGGAAAGCAATCAATTACAAGACAAGATAGGGAAGATGCATACCCTCAATGATATCTTATAAATATCACACAACTCTGCACTCCATGTGCCTACTGCCATGCTCATTGTTTATCACTTATTCTCTCGATACACAAATTAGGGAAGATGCATTATTCCCCCCACGAAGCTTTCCACATTACGGGGAACACCCAAATGGGTTTCATATTAAACAGCGGATGACTAGGAAATTGAAACAAGGTACTCTTGAACTAGCTTCTAGATAGAAGGAAACAAAAGGGGTGGGGAGTGAGGGGCAGTCATATATAAATGAATATATGGTGCTTAGTCTACATCGGGGGGCGTGCAATAGTTGGGTGACGTGTAGGGAGCACACCCAAGGGGTTGCATGGATTAAAAGTATTAAAATATTGAATGTAGTTATCAGTCGCTTTTATTATTCTTTTATGGTGGGGATTTCTATAGGGTTGGGAAAAGGTTAGGGAACAAAGGATGGGTAGGCATTGTGTGGCTCACAAGGCAAAGCAGAGGAGAGACTGACTAGTTGTAGTAGCACGTGCATGCACGAAGTGTGTGAGGACCAGTTTCCACACTCTACCCAATGCAAATAATCTCTCCCCCCTCTTCTATTCCCACGCTTCCCCATACATAGTAAGGTGAAGGCACGACTGGTTCAAATCCAACTTGTTTAAATGCCTAACCGCCCCGGAGTATAAGCCAAGGTAAGTCGTAGTAAGGTGTACCGTATTTGATGGGGTTAATCATTCATCTCGCCCCTACCAAGGCCCTTATGTGTAATAATTTGAGCTTCTAGTTTAATGTAGAGTCTTGCAAAGCCCACACGGAGTATAGTTGAGTCAGTTGCATTCGCTCATGTTGTACCCGCGTTTAGCACCATATCTTTCGAGATCTTGTCCCCCCCTCCATCATTTTATATTGTATTTTCGACCCCACCCGCGGGGGAGTGGGGCCCGCGCAACCAAAACGGACGCAGTCGATGCGAGGGAGACACGTGGTCGTGGTGGGCCAGCTCAGCAGCCAGCACGGACGCGCAGGATGCGCCTCCGGGTGAGCAAAAGCCTGAGCTGAGAGGAAACGAAACGTCTTCGCTGACGTTGACTCTGAAGGCCTTTACATTGACTCTCAAATAGTGGTCCTGTCCTGCCACGTCACACTCCCGATATCCCTAATGTCATTGTTCTTGTGTAGCACTATAGTATAATAATGTATCCGTTTGGATTGGAGCACATGATGATGATGATAATCAAGTTTGAATTCAATTTAGGTTAAAATTGAGCGAGCGTGCCTGATTGCGCCTTCTTCTCATATCTGCCCTGCCCTGCCCTGACCTGCCCGTGTTGTTGCTCTAATAAATCTCATGGGGTGGGCTTTAGTTTAGTTTTTGTGAGACTCCTTGGCTCACAAGCTATAGTAGAGATGAGGTGGTAGTATGAGGATAGCATCATGTCTTGGTTGTACGTACGTATGAGATGGGGAAGGGAGGGCAGGTGAAAGGTTGTTTGTCGCATAGCTTTGAGCTCTTACCCAGCCACCATTTCACGTGTGGAATCTTTTCCTTTTTCTTGGGCTTTTATGAAGGCATGCTGCAGCGTCTTGTTACTTTCTTCTTCCTCTCTCCTCTTCTTCTTCAATGAGTGGTGGATTTGGGCGGTGCCTTCATGTGACTGACGGTTCCGCAACTCTAATTCATTGCACGCATTTCTTGTTGACCGAGAAGCAGATCTCACCGCTATAATTGGGCGAGTGAACATACGTCTACAGGTCCTTCAATTCGATTTCGATTTCGCTTTTGCTTTTGCTTTTGCCGTTGCCTTTGCCCTGGGGTTGGCTTGTCTGAAACCGGCAGAATCGGACAGCTCAATGGTGCTTAGATCTGTTGATGCTTGCATCGATTCCGGCGACTGGCTACAGGTACTCCACCCATAGGTTTGTTTCTTCCTCATCACAACTTTTTTTCATGTACTAAAAGTTTCAAAGTTATCAGTACACAAACCCAAAAATAATTCTAGGATTTGTATATCTGGTTTGCTTCGCCCTGAGCCCTGCTTGGGGCTGCAGGCTTCACAATTGAAGCCAACATGCATGTTAGATTCTATAAAGGGTGCAGTTTGACAAACTTGGGCCTTGTTTGTTTGGTATCAGATGGTTGAGAGTCTCCATCTAGGGAATTTGGAGTAGTGTCATAATTTAACATGGAGTTCCAATTATTATCTAGTTTACGTTATGAATATTGGTTTAATGAAAGTGGCTAATTATAGCATGAGTTGCACAAGGACTGAAGAATTGTTGCAATTATGCAGACGTTGTCAAGATTAGTTTCTCGCGTAATCCGTGAAACCCTAGGAAGCAAGTTTTTGGCTGCCTCGTTTTGGCATTCTGTGTTTTCCAATTCCTTTGAATCGACTGTGGACATGTTTCAGGGCAGCGGAATGCAAGAATCGGGGTTCAAATCTCCGGGGGCGTTGATGGACAGGCGGCTGAAGCCCAACGGATCAGAGGTGGCGCTCAAGTGCCCGCGCTGTGATTCTCCCAACACGAAATTCTGCTACTACAACAACTACAGCCTGACACAGCCTCGCTACTTCTGCAAGACGTGCAGGCGGTACTGGACCAAAGGAGGCACTCTCAGGAACGTGCCAGTCGGGGGAGGCTGCAGAAAGAACAAACGATTCAAGAGACCGGGCGATTCTCAGAACTCTGACGCATCCGCATCCGCATCTGCATCTGGTCAGAACAACAGCATGAGTAACGATCAGATGAATTGCTCTTCGTCTCCGATGCAAGAGCAGAGCGGCCTGAATCTTCCTCCGCCTGTTCGGTCAGTCTACTTTACTCTTCTCAACGGAGGAGCAGACGGGCTCGGCATTTCGTACAGCAGCAGCAGTGCGTCTGTACAGCAGCAGCAGCATAATTCATCCAGATTGGATCATTTAGATCGGGGCCTGTTGAGGGACAATTGTAACAGCAACGGCACAGGAACAGGCGTGATGATGGATCAAGTGCCGTCGACATCCAACTCCACCGCCACCGGCACCGCCAATCATGAAGCATTGGGCAGCATGTCAAATCTGAACACCTTCCAGTCTCCTCCAGACCTAATCCCGGAACAGGCACCCTCGTTAGTGCAAATTAATGGGGATCTAAGTACCATTTTCGAGGCAGCCCGCCATCATCATCAGAATCAGCAGGTGCCCACGTCATCATCCGCACCCACATTTTCCCATGTCAGCGGGGGCAACAGCAATCGGTTCAATGATGTAACAGGTGTTGTTAATGATCATACGTTGAACAACTCTCATGCGCTTCAAGATCAAGCCGTCCATGAAATTCAATGGCAACACCAACACCACCACCATCACCATAAGTTTGCGATCCCCGTGGAGGATCATCACGATAATGGGGCAGCAGCTGCACAGGTGTTACTGCCGTTTGATCACGAGAACCACCACCACAACCAAGTCAGAGCACCGCATCATGATGAGATCAAATTGAGACACTTGATCATGGACGGCGTACACACCACCACACCCTTGCCGGGCGGTGAAGTAATTGAAGGAAACAACGGGCATGTTCATGTTGATGCTTCTCCATACAATTGGCAACTGCCCACATCTGAAGGGCTACTCGACACTTCTGCAAATAACTTAAACTACTGGAACGGTACTGCCGGAGCATGGCCGGATCTCAGCTCTTGTTATGCTCCTTATACGAACCCATTGATTTAAGGGGGTGCCCATTTATACTGCCTAATTAATATGGGTCCTGAAAAAGCCAGGAGATCTTTGGTTAAGTACATTGGTATAATAAAACTATATTGTATAATGTTTGCCAGTCATTGAGAGACTCTCAAAAACGACTGTTTCTGCAGCACCCCACTATGACTAGAAAGGATACTGTTTGGTGTTTCCTTGGAGGATGAATCGGCCCAGATGCAGATGTAATTGAAGCTTTTGTGTTGATTCCGGTTCAGATTGTGATGGATGCAGCGAAGTGCAGTCTCATTCAGGAATGGGCATCGCCAAAACATGAGAGGTACATGACTTTTGTTCCCTTGCAATTGCTGCCCATGTGATATCCTGCCCTTTTGGCAGTGTCGGTGTGGAGCTTCTGTAAATAGAGATTTTTAACTTGTATTTGTATTTCGAAGTTAGCTTGAGAATTTGTCTAATCCGTTGTAGATGTCTTTGATTTGGACTTCTACAACGGTGCAGTGATATATTCTCTATCACTGCAAAGTAATTACCTAATTTGCTCGAATCTGTTCTGACACTCCAGTCTAATGCTTCAACTGCTAATGTTAATTTAGCTCTGCCATGTAAGTCCTCTGCTTTTTCCTCCCGGGTCATATGTTTACTGTGTCTCTGGACATGACTGGTTTCTCATTTCTCATGGAAAGCAATATTTGACTGTAATAATTTCATGGTATTCGTCCAAGGATATCATTATAAGATATTCGTTGATTGATTTGAACTCTAAATACGCAAAAATGAGTCGCAGGAAAGTTGCATTGCTTCTTCTTTCTCAACTCTTGAAATTTTATAACAATGGCTGGCAATAGATATTTTCATGTTTTAACACCATATCTAACTATAGTTCTTCAGTCTCTTCATGAAATTCCCCATCAAAACCTGATCAACTCAAGGGATGTGCTAACTCATACCTTCAAAACTTAATTAGAAAACGAGTAAAGATGGGGGAGAAAAAAGAAAGAAATATGCCAACTTTCGGAGCATAGATAAAAGTAGGAGTGTAGATAACAAATAGAAGAATTGGAAACTACCCAATTGAAATTTGGATTGTTTCGGAAATGACTGTAGATCTTAATATGCATCATGGATACGATATTTTATGTATCAATGTATGGGCAGCTATTTCTATACCCAGCAAAATCTCTTTAATTTATTTATACATAAAACCATAATATAGGCTCATCTAGTTTCTTTGTACTTGGTCTCTACTAGCTGAACTGGTTAATGATATAATCATGGCAAGAAATGGACCCTTCAACGACTCCCACGAATGGGCTGCAAGGGATCGGAATGATCTTTCATGAAGGTTGGGGACAAGGCACAGAATAACATGTTCAATAACTGAAGGAAAATCCCATAAAATTTATTTGTGCATTATGTGGGTCAGATACATGCACTCGTCTAATCTAATTGGGGTGGGCATAATACCAAGTCTACCATGTAAGCTCATTGATGATGATAGTATCAGGCAAAGAAGTTGACGTTGAACTGCTCTTATAAATGGGCTCGGGTACCGTCATGCTCAGAAATTAAGCCTGATGACTGAGGCACACAGGGACATGCCTTGCAACACAAGCAATATCGTCATCTAGCATTTTCTTTGTGACTCTTGAAATAAGGCATTTGCCTTTTCTCTTTGAAAAAGGGAAAAACAAAATCCCTTTTATAGAAAGTGTTGGATTATCATTCTAGGGCTTTAGGGCTAGGATATGCAATTGTGTGAAGTAATGTGTTAAAATAAATGTTGAATTTATAAATATTTATTTAGAAACTTTATCTAGATGTGTTGTGATAGATATTTTAAAGTGTTTTGTCAATATGTTAAAAAGCTAGGAATGTTTAGAAAAAAGCTAGGAATGTTTAGAAAAATATTTTATGAAATAAAATTTCTATGTGATTTAGAGTTGTTTGTGCATGTGAAAATGGTATATTTGTAGATTTGACCTAGGTTTATGATCTAAACTCTTGGTAAATATATTAAATCTTTACATAATTCTAATATCTACTTTTGGTTTGCTAGAATGCATATGATCTTTTTTTAGCTTGTCGTTGTTGCTAAAGAAATAGGGGCTTCTAAGACAAGATATGATTTTCTTATGGCCAAACCCCTAGATGAATTAATTTGGTAACTATAAACATAGATCAAAGACAACTTAGTATCATGTAGCAATGCCCTGAATACTACTGTAAGCTTGAAATGCAATAGTATCAAATACTAAAATTAATTACAACCATCCTTGAATGCTCTCTAAGTTTCATAAAGTAAAAATAAACTAGTGTTATTCCTTAAATATAATGATAAATTTGACATGTGAAACATTTCTTATTTTAATTCAACACATGATATCACTAGCAGGAAGCAAGTTGTATCAAATTTGAATTCTAAATATATATTTTAAAGTTTATCTTATCAAGCTGTGTAATTGATGCCAGTCACTTGTGTGAATTGTGGATTTACAACTAGGTGAGAAATTAGTAAAATTGATGATTTAAAATGGTCCTCGGAATTAATGTAGAAAGTTTGAGGTTATGCACATGATTTTTAGCATATATTGAACTACTTGAAAAATTTAAAAGGACAATCATGCCAAAATGAGACCAACAAAGAAAGAAAAAAGGAATCCAACTTTTTTCATTATATTTCATGTTCACTTCAAGTTACATGAAACCACTGTGAGGTTGCATGGTAATACAATTTGAAATGCAAGAATCATGCAATGCAATAGAGGATAAGCAATATGTTTTTGCAAATAAGGTATGGAATCAAAATTACTCTCAAACCTATTTAGCTTTTGGAATCAAATTACTCTCAAATTCCCTATTTATAGTAAGTTATGAGTGAAAATTGTTTTGAGATCTCCCCAAAGCTTTGAATGGGCTAGGTTAGCATGCTAGTAAATTTTTATTGCAATATCATGCCTAGCTTTGAAGATATTATAGTTTTTATTTAAAAAAAATTCGTGAATGAAAGGTTCAAAGTCAATTTTAAAGGTCTTAGATGGTCTAAAATGTTTTGAAAGTGTAAAAAATCTAGCTACATTGGTTATAACTTAATAGAGAGAATCAAAATATTTTTGGTACCCCAAATAGTTCATCAATTGGACACGTGATTCAAAAGTTACGACCTCTAGGAGTTGGGTCTCTTTAATTAGGAAATATGAAAACATGTTGGACAAAGGGGTTACACATGTCAATATGTGTTTTGATACATCATTGGAAATATTGAATTGGAGATAAGACAGTTGCCACTTTATGGATAGTTTAGCTCACAATTTGTAATATTATTTTATGTTATGTATGTCTTATATATTAGGTACATGAGATAGAGGTTTTGTGTTAGAGTCTCATAGCTATTGAGTTAACTCCAAATCTATGTTTGTGATATTCTTATGAGGACCTTACACGAAAATTTTACTATATATTTTTTTGTTGATTTCTGTTTGATATTGGCTAGTTTGTTGGATATTGCTATTGTTTGGGATGTAGACATTCATGTTTTATCATTGATGTCAACATATGTTCATATGTTTCAGTGATGCATTGGACAAACTATGATTCTAGATGTTACAAGAAGTTGGATAGACTAGTACAGATAGTGTACAACATTCTTGAGTAAGCAAGCATGGATATATGTTTCAAAGTGAGTGTAGCCTTTATGTCTATGACCACAAAGCTTTATGTGTTGATTTTTGAGATTTATAGTTGTTTTAGCGAATAGTCATTATAGGCTAGTGACAGGGAATTATGCTAGAGATGGTTACTATGTTTTGAGTATAAGTTGATCATGAGATGAAGTCTTGGTATATGAGCATCATGCATAGTAAAGACTTTGATTAGAGTACATTACAAGATTTGTGACTCACTTGAGTCATAATGTGTTAGCAGCCATCTTATGACATATAAATAATTTCTTTTGGGAGACGATTATATAGTGTATCATCTACATAGATTAGAAGATATTGATTATGGATTGCGGTGTGTGTTTTGATATTTGTAATTAAATTATACACTTGTAATAGATACTATGTGTACCTTAGCATTGTTTAATGCAATTAACATTGGCCAAGAAGTCCTAATTATAGGTTGACCTAATTTTTTGTTGTATCTTGTATAAAGGAAGGCAATTTTTGTTGTTGTAAATGATGAAGTATATCAAATGAAAATGAGCATGAGCCTTGATGCTAGATATCAGATCAAGGTTGAAGGTCGGTCAAATGATTTGATAGAGGTATACATGGAATATGTGATCATTCATTGTTTACTCATTGGTACTATAAAAGAAATTATGTTGTCATTAGACAGTTTACTAAAGTTGGATTCAACCTTCTCTTTTTGGACAATGAGCCCTCTTGAAGGTGGCTTTAACCTTCACCCTTTGAGCAATGTGCTCAAGTAGTGATATTTTTGTCCTCATAAAATCTTAATAGGGTTGCAGGAAATTTTAGCAAGGGTTCTATCCTTTAACATGGACTTGTCCTTTAATAGGGACCAATGTACTAGATGTATTGTATCAACTCCTAACAATGTGAGGTCTCCTAACATGGACATTATTATACTAGTGCATGATCTTGTGGGTGTCATCCCCTCTAATATTTTTCCCTTAACAAGGTTTTCCTTGAGAACAATTTTCTCATATATTTCTTATGGTGTTGGTTTATATAGATTGTTCATCTTTTTTTGTACTACCATATCTTTTATTAATGATTTGGTTGAAATTATATAGTTTATAAATATAGCAGACAACCGATTCACCCTCCCCCTCTTAGTTGTGTAGTATGGATTACTATTCCTAAAAAATGGTATCATATCTCATGGTCCTCTTGTAAAAGAAAGCCTAACCATCTTAGGATATCTATAATGGAAAGTTACAAAAAGGGTAATCAAAAGTGTGACGATGTTAACTATGACATCTCGTAAAAAAAAGATAAGGAATCATTTGATCTTCTTAGGAATTGAATACTGGTTGATTACAAACAAAAAGAAAGATACCAAGATAGAAGGTGAACTGGAATCCAAGACAAAGGTTGAAAGGAAGAAATTTTCCTACAATATGGTTGCTAGAAAAGCTTTAATCAGTGCACTATCAGAGACATAATTTACAAAGGTTAAAGATTTTGAGTCGGCACATGAGATCTAGGAAAAGTTGGAATCCTATATCAAGGAGACAAACACAAAGAGAAGCTGGAAAGCATGAAGATGAAAGAAGATGAGACCATTAGACCATACATTCAGAGAGTAATAGAGGTTTTTACTAGCATTAGGCATTTAGGAGGAGTTATTACTAAAGATAAAATCACTACAAAGATCTTGAGACCCTTGACACCATTTTATGATAACAAAGTCTTAGTGACAGAGGATATCCTATTGCTCATAAAGGGATTCACAAGGGATAACTTGATTAGTAAGTAATATGCATTTTAAATGTCTAGATTACAAGATGGTTTACCTAAAGTTAAATTTGCATTTAAGGATACTATTCATATGGATATATGCTAATCAATAATGCAAGATATAGTGGTAAACAAACACATCTTGGGGATAGGGATAACTTTAAGAAACCCCCCTTTGGAAAAAGGTATAAAATCTTGGCGAATCCAACATTATTTTAGGGGAAAAAATTAATTTCTATTAGCAAATTTTTTTTCAAACTTGGAAAAACTTTAATTTCATTGGCAATTTTTTTTCCATCGTATGAAAATTCTGTGAAACCCTAGCAAATCATTAATTATTGAAGAAAATCGTGACCAAAAGTATGAATAGCTAGAAAACATATTTTATATCATCTAAAACATAGTAACTCATTTTAATAACAATTAGATGATTGTAACTCGATGGTATAAATCCTATTTTGAGCCTAAATGTTCAAGGACAACAAGTTTTAGAGAAAATCTTTGGAATAATGACACTTGTCTACAGTCAAATCCATTTTGAGACAAAGCTCAAAAGGATAAAAACTTACTTGGAAAGTCTCTAGAATAGAGACATCTGTCAAGTATATGTACTTATCATATAACCTAACTTAAAGTTTTACCATATATTGGCGAATGTGACCATTGAATAAGAAAAACCTTAAAAATTGTGGGTGAAAATATTTAATTTACCATGTGGAAAGATTAGATTCTATTGGCGAAGTCATCGTCAAAATAAAAATGATTATGTATCATTATTAACGATTGGTCTGAGCATGGGACCCATTTTTCATAAAGTGCAGTCAACGTCACCACCCCAAAAGTGTAGTTTTTTTTGCCAAATTCAAGATCCTCGATGAGTGAGATTCACCACTAAAGTAAACCTTGCTCAGGGAATATGCTCAGGATTGGGAAAAGATAGAGGAGGAAGAAAGGAAAGTGCAAGAACATGAAGCAATGGTCACTAAAAGAGAACATATAAGTGAAGGGAAATATGAAGGAAAGTCACATTTGAGATGTTTTTCATGTAATAAGATAGGTCATTTTTCTTCTAAATGTCCTACCAAAGTTCCAAAGTATAATCTTGAGTCGTATAAGTCCAAATATCCTAAGAAATGTTACTATGCTAGTGAGGATGGTTCTGATAATGAATATGAAAAGAATGAGGTTTAGATTATTTTTGTTTCTATTAGAAAGATGAAAAAATTGTGAATGAAGAAAGAGCTTTCATTACACATGTCGAAAATAAATTATAATGGAATACATATAGTTGATGTTCTCATTTTATGTTAGACGCTAAAGATAAATTTCATGTGTAACTTAACTAGTAGATGGTGGTGTTGTTAGTTTTGAAGACAATACTCCTTGTTTTCTTAAAGGAGGAGGATCTATAATCTTAAGGGTAAAACTAATGGGTAAAAGTAAAAACATGTGTCACCCTTTTACAAAGGAAAAGGCTAACAACAATAAAAGTGTTAAACTTCAATGATGTAAAAGCAATATTTCTATTTTTAAATTTAAGTTAGTGTAAACTGATGAAATGCATATAAATGGATGAAGTTTGTGTCTATTTCTAAAAGAAAAACTTAAAAAAATAAAAGTCCTATTTAAAAAAATAATTTAAATGACATTTTTTTGGCTATCTAAAACATTTAGCAAATCAGGGGTTATAGTTCCCACCATAAATATAAATGCAAATAAATGTTTTTGCATCTAATTTTAAAGTATATTTTTGATGACATGTATACCTAGAACTATCAAAAAGAAAGATTAAAAAATATTGTATATTTTGCTTGTTATAGCTATTCGAAATTCGACTTTTCAAAATTAAACATTATTTTGTTCCCACAATCTTTTCCCTAACAAAGCCATGTTAATCCTTAAAAAAATTACATATTGTCAAAGAGGTCGCTATCCTCTATAATAATTGATCATTTATGAAAAAAAATTGGTATCATCTACTAATTTTTATCTTTATCCAATTGTGAATCATCTTCAATGTTGAAATACCTACTTGCAATATTTTGTAATTATTGTAAATAATATAGTCACCTTTTGAAAAAAAATTACATGTGCATAATCTTGACTTTGAGCTCTATCTAGTGTTTTTTTTTTTTTGAAACCCTAATTTTGATGTTGAAATTGGTCTGTGAAGTGTAAAGTTTTTCATAATTGCCAAAACCATGAGAGAAATTGCCACATAGGATGACCCGTACATTGATTCAACCAAATTGAGTCCGACCAAATTAGTTTTGGCCAGAATGGTATTGAATAGAGAAGGTTGCATACAAGACCCACTGCTTAATTTTTTTATTTCATAGTATTTTTAAATGAATAAAATAGTCTATTAATTTGTTTTCTAAAGGTTTTTTAATTTTTTAATTTGTATTTTTTTATAATGTGTCTCCTTTGTAATAATTAGAAAATTAAGTTTGTTGAGTCTTTATTTATTTAAATAAATTATATTGTTGAATTTTTTGTAAATTAGCTTTCTTAAATTTATTTTGTATTGAAGTCAATTAATTAAATTTATTATTTTATACGATTTAATTCACTTATTGGATTTGATTTAATTCACTTATTGGATTTAATTTAATTCTTTTAAAGAATTATTAAAACTATTAAAAATATTAAATAGTTAAATTAATTAATATATTTAATCAATTCGCATAATCAAAATTTAGCAATGCTTTAATGCAACAATTTCATCTTAAGATTTTCTAGTTTTAGAGACAATCAAATATAATAAGCTTCTAAACTTGACATCTTTTTTCTAAATTGTCTATGATCTATACTATACTTTATGTAGGTGAATTTGGAAGTCTTATATATCCACGTGATTCAAAGCTCTCTATTTTAGGTTTTTGTGCAATGGGGAATAAAGCAAAAAGAGAAAAAAAAGTAATTGAATAAGAGATGACCATAAGAAAGGATGCACAAAAAGTAATATATAGCCACCAATGAAGATCCATTGATTCAAGTTGAAGAAGATTGATCATGTTCAAGTTTCATAAAGTAGTAGGAAATTTGGAAATTTTGTTTTAGGGTTGGAAATTTTGATGGAGATGGATGAAGAATCTCTTTTTAGAGAAATTGAATCATTTGAACACATAATGCCTAAAAGTACAATCAAGCTACTTGTAAAAAATAGGTGGGAGCAATTTTTTGAAAACAAATCTTTGATTGGTAAAGCACAATTATTTGTTAGATTATTTAAGAAAAGATAAATTCAAGTCCTATTATGGAGTTGTTGGGTATGGATAATAAGAAAAGATCTAAAGATCATGTATAGGAAACAATAGTTCAGAATTTGACCAATGTATTAAATGCTATTGATAATAGAAGTCGAGTAGCTAATTTAAGTGTTGCATGGAAAGTATTGATGACTATGATTACCAAAAAGGATTTGTCATAGAAAAAGAAAGTTTGAGTAATTTATGAATGAATGAATCTATCTAGAACAACTGTTTAAAGATATATAAAAAGGAGAAATTTCCTAGATGAGAACATTGAAAAGGACTAGGTTAATATTTGTGGGCTTCCTTGAAAAGATAGAATTTCTAAAGATGTTAGAAGACAAGTTGTTGAATATTGCACCAACCACTCTCATGCTTGTTCCAATAGAAGAGACATCATACATATGAAAGATGAAGAGACAAGTATGAAAATTGCACATCCAAAACTCTTTGTAGACACAACACAAAGTGAATTATTTGAAGCATTCAAAAAATAATTTTCTAATGCGAAAATATGTCAGGGAATTTTTGAGAGGTTATGCCCTTGTTTTGTACACATAAATAAGGTATATGAAAATTTTTGCTATAGAAATTGGGTAAAAGCACAAACCTATGTCACTATTTGTGATATCCAACAGGGTTACGACCAAAAGGGTTTCAGCCATAATGGTTTCGACTGAAACACGTATGACCATCCAGACGTGGCACTTTTGCTTGCTGACATGGTAGGGGGGGTTACGGCCAAAACCCTTTCGGCCAAAAGGGTTTTGGCCGTAACCCCAGTGGATTTATAAAACCTGAAAAATTGCTTGTCGGTGGTCATTTCATTGTTGCAGTTTTTAAGTGGTTAGAGTGTTTCAGCTATAACAGGTAAGTGCATTTTTTATTTTTTAATGTTTTTTAGTTATTACATGTTAGCATTAATTAAATTAATTATTTTAAAGTGTTTTAGCAATTAAATTAATTATATTTTAAGTATTTTTTTAGTAATTGATTATTTAGACTAGTTAATTTTCTTTATATAGTTAGATCTTGATATGTTAAAGATGAAAAACTATATAGTATTTTTTAATTAAATATGTACATTTAATCATAAATCTAAATTTTACATGATCAAATGTTAGAAAATTCAAGTTGAGACTTATATAACTAAAGTAATTACACTTGATAAAACATTAACATAGCACAAACCTATATAGATAACTAACATGTAACTTGAAACATTAGGTAGAACTAAACTATAATAAGTTCTAGTTGTTCAAACTTGAAAACTTAAAATTTAACCAACTTCAAAATTAGAAAAATTGGAAACTATAATAACATGTACATGAAACTTTGAAAACTTGTTAAGACCTCAAGATAGCTAAAAATTAGTTATATTTTAGAAAACATTAACATAGTAAACCTATATGTACTAAATAACATACATGCATATTTTTTGTTCACATACATGAGCTAGATGTGCATATTTGAGTTAGATGTTCACATGCATGAGCTAGATGTACTAAATAACATATGCATATTTTTAGTTACCTTCAACTTTGTACATATTTATATACATACATGTTTTAAATTAAATTTAACTTTTAGTTTTATATGTACTTATGTATGTATATCTTAACTCTACATTTATAGATAGAGATCTTTGCATATATCATTATGGCATCTGGTACAGGTGGAGCACCTACGTACTCAGGGGAGGCTAGTGTTCAGGGAGGGGGTTGTAGTGCTAAGTTAGACACAATACATAGACTAACATCATCCTCTGAGAGACAAAGTTTGTTTGCAGATACTATTGCTAGGTTATCTCGTGCTCTCGACTATCTTGATTCTACATTGTTGGCTTCTGCCACTCTCCATAATAGGGAGAAGATTATTTCTATTAGAAATGAGTTGTGCTAGATGATCGAGAAAATCTCTACATACAACCCCTTTGATGATATTAGTATTGAGACATTTTACTCTTCCCTTTCTCACAATGTCATTGACACTGTGAAGTATACATAGATTGATGTTGAGGTCTCCACTGCTATGGTGAAGACTATGTTTCCCTTTTATATAGATAGGTCTAGGGTTAAAGGTTATTCAGTGATGAAGTGTACAGATTAGCTCGTTGCTCCATTTATATATCCTCAATGGTTAGTTGCACATCACAAGTGGCCACAGAAAGATGAGTTTCCTCTTTATTTCTACAAACAATTGTTTGCAAAATTTCATTTACATCATGATGTTGATTATAAAGATTTTCCAGGTCATGCTAGACAAGGCCTCAGCCGATTTTCAGAGAGATTTACACCTATGGACACCCCTGTGCCTGTTAATAAATGAGTAATGGTGGGTCCAAAGGTCATGCTGTGAGGTCCATAGATGACTACTATAGGTTTGACTATTCTTGATAATAGAGTTAGGAGTCAGATATTTTCTAGCATTTCCATAGTTGCCACACACTTATAGGAGATATCTTTAGATAGATGTGGCAGATATATGTTATGATCTTGTGGTCCCATTTCGACAGGTGCATCCTCTAGTACAGGAGCTGATGGTTTGTATGAGATAGTAGATATACCATGGCCACTAGAGGTTTTGGCTATATTAGATGTGGATGTATTGCATCATATGGCATCTTATTTAGCATATGATCTTCTTGGTTCATATTAGGCCTTGTTGACAGTCACGGGGATTCCTCTTCGTGACATTAGTGGACACATCAGCCATATTTTGTCACACACTATAGGATCACAACCCTCACAGAGACAGGAGGATATCTCTACAAATTCTACAACACCTACTCCTATAGAGGGCCATACAACACCTATCCCCACATCTATTCAGGATCCTATAGCACCTGCTCCTGCACAACCTGGCCTTATAGAACTTGCATTCCGTGATTCAGATATTATTCTATTACTACATGATTTCGATATCAGTCAGATTGGTAGAGCATTACATGATGCTATTGTAAATGTTATAAATTTATATATGTTTACACTTATTTGTTACTATAATTTACACATGTATATAGTTTGTTTAGCGTACTCAAGATCTTTTATATGTATGTACTTAGGTCTATACATACATATTCTTGAGTGATTCATCTTAACCTGTGTACATGTACATGTGTTCTATAGGGTCTTAGTGATAGTCTGTTGCATTTTGGAGATCTTCAGACACCGATAGATCCTACATGACATGAGTCATAGGTATGTTATGTATTTTTTATTATATATTTGATAGATATATATTGTACATATGATATAATACATGCACTTATACATGTATAATTTTATAATTTTACAAATATCTTTCATCTGGCACAGGGTTCAGATTAGATTGTAGAGCCTTTTTGGGTCTGGGATTAGGAGGGGGATGTGGTTGACCTTAGTTTACATGTCTATTTCATTGATGTTGGGACACACACACACACACACACATACACACACACACACACACACACACACACACACACACACACACACACACACACATGTCATTTCAGATGCTTTGATATGGAGATGTATGTTATTTCATATACTTTTATTTGGATATGTATGTTATTTTAGATACAATTAGATTATTCCAGATACTTTTATATGGATATACATGTTATTTCAGATACATTTGATACATGTGGTATTTTAGAGACATTTGATGTGGTATTTTGGAGACATTTTATATGGTATATTGGATACATTTTACATGGGTACATACATTATTTCATAAATGTGTTATTTTACATAGATGTACATATAATGTTCATGTTGAATGCATGTATGTTTTCAATATTCATATTTTTATTTCATAGATCATGTGTTATTTTGTAATGTATGTGTTACAATATTTAATCAATAAATTTAATACATATTTAAGAACATAAAGAGTACTAGTTAATGTCTTATGTACATGTTAAATTGATCTTTTAATGTCCTAATCTTTTATGTTTATGTATGTGTTATTCATGTTTATGTATATGTTATTCATCTTAATGCCTTAATCTAAGTGTAATTAACTATATTTAATGACATGTCTTAAGGGGAGATTCTAAATTATACATAAGAATGTAGATTAAAATGTATTTTTTATTTTATAGATGTATGTATATATGTTCATGTTAAAAGTAGACATGTATGTTTTCAATATTCATGTTTATGTATATGTTATTGTTTTTAATGCCTTAATCTAAGTATAATTAACTATATTTAATGACATGTCTTAAGGGGAGATCCTAAATTATACATTTATAAGAATGTAGATTAATGCATAGGTAAGAATATACAAGAACATATAAAGAGTATGACCTAAATGATGCATGTTACAACATTTAATTAATAAAAGTTAATACATATAAGAACATAAAGACTATATACATAAATACATAAGAGCATTACCAATCATAAGAAAACATAAACAATGTATATAAATACATACAAATACTAAAGGGGTTGTCTTAAGGAGAGGTCCTAAAAGGTCGTACTAAGGGGATGTCCTAATAGGTGGTCTTAAGGGGAGGTTAGGTAATAGGTAGTCCTAAGGGGAGGTCCTAAGAGGTTGTCTTGAGAGGAAGTCCTAGGAGGTTTTCTTAAGTGAGATATCCATGTCTAATTTAAATAAAAATAACTTGAAACATGTCCAATTTCACATATCCAAGATAAATGATCCAATGTATACAAATTTATTAAACAAATATCCTATCAACATTAAATGTGAAAGTATAAGAGCTATATAGACATAGCTAAACTAGAGCTTCACAATAAGTACATAGGTAAACTAGAGCTCCACAAACATTGTATTGTTAGGATCCTCTCTAGCTTTTATTATCTCTAGAAATTTTTCATGTTCTTCAATAGACAGTTTCCACTTTTGATTTCCATGATGTCCTCTTCTTTGTATTGCTTCAAATTGTATCATTGTTGCTATAACATGGTTACTATAATGTAAAACTTTTCCTCCAGGCTTATATTCAATAAATTCAATACCACTGTCAATTACCCTTGTTTGTTGATAATATATTCCTTCATCCAATTGGATATGATTGTTCATCAGCATCTATAGTTCCTTGTAGTTGTATATGAGCAATGTTAGTATGCTAATAGAAACCAAATTTAAATAAAGCTTCTACAAACTAAACAAAATTCATAAACTTCAAGATAGACTAAGATGAACTCTCAATTGAGAATATGAGCCATTAATGGACTCTCTCAATGAGAAGCTCTCTTGTTGAGTGGCTTTGTCTAAATAGATAGGATGTATGCTCAAGCTTATGCTTCAAAAAGGGCTTCAAATGGAGTTGGAATTTGGATGTGAGTGTATGGTTTGGATGTAAAATGGCTTCTCAAAATGGCATTATGACTTTACTTCATGGATTGTGTTATTTTGCAAAGGGGAAGGATCCAATTTATAGGCAAGAGGCTTGAGGGATTGAGGGCTAAGATGCAAGGATGGGAAAAAGCTTATGGAGGGCTTAGATTGCATGAGAGGAGAGCACATGGATTGTGCTTCCTTATAGCCAATCAAGGAGTGACACATGTCACATGGTGAGAGGATGGAGGAAAGGGGAAGGATGAGTCAACAAAGGAGGCTCAAGGGATAAAATCTTCATAAAGACCCTCATAATGACTTGTAAGAGCAATAAAAGGGCTTGTAAGAGTCATTTATGACCTAGTGGACTTCATAAAGTTTTATGGTTGAGATATTTTGAGGGTGATGAGAGCAATTTCGACTTGGACTTGATTAGGAAGGTTTTAAGCTTGTTTAGGCTTGTGCAAATGATTAGAGGATGGATTAGGATGGTTTAGGATTAGCTTAGGGATAGGCAAGTGGATGGCATTTAATGAGGGTGGGTGAAGGAGGAGATATTTATTAAAACCTTTTTAATAAACATGAGGATTAATATTTAATCTTAATTAAATATTTTGAGTTGGGATTAGGGGTAGGAAATGATGGGATTAGCCTTTAATCAAAATTAAAGAAGGATTAGAAGATTTTGGAAGAGGTTATTGGTCATAAGGAAATTGGCCAAGTTTTGGGCAAAAAATAAATTTTTTATTTATTTTAGGATTTTTGGTCAATTTATTAATTAAATAATTAATAAATAAGGAAATAATGTTTAAATAAGATTTAAACATTTTTGGGAGGGATTCCTTAATTAAATATTTTTAATTAAGATAAAGGGATTTAATGGCATAAAAATTAATTAATTAATTAATTAAATAATTAATTAATAAATGATGATGTCATCAAGAATTTTTTAGAAAATAAAAATACTTTATTTTCTAAAGGTTTTTTAGGTGTCTACAGTAGCAACTTGTGTTTTGCTTTTGTGCATCTTAAAAGATAATAGTCCACATTTTTCGCATTATCTAGTAAGGCTTGAACTGCAAAAATATCTCCAGCATGTATATAAAAATAGATAAATATAAATTAATTTTAAAATGAATATACATACATACATACATACATACATACATACATACATACATATATATATTCACACAAACATGCCATAACTAAATTAAAAATGTGCTCATAATGAGCTGAATATATAGCATCATGAATGTTAATGTCAATGTCAACATCTTCAAAAGGAGGCTTTCTAACTATCTCCTTCAAATCCCAATGTGAAACATATCCATTCACAATATTTTTACATACTCACTGGATTGTCCTTAATGCAGTCATCACAAAAACATGTTTTCTCTCTTACTTTAATTACTAGAGGTTTATGGTTTTCTGTAGTCATCACTTGATGTAAACTTCTAATACTAGAAATCATTTGACAATTGTAAGGATGAGATCGATCTATATCTGTTACAAATACGAAAATTAATTCTCATATTTTAAAATAAATATTTAATAAAAAACTCAAGAATTTGAAAAATACATTAAAAATAAACATAAAGTTCACCTTTCACTTCCCAAAAGTAACACTTATTGTATTTAGTATCTCGAGTAGTAGAATGAACTTTGCACCATTAAAAGATTTGATTTGCACTCTCTATCCTATTCCCTGTATGTACATACAACATGCATATATATAATTTAAAATATATGCCACTAGTATTAAACATGCACATTAAATGCATATTTACCTACAAGTTCATGTTGTCGAAGTGCATGCTTTATGCATGCTTCTGCTCCATCATGCTCCCCTTTTCCATGTCCACCTTCAAAGAAATTCTATAAAAACCTAACATTGGTTCTAACATGTTGCATTGCTAACCGATTAAATGCTTTTGCAGATTTGAATTGTCCTGTGAACATGAAATGATAAATAGAAACAATTATTTTTGTACATATATCAAATCGAAATAGGCATGTACAAATAAATATAAGTTAAAATATTTAGTTAAATAAATGTGTAAGTTCATGTATACTAACCTACACATCCATCAGACCAAATCTAGTGCTTTGAAACATTTATTCCACGATTTCTAAGATCTTCATAAAACATTGCAAAACAATGAGGCACATAACTCCTATCATGAACTCTATCATCACTAATATAAAAATGAACCTCTTTGATGGTGATGCATTCATTTTCATCCAACCTTTCTATCTCATCCACCTCAAATTGTGCATGTCTATAGGTCACTTGCACAAATATTGCAACTTGTTCAGAATGATAATATTGCCCTTAAAGCTCTGTTTGAGGTGCAAATGTATAATTCTCAGAAACATCTACAATTGGAAGCATACAACTAGGTGGAAAACAATTTTTGGAATCACGAAACTATTTAGCTTGCCATCATGCACCATGACAATGTTGGATATGTGGATATATCAATGGACAAAACGTGGTCATAGACTCATCATAACACAATTCACTCTCCTTCAATACAATTTTTTTGGATTCATCTCCTATCTTACTTTGGTATGTCTCATATTCATATCTCATCCATGAAACTAGTATCGATTCATTAATATTCTCAATTTGCATTGAAAATTTGCCTAAATCTCCACAATCTTCACACTGATTTTTGATGCATTGCACTTTGAACTCATCTGAATCTTCTAATTTATCACATAATATGGACTTCACAAATTGTGTTGTACTACTAGGGATGACCAAATTAGGATCAAGTACTGCCATAACTTTTTTATATGATTGCAAGTGTAGACCAAATTCAACATGATTTCAACAAAAACAAGTTTCACGCATCTAATTTATGTGTACAAAGGAAGGATGCAAACTCTCGAACATTTTCTGACATATTTTGTCATTTGAAAATTCTTGCTTGAATGTTTGAAATAATTCACTTGGAGTTATATCTATGAAATGTTTTGGCTGTTCAATTTTGGCCCCTATCTCTTGATCTTTAATTTTTTTAGTATCACATCTGTTGGAAGAAACACGAGAAAGTGTGGTCCAAAATTCAATAACTTGTCTTTTTACATCTTCAAAAATTTTATCTTTACGAGGAACTCTACAAATATTCGCCCAGTTGTTCTCAATGTTATCATCTAGCATATTTCTCTTGATATATCTCTAAACAATTCTTCTAGATATATGTAGTACATCAAAAATTGCACGTACTTATTTTCTATGTGTCAATTTTCTACTAGATATAATAGTCATCAATGCTTTATGTGCATTACTCAAATCACCTCCTTGAGTTGTGTTGTCAATTTTGTTGTAAAAATTTTGTAAATTTTCAACTATTGTTTTATTAATATTATGCATGTGGTTTTTCTTATTATCAACACCCAACAACTCTAAAACAGGTCTCATATCTTTTCTCCTAAATAACTTGACAAATAATTGTGCCTATCCAAATATACTTTTATCTTTGAAATATTTATCTCACATGTTTTGACAATGCTTTCTAATAGTGTCATCATTTATCATGTCTTTTGACGGAATTTGGTTAAAAAGTAGTTCCTATTCCAAATCCATCAAATTTGCTATGCCTTCTAATTATTTTCTATCATTAGAAGTGCCAATTTCTTCCTCTTCATTACTTTCATTTTCTTCATGAATCTAATCCTCTTCAAGAATTTCAGTAGGTTGGTTTTGGTTACGTTTTGTATGACCTTTCATTTTGTGATCTCTTATTCTATCATATTTCTTTGATCTTTTCCTTTTACTGCCCATTGAATAGTTTAATCTATAGAAAAAAAAAAATTAATTTAGATTTCACTAAATACTGGCTAATGCTTCAATATATAATACATAAAAATAAGTAGATAGGAAAAAACACCTTAAAAATACTCGATCCTTTGTAGTTCTAGCTAAATATGTGAAATAGTTGCTGAAAATGGCTTCAAAAATCATTGTCTTCCAAAAAAGCTCTTTTATTTTTCATTGTTTTCTAGATTTTATTTTATAGCAAACTGTCAAATTAACTGCTGGTGGTTTGATAGGCCAATGGGGGTTATGGCCGAAATCCTTTCAGCCAAAAGGGTTACAATTGAAATGGTTTCGGCCATAATTGTCTATGTGGTAACCACACAAGAAAAAATAAGAACTTCTGTAAACATCTCACTTTGAAGGCTAATTTGATCTATTAAAATGAAGTTTTTTTTAAAACTAAAAATATACTTCCTTGAAATCAAGATTATGATCATATAAATTTTTAATTATTTTGGTTATGGATAATATATTATATTTTGAAAATATTACAAGTAGGTATTTTAAGATTTAGGAAGATGTCTATTCAAAAATAGAAAAAAATAGTAAATCATGTTCAAAAAATATTATTTTTTAATGCTGCACTAGAGGAGAGAGACTTCTTCAAGAATATGTAATTTATTTTAAAAAATATGTAGATTTGATGGAAAAAGTTTGATGGGAGAAAAAAAACTATCAATTTCTAATAACTTTGACTTTGACCAATTATAACTAGATATTCATGTCAATTTTAACATATTCCCTAATCAGACCAAAATATGATCATTTGCATATATTTATTTGACAAGAAAAACTCTATATTTTCAGCATTTTAAAAAAATTAAAAAAATAGACCTCAAAAATAAATAAAATTTTCACTCAATTTTTTTAAAAAAATTACAGACATAAACTTCATCCAATTTTACACATTTCATTAGTTTACATCATCTTCAAATTCTAAACACAAATGCCACTTTTATGTCATTAAATTTGAAGAGTTTAAATTCTGATATCACTTTTCTTTATAAAAGGTGACATAGGTTTGTGCTTTTACCCAATCATGTTGAGTTTCATCTTTATTTGCAATCTTATAGAAAAGCTATGACAACACTTAAGCCAAATTTGATAATTCCTAGAAGCACAAAACAATTTGTCAAGTATATGTTATGTGATATTTCTGAAGAGTTAGAGGAATTCAATGTACAAATTGTGGAGTGTTAAAGAAATTTCCTATTGAAATGAAAAATATTGATGTTTCAACACTGGTTGTGTGGAATATATTTGAGTATGAGATATACCAAATAAAGAATATAGATGAATCTAAAAAATAGCATTGAAGGAGAGAAATTTTCCATATGGTGAGTTTATGGACAAATTCAAGACTATGATTTATCCACACATCCAACATTGTCATGGTGCAAGATGGCAAGCTAAACAATTTTGAGATTCAAAAAATAATTTCCCACTAGGATGTATTCTGTCAATTGAAGACTTTTTTGAAAATTATACAAGTTTTCCCCTCAATCTGAAATTCAAGCTAAATATTATCACTTAGATCAAGTTGAAAATTTTGTACAAGTTATTTACATACATGCACAATTTGACATGGATAGGATATAAAGTATTGATCCAGACGATAACATTATAATAAAGGAGGTATATTTTTGTATCAGTGATGATAGGGTTCACGATAGGAGCTATGTAACTCATTCTTTTGGAATGTTCTTGAATGACCTTGCAAATCATGAGATAAGTGCTTTAGAACAATGGATTTGGTTTGATGGTTGTGCAAGTATGTATATTTGAAAGTTAAAATTTTAGGTTAAATCATGTAATACTTAATTAAATGAACAAATATGTACATAAATTTGATTAGTCATAAATTTGTTTATTTTTTTTTTCATAGGACAATTTAAGTCTGCAAAAGCATTGAATTGAATTGCAACACAACATGCCGGATGAAATGTTAAGTTTATTTGGAACTTCTTCGAAAGTGGTCATGGAAAAGAAGAGTATGATGGAGAAGGAGCATGTGTGAAGTATGCACTTTGCTAACATGAACTTTCAGGTATTGTATTGATATGTAATAATCAAATTTGATGTATATGAGCATCTTCTATAATTATTTTATATTTTGTTAAAATTCATACAATTTTCTTTTCTATACAAGTGTAAAGATAGAGAAAGCAAATCAAGTTGTTGAATGGTGCAAATTTAATTTTTCTCCTTGAGACACAACATATAATAAACATTTTTTTGGAAAGTGAAAGGTAAGCTTGATATTTTTCTTTGATGTGATTTCTTTTATATTTTGAATTAAAAGTAAGAATGCTGACATAGAAATTGGTAAATTTAATGTGTTATGGATATTGATCTATTGAATCCTTACAATTGTCAACCAATTGTTGGAATTAGAAGATTGCATCAATTGATGACAATAGGACAACAAAAACCTCCAGTAATTCAAGTAAGAGAAAAATCATGTTTTTGTGATGCCTACATTAATAAAAATGCACTGAGTCAATGCGAGAATATTGCAAATGAGTATGTCTCAGAGTGGAAGTAGAAAGAGATTATCAAAATTCATCCTTATGAAGAAGATGAAAATGACATATACATTCATAATCCTATGTATTCAATTGATTATGAGTGATTTTTTGATTTAGCTATTCCATGTGTGTCTTTACAAACATGTTTCATTTTTATATTTAATTGTCTTCATATTTATTTATTTATAGCCCATTAATTTTTACATCTGTAGGTGACATCTTTAATGTGTACATGTGGATCTTGAAAATGTAGAATATTATGTACTAATATGCACACAACTTGGGAAACTCAAGTTGATCGAACCAACTATAGATGATGATAACCAATCATATCCAATTGGTTCAATGGTTATTGAAGGTATAGATTATCCCCTTATGAGTTCTATACAAGTAATGAGAGAGAGAGAGAGAGAGAGAGAGAGAGAGAGAGAGAGAGAGAGAGAGAGAGAGAGAGAGAGAGAGAGAGAGAGATTGTAAATATTTATTTCTTTTGTACATTATTAAGAATAGTTAATAAAGTCAATCTTATTTTGTAGGCACCTATTATCAACAGATGAAAATTGACCAAAATGGTGTTCAATTTGTTGAATATATGCTTGGCCAAAACACTTTACATTACAACTACTTGGTTATAGCCACAAAGATTCAGTTCGATAGAGTGCCAAAAAAAGGATGTAGCAAACCAAAGTGGAGGTTAGTTATTGAGGAGCATGAAAAGTTGTTGGAATAATTAAAGATAGAGAGGATCCAGACCATATGTATCAAGAGCTCTATGTTAAGAAGTAGTTATATTTCATTGCTTTGATATTTTTCTTATATGTCTATAGTACTTAGATCTACACATGTACAAGTTACCTATACACATGTACATGCATTGAAGCATTACACATGTTGATCTCATTACCTATTCAATATATATGTGTGTTTATATATTTCTATATTTCAATATGTATTCTCTTATGTCTACATAGGTGTACATACATACATATTTCATTTCTTTAGATGAAATAGTTATATAGAGGTGCAAATAAAAATTTCAATAGTATATATATGTTGGAAATAATTCTTCAATTGTATATTTTCATTGATGTTTACACAAATGCCAATATTAACCAATCAATGTAGTGTTTGCAGTATTAACCTTGTATATATCTCAATATTAACCTAGCATTTAGTGTTGATATAAGATTATTTTGAAGTGAGAAACCTCTAATTGAACAATAATTATTTTGTCAATGATTTCAAACTTGCTACCTGCTAGTGAGACAATTATTTTTTCGTCTGAAAGCTATCATTTAGTTGATTGATGAAGAGGATTTGAAAAGAGGAGATAACAATAGCACCTAGAGAAAGTTTGAGTTATTTGGTATGTAAAAGAAGCACTAAGACTAAGTAAGACATTGATACTATAATGAATTGTTTATCTACTTAAAGTCTAGAATGAAAGATTACTCAAGATAAGACTGAAAGAAGATCAAGTATAAAAAGTGTTTGCCAAACCTTCTCGAGAGGTAAGTGCAAGCCAAGCAGAAATTAGTGGATGCCGAGTGAAAAACAAGAGGTGCCAAGAAAAGATGAAAATTAGTGCAAGCCAAGTGATTGTTAATATATGTCGAGTGAAGTTTAGTTGATGCTGAGCATTAGTAAACTTTAGTGTTTACCCAGTAAACTAGTGTAAGATGAGTGGAAGAATAGTATAGAAGCTGAGTGACAAAATATTGATGCCGAGTGCCAATATTCATGTTAAATCATAGATTTGACAAATTTGAGCTGACTATTTTGTTTTCTTGAGTTATGTGAAGCATGTGGAAGATAACTATGATGAGCTGGTGGTATAGAACTCAAGGTAAACCATTTTTTGGTGAATTTAAGGAAGATTGACAAAGAAATTTCTAGAGGATGCAAATGGAAATGTGGGTAGATTCATTGTATCCTACCTAATCCTACCTAACCCTAAAATGGACTATTGTGGTTAAGTAGAAAAAGATCTTAAATCTCTATTTATGGAGAGAGCTAGTGAGAAGAAAAAATTGTTATGTGTGGGAACCTAAGGAAAACAAGTTGTCTAGGGTATTTCTGCATTTAGTGGCCGAATAGCAGATACTACAATTAACATGTAAAGGAAGAAGGCTTAAGAGTATGAATACTTGAAGAGGGAAAAAGCTATCATATTTGAAGTGTGTGAAATTCAAGCAGAATGGAAGACTGAAATAGAGATCTAGAATCTGCAAGTGAGCTGTAATTCATTATTAGATCAAGCCTTACTATTGCTTTCTAATCATTGTATCAGTTTAGGGTGAATCCTTTGGATTAAGGTTGACCTAATAGTCATTTTTAGATCTTTTAATTGAGTGACATTCTAAGTGAATGATCTAAAGTCCTCTAACAAGGCTCACTTCTAATAGGTGATTAAAATAATCTAACTAGGTCACCTTTAACAATGTGTATTGTAACCTTTAAATAGGTTGGCCTTTCAGAGGACATCACTTCATAAGAGTGAGAATTAGTAGCATGTTATGGGTGTTTTTTTCCAAATTCGATTTGCATGTAAAATCTTTGTGTCAAATGTGTTATTGAATATGTTATCTTTCATATTTACATTTATGCAAAGTTGTTTTGACCTAGGACAATAACCTACAAAGTTTAAGTATTGTATGATCTAATGGATGTATGCAAAATAAGATTTTATGGATATGGGTCTACTAAGCATTAAAAAGTTTTATTTGTACATTTGGACCTTGGATAACTGATTCACCCCCTCTTAGTTATTCTAAAGAATTTCAACAATTGGTATCAAAGCCATATTGTTTAAGAGGACTAGTTTGAAGGTAGTAGAAGAAAAATATCAAGATGTCAAAAAGAGAGGTACCCAAGCTTAACAAGGGGAACTTCCCTACATGGGAAAGTTTGTTGAAGCTAAACCTAGGAGGTCTTGGAGACCATGCACAATCTACCATCTCCACTGAGCATGTTAATCTTGCTAGAGCCCTAACTGCAGATGATTTGAAAAAGAATAAAGAAAATAATTAGGCAATGTTGGAAATTGCCTTTTCCCTAAGTTATGTTGAGTTCGACAATATCAAGGGTTGTGCCAGTGCAAAGAAGATGTGGGATGCTCTTCACACCATTTATGGAGGAGATGGTAATGTTTTAAGAGCCAAATTTGAAAGTCTTAGAGGTAAGTTTGATGACATGAGGATGCAAGAAGGTGAGAATGTTTCTCAATATTGCTCTCGAATAAAAGATGTTGTTAATGCTATAAGAGGAGCTATTGGTAAGATAGATGATGATACTATATTAAGTAAAATATTGAGAGCACTGCTTCCCATCTATGCTATTAGAGTTTTTGCCATACAAGAATTATGATGTATACTAGATTATAATCTGGCTTAGGAAGGTTCGGTAGGCAGGCTAACTACCTTTGAGCTCTCTAATTTTGATAACTTCAATTCTAAAAATGTTGAATCCACTTTCAAAGCTAAACTATCATTAAAGGAACCTTAAGAGAAGAAGAAAAAGACCAAGTATGTTTCTAGTGATAGTGATACAAATGAGGAAGATGTAGAACAACTTGAAGTGCTACTAGTAAGGAGATTTCATAGAGGCAAAGAAAAATTCAAAAGTAAGTTACCTATCATGTGTTTCAATTGCAATGATGTTGGTCATACTATTGCTAGATGTCCAAAGAAGAAGAACAATAGAAGTGGAGACAAATATAGAAGTAATCATAGATTATAAAGTCAAAGGCAAGAAGTCTTGCTATATTGTAGAAGAGGAAACTAGAGATGGATCTGATGACCATGATGATGAAGTAGTGTATGTTGTAATGAAGGATGATTCTGATGAGGATGAGACAACTACACTAGTGTCTTATGTCAACAAGAGTGAAAAATGGATCATTAATAGTGGGTGTTCACATCACATGACTAGAGATAAAAGTAAGTTCATTACCCTAAATTATTATGATGGAAATAATATAGGGTTTGGTAATGATGCAACCTATTTGATAAAAGGAAAAGGTTCTATCAAACTCATAGAAAATATTATGTGTGACAATGCTTATTATGTTGAAGGAATTAACTATAATTTATTGAGTGTGTCACAAGTGAATAGTTTAGGTTACAAAGTTGAGTTTATGAACAAGATATCTAAGATATATGATACTGATGGGAAACTAATTGGGAAAGGTGATCAAACTAGAGGTAATCTATTTTATCTTGATATGAATGCTGCTACTTGTCTTGTTGTAGAATTTGATGATGTTTGGTTATGGCACAAGAGGTTGTGTCATTTTAACTTTGATAATTTAGTGAGTATCAATAACATGAAAAGAGTCAGAGGCTTGCCTAAATTGAAGAAACTTGACAATATAATTTGAAAACAATGTCAATTAGGCAATATGACACAATCTAGTTTTAAGAGTAAGAGTCACATCTCTAAATAAATTCTTGAGATTGTTCATAGTGACTTGTGTGGACCAATTAATTTACAAATTTATAAGGGTGAAAATTACATTATCCTATTTGTTGATAATTATTCTAAGATGATGGCATTCATGTTTCTAAAATATAAATGTGATGCATCCCAAATATTTAAGTGGTACTTAGCAAGAGTTGAAAAGGAGACAAGAAAAATCCTAAAATGTCTGAGATTTGACAGAGGTGGAGAATTTACATCAAATGAGTTTGAGATGTTCTGTAATGACAGAGGAATCAAAAGAAAGACATCTGCACCTAGGACCCCTCTACAAAAATGAATTGCTAAAAGGAGGAACAAATCTATAATGGACTGTGCTAGGACACTCATGATGGAGAAGAATGTTACTTTGAAATACTAGAGAGAAGTTGTAAATACAACTGTCTATACCTTGAACCATGTGTAAGTCAAGAAAAATACTCATTCAACACCTTTTGAATTATGGTATGGGTACTCACCCAATGTAAAATATTTTAAGATTTGGAAGCAAGTGCTACATTCTTAAAGATTTTAGGAATGAAAAATTAGATTCTAAAAGTGAAAAAGGTATATTTCTTGGCTATTCCACAAGAAGTAAAGCTTATAAGTGTTCAAATACTAATACTAACAAAGTTGTGGAAAGTACAAAATGAAGTTTGATGAATATATAGAGGTACATAAAGCTAAAACCATGAAGGAACTAGATGACTACAAATCATTTGTATACTTCTATGAAGGTACGACTACTAATGAAGATGCTATAATCCAAGTTGCAAATTAATAGCAAGTTTCAGTGACTATTGAGTCACATACAATGAATGTCGAGTTGCATTTAGGAACCGAGTTATAGTTAGGAACAAAGTTACTAACAGAAGTTGAGGCACATTCTAATTCTAAGATTAGTGTACATGAAAGAGATGTTGAATTACCTAATAGAGAAGTACTTAGTGATTCAAAAGTTGATAAAATCTAATGAGGAAAGTAGAGTAGAACCAAGATTGTCAAAGTATGTCAAAAGACATCACCCCATTGAACAAATTATTGGAGACAAAGATGCTAGACCAATGACAAGAAACAAATTGAGAAGTGATACATGTCTGCTAAACATGCATGAAATAAAGACAACATAAGATGCCTTAGAAAAAGTGAACTAGAGTAAAGCCATGAAAGAAGAGATTGAGTAGATTGAGAAGAACAAGATATGGACTCTAGTTCCTAGACTAGAAGACAAGAATGTGATAGGAACCAAGTGGGTGTATAAAAATAAGTTAGATGAAAATGGCGAAGTCAAAAGAAATAAGGCAAGATTAGTTTACAAAGGGTATGCACAAGAAGAAGGAATAGACTATGTAGAAACTTTTTTCCCTATTGCAAGATTGGAAGGAGTAAGAACTTTTCTTGCTTACTCTACATACAAAGGTTTCAAAGTTTATAAAATGGATGTGAAGTCAACATTTTTGAATGACATATTAGGAAAAGAGGTCTATATAGAACAACTACAAGGATTTGTTGATGCTAACAACAAGAAGATGGTATGTAGATACACAAAGTTTTATATGGTTTAAAGAAAGCCCCAAGAGCATGGTATGAAAGACTTCACAACTATCTTGCGAAGATTGGATTTGAGAGAACTGATGACAAAAAAATTTGTGTTAGTTTAAAGAATAATTTTGACAATTGAGTGTCAATACACTTAACCATTTTTCCACTAAATAATGCTGAACAAAGAGTAGGTGCCGAGTTATATGAAGTGCCGAGTTATATGAAGTGCCGAGTAACAGTAGGTGCCGAGTGTTAACAAGTGCCGAGTGTTAATAGGTACCAAGTGTTAACAAGTGCCGAGTGTTAATAGGTGCCGAGTGATGCAGTTTTGTTTAGGTGCCGAGCTATCCCAGAAACAGCATGTGCCAAGCATCAACAATGCCTCAGGAGCTGAGTAAATCAGGATATCAGCATAAGAGTTTATGATTGCACAAACTATGATGTAAATTATTTTTGTAGCCGGCATAAGATAAATCTCAAATGATATAGAGATAAGAATGAATCTTTTACATTTCTTATGCAATTTGCATGCAGCCAATTGGAAAACTTGGAAAGGCATGCAACCAATAAGAAAAAGACAAGTACTGAGCGAAAAATTGAGATTCAATGTGGATCGTAGATCCATATCTAACCCTAAGTCTTCGAAGTCTTTTTAAGGAAGATGAAAGGTTCATTAAATAAATATATGAGAGGAGCAGAGCAAAGAAAGAAAAGAATAGAATGGTATTTGGCGAGAGGAGACTTAGAAAGTAAGAGCATCAATTCATTAATCAGTTGATCAGAACAAAGCAAGGTAGACAAACAAAAATCAGATCTCAGAGGATCAAAATTAGAGAAAGAGCCAGAACAAGTTCCTGCATTCAGTAATCAAGGATTGCAAACAATCAGGTTTATAATACCTAATACTCTCTTACCATTGTATTAGAAAGAAAATCCTATGTAGATAGGTTGGCTTAATAGCTATTTGTAGATCCTTATCAAAATGTGATTAAATCCTTTAACAGGGTGACACTTCATGTTAAGTGTTTGAAATCCTTTAACCAAGTCACTATTGACACAGTGTAAAGCCTTTAACAAGGCAGACCATCAGAAGTGGTTGAACAATATTGTTGCAGTAATTTTTGTGGGTATCATTCCCACCCTAGTTTTACCTTCTTATTCCTGGAGGGTTTTTGGGTTACCAAATTCTAGTACTATGTGTTATTGATGCATGTGTTTAGTTTCATGTTTACTTGATGCATTTACATGTAAGAAATTTACTTCCACCTCCCCCCCCCCCCCTCCCTCTCTCATAAGTACTCTTTCCATATTTGAATATTCCAACAGTTGGTATCAGAGCTAATCTAGGTTCTCACAAGGAAAATCCTAATAGCTTGGAGGAAAAGATCTAAAGGTAGAAGCTTTCAGACTTGGAAAGATCATTGAAAATCAGGTGATAGATGTGCAACTTGCTCTGCATAGCTTGGAGGAATTTAGAAACAAGTTGAGAAATTCATTAAAAAAAAGGAAGGATCTAGCCATAGCTGAAATTGAGATAAACTACAAGGAGATTGATACCACCAACATATTTTCCAACGGAGACATTAAAGAGTTTGATGCAGCAATAGCAGAACTAATGGAGAAAAACAAAGTTCAAACAGAGGAGATAAGATCTCTCAAGATGGAACATGAATCACAGGCCATAATGATATGTGAAATTACTGAAAAAAAGAAAAGAGTAGTTGATGATAAGGTCATGATGGAAAATAACAAAAGAAATCTTGCAAACAGACTTGAAGAAAAATGTACTTAATTGACAAGGATCTCAAACATGCAGATGGATACACTTGCCCAAAAGATGAACCTTCATCATGAACTCAATGTGAAAGATATTGAGATCTCTACTTTGAAGATGCAAAATGAAAAAATGCAAAATGAATTGAATAGAGAAAAAGAGGTAGTAGAGAATCTCAACAAGTCAAGTGAAGCTATCAAGTATTTTGAACAGTTGCTGAAATCCCCAAAATCTGCCCATGATACATTAGGACTTGGATACAACATCACTGAAGTTGGAGAATCATCAAAGAGTGTAGAACAAAGAAGAAATAAAGGAAAAGATGTTAAACCTACATGTCATTTTTGTGGAAAGAAAGGACATACATCTAATTTATGTAGGAGCAAGAATGCCCATCAGCATGATAAACCTAAAAGTATAAACCATTGTCATAAATGCAAGAAGCAAGGTCATTAAGCATATAAATGCAGAACCAAAACTACTAAGACATCAAGATTTGATGGACATTGTTATAATTGTAAAAAGTATGGACATAGGGCATTTGAGTGCAGATCAAAACCTATGTGGACATCAAATCAACCAGCAAAAATAGAAGGGGATGAAAGTCATTATCATTGGGATTACAACACTAGGTATAAATATCACTATTGTCAAGAATATGGACATATACCACAAAACTACATAAGAACACATTTCAGAGGGAACTACAAAAGATGGTTGAATCAAACTACATGTTTCAGTTGTTTGAAAATTGGTCATAGAAGCAGAAACTGTCCAACAAGGTAAAAGGCATCAAGTTTTGAGTTCAGTAATGGAAAGGAAAAGATAGATGTTGGACATATCAAAAGTGAAATGAATAAGACAAGGAAGAAAAAAAGAAGAGTATGGAACATCAAGTGTAGAGATCACTTCACCTAATAGGTCAAGTGATCAGACTTCATCAAATTAAGCAAGAATAAGTGTGTGGGATTGATAAACCAAGTTACATCATACATCAGTCCCAAGACATAGAAGAACTGCAAAGAAAAAATCAGCATAAGCAAAGATGCTAAGTCAAAATTGAGAGTTTTGCAAGATCTATCAAAGTTGTCTTTAGGTGCCGAGTTCCTAACAGTGACCGAGTTGATAGATGATGCCGAGCTATGAAATATCAATAGGAGCTAAGCAAAGTGAAACACAATGGGTGCCGAGTCATGTTGAAACCCTTCAGGTGCCGAGTAGATAGTTGTCAGCGCACTAAGCATTAATTACTCTATTTTGAAGGGTACATAAATTTGATTTTTGATCATTTTCCCACCATTCAAATGAGAAGCAAAGCCGAGAAGAGAAGAGAAGATCAAGGTCAACTCAGAAGCCATTTGTGAAGAGTTTAACAGCGATTCAGGACAAGTTTCATCGATTTGAGGTATTTTACTTAAGTGCCGAGCTACGTAGAATTTATAAACTTGTTTAAATCGTAAATCCTAGTTTGGAAAACAATGGCATCTGGGTCAGGAATCACTAAGGGTAGAGAGAGTCATGAAATATAGCTGGTTAGCAATGAAGTTAAACAACCTCAATTCAAGCCCATTCCAGAAGTAGCATACACGAATGATCCTGCAGGTGCATTATCAGTTATTCCTGATAAAGTTGTTATGGTCCAAGATGTTCGCAAATGTTATAACTAAAAAATTGGAGCCATAGGAGATTTAGAGATCTACAATGCATATGACAAGCTATGTGAGAACAAAAGACTGAAAGATGAGTTCTTAATAATAGAAAGAAAAGGATTAACCAAAATCCTAGAATTTCTGATTGTTTTCAAAACTGAATGGGTATGGATAGTTTTGAGAAGAATACATGATGGAGCCTTTTGGTTAGAGTTAGGGCTAGTAAAATTCACTAAGAAAACTGTTCATAGGGTTACTGGTATTCCAACCCTAGATCGGCCAAAGACCTTACGAAGTGACAAAAGGGAAGTAATAGAGAAAAACATAGGTGCTAAATGGAATAATAGAGGAATGACTATTGACACAGTCACAGATCCCCTACTAGATTTTTCTGTGAGAATCATTTTCGCAAATTCTATAAATCAAGAAAGTTAAACAGTGTACCTTGTATAGTAGTTGATGTTGCATACAAGATAATTAAAAAAGATCACACTTATGATCTAGCAGAGCTCATGTTTCAACAGATTAATGAAAATCTGGGAGCTATAATAAAAAGCAAGGGAGCTCAGTGCAAATTTGGATGAGTTTTGGTGTGCATATTTTTCTATCTGATGAAAGAATTTCCTTCTGTGGGTAAGGTAAGATGGAGTCCAAAAAAAACAATTGTTGAACAAATCAATGGATACATTGAACAGATGGGTGAAAATTTTGATGCCCAAATGACTAGTTACTTTGAGGACTTCAAAAAGTCCATGAAACAAAGAATGAGGATTCCAGTCTCATTGACTGAGAAATATGAAAAGGACATTTTTTTTCTTGTAGATATAGATTATACCTATATACAAGCAGTTATACCTAGAGTAAGATGGCTTAGGCCACTAGGTTATGAACTTGATATTGATCAAGCTTCTGCAATGATAACAACCCTCCTTGCAGAAGAAGCTGATAAAAATGTAAAAGCTTTTGGAACATATGATGTTGTTAAATCAAGGGTGATAACAAATTTGAAGACTGCTTCTGCAGTAAAGAAGAAAGAAAAAATGGTGAGACAAATCAAGAGAAAATTTGGTGTTGAAGAAGAAGGAACAACAGAAGAGGAAGGAGAAGACATTGAAGAAGAGGGAAATAAACCTCAAGGTCTGACTCAAGGGTTAGGAGAAGATAAAGAGGAAAGTGCTGAGGAAGAAGAAGCTGAGGAAGCACAAGTTAAAAGAAAGGCCACAACTCCACCTGCTCCTCAATCCAAGGGAAAGAAAGTAGTTGCTCCTACACCAAAGAGACCTACAACAAGGGCTGCAACACAAAAAGCCCAAGAGGAGGCAAACGGAAAGAAGAAAGAACCAAAGAAGACTGTTGCCAAGTCTAAGAAAAGAAAATTTATTGCTCAGCCTGAAACAGATGAGGAGAAGACAAAGTTAGAGGACAACAGTCAATTTCAAGTGGTAAGACACAAACCTCAGACTACTGTTGATAGATTATTTTCAAAAATTAGGAATGATGATTTGAAAGGTTTAAAGAACCTAAATTTTTCTAAGCTCACAAGAGAAGAGAAAAATAAATTAGAGGAATCTGTGTATGCTATGATGGCTGAATATAAGCACACACCTCTAGAATTAGATGAATCAATGCCTAAAGAATTGTACAAAATTGTAGAGGATAAATGACATTTTTGTTTACAAATGGAACGGGAGATAAGGGAGTCAACATTAGCAAGATTGTTTCCTAATTTGTCTAGAGATCAAGTAACAAATGCAGTAAAGAGGCATAATAATAGATTCACTCCCAAGCATAGAGCATTCAGCATATTACAAAATAAAATTGAAGAGGTAGTTACAAAATCCACAAGATTGTGGAAAATAGTTTACAAGAAAATAGAAGATGTGTATAATGAAGAATATAAGGCAGAGGCAAGTGCCAAGATAAGAGAAAAGAAGGTGTCAGGAACCAAGGAAAAAGAGAAGGAACAAGTGGAGAAGAAGAGTGAAGAAGAAAAGGAAGAAAAGGCACATACAGAGGAGAAAGAGGAAGAGAAAGATACAACTGAGCCATAAGATCAAAGTGTGCAAGACACACAGGTATCTCCTCCTAGTCCTCCTCATGCCACCATCACACCTGTAGATATTATAAAAATAAAAGATGTTACAGACACTTCAAATCCAAACATCAATCCATTAACTACAGAGGATTTAGAAATCCTTGACCAATCATCACTAGTAGCAAAATTAAGTTCAAATTCTGTATTGGTCAGTGTTGATGAATTACAGAATCCAGAAGTTAAAACAAAGATAGTCAAGGTAAAAGCACAAGTGCCACCCTTGACCATACAAACTGCTAGTATTCTATTTCTTCCACCACCACCTCCACCAAATGTAGTCCCTTATACACTTCAAATGTCGAGTACAATAGCAGGGGAAATAAAAGAAACATTTGAACAACCAACAAGTTCAATCCCACCTAGAAATCATAAAAGGGATAGTCAAGCTGAAGAAAAAGATGAGACAAAGAAGAAGGAGGAGTCTGCAATACAAACACCGGTTGCATTACCAAAATCTGGTACTCCAACATAGACTCTTCAGCAGGCGAGTATTGATTAGTTACAACTACAAATCAGGACATCAGGCTTGAGCTCATCAAAGGCAGTCAGGAAACTTCACTATGGAGTTCCTAAGCTTGATGAAGAAATAAAGATCCCATATTATGAATCTAGCACTCTCACTAAAGAGAAGATCAATGAAATTCAGAGTGCATTGGACAGAAGAAGGAGACAAGAAGCACTAAGAAAAGAACACAAGCATAAGCTTACCTTGAATGAAATCAAAGACATATTCATAGAAGCTTTTTGCTTACAGTCTCTAGATGAGTCAAGACACATTATAGAGCAACTATTTGATATAGTTGACCAGGTGACTAGTGAAGACTAGGAAACAAATGCCAAATTGGTCGAATGGTCAGAAAGGAAGTTCCAAGGCAAGGTAAATAATTAAATATTCGGTGATATAGTACTGTCACAAGTAGAACTGGCAAAGAAAATTAAAATAGTTAAAACTATAGTTGGAAACATCTTTTCCTGTACAACAAGTTGTGTGGTTTTTCCACATTCACACAAGATACTAGCCAGAAAATACTGAGCTTGGAGAACAATCTAAAGATTTCTAGCATGCAACTCCCCACAAATCTAGTTCAGAGTGAGAAGCATTTTGCCCAATCGCTTCACACACAAAGAGAGTTAGCTATCTTAGCAGCAGAGGAGGCAACCACAAAAGCTAAATTGATGCAAATTCAATCCTCAATAACTCCTCATTTGGAACTACTTCACAAGGAGCAGATAAATACAAAGACAGTCCTCAAGAAAGACCCCAATCTTTCTTCATTTGATGGACTTGTGCACCTAGCAGCAGAGATTGCCATCCAGCATAAGTCATTGGATGTCGCACTAACAAATTGGGATGTAGCTCTGAAGGTACTCCTTGAAGTAAATAGTACATTTTTGGCCAAGTATGGCATTTCCTTGTAAGACCCTTGACATAAGTGTCAAAAAGGGGGAGAATAAGTATGGGGGAGTGATAAGAAGAGATTAAGTATGGGGGAGTTAAGTACATGAATGAAATGATAAGTATGATAAAAGGGGGAGATAGAAAATTTTGGGAGATTGCATATAGAAACAGGATAGAAATCACTCAGTGTACGTACAGGATCAGCTAACAAGGAATCATAAGGATCTTAGCTAAGTGTTTTTGCCACTCATGTCAAAGGGGGAGATTGTTAGTTTAAAGAATAATTTTGACAACTGAGTGTCAATACACTTAACCATTTTTCCACTAAATAATGCCGAACAAAGAGTAGGTGCTGAGTAATATGAAGTGTCGAGCTATATCAAGTGCCGAGTAATAGTAGGTGTTGAGTGTTAACAAGTGTCGAGTGTTAACAGGTGCTAAGTTTTAACAAGTTTCGAGTAACAGTAGGTGTCGAGTGATACAATTTTGTTTAGGTGTCGAGCTATCTTGAAAATAGCACGTGCTGAGCATCAGCAATGCCTCAGGAGCCGAGTAACTCAGGATATCAGCATAAGAGTTTTTGATTACACAAACTATGATGTAAACTATTTTTGTAGCCGACATAAGATAAATCTCGAAAGATATAGAGATAAGAATGAATATTTTACATTTCCTATTCAATTTGCATGAAACCAATTGGAAAACTTGGAAAGGCATGCAACCAATCAACAAAAGACAAGTATTGAGTGGGAAATTGAGATTCAATGTGGATCATAGATCCATATCTAATCCTAAGTATTCAAAGTCTTTTCAAGGAAGATGAAAGGTTCATTAAATAAATATATGAGAGGAGCAGAGTAGAAAAAGAAAAGAACATAATGGTATTTGGCGAGAGGAGACTTAGAAAGTAAGAGCAGCAATTCATTAATCAGTTGATCAGAACAAAGCAAGGTAGACAAATAGAAATCAGATCTCAGAGGATCAAAATTAAAGAAAGAGCCAGAATAAGTTCCTGCATTCAGTAATCAAGGATTGCAAACAATCAAGTTTATAATACTAATACTCTCTTACCATTGTATTAGAAAGAAAATCCTATGTAGATAGGTTGGCTTAACAACTATTTGTAGATCCTTATCAAAAGGTGATTAAATCCTTTAATAGGGTGACACTTCATGTTAAGTGTTTGAAATCCTTTAACTAGGTCACTATTGACATAGTATAAAGCCTTTAACAGGGCAGGCCTTTAATAGGGCAGACCATCAGAAGTGATTGAACAATATTGCTGCAGTAATTTTTGTGGGTATCATCCCCACCCTAGTTTTACCTTCTTATTCCTGGAGGGTTTTTGGGTTACCAAATTCCAGTGCTATGTGTTATTGATGCATGTGTTTAGTTTCATGTTTACTTGATGCATTTACATGTAAGCAATTTAATTCCACCTAAAAGTTTTATTGGCTAAAGTGTGATACTTCTGATACCCCCCCCCCATAAGTACTCTTTCCATATTTGAATATTTCAACAATTTGTACTTGAAGACTATGGTATGTAGACTACAGAAAGTTTTATGTGGTTTAAAGAAAGCCCCAAGAGCATGGTATGAAAGACTTCACAACTATTTTATGAAGATTGAATTTGAGAGAACTGATGATAAAAAAAATTGTACTTGAAGACTAAAGGAGGTAAAGGTATTTTATGAGCTAAATTTTTTGTTGATGATATCACATTTGACGGTCAAGATGGATTATGTAAGGCATTTGCAGATGAAATAAAGAAAGAATTTGAGATGTCTATGTTTGGAGAGATCAAGTTCTTTGTTGGTTTGCAATTATATCAGATGAAATATGGTATATACATCACTCAACCTAAGTATGTGAAAGAAATATTGAAAACTTTTGGATTGGAAGATTCCAAACTAGTTAGCACACCTATGGTGATAGGACACAAGTTGTCAAAGAATGATGATTCAACTAATGTGAATCAAACATTGTATAGGTCTATGATTAGAAAATTGCAATATGCAATATCTAGAAGACTTGACATTGCATTATCTACTGTGATTTTTGCAAGATTATTTGTTAATCCTAAAGAGAATCATTTGATGGTTGTTAAGAGAATTATGAGATATCTGAAAGGAACAAAAGACTTGTTAGAGGATTTCCAAATAGTTGTTAATCCAACTTTGTTAGGAGATTTAGATCACTACTACAATGGTTAGAGAGTACCAATGAGATGACCTAATTTGAATGCAACTAATTTGTTGATTGCAGATCTCTATCTAGCTTGTACTTGATTCTTCTTGATCAAATCTATCTTTGCTGCTCCACAAGGATTTCTACTTATCCTTAAAATTTAGTTCCTTTTCTTATCATTAAATCTTCAATAACATCTTCATACTTGAACACTCACACACTTTGAAATCATAACTTGACCTTATACTTATATCTTCCACTATGTCAAGTAAGCTCAAATAAAATTTAGAATAATTAATATTCATCACCTTAGTCGGCTGGAATCAATAGATAAATCCATTAAGCTTAATATGTTAAAATAAGAAAATCCTTCATTATCCGACCTAGCTTGGTAGAAACTAACTCAGAAATGATTTCCTCTATTAACCAATAGAAGCTTGGTTAACACTGCAAACTCACAAAAATCCTTTGCCAACTGAGTGAGCTCAGTTAGCACTAGTTCTATCCAACTTTCCTTCATTAACTAAGTGAGCTTGGTTAAGATTCACTTTCTACAACTTTTCATTTGATGCCCAAGTGAACTTAGTAGACACTACCTTCTAAACTAGAAAAACACAGGAACACTTGGTAGACACTAACTGTCTTCACTTCCTGAGTGAGCTTGACATATAGTGACTGATAATGATATGACATTTGTGTAATATAAAAAATAACACACAATTAATGAATTGTATCCAACAGTCTCCCTCTTTGGCATTGATGGCAACACAACATGTCATAGCACAATGAAATTTTGGATTTAGACTTGAGAATTCCCTTTGTCAGTATGAGATCTTCCTTTCATTGGATTTTCTCTGCAACAACTACTAACAAGTTCATTTAGAACATTCTCCCTCTTTCAAAAAACTTCTTTGAAAAACTTCTCCCTCTTTAGTTCCTTACTTTATTCTCGTTCCAAAAATTTCTCAAAGATATGATAGTAAACTTCTCCCTCTTTGACAACATATGCCAAAATAATTCCGTAAGTATCAATGTACCTTAAGTACTGATTCATTTGCAATATGCCCTTGCCAATTTTGCACCAACTGATTGAACTTTAATAGGTTCTGGTTGATGCATTCACTACACTTCATTTAGTGAATTTCAACTAGGGGAACGACTCCTAGCTACCTCTTTGATATAGAAATGCATCCTTAGGTAATGGCTTGGTGAATGTGTTTGCAATCTATTCTTTTGTATTCACATATTCCAATCTGACTTCTTTATCCTGCACTAATTCTCTTAGGGCCTATTTGGTTGTTGGAATAGGACTATAATAGGAAGAGAAAATTAGAATATATTTTATATTCATTGTTTGGTATGCTCAATCAGAATTGGAAATAGGAAGACATATTTCAGTTTTGCCCCTAAAATGAGCATATGTCTATGCCAAAAATATATTTTATTGGAATAGGCCATTCCTATTCCCAATTTGATTTTTTAAATTTTTAAATTTTAAAAAAAGAAATGTAATTTTTTTTACATTTATTTTTTACATTTTTTTATTATATCTATTTGTTTTAAAAAATGAAATAAATTATATTTCTCATAAACTTCAATGAGTAAAATAAAAATGAAAATTAATTAACCTTTTTACTATTATTGAAAAAATTAACCAAAAGTAATAAATTAAAACAAAAAAACTTAAGGGAAATATTTAAAAAAATACAAAACTTAACCTTATTCCTATTCCCTTTTGTACAACCAAATAATGGATTAACATAGTCCTAATCAAATTCCAAGTGAACCAAACAGGATTGGAATTGCACTTTTCTATTCTCATTTCCCATTCCCATTCCCATTCCATTTTTCTATTCTAATTTTCAATTCCTATGCTAATAACTAAACGAGCCCTTAAGAAATGATATTTTATAGCAATATTCTTTGTTTTGAAATACATTACTGGATTCTTTTATATGTTGATTGCACTGGTGCTATCACAATAAATGACTACTAGATCTTCGATCTCTAACTTCATTTCTTCCAACAATTGTTTGAACCAAACAATGTTACTGTTAGAATTCTTTTTAGAATAACTGAGAGGGGGGTGAATTAGTTATTCAAGTTCCAATAATATCTAATACAAATTTTTCTTTTCTAGCCTTTTTACTTTCTTGTCAAATCCTTAATGGAAATTATCATGCATGCAATTGTACATTAAACAATCATGAAAAGTAAACATGCATCACCACATAACACAAAGGATTTTGATGACCTAGAAACCCTCTAGGAATAAGAAGATAAAAATGGGGTGGGGATGATACCCATAAAATTATTGCGTAATAGATTTCAACCACTTATGATGGTTTTCCCTATTAAAGGCTTGCCTTGTTAAAGGCTTTACACATTGTCAGATGTGACCCTGTTAAAGGATTTCTACACCCTATTTGGAGTGTGCCTTGTTAGAGGGCTTAAGAAAATTCAACTTAGAATGCCACCCTGTTAAAGGATTTACATAGAGTTTTTAGGCCCACCCAAGTCCATGGGATTTATAGTCACCTTCTCAAAAGAATCTTTTATCCCTCTCTAAGGATCTCCTATCCTTCTCCTGAGGATCTCTTATCCTTCTCCTAGGGATCTTCTATTCTTTTCTTGAGGATTATCCACCTAGCTATTGAGATAACCTAGCAATGTAGGATTTCAATGTCTAATACAATGGTAAGAAAGTATTAGAAAGGTTTTGACCTGATAAAGATTGCAACTCTAACCTTGCAAATTTCAGATCACTCTTCAGTTCTTTTCATTGCTTGGCTTTTCTTCCTTGCAATGTTGACAACTTGTTCACCCTTCAAGATCTGTCTCCTTGAGTTCTTCCACTCGTTATGCCAATGCACTCTATGGTCACTTGATCAACTCAGAGTTTGGATGCTTTATGATTACTTCGCACTGTGTCCTCTTCTTGACACTTCACACTAGCCTTCTCTTGGCTTCTTCACATGACCACACTTATGACCAACTCCTTCACACACTTATGATCTCTAACCTATAACTCCTTATAAAGAAGTTATGTTCTTCATTTCCTGCTCAAATCTTCCCACTTATTAATTTGATTTGATTTGGGAGAACGATATTGTTTTCCCTCCAAATTATTTCTTCTATAACTTCATGACAAGTCCATCAATATTCACTCAAAATTGGTTTGCATGGTTTACATGAAATTCTATGACATCTACTCATCATCCTTATCATCCAACTAATTCACAAAATTTGATGTAACAAACTTATCATTACTAATTTGGTGAATCTTTTTGACTTAACAAATAATGCAGCAACTCGACATCATTAGTTTACTAATGCTCGGCTGCTTCTATGTTACTTGGCTTCTATTGCATTTACTGATGCTCGACACCTAAAGAAATTTTTTCAACATCCATTAGCTTTTTTTGATGCTTAGCACTTGAACTCTTTTCCTGAGTTACTTGGAACTTGAACAATCCTATGTTACTCAGCACCTGATCAATCCTATGTTACTTGGCACCTGAACAATCCTGTGTTACTCGACACCCCAAGGATTGCTCGGCACACACTAAAGTTGAAATTGCTCGACTTCAACTAAGAATTTTCTCGACTCTAACTAGCTTTCTCAGCTCTCTCAAATGAACTTACTTAGGCTTTACAAATGACTTATTTGAGCCTTACATCTTTGATGTGTCTCAGTGTGTCCATCCTCTTAGAGTATGTCATCAATACACTATTTCATCAATGGCTTAGCTGATCCTTATACTTCATTACAACATCATAACTTCAAACTTTCTCTAGGTGCTCTAGTTACATCTTATTGATTGTCTCCTCCTTGTCAATCAACCAATTGATAATATTTGGATCACTAAAGCAATTGTCATTCCTTCAAGTAACAAGTTTTAGATCAATGAAAAAACAATGATTGAAAGCATTCTTTACCAGTTCCACTATTCTTCATTTATGATCTTTTCAATCATTTCCAACAGTTACAACAATTGACTACTACTACTACATATTTTGCCTTTGCTGTGGATTGAGATGTACAATTTTGCTTCTTGCTTGCCCAAAATACCAGTCTTTTACCAAGAAAGAATGCTACACCACTAGTGTTTTTTCTGTCATCAAGACTTCCTGTCCAATAAGCATCAATAAACACTTTTAAGTCCAAATTGCCTCCAAGTTTATACCATAAACTATAGTCTTTAGCACCTTTCAAATATCTCATGATTCTCTTGATTGCCATTATGTGATTTTCCTTGGGATTTTTTAAGAATCTTGCCACTATTCCAACTTCTAGAGCAATATCGTGCCTTGTGTGTACTACATACAACAATTTTTCAATCATTGATCTATAAGTGGTGTTATCTACTTCTTTGGAATCATCATTTTTGGAGAGCATATGTTCAGCAGACAATAGGGGTTCTAACTAGTCTTGAATCTTCCATTCCAAATTTTTTCAATATTTCCTTGATATACTTAGATTCAGTGATGTAGATACCATTTTTGTTTTGCTGTATTTGCAATCCAACAAAGAATTTTATTTCATCAAACATGGACATCTCAAATTCTTTACTCTTTTCTTCTGAAAATGCTTTGCACAAGTCATCATTTCCTATGAATAGAGTATCATCAAAAAATATTTCTACCAACACAATCTTCTTGTTTGGTCCCTCCTTGATATACAGACTACTATTATCATTTGTTCTTTGAAAACCAATCTATACCAAGTAATTATGAAGTCTTTCATACCAAGCTATAGGAGCTTTCTTGAGACCATATAATGCTTTGTGTAACTTGCAAACCATATCCCTTTTCTTAGGATCTACAAAACCTTTTGGTCATTCAATATAGACTTCCTCATCAAGAATTCCATTCAAGAATTTAGATTTAACATCCATTTGATATAACTTAAATCCTTTATGTGCTACATATGCTAGTAAAGTTCTAACACCTTCTAGTCTTGCCACAAGAGCAAAAGTCTCACCATAGTCAATACCTTCTTCTTGAGAATAGCCTTTGCACATAATCTTGCTTTGTTTCTTGAAACTTTTTCATCTTCATTTAACATATTTCTAAATACCCACTTTATTTCAATTACATTTTTATCCTTGGGTCTAGAAACAAGAGTCCACGCTTTGTTCTTTTCTATCTGTTCCATCTCTTCATTCATTACTTCAATCCAACTTTCATTTTTCAAAGCATCCTTAACACTTCTAGGTTCAAATTCAACAAGTAAATGTAACTTTTAATTTTCCTCTTATTATTGTTCCATATGATTTGTCTCTAATGATCTACTCAGGTGCATGATGTCTTCTAAAATATCTTGCTAACACATGCTCTTTGGTCTTTGAATGAGTTCCGCCATCTTCTTTTTGAATTTTAGTTTCAAGCTTGGGTCCTTTTGTTTGTGACTTGGGTCCATCAAGCTTGGTTTGAACTAGCTCAATAGCCTCTGATTGCAACTCAGGTCCTTTAACTTAGGTTGCACTATCTACAACTTGTTAACTATTGGAATTTTTGGGGACTTAGGAGATGAGGCTTCTTTTCTCTCAGATAGATTTGGTAGGGTATTAGGTTCATAGTAAACAAATCTCCTATAATCTTTTGGCTCCTTGTTACTTTCTTCTTTACTCTTTTCTACAAACTCATCAATTCTGACATGTGTACTTTCTATGATTTTATGAGTAGAAAAATTTGAACATCTGTATGCTTTACTTCTACAGGAGTATCCTAGAAATATGCCTTCATCACCTTTTACATCAAAATTTTCTTTTCTAGATTCTTTCAATATATAACATTTATTGCCAAATACTTTCAAGTAACTTACATTTAGTTTGTAGCCATACCATAGCTGATAAGGTGTTTTGTTTGAATCTTTCTTCAACTAAATTTTGTTCAAAGTATGAACTGCACTACTGATAGCTTCTTTCCAGTATTTGAGAGCAACATTTTTATCAATCATTAGGGTTCTTGCACAATCCATGATAGATCTATTTCTTTTTTTAGCTATACCATTCTACTATGGTGTACTAGGGGCTGATACTTGTCTTTTGATTCCTCTTTCAATGCAAAAATTATTGAATTCATTGGAGATAAATTCACCACCTCTCTTTGATCTTAAACATTTCAACCTCTTTCTAGTTTCCTTTTCTACTCTTGCCAAATAGCACTTCAATTTTTGAAAGGCTTCTAATTTATCTTTTAGATACATTACTATCGTCATTCTAGAATAGTCATCAACAAAAAGAATGAAAAACTTTTCTCCACTATAGATTTCTATTCCAATAGGACCACATAAGTCTGTATGAACAATTTCCAAGACTTCTTCTGATTGATAGTTTTTCCTTTTGAAACTAGTCTTTCCCATCTTACCAATTTGACAATTCTTGCATAGACTCATGTTAGGTTTCTTCAAACTAGGAATACCTCTTACTCTTTTATGTTTGATTATATTAACTAGATTATCAAAGTTCACATGATATATTCTTTTGTGCCATAACCAACTTTCTTCTACTTGAGCAATAAAACATGAACAATCATTGAAATCAAGATAAAATAGATTACCTTTTGTTTGCTTCCCAAATCCAACTAGATTTCTTTTTCCATCCAATAGTTTGGCATGTCCATTCATGAATTCTACCTTGAATCCAATGTTATTCAACTATGCCACACTCAGTATATTATGCTTCAGTCCTTCAACCCAATAAGCATTGTCACATACAAGTTCTTTTGTTAATAAAATACATCCTTTTCTTTTTATGTTACAAGGTTCATTGTTTCCAAATCTCACACTTCCTCCATCATAATATTCCATGTGTTCAAATTTTATTCTATCTCCAGTCATATGATGTGAGTAGCCACTGTCAATAATCCATATATCATTTTTGCTAACATGAGAGATAAGTGCCATCTTATCTCCTTCATCATTAGATTCATCTTTCACAACAATATATACCATTTCATCTTCATCGTTATCAAAATATTTAGCTATAACATAAATTTTCTTACCTTTTTCCTTGTAGTTCTTGTAGTTGTTGGAGTCCTTTCCTTTATGCTTATTGCTTTTCCTCTCATCCTTGATTTCCTTTTTTGGACACCTAGCAGCAATGTGACCAACTTCTTCACAAGGAAGTAGATCAAAGGAACTTTACCTTTCTACTTTTCTCTATCTTTGGAATACTTCCTTGCAAGTAGGGCTTCAACAACTTCAAGATCACTTTCTAAACTTTCTTCTCATGTTCCATCTTCTTCACTTCCTAATTAATTGGACTTTGATTTCTTACCCTTTTCTTTGAGTGAGAGTTTGGCTTTGAATATAGATTCAATATTTTTTGAAGCAGGAACATAGTTATCATAGTTGTCTAATTCAAAAGTTGTCAGTCTTCCTACTAGAGCATCCAAGCCTAATTTTTTATTTTGATCACATCTCATTTCTTGAATAGTAGACACTCTAATTGCATAAATAGGAAGAAGAGTTATGAGTACTTTACTTAAAATAGTTTCCTTCTTAATGTCTCCTCCAGATGTTTTGATTACACTTACACTAGCCTTGATCCTTTCCACACATTTTGTAATGTTTTCATCTTCTCTCATTCTCATTTGATCAAATTGTCCTCTAAGTCTTTCTACTTTGGCTCTTCTTACATTGTCATCTCCTCCATAGATATCTTTCAGTTTGTTCCATATTACATGAGCAGTTTTGCAATCCTTTACCTCATTAAATTCAGCATAACTGAAAGCAGATGCAATATCAATAATCATAACATTATGATTCTTCTTTTCAGCAATATCTTCAACTGATAATGTTCTAGTGGGAGTTTTTTATTTAGCATCAAGATACTTGAAACTTGAATCACTGATAGTAGCTAGAGGTAACCTCATAAGTCCTTGCCATGCTGCAAAATTGTCTTTATTCACCTTGGGAATCTCTCTTTTGTAAGACATCCTGATCTTTAGCTTAGGTCCTTGAAACCTTCTCTACAAGCACCAAATGCTCTGATAATAATTGTTAGAAATATAAGAGGAGTAAGTGAGAGGGGAGGGGTGAATCAGTTACTACTAAAATAAATTCTAGATCTTTTATATGTCAGTACAAAAATGCAAACTAAAAAACTAAATACTCCTAAAGGTCGGGAAACACACATAGAATGATATAATTTGGTAATAATTGAATTAGCTTGATAAATGATTACCATATAAACCTTTAGATGTTATTTTTGATTATCATTAATTTAACTTAGTTGCAAACACATAAAAGAAAATAGTATGAACACATTTGACACTAGGATTTAACATGAAAACCCAATTTGAAAAAAATCATCAATTGCAGCTAGTTACTGTTTTCACTCTTTTGAAGTGAGTCCTATTAGGAGGCAACCCTATTAAAGTTTACAAAAAACACTATTAGGTGTGACCTTGTTAGAGGATTTAATCACCCTATTAGGAGAGGCCTTGTTAGAGGTCTTGAGACAATTCAATAGGATTGCCACCTTGTTAGAGGATTTGCAAATAGCTGTTAAGCCAACTCTATTAGGAGATTTAGATTACTACTACAATGGTTAGAGAGTAACAATGAGATGACTTAATTTGAATGCAACTAATGTGCTGATTATAGATCTCTATTTTGGCTTGTACTTGATCTTTCTTGATTGAATATATCTTTGCTACTCCACAAGGATATTTTGCTTACCCTTCAAATTCACTTCCTTTTCTCATCATTAAATCTTCAATAACATCTTCATACTTGCACACTCACACACTTTGAAATCACAACTTGACCTTATACTTATATCTTCCATTATGTCAATTTAGCTCAAACATAATTTAGAATAATTAATATTCATCACCTTAGTCGATTGGAATCAATAGATAAATTTATTAAGCTTAATATGCCAAAATAAGAAAATCCTTTGTTAGCTGGCCCAACTTAGTAGAAACTAACTCGATGATTTCCTTTGTTAACCAATAGAAGCTTGGTTAATACTACAAACTCATGAAAATCCTTTGGCAAATGAGTGAGCTCAGTTAGCACTAGTTCCATCCAACTTTCTTTCATTAACCGAGTGAGCTCGATTAACACTCACTTCCTACAACTTTTTCTTTGATGCCTAAGTGAACTTGCTAGACACTACCTTTTGAACTAAGCAAACACAAGAATTCTCAGTAGACACTAAGAACTATCTTCACTACTCAAGTGAGCTCATTATATACTGACTAATAATAATATGACATGTGTGTAACATCAAAGACAACACATAATTAATCAATTGTATCCAACAAAACTATGATATATACTATAAGAAAAATGAGAAGTTTGAGTTGAGAGCCTACATTGATGCTAATTGGGCTGGAAACATTGATGAAAGAAAGAGAACAAGTGGAGAAGCATTTTTATTATGAAAGAGGTTGGTTACCTGGACCAACAAGAAAAAAAATTGCATATCTCAATCTATTGTTGAAGCTAAATATGTGGCTGCTATAGTAAATTGTACAAATATTGTATGGATCAAATAGCTACTCAAAGGTATAAAGGAAGAAAGCACTAAACTTGTGATACTTTATTGCGATAATACTAGTGCTATACATATATCAAAGAACCTTGTGATGCACACAAAGACTAATCACATTACAATCAAGTATCATTACATGAGAGAGTTATTTCAAGACATAGAAGTGAAGATGGAATATGTGCATACAAAAGAGCAACTAGCTAATATCTTCACAAAAGCTTTACTTAAGGATGGTCATAAGTATCTAAGAGGCAAACTAAGGGTGATGCCTCTATCCAAAGCTACTTAAGAAGTATGAGTAGTGACATACATCAACTGAGCTAAATGTTGTATCTTACAACTTGATGTAGTGGATATTACTTTAGGAGCTACCTAAAGTAATGATGGAGCTAAATTAGAAGATTTATAGTCATAATGAAAGGTGATAGAGGAAGTATCTGAGATTGATTATATCTACATACAGAGATGACAAGTCTTTGGCATTATTGTCAAAGAGGGAAAAATGACCTGAAAGAGGGAGAATGAACTATTGAGGGAGAAATGACTAAAGAAATACATCTACCTAGCAAGAGGGAGAAATTACTAAGGGAGATATAAGTCCGAAGGAGAAGATTTAGTAAACAATAAAATGAACTTGACAAAGCTCACATTACCCTACATAGAGGAAGGACATATACTACACTGATAGAGAGAGAAATTTCAAAGATTTATTTTCTTTTTGCTATTGTTGTTGGTATTGGTTTGCAATCAATGCCAAAGAGAGAGATTGTTGATATAAGATTGTTTTGAAGCGAAGAACATATAATAAAATAATCATTATTTTGTCAATTATGTCAAACCTACTACTTGCTAGTGAGACAATTGATTTTTGGTCTAAAGGCTATCATTTAGTTAATTGATGAATAGGATTTGAGAAGAAGAGATAATAATAGCACTTAGAGAAAGGTTGAGTTATTTGGTATGTAAAAGAAGCTCTAAGACCAAGTAAAACATTGATACTATAGTGAATTGTTTATCTACTTAAAGTTTAGAATGAAAGATTAATCAAGATAAGACTAGAAGAAGATCAAGTATGAAAAGTGTCTGCCAAGCCTTCCACAAAAGTTAGTACAAGCCAAGAAGAAATCAATGAATGCTGAGTGAAAAAAAAGAGGTGCTAGGAAAAGATGAAAATTAGTGCAAGCCGAGTGATTGTTAGTATCTGTTGAGTAAAGTTTAGTTGATTTCGAGAATTAGTAAACTTTAGTTTTCACTGAGTAATTTAGTGGAAGTTGAGTGGAAGAAAAGTATAGAAGTTGAGTGACAAAATATTGATGTTGAGTGTTGGTATTCATGTTAAATCATAGATTTGAAAAATTTGAGCCAACTATTTTATTTTCTTCAATTGTGTGAAACATGTGGAAGATAAATATGATGAGCTAGCTGCATAGAATTCAAGGTAAACTATTTTGTGGCAAATTTAAGGAAGATTGAGGAATAAGTTTCTAGAAGAACAAAATGGAAAAGTGGGTGGATTCATTGTATCCTACCTAATCCTCCCTAACCCTAAAATGGAGGATTGTGGTTAAGTGGCAAAAGATCTTAAATCTCTATTTATAGAGAGATTTGGTCATAAGAAAAGGTTGTCATGTGTGAGAACCTAAGGAAGACAAGGAGTCTAGGATATTTCTTCATCTAGTAGCTGAATAGTAGAGACTGCAATTGGCATGAAAAGCAAGAAGACTTAAGAGTATGAATTCTTGAAGCGTGAACAAGCTAACAGTTTAGAAGTGTGTGAAAGCCAAACATAATGGAGGATTGAAAGAAAGATCTAGAATCTACAAGTGAGTTGTGATTTGTTATTAAATCAAGCCTTACTATTACTTTCTAATCATTGTATCAATCTAGGGTAAATCCTTTGGATTAAGGTTGACCTAACAATCATTTGTAAATCCTTTAATCAGGTGACATTCCAAATGAATGATCTAAAGTCCTCTAACAAGGCTTACTCCTAACAAGGTGATTGAAATTCTCTAACCAAGTCACATTTAACATTATGTTTTGTAACTTTTATCAAGGTTGGCCTTTCATAGGGAATCAATTCAAAAGAGTGAGAATTAGTAGCATGTTACTAGTGGTTTTTCTCAAATTAGGTTTCCACATAAAATCCTTGTGTCAAATGTGTTATTGAATCTTTTGTGTTTCATGTTTACATTTCTACCAAGTTGTTTTGACTTGGGATAGTAACCTAAAAAGTTTAAGTATTGTATGATCTAATGGATGCATTCAAAATGAGGTTTAATGGATATGGGTCTACTAATAATTGAAATTTTTTATTTGTACATCTAGACATTGGATAACTAATCACCCCTCTTAGTTATGCTAAAGAATTCCAACAGTTAGGTAATGAAGAATTTCTAGTATTAACTAGGTAGTTGGTTAATGAATTAAGTCCTACTTGTAGTATTGATCAAGTGGTAGGGCATCAAAGGCTTGAAGTATTGATCAAGTGGTCAGGCATCAAAGGCTAGCAATATTTTTTGAGTGGTTGGGCATCAAAGGTGTGTAGTATTGATCGAGTGGTTAGGTAATGAAGAAGTCACAGTGTAAACCAAGTGATTGGTTCTAGTGTTGAATAAGTGATAATAGAATGAAATTTTAAAATATTTTGTTAATTGAGGTTGACTATTTGGATGATTATTGATGTTTTGGAAGGGTGTTCAAGCTGAAATTTCTTAACTTTTGATATATAAGAAAGATCAAGTTGAGGAGATAAAGTGTGACAACTGAAATATGAAAAAAATGGATATGTGAGTGAAGGAAAAAGGAAAAGTAGGATAGTGTGAAATATAAACTAAAAAGAAACATATGACCAGGAAGGATCCAGAGGTCAAGCTAGAACATAGATATGAATCTGCACATAAAGTTTCTTCATAAATTAGGTCAAATTGTTGTTGCTTTCTAACTATTGTACCAGTAAAGAAATATCTTAATAGAGTAAAGACTTAAAAATGATTTTGTAAATTCTTTAAAAAGGTGACATTTGAAGATTGAAGTCTTTGAAGACCTCTAACTAGGACACTCCTAAGAGGCTGATCTAAATTCTCTAATAGGGTCATACAAGTAATAGTATTCTTTGTAACCTTTAACAAGGTTGGCTTCTAATAGGGCTCACTTTAGAAGAGTGAAAATTATTGTGACTAGTTGCAAGGTGGTTTTTCCCAAATTGGGTTTCCATGTTGAATCTTGGTGTCACCAGTGTTCATGTTATTTGCTTATGCTTTATATTTTTGCAACTAAGTTACTAAAGGATAAAATAGTTTAAATAATCTTAAGATTTCTTTGTTAACTGAGCATTAGAAATATTATAGTGTTATCCAAGCTATTCAATATTGCATGATCAATGGAAGTTTGTATTGACATCTAAGGAACACAAATTTGTTTTTTTGTAACTGATTCATGCCTCCCCTCTCAGTTACTCCTCTCACATTTCCAACAATATATGTATGTGTTTATATATGTATTTCAAATTTGTGTGTGTGCGCGCGCGCGCGCGCGCGTGTGTGTGTGTGTGTGTGTGTGTGTGTGTGTGTTTTATATGTAAAATTAAGACTTTGTTAGAGTTAGAGAGAGGTTAGGTGTTAGAGAGAGAGGGGATTAGGGATTATAGATAAGAGGTTAGGAGTTAAAGAAAGATAGATAGACAAGGTCAGGAGTTAGAGAGAGGTTAAGGGTTTGAGGGTTTCAATTAGAGTTTCATTAGGTGAAAGATGTTAGGTTTTAGTGTTCAATGTAGGAGTTAGAGTCTAATTTGGTTCAATGTGAGATTTAGAGTTTGATTAGGTTCAAACCTATGGTTATAGTTCTAGTTAGCTATAATATATTAGGTTCAATGTTAAAGTTTTAGTTAGAGTCCAATTAGGTCTAATGTAAGAGGTAATGTCTAATTTGGTTCATTGTGAGGGTTTTAGTTATCAGTTTCATTTGGTTCAATGTTAGAGTTTTATTTATGTTAGATAAAGTTTTCTAGTATTTTCTACATTTCTTATTTTTTATTCTATTTAAAGTAGTATTTTCTAAACTTTTATCTAACATATTCAAATATTTTTTTAACCAAAACAAAGTTAAAATTTCAAAATTTTCTCTAAATAATTTTCTAATTTTTTTAAATAATGCATTTTTTAATAATTTATCTAATAGTCCAAAAGTTTTACTAAAATCAAATATTATTTTCTATCTTATATAATATTACAGAAATTCAAAATACAATATTAAATATATACTAATTTAAAATAGTAAAACATTAAATTTTTTATTTTAAAATTAAATTAAAACTAAGAAAACATCAAATAAAACATAAAATAGACTAAAATATTGGAAAAAATTGTTGATGTACCTGATCTAGCTGAAATGCTCATGTAACACCTACCCACTCCACAATCTTTGGAATTTTATTCAATGCAAATCAGAGGTAGATTGCTTATTTCATTATTTTTATAATTTTTGAGCATTTTGGCTAGACCCGACTTGACCAGACTAATTCAGGCCAAAAGGGTTTTGGCCAGAAGCCCCTTGGACATGTACGTGCCACATGGTGCCTAATTGATGCCATGTTAATCTAACTAAATATCTTTTGACCAAAACTAATTTGGCTGGATTGGTTCTAGTCGAATTAGTCAATTTAGCCAAAAGAGTGACACAAATTTGTGCTTTCACCCTAATATTGATGATGTATTATTTTTTTGATGGAATAGAGTATAATCTATTGAGGTTTGAGAAGTTTATTGACAAGGGATATCATATGCAATTCAAAAATTAAAAAAATCTACAATTAGAGAACAATCAAGAAACATGATTGCACTAGGTACTTAAACAACATATAACATGTTTCAATTGAACCCATTATATATGTTGTTTTACTATGAAGATAAATGATAGTTGGCTTTGGCATAAAATTTTTCCATGTAAATTTTGATAACATTGTGAATATCAATAACACTAATGTTGTTAGAGATTTACCAAAGACAATGAATCCTACTAGCATGATGTGTAAGGAATATGTTATGGGAAAGAATACCAAGAGTAGATTTATAAAAAAAAAATTTCTAAAGGGAGATTGGATCTATTTCATACAAATATATATGGTCCTACAAAGACAAGATCATAGTATTGATCTCTAAGCCTATGTTTCCTATTAGCGTTCAAATAATTCGTCATTTACTAGGCAATGATGAACAATCATCATTGCGACCGAGTCATCTAGTAAAGGCTAAGCATATATAAGGACTTGTTTATTTTACATTACATGGCAAGCAAGTCAGTGAATTTTGAGCACCCTAGTTGAGGTTGAACACATATGTAAGATGATCTATTATAATAGAGACCGTGTAAATTAAAGAGACAATTTTTTTTGAGGAAACAAAGAAGAATATGTATATAGAAGCTAGGTGCCAATATGAATGTTATTTACGACTAAGTGTCAGTACATTTAGATGCTGAGTAGTTCAATTTTATCATATGAGTTTGTAATTGCACAAACAACTACGTAAATTATTTTGGATGACTTCCACATGATATTTAACAGTTGTAGAGACAGTTAAGATGGATATTATGCATCATTTCAAAAGGTAATGATCCCTAAGAAATGCAAATTAACCAATTAAAAAATTAGAAAGAAATGGAAAAAGATGATGAATTGCAAATTGTTGATTAAGACCCAGAACTTTCATAGAACATCTATTTAAGGAGGAATCTAACCCTAGAATTTGTGTGTGTGTGTGGGTGTGTGATGAGATTTTAAGGATATGAATAGAGAGAGATGATATACATGTATGAAAAAATGCACACATGAAGAAGTAATTAAGGAGAGAACATAAGAAGAAAGGCTAAGTCTAGAATCCGATCAGACTAGGGCAATTGAAGCAGAGAAGGGCTGAAAGGAGATATTAGATTGAGAGATTAGATAAAGACATAGTATAGAGGAGATCCAAAATAAATTTGAACAGAAAATTGAGGATTAGGTATTGAAAAATTTCTTAACAATATTGAATTAGGGAAAATCTCTTCATTGAGTGATCCTAACAGGTCTATGCAAACCTCCTAATAGAGTCCTTACTTAATTGTAAGTGTGAAATCCTTTAACAAGGTATGACTTAACAATCTTCAAGCTTTTAATGGGGCATGCTCCTCACATGGTAGATCATATTATGATCAAACATTTTAACCCTAACATGGTAACTTTATTGTTACAACAATGAAGATTTGTGGGTTTCATCCCACCCCAGTTTTACCTTCACATTGAAGTGTTTATGGGTTACCAAATCATTTTTGTTATGTGTTGAATTTTTTATGGATGTGATGTATCCATTTACTATTCAACATTAGAGTTTTAATGTTATATCTAAGATATGAGATGTATTAGGTGTGAATTCAATAATTTTGTTTTGCAAGTTAAAGTTTAAGACCCAAATTCACCACTCCCCCTCTCAATATCTTGTTTCTTGATAATCCTTCCAACAAATGGTATTAGAGCTTAGTTCTTTTGGAAGCATCCTAACATCTTGAGAGAATCAAATCATGGAGATGAAGGAATAAAAGTTGGGAAAAATTATTGAGAACTAGATGATGGAAATCCATATCATATTGCAACAACTTGAAGGAGCAAGAGAGGAGTTAAGGAAATCACCAAGAAAAAGGAAACAGATAGAAATACAATGAAATGACACTATACAAGGAAGTAGGCACAGATAGACTAATTGACAATAGAAAGAGTAGTCATAACAATGAAGAAATAACATAACTTTTGGAGAAGAACAATTCTCTAAGAAAAGAGGCAAAAAGAACTCAAGAGAGAACAAGAAACTCAATTAGTAATACAATGTGAAGTAATAGAGAAAAAAAGAAAAATTAAGAAGAAAAAGTCATGGCTGAGGAAGAGAAAAGATAGATGATAACCATACATGAAGAGAGATCATTTGAAGTATAGAAGCTCACAAAAAATTAGTTGGATATGATAAATCAATTGATAGTTTCTACTTGGGAAGAAAATAGAAAGGACTTGGAGATCACAAACCTAAGGTCACAAAATGAGTAATTGGGAAATGAGTTAAGGTATGAAAAGGAAATTTGGGAAAGAATGGACAAACCTAATGAGGCTATAAAATACTTTGAAGAACTAATAAGGTCACCTAGATCAACAAAATACACCTCTAGACTGGGATATACCAAGCACTTTTCATCTATTAAAGAAGGAGAATAATCAAAGAGTGGAGAAAAAATAAATGCTAAAGGAAAACCTACATGTCATCATTGCATTAAACATGGACATACATCAAAGATTTGAAGAAGAAAGAATGGTATGCAAAATCCCAAACCTAAGTCTATTGGTAATTGTTCTACATGTAAGAAGGTAGGACATTAAGCACATGAATGCAGATCAAAGAGAAATAATTCATTCACTACATTTAAAGGACATTGCTATAACTTTTAGAAATATGGACATACAGCTTATGAGTGTAAATTCAAGAAAAAGTCCAATTGGACACCCGAGAAACAAAAATATGCACCAAGAAAAGATAATTCCTATGATTGAAATTACAATACATGGTATAATTATCACTATTGTGGGAATTATGGTCATGTCCTAGTGAATTTCATTAAGATACATTTTAGAGGAAATTATAAGAAGTGGATGATTGGATAAATAGTATGTTTTAGTTGTCTCAAAGTTGGACATATCTATAAAAATTGTAGAACCAGAGAACCAATACCAAGGAATGGAAAAGACAAAGTTGAGGAAAAGAAAACATGGAGAAAAGTAGTGAAATCTAGGAATCGTAGAGAAAATGAAGTAGAGATTACCCGATCCAATGGATGAGGTGATCACACCACATTTGAGTGAAGGAAGAAGGTATGTAGGAACTCTAAATTTAATGACATATCTTATATATGTTGCTAGCATAGATGTGCTAAAAGTTCATATTTGCATAAGTAAAGGTGCATGAAGAACAAATCCATAAGAAAGTAAGTAAAAGAGAATTATTTTCTACATAGAGTAGTGAGCATCAGTGGTATAGTCTATATTGATCGAGCTTTGTAGTATAGATCATGTGATCAAGAGAGTTGATGTATTGACTGAATGACTTAGTATAAGCTGAGTAAGGTAGTCTCGACCAAGTAAGTATGAAGACTAAGCTAGCTATCATATACCAACCAAATACAAGAGCATTTATTGGAGAACTAAAATGAAAATTTGAAGGTATTTATCAAATTTTAGCATACATTTCTGATCACCAAGCAATTTAAGATCTCACAAGTGATTTAAAGGATATTAAGGAAATTTTAGCAATGAAGCAAGTGAATCATAGTGGAGCATTGAAAAAATTGTTAATATCGGTAAGTGCTACTTTCTATGCTGAGTAAATGATTTTCTAAAGATATCATAGAAGCATTTTGTTTTCAAAATTGTAGATCAAATGACATCATCAAGAGAAATGTTGAAGGATAGGAACACTCAAATTGTGAGGAATGACCAGTGTCCTCCACCAAATTTTGGAATAGTGTAATTGCTAAGAAGACCAAAAATTATGTTGGGGCCCTATCATCAATTCCACTAGAGTTTTAACTATTTAGGATGTAAGATTCTACTACGTATACAAAGTAGGAGAAATTGGAGACTTCAAGATTAGGGGAATTTATGAGAAGCTATACAACAATGGAGTCTTGAAAGATGAAAACAAATTATTGCTAAGAAAGGGCTTACCTGTGCCCTAGGGTTCCCAAAGCTTTTCAAAAATGGATAAAAGTTATGTTCAGTCGTATCCATGACATCAAGATATGGTTAGAATGTAGACCAATTAAAATCTACAAGGCTATAATATGCCAAGTAATTGATTACCCTACCTTGAATTGACCAAAAAGCATAAGGAGTGCAGCAAAAAATGAAATTGAAAAATTGAACAAAGAAAAGTGGAATGGTAGAGGGATGTTAATTGATGGGATAGAGGATCTTGTAATTAAATTCAAAGTTAATGTGATAGAGCACAAGTTCTACCAATCCAACCAGTTGAACAATGTGCCATGCATTGCAATAGATTTATGATATAAAATTATCAAAAAGGATCATACTTATTACCTTACCTAGCTATAACTACAACAACTATCAGAGAACCTAGAAGCAATCAGGAAAGCAAAGAACACATCATGTAAGTTTGGATATTTTCTAGTTTCTATATTTTTCTATATACATAATTCATTTCCTATAGTTGGAACAATAGCATGGGATAGGAGCCAACCTACTATAGAGAAGTTAAATGGCTTGATTAATAGCTTGGGAGAAAATTTTGAGACATAATGGATAACTATATTGAGGAATTCAAAACCAAAATAAGAAACAAAATGAGGATACCTAAGTTGGTTGTTGATAAGTATTATGATGAGATATGTTTTGTAGTGGACATATATTTTGTGCATGCTCAGGAAGTAATACCAAGAATTGTATGTTTAAGGCCTATGCCTTATGAAGTTAATGTTGATGAGGTTACAACAATAGTAATTGCACTTTTGATTGAAGATGTTGACGCTAATGTAGAGAAATTTGTCACATATGAAACAATAATGACATAACTAACTACAAAATCCAACATGCCTAAGGCTGAAAAAGAAAGAAAGAGGAAGAGTCTCAAGGAAAAGAATAATGAGGAAGGGGAAGGATCATAACAACCTGCTAAGGCTAATAAAGGAAAAGGAAAAGAATTGGCTATTGCCAATCCCAAGGAAACATAGCAAAGTAATAATTGTTGATCCCAAGGTAAAATATGATATTATTGAAGATGTGTAGAAGGTTCTCACACCTCAAAAGCCAAAATTAAAGATCATAAAAAGATCAAAGACAACTCAGCCCCTAACTATGAAAACAAAAAGACATCAATAAAAGAAGAGATCGACCAAATCTTCAAAGCCAAACATACAAGAGAGGCTGAGGAGAAACTAACCATTGCATGGGAGGAGGAAGATGATGAAGCTTGATCGAGTTTGATGAACCAAGAATATTACAAATTATAACAAGAATCCATCTAATGACTATGGATTAGGTACGTGAAAATATTAGAGAACCAATTTTTTTTGGAGGACTCAAAGATAGTACTTATGATTCTTTGAATAATGATGATCAAGTTAAACTTGAAGAAGTTTTGATTGATATGATGATTAAATTTAGACATACACCCTTGGAAATGGGAGACGAATTCCTAGAGGAATTGTACAAATGGATAGATGCTAAATGGAAGTGGGCACTATCGATGGAAATAAAAAAAGAAACTACATTGGCACAAGCTATGCTAGATTTAGAGAAGGCACATACGTCTATAACCCTTAAAGCTTCTATGAAGAAATTTATTCCAAGAGATAGGGAATACAAACTTCTGAAGAATAAATCTCATGAAGTTGAGCATGACAAAATTCAAGCATGGAAAGAAGTATTTGGAGTACTTACTCCAATAGTAGGGACCATAAAAGGAAGAGATGCAATAGAATTTTAAGATGCATATAAGGAAGAAGTTGCCAAATTAACTTAAGAAATCAAGAAACTAGTGCATCAATGTGAACAACAAGAGATTGTTACTATAAAAGATGTATCTATACCATCCACAGAATCAAAATGTGCTAACTGAGGAAGATATGAAAAATCTCATGGAAGACACAACTCTACCTTTTACAAATCCAGTTTTGTTACAAGTTGTGGATTATCCAAAGATTGAGAATACAAAGCTTTGGGGACTTGTTTGAGACCATATAAAACTTTTTGTAATCTACAAACCATATCCCTTTTTAAGGATCTATGAAACCTTTAGGTTTCTCAATGTAGACTTCTTCTTCTAGGATTCTATTGAAGATAGCTAACTTAACATCCATTTGATATACTTTGAATCCTATATGTAAAACATAAGCAAATAGTGTTCTAACACCATCTAGTCTTGCAACAAGAGAAAAAATGTCTTCATAATCAGTACCTTCTTCTTGAGCATAACCTTTGCATACTAACCTTGTGTTATTTCTTGAAACTTCTCCATTTTCCTTCAACTTATTTCTGAATACCCATTTTATGCCAATTACATTTTTTTCCTTGGGTCTACAAACAAGAGTCTGAGTTTTTTTCTTTTCAATTTATTCAATTTCTTTATTCATTTCCTCAATCCAACTTTCATTGTCTAATGCATCTTTAAAAGTTATAGGTTCAAACTCAGTAAGAAAACATGTACCTTTTAGTTTGTTCCTTGTTATTGTTCCTTTTGATTTATCTCCATTAATTTTCTCAAGTGCATGATGTCTTCTAACATATCTAGAAAGTACAAGTACCTTCTCTTTAAATTTAGAAAATTTTTCACTCTTCTTGAGCATAACCTTTGCATACTAACATTGTCTTATTTCTTGAAACTTCTTCATTTTCATTCAACTTATTTCTAAGTACCCATTTTGTGCCAATTACATGTTTGTCCTTGGGTCTATGAACAAGAGTATGAATTTTGTTCTTTTCAATTTGTTCAATTTCTTCATTCATTTCCTCAATCCAAATTTCATTGTCTAATGCATCTTTAAAAGTTATAGGTTCAAACCCAATAAGAAAACATGTACCTTTTAGTTTGCTCCTTGTCATTATTCCTTTTAACTTATCTCCATTAATTTTCTCAGGTGCATGATGCCTTCTAACATATCTAGAAAGTACAAGTACCTTCTCTTTAGATTTAAAACTTGTTTCACTCTTCTTGAGCATAACCTTTGCATACTAACCTTGTCTTATTTCTTGAAACTTCTCCATTTTCATTCATCTTATTTTTGAGTACCCATTTTGTGCCAATTATATTTTTTGTCCTTGGGTGTACGAATAAGAGTCTGATTTTTGTTCTTTTCAATTTGTTCAATTTCTTCATTCATTTTTTCAATCCAACTTTCATTGTCTAATGCAGCTTTAAAAGTTATTGGTTCAAACTCAATAAGAAAAAATGTACCTTTTAGTTTGTTCTTTGTCATTATTCTTTTTGACTTATCTTCATTAATTTTCTCAGGTGCATGATGCCTTCTAACATATCTAGAAAGTACAAATACCTTCTCTTTATATTTAGAACTTGTTTCACTCTATTCACCATGATTAAGATGATCTTCTGAATCATGCTCAGGTCCCACTATCTGTAACTTAGGTCTTTTTGACTAAGAGTCAAGTCCTTTAAACTATGACTTGGGTTGTACTAGCTACAACTCAGATTGAATTGGAGATTTAGGGGACTCGGGTGGTGAAGAATTCTTATTTCCAATTGCTTTTTCTTGAATTTTAGGTAAAGTATCAAGTTCAAAGTAGACAAAGTTTTTGTAGTTTTTAGGTTCTTTTTTGCTTTGTTCTTCACTCTTTTCTGCAAACTCATCAATTTTTACATGTGCACTTTCTATGACCTTGTGAGTAGCAAGATTTAGATATTTATATGCTTTGTTTTTTTTGGAGTATCCTAAGAATATGCCTTCATCACTTTTCACATCAATTTTTCCTTTTCTTGTTTCTTTGAAGATATAACATTTGCTTCCAAATACTTTCAAATAATAGACATTAGTTTTATAGCCATACCATAATTCATAAGGTATTTGATCTATGTCCTTCTTTAGATGAACTCAGTTTAAGGTATGAATTGCTATATTGGTCGCTTCCTTCTAGTATTTTATTGCAACATTTTTCTCTATCATTAGTGTTCTTGCACAATCTATAATTCATCTATTTCTTCTTTATCTTATGTCATTCTATTGAGGTGTACCAAGTGCAGACACCTATATTTTAATTCCTCTTTCATTGTAGAATTCATTGAATTCATTTGATATGAATTCTCCTCCTCTATCTGACCTTAGAAATTTTAGTTTCTTTCTTGTTTCTTTCTCCACTCTAGCCAAATACCACTTGAATTTTTGAAAGGCTTTAAATTTGTCTTTTAGGTACATCATTGTCATCATCCTAGAATAATTAGCAAAAAATAAAATGAAATACTTATCTCCACAATATCTTTTTATGCCAATAGGTCCACAAAGATATGTATGAACTAGCTCAACAAATTCTTCAAAATTATAATTCTTTCTTTTGAAACTTATCTTTCCCATCTTCCTAATTTGACAATTTTCGTACATGCCCATATCAAGTTTCTTTAGGCTTGTCATGCCTCTCCCTCTTTTATTCTTTCTTGTGTTGACCAAGTTATTAAAATTCACATTACACAACCTTTTATACCATAACCAACTTTCCTCTACTTGATCTAGGAAACATGAACTTTCAATTAGATCTAGATAGAATAGATTACCTTTTGTTTGATTACCAATTCCAACTAGATTTCCTTTTCCATCCAACATCTTGTCCTTTCCATTCATGAATTCTACCTTGAATCCAATGTTGTTCAACTGTACCACACTAAGTAGATTGTGTTTAAGTCCTTCAACCTAGTAAGCATTCTCACATCTGAGTTCATCAATCAATGTAATGCAACCTTTTCCTTTTACATAACAAGGTTCATCATTTCCAAATCTGACACTCCCACCACCATAGTGCTCCAAGTGCTCAATTTTTGATTTATCACTAGTCATGTGGTGAGAACAACCACTATCAATAATCCATGTGTCATTCTTGCTAATATGATAAATGAGGGCCATCTTATCATTTTCATCATTTGATTCATCTTTAATAGCAATGTAAAAAATTTCATCTTCATCACTACTATCAAAGTCTATTAATATATCAATATTTATTACCTTTATCCTTGTATTCTTTATAGCTTTTGATATCTTTCTTGTCTTTGTACTTGTCATATTTGGTTTCTTCTTTTCCTTCTTTGGTTGGACACCTTGCAAAAATGTGGCTAACTTCTTCAAAAGAAAAATAGATTAGAGGTATTTTAACCTTGTACATTCCTTTTCCTTTAGGGAATATTTTTGCAAGAAGGGATTCAATGACTTGTAGGTCATCATCAAAATTATCTTCATCTTCACTATCAGACTTTTTTCTTTTATATTTTCCACCTTTCTTCTTGAGTGATAGTTTAGCTTGAAATATAGAATCAATGCTACTAGAGTTAGGAACATAGTCATCAAAGTTATCTAACTCAAAACCTATCAATGTTCCCACTAGTGCATCCAAGGTTATATCATTTTTGGGATCACATCTCATTTCTTGAATAGATGAAACTCTAATTTTATAAACTAGAAGAAGAGTTCTAGTACCTTGTTGACCACTATCACATCATCTATCTTCCCTCCTAAGGCTTTGATTAAACTCACACTTGCTTTGGTTATTCTATTGTATTGTGCAATGTTTTCATCTTCTCTCATCTTCATCTGATCAAACTAACCTCTTAGACTTTCTATCTTATCTCTCCTCACATTGTCATCTCCTCCATAAAAATCTTTCAACTTGATCCACATTTCATGAGCAGTAGGACAATCTTTGACTTATTCAAATTCAACATAATTGAGAGTAGAAGAAATGTCAATCATCATTATGTTGTGATTATTCTTTTCAAAAATTTGATCCATAGACAAAGGTCCAACAAGTGCCACATACTTGTTCTCTATGTATTTTAGGCTTGTGTCTCCAATGGTTTCCAAATGCATCTTCATGACTTCCTACCATGCTTGGAAGTTATCTCTGCTCAACTTAGGAGTTTCCCTTCTGTAAGACATCTTGATCTTTAGCATAGGTCCTTGAAAACTTATCCGCAAGCACCAATAGTTCTGATACCAATTGTTAGAAATGGAAAGGAGTAACTGAGAAGGGAGGGGTGAGTCAGTTACTACAAAAACAAATCCAAGTCCCTTTTAAGATGTCAACACAATATAAAACCAAATCCTTCTATAACTCGGTTAACATTGAATATTCTATTGTAGCATGGTTAGCATAGATATAATTAGATCTTAAGATATTAATGTGATGATCTTTTATTAACTTAATTCTATAAATATAAAGGAAATAACATGAACACAAGAGACACCAAGATTTAATGTGGAAACCCAATTTGGGAAAACCACCAATTGCAACTAGTTATTTTTTCACTCTTTTGAAGTGAGCCCTATTAGGAGCCAACCATGTTAAAGCTTACAAAATACATTGCTAGGTGTGACCCTATTAAAGAATTTAATTCACCCTATTAGGAGTGGCCTTGTTAGAGGTCTTCAAACACTTCAAATCTAGGAATTTCACCTCGTTAGAGGATTTTCTAAATAGTTGTTAGGCTATCTCTGTTAGGAGATTTGATTCATTGCTACAATTATTAGAGAGTATCAATGTATTGAATTAATTTTTGATGCAACTAACTTTTCTGATTCAGATCTTAGTTCTAGCTTGATTACTTGATCCTCCTTGATTAGAATGTTCTTTGCATCACAGTCAAATTGGATTCTTTATCCTTTATAGATATTCTTCAAACTCACTTCCTCAATTCATCTTCTTCAAAAATCCACACTTCAATCCTCAAATTGACCTTTCATATATATGATTCACCTTGTCATGAAGTCAACTTGAATACTCTTTTAATCAAACAATTTTCATCCCTTAAATTGACTTGTATTAACCAATAAATTTATTAGACTAAATATGTTGATAGTCAGCTAATATAGAATTGACTACTTGGTAAACACATAAGTTCTAATGTTAATTGACCCAACTCAGTCAATACTAACTTCATGTTGACTTTCCTTTGATAACTAACTAAACTTGGTCAATATAGACTTTTCTTCATTAACTAACTAAGCTTAGTCAATATTGTCTCTAAACTTTGTTATAATTAAACGCTCGGCATATATAGAAAACTTCCTTCAATGCCTGAGTGAGCTCATTGTTGAAAAGAGATTGTTTGAAGTGTAGAACCTATCATGGAACAATCATTATTTTGTCAATGATGTCAAACCTTCTACTTATTGGTGAGATAGTTTCTTTTTGGTTTGAATGCTATCATTTGTTTGATTGGTGAAGATGTTTTGAAAATAGAGGATAACAATAGAACCTAACGAAAGATTGAGTTATTTAGTGTATAAAAGGAGCACTAAGATGAAGTATGTAAAGAAACTTGCAACAAAGAATATATTTCCACATAACCAATAATAGATCTAAAATAAATATGCAATTGAAATCCACAAGCAAGAGAATAAACACCATACCCAAAAAAAATTGTGACACAAGATATACCCTAAAAACCCTTAATGAGAGAAAAACCAAGCCTTCAAAAGCATCCATCACCATGTATTATTTAGCAAAAACACCATTGCAATACAATCATGGAAGCCTTCAAAGCTATATACACAACTAAAATATACCTATTTCCACATAACCCATAATAGATCTAAAATAAATATGCAATTAAAATCCACATGCAAGAGAATAGACAGCATACCACAAATTTGTGACACAAGATATACCTTGGAAAACCCTCATTGAGAGAAAAAAACCTAGCCTCCAAAAGAAACCATCACCATGTATTATTCAAGAAAAATATTATTGCAATACAACCATGGAAACCTTCAAAGCCATAGCCACAACCAAGCAATCCATGTGAATAAGCATGAATTGACACATCCCATGCTATGCTTCCAACCTTCACAAATGCTGCCTTGGCTAAGCTATCAAGCCTTGTCTTGCTCGAATCTTATCTTTTCCCTTTTCCTCTTCTCTTCTCACACCAACAGCTACCCTTTTGGATGTTTATATAGTAGTAAGTCCCACAAAAACACCAAGTGGTATTATATAAACCATGTGCTACCTAACCCATTGAACCCACATTTAATATTGGAAATTTATTTTTTGCCCCAATATTAAATAATTACATCAAATATTATCACAATTTTACAATACAACTAATCAAGTATATCCCATGGGAATCTTTACATGTTGTACATCCATCTAGGTGCAACATTACATAATAAAATAAAATAAAATAACATAAAAATACTATGCAATGTGTCCAACACCCATTGTCTCAACAATCTCCCACTTGTTGTATACATTGCATAGGGTCAATCTGTAGCCACATAAATGAACAAGAAAATAATCCCTCCTAGAACATCCACCATCATGAATCAAAGTACACCATGTGATCCATCCTACTACTTGCAACAAAATCAAAGTATTCAACATCTCAAACATGAATGATCTCACCTTCTATTATGCCACTACCACTGAACATACATAGAAGCCATACAAAGAGAAAGCCACCCAACCTTTTGCATTAGAAGATCATAAAATATTGTACCAATTGAAATGCCAAGTACAAAAAACCTGATCTAAAGGTAATCACATGTATTAGTAATTGTCAAAATATCCATACCTAAAATAACACCCACAACAAGTGCTAACCCATCCAACTATCCACACCTCCAAAAGTATACCAAGTCAATCTCACATCATCAACATATCCAATCTATAACCTACAATCACCAACCTCGAGAGAAATACCTACCACATATATAACAAGAAGCTACAACTACAAAATATAATGTCAAATCTATAACCAATCTACTCACATCTCAAAGAAGTGAATCCATGTAGTCTTAAGGGCATCCACAATACATAAACCAATAACCTACAAGAAAAACTCTCATAACAAGTCTCCAACACTCTCCCAAGCTTTCCACAACCAACAGAGGAAAGAGATAAAGAAATAATCATGTCATCTCTCACATGACATACATGAGCACAAACCAGTGATCACATCAAATCCAATGTAAGAAAAATGAAGCATCCAGGAAGATAACCAAGACCAAAGAGAAACTATGCAAATAATAACCTATATCTTGTACTTCACCACACAACTTTAGATGTAAACTTTTCAAGTATGATCTCCTCCATAAAACCCTTAACATAAGCCACAAAAACTCCCAAGCCATACCATATAACTAATCATGGATGTAAGCCTCTCACAAGAAGATCAAACTCATAAACCATTCCTAATCCAAGGAATATGCCCAATATAAACCATCTCCCAAACTCAACCAACATAACAACATATGCAAATAGAGATAACCAATTTTTAACCATCTCTTAGATGGACCCTCTAGAACTAACTCATGTACCATAGCTCAAGATCCACATCCATGAAAGGAAAGCATAAACATAATGCACCTACAAGAAATAATGGACTATATCTCTCAAGTAGAAAACCACCGAGTAGACCAAGAGTGGGGAATTAGAATGCTCATCAAGATATCCAAGTCTCTAAGAAGGACTCATCTAAGAACAATCTCCTCTCAAGTCCATATCAGCTGAATGCCCCTAGGAGTTCTTGCCAAAACCATCAATCATCTCCACAAACACATCTCTAATCCAAGAGAAATCAACATCACCATTGTCTCTAAGTATCCATGAGTACCTATAACCAATCAATTCATGCCAACTCCAAATGCAACATAGAAATATCATGAAGTATCCAACTTATGATCTATATACTCAATACCAAGAAACTAAACCAAGATCAATGTCAAAGCTCCAACTATGGCCCCAGGAACATAAACATGACAACATGATCTAACCATCTCAACCAAAGATATAACATGCTCTATATGAGTATACTATAACATGTCAAAAATCTAAATGTGTATCAAGAGTATACCATGGCATAATAATGAAATCATTCTCACACCAAGGATAACATGCCAAATGAAAGAATAAAACACACCTTTACTAAGAACCCTATGAGTCCTCTAGATGAAACTATCTACACACACCATGGAGAAAAACCATTTGCACATACCATTAAGAACCATCTCCACATACCATAAAGATAACCAAGAACCACATGAGTCCTCAAGATCTAACCATCTTCATACACCATGAAGATAACAAATGGACCATGCAAATGTCAAAGACACTTTTGCAGCAACATGATCAAAGACAAACCTCCAACATCTATAAACACTCAATAAATATATCAATACCAAAAAAAATCCCACTCAACCATGGTACCACACCATGCATGGCATCATAAAATGCATCTCCTACATGAAGATCCTCCAAGTCTACACTCACACAACCAAAGTGTCAATACTAAGTGAAACCAAGATCTTCAAACCAAGAAGGTACAAACCAAAACAAGAATTAATCCTACACTATCACCTCATCAGTATCACAAGCTCCCACTAAACTATGTATCCAAGCTATCCATGAAATCATGATGAAAAATTATCCTCTAACCATGAGGATCAACCAGGGCATCAAATAATCAAAGAACTCAAAGTGTGCATCATGAGCTCTTCAAAAGAAACTGAATAACCATGATCCTCAACCAAAAAGATATAACACCATAACCAAATAAGGAATCCAAACCAATGAACATCAAGGATGCACCTGTATATCCTATCATGTCATATCAAAATATATGGCACCATGAACTGAGCATCTGGTCCTCAATATGTCCAACCTATCAGCATGAAATAGTCCACCACAATTCTCCACCATGACTATACCTAGTAATAACATCTCATCCCTTCTACATAAAGAAAAAAATCAAAAAATCATGTGACTTAGGGCATAGATAACCCAAATCCAAGCCACCAATTTGAATATGCACCAATAATGAAAGATCAATGGGCAAAGACAACCCATATCCAAGCCATAAATCTAATATGTAAGTATAGACTGCTTATAACACTGCACAACTTGTAGACCAAAAAGTCATCATACATATCCAAACAAAATATTGATAACCATATCATCATGAGACCACTTTGAAAGATGAGCTGACTATACAATGATATCAAATCTTAAATTTCCAAACATAAAATGTCATAAAATCACATTGTTACCATAGTCAATATATACCGTAAATCATTTAGATCAGTATATCACCAAATAAACTATGCCAAACCTTGACCAAATCTGAACCAATGTGTAGAGTTTGTCAAGAGCTTTTTGTTGACTACTCCAAATCCAACATCTAATTCCCTATGCCCAAGTTATGCCCTAATCTATGCTCAAAATTAAATCTAACTTTTGGGATCTTAAAACAAAAAAATGTCAAAATCACAAAATCAAACTATACTAAATTGTAGGGCTTTAAATTAGCTTTCCAACATTTATAAGAAGTCTAAAATTCGATATCTTGAGAGAAAGTTATGGTCATTTTACTAAGAGAGTCTTCTAACCATTTTCACTATGATTTTTTAATTTCTTTGTGATGAAAATCTCAACATGATTAAATTTGATGGCCATCATGGGATGAAACTAAAAACTCTTTCATTTCCTCTGAACATGGCCAAACTAGGGCATATTATTTATCAAAATTTATGGAAGCATCGACCTGGATCCAATGGTGAGGTTTTCTTTTACCCAAGAGGTCATTTCTGCAAGCTCCCCCTTAAAACCCTCATTTAAATGAAACATTTAAAAAACCCTTTTGTCGAACAATTTCACATGTCCAAAATCTACCAATATCCCATCATAATAGCAAATAAAAAACACTCAGATCTGCAATAAACAACTCATATATCTTTCCCTTTCTTTTATCCTCACATGCATTCCCATGGATTCGATCTAGGGTTACAATAATAAAACCATAGCTTTGATACCACTTGCAAAGAAATTTGCAACAAAGAATATAACCGTTTCCAGATAACCCATAATAGATTTGAAATAATCATGCAATTAAAATGCACATGCAAGAGAATAGGCAACATACCCACAAAAAATTGTGACAGAAGATATACACTGGGAAACCCTCATTAAGGGGAAAACCCAACCTCCTAAAGCATCCATCACCATGTATTATTTAGCAAAAACACCATTGCAATACAACCATAGAAGCTTTCAAAGCCATAGCTGCAACCAAGAAATCCATGTAAATAAGTATGAATCCACACATCCCATGTCATGCTTCCAACCTTCACAAATGCTCCCTTGGCTAACCTATCAAGCCTTCTCTTGCTCAACTCTTGTCTTTCTCCCTTTTGTCTTGTCTCTACAACTAGCCTTGTGGCTACTTATATAGTAGCAAGTCCCACAAAACCACCCCGTGGTATTACATAAATCATGTTTTAAAAACATGTGCTACCTAACCCATTGACCCCACATTTAATATTGAAAATTTCATTCTTTTCCCTAATATTAAATAATTACATGAAATATTATCACAATGTTACAATACAAATTATCAAATATATCCCATGAGAATCTTTACATATTGCATGTCCATCTAGATGCAACATGACATAATAAAATAAAATAAAATAAAATAATGATATTATGTAATGTGTACAATACCCATTATCTCAACAAAGTAAGATATTGATGATATTATGTATTGTTGATCTACTTAAGGCTACTTTAGCTAGTCCAAGAAATTTTTTTTTCATAAAAAAGTGTCTTCCAAAGCGTGGTAGAGAAAAGATTATAAGATGAGCAAATTTTAGTTCAGGTCAAGCAGAAAGTTAGTATATCTCGAGCATTAGTAAAATTTCGTAAGTGTTGAGTAGTAGGGAAATAAAAATAGTGACCAAGCTAAGAATATGTAGTTGGTGCCAAGTAACCTAGTGTTGGATGAGCATCAGAAGATTGTTATTGCTAAGTGAATAGTGTAGATGTTGAGTGATAAAAAAAAGTGTAAAATCAAAGATTTGATGAATCTGAGCCAACTAATTTGATTTCTTGAATTATGTGAAGTGTATGGAAGATAAGGATAATGAGTTGGTGGCATAGAATTCAAGATAAACTATTTTGAGGTGAATTGAAGGAAGATTGTAGAAGAAGTTTCTACAAGAACTAAAATGGAAGAGTGGGTAGATTTATTGAGATTTACCTAACCCTAAAATGGATGATTGTGGTTAAATAAAAAAATATCTAAATTCTCTATTTATAGAGATATACTATTAGAAAAAAAGGTTGTCATGTGCAATAACCTAAGCAAGACAAGAAGTCTATGGTGTCACTTCATATAGTGGTCAAATAGAAGAGGCTACAATTGGCATACAAAGAAAAAAGGCTTAAGAGGTTGAATTATTGAAGGGTGAACAAGCTATCAAAGATGAAGAGTATGAATGCCAAGTAGAATGAAGGACCGAGCTAGAGATATGTAATCTACAAGTGAGTTGTAGTTTATTATTAGATCAAGTATTGTTGTTACTTTCTAACAACTATATTAGTCTGGATAAATCCTTTGGATTAAGATTGACCTAGTAGTTATTTGTAAATATTTAATTAGGTGACATTCTAATGAAATGTTGTAAAGTCCTCTAACAAGGCTCACTCCTAATAGGGTGATTGAAATCCTTTAACTAGGTTACATTTAATAGTGTGTATTGTAACCTTTGACTAGGTTGGCTTTTAACAAGAGTGAAATTGGGTAGCATATTACTGGTGGTTTTTTATAAATTGGGTTTCCACATTAAATTCTTGTGTCAATTTGTGTGAATGGGTTTGTAGTATTTCATGTTCACATTTCTACAAAGTTAATTTGACATAGGATAGTGATCTACTAAGTTAAGGTATTGTATGATCTAATAGATGCATGCATGATATTCTTTTATGGATATGAATCTATTAAGCACTAAAAAGTTTTATTTTTACATTTGGACCTTGGATAATTGATTCACCCCCATCTTAGTTATTCAAAAGAATTCCAAAAATTGGTATCAAAGTGTTGGTGCTTGTGAGGAAATAGTTTAAAGGTACTAAAAGATAAAGATCAAGATGTACAAAAAGGATGTGCCCAAATTGAACAAGGAAAACTTTCCTGCATGGAAATTTTTGATAAAGCTACATCTAGGAGGTCTTGGAGACTATGCAAAATCTACCCTCACCATTGAGCATGTTGATTCTATTGGAGCCGTTACAATTGATGATCTAAAAAAGAAGAAAGAACACAATCAAGAAATGTTAGAGCTTACCTCTTTCATAAGCTATTTAGAATTTGATGACATCAAAGAATGTAATTTTACTAAGAAGATTTGGGATGCTATAGAGATGATCTATAGAATAGATAAGAATGTTCTCAGAGCCGAAGCTAAAAGTCTAAGAGAAAAGTTCGATGACTTGAAAATGCAAGATGGTGAGACTATAGTTTAGTAGTGTACAATAATCAAAGATGTTGTGAATTTTATTAGAGAAGAAAATGGTTTTATTGAAGATTAGACTATGATCGACAAAGTATAGTGAACCATGTTGCCTATCTATGCTATTAGTGTCTCTGCCATATAAGAACTAAGGTGTGTTCCTGGTAGTAATCTAACCCTTAAAGGACTAATGGGTAGACTCCCTCCTTTTGAACTTTCTAATTTTAATAATTTCAAAATTGAAAATATTGAATCTTCTTTCAAAACTAAATTAACACTGAAAGAACCTAAAGAGAAAAAGAAAAGGGTCAAGCATGTTTCTAGTGATAGTGATATAGATGAAGATGATGTAGAAGAGCTTGAAGCATTGATGCCCAAGAGATTTCATAGAGGCAAAGGGAAATACAAAGGTAAAATAACTATCATGTGTTTCAATTGTAATGAGATTGGTCATATTGCTACTAAGTGTCCAGAGAAGAAGAATGATAGAAGTGGAGATAAATATGTTAGAGATAGGAATTATTGAGATTGGGGGGGGGTGGGGGGGGGGGGGGGGGGGGGCGGCGAGCGGTAGGGGGTGAATTAGTAATCTACAAACTTTAGTCACCAATAGGATATTTTTACTTACTTTAAACTATGCATAACAAAGCAATAAAATAGTGCTAAATAGTAATAGTAACAATGCACAAACATAACTCATAACACCATATTTTGTTAACTAGGGAAACCCTAGCCAAGGGAAAACCCTATTCGGGTTGATACCCACTAGATAATATTCTGATATATAAGTTCCTTGTTAAATGATGGAGCTTGTCAGGAGTCAATGAGAAAATTCAATATAAGTAGTCCTTGTTAGGAGACTTTTAATCCATATTAGGAGATTCCAACCCTGTTAGGAGTTGTGCCAACCTTGTTAGGAGTTGTAGCATAATGTATGCAAGATCAAGAGCCCAATGTCCAAACATGAAATTTCAACTACAAGAAGAGCTCACTGCTCAAACAAGTAATTTACTATTATCTTCCTTCCTTGATTGATCTCTAATCTTTAGCTCAATCTCAGATCACTAGATAGCTCATATAAAACTTCACATATATTGCTTTCACACAAGTTTGCTTACTTCGCAATCTTACAAGATAGCACTTACAAACACACTTGCACACTTCTTATCACAAGAAGTCCTTTACATAAATATCATTCCTTTACAAAAATTACTGCTAGGTTGACTAAGACCACAATTCACTTTCCCAAGCTAGAGTAAACATCTAGGATGTTAGCCCTAATTGGTCAAGTAATTGTTTTGTAAATAAAACCATTCTTTTCTTCAATTCTGCTGTCTTGCTTCATCAAAACATGATTATCTCTATTCGATATAGTCTTTACAAACTTTCAAGGTTATACATGTCATCACCAACATGTATACTATCTCCATATAACTTCTCTATTCATAATATGATATTCGCAACAGGTTATAAATAAAACAATACACTATTGTAAACCAAATTCTATACTTCGACAATTTTCTGATTACCAAACACTATGTGTCTTTATTTGTGAGGTTTCTTGTGAATATGTACATCATGTGTTGCCATTAATGAAAATAATTACAAATCAGTATTAGCCAATTTTCAACACTCTCCCTCTTTGGCATTGATGGCAACAAGATAGGGAAAATTGGCTAGGTGACAAAAACTTAACTAACAAAATATAAATATTACATCTATTACAACTTGTTCAACTTTACATATATGCTCCCCCTTACAATATAATTTACTACTTTTACAATTTCCACATGTATTTCTCCCAACAATCTCTCCTTTTGATATTTATACAATTTTTGCATGTATATCTCCCCCTTTGATAGCAATGAAAAAGGTCAAAATGTCAAGATACTATCCAAAAATTGTCAAAATTGTTGTCCTTCCTTATGTTGATATAATCTTCATACAATTGTTAAAAATAGACTTCAAACTATCCATACCTTTGGTCTAGGTCTCTTTGATAGAATCAATTGATGTGAGAATTGTATACAAAGCATATGATGCAATCTCAACTACATTAATGTTCGAATACAAATTGTTTGAATGTGTCCTTGGCCTTGACACATTCCTCTAATTGCTTCTCAACAAAAGATAATTTCAGAGCAATAGATTCTTTAAAATCATATGTTCTCTTCAAGATTTAATCTTTCCAAAGTTCTAGTTTCCTAATGTCACTGTAACTACTGGCACCTTATTTCTCAAAATCATCTACTTTGCTAGATGGATGTTGGATTTGGCTAGATAAAGCCTCTAGCTCATTCATCTTTATCTCTATCTAATTGTCCAAGTCTTTAGTTAGCTTGTATGATAAGGTACACTTAACATACAGATTCTTTTCCTTCTTGTTGGTATTTCTGAAGTTCTTTTATACAAGTATCAAGATTGACTAAGCCATTCTTGATATTCTAAAAAATGGTACTAAACAGGTTAGCATCATGGGAAATTTGAGATTTTGCCTCTACAACATTCAACATATTGTAAACTCTTCATCAAAATATTGGATTTGAATTAGTATGCTATATTGTCAAAGTATTGTGTGGTCTATCAATCACTTACATTAATGATCTCTAAAAACACTTCACCATTTTATTCTTCTATATAAGTTTAGATAAGGATGTACTCAAATAAGTTTGATCATCATCATCAATAGCTAAACTAGCAAGAGAGAGTGGAGTGGATGAACTAGATGGTTTAGTTTCATCCTCCCTCTATTTCTTTGCTGCTTCTTTAGTTCTTCTCTCTCCCTCTTCTTTCTCTACTCTTTCATCTCCTTCTCTGTTCTCTTTTGATCTTTTCTTATTTTCTTCCACAATTTTCTTTATCCTCTCTTCTTCTGCAATCCTTCTCTTGTTTTCATCTTCCTTTCTTTTTCTATCTTCCTCAAGTAATTTTTATTTGGATTCTTTTATTTTCTTCTCTTCTACTTATAGTAGGCTCTTCTCTTCCTCAATTTGTTTCAACTTTTCCTCAATATCTTTAGTATTTGGTTTAGAACCACCAAATGGATTGGTATCATTAATGTTAAGAGTAACATTGGTTTGATCGATCTTCATGGTGTCACCACTTACTAATGATGCAGAGCCTCACCTTGGAAAAATTAGGAGGAAAGTAGGCACTCAATTGAGTTGCCTCAAGGGGCACATACACCTTCTAGGAGCTATTATAAACTCATTTAGACTATTAAACAATTGACTTTCTCAATATCCACTGAAAATAGACATGTGACAAGAAATTTCTCAACCTCCTATAGCAACATTTTTCTACACCAAACAAAATGAAATTCGACCCGAATCTTCTGCAATGTATTTGTAATACATATTTAAGAAAATAAAACCTAAAATCAACCCGTCCACAGACTACCCAGAAAATAACATTTACTAATCTTTAAATCTACACCATCTTTTCATGCATGGATTTTTAAACTTGGCCTAAATAAAAAATTGACCGCCGATTATGAAATATTCAGACCCTTACAACCTCTGAAATTCCACACATATAAGAAACCTTTCCCTTTATAGGAAAATAGTCACTCAATTGAGTTTCTTCAAGAGGCACATACACCCTTCAGGATCAAACTAAAACCAAACTTGACACTTGACTAACTGGTTCTCTGCATACATATTTAAAATGAGAACTTGTGACATGAACTTCATGGATGATTAAAAACTCCTACAGACTGTTAACAAACTGATTTTTTCAATACCCACTGAAAATTGTCATGCGACATGAACATTTTTAACCTCCTGTCACCCCATTTTGATTTTTTGCATCAAATTAACTTAGGCTAACTTGACTTTTCCAAAATGTAAATAGAAAAATGTGCATGGATTTAACAACTTTGAAAAGAAAACTGAATATTCAAAAATATACAAATTATTTTCTTAAATCAATGGTAACTACGTTTAACTTCTCTTTGCATCTCTATGCATGAAAATAAAATATAAAAACTAGGTCACCCAGTAAAGATAACCTCTTTAATATGACTCAAAATTGCAATCTCATGCTTCAATTTGATATTTTTCTCCCTCACATGCAACCATAAGATTTAACATATTGGTGAATAGATGAACACATTCACCTGATTTAAAATCTAGATTCCGTGCAGCTATGATCAGAAATAAAAGACCCAAAAAACAAAATAAAAATAGAAATAATATAATACATAACTCTTCTATGATCTTAGGAACCGATCACATAGAGTTTAGACAACTCCCATCAAAAGATGCGACTCTCAAAACTGCTAAAGTTTACACTCACAATTCAAAAAAATCGTGCTTCCTTCAACAATTTTCAAAACAGAAAATTAATTTTTAGATTTCAAAAATTCATTGACATGTTTCTATTCTAAAAAAAAACCATTAATCTAGAAAAGTCACACTAAAAACATAGATTCACCAAAATCAAAAAAAAAAACTCAAACTTTCTATTTCTCTTCCACTCAATCCGATCTACTTTACATTCAAAAATCTGCCTTTTAAAATACTTTCCCATCTCTTCTATTGGGAATCTGAAACATCCACAATAAAACAAGAAACTAAAACCTATTTTGGAATCATGAAAAATCAGATTTTAGAATCTGCCACTAACTCTTTTAGCTGTTGGAAGTTTCCCAAAGTTATCAATTTCTAGTTGGATTAATTATTTAAAACACACACACAAAACTCTTAAAGAAAACTGACTCAAACATAAAACTGAAATTACTTTGTCCTAAGTGGCTATAATTCGAGAAATTATATGATTGCTATTCCATTTATTCCACCACATCATAGGACATTATTACAAACATCAAAATTTAAACACACTTTAAAACATAACATTAAATTTCTGCACAACTTCATATCACAACTTCCTATCACATATTTAATCCTATTAGTTCCTGTAGTAGAAATGGTCAAGTCTTCCACTTTCAAAGTTTTAGGGGCTAAAGGAGATGATGCCTATGACTTTGTCAACATCTTATTAATAGCTTCTATAGTCTCTTTTCTCAACTTATCCTTTTCACCAACCATGAATAAGAATGGCCTCAACTTATTTCTTAAGTATGGCACAATGTTATTCAACAATCCTTTTATTTCACCTTCATCATTAGTCTTGCAGATAGTCCTTAGCATAGATTTTCAAAGTTTAGGGTTTTCTTCTCTTGTAGGAGTATTCTTATTTATAAGTCTCTCATAGACTTTCTGGTTCATTACTCCTTCAATATCCTTCAAACTTAGATAATTTTTTATGATATATATCACATTAGATATATCTATCTAATCCTTCTCAAAATTATTATATAAATAATAAAAATTGTTCATCTAAACAAAGTTTCCCTCATTTGCAATCGCTATGTTAATCTTCTAAATCTTTGGCTTTCAGGGTTGTTGAGCTTTGCCTACTACTTGTTTAAGTGGAGTCACCTTTTCTACTTGCCTACTTTTTTGTTCCTCATATTCTTCATCACTTGACTCAATTGTCAACAATATTTTTTGTCTCTTTCTTGGTCCTATAGCCATCTATTTGACTATCTTTGTCTTTGTAGACACTACTTCAACTAATCTCTCAAATTTTCTTTTCTATTCACTAGGCTGGACATCAGATACTATTGCATACCAAATGCTCTGTTATGAAGATGTGTCAATAACTGATATTGACAAGGTTCATATGTTTAGTTCACCTTGCTTCATTATCTATCTCATGACCCTAGATTCACTCTCTATCATTCTGGCCTCTGATAGTGCCTTATTCATGATTTATTCAACCTTCTTATATGATGTATTCTCCAAGGTTGCTTGATGAGCTTGCTAATTGATCTCATCTTATGTGCCAAATCTATATTATTCTTTTTCATTATCTAAATTTAGAAATAATTCAATATAACTAACTACAACATCATCATTCTATTCATAGCTCAAGGGATCAAGAAATGTCTCTCGAGGTTCCATTGCTTGAATATATGTGTGATTTGTATCAACCAATATACAAATGTCTTCCTTTAATCTATCCACAATTACAAGTGCAATTCTAAATATCTATTTCATCTCATTCTGAAATGTCCTCATTATTAAGTTTCCACTATCCAATATCTTGTCTTCAGGGTGCCTTCTGCATACTTATGAAATCTTCTCCATAGTGCATTTGTCACTCTTTCTAAAAATAGAGTTGGCTTTGAAATTTCTATGACAAGTCACTTCTAAATGCTCTTTACTTTGGATGTGTTTGCAATGAAGTGAAAAATCAATTATATACTCCATTTATCCATCAACTTGAACTTTCATTAATTGCATACTTCATAAATACAAAAAGGTTGTCAATTAGATTTTGTAATCAGATAACTGATCAAACTCATTTATCTGATCTTCAAATGTCACTCGAGGCTTACTATAGCCTCCTTCCATCATGAAAAACATCCTCAAGACTCTGCATTACAAAATTTTCTACAAAAATATACTTTTCATCTTTTGCTATAGAATTAACCTTTATTATACTACCAACAACTTTGAATTCCATCATAACTTGTTTAGATGAGTTCCAAATTATAAGAAAGCTTAGGTACCATCTAAACATAATTGGAGACATATTTTCCCAACTTCGCTTCCTCTAATTCGGTCTCTAAATGAACTTCTCAAATTTTGATGGTGTGAACAAGATTAATTCAACTTAATTGAATGAAACTCAACAACTGACTTTGATCTTCCCATCTCATCATCATCATCTAACTTGTCTTTTGAGATATTAGTTCCTTTCAAAAATGCTTCATTAAGTTCTTCTTGAAGTTCACTCACAATGTTTCTTCATTCTTCATTATCTTTTCTAGTTCTAGAGTTCCTTTCCTAGTTCCTTCTATCATTCCTTATGTTCCTGATGTTTCTTCCATTGTTCCTTCTATCTCTAATGTTTCTATCCATTCTCCTATACCTTATTGTGTGTCTAAAATTATTGCATAACTAATATATAGGTACTCTACTTCTAGGATTCTATTGATCATTAGGTGCATGACAATTCTGAGAAATGTGTCCTATGTTGTACACTTATAATACATGATCTTTATTCTATCTTCATAAGATCTTCTTTCTTTTGATCTTCTTTCATTAGATATTCTTCTACCTATAGGGTTAGTATTTCTAGAAATTCTACTATTTCTTCCTAATCAATTGCATTATGACCCATACCATGAAAATTATGACAATAAAAGTCCTTAACAAGACTAAATGACTTATTTGTACATTCTCTTTTGTATGACCTATTTCATTACATAAAAAGAACTTACCTCTAAATTCATACCTAGTTGCCTTAGGAGTTTTCACTTGATTTGGTTCATCCAAGATTTCAACTTCCTATTTTTGCTGAACTTCTTTAGGTTTATCAAAAGATTGACTAGATTCAATCTTATCATTAGATTTATCTTTTTCTTTTAGATCTGATCTATTCTTAGGTTTCTTTCTAGACATGTTGATTAGGTAACCAAGACTAGTTTTTATCATAAGTAGGTCTCTGTATAGACATTGAATCATCAAGCTTTTCTCTACTAGAATAAAGCTTCTCAAGTTGCTATTTGCACTGTGTCAATTTTCCTTTCACAATAGTATTGTACTTATGGAGTTCTTCATAATCTTCTTTTAATGTTTCAAACTTATATGTTTTCTTTGCTAGACTTTCTCTTAGATCTGCATTTTTAGTCTTCAAATCATATTCAACTTTACTAGGATCATTTCTCAAAGTCAACTTTAGATTTGTGATCTTCATCTCATGCTTCAAGATCTTGTACTCTATCTTCAACTTTGAATAGTCATCATCACTAGCTCCAGATTTAGTAGATTCATGCCTGGATTAGAGATGTTCAATCTTTTCTTTCAATTGAGCAATGTATACTTTGGAGTCTTCATATTTTTCCTTTAGCTTATCTCTTTCTTCAGTAATGAGATCAATTTTTTCAAGAGCTTCTTCAAGGTTCTTCATCAATTGTTCCATATCCATAAGGATCTTACTTAAGTTATCAATCCTTTTCAAAGTAATTGTGCTCTGATACCAATTGTTAGAAATAAGGATTACTGAGAGGGGGGGTAATCAATAATCTATAAACTTTAGTTGCCAACTGGATATTATTACTTACTTTAAATCATGCATAACACATAAATAAAGTAATGCTGAATAGCAATAGTAACGATTCACAAAGATAATTCAAACCATATTTTGTTAACTAGGGAAACCTCGGCCTAAGGAAAACCCCTGTGGGGATGATATCTACTAGATAATATATTGATATATAAGTTCCTTGTTAGAGGATGGACCTTGTTAGGATTCAATGAGAAAATTCAATATAAGCAGTACCTATTAGGAGACTTTGAATCCCTGTTAGGAGATTCTAACCTGTTAGGAGTTGTGCCAACCATATTAGGAGTAGTAGTATAATGTATGCAAGAAGAGTCCACTACCCAAACATGAAATTTCAAGTACAAGAAGAGCTCATTGCTCAAACAAGTAATTTATAGTTATCTTCCTTCCTTGACTGATCTCTCATCTTCACCTTGATCTTGGATCACCATATAGCTCATATAAAACATTACATATATCTCTTTCACAAAATTTTTCTTACTTTTCAATCTTACAATATAGCACTTACAAGCACACTTGCACACTTCTTATCTCAAGAAGTCCTTTCCATAAATACCATTCCTTTACACAAATTACTGTTGGATTGGTTAAGACAAAAATTCACTTTTCCAAGTTAGAGTATACATCTAGGATGTTGGCCCTAACTGGACAAGTAATTATTTTGTAAACAAAACAATTCATTGCTTTAATTCCATTGTCCTGCTTCATCAAAACATGATTATCTCCATTCTATATAGTCTGTACAAACTTTTGAGGTTATACAAATCATCACCAACATGTATACTATCTCCATATTCTCCATATAACTTTTGCTAGTCATCATATGATGTCTGCAACAAGTTATAAATAAAATAATACATTGTTGTAAACAAAATTCTATACTTAGATAATTTTTTGATTACCAAACGCTATATTTATTGTTGAGGTTTTCTTTGAACATGTACATCATGTATTTCTATTAATGACAATAATTACATAGCACTATTAGCCAATTGTCAACAAAATGCAGAGGTAAAATAGATGATAATGATAAATACTATAAAGACAAAGGAAATAAGTCTTACTACATTGTTGAAGAGGAAACAAAAGATGGATCTGATGACCATGATGATGAAATTGTGTATTTTTCTATGAAAGATAATTCTAGTGAAGATGAGGCAACTACATTGATATCTTATGTGAACAAAAGTGACAGATGGAGCATTGAAAGTGGATGTTCACATCACATGACTGGAGATAAAAGTAAGTTCATTACCCTTGAGTACTATAATGGAAATAGTGTTAGATTTTGTGATGATACACCCTATCTGAAAAAAGGTAAAGGATCAATCAAACTAACAAAAAAGATCATGTGTGACAATGCTTTCCATGTAGAAGGACTTAACTATAACTTGTTGAGTGTGTCACAATTGAATAGTTTAGGTTGCAAAGTTGAATTTGATAACAAAAAAGAAAAGATCTATGACATTGATGGAAAACTAATTGGAAATGGAGATCAGACTAGAGGTAATATTGTTTATCTTGACATGAACGATGCTACTTGTCTTGTTGTAGAATTTGATGATGGGTGGCTATGGTACATGAGGTTATGTCATGTTAACTTTGATAACTTAGTCAATATCAATAACATGAAAAGAGTCAAAGGTTTGCCAAAATTGAAGAAACCTGATAATGTGATTTGCAAACAATGTTAGTTAGGCAAGATGAACAAATTTGGTTTTAAAAGTAAGACTCACTCCTCAAAAGAAATTCTAGAATTAGTTCATACTAATTTGTGTCGACTAATTGATGTGAAAATTTACAATGGTGACAAGTATATTATCCTATTTGTTGATGATTATTCTAGGATGATGACACTTATGTTTTTTAAACAAAAATATGATGCTTTTCAAATGTTTAAGTAGTATCTGGCAAAAATTGAAAAGGAGATTGGCAAAAAGTTGAAATGTCTAAGATCTAACAAAGCTGGAGATTTTACATCAAATGAGTTTGAGATATTATATAATGAAAAAGGAATCAAAAGACATACTTCTGCACATAGGAACCCTCCACAAAATGGGATTGCTGAAAGAAGGAACATATATGTAATGGTCTCTGCTAGAACATTGATGATGGAGAAGAATGTTGTTTTGAAATACTAGAGAGAAGCTGTAAGTATAGTTGTCTGTACCTTGAACCAAGGAAAAGTCAAGAAACATACAAATTCCACACTTTTTAAACTATGGTATGGATACTCACCCAATGTAAAATATTTTAAGGTATTTGGAAGCAAGCTTTACATTCTTAAGGACAATAAACTTTACATTCTTAAGGACAATAGGAATGGTAAACTTTATGGTAAAAGTGAAGAAGGTATATTCTTAGGATATTCCATAAGAAGTAAAGTTGATAAGTGTTTAAATAATAACACTAAAAAAGTTGTGAAAAGTAAAAATATGAAGTTTAATGAATATACCGAGGTACATGAAGCTGAACCTAAGAAGGAATCTAAAGAATACAAAACCTTCATATAATACTATGAAGAAATGAATGTTCATGAAGTTATGAACCAATGTGTAAATCAATAGCAACAAGTATTAGTTACTGCCAAGTCACATACAATGGGTGCAGAGTTGCAGTTAGGAACCAAGATGCATTCATGAGCAGAGTTGTAGATAGATGTTGAGGTACATTATTATATTGAGATTAGTGTACATGAAAGGAATGCTGATTTACTTGTTAGAGGAGTACACAGTGATTTTGATGTTGACAGACCTATTCAAGAAAGAAGAGCATAACCAAGATTGTCAAAGTATGTTAGGAGACATCACCCTACTGAACAAATTATTGGAGATAAAGAAGCTAAAACAATGACAAGGATTATGTTTAGAAGTGATACATGTCTTGATGAAGGGTGCTCCCCTTAAAACTATAAACTCTTAATAGAAACAAAGAAACAACAAAAAATGCAAGAACAAAATATGAACTTCTTATTTGTGCTGCAAATGTGAAATTATAGAATTCAAAAGTACAATATGCTAACCCACATGGGTGCATTCATTACAATAATCTACAAGACAAGCTGTGAATTATCACCCAAAGCTATCCTAGACAATATTTGGGCCTTTCTTAAATAGGCAATTTTATCCTGCTTGGAAAGGTTCTAAAAAATGAAATGCAATACCTAGGGCCGAAAGACCCTAACAATACATATAGAGTTAGCTAAATACATTTTTGACAAATTATTTTAGAAAATTTGACAGACAAACTTCAGAAGGCCATAACTCTCGAACTATTGCTCTGATTCGCTGTTATAACCACTTTTTGAAAATTTTAGCTCCTAATCTACAGGCTTGGAGCTATACAAGTGCCCTTCCATCAAGTTTTTAGACCTCATCTAGGTACTCTAAGGCCTCCAATAGTGAACCTAAATATTTTTCTACAAATGTTTCTACCGAGAATCCATAATTACTTCTCTGATACTAAAGTGGAGTAATACTATTTTTATGGTAGGCTTGTAACTCTAAAATGAACCTTCTTGTAGAAAATGAGAACATTTTGAGCTTCTATGACAAAATAACTAAAAATAGTAAGCTCTCATAAATAGTAACCACCCTATTTACTAGTCCTTATTAAAATAGAAAAGACTAAAAAGATAAATATTTTTGGGTGATGCAAGATTTCCTTTACACAAGATGCTCTTGCATCAGACACCCGACGTAATTTGAGAAGTGACTCCATCATGTCTCAGGTGTTCAGAGGAAAACCAAAATGAGTAACCTCCTCCTTTTCTAGCCATGATGAATCTTCTATTGGCCTCCCTTTCCATTTGACTAGGTATTCTTCATAAGTTATGTTCCTTGTACTTTTGCCAACACAATTGTCTAGTATCTCTTCAATCTCCTTTGTAGTCAAACTAGCTGCTAGAATAATTCACCACATTTTTGCAAATTCATCTCCATCACCTCCTTCATAATACTCTATCAAATCTAAAATATTAAATATTGGTGAAATATTCGATTCAACAAGCAACTCCACTTCCATAAGCATTTCTAGAATCATGCCTTTTCACTATCTTGCACTGTCCAAATTTCTTCATCTTTAGCTTATTATATGTACCATTGGAAAATGCTCCTTTCTCAAATGAACCATGAATTCATCTCCAACCTAAAATTCTTTATACTTTCTTTTCACATTTGTTATAGTCTTATATATGTGAGCTAGTTAGATTTTTGTTTGAGGTGCTTATTTTTCAACTATATTTTGTTATGGTGGTTCAGACTTGGTTTTTGGTGAAATGATAAAGTGGGTGTGCACCAAAGTTAGTGGAGATGTATTTTTACCTCTGAGTCAATTCAGTAAAGGATTTATCAATATTTTAGATGCATATCTAATTTTTTTATTAGAATAATATTTTCTCATGATTTGGAGAAGATATTTTGAGTTTGTTGAAGCTAAATGATTAGATTCCATTATGCTTTTGGTTGTAGAGAGAAGAGAGAAGCTTTGCAAAAATAGTGGATAGAGATTCAAGTGGACATGTGTCACTTCTAGATTAGATCCATGATTTCTTTCCTATCCTATATCCTTCTTCTTTATTTCTTTATTTCTAGAGGGCTGGTTTCGGTTTATTGGATTGTTTTCCACTATTGTGATACCACCTGGTTGGTTCCCAAGTTTTGAGCAAGTTCTTAACTGGTTTTCCACCATTCTTCAACATTTTCTCTCTTTTATGAACATCATTTAATAGAGTTTTATGTATAGTTCTGATCTATTGAGTAGTTTTATGAGCTATATACATACATCTTGAATGTATTATTTCAAAGGAATGAATACAAGGAATAGAATTTTTCTTAGTTTTATTCTGATTCCTATCTCTTATTTCTGTTGTCTACAATGTTATGTGGTTTAGGAACAAAAGCGCTTAAACCCATTTGCAACTCCTCAAAGTTGTATGTCTTGTTAAGTTTTCTACCAGAACAAAGAGCCAAGCAATTACTTACTTTTGTTGATAGAGTTGCTAGTTACATGAGAAGGATATCTCGAGTATGAGGATTTTATGAACACTAATGTCTTATTCACAAATTGATAGGATAGATCTGATATCTTGATGTAGGGGATATGTCACTGATATCATGGATGTATATTTGTGATTCCTCACCCATCTTGTGGATTTCATAGGATTCACAATTTTCTACTACATACCTTTGTCATTGGATAAGTATAGGATAAATAAGGGATTTATATGCTTTGTCTAGGTTTAGATATATGTTTTAGCAACTTGTTACCTAGGGTTTTGGAACCCTAAGTTTTTTCCTCCCACTCAATTATGTGAGAAATTAAAAAGAAATTTCAAATTTCAAATTATTTTGCATTCTTATAATATTTAATTCTTCAAAGGAATTAAATATTAAAGTGCAAAGTAATTAGGTATTAAATTATTATATAAAATTAATTTCTCACCTAATTCATTCTAGAAAGAATTAATTATTCTTTCAACGTATGTGCCCATAAGAAAAATATAAAAAGGAAGTGGGCAAGTTGATAGATATAAAATTAATTAATTCATTAATAATTAATAGTATTTTTAAGTGCAAATTAAATATTGCACTTGATCATAGAAAAAGAAGTGGAGGATAAAGAAAATATTAAAAAGAATCTGAAATAATTAATTCTTTAAAAAGAATTAATTATCTTTGTGAAATGAAGTTATAAAAGCTCTTAAGAGATTGATTAAAGTGGAGAAAGGGATGCAAAAATGATTAATTCTTTTTATAAGAATTAATTATCATAGTAAAGTGTGGGAGAAGTTAGGGTAGTTGCCAAACTTCTTGGCAAGAATTATTTAAAGGTTGAAAAGCAATTGTAACGGGTTCTTCTTTTCCAAGGGTTGGAGTTCTACAGCTGCTGCTATAGGGAGAAGAATATTTTCTATTTTGTAGAGGGAAATGTAGAGAGTTGATTTCTTTTGTTCTCTGTTTTTGATGGTAACAGAAGGGATAAAATAATACTATTGTTATTTTGTTATGTGTTAGAAATGGAAAGGAATGTTTGTATGTTAGATCTTAAGGTTTGAATATTTATTTTCTGATGGAAAAAGATCCTGTGGTCTTTTCTATCCTATTTCAAATATAGTCCTATGTTGCTATCTTTTGCAAAAATGATATGTTTGATTCTCTCTATTCTCTTCTAGTATTGTGAAAGACTTGGTGAATAGTCCTATGGCTGTTTGCTGGTTTTTCTCTCATAATTAGCTTATTAATTTGATGATCGCATTTATTCCATATTGATGGATGAATGTCAAAAAATGCTTTGTGTCTTCAGGTTAAAGACATAATCAATTTATTGCATTCATTGTATATCTTTTATGAGGGAGCTGTACCTCTCAATTTAGAGGAAGATTATCAATAGAATGATAATCTATCCATTTGTTAGTTCATTTTGTTCTTCTTTTGAAACCTATTGAGTCATTTTTTGCATTTCTATCTGAAGGACAAAACTATTTACTAACACAACTGGTACCATATTAAAAAACTGAGGTTCACTAGCCTAGCTCTTGTAGAGCCTAAAGAAGGAGTATAGCCTTATAGTTAGCACCAATGTCTAAATTTCTATGTTCAATATGGGAATTAGCTTTCCCTAGATGTATTTTTTTCTATCATTGGGTTATTTAAAATCTGTTAATTTAGGAGCAAACAAAATGGTGTCTTTACTAGGGAAAGAGACAAGGAAACTACTATAGCAATGAGGAATTACAAGTTGCTTCTCATGTCCCTGCTAGATTCATGTCCCCCAGTTATGCCTTATTCTTGGTAGTAGTGACTTTGAATATTGGGAATAAGTATTTTTTTAAAGTTTGCTTGCGAGTTCTCATGTTTTAATCCAAGTGATCACAAAGTGCTACTGTAAATATAAGAGTTATGGATTAAGTTTCTTTCACTTTGTCAAGAGTATGAAATTTTGAGGTTGTTTTATAAATTTTTTCAAATACTTGATGTAAATTTTAGATCAACTTCTTATTTTGTGCAAGTGAGTAATTCTTTTCTCACTTATTGAGTGTTAACTCAAAGCTATTTCTCTATACTAGTGCATTATGAAGTTGAAGGTATTGTGCAGGATACAACAAGTGGAAGGTAGATTTGAAGAAATGATCTCAAATTCTTGTCAATGGTTGGAAAGATTATGTGAGATGCTAAGAGTTAGTAAATCAAGATAGGATTTTTATCTTCTTTTTTTTAAGCATTGAAGTGGTTTGTAGGCCTCACATGTTAAGGTATTTTCACTTTCATGAGATTTCTCTTCCATGAAAGTAAGTTATAAAAAAGTTTCTCCATCAAGTGATATTTTCAGCACTAAATAGGAGAGTTTCTTGATGCATCTCAACACACTTTATGAAAGATAGATTTAGAAAATGTGTTTACATGTTGGTGTATGTTAGAGATTTAATTGGTAGAAGAGTTTTTAGATTTGCTACAACTTACAAATTCTTAAAATGATTTTGGTGAATGAGTTGTAAGTTGCAAGAAATAGAAAATTTCTTTTCACCTAGTGTGCAATCTATTGATTAATTTTGTAGATCTATTTCTACCAAGAGATAGTTATCATTACACTTTGATAACATTCATGGCTTCCTAAATACCATGCCATATGATCTTAGAAATTATTTGTCTAAGTTTAATGGGAGCCATTTGGATTTAGCTAGTCATCATATTTAGATTTTTAGTGATTTGATTGGTGACTTTGAGATTGCTCATGAAGATGTGCATATGAATTTGTTTATTCAATCCTCAGAAGTTGATGCTAGAGATTGGTTTTCATTTCTGCCAACATGTTCTATTTTATCTTGGAGTGAGTTACATTCATCCTTCATTGAGCAATTTGGGGAAAGAATAAGCACATCTAATTCTTTTATATAAGAAGTTCTTGAAGATTCAAATAAGGAATGACAAACTTATTCCTGAATTTAATATCAGATTTGAAAGAGCCTTAAATTGAATTACTAGAAAATGTAGACCAGATGATCAAGTGTGTTTAGTATTTTATCTTGATGCATTTGATGAAAAAATGAGTTATCTATTGAGGGATTAAAGAATTCAAGACTTTGCATTAGGGATTCATGACAGAAATAGAGATTGACAACAATATAAAGTATGGACTAACCAAAAGTCATTTCTCTAGAAAGGTTTGTTGGCATGATGAAGTTGAAAAGAGAAAACAATGTCATTTAGAGTGTTCAAATTCAAATCAGTGTGTAGGTACCCTTGCTGGTGTAAGCAATCTTGTTGAAAATTTAGAATTAAAAATATGTAAAGATGAATTCTCTTTGTTGCAAATTAGAGTTGATCTTATTGTTTCTAGAAAAAATGCATATATTTGTAGTATTACAACAGTAGATGATGAAGTCGATTCACTTGATAAGTTACATATGCAAGACGTAATTTTATTAGTTGCTTCTCCTATTGATGATTTTTCTTGTGTTGAGAATGTTAGTAATCATGAAGTTGAAAGGCATTAATCTCAATTTTATAAGGATAAAGAGGCTGAAAGTTATGTTTCAAGTGATGAAAACAAGGTTGTTGATCTGAAATGTCATGAAGTAATGTCATATGAAGAAGATGATGAGAGTGGTTACTCGAATCAAAGTGAGGAAAATGATAATACATGTTCATCTTCATATGATTCTAATGAAAATTGGGAAGAAGAAAGAAATGATGGAAGTGAATGTTCTTATTCAAGTAAAGGTATGGCTCTTTCTTCTAAAACTGAAAATGAAATTCTATCTCTAAATTGTATGAATCATCTTGAGGTTGAAAACTTCGAAGAGGAGTTGTCTACATAATATGAGGACAAGGAGATTATTTTCAAGGATGAATTTCCTTGTTGTGTAGAAGAATTCCATGAGGCACATGTAGTTGTAATCATCAATATACAAGTGAATCCAAGATTGATATGTCAACACGTATTAATAAGCTAAGAGATGACTGGTGGTCAAGCCATATAAATCATTTTAAAGAAGACAATGCAAGTAACATTGATCTATATTCCACATACATAATTGATGAAGTGGATGGTGTGTCTTCATGTAATGATGATTCTAATTTTTCTTATTCATATGTTGAAAGTACTCATGAAAATGATGGTGGAAATGATTTCAAGGTCTTGACTAATCCATTGTATGATGAAGAGTTTGATGTTGATCAATACATCACGTATTATAATGCTTACAAGGGAGATTTGCATGGAATTATCAACCCTCTTTTTTAAGAGCACATGGAGTTTTCAAATTTGGCCAATACTGATCTTGATGATTAATGGGACTCAAAATTACATTCGTGTGCATACCATTCCATAATTTTAAGTCAATTTTAGCCCTTTAAGCACATTTCTTACATATGTAATTGATCGTTGTTTTGAGGCATATGAAGTGTTTAATATTTATAACACTTTTTATTCATCATTTCCATGCATCCTATAATGATAAATTATTATTATGAGTCATTATTTGAAGTTTCATTTTGAGCATTGCTTAGATTTGCATTTTTTCTTGGGTGTCAAACAATGACATGAAGCCTAGTTTGCATTTGAATATCTTCCACCTGATTATGTTTCATGACTCACCACTTTGGGATTGTTTAATATGCAGATCACAAACCTAAATTTCAGTTTTCAAGTAATTTTTATATGTTTTCAATAGGTTTTGAATCCCTCAATGTTGGTTATTTATTGTTTTAATCTTGATGCATCATTTCTTAGATTTTTGAGAAGCCCTATTTGACAAGTTATAACTTTGACCAAGTTGACAAAAATGAGAAAATTCCTTTTTCATTGCATTCTATGGGATAGAAACTTACTATGTTCCATATTTGAGCCCATGACAAATTTGTTTGATGATTTTTCAAATGCGATTCCAAATGAAATTTCTAAAGTTTTACTGGCATCATAAAGTGTAGATTGCTTAGTACCCCTATTTGGAATGTCATAAATCTGAATTAATAATTGATGAGACCAAATGGAATGTACCATTGTATTCTAGTCTAAAAATTCCTTAAGTGAGCCATTTTTGGAGTCTTGACCTTGATCTATCTGGACACTTTCCCAGGTCCATTCCATTTATAAAAAATATTATTATGCTGATTTTCCCAATTCTGTGAATATGAGTACCCCACTTTAACCATTTTCTAAATGTGCTCTATTACTCATCATGAGCCCAAAACATATAATTATATCCTCCTCATGACTTTGAACTAATGCAGGAGTTTTTGTGTCCTCAAGTGCTTGTTTGACCTATTTTCGAAGCCAAAACCAAACACATTTTATGGTTTTTTGACATGTTTGTAAGAAGTTTTAGGAAGGAAACTTTTATGGTCAATTTATTTTAACCCCAAAGTCATCAAGAGACAAAATTTGGTAGGCCACAAGAATTTGGAGTAAAGAGTCAACATGCCAATTGGAGTAAAGAGTCAGCATGCCAACTTTTATGGTCAATTTATTTTAACCCCAAAGTCATCAAGAGACAAAATTTGGTAGGCCACAAGAATGTGGAGTAAAGAGTCAAAATGCCAATTTTTAGAGCCTGATTATCTATTTTTGTTAGTTTTTCAAGCCAGTCAACAAACCTCTTGGAAAAAAAATCACATTTCGCAGAAAGTGGTAAGCTAAGTTTTATAGTTTTATTCAGTGGTTGAATCAAAGTCTAATTAGTTCCATGCAATTGATGGATCAAAATATAAGTGTCAAGTGTTTCAATTTGAATTTTTTTTAGCTGAACCTAGTTTGAGGCCTGATTGGTTCCATTAGGTCGGTAAGATGTCATTGAAATTGAATTATCTTGATTATATTTTGAAGTTTGAAATAGAGAACTAATGTGTGATTGTTTTCTCATATCAAGACATGCAAAGTGTTGGTTTTTCAATCAAATAAAAGAAAAAAAATTGCATAAACATATATTTTTATATGAATTAATGCTCAAGAAACTTTGAGGAACTACATACAGGTGGTTGACAGGAAGATATGTGAGAGACATGTGGTAGAAACTAATAAATTCATGATGAGATACAATATTGTTCTCCCAAAAGTTCTTTTCAATATCTAGCTACTAATTAATTTTGAACATCCTGATGACCTCAATCAAGCATATTTTCCAAAGCTAGTGGTAGTCCTTGGTCTTTTCAGTTGCCAAAATTTCCATTCTGAAGTTTCCAATAGACATAGCAAATCAACATGCTTGTAGCCATGAAATATACAATGAGGCATGCACTTTAACACTTCTTATGAAGGATCTATGGTTGGAAATATGTTTTCTAGATGTAGTATTGGTATTCTTCGTCATATCATTTGCCATGTTTTAGTATGAGGGAGATAAAAAATATAGCATTGGGAAAAGGGTACTTAGTGTGTTGATATGGGTCATTATGATAGATGTCATTGTTAGACTTGTGCTTGGAATTATTTATGTGAATTCTTCATAAGAAAGACATAAAGGTACTAGAGTTACCTGATTCAAACATTGTGCCTTCATGTATAATTAGAAGCAGTTATGATTATCATTTGCCAACTTTAGAATTGAGGAGAAAAATTGATGATTTCTATTTAGATTTGGTTGTGGTAGTAGCCTACTGATGTGTACACTATGGAGCCAAAAATGAGTTCTTTGTAGTAAGACATTACAAGCCTATTGATTTGGTAACTATGAAATTGTCTTTGCTAGATGTGAGTTGGATGAGGAAGATATTGAGTCAAACAGTACTTTCCTTTGACCCTAATTGATTTATTGATCATTTTCATGACTATAACTGGGTGCCTAGAATGGAAACAAAGGAGGTTTGGGTTGAAGTGGATGCAAGACTTCTAAATTCAACACTTCATAACATTTTAGATCATATAGTGATGCCCAAATTAACATAAAAAATAGATACTTGGGATCCTTGCAATATAAAGAAAATAGGGCACTCACAGAGAAAGTGACCCATAAGCCAGAGGAACTATGGGAAGCACGTGGTAGAGCTCCATGATATCAGAGGAGTATAATATGTTGGAAATGATTGAATAAGAATGATGGAACTAAAAAATAATGTTTTCAATCATTGTTTTGTCATTAATATCAAACTTGCTACTTGCAGAAATGACAATTGCTTTAGTGATCCAAATACTATCAATTGGTTGATTGACAAGGAGGCGGCAATCAATAAGATGTAACTAGAGTACCTAGAGAAAGGTTGAAGTTATGATGTTGTAATGAAGTACAAGGATCAGCTAAGCCATTGATGAGATAGAGTATTATTGACATATTCTAAGACACATATAATAGACACAATAAAACATATCAAAGATGTAAGGGTTTAACTATGTTATTTGTGACAGCCTAACTAAGTTCATAAGAGAATGTCGAGCAAGCTAGTTAGTGCCAAACAGATTCTTAGTTGAAGCTAAGGAAGTTCACTTTTAGAGTGTGCTGAGTAAATATCAAGTGCCAAGCAGAAAACAAGTGCCGAGTAAACATCAAGTGCCAAGCAAGAAATAGGTGCCGAGTAAATATCAAGTGTTGAGTAGAAAATAGGTGCCAAGTAATGATATAGATGTCGAGAAGGATACAAGTGCTGAGTAACACAGAACAAGTCGAGTATCAATAAACCAATAATGCCAAGTTGCTGCATTATTTTGAAATTGAATATTCACCAGATCTGAGCTGACAAGATTGTTACCTAGAAGTTTGTAAACCAGATAGAAAATAAGAGTGATGAGCTAGTGGCACATAACACCATGTAAAAAGGTTTTTAGCGAATACAACTGGATGCTAGAAAAGGTTTCTAGATGAAGAAGAAATATGGGGTAGATACATTGTATCCTACCTAATCCATTGAAACCCTAAATTTGGAGAGGGAGAATTGACCAAGAAAGATATTTCAAATTTCTATTTAAGAAGTCATAAGGTCACGAAACAGTAGTGTGGTGGTGAGAAAGTATGAAAGCATGAGCTACTAAAGAAAAGTGCTAAGGAGAAAGAGAGAAAATAATACTCTATTTTGCTTGATGACCATAGATAAGATTGCATCGGTATGATGAGTAAAGAAGATTCAAGGAAACAGAGCTTGAGAGGAAGACAAGCTAACAAAACTAAAGTGATTAAAAGCCAAGCAAAGGATTAAACTGAATTGTGATCTGTAATCTGCAAGTTATGTTGTAAGTTATATTAGATCAAAGCCATTTTTGTTACTTTCTAGCAATTGTAACAGTTAAGATAAATCCTATGGACTTAGGTTGGCTTAATAGCCATGTTGTAAATCCTTTAATAGGGTGACATTCCACATGAATGTTCCAAAGTCCTTTAACCAGGCCCATTCCTAATAGTTTGGTGAAATCCTCTAACAAGGTCACATTTAACAATGTGTTGTAGCCTTTAACAGGGTAGGCTTTTCACAGAGCAGACCATCAGAAGTGGTTAAAATAAATTGCATAGTTATTTTGTGGGTATCATCCCCACCCCAGTTTTACCTTCTTATTCCTAGAGGGTTTTTGGGTTATCAAATTCTTAGTGTTATGGTGTGATGCATGTTTACTTTTCTTAGTTGTTTCAATATTTAAATTGCATGCATGATAAGTTCAGTTATGCACCATTAAGGATTTTTAGAGAAAAAGTTTTATTATGGCATTTGGACCTTGAATAATTGATTCACCCCCCCCCCCACCCCCCTCTTAGTTATTCTAAAGAATTATAACATAATAGACATGACAAAAGAAGGTAGGACTAGAGCTCCACGAGAGAGGGATTTTAATGGACCTTTTCATTAGGTCTAAAATGTATCATAACACATTGGGAATCTTTCCCATTCTTCCCCAGTCTATCTGCTTATGCACAAAATAAGCCAAGAAAAACATGCTTACTCCAATTGAATCTCTATCTAGCTGATATATGCCAGTGTCCCTATCTTGGAGATTTCATGCTCTAGTATAGTAGAGGCATGTTTTAAGTTGAGAAAAAATTTTGATTCAAAGGGGGTTTTCTTTTGTGATATTGCTTTGACAAGGTACCCTTTGTGGCAGATAAGGAGATGTTTTCATCCTTGTCTCAATGTGTTAGATAATACCAATGAAATGGAGGGCTCATAGTAATCATGAAGTAATGTATTTACTAAATTCTTAAAAAGAGGTGTTCAAATCTCATCTACCCACAATATAAATCTCAACTTTATGCCAATATTGTAGAGCAACATTCCTCAGAAAAGGCTCATTTGACATGAGGAAGTTTGTATAGGAGGAGCTATAAGGATTTTCTCTTCTTTAATTTAATTTAATTGTCCCATATTCATTATGCAGAGGAAGTTACAAGTATTTTTATAAACCCATGCACAATAAGGAGTTGTCTAAAAGATACACATCTTTTAAAGACATGGAAGATAATATAGAGGAGCTTGCTAAGGACAGTTGGTAGTAGAGTCAAATAATTTTTGACTAATCAAGCATGGCTCAAAGTAAATGTCATGTGGCATTTTGAAGAGGCATCTCATGAGATTGTAAGGTGAAGCAAGGAAAGTTGCGAACTTATGTTAGTTCATAGCGTTGGTAGTGTCCAAATTGAGCCTTGAGATCTTACGATGATGTGTGGTAGGGAGTTTTGGAAAATTGACTTATGGTGCTATGATATATCGTGAGATCGTAAGATGGACAATGGACCACTAAGATGCCACACCCATCATAAGATAGTGAGAGTCGTAAGTTCGAGGGAGCTTAAAATGAAGGATGCAATGCTATGAATTTCAAATTCGTATGGTCAGAGGCCCAATATTATATAGTTGCAATCTTACAAAATTTAAGATTTTGTGAGATCGGGAGCTCAAAATTTCAATCTTTTGAAGTTATGATTGAGGTGTTTGGGTCCCACTTGGTGGTACTTTGACCAATAAAGAGTTAACACTTGGCATCCACTAGAAGGGGGAATGGAATAAAAGGAATTTTCAAATCAAATATTTCAAACTGAGTGTGCATTGAAGATTTAAATTAAATTTAAGGTTATTATATAGTTTAGACTATATCATTTTTAAATTTTCAATTTTTAATGCATTGTTAATGGCACAAGGCCTAGTTTTTCAAATCAACTTTAGGGGCACAATTTTTGTCTGAAATATAATATACCATCAAAACTAGGAGAAGGTGGGTTTTTCATTTTTGTAGTTAGATTTTACACAAGTCTTAAATGGAAGGAGTTATGAGTAGTTTTGTGATTCTAGGGCATTCTTAGTATTAATGCAAATTTGACATTTTTACATGGAATAAAATCAGGACTAGATCAGATTTGGATGAAATCAGATGCATTGGCAACCATAAAGAGTGAACTAAATGTTTTGAATGGGTAGTTTCAATTAATAAGTTTCTATCGGCAGAGGTAGTTGAAGATTCATGGCTAAGGGGAAGAAGAGGAAAAACAAAATTAAATTGAAAGCTTCTCTCATTTGGGTGTGTATTTGATTTTCCTTTAGAGGGTTTTTATTGTATTATTCTTAGAAGATATTTTTGCAACAACATGAATGTGACTTGATTCATAGTTGATGAGAGAGGAGATCGATTCTACAATAGTAGAAGGAAGAGTTTCAGCTAAACACTTGGTAAAATCAGATCTAATTTGAGAGCCTCTTCTTGTCTATGTATTCCTCTTTTTCTCTCATTGTAAGGGTTCCAGTTCTGGAGAATTTTCTCACTGTTGTGGTACCAGTAAGGTTCTAGTCTTTACTACTATGATCAAAAGGATTACTCCAATTTTATTATTGTGATAGCATTCCTCAGTATTTTCTCTATTATGAACAATAGAGTAGTTTCTTTTGAAGTATTTAGATTATACAGTCATCCATTTTTTCTTCTTTGAGTTTTGCATGCACTTGATGCATTGATTTCAAGGAAGTGAATACAAAGCTTTAATGAAAGTTTCATTGTAAAATTTGTCTCCTTTTTATGGGTTTGTATTTTTCTGTGATATATGTAAAAAGTGCATATTTTCTAGTTACAGGTTTATTTTAAAGTTGTAAGCCATTATGTATCTTGTTGTTGGGTCAAGGACTTGAATACATTTCTTGATATGCATTGATAGCATTAAAGGGATCATCAGAGGATTTGATAATTATGAATTATGTTTGAAGATAGATATCTATTTGCCAAGTGAATAGATAGATCAAATATCTATATATATGAGTATATTTTGGGTATCCATGTGTATGTCCTGACATAGTTTATGCCCAATGGATAAGGGACTGATTAGTTTAGATATTACATGTTCTCGCTATTTCATACCTGGGTTATGATGATATTCAAATTGTTAATCAAATATCTTTTTCCTTTCTAGTTAAGAGCTAAAAGAGTTACCCTCACTTAGCTTGTCGAGTTCATAGGTCATGTTACTAGCTATCTCATGTCTATGATGTTTTCTTAAGCATAGAAGATTTAGGGGTTTTTATCTGTTATATAGATTCAGTTATATGCTTTGACACTAGTACCATATGCAAAATTTGAGGTCCACCCACCTAGGTGCTGTAGATCCTAAAGAAGAAGGAGAGTAAATAGCCTTATAATTTTCCCTGGTGCCTAAATAGGTACATTGAACATGGGAATCAACTTCCCCTAGGTGTATGTTTTCTTGTCACTGGGTTATTCAAAAAATATTAATTCAAAAGCCAACAATGATGATACATTGTCTTACTATTTTACGAGATTAGATTGTTCTTCTTCTAGGTATGCTAGTGACAATGATGGCAATGTTTCATCTTGTGATGTTGATAATGAGGCGTTAGATGAAGTTGATATATAAGATCAACTTGCACCTTGCAATGAGCTCTATGGTGAATGCTCTAATATGATTGCTAATCAATTTGTTGATTGGAAGAAATCATTGGAGAACCCCAGACTAGTTTTAGACATTAACATGGATGACATTTGTGAGTATAAATCTGATTGCTCATTTGAGTACCAATTGGTTGCACATGAAGAGATACAATTTCAAGGTATGTGTGATCTTTTTCTCCAAGTTGAATATGAAACTTTAATATTCAAGGTTGATAGCATGCATGATTCATCTAATAATGAAGGGTCTTATTTTAATTATGAAATTTTTGAGCATGCTGATTGGTATGTTTATAGTGAGCATTTTTTTGAAATGGTTCCTAGTTTGTATGTCTGCAATGAACATGAAGATGTAGGCTTTGTTTTGCCAAATGAATTGATTCAGAATTCTAATTTCATTGGTGAAATGAATGAAACTAATATTCTCATCTTACCTCATGACAATGGAAATGAGAACTAGGTCTATGACTAAGGTAAGAAGTTTTATTGAATTTTGGTGGTTTGAGGTCATCGTATGTATAATTTAGTAGTAGTTTTCTTGCTTTTAGTAAAGTTATCCGAGAGAATTTTTTGGAGTGGTATTCTTCTGGATAGCTGAATACTTTCCATTCACACGAGGACATGTAGTCCCAAATAGAGGCACTACTTGGACTCAAAATTGATGCCCCAATTTTGCGTACCATTCTAAAATTTGAGTCAAATTGAGCCCCTATAAGCATTTTTAATGCATGTGGACCTAACTATTTTTTTGAGGCCTATGGGGTGTTTTAATATTTCTAACACTTCAAATTCAGTATATGCATGCATTCCATGATGATAGATTGTCATTATGAATTATTCTGTGAAGTTTCATTTTCAGTATTGCTTAAATCTGTATTTTTGCCTGTGTCAGACAATGATAGGGAGCCTAGTTTGCAATTGAATATCTTGCACCCAATTAAGTTTCATGTCTCTCCACTTTGGGAGTGTTTATTATGCATATTAGAGAACCTATGTTTCTAATTTCAAGTCATTCAATATGTTTTGAATAGTTTTTGAATTCCTCAAAGTTGGTTGTTTATTGTTATAAATTTGATGCATTTTACTCAGAATTCAGGGAAGCCCTATTTGACCAATTATAACTTTGACCTAGTTGAAAAAATGAGAAAGGTTCTTTTGAATTGTATTATAGGGTTCAAAAACCTTCTATATTCCAGATTTGAACCTATGATGAATCTGTTTGACTAATTTTCAAATGTGAATCCAAATGCAATTTATAAAGTTTTACTAGTGTCAAAAGGTGTAGATTGATTTATAGCCTTGTTTGGGATGTCATAAATATGAGTCCATGATAGATGAGACCAAATAGATTAGACTATTATTTTCTACTATGAAAATACTTTAAGCGTGCCATTTTTTGAGTCTTGACCAATTTGTTTGCACACATTCCTAGGTCCATTCCATTTGCAAAAATCATTGTTTTGCCAATATTCCTAGTTCTACAATTCTAAGTACCCCACTTTGAACACCTATCAATGTTCCTACTTATTCATCATGATCCCAAATAAAAAATTTATACTCTTCTCATGATAGTAAACTAATGCCCCAGTTTACGTGCCTCTAAGTGACCGTTTGACCTATTTTCAAAGCCAAAACCAAACACACTATTATTTTCTAACATCTTTGTTTATAGGCAGTTTCAAGTGAGCAATTTTGATAGTCAATATATTTTGTATTAGTTATCTTCATGACACAAAATTTGATAGGGTACAAGAACATGGAACAGAGAATCAATACTCTTATTTTTAGAGCTCAGTTATGTGTTTTTGTAGGTTTTTAAAACTTTCTCATAGGCCCTCCTATCAAAGAAGTTATAGTTTGAAAAAGGAGGTAGAATGAGTTTCAAAATGGTGATTCAGTGGTTGAATTTAATTTTGATATGTGACAGATGATTAACTGTTCAGTTTGAAGGGTCAGGTGTTTTAGTTTGAATTTTTTTTAGCTAGATTGCTTAGAGGCCCGACTAGTTTCATCAGATTAAAATCCAAATTATTACAGAAATGAAGGTACAAATTAGGATGAGTGCTATTCTAATTTGATGAATATATCCAAGACTTTTATTTCAAATGGTTTTTTTTGTTGTGCCCCTTTTCCCAAGCATGCTCTATTTATAAATTCAAATCAAAGTGCAAATTAAATTGCTCATCTTGCATTATGAATGGATGGACACCAACAAGTTTTTAAAAAGTCATCTAATAATCAAAATCATATATAAAGAGACATATATAAGAAACCATATAAGCATACAGATAGAAAAGAGATAAGAGATATGATTATGAGAGAGCCAATGTCAGACCAAAGAGATTGGAAAGATAAAATTCATGTTGATGTTGATTATTTACAAAATGATGGATTTTATGCTAGGACAACTAGAGAATCCATTGGAGGTATCTTTCATCCAACAAAGAAGCCATTTGAAAGCACTAGTTAAAAAAAAGTTTTCAAGATTTCAAGCATAAGGAAAAGGAAGTAAATGAACATATCAAAGACGGGATTGAGTTTAGAGATATGAGAAGAACCATTAGAGATAGGATTGATTCAAAGGAAGAATATCTGAAAGAAAGGTAAGTCATCGGCTACCAGTTTTAAAACCACTCACTCGAGATTGAATGTGGAAGATGTCAATTGCAAGAACATTATAAGTTTTTCTTACAACCAAGGGAGGGAACTCTTGATCATTTGATATATCTTGCAATAACAAGTTGGTTTTTATTTAAAGACAGTGAGTTTGAGAATGAATTATTTGTTGAAGATCACATGGGTCTAAATCATATAGATGAATTTGTTTCACATCAGTTTAATGGTAGGCATGGCCTTGGCATGGAACAAAGTCCTAAAATTACAAACGTTTAGTACAACACATGATGTACATGCTCATGCACTAAGCTCCAACCCGTGCGCATAGAAGGGGGCTTTGAATCCTTGGGTCTCACTAATTAGAATCTTAAATCCAAGTTTAGTTCTCTTCTTGTGACATTATTTTTGGAAATTGCAAGTTTTAAGATCAACATTTTCATTTTTCTTTCGCTCTTTTCTTAGCCCAATATCATCCCAAATCACATATTCTCAAATAATGCAAAGAAGGCATCTATCTCATGCTAAGGAAGTTGAAGAGAAATCAAAGTGGGAGGAAAGTAACAATGAAGTTGAGAGAAAAATGGCAAAATGATGAGGGTGAAGCCCTTACAAATGGGCTTGAAGAAACATGATTGTGGGAATGTAGTAATGAAAGAAAATCTCATTTGGAAATAGGGAAAACAAAAATAAAAAGGAAAGAAATCATATGCAAGTCATCAAATGAAATAGTATGCATTGTGCCTTTTGCAAGATGCAATGTGAAGATTGGGGACATTTGTGTCAACTTTAACTACTAAAATTGAAGCACACAGACCAAAAGTCGTGGCTAAGGTGAAGAGAGGATAGTATAAGCTAGAGATGAGAAACTAAGCAAGTGCAAATCATTATATGTGGTTTTCTTGTAACATGTGTAGACCCCTATCACCGTCCTAAAATAGTAATGGAAAAATCATCATATCTTTTTAATGGAAGGAGACAGGATAGTGACATGTTTACTCACAACACGTGATAGAATGGTTAGCTTAGAGCATCTCATAATATGCTAGAAGGGGTTATATGGTTAGCAAGTGGATGTGAGTGGATTGTAATCACAATAAAGGAGTCATTGTTAGGCTTATCAGATACTAATTGAAGAGGCTTGTCGACATAGTTCATGCAATTTCAAAATGTATGCCCCACTTTCTCTTATAAATGGGGACCTCCTAGTAATTCTTTTTGTTCTCCCAAACCCCTAGTCGAGGGTTTGAGTTTTTTTTAGGGCTTTATATGATTTCTAAGTATAGTTTGACCCTCTTCCTAAAAAACCTATGGGCTAGTAATTGGAGTTTTAAGATGAAAATATTATTTTATATGTAAACAAGTGCACTAGTGCACCTAGCACACATATCAAGGTGCACTAGTGTGCTAACTACACTAGTGTAGAGGACTTCACATTGGAAGTACACACTTGTGCACATGTGAAAATATGCACCCCCAGAGGGTGCACTTCATCCTAAGATTATAAAAGAATGGGACCCCTCCTTCCTTATTCATTCTCATCCTTGAGCCGTAGACGAGCACATCTCCACACCATTTGAGGTGAATCACTTTCCTCATGTTCCTGCATACATCGAACACAAATCACCAAGTTAGAAGGTGCACACTTGTTCAAGGTGCAAAAATGCACACCTTTAAACACATAATTAATAAACTTAGAAATTCTCACATCTAAATTTAAGGTGTGCATATGCGCACCTTACAAAACATTAACAAAGACATCACTATAATGGTGTGCAGGACTGCACCTTTCCAAGGTGTAGAATAGTGCACCATGGAAGCATAAAACTCTCAAAGTCTTTACAGAGTTAGGTCCACTTTTTTACTTTAGCAATATTTAAAAACTAAGGGTGCACACATGTGCACCCCATAGCACACCCTAAAGGTGCTCAAGTTGTGATCAAAACTACCTATCATAGTCTAAAATGGGGATTTTGAGTGTTTTTGTGATGTTTTAGTGTTCTAGGTTATTTTTTTTAGCAATTAGGGTTTATTTTAGGGTTAGAATTTCAACCTTCCAAACTAATGGGTTCATGTTTTCTGTAGATAAAATGGCTTCCTCCTAATCCTCAAAAGATTGATCCAAAATTGGTGGTCTTTAAGTTTCAAGGTGTCCAATCAAAATCACGCTTCTAGGACACACATTCATAGATTTATGACACTAAATTAGGTCATATTGATTGGAATGTATTCATGCCACTCTGCAACAAGCCAAATGAGAGATCCCCAATGACTTTTCCACTTATCAGATCTAGGTTAGTTAATGCGACCTCACATCCTACTTTAGTGCAGTCTTCATAACTTGTTATGGCCTTGGCAAAAAATTATGTCAGAAGAAAGCGTGTTGGAAAGCATAATAGGAGAGGTCATCTTAGATATCAGATCTAAGAACATTGAGAAAGTCTTCCATCTTCCAAGGGAAAATCAATACATTAGGTTGACTTATCATCAAGAAGAAAGGTGGTATAGGAACAATGAGAAGAAGGCTACTGAAATCATTCAATAATCATATCTAATTGATAAAAAACCTATAGGGTGAAGAATGAGAAAATTTGACATGAAAAAAGGTTATATAAATGATGATATTGGATACTCCATAGTTCTCCTAATTAGGATCAAGGGATTACTAGAAATAAGGCACTTGAACGTTTAGATGGTACATTTCATCAAGACCATCGAAATGGCTAAAATGCCAATTGATTGGGCTACAATTCTCAGTGAGAATTTGGATGAATATCTTATGGTAGTCAAATCCTGTCTAAGGTTTTATATGAAATCTTATTCGGTGTATTTGTTTGTAGAAAGGACCACAGATTATCTAGGATTATTTAAGAGGGGAAGAATGCAAGATGCTAATGCATGGCCTTATGCAATATACCCCCAACTAGTAAAGAAGAAGCTCCCAGATCACAATAAAGAATAGAAAATAGTGACTGATTCTTTCATTTTTGCAATCATCTAGTTCATTGAGGGAGATTATGCAAAAAGAATGTCAGAAGACACAGCAACAAGAATATTAAAAATAGGTCCCTACTACATCAAGTTTAAAGCATTCATCTATGTATAGGTAGTAGGCACAACTGTGAATCCAAAGAAACTCTTGATATATCCATTGGATAGGCTCATTCTACTAGAGATTGTGAGACAACTCACATCTGCCTATGATAGAGTGAGGAAACAACATAAGAAGACCTAGGTATGGCCCATCACCAAAGGTCTATTTGGAGTCAAGAAGAAGCAGAATATCATGATTTTTGATTCAAAATGAGATTAGTATCCCTTGGAGGGCTATAAACCCCTTTGTCCATGTTTTGACAATATTGGTAGATCTCAATATTTGGCAGGAAAACAATTTGAACATGAAGATGCCATAGGAATCATTGGATGAATGTAGTGGATGACTACAATATTTGGATAGGGGATTATTGTAGGATGACTCTTTTATTGGAAGGTAGTGCCTTGAAAATAAAAGTCCCATTGAAGGTTTTTCAACAAGACACTTCAAATGTGTTGAATCTCCTATATAATAGGGATAGAATATGTGATCGACCAATCATGAATGAAAAAATTGATAGAGAAGAAAATATAGATATTAATTATAGGACATGAGACATATCATCCAGTTGACCAAGGAATGGATTAAGAGGCCATTCAAGTTGGACCCAATTCCTTAAATAGTAGTCTTCTAGTCCACAACTTGCATTGTGAGGGGAAGAGGAGAGAAAGCTATCATACCAACATTTATAGCCCAATCTCCAATTAGGCCAGAGTGTATCAACATGATAGGGAAGTTGGATACTTTAAAGTGGAAAAGGGAAATAATAAAAGAAAAATAGATTGTCCTCAGTGAGTTGAGCCAAAAGTTAAAGGGACGCAAGCTAAGGAAGCAACTCAAGTACTTGAGAAACAAGAGCCCAAAAATGTAGAAGCTGCTCAAACTTAGGTTAATCTACAAGTGCCACCACTAGAATAGGGACAAGGACCTAAAGAGGAAGCACAAGGGGTGTCCCCACATGTTCAAGAAGAAAAGCCTCTCCATTAGCTCCTAAGAGAGCTAAGATTAAAACTCCAATCAAAATGACTAGAAGACAGAAAATGCAAAGACAAGATATTCCTATTCCTTTAGTCATGGAAACCATTATTGAAGAGGATGAAGAAGATGAAGAGCATAACCTTCCCTTGAGTTAGAGAAATTTTCTAGCTAGGGCTACCAAGGCATAAGAAAAAAGGAGTTCCATTTTAATGCCACCATCTATTCCCACACAACCTTTTAGGTTACAACTTTAGAGGATGAGCAACAATAGTGGGTTGATGAACAATAAGGTCAAGGGACTGATGTCTTTAGCATGTCATATTTTAATTTCATTCCCATAGGTACTAAAATTTTAGGCAATAATACAAGGGATACACTAATGAATCACTCTTTGAGAAGATTGGAGTCAATTGCCACCTTTTCCACAAGGACCTCTAAGTGTCCCACCATCACCAAGTCAAGATTTATCTTTCTTGGATAAAGGTTCCTTCACTCCTCTCCTTCCTTTTAATGAAGAGAAATTACAACCTATTATAGAAGAAGAACCACAACAAAGATCCACTCATGAAGTATCATAAGAGGGGAAAATATATGAAGATCCTCAACAAACTTCTCAAGATATAGAGGTGAGGACTATGAACTCAACAGACATAGGGATGCCTAATATAGATATCTCATAGAAAGAGAAGACTGCATAGAGGAGTAATAAGGTAAATGGTCTCGGGGTGAAAACCCCCTCTTCAACTAAGTATATATCTCTAATGGGAACTACTCCAACCTAGTTGAAGAGGGAGGTGATGGTTAGGTAGAAAAGGAAACTCTATTTTAGTGTGGATGAGGGAATGAAAGAATTAGTTGAAGCCCTCAAGAAACTTGAGCTACCTATGGATGATGTGTGAACATTGGCCTTTATTATGAAGAACTAAAATCAGGACTTTTTCCCTCATATTTCCATCCCTTCTCTACATGCAAATACTACAAATCTGGCCCTGAACGATTATCACATCAAATTGGTCTTGTTGGGAAAGCCCATTGTGGATGTTTCTAAATTGTTGGTTACTATAGGAATTAAAGAAGTGTTTAACCACCTAGAACAAAATGAGTCTTAATTGTTGAGGCTCTAGAAATAGAATGAGCTTCAAAGAGGCCATTTGTATGAAGTGGTTGGTCCTTTAGACCCTAAAAATCATGAGGCAACTATAATTGTGAGACTTCATAGGAAGGAAAAGGCAGGTGTGCAATTGGATCCATTTTTTAAGGCCTATCAACTATGGCAAAAAAGTTTTGAAGGAAAAGGTGTACATATAATACAAGGAAACCTTAAATTTTTGCACCATATGCAAAACAATTCAGACAAGCTTGTCACTATATTGAACTAGGATTTTGGATTGATGGATGAGGTACATACTCGGGGTAAAGACCTTCAAGCATTATAGTCAATAAAGGGTTAGAGGTATCGTATGCTTATCGATGTATATATAGGGGAGGAATTAGATAAAATAGATGATTGGATTGAGAAGATTTTTTTTGATTATAAAGTAATGGAAACATTACATGCAGATATTCATAAGCTCAAGGATCAAACTGAAGAGATGATTTTGGAAGCTAAGATATATTGCAGTAATGCTTGCTTTGACATTTTGAAGATGAGTCAAGGCATAAAATCCTATCTGTGCAAACAATTGTTGAATAGTTTTAGAAGACCTTTGAAGAAGATTTGACTAATGAAGACATTATATAAGCATTTAAGACAGAGGAGGCATTGCTAGAATTGGATGTAAAGATGGAAGACATTGTCGAGACTCGCATAGAAGTGGGAAACTACTGACAAATAGTAAAGGATAAGTATAATGCATTGGATTTTCCAGATGTAGCCCAAGTGATACAGATCATAGAGAAATTTAAGAGAAAAAAATCTAGACGTACATCTAGTATGAAGGGGAAGAAAACCTAGAAGCTAGAATTTTAGTTTTGACACTTGGGAAAATTTTGGATTTTTGGACCTGTCACTAAGGCGCGCTTCTCCAAAGGTGCACAAGGTGTGCCTCTCCAAATGTGCACTTCTCCAAAGGTGCATCGAAAGATTTCATAGAAGGCAGAGGTGCACCAACAGTTAATTTTCAGTTCCAAATTTAGAGCTTTATATGCACCAGAAACACATTTTGACAGTAGTTTAACTCCTATAAATATGTAGAGAAGGTTGAGCTTCTATTTTTGGCATCTCCAAAGACTCCTAGTTCATCTTATAACTTCCTTCTTCTTATCTACTTCATGCTTTCATTACTTATAAGTCATGTCAAGGCTCATACACCCATTAATTAATGTAAACAAGGGTGGAGTCCTACGTAGGACCATTTAGAGAGTTAGTTTGTATATAATTAGGTTTGTTTTATTAGTTTTAAGCATATATTTGCATAAAGGAATCTCTCACTCCCAACACAAATTGAGGAGATGATTGCCTATAAATTGAGGAATTAAATATGTATTCTAGGCCTTTATTTTGATGCAATAATATATGTTAAATTGGTGCTCTCATTCTGAGTGTAGTTATTCTTACTAGAGTGTGTTATATTTTGTGGATATATGTTCATGGAGTGCAATGAAGCCAATTGTGTTTTTGTGTTATTTTGATTGAGTGATCTTTTAATTTTGGTGTTTGTCACATGTTTACAAAATTCTATTGGTATACTTAGATGGAGAAGAGATTAGGTACTATTCATACATAGCTTTTTGTCTCGCATGTCTTTTTGTGGCCTTGTGATCTGATGAGAAGTGAAATATCTTATAGTTACTGAATTCCCATCGATGAGTGCATCAGTGGAATTAAGGAAGCATTGCTCCTATTTTCATTGGTTACCTACTGATCTTTTCAAAGGCTTAACTTGTAAACATGTTGTTTCCATGGCTTATATGTGTTAGGGATTTATTTTTAAAGTCATTTGCTTTAAACCTCTCATTACCTTATCTTTGTTATTTTCTTTTACACACACTTGGTTAATTTAGGAATTCATATAGTTACATTATTAAATTGCATTCATCATAAATAGAAAAAATACAAAAATATATTTCTTTTGTGATTACTTTTGTTTTGAGATAGCAAGCTGATTCAACATCTTTTTTGAAATTGGTTAGAACTAGAAAAGGTTTCCTTGTGAACACTCACATTTATCTTCTACCCAGCGAACTCTAGTAGGTTGCAAGATTGCCCGAAACCTTGAAGTTGATCTCATATTAGCTTTTCAAGAGAGGAGTTTGAAAGGATTCTTTTTGTTAAAGAATTGTGAAAAATGATAGCTCAACAAAAGCTGGCACTAGAAGGAGGGCCTCTAACCATTCCGAATAGAAAAAAAATACTTACAATTTCAAAATTTTGCATTTTTTTTGAAGTTTAGAAAATATTTTGAACTATCACTATTCGAAGGGGCACAAGGTACACTAGGTGCACTTTTTAGAGAGATGAGCTTCTGCAAAGGTGAATTTTTTCATAATTTGACACAAACTGGAAGATCTTGATCCATCATCTCCATTTTAGTGAGCTTTAAGATCTTCACTTGGTACACACGAGTTCCTCGAACTTAGTCACTTTCACAAGCCTTGTAGTGAAAAAGCTTTATCTAAAATTCTACTAGTTCTATTCAAAATTTCATCATCTTCTTGAGTTTTGCCTCCACATCAACCACCCATTGTTCCACCAAATCCTCCTGATGGGACTCAAATTTGCATTCCCCATTTTGAGTACCATTCCAATTTTTGAGTCACCTTGAGCCCTATAAATGAATTTTCTTGCTTGTGTACCTGGCTATCATATTAAGGCCTAAGAGGTGTTTTATGTTTCTAAAACTTGCATTTAGCATGTTTATGCATCCTATAATGATAAACTAGTGTTTAGTTTTGCATTTTTGCCCAAGTATCAAATAACAATAAGAGGCCTAGTTTGTGTTTGAATATCTTGCACCTGGTTATGTTTCATGACAAGCTACTTTGGGATTGTTTAGTATGCATATCAGTGAACTTATGTTTTAAATCCCTCAAAGTTGGTTACTTATATATTTCTCAAAAATTTGGGAAGCCCCATTTGACTGATTATAATTTTGACCCAATTAACCCTATTGAGAAATTTCCTTCTGCATTACATTTTAGAAGTCATACACTTGGTACACTCCAAATTTGAGCTTGTGATGAATCCATTTGATTAGTTTTCAAACATAATTCTGAATGCAATTTATATCTTTTTACTGGTGTCATAAAATGCAGATTGGTCAGTACCCCCCCTATTCAGGATGTTATAACATTAAATCCATGATTGGCTAGATCAAATGGATTGTACTATTGTGATCTACTCCAAAAATACTTCAAGAATCCATTTGTACACTTTCCTAGGGTCATTCCATTTGCAAAAAACACTTTTTTGCTATTGTCCCCTATTCTACATCTTTGAGTAGCCCACTTTGTGTACTTGCCAAATGCATCTTGATATTTTTCATGAGCCCAAATCACATAATTACTTTCTCCTCATAGAAATGAACTAATTCCCCAATTTTCAAACCTTCAAGTATCTATTTACCCAGTTTGCGAAGCTAAAACCAAACACATTTTAGGGTTTTCTAACAAGTTTATCTATAGGCAATGTCAACTAGGCAACTTTTAACATCAATATCTTTTGACTAAGTGGTTTTCATGTGATGAGATCTATCAGAGTGCAAGAATGTGAAACAAATTATCAACATGTCAACTTTTAGAGCCTAGTTACCTATTTGGGTCAGTTTTTATGGCCAGTCAAAAGACTTCTTGACATGATTTGCCATAGTTTGCATTAAAATTTAAATATGAGATATAAATTATTCAATCAATGATGAATTGTGAATTTAATTAGTAAGGTCCTGAGTGGGTCAATTGTATAGTTTAGGTGATTGGGTTTGAAATTTCTTTTAGTTAGGCCACTTTGTGACCCAGCTTACATCATAAGATATGTTTCATTCACATGTTGATCATGTAAGTTTTTATCGCATAAAATATTTCATGGTTTAAGTGCTGAAATGATTTGGATATGGTGGAAATGAAATGATGTTATTATTTTGGCTATCTACATGTGATTTTTTGAGGTTCATTTGCATATGGTTTTTTCTTGTGAAAATATTGTCTAAAATCTAATGCATAAGGTGAAATGTTATGAGTTCTCCATCAATCATACTAGAATTTGAGCCTGAGCCAAAGGAGTAGTTGCAAAATAATATTATTTTGAGTAATTGAGTCAAAGATCATGGAAGAAGATATAAGAAAATGTTTCTTTCCCATCTTTTGCCCCTCCCTAAGATAGTTTTGAACCTTGAAAGAAGAGTACCTACATTAAAGGTTGGAATGACAATGCAATATGGATGAACTCAGAGTGATCCCCATGTTGCAGACATTTGAGTATGTATATAGGGCAGAAGGAAAATCATCTATAGAGAAGCAAACCCACTACCCAAAGGGAGCATAGCTCTATAAAACCAATAACTCACTAGCAGGGCATCCATGACTATAGGGGAGATGACATGGTAGAGGCAACATGTGGAAGTATGAAGGTGCCAGCCATGATTAGGTTCATAGGTAATTTCTTTTTTATAAGCGGCAAAGCCCATGCAATGAGCAAATGTAAATAGTGGAGACTAGCCTGTTGACTCCATTTGATGTGCCTAGTGTTTTCCCCACTCCATCTCATAGGCCACTACAACTCATGCTTTTCATTTCATTTTGATTCAAAGTGCTTGGGTTCTATAGTTGGTTAATGCATTTATCTTTCACAAATTCAAGGAAGAGGAAGCACTGGAGCATAGTAGTCAAAGAAAAGAACAAAGGAAGCCCACAACATTAGAGGCAATAGTAAACATGAATAACTTCATGTAGATTGGAAAGGAGTAGAGGAGGCTGAATAACATAGTAATGACCAAAATAGTAGTAGTCCACAAAATGGTGTTGCAGGGCATCTACCTCTGAAAGGGAAGGAGATTGGTTTTTTCTCCATTAGTAGTATGAGAATAAATATTTCTCCACAATGTTTCTTTTACCATCCTCGTGCCCAATTTTTGTGAATATTTTTTTGTGCATGTGTGCAGAGTGCATATTTCTCACATTCTTTGTGTTGCAACATTATTTACTCATTAAGAACATGTGTCCACACTTGAAGAGTATCTGAAGCATAACACTTTTTAAGACATGGATCTTGTGTGGTCATACCTCAAGTGGGTAGATGTAAGACTTTGTTTTGGTCAACACAAACCAAGCACCAGTATGCCTTGTGCCTCAATCGTAAGATTAGGAGTTTGAAGGTGGAGGCCTTTGATACTAAAAAAAAGGGAGTTTGGCATAGGATAGTAAGCTAGAAGCATTCACCTTAAGATGCTATGAAATTTGGAATTGGTGTAAGATCTGGGAGGTAAGAAACAAGGTTTAAGATGTTACGATAGGGCCAAAAAATTAAAAATATTAAGATGTTCCATCATAGGATCAAAACCCGTAAATTAAAGATGTGAAATGTTATGATTTCAATGTGACATCAAGTTGTCATAAAATTGGGAAGCTTAGTTTGAAGAGATAAGATCATATAAAATCTTGAAATGTCAACTGATCATAAAGGAAAAATTGGAGTGTTAAGATGATACGACATTTCAAATTGTTGTAAGATCGTAAGAAAAAGAATTTAAGCGTTTCAAGTGGTTTGGAAGCCATTTTTCCACATGGGATGGGTGGATTGGAGAGATAAGACAAAATAAGGATAAAGTGAAATATTAAAAATGAAAGACTTTGCTCATCCTGTGTTCCAAAAATAAAAGTTGAATTTGTATTTTAAATTTATAAAATTTAAAACTCAATTCTTGGCCCAGGGCCTAAATTTTTGAATGGACCTCAGAGGCTCAATTTTTATTTGAAACATACAGTGTGATATACTACTGAAACTGGGAGAAGATGCAATTTTAATTTCTAGGATTAGATTTTTTATAGGTCTAAAGTGGCAGAAGCTACAAGAGGTTTTATGTTTTCGAGGGCTCCTTAGTGCAGATACTGATTTGATGTTTTTAGAATAGAATGAGATCAGATTTGATAAGAATTGATTTCATTGATCACTTTAAAGATGAGTTGAATGTGTTAAAGTAGGTAGTTGGAAGCATTTAAGTTTTTGTCAGCAGGGGCAGTTGGATTTTCATGGTTGAGAACAGTAGAAGACAAAGCAAGATCAGATTAAAACCTTTGCACATCTTATCATGTATCTATTTCTTTCAAGAATGGGTCTTTCTTATTACCTTTTAGGAGATATTTGAGATATTTAAACAACATTAATCATGATTTAATTGTCGATAGATGGAGAAGAGATAGTTTTCAATGGAAACAAGAAAGGGGAGTTTTCAACAGGACACTTGTCAAATTCAAAATCCAATCCAAGAGCTCCTCCTTCTCTATAAATCTCTCCTCTATTCTCTTTGTAAAGTTTCTAGTTTTTGGATATCTCTCATTATAGTGTGACCACTCTATGGTTATAGTCTGATTGAAATCCTTTCCCATTATTATGATACCATTTTCTCAATATTTTCCTTTGTCATGAACGACAATAGTGTATTTCTTTCGAGGAATTTTTATACTACATAGTCATTGCTTTATGAATTTTCTAAGTTTTGATATACAAATGATATATTGGTTTCAATGAGATTAATACAAGAGCTTCATTTTTCTTACTTTCATTCTCATTCTCATATCCTTCCTCTACAGTCTACAATGTTTTGTGTTTAAGAAAAAAGAGCTTAAACTCAATTATAATCCTTTAAGGTTGTATGCCAGGATAGATTTTCTATTGGAACAAAGAAGCAAGCAAATGCTTATTTACCTTGACAAGGATGTAGTTTTCACTAGGAGGATATTACAATAAGTATGAGATTTTTTATGAAGATAGACATCTATTTACAAGATAAATAGATAGATAAGATGTCTGGATATATGAGTATACTTTAGGTGTCCATGTATATGTTAAAGTTTAGTTGATGCCCAATGGATAAAGGACTGGTCAACTTAGAGCTTGCATATTCTCTGTTATTGCATACCTAGGTTATGTTGAGATCCAAATCTTTAATTGAATATCAATTTACCTTTTTATGTATTGAAGATCTAAAAGTGTTGGTCATTACTTATTTGCATCTACTTTTTTGGTTATAGGTAGCTATTGTAATCAGGAAGTTTATCAGCAAATCATATAAGAATATTGACCATTTCTACTATAGGGAACAATCTTTGAAGAAAAGAGTATCAATTTTACAAGATTAATCCCTAAGGTTTTCCTGCCTTGGCCTTGTAGAGCTTAAAATGAAGTGAGTCTTAATGACTCTCTTAATGTTGGCCCAGAACTAAGATTTAGCATTGCTGAATATAAGATTTAGCTTATCCTTCGGCATGTTCCTATCTTTGTTTCATGGTATTAGGTTTAAATCCAATTGATATGTTCCTTACTAGAAATAATTCCAACACCTCTGCCAATGACCTTTATTGCAAGTGTTGTAGACTCACCAATCAACTTAACAAGTGTAGTCAATGACCTTCCTAAGAATCCTAAGATGTTTTGCCCAAGGTTCATCTATGCTGAAACAAGAACAACTAAAGATCACATCAAGATATTCAAGGAAATTTTCAACCAAAAGAAAATTTCTAATGAGAATGTAGTTCTTTTCTTATTCACATACTCATTTGGAGAAGTTGTCTTTAATTGTTATGTCAATTTACCACCTAGATGTGTTGGAGATTGGAAAACTTTCAAAAAATTGCTCTTAGAAAAATTAAAAAATTTCATGAACATAGCTATGATACATCATCAATTAATATCAATCAAAAGGGACCCAACCAAGATGGTCTCACACTTTAACCATCTCTTTCATATGGCATACTACAAGCTAGAGACACCTTATACTATACTAGTTGAAGTTGCAATTCAGATTTATCTAAATTATATGGACCATCTTACTGCTATTTTCCTAAGAAGACTTCCTATGATAGATATCAACGCATTGGACAAAGTATTCTTGGAAGCAATTACCTTCACAAAGCAAGTCAATCCTAATGGAGGAGGTTTGATGCCTCTAGCTCAAGCTATTATAATGATGCCAACATATCTTATTGGAGCACCTGTGATGCCTAGCCAATTCATACCAATGAATCCAATTCCATTAAAAAAGGCACCTTCTCTACAAACCTTGACTATAATATACCCAGGATATGAACCTCCAAAAGCTAGTTTCTTTGAGCAAAAGGAAGCAACTTCCACTAAAGTAGATAATAGTTTGGCCTCTAAGTTTTGTCAAATGAATAAGACTGTGTCTGAAATGAATAATGAGCTAACCCACTTGAGGTTTTCACAAGGACCAAATAACAACTTTTAGAGAAATAATGATGGCTCATACAACAAAAACAATTACAGTCAAAACTACAACAAGAATTTTAGTGGAAATAGTAATGGAGTGAATAATTTCAATCCTCCCGATCACCACAATAGTTTCCAAAGATAGAATCAACAATGGAACACTCATTGATATAATGGAAGCATTCCTACAGACAACAATAACAACAATGCTGAATATGTGGACATCAATTAGTATGACAATAATTAGAATGTGCCTGACAATGATGGCTCATATTACAATGGAAATCAAGAAGTGAATTAGAATTCACAAGAAAATAATAATGAGCCTCCTATGCAATTTGATGCTATGCTACTAGAATCCTATGATTCTACATAGAACATAGGAGTGGAATCACAAGTTAGGGAAGAATTTTGTTTTCCATTTAGTTCATAACTAGATATACAACTAGAAGAGATGTTTTCTTTCTAAAATGACAATCAAAATACTTACAATCTATGAAGTTGGAAAGAACCTATGATAGATGGGATTCCTCTAGCATTGCAACCAATTCCTCCAGATCCAAGAGCAAGAAACAATCTAGTACCAATCAAAACCACGTATGGAGCACAAAAAAATTAGAACCAAGGGAATGTGCCTACATGTGATATCCCTAGATGTTTGATTCAAAATATTCCTACACTCCTCTGGCTATTAAACTTACAAAATTGTTAGTACTTCGTAATTTAAAAGAAAAGAGATTGTGAAACATTAAACATATAGAAATTCATGATTATATCCTAATTTCTACTTCCTTCTTAAGGAGAGGTTGTGATTGATCACTTAGCTCCTAGGGCTTCTATAATCGAACATCTCTCCACTAAGTGATGTCCTTTCATAATTAATCTCATTAAGCCTATTGGATGATTGATCAGATGCATCCATCCTTCTTAGGGTGCATTACTATCCTCCTAATCCTATTAAACTACCTTAGGTATGTTCATTCTATCTAAATATGCCTTCAACCATTTGGTTTACTAACCTTCAAAGATCTTATATCTCTATCTTGATTTTTGATAGGAATGATAAGTTTTTATGGTAATCTCCTCTTTACTTGGTGCTTCTTAAGTTCCATCATCTTTAACCTTGGCTCAAGTCTGTTATCTCCAGTGTTGTAGTGATAATGGATTATGCTGTACTTTTTTGCTAGAAGGGATTAGGGAAAGCCTAGGATTTCTACAAGCAAGTTTTGTTTATCATATAGTTGTCTGCAAGTATTCCTTTGTTTCTCTCCGAGATTGGTGAATGCCTAAGATTCTGTATGCAAGTGTTGTTATTTATGTAACCATTTGCAAGTATTCCTTTGCTACTCTCCTAGATATGTATGTGATGCTACGTAGGAAAAATGTGTTTTTTGGTTCCTCCATAGCAAGTGGTGTGTCTAATCCTTTAGTCGTTTTGTTTTCTTTTGTCAGTTGTTGTTCTCATTCCACATTTCTGTGTCCATGCCTTCCTCCCTTTCCAATGGATGTGGATTAGATGTAAATAATGATGCTTGGCCAAAGGTCACGATCGTAGGGATTATTCATGACCCATAATCTTTAATTTTTTATAATAATCTTCATTTATTTATAACGATGACTCTTTCAATGATCATGTTTGGTTTATTTGTAAATTTATTTTTACACTAATGTTTGTTTGAGTCACAATATTTATGTTATTTGCTCTAACATTTACCATAACATTTATCTAGTTATTTTATTAGTTATTTAAATTTATTTATTTATTTATATAATTTCAATTAAATTCACAAAGGATAGATTTATTATTGCTAAAGCCACTTGATAATATAGATATAGTATTTAATTTTATTTCAAATGTTTTACCCTGATTTTGTGGTCATTGCACTACAATCACGAAGAGCCCTGCATGGTCAACCAAAAAGTATAGTATAGTTAAAGAATTGAAATAAAAAAAGGTGACATGTCCATGTTTGACATGCTACAAAATTGTCCTAAATAGTGAGAAGCACTGATGAAAACCCTAGATCATACAAAGACAAACCCTAATGTGAATATTTTTCCTCAAAAGATAGTCTCACAATAGATTAATTCTTTGGAGGCCATGCCAAGTATGTTTAAAGACAAGGTTGAGGTGCCTCCTTTTTTGCTTTGTATCAAGATCTACGAGAAGAATCTTCACAATTTTCAAATTGATTCAAGAGATTCATATAATGTCATGCGAATTTCGATAGCATAAAGGTTGGGGGTCACTCATAAACCCTCTAATCGAACAATGATGCAATTGGACAAAACATAAGTAAAATTTATTTGAGTGCTAAAATATGTTTGGATACAATTAAATATTGATCCTCAAATTCAAGACATCATTGATATATATGTGGTGGAAATTCTTGAGACATATAGATTGCTACTAAATAGAGAATGGGCAAAATGTCTAAGAGGATGGTTTTCTACCGATTTCACTCAATTGTGGTTACCATGGTAAGGGTTGAATAATAAAATAAAGATAGATGTGGAGCCAAAGTTAAAAAAAATGATTACATAATATAATGCACCAAACGAGGTGACATTCTTACAATCAGATTTGGGTTCTTATAAATTAATGGCTTTTGATAGAGCTTCAACTAAAACATTGGTTGATGTAAAGGGAAAATCCAAGATTCTCATCCCAAAAGAAGAAACAATGATGCACTTTCATAGATAGCATGGTGGAAAACTTACAATGCCTAGGTGAATAAGAAGATCCATTTTTCTTCTTCTTCTAGGATTTTGCATATTGCATAAAGTTAGTCATTTAGATTTTTAATGTTCAAATTTCCAAGAAGTGGTTACCAAGGTATTAATGCATATAGTGGACATAAAAAAAAAAGTACTCACAAAAAGTCAAGGTTCTACAAACATATCTAAATATGTGGGAAAAGTTAGAGAGGAAATTGAAGATCTCAATGCATCATACAGTGATACCTCTTTAGATGGTGGAGGTTTTTTTTTTCTTCTCCACTAGGAATGATCAAGGTCCAAAAGAAGGAGACATTACATAAAAGGTCAAGGTTGGATTTTAGTAGTCATTAATCCCAAGCCTAAAATAGATGAAATTACAAAATTGATTGGGGAAATTTAGGATAAGCAAGAGAAACATATGCTTCCCATATCTAGAAATAACAATGTAAATTTTTTAAGTCCAACCCATGAGAGACTACAATGGGCTCAAAAGAAACAATCTTTGAAAGTCCAAGTAAAAAAGCTATAAACAAATAAGCATAAGTCTAGGAATCCCAAAGAAGAACCCATCTTGACACTCAGGTTCCATGGCTCCAAGTGCAAATTAGGAGCCGATGTAGGTATTGAGTTAATCAACCCAAAAGGTAGGTCTTTCAATGCATCATATCAATTATAGTTTAGATGTACTAATAATGTTGCAAAGTACAAAGCATTGATCCAATGACTTCTTTTCACACTAGAAAATGGAATCATAGCTTTCATAATTGGAGGAGACTCCCAGTTGGTGATAAGACAAATGAAATTGATATAATCTTGTAGTGATAGGAGATTGCTCACTTACCAAAAAAGAGTATGGGATCTAATGGATTACTTCAAAGCTTTGAACATCAAGTTCATTCCAAGGAGGATAAACATGGTAGTAGATGTCCTCATAATTTTAGCCAGTGCATTACAACCTATCAAGAGAATAAAATTGGTTGTTGCCTCAGCTATCCTAGAAAATATTATGAACTTTCAAGTCTTTTAGGATGATAAAAATATACTCAAATTTATCATGTGCAATGGCCACTTTAAAGGGCAAGAGATGATGACACTCTAGATGAAAAACTTGAGGATGATGAAATTGAAGACTAAGATGGGATCCTAAATTTGAAGACCAACACTATCCCTAAGGGGGTGGTTGAGTTGGAGCACATCTTTGATCATGATGAATCAATGCTTAACAAAAGAATGGTCAAAGAAAAGGGAATTGAGGAATGTGATTCATATAATTTGGGTACCAATGAAGATCCTAAAATGGTAAGGGTTGGAAAGGCATGCAATACCCAAGAAAGCGAAGATATGCTCAAATTTCTTAGAGAATACAAGGATGTCATCACTTAAAGTTATGAAGAGCTCAAAACATATGATCTTGAAATCATCATGCATGACATTCCATTGAAACTAGATGACAAACCTTTCTATTAAAAGCAAAGACATGTTAATCCCATTATTGAACCCTTGATAATGAACAAAGTCAAGAAATTACTTGATGCTAAGATTAGCTTCCCATTCGCCATTCTACATGGGTGGCTAACTTGGCTCCTATGAGAAAAAGGACTAGAGAGATATGTTTTTGTGTGGATTTTCATAATTTGAACCTAGCATTTCAAAAGGATAACTACCCTTTTCCTTTACTAGATAAAGTACTAAAAATCATTAATGGTTTTAAGATGATGTCTTTCTTCAATGGATATTTTGGATATAACTAGGTAACGGTTGATCAAGAAGATAGGTTAAAGACTACTTTCAAAAAAAAATGGGGGACTTTTTCTTATAGGAGAACACCCTTTGGGCTGATTAATGTAGGGGTTACATTTCAACAAGCTATGGATGAAGCTTTTAAGGGATTAATAAACAAATGTATATTCATCTACATGGATGACTTAACTATCTTTTCAAAGGATTGAAGCACTCACATTGTTGATTTAAGATAGGTATTCAACATATGTTGTAAGTATGACATATCATTTAATCCCAAGAAGTGTTTGTTTGGGGTTACTAAAGGAAAGATCCTAGGTCACATCATCTCTAAAGTTGGAATATGCATTGATCTGGAGAGAATCAAAGCCATTCTAAAGTTGTCACCTCCACATAGTCATAAAGAACTCAAGTCTTTCTTCAGGAAGATAAATTTTGTGAAATTTTTTATAAGTGGATTTGTAGAGATAGCTTCCCCCTTAATGATTTAATCAAAAGGGGAGAAAAAAAAAAGGGTTCTAGAAATTAAGAAATCATTTGAGGATATCAAAGTGGATATTTCCACAACCCTAATGCTTATGAGTTTAGATTATGGACTACCTTTCAAAATACACTCTTTTGCTTCAAAAAAATCATGTGTTGGGATTTTTATGCAGAAGAATGATAAAGAAGATGAAAGGTTCATTTCTTTTATGAGTTTCCCTCTGAAAAATGCTGAGTTAAACTATTCTAATCTTGATAAATAGTCTTTTTCATTGATTAAAGTTCTAAAGAAATTCTACCATTATATACTCAGGAGCAAGGTATATGCAATTGTTCTTGATCATGTGGTTAAGTCAATGCTAATGCAAAATGAATTGGGAAAAAGGTGAGAAAAATGGATGGAAATCTTGCAAAAGTTTGATTTAGAGATTCAACACATGAACTTAGTAAGAGGTCAATGATTATAAAAAATGATAGCTGATAACCAAATCGAGGATGAGAAGAAATTTTGATTTGATGATGAAACTGATGCTAAAGATCAAAATAAGATTGTAGTATCTCAAGGTGATAGTGATCAAGGTATAATAATAGATGTCTAGTACCAGGATATTGTCTACTACCTTTTACAAAATTAGTACCCCAATTGGATGAATATTTCACATCATGGGGGACTCAAAATGAAGTGTGAATCCTACATGTTGCACTATATAAATTTCTACAAAAGGAACTATGAAGGAATTTATCTAAAGTTTTTGGGACAAGAAGACGTAAAAGAAGTTTTGGAACAATTTCATGATATGTACGGTATAGGCCATGGTTCAACAGAGGTTACAACCCATATGATTTTAAGACCAGGTTATTTTTGGCCCACAATATTCAAGGATACTTTTGAACATGTGCATACCTACCACATTTTTTAAACTAATGCTAACATAGAAAGGCATCATGCAATGCCATTACAACTAGTGTTCAAGTTATGCCCCTTTGCAAAGTGGGGACTAGACTTTATTGGTCTTGTAATCCCACCATCATCAACCATACACACTTTTTTTCTCACAGTTATTGATTATTACATGTGTTGGATAGTAGAAAAAACTTTCAAATGCTACACAAGTAAAATAGTCACTAATTTCTTGGAATAACATATTGTTACTAAATTTGAGATGTCATTCTTCCTAGTTTGTGATAATGGGTCAACCTTTGCATCAATATTCTCCAATGGGCATTGGAAAATCAAGTTATAATCAAGTTCTCTTCGAATTACTATCCCCAAGGGAATGGTGTAGCTGTGTCCACAAATAAAAACTTGGTCATAGTAATAAGACATTTGTTGAAGGAAAGTCCTAGAGATTGGCACACTCAGCTCAAATATGCCTTATGGGTAAACCAAGTTAGGGTCAAAAATGCTTTGGGGACATCCCCATATCTACTCATCTACATACAAGAGAAAGTGTTTCTACTTAACCTCAATATTCCTATTTTGAAATTTATGAGTGGGTATGCCAAATATGCTGACAAGGCTTAGATCAAACTAATGAATCTCATATAAATGTATGAAAAATGGACAACTACTTTAGAACATATGGAAAAACATCAAGCTTTCATTAAAAGGTGGTTTCATGAGGGAAATGATTAAATCTTTCATAATATTCAATCTTTTTCTTTTATGGGACAAAGTGAAAGTAAAGTTGGGAAGCCATACTAAGTTTCAACGCTTATGGATTGGCCCTTATCAGATTGTAGAAATTCTGGGAGAAAATACATTTAGGCTGAGTTCCTTAGAAGGGGAATTAGTTGCATTTCTAGAAAATGGGAAGTTCTTTAAACATTGCTTTGAGGCCTAATTTTTTTTAAAAAAGATTAATTAATTCAAATTTTCCTTTTCATGTGTGTGTTTATTTCTACAAGTGTGTTTTGTTTTAGTTGTGTATTTCCCTTTGAGTTGTCTATTTACTTTTTGTGTCACTCTAGAGGTTAGGTGCAACCAAGATTCTAACTTGACACATTTCACAAATCACTCCTTGAGGTTTTGACTTAAAGGAAGAGGTTTTTTTTTTCCAAAACATTTAGATGATATGTATCTTTTAAAAACTAGATGAGAATGCTACTTACAGTTGTGAAGGTCTTACAATCTTGAAATCAAGGTTGCATATCAATATCTCTCAACACTTTGCAAATTTAAATAATTGACTATTGTGATGCTTTTAAATCAAGGTTGATAGTAGCAAAGGGAAGTCTGAAGCTTATTGGTTCAAACAAAAGCATCTTTTCAAACAATTGTTAAGATCACTATTTGGCATGAGAATCTTCACAAGTTCATTAAAGAGGAATGCAAGTGGTTATCAAATTAAAGAAGAATCTAAGAAATGACACCAATTCCTTGGCCACATAGTCTAAGCATAGTTAGGGTATAGAAAGAAAGAAAAAGTTGTTAAGAATGAAAGATTTGAAAAAGCTCTGACGAAAATAATTTGACAAATAAAGATATGCACTCAAAAAATGGCTATCTAATGTCTATTCAATCTCTTCATGGAAGAATCAAATGGAAACATGTGAGCTTTTTGAAGTAGAACTTAAAAGATTTTTCAAAACCTAAAATTCATAAAGTAATAACCTATTAAGATCCCTCACGAATGGATTATCTCATCTAGTCAAGTAGTGATTGATACATATTATCTATGAAGATTTTGGATGTATGGATCAAAGGAGCAGAAGATTGTTTCCAAGTTGCTAAAGTTTGATGACAAGTTTGCACCTTGAATTATCAAAGGGAATGAATACATTGAGCACGCATTGAGCTCATAGATTTGAGATTCTAAAGTTTTGACTACCAAGGGACTTGAAAGCTGTGCAAAGTGTTCAAACTTAGTTGATAATTGATACATTTTAGAAGGATGTTTGTTGGTGAAGAAATAACTTTGTCATTTCTTCCTTTCTATTAGGGCTATTTGTTGTGGTTTCACAATGCATGCCCCATTTTCCTCCTAGAAATAGGGACCCCATAGTAATTTTTTTATTTTCCCAGACCCTTATTTGGGGTCGTAGTCTTTTTTATGGTTTTATATGATGTGTAAGTCTAGCCAAGCCCTCTGCCTAAAAAATCTATGTTCCAAAAATTGGAGTTTTAAGATGAAAATGTAATTTTGTATGTAAAGGAGCATGTGTACAAACCTAGTGCACCCCTCAAGGTGCATTGGTGCACTAACTACCCTAGCACGGAGCACTTCCCTTTGGAAGTACACACCTACGTACATGTGTAGATGTGTACCACCAAAGGGTGCACTTCATCTTGGGACACATCATTCATTATTCATTGTTATCCTTGAGCCACACACAATCACGCCTCCATACATTTGAGGTGCACCACTTTCCTCATGTTCCTACACACACTGAACACAAATCACCATGTTATAAGGCGTACACTTGCACACCTATTCAAGGTGTGCAAGTGCATACGTTTAATCACATAATTAAAAAACATAAAAAATTTGACATATATGTTCACCTATCTAAGGTGCACATATGTACACCTTACAAAATATTAAGAAAGATATCGCTAGTAATTAGGGTTTAGTTTAGGGTTTGAATTTCAATCTTCTAGACTAATTGGTTCGTGTTTTGTGTAGATGAAATGGCTTCCTTCTCATCCTCACTTGCAGTGAAGATTGCTCCAAAACTGGTGGTCTTTTAGTTTCAAGTTGTCCTATCAAAATCATGCTTCCACGATGTGCATTCAGAGATTTGTGACACTGAATTAGGTCATATTGATTGGAATGAATTTGTGGTACTTTGCAACAAGCCAAATGAGAGATCTCCAATGATTTTTGCACTTATCAGATCTGGGTTAGTTAATGCAGCCACACATCCTACTTTAGTGTAGTCTTCAAAACTTGTTATGGCATTGGTAGAAAATTATGTGTCAGAAGGAAGAGTGGTGAAAAGAATAACACAAGAGATCATCTTAGATCTTAGACCTAAGAAAATTGAGAAAGTCTTCCACCTTCTAAGGGTAGACCAATACATTAGGTTGACTTATCATTAAGTATAAAGGTGGTATAGGGATAGTGATAAGAAGGATACTGAAATCATTCAATCATCATATGTAATTGATAGAACGCCTGTGGAGTGAAGAGTGTGAAAAGATGAAATGAAAAGAGGTTGTATGAAGGATGATGTTGGATACTCCTACTACTCTTGAGTAGGAGCATGGGATTACCAACAATAGGAAACTTGAACACCTCAATGGTACATTTCATCAAGACCGTCATAATGACTAAAATGCCAATTGATTGGGACAAAATTCTCAATGAGAATTTGGATGAACAACTGGTGATGGTCAAAGCCTATCTAAGGTTTTATATGACATCTTATTTTGTATATCTATTAGCAAAAAGGACCATAGATTATCTAGGATTATTTAAGAGGAGAAGCATGCAAGATGCTAATGTATGGCTTTATGCAGTATAGCCCCAGCTACTAAAGAAGAAGCTCTTGGATCACATCAAAGAATATAAAATAGTGAATGATGCCTTCATTTTTGAAATCATCTAGTTCATTGAGGGAGATTATGAAAAAATATTTTCAGAAGAGGTAGTAGCAAGAATTGTAGAAATAGGTGCCTAATACATCTAGTTAAAAAAATTCACCTACTTAAGGGTAGTAGGCACAACTGTGAGTCTAAAGAAACTCCTGAGATATCTGTTAGATAGGCTCATTCTACTAAAGATTATGAGAAAACACTCATCTACCTATGATAGAGTGAGGAAATAATGTAAGAAGACTTGGGTATGGTCCATCACCATAGGTCCATCTGGAGTTAAGCAGAAGCAATATATCATGAATTTTTATTCAAAATGGGATTAGTATCCCTTGGAGGACTATAACTCCTCTCAACCATATTTTTACAATATTGGCAAAGTTCAATAATTTGCAGGAAAACAATTTGAACATGAAGCTACCATAGAGCATGATAGGATGAATGTAGTGGATGACTATGATATTTGGATATGGGATTATGGTAGAATGACTCTTTATTTGGAAGGAAGTACCTTGAAAATAAAGGTCCCATTGAAGGTTTTTCAATAAGACATTATAGATGTCTTGGATCCCATATATAATTAGGATAAGATATGTGATTGGCTGATCATGAACACATAAATTGATAGAGAAGAAAATGTAGATATCAATTATAAGGTGAGGCATATATCTAATTGATGAAGGAATGGATTAAGATGCCATTCAAGTTGGACTTAGTTCCTCAAATAATAGTCTTCCATGCCACAACTCGCCTAGTATTGGGAAGAGGAGTGAAAGTTACAGTACCAAAATTTATAGCCCAATCTCTAATTAGGCCAAAATAGTTTATCAACATTATAGGGAAGTTGGATACTTTAAAGTAGAAAAAGGAAAGAATAAAAGAAAAAGAGATTCTCCTCAGTGAGCTGAGCCCAAAGTTGAGTTAGGGGACTCATCTGGGTTGGGCTAATGAGGTAGAATGGAAAAGGAGTTCCAATGTAAGGCTTCCATCTATTCCCACACAACCTATTTAGGTTACAACTTTGGAGGATGAGCATAAATAATGGGTTGATGAAGAAGAGGGTCAAGGGACTGATGTCTTTAGCATGTCATATTTTTATTTCATGACTATAGATACTAAACTTGTAGGTGATAAGATAAGGGATACACCAAAAAATCAGCCTTTGGGAGAGTATTGAAGTCAATTTACACCTTTTCCACAAGGACCTCTAAGTGCCCCACCATCATCAAGTCAAGATTTATCTTTGTTGGATAAAGGCTTAGTCATTCCTCTCCCTCCAATTAACAAAGAGAAAGTACAAGATATGAAAGAATAAGAAGAAAAAAAAATACCCAGTGATGAAGTATTAGAAGAGGGGCAAATATATGAAGAACCTTACAAACTTATCAAGATATAGAGGTGAGCACTATGGACTCAACAGACACATGGATACTTGATGTAGATCTCTCATAGAAAGAGAATAATCTAGAGAGGAGTAATAAGGGAAAGGGTCTAGTAGTTCAAACCCCCTCTTCAACTAAGTATATGTCTCTGATAAGAACTACTCTAAGGTGGTTGAAGAGGGAGGTGATGATTAGGTAGAAAAGGAAATTATATTGTAGTGTGGATGAGGGAACAAAAAACTTGGTTGAAGCCCTCAAGAAACTTGAGCTAACTACGAGTGATGTGCAAACATTAGCCTTTATTTAAAGAATGAAAATCAAGACTTGTTGACATGTATTGCCATCCCTCATCTATACAAAGATACTAAAGATCTAAATCTAAAAGATTATCAGATTAAAGAGGTCTTGCTAGGAATTCCTAGTTTACACGCTGCTAAATTGTTGGTTATTATAGGAATTAAATAAGTGTTTAACAACCTAGAACAAGATGAGTCTAAATTGTTAAGGCTCTGAAAATAGAATAAGCTTCTAAGAGGCTATTTTCATGAAGGGGTTGGTCCTTTAGTCCCTTAGGATCCTAAGGTGACTCTAGGTGTGACACTTGATAGGAAGGAAAAGATAGGTGTACAATTGGATCCATTTTTGAAGGCTTGTCAACTATGGTGGGAAATTTTTGAAGAAAAAGGTGTGCATATAATATAGGTAAACCTTAAATTGTTGCACCATATGAAAATTAATGCAGAAAATTTGGTTTCTATATTGAAACCAAGATTTTGGATTGATGGATGAGGTACATACCTAGGGTAAAGACCTTCAAGTGTTACAATCAATAAAGGGTTAGAGGTACCATATGCTTATGCATGTATATACAAAGGAGGAATTAGATAAAATAGACGCTTGGATTGAGAAGATTTTTGCTAGTAATAAAGTCATGGATACATTACATGTGTATATTCATAAGCTCAAGGATCAAACCCAAGAGGAAATTTTGGAAGCTGAGAAAAATTACAACGATGCTTGCCTTGACATTTTTGAAGATGAGTCAAGGGATGAACTCTTATCTATAAAAATAGTTGTCAAATAGTTTTAGAAGACCTTTGAAGAAGCTTTGACTGATGAAGCCTATAAAAAAGTATTTAAGTCAGAGGAGGCATTGCTAGAATTTGATGTAAAGCTGTAATAATTTGCGGAGACTTGCATAGAAGTGGGAAAATATTGGCAAATAGTAAAGGATAAGTATGATTCTTCAAATTTTTTGGATACAACCCAACTGATGGAGATAATAGAGAAATTCAAAAGAAAACATCCACACATACCTTTGGTATAAAGGAGAAGAAAACCAAGAAGCTAGAATTTCAGTTTTGACACTTGGAAATTTTTTGGATTTTTGGACCTTTCACTAAGGTGCACAAGGTGAAATTCTTCAAAGGTGCACAAGGTGTGCCTCTCAAAAGGTGTGGTTCTCCAAAAGTGCACTGAAAGGTTTTGAAGAATTCAAAGGTGCATCGATAATTAACTACTAGTTCCAAATTGAGAGCTTTCCATGCACCGCAAATACATTCTGATGGTAGTTTAACTTCTACAAACATCCAAAGAAGGTTGAGCTTCTATTTTTGGCATCTCCAAAGACTCCTACATCATCTTATAACTTCCTTCTTGTTATCTACTTCATATTTTCATTATTTCTAAGTCATGTAAAGGATCATACACCTATTAATTATTGTAAACAAGGATGGAATCCTACTTAGCACCATTTCGAGAGTCAATTTGTATGTATAATTTTTTTTAAAATTAATTTTAAGCATATATTTACATAAAGGAATATCTCTCTCCCAACACAAATTGAGGAGAATATTTCTTATAAATTGAGGAATTAAATATGCATTCTAGGTCATTATTTTGATGCAATAATATATTGTATTGGTGCTCTCATTCTTAGTGTAGTTATTCTTTCCAGAGTGTGTTATATTTTGTGGATGTATGTTCATGTAGTGTAATGGAGCCAATAGTTTTGTTCTATTATTTTGATTGAGCGATCTTTGAATTCTTGTGTTTGCTACATGTTTACAAATTCTGGTGATGTACTTAGTTGGAGAAGAGATCACCTACTATTCTTACATATCTTTTTGTCTCACGTGAGCACACTTTCCTTGGCCTTATGATCTGATGAGAACTAAAACATCTTATGGTTACTAAATTCCCATCGATGATCGCATCAGTGGAATTAAGGAAGCACTACTCCTATTTTATTGGTTACCTACCAATCTTTTCATAGGCTTAGCTCACAAACGTGTTGTTTTTGTGACTTATTTCCATTAGGGAATTATTTTTCAAGTCATTTTCTTTAAGCATCTCTTTACCTTATCTTTGTTATTTTCTTTTACACACACTTGATTAATTTAGGAACTATTATAGTTGCGTTGTTAAACTGCTTTCATCATAAACAGAAAAAAAATTAATATATTTCTTTTGTCATTATTTTTTTGAGATAGCAAGATGATTCAAAATCTTATTCAATTTCTTTTAGAACCACCAAAGGCTTCCTCATGAATATTCACATTTATCTTTTACTAAGAAGATTCTAGTAGGTCACAAGATTTCCCAGAACCTTGGAGTTGATCCCAAATTAGCTTTTCAAGAGAGAAGCTTGAAATGATTCTTGTTGTTGAAGCATCGTGCAAAATGATAGCTCAACTATAGTCATGGGAGAAAGGAAGCTTGCTGATGCACAATGTCAGGATGCATCACCTCACAACCTCATGACCGATGAAGGGGATGTCACTAGTCAAATATCTAAGCCAATGTTTTATTTCCTAGTCTATGCCTTTGTCTATGCACTTGTGATCCTCCCAAGTTTTAAGGCTGAGAAGAAAAATGGGAATCTCACCTCTCTCCATATGTAGAAGGTGGACTGCATGTGGAATAAAAATGGATGTAATTTATCCCATACTCATTATGTGGGAGTATTATTCTCCTTTTAAATACCCCAATGCTCACTCCATTAGTGTCTTAAATTCTTGTGGTTTGTGGAAGGTGAACCTTATGCATGGGCCCCAACTGGTTGGAGTGAACCATAAGGAAATTTTAAACTGACATGGAAAGTGAGAAGGTGACAAGGCAACTTGCTAGACAAACCACAAATTAGCATGTGGCACCTAGATGGGCCAATAGGCAAATGACACATGGCATGGATTTCAAGGAGCTAATGATGTGACAAGTTCCAAAATTGACTCACATGATTGTGACATGTGGCAAGATAGACATATGTCACTTTCCCTCAATATAAAAATGCATGATCATTAACCAAAGAATTAACCAAAGAAGGTAATGAATGAGGCAACACGTATCATGAGCGATGATGTGGCAATGTGTAGGAGCAACACATAGGATCATGACACCACATGTCAAAATCAATGATCATCACATTACCATAAAATAAAGATGTAAGGAAAATAACTAACGTGGGAAGGTGACATGTTGAGATGTGGCAGTGGGCTCAGGTAGTGGTGTGATAGTTTAGACTAATGAGGTGATACCATGTGGAAGTGACATGGTGAGGTTCTCAATAAGGTGATGATGTGGTGGTGACCATGCATAAGGAAATCCAATCAGAGGTTTCCATGTGGTGATGCATCATGTGATAGGTGGCAATATGTGGACCAATTAGAGGTTGTCACATGGCCCCCAAGTGGCAATGATAGTGTAGAGATAGACCAATCCCATGGTGACATGTGTTAAGCCCTGTCAAATAGGTTGGCCAAGATGTAGAATTGAAGGGAAAATATCAAAATTTAGAAAATACATTTATTATTATTTTCTCTTTGAATCAACATGCAGAGTCATTGTAAACCAAAGAAGATTATATAATAAAGTTTTAACCTTAGGGAAAATAAAAATATTTAGAAAAATGAAGATCTAAGACTTAGTTTAGGAACCTAATTTTCAAATGGATCTCCTAGGATTTTTTTATAAGTGGATATAGGACTATCATATACCAACAAAAAGTTCACAGAATGAACTTTCCAAATTTGTAGTTAATTTTTGCATAGGAAGAAAAATCGGTAAGCTATTCAGGGTTTCATCCAGGGTACTTATTTTTTAATTATATTCTAGTATGGTTCTTTAAACTTGGGTTTTGGTGAATGATGAAGTCGGTGTGTGCAGAAGTTAGTGGAGATGCAATTGATGAAGTCTTTTAACCTCCAAGTTAGATTAGTAAAGGATTTATTAGAATTTTATATGCATATCTAATGTTTTTATTAGAGTAAGAGTTTCTCATTATTTGGAGAAGATATTTTGAGATAGTTGAAGCTAAATAATGAGATTCCATTTAGTTTCAATTGAGAGAGAAGATAGAAGCTTTACAATAGTAGACAATAGGGATTCAAGTGGACATGTCTCACTTCTAGATCAGATCCAAGATTTATTTCCTCTCCTATATCTTTTGTCTTTCTTTCTTTCTTTCTAGAGGGTCAGTTCCAATTTATTAGAAAGTTTTCCACTGCTGTAATACCATCTAGTTGGTTCCCAAATTTTGAGAAAGTTCTCACCCAGGTTTCCACCATTCTTCAAAATTTTCTCTCTTGTGTGGACAACATTTAATGGAGTTTTATGTACAGTTCTAATCTATTAGGTAGATTTATGAGTCATGAACATGCATCTTAAATGTATTGTTTCAAATAAATGAATAAAAGGAATAGAAAACTTCTTAGTTTCATTTTTATTCTCATCTCCTATCTCTATTGTCTACAATGTTATGTGGTATAGGAACAAAATGGCTTAAATCCATCTGCAACTCCTCAAAGTTGTATGTCTTGTTAGGTTTTCTATTGGAACAAAGATCCAAGTAATTTATTACTTATCTCAATAGCGTTATTGGTTACATGAGAAGGATATCATGAGTATGAGGATTTTATGAATACTACTGTCTTATTCACAAAGTGATAGGATAGATCTAATATCTCTATGTAGGGGATATGTCACTGATATCATAGATGTATGTTTGTGGATTTGGCATTGATTAGTTATAGGATCAACATTTTCTTGTTGTTACATATTTGGATTTTTCTAATATCAAATTTTAATCAATTATACATTCCCCTTTTACATTGAAGATCTAAAAGTATTTTCCATCACTCAACTTGTGGATTTCATAGGATTCACAATTTTCTACTGCATGCCTCTGTCATAGCATAAGTATAGGAGAAATAAGGGTTTTATCTACTTTTTCTAGATTTAGATATATGTTTTAGGAACTAGTAACATATGAACAAATATGAGGTTCACCCACCGATGTCTTGTAGAGCCTAAAGGAGTATAACCTTATATTTGGTCTCGATGTCTAGATTGGTAGTTTGAACATGGTAATTAGTTTCCCCTAGATTTTTTTGTTCCTATCATTGGGTTATTCAAAAGTTGTTAATTGAGGAGCTAATTAAATACATGAACTCACTGCCTATAGTAGTAGAGTTGGGTGTGTAGCCCAAACTTGAGATCCTAACCTATGTATAAGAAAGTACACCTCCAATTATGAGGAAGAAGTAGAAAATACACAACAAACACTATCACCACCACACATTATTATGGGTATTGAATCCATGCAAGTGGAAAATACACATATAACTATGGATACAAAAGAGAATCCTTTTGCAACATTTGGCCAATCCATTGTTGGCAATGTCACAACATACTCTAGCTCTGATGATGATGAAGAAGAGGAAAAGAGGAAATAGGCTAAGGAGAAGAGAAAATTAGAGGTAAAGAGGAGAGAAGATGAAAAGAGAAAGGAAGATAAAAGAAAGAAGAAGAGAAGAAGAAAGAAACATAGAGGTTAGCAGAGGAAAATAGGAAAGGAGAGGAAAAGAAAAAGAAAGAACAAGAGGAAAGAAAGAAGAAACATGAGGAAGAGGAAAGAAAGAGAGAAGAAGAAAATTCAAAGAGAGTAGCTGAGAGTCTTGAAGAAGAGAGAAAGAAGGCTAAGGAAGAGAAGAAGAGGGCTGAACTAAAAGTAGTTACACTCATTACAACAATAACTTTAGTAGTAGCATCAACAATACTAGTAGTGCCATTTGATGATGATGGTGATCAGAAGGGACTAATGAGTGTTTGAGAAATTTGGTCCAAAAGAACAAATTTGTGAAGTCTTTGGTGAAGACACTAACTGAAGTCATGGACATAAAATAAAATATAGTTACCACAACTGTAGCTAATCTAGACTTGTAGTCAAAAGAAAAGGAATTAGTGAAGACCTTTGATGAGGAATTGAAAACAATATCTAAGGTAGCTTTAGTGCAAGCACATGCCAAGCATGATGCAAATTTTTTTGATACAATGTGCATGAATGTGAGAAATGACTTGAAGCCACTTGATGTAAGCATCAAGGAGTTAAGGGAATACATTGATGAAGGTAAGAAATTGTATGGATAGTGTGTGATGCAGGAGCATCCAAAGGTATAAGGGCAATCCTGTGTCACCCAAAAAAATGTACTTAGACTTAGTTTCTATTTTATGTCTTTACATTTTTGGATACCCATTTGGCTCAAATAAAGGTTCCAACTCTCATAGTTCAACTATCAGAGCATTTAAAAATCTCGAAAAAATAGGAGCATGCAATTTGACCATCATTTTGGTGACCTCGAAGGTGTGACTTGGCCAGATGAATGTAATCGAGATTTAGAGCATTCCAGAAAAAGAATCAGGTCAAAAGGCCCCACGGTTTGAAAGTTATTACAATTTTTCGAGTTTTGGAGACCCCCTAAGAATGCTTCAAAGTCAAGTTTGGGGCATTAAATGACCTCGAAAAGGGTCAAAAAATGGGGGACAAGCTATGCTTGTCCATAGGGCTATAGAGCGCTTCGAGAGCTTTCCGAAAATGTAAACGGTTCGTCAATCGGAGTTACAGTTCAAAAGTTATGCCTCCCGGAAGTTCGGCTACCGTTTCTGGATTCTTCTAGAATTGCACCGATTTCTAACGCAGCTTCTGGAACCTTCTATTTTGTCGGTGGATGCCTACTAGCACTTTCTAGAATGTACTCCTAGTCCTTAACCCTCTGGGGTCTATTTAAGGAGATTTTTGGCATTGTAAAAGGCAGTTCGGATTGGAGCTTGAGAGGAGGTGCTAAAAGGAGAAATATTCTCCAGATTTATGCTATTGTAAGCCCGCAGGGCATGTTTTGAGTTTATTTTCTCTGCACTATTTGTACCAGCTTATTTTCTCAGTTAATATAATTTCCCCTTTCTATTGTGTCTATTCTGTTTGTTGGGTTGTGTCCCCATCAAGTGGTATCAGAGCGGGTTTTCCTGAGTGTGTAGACAAAGCGCTGACTGTGAGGCAGTTTGCACCAGGACTGTGTGGTTGTGGGTTCGAGTTAGAAGATGCCTCCATGAAGAGAGCGTGGTGGAAGGGCTAGAGCTGTTGATCCTGAGGAGGTTAGAGCCCTCCAGAGACAGGTACAAGCATTGCAAGAGGAGCTTCGTAGAGGAGCAAATATTGCCGCAGATGACAATAGTGAGGATGACAATGAAGAGGAAGTAATGGAAGTTGATGGGGAAGTTCTGAATCCTATAGAGGAAAGGATTTTTAGGGCCATTTCTAGGTTTGGGAAAAAACCTACAATTGAAGTGGGTATATTTTCGGGAAATTTGAAACCAGATGAGTTGATCGATTGGATCAATGAACTGGACGAATACTTTGAGTATGAGGATATAAGGGACCCAGATAGGGTTAAGTTTGCAAAGGCCAAACTAAAAGGCCATGCCAAAATCTGGTGGCAAGAGATTCAACTGGAAAGACTTAGAAGAGGAAAGGAGAAGATCACAAGATGGGATCGCATGGTGGACAAATTGAAGAAGCAGTTCATTCCTGTGGACTACGAGCTTGATCTGTTTAAGAAGATGCATGGGTTAAAGCAAGTAGGAAGATCAGTCCAAGAATATACAGAGGAGTTTTACCGACTCCTAATTAGAGCGGGGCATGCAGAAGAAAATAAGGAGAAGGTTGCTCTTTATATCAGTGGGTTGCGACCTAGCATCCAGGAGGAATTAAGTCTGGTAAGAATGACCAGCGTTGAAGAAGCATACCAGTTTGCCCTACGAGTTGAAGAGAAGCTGAGTAAAAGGTTTGAAGGAAGACAAAGAGGGCGCGGCCAAGGAGGAAGGGGAAGTGGTAGATCATCTGGAGGCCGCAATGAAACTCAAAAGAAAAATGAAGATGAGAATACTAGCAGGAACCAGAGGAATGAGGGTTTCAACCGCTCCCGCGATCAAGACTTTGGAAATCAAAGAGGAAGAGGTAGAGGACATGGGCAAGGAAGAGGAGGCTTCCGTGGTACCTGTTTCCATTGCAATGAAGAAGGTCATCGTGCCTTTGAATGCCCTCAACGACAAGGAAGGACAAATAGGAGAGCTAAGGGCCAAGCTAGGGTTGCTCATGTGGATGAGGATGCATAATCATCACATTCAGAGGATGCAGAAAGAGGAGAGACCTTGGTAAATGAAAGAGTCCTACTAAGTGGTGAAAATGAACTAGGACAATGGAGGAGCTTGTTCTGTACCAGATGCAAGTGTGAGGATAAATGTTGTGATGTGATCATTGATGGTGGTAGCACTGATAACTTGGTATCCGAAGAGATGGTCTCTAAGCTGAAGCTCAAGAGGGAGAAGCATCCCCAGCCCTATCGGATTTCTTGGGTAAAAGATGATCATAAGGTCCTGGTAAGTGAACAATGTTTAGTAAAATTCAAAATTGGAAGTTACCATGATGAAGTTCTCTGTGATGTTATTTCGATGGATGTTTGCCATCTATTGTTGGGTAGACCATGGCAGTTTGATAGACATGCAATACATGATGGACATGCAAACACATACTCTCTGACAAAGGATGGAGTTTGCCACAAATTGAAGCCCATGAAAAAGGAAGGTGAAAAGGTATGTAGCAGTGCTAGGATTTGTCTTGTTGATGGAAGGAAGTTTTTAGATGGCATGAAACATCAGCGTATGTGCTATGCTTTGATTCCTAGGAAAGATAAAGAAGGTAGTAGTGAAATACCATTTGAAGTTTCAGATTTACTAGGGGAATTTGGAGATATTATCTCTGATAATGTTCCAGATGGATTGCCACCGGTAAGGCAAATCAGTCATCAGATAGATCTGATTCCAGGAGCTAGTTTGCCTAACAAGGTTGCTCAAAGGATGACTCCTACTGAAACAGAGGAGCTAAATAGACAGGTTCAGGAGCTATTGAGGAAGGGCCTGATTCGGGAGAGCCTGAGTCCATGTGCAGTACCTTCAGTACTTGCACCAAAGAAGGATGGAGAGTGGAGGATGTGTATAGATTCTCAAGCTATAAATAGGATAACCATCAAGTACCGGTTTCCTTTACCAAGGATGGATGATCTTATGGACTGCTTGAGCGGAGCTCAGTACTTCACAAAGATAGATCTGAAGAGTGGCTATCATCAGATACTGATTCGAGAAGGAGATGAGTGGAAAATAGCCTTCAAGACCAAGGAGGGTCTTTATGAGTGGTTAGTCATGCCCTTTGGATTGACGAATGCCCCAAGCACCTTCATGCGGCTCATGAATGAGGTACTTAAGAAGTTCTTGGGAAAATTTTGTTATTGTCTATTTGGATGATATTTTAATTTTCAGCAAGACTTTGGAAGAACATTTACTGCATATTCGTAGTGTCTTTGAAAGGCTAAGGGAAGAGAAACTGTTAATTAATCTAAAGAAGTGTGTCTTTGCAAAAAGGGAGTTAGTGTATTTGGGATTTGTTATATCACCTGAAGGTCTCAAAATGGATCCAGAGAAGGTAAAAGCCATCTTGGAATGGCCTACTCCAAGGTTTGCTACTGAGGTAAGATCATTTCATGGTCTGGTTAGTTTTTACAGAAAGTTTATTAAGAATTTCAGTGGCATATGTGCACCTCTAACTGATACAATAAGAGGGGATAGAAAAGAGTTCAAATGGACTGCAGCAGCTGCGAGAAGTTTTGAATTGCTAAAGAAGAAGGTGACTGAACAGCCTGTGTTGGCACTTCCAGATTTTAGAAAAGTATTCCAAGTGGATTGTGATGCTAGTGGTAGCGCTATTGGGGCTGTATTAAGCCAAGAAGGTAAGCCTATTGCATATTTTAGTGAAAAATTGAATGATGCAAAGAAGAAGTATTCTGTTTATGATCAAGAGTTCTATGCGATAGTTCAGGCCTTAAAGAAATGGAGGCATTATTTATTGCCAAAGGAATTTGTTTTGTATACTGATCATCAGGCATTACAGTACCTAAATAGCCAAGGTAAATTGAATCAGAGGCATATGAAGTGGGTAGAATTCTTGCAGAGTTATACATTTGTGTTAAAGCATAGAAGTGGAAAATCTAACAGGGTTGCAGATGCATTAAGTAGGAGACAATTGTTGCTTACAACAATGCAGGTTGAAGTAGTTGGGTTTGATGAACTCAAGAATTTGTACCCTGAGGATCCTGATTTTGCTGAAGCATGGAAAGCTTGTAAAGAACCTGTGGCTGTAGATAGAACCAAGTGGTTAGACTATTTGATTCAGGATGGCATGTTGTTCAAAGGTAGTCAATTGTGCATTCCAAGGAGTTCCATGAGGGAAAATTTGATTAAGGAGAAACACAGTGCAGGGATGGCAGGACATTTTGGTCGGGATAAGACCATTGCCATTCTTAGAGAACATTATTTTTGGCCTCAAATTACACAGGATGTGAAGAAGTTTGTACAGAGTTGCCAGGTTTGTCAAGTTGCCAAGGGGTTTAGTCAAAATACTGGCCTATATCAGCCATTGCCTGTTCCATCAAGGCCATGGGAGGACATAAGTATGGATTTTGTTCTTGGATTGCTAAGGACACAAAGGGGTAATGACTCAGTATTCGTGGTGGTTGATAGGTTCTCCAAAATGGCACATTTCATTCCATGCCACAAAACTCATGATGCTGTCCATATTGCAGACGTGTTTTTCAAAGAGGTGGTAAGACTACATGGTCTTCCAAGGAGTATAGTTTCTGACCGAGATACTAAATTTGTGGGGTATTTCTGGAGGACATTGTGGAAGAAGTTGAGAACATACTTGAAATTCAGTTCCACGCATCACCCACAGACTGATGGCCAAACAGAAGTGGTAAATAGAAGTCTGGGCAATTTGCTGAGATGTTTAGTTGGAGATAAGCCCAAGGGATGGGATTTGATTCTACCACAGGCAGAGTTTTCTTATAATAACTCTGTAAATAGGAGTACTAGAAAATCACCATTTCAAATTGTATATGGAAATAGCCCAAGGACTGCACCAGAATTGAGGAAGATAGAACAAGGGGATAGAACAAGTGCTGAAGTTGAGGATTTTGCTGAACACATCAAGCGTCTACATGAGGAGGTTCACGCACACATTATCAAGATGAATCAAGAGTATAAAGCTAGGGCTGATGCAAGGAGAAGACATAAGGAATTCCAAGTAGGGGATCTAGTCATGGTGCACTTACGAAAAGAAAGATTTCCAGTTGGTACTTACAACAAGCTGAAAATGAAGAAATTTGGCCCCTGCAAAATTTTGAAGAAACATAACTCAGGAAATGCATATGAGGTGGAGCTGCCAGATGGTATTCACATTTCTCCCATTTTCAACATTGCAGATTTGACAAAGTATCATGATGATGGTACTGATGAGGAGCTGGTTTTAGAGCCATGTCCAATTCCTGCTTCTAAGAAGGAGGAGATAGAAGACATTCTAGATCATCGTGTGGGTAGGAGTACCAGAAACACGCAGTACGAAGAGTATTTGGTCAAATGGAAAGGACGACCGATCGAAGACTCAACTTGGATTTCAGCAGCTGAGGTTTCCCATTTGGGATTTCCTCTACCATCCATAAAGTGACAGGGTCACTTTTCAATCTACCCTGGGTATCTGATGCAGGAGCATCCAGAGGTATAAGGGCAATCCTGTGTCACCCAAAAAAATGTACTTAGACTTAGTTTCTATTTTATGTCTTTACATTTTTGGATACCCATTTGGCTCAAATAAAGGTTCCAACTCTCATAGTTCAACTATCAGTGCATTTAAAAATCTCGAAAAAATAGGAGCATGCAATTTGACCATCATTTTGGTGACCTAGAAGGTATGACTTGGCCAGATGAATGTAATCGAGATTTAGAGCATTCCAAAAAAAGAATCAGGTCAAAAGGCCCCACGGTTTGAAAGTTATTGCAGTTTTTTCAGGTTTTGGAGACCCCTTAAGAATGCTTCAAAGTCAGGTTTGGGGCATTAAATGACCTCGAAAAGGGTCAAAAAATTTGGGACAAGCTAAGCTTGTCCATAGGGCTATAGAGCGCTTCGAGAGCTTTCCAAAAATGTAAACGGTTCGTCAATCAGAGTTACGGTTCAAAAGTTATGCCTCCCGAAAGTTCGGCTACCATTTCTGGATTCTTCTAGAATTGCACCGACTTCTAACGCAGCTTTCGGAACCTTCTATTTTGTCGGTGGATGCCTACTAGCACTTTCTAGAATGTACTCCTAGTCCTTAACCCTTCGGGGTCTATTTAAGGAGATTTCTGGCATTGTAAAAGGCAGTTCGGATTGGAGCTTGAGAGGAGGTGCTAAAAGGAGAAATATTCTCCAGATTTATGCTATTGTAAGCCCGCAGGGCATGTTTTGAGTTTATTTTCTCTGCACTATTTATACCAGCTTATTTTCTCAGTTAATATAATTTCCCCTTTCTATTGTGTCTATTCTGGTTGTTGGGTTGTGTCCCCATCAGTGTGTGTTATCATACAAGTACTTGATAGACTTTGAGATTTAGATAAAGGGTAAGTTGAGTGATCTTGACACACTCACTGCAAATTTACCTCTAAAACCATTATTGAGGATTATGGAACAAAAGTGGAGAAGATCCATAATGTGATTAGAGGTTTGGAGTTGATAAGGAAAAGGCACAAAAAGGGTTCCCTACTCTTAGAGAAATCCTATCACCAAAGATCAAGATTCTGCAGAGGGAACTAGAGGAATGTCTTGCAACAAAGGCTTCCTATGATATATTTTCCTATACTAACTTGAGCATAGTTGAAGTGGCATCTTATGCACTAGGTGCACTAATTAGTATTTTTGATGCAATGAAGGAGAATTTGAATATGGAAGTGGAAAAATTGAAACTTGTATATGCAATTTTTTTTTTTGGGATATCAAGTTGATTACGAGTAGGCCACAAAGATTTTGTATCCATTTTTTGACACCTTTGTCATTGATGTCAAAGGGGGAGTAATATGTAAGCAAAATTGTATATATGAGAAAGGAGTATTAAATATATGTAAATTGTATGATTGTATATGTAAGGTGGAGTTCACTTATGTATCAATATAAGGAGTGATAAGGAATGTATTGGTCCATTAAAACATGAATAAAATTGTTATATTTTGAAGGCAATTTTTGGTAGTTACTTTTACTTTTTTTATTTTATGTATGACATCATTCTGGGACTTCGCCGATTTTCCCAAATCTTGACATCAATGCCAAAGGGGGAGATTTTTAGCAATATGGTCAGTAAGATGTCTTGATAGTTTTCATTTATGGAAAAATATATTCAACATTTTATTTACACATTTAGAGTTAGAAAATTGTCTAAGTGTTAGATAATTTGTAGCAGCACAGAGACCAATATGAGGCATATATTATGCATAGTTGAGGATATCTTTATGATAGTATCATGCTTACACATGTTAGTGCATAGATGTGTATGAACAGTACGACACAAATTATAGTTGAAATACCAGTATGGGTATGTGACAGACAAGAACAAAGCATAGTAGAGAATTGAGTTGTATGACTTAAGGAGTTATTTTGGTGACAAAATAGTTAATAAGTCATGATGATCCAAATTTTTGGATCTTAATCCATTATTTATTTTATATTTTATCAATCCTGTAAAGACATGAAGGCCAAATAAGAAGAGAATTAGTAATTCACAAGTTATAAATAAAGATCTTATTGTGTGTAGATAAGTGTGCTAGATGTAAACTATTGTACATACAACTTGAAAGATACATGAGCCTTATGTGATGTGAAATCTGATGTATGATCAGAGAAAGTGTGAACTATAATAGTGAGAAAATATTGCATATATATCTACTCTTGTGAAGAATTTTATTGTATAAATGGATCTAAGCTTAGTGAGCTCATCTTGTATACATTGTATTTAATCTATCAATTACTAATAGAGTTTAATCACCTCCTAATAGGGTTGAGGCTTCTAACAAGCCTAGTCCTCTAACAAGGACTTGAGACACTATATGTACTTCATAGACTCCTAACATAGTCAATATCCTTAACAAGATCCTTTTGTTTAGTGAATCATCTTGTGGGTATCATCCCCACTAGGGTTTTCCCTCGACCAGGGTTTCCCTAGCTAAGAAATAATGGTACTATGAATTCTCTATGTGTATGGTTATATTTATCATTAAGCATTATTGGTTTATTTTCATGTGCAAGTTACAAAGTAATTAACAATATTCAATTGTGGAAAAAAGTTTGTAGAATACTAGTTCACCTCCCTCTCGGTATTATATATTTCTAACAAAGCCTTCCTTGACTTCCCTGCATTTACAAAAGTGTTTTCCATGTCCACAATAAAACATATGCCAATGTAATATTTTGTGACCAACTCCTCAATAATCCTCATTCTCCTTTTCATCCTTTGCTTAAATTCATCAAAATAAGTATTTGTTAAATTCTCAAGGTTTTCTCCTAACTAAGTGATATACTCATTAATTTTTTTTGTCACTGAATTATCTTGCTCTCAAACAACATTACCAATACTGGGAAAATACTTTTGGATATAAAATCAATACACATAATGAGGGTGTTGGCTTTTGATTTGAAATTTTTTAACAACCTCTTATAAGATTAGAAAACCTAGGAATTAGCTAAAGACCATAACGAGTATTCTGAGAAGCAAAATAAAAGGACTGACTAATAAGAATCTATTGTCTTCTCCACTTTGAATTCTGCTAGATTCAAGTTCATATACATAGTAATTCACTCTTTACTTCATTAAAAATCAAAAATCAAAATGAATTCCAAAATAACAAGTGATTTATCACTAATTCTTCTAACTCTTGGATAGTAATTAGATGACAAATGGCTATTTTAGAAAACCCTAGAACTCCATGAATGAAGTATAGGCTGACATTTTACAACTTCAATAATAAAACATTAAAGAAATTGATTTATATGAATTTTTGTATAGTATAATATATTCCAACTAGATCAACTTTAGAGGATGACCAATGCCTTATCTATTGGGATATAAACTGGTAGGAATTAGAAATCTACTTCTAGATCTTATCTTAAAACTTTGTGAAAAGATTATCAATATTCATTTCCACATCTCATACTTATCAAAATCATAAATGAAAACCATGAAATTCTTCCAATTTACATTAATCATTTACATAACCCATTAGATTATTAGCAAAAGTAAATTGAAATATAACTCAAAATGATTTACAACAAAAATTTAATAAACTTTGCCATTAAATCTTAGAAAAAAGATGGACATAAAAGAAAAGATAATGATCTAGGATGAACAACTATCTTTCTACATTTTATATTGACTTATTTGAAATTTTATACTATTCAACAACCATCCCTATCAAAAAACATATTTATTAGACAAGAAACTGTTGACGTTCTATTCAAACTCTTGAACAAAATTACATAGTATGCATCAAGTGATTGAAATAAACAATACTCTGTTTAGATAAAAATCCTCAGACCCTCAATCCACATCTTGAAAACCCTTTTATAGAAACGAGGATTGGAACAAGCTTTATATGGAAGGATACATGTTCAACATCGAGTTACATTAACTTTTACATATGAGAAAAAATAGTTACAAAAAACTGTTGGAGATAGCCAAAATTTGAATAGCTGTCACTATGGATGTTCAAGATCAAATCTATAATTGTAATGTAAGCAAACCCACAATAGGTGAACTGCAAAGATAAGATGTCTCTATTAGATAGTTGTCCTCCCTCTTGATGTTCTTTGACCTTTTTCTACATGCTCAGTCACTATCTCAATATGGAATTTCCTTTATGTTAGCTATCACCTCCTAGATAGTTACATCTAATTCTATGCCTCACTAGGTGGCTTCTCTAACTATATTCAATTCATTTAGGCCTTTATTTTATATTGCATTAGTTATAGATCTAATTTCTACAACTATCTTATTCATATCTTCCTCCATCTAGTATAGAAGATCAACAATATCAAAAACTATTGCTATGTGTTTTTTTCCATTGTTGTAGGCAATATACCTCTTGTATTTCAAAATATGATCAAAGGAGTCTGACCACTCCTGCCATTCCATTATCTTATTCTCATCATCAATTATCTTACCTATGAAGCCAACTATCCCATTGGAAATGGCCTTCATTTTATTTTTTATTGCCTACAACTTACTAGAAAATAATGAATTTAAATATTTTACTTTAATTTCCCTCTTCCTTGTGGAAATAAATATGGTTTCATTAGGAAACTCCTTTTTTGTGTGGAAAAATTGGGACAAACCTGTTGGCATTTTACAACTATTAAATATCAAAATATTCAATACCAAGATAATGAAAGCACAAATAATCTAAGGATTAGTTACTTCCTATAAAAAATTGAATGTGTTCCTTATTTGGACCTAACTATAAAAAAAAACAAAACAAATTTCCTACTCTTTATGCTCTATAGAACAAAGGTGGGTACACCTGAGGGATGGTTCAAATGAGTATTACTGAGCAAGAATCTATTTGTTTCATTCTGATTCTAGTCTCCTACCTCTGACATATATATACTTTTCTCATTCTATGACACTTTAAGATAATACACATCCCTTAGAAGTAGATTTGCTCAAAATTCTCCTAAAGCTTTTAAATATTTCTAATAATAGTAGCTAACTAAAACTTAGAGATCAAATGCAAACGAGTGCTAACCAACATTGATTATCTTTAAATAGTAAAGCAAAATTGATTTTGAAAACAAGTCTGATGTTTACCTATGACCTTTCAATCTACATATTGAATTAATCAGATTAGTGCCTTATCCATTGTGATTTAGAGTCAATTCAATTCCTAGATCTAACTAATTTCTTTACAATCAACATTATCAACAATTCTTACTGAAAATTGTACTTATAGACATCCTTCCTATTAACATAGAGACCCCATCAATACAACTAAAGCATTTACTTAATTCATTCAATTAATAGCAATGGTGAATTAATATACAATTTGATTCAATTACATTCAACTAGACAAGCTTTTCTTATACAACCTCAACGTCAAAATAACCAGGTAAAAGAAATGGAGACAAGATTCAGCCAGAAAAGATGTGGTGATAGCTCATCTTTGTATTAATTTCATTTTGAAAACAATTTTATACAATTGAAAAAGATTCAGAATGACTCAAGAACAAACATATATATCTTGGCAAATTGATGTATTCTCATAGAATTTGTAGAGAAAACATATCACAAAGTATTCACATCAAGATATTGGTTCGAACAAAATTAAAGACAAACTTAACAGAAGCTAAAAGTGATACAACTATTCAAACCCTTTCTCTAGCCATGAAATCTCACTTATATAGTGTGAGATGCAACAAGCTTCAGGCATAGAGAACTAACAGTTGTCCTTTTGACAAAAGATATTTACATTTTTTAGCTATCACATAAAGAAAAAATTGTGTGTAATAGAAAACATTTACATGAAAATATTATTTAAGTGGGCCACTTTTCTGTTACACTTCCAAAACTATGAATTTCATGATTTATTCTTTTATTATTCTGACTCCTCGAAGTATGTGGCTATCAAACTTGCTAATGATGTGTCTTTTTCTAGTACCTGTAAGTTAACCTCAACTTGGGGGGTTTTTATTTTCTTCATCATGAACTACTAAGGTAATAGTTACTTATATTTCCTCATCTACCCCGTCATCTTCTATCACCTATTCTGAAGACACAAATTCTTCTTTCCACTTGTTAAAAATAGTGTCATTAGGCCAATCAAAATTTAGGATTTCCCACTACAAATTTATTTAAAAATTTCCAACTTTTTCTATTTCAACAAGATATTTTCTAATAACATTGTAAAATAATTCCACTTTGATGACCTCTTCATTGGTCATTTCCCATAATATATGCCCCTTTTCATTTATAAAATTATTCATTCTATGACATAGTAGTTGATCTAATTCCTTTCCCCATTCTTCTTTTTCTTTTATTCTATCAACCTTTTTAAGGGCATTGAGAAAAAGGTCAAACTTCTCTACCATGTACTTGGAAAGAAAACTTGTTATTCTCTTTTGAATAGAAAATCATTTCTCATCAAAGTCCTTCAAATTACTAAGTATATCAAAAATCTTCTCTATTTGATGGCAAGGTAATTGGATGATAGAAATACACATAACAGTAATATCATCATTTTTTTCACTCCATTTATGCACAATTGGCTTCAAGCTATCTTCATCCCTTTTTATTTCAACCCATATTTCTGGGATTCTTGCCAACTGGTCATAAAATGTTGGCCACCCAATTTTATCTACTAAGTAAAAAATTGTTTGCTTAAGCTTCTCTTCATACTGATTATTCAATTCAATCTACAATTCATATAACTTGGTTTTTTTCTTCTTCAAACTCTTCAGTAGTATATAACTCAGGCCTCTATAGGGTATTTGGTAACTCAATAATGGGGGTGGATTTAAATGGCTCAATTGGGGGGTGAGGATATACAATTCTTGATCTACTGGATTCTCCCATTTTCCTCTTTCCAAGTTGTTTATCCATTTGGGATATTTGACATTCCAATAATTGTATCTTTTCTCCTCTTTCCTCATATGCCTTAAGTATTTCTTCAAACTTGTAATTGTGTTCTAAGAATCCACTTTTCTCTTTTCCAGCCACCACATCCCCAAACTCTAACATTTCTTTAGCTATTCTTGTAACTTGTTGACTACCCACTTCATCAGCCCTATTTACTATAAGAGCACTAGTCTGTTCTACACTTGAAATTTCTTGCATTCTAGTCTTATTTCTTTTTTCAATTGACCATATGACCAGAGCTTGATGGTCATTACTAAATTTAATCCCCCTATGTGCTTGTAACATCTCTTCCTCTATTTTATATTGCACATCTTTTTCTTTTCTGATAGAATAAAAAATCATAGCATTAGCTATGTCCCACTCAGGAAAAACTAAGACTCTTGACTCCCTAAGCAAAAGTATTTTGGCCTCAAATGTTAATTGGAAAAAATCCTCCAAAAATTTAGCCTTCACCTCTTCCTCAATGATAGAGTTTGATTTATTTGGTTGTTTTGCCTTTTTTTTCTTACATTTTTCCTCAAAATTTCCTATATTCCTTCTCCACAAAAATTGTGCAAAAGCCCTAGATTTAAAAAAACTTTAATCATCTATGAACTTTTGAGAGGCTTGATGTAGTGCCTCTCCCATTTGACTTTTGTAAGTCACCCTGATGGATGCAACCTTGTTGATCTTTTGTTGTGATGGATCATGATTGTGACTATGAGTGGTCTACACCATAGAGGTGATTTGATGTATGTTTCTATATTAGTTGCTTTGATTATGCATATGGCGGACTTATGAGATTATGATGTGATTTATGATTCACTGAGGTTTGTACTAGTGGTTACTAGGATCGATGCAGTATCATGAGGTTGTTCTGTGATTACCTTGAGATGTGTGCAAAGATTGCACTGTGTACTTTTACCATGCTACACTAGACTAGGTTCATCTAGCAGTGGTTAGTCATGTACATGATTGTGTTCACTTATGTATTTTTAAGTACCTTTTTGTGTTATCTAAAAAACCATTATTAAATGCTTAATAATTAGAATGGATTACTCTTATTGGGTTCATTGGTTATGTGCTTTAGATATTACCTTGTTATATTTTGATCTGAGAGATATTTGTTACTTATGTTATGCTTTACTTTTGAGATGACATGAGGGTCAGATTTCATACTTTGATTTTAGTTTCATAAGTGTTAGACTACTATGTTGTTTAGTTGATCATATTGTCATGACAATGCCATTTTGAGATGACAGTGTTTTTTATGATGATATCTAGTTATCCAATATTTGGGCATATCACTGATAATTTTATGTGATGAATTTAATGATATGGTTATTTACTTCATTCTAGCATTGTTATGTTTTATGTGAACATGAGTGATGTAAATATATTATTTTAATATAATTAAATAAATGGTTAAATTAGGTGATTTGATGCATTTTTCTTTGGTTGTGTTATTATATGCAATTGCACTTGATCGGGTTGTTTAGTGTGTAGGATTTATATCCCTCGCAGTGACACATGGAGTTAATGATTTAGCTATTTATATTTTACCAATGTCATCCCAATATGGTTGATGTATCCTTATTTTAATTGCTAAATTAAACCTTTTGATGATTATTAAATCCGAACACATTTGCATTATGTGGTTAGACCAGTGAACATGTTTATGCATTTAGAGGTTCACTTTGTCACAAAAGTTAAGGAAATTTATGTATTTTTTGGTTTTTAGGATTTTAATTTGATTTATTTTAATTTTTGGCAGCTTTTCCATAAATGAATTCCTATTTATAGGAATAGCTTATTTTCATTTGGGTCAATTCAAGGTTTAATTAGGTTGGCTAGTTATTTACCCTAATCGATTATTCACTTGAAAAGTGAATAAATACCCAAAAAGGAATTTTATTCCTCACTTCTCACTTTTGAATTAGAAAGTTCGAGAGTAAATCTCAAAATCCTCTTCATGAGGATTTACTATATTGTTTGTTGTAGGAGCTACGGGCATGAGATCATTGGGAGATCAAACTTGTTGGATCCAGCTCGGGGAAACCTTGGATTGCCACAATTTTTAGCTACTTCTATGTCCTATTTATTTTATGGTTCAGATTCCCATTTTGCCCTTTTCGCTATGAGGTAGGGGTTTCCTGTTTTATTGTTTTATCTTCATTTTTGCTTCTATTTTTGGTAGCAATTTGTTTGGAGGCTGAGAACTAGTGTTCCCCTCCATTTTTGTATGCTAGTTCTACTCGATTGAGCAGATACGAACATTTCCCTATTTTTCAGGATGAGGGTTTGGGGTTTTGCACTGTTATGTTGGCCATTTTTGCATACGGTGTTCAAACTTAATTATTTTTGGATTTTTGTGATTTTTGTACCCAAAGGTTAAATGAGTTTTAATTTTTAAGATTTCTAAAATTTTGAAGTTTTTACCTCATTTTGCATGTTGCCCTATTTTCTTAGGTTTTCTTGGCACAATGTGGGTTGTGCACTTGGATGATCCATTTAGATATTAGTCAAACCACTATTTCACTTTTATGTTGCATTGGGATGCATGTTGCACCTGTACTCCCAACTTTGTGTTTAGTTGAGTGATTTTATACCTGGTGTTATGGTTTTTTTGGACCTTTGCTTTTGTTTCATGGACATATGGATTCAAGTAGAATCCATGCTCCCAGATTAAGGCTAGTTGAGTGAATTTATGATGTTTGGTCTTGTTGCATGATTGAGATTCATGTAGAATCCATACTTCCAGATTGAGGCCGATAAAGTGATTTAATGATGTATAGTTTTATTGGTTCTTGGGATTCGTGTAGAATCCATCCCCCCGAGTTGTTTTCAGTTGAGTGTTATTTTACATTGTGTTCTCATCCAGTCATTATGTTATGATCTCCATGATGGTGGTGCATCACACACGAGTATGTGAACGTATATTTGTCAGGTGATTTGCAAGGTTCGATCTTCTGTGGTACTTCTAAAAGTTATGATCATTGGGGTTGGGATGGAAGTATGCATGCTCACGGGCACTTGTCATAGGATGAGCCTAGGTAGGGTAGAATAGCATATGGAGGGGGCTCATATCTCGTAGCCTGGCGATCATGATGCCACAAGTATGGCAGGGGGAGTTTTAAATAAATGATAACTAAATAAAATGTGTGAGTGGTAATAAAACTTAAGATAATAAAATGTATGTGCCAAGTCTTTTTATTGAGGGATGTTGTATCTACATGATTTGGGCTTGGGCTTGTTGATGCCAATTGACTCTCCATGATGTCAACCCCTACTTAGTAGCCTATTGATTATCTAACTAGGACCTATACTTCTTGCATTGTCTTAGGTTCTTGGTTACAACCATCATACTGTCTGGCATGAGTGTTAGCCATGGATGTTGTTCTTTTGTGTGTTTGTGGTTGGATCATTATCTTCATCAACATGGTGAATGTGGACCTATGGGTGCCACATGGTTGGGAGGTGTAGCTACCTTCACCACTACTAGGGACTAGTGTACAAAGATGATCTTTTATTTTAGTGCGACCGTTGCTAGATGTTTCCACTTGGTTCTTTGAGTTTCAGAATATGCTTTGTTGTGATTTATGCTTTCATTGGAATGCTTGGATATCATGTTTAGATGATGTTAGTTTATTTGATGTATTGCCATATTATGATGTTTAGCATATGACTAGATGATGTGAATTGATGTATTGGATTATCTATTGCTTATTGGTTTAGCATGTTACATTTCCTTAATATGATGATCAACATGTCATAGGTGATGTTATCTACTTGTAGGATTATCTTATGCTTTACTACTAGCATGTTAGACTTCCTTATGCTTATATTGTAGCATGTTTTAGTAGTGACATCCCTATTATGATAGTATCGATGATCTGATTAGTGGCTTGGGATGTTACACACGGGGATGGCTAGGACCCACGATGGTCTTATCGTGCTATTGATGATTGGGAGGAACCACATACTTAGTTTTTTTGTACATTGCATTGTTGGTTATGTTCACTGTGATGTTTCTTTCAGTACATTATATTATTTCTATGACTTAGATGGATAGATGTTCCTCTTTCTTGCTCCTTGGCATATTGTAGATTATGCACTTGAGTGTTCGCTCCTCAATCTATGTGGATCTGGTACTCCCCAATGTAGAGGTTTTTTTTCCTATTTTATTCCTTGTTTTGACCCTTAGAGTAGTTTTCTTGCTTTCTTTGGTGACCCTGTGTCAGTATGGTGTGATACAATAAAGTGTCACATTCATATTAGAGTTCTATCGTGCATTCCCTAATTGTGTCGCATGCCTCTTGGAGTTTTGTCATGTGATAATTTCCAGTATTGCACCCCATTGAAGAAGTATCATATGATACTTGTAAAGCATCATACATCCTTAAGAGAAGTGTATCCCAATCCCTTAAAGTGTCACCCTTCTTCTTGAGAAATGTTTCATGATACTTTAAAGTATCACCCAGTGCTGATTTAAAGTATCACCTAGCTATTTGTGAAAACCTATGTGAGAAGACAACAGACACATTTTGGTAAGACCTGGGATTTTCATGAAGCATTTTGGGTACCCTCTTATGTGTTCTTCAATTCTTTGGAGTCACATTTTGAATTTGTAATGTTTTGATTTCAATTTAGTTGTGTGTTTCTTGTTGTCAATCATTTTGTTCGGTAGTGGCATTTGGAGATTCATAGGTTGCTTGGATTTTTGGTGAAGTCTTCCATTGCAATCTGTGTGATCCTTGTATGATGTTGTCATGTGCATTCATACTTGTAATTTTTTTTTAGCTTGGCTTGTATTTCATTCTTGTTCCAAGGATCTTCGGGTGGGGCATTACATCTGGTATTAGAGCCCATGCTCAAACATTGGGATCTCTGCATTTATGTTGCCCTGGTGGTCGCTACATTGGTTGAGTGTGAGTGTCTTGGTGAGAACTTGTGATCTTTGTTGCTTTGGTATCTACTTGTGATAGACTTGTTTGTCCAGTGGATGTGACTAGATCAGTGTGAGGAGAAGGAAGTGTGTCTTCCCTTATTTTGTAGATGGAATCGATGTGCCTTTGTTTGGTTGGTTGCATGTGTGACCTTTTTGGATGGAACCTCTAATTGGTGTCCATGTGTTTGCTTTGAGTTCCTCTTTTGTTTCTCCTCATGGAGAAAGGTGCATTGGTTCCCTATTTTTTCTCTTAATTGTAAGTAAATAAATGAATCTTATTTGTGATTCTATATTATATCATTATAGTAATGAAATGGTTCCTTTCATTAAGAAATGAGTGTTTATTGTGAATCATTACAAAGGAGTAGGTTTGTATTATATCCTTGGGTTAATGACTCAAATCCCCACTCTAATTGCTTCTTAAGCTTATGGAAAATTGTATTAAATTGATGAATATTTAGATATTGCATTGCATGAAAAAATAATTAAGGAAATTATTGTTGCCTACATATGCATGCAGTTACTAATGGTATATTGGTTGATGTGTGTGTGTGTTCTCTAACATTGCTAGGATGATGTATTCCTTAGCATTGTGTAGTGATTTATCCCTTTTGTGTGACTATTCTCAGTCATCACATGTAATGTGATTTGATTTATGCCTTATTTTATTTGGTTGGAGGTACTTTCCTCATGTTGCTGGGCTAGCATTGGTATTTAGTATTTTCCTCTCTTGGAATGGTCATCAAATTTTATTCATCACTCTCTTTGTGACAATTGTCACATTTGGCTTATTTTTGAAATGTGCATTTTTTCATATTTACTATTGGAATTGACAATTCCCCATTTGGCCTTTTGTTTTGCTTCATGATGACTATTCTGAATTGTTTTAGTGTGTTGTGACTTTACCATGTTCATCTTTAACCTTTGGTAGTACATATAAGGGATAATATCATGGAGAACATTCTAGTTTGTCTTTGATAGACTTAAAGTTGTTAATGTAACTAGATGGTTTAAAAGATGAGTAAACATAATTTTATTCTTGAAAGAAATTGAAAGATATGTACTTGTTTTATGGTGACTCTTGAACCCTTTCTTTGAAAACCTTTCAGTTTCATTGTGCATTAGTGCTTATGTTATGTTTAATTACTAAAATTATGAAAGAGAAGTATTGATGGTTTCAATGTGTGAATTACCTTGCATTTCATGTCTTAGGTCATTTTGTGCATGTGTGCTCTTGAGTGGTTTTGGATGTTTTGTCTATTGGTTGTCTTGGTGATTGAGAATGTTGTTTTTGCTTATGCTGGTTTGTCTTGAGTGGTGATTCAATTCTTAAGGTTTAAGACTCTATAAGCTCCATCATGTTGTAGGCCTCATTGATATCTTTCCGACACTTTTGAATGGAGTCAATATGAGTTTAGACATGGAAGTTATGGCCTTCGGAGTGAAGGTAGTTTTTGTGCTGATTTGAAATTTCATGCAAGAAACTAGTGGTCATGCACTTTCTCACCTGATTTGCTAAGAAACTTTGTGTGAGACTGTGCTAATGCAAAGTTTCTCCTGGGGAACAAGAAGTAACTCTTTCACATTTCTAGAGTTTCTAATCGATGTTTTGAGTACCCTTTATCAAGTAGAGGCCAATTCAGTCATGGCATATCATGTTTATGGCCATTAGAGAATTTTAACTCTTCATATTATTCATAATAGAAGAGTTATCCAGTCTTCATAATCTACTAGGTACTTGCAAGAGTTTATGCTTGGGTTTGTGTGTTTCCTATTGCACCAATCCACCTTCATGAGGTGAAGTGTAGTCTATAAGTGTACCTTGCTCAAGGTTGATGTTGCTTTTTCATTTGGGAGTGACTAAATTCTTTGATGAGTCTAGATTCTCTTTTTTGGATGTTGACTTTGGCACATCTTTGTATCCTTTTCTCTCTTGAGAGAGCAGGCTACCATGGTTATGCCACTAGTTTAATTAGTGTTTTTAGATGAGTATGTTGATGGTTGGTGGAATTCTGAGTCCCCTAATGTGTCTTGGGTTGATTTAGTGTAGGGGTGAAGTGAGAGACTTCTTGTCAGTTCTAATACTCTTTAGTTTCTTTCTCCCTAAGCTTGTTTCTTTAAGAGGATTTTCATAGTAAAGTTTTCTCATTGGCCTTTAACATAAGGCTAGAGATTGAGTTTAGTGGTAGGTTGGGTGTGATATTCCTAGCATGGTGCTAGAGGGACATGGTATCATTGGACACATGTTACCATCTCATGAGTTGGTATGAAGATTTTACACGATTGTGTCCACTAATGAAAGTCTTTGTAAACTTGTGGAAAGGTGATATCTTGTCTAGTTGGCTTGTGTAACCCTAGTTTCTAGTGGTAGTTGAGCTTTTGTACCTCGAAGATGCATTGTGCTCATATGCTTGGTGGTGAGTAGTCTTTTGGAGTGTGTAATTTTGTTGTAAACTATTATCCTCTTTGTTCTAAGGATGAGTTTATGTGGATTCAAGGATGCTCATGTGTGATATGATAGTGTTCTTGGGAATTTTGTGATGGTTTTTCCCCATGATTCCAACTCTTGTTGGGATTGTGTTGTGTTTTGAACTTGAATTGTGGTCACATGGTAGGTGCATGCCATAGCTAGGCACCTATTGACGAGGTAGAGTGGCTTTTTCCTTACCTTGTATTGTTGACTTTGTGGCTAGATGGGTCTTTCCTAGCACATAGAAGGTTCCTTGTTAGAGGACCTTGTGTCAGTGTGACACCTGTTCTCATGTTGTTGATCTATTTTGAGGTTGACATGATGGTTAAGAATGTTGGAGTGATCTAATTTGACTTGTGGGAAGTTTGTTGAGGCATTCCTTTTGCTTGGTTTTGATATTTGGTTCCTGATGTGTTTTAGTTTCTATTCTTGGATTGCAGGCTTCCAGGAGTAAGCCTAGTCTTTGGGGGGGATGATGTAATTCCTCTCCCATTTGACTTTTGTAAGTCATCTTGATAGATGAAACCTTGTTGATCTTTTTTTGTGATGGATCATGATTGTGACTATGAGTGGTCTACACTGTAGAGGTGATTTGATGTATGTTTCTGTATTAGTTTCTTTGATTATGCTTATGGCTAATTTATGAGATTATGATGTGATTTATGGTTCACTAAGGTTTGTACCACTGGTTACTAGGATCAATGTGGTATCATGAGGTTGTTCTGTGATTACCCTGACATGTGTGCAGAGATTGCAATATGTACTTTTACCATGCTACACTAGACTAGGTTCCTATAGCAATGGTTTGTCATGTATATGACTGTGTTCGCTTATGTATTTTAAGTGCCTTTTTGTGTTATTTAAAAAACCATTATTAAATGCTTAATAATTAGAGTGGATTTCCCTTATTGGGTTCATTGGTTATGTGCTTCAGATATTACCTTGTTATATTTTGATTTGAAAGATATTTGTTACTTATGTTATGCTTTACTTTTGAGATGACCTGAGGGTCGAATGTCATAGTTTGATTTCAATTTCATAGATGTTAGAATATTATGCTGTTTAGTTCATCATATTGGCATGAAAATGCCATTTTGAGATGATAGTGTGTTTTATGATGATATCTAGTTATTCAGTATTTGGGCATATCATTGATAATGTTATGTGATGGATTTAATGCTATGGTTATTTACTTCATTCCTGCATTGTTATGCTTTATGCGAACATGAGTGATGTAAATAGATTATTTTAATATAATTAAATAAATGGTTAAATTAGGTAATTTAATGCATTTATTGCTTCAGCTATGTTATTATATGCAATTGCACTTGATTGGGTTGTTTAGTGTGCAAGATTTTTATCCCTAGCAGTGGCACATGGAGTTAATGATTCAATTATTCATATTTTAACAATGTCATCCCTATATGGTCAATGTATCCTTATTTTAATTATTAAATTAAACCTTTTGGTGATTATTAAATCCAAACTCATTTGCATTATGTGATTAGACTAGTGAGCATGCCTATGCATTTAGAGGTTTGCTTTGTCATGAAAATTGTTAAGAATTTTTTTTTTTTGGGTTTTTAGGATTTTTATTCGATTTATTTTAATTTCTTGTAGCTTTTCTATAGATGAATTCCTATTTATAAGAATAGCCTATTTTCGTTTGGGTTGATTTTGGGTTTAACTAGGTTGGTTAGTTATTTACCCTAATTGATTATTGACTTGAAAAGTGAATAAATATCCAAAAAGGAATTTAATTCCTCACCTCTCACTTTTGAATTAGAAAGTTGGAGAGTAAAACCCAAAATCCTTTTCATGAGGATTTCCTGTTCTATTTTTTGTGGGAGCTATGAGCATGGGATCATTCCAAGATCAGGCTCATTGGATCTAGCTCAGGGAAACCTTGGATTGCCACAATTTTCACCTACTTCTATGGGCTATTTATTTTATGGTTTAGATTCCCATTTTGTCCTTTTGGCTGTGAGGTAGGGATTTCTTGTTTTATTATTTTGGCTTTGTTTCTAAGTTTATTTTTGGTAGCTATTTGTTTAGAGGATGAGAACTAGTGTTCCCCTCCATTTCTATATGCTAGTTCTACCCGCTTGGGCAGGTACAAACATTTCCTTTTTTTTTAGGATGAGGGTTTGGGGATTTGCACCATTATGCTGGCCATTTTTGCATACATTGTCTAAACGTAATTATTTTTGGATTTTTTTGGGTTTTTGTACCCAAAGGTCAAATGGGTTTTAATATTGAAGGTTTCAAAATTTTTGGGATTTTTACCTCCTTTTGCATCCCACCCTGTTTTCTTGAGTTTTCTTGGCACAATGTGGGTCATGGAATTGTATGATCTATTTGGATATCATCCAAACCACTATTGCACTTTTATGTTGCACTGGGATGCATGTCACACTTGTAATCTCGACATTGTGTTCAATTGAGTGATTTTATACCTAGTGTTATGGTTTCTTTTGGACCTTTGCTTTTGTTTCATGGACACTAGGATTTGTGTAGAATTAATGCTCTTGGATTAAGGCCAGTTGAGTGAGTTCATGATGTTTGGTTTTATTGCATTATTGGGATTTGTGTAGAATCCTTACTCCCAGATTGAGGTCGATAGAGTGATTTCATGATGTATGGTTTTATTGGTTCTTGGGATTCATGTAAATTCTATTCTCCTAAGTTGTTTTTGATTGAGTGTTATTTTGCATTGTGTTCTCATCAAGTCCTTGTGTTATGATCTTCATGATGGTGGTATGCTACACATGAGTACATGTGCGCACATTTGTCGGGTGACTTGTGAGGCCTGATCTACTGTGGTACTGTTGAATGTTATGATCATTAGGGTTGGGATGGGAGTATGCATGCCCATAGGCACTTGTCATAGGATGAGCATTGGTAGGGTAGGGTAGCATATGGAAGGGGCTCCTATCTCATAGCATAGTGATCATGATGCCATAGGTATGGCAAAGGGAGTTTTAAATAAGTGATAACTAAACAAAATGTGTGAGTGATAATAAAATTTAAGATGATAAAATGTATGTGTCGAGCCTTTTCATTGAGGGATGTTGTATCTGCAAAATCTGAACTTGGGCTTGTCAATTCCAAGTGACTCTCCATGATGTTAGCCCCTACTTAGTAGCCTATTGATTGTTTAACTAGGACCTATTGTCTTAGGTTCTTGGTTACAACTATCATACTATCTAGCATGAGTGTTAGCCATGTATGTTGTTGTTTTGTGTGTTTGTGGTTGGATCATTATCTCCATTAGCACAATGGGTGTGGACCTATGGGTGCCACTTGGTTGGGAGGCATAGCTACCTTCACCAATTCTAGGGACCAATGTATAGAGATGGTCTTTTATCCTAGTGCAACCATTGCTGGATATTTCCACTTGGTACTTTGGGTTCTGTAGTATGCTTTTTTGTGATTTATGCTTTCATTGGAATGCTTGGATATCATGCTTAGATGATGTTAGTTTATTTGATGCATTGCCATATTATGATGTTTAACATATGACCAGATGATGTGAATTGATGTATTGGATTATCTATTGCTTATTGGTTTAGCATGTTAGATCTCCTTACTATGATGATCAACATGTGATAAGTGATGTTATCTACTTGTAGGATTATCTTATGCTTTACTACTAGCATGTTCAATTTCCTTATGCTTATATTGTAGCATGTTTTAGTAGTGACATCCCTATTACAATAGTACCAATGATCTGATTAGTAGCTTGGGATGTTATGCATGCGGGATGGCTAGGACCCACGATGGTCTAATGATGCTATTGATGGTTGGGAGGAACTGTGTACTTAGTTAGTTGTTTTGTACATTGCATTGTTTCTTATGTTCACTACAATGTTTCTTGTAGTACGTTCTATTATTTCTATGATTTAGATGGATAGATGTTCCTCTTTCTTGCTCCTTGGCATATTGTTGATTATTCACTCAAGTGTTCACTCCTTGATCTATGCGCATCTTGTACTCCCTGGTGTGGAGGTTTGTTTTCCCATTTATTCTATGTTTTGACCCTTAGAGTAATTTTCTTGCTTTCTTGGGTGACCATGTGTTAGCATGGTGTGATAAAATAAAGTGGCACATGCCCATTGGAGTTCTGTCATGTGTTGCATGATTGTGTCGCATGCCTCTTGGAGTTTTGTTGTGCGATACTTTTCAGTATCACAACCCATTGAAGAAGTATCATATAATACTTGTAAAGCATTGTACACCCTTAAGAGAAGTGTCACCCTCCTTCTTGAGAAATTTTTCATGATACTTTAAAGTATTACCCAGTACTAATTTCAAGTATCACATGGCTTTTGTGAAAACCTATGCAAGTGGATAGCGGGCACTTTTTGGTAACACCTGGGATTTTTAGAAAGTGTTTTGGGTACCCTCTTAGGTGTTCTTCAGTCCTTTGGAGTCACATTTTGAATTTGTAATGTTTCAATTCAGATTTAGCTATGTGTCTCTTGTTGTCAGTCATTTTGTTTGGTAGTGGTGTTTGGAGATTCATTGGTTGCTCAGATTGTTGGTAAAGTCTTCCATTGCAATCTGTGTGATCCCTATATGATGTTGTTATCTATGTTCATACTTGTAAATTATTTTTTAATCTTGGCTTGTATTTCATCCTTGTTCCGAGGATCTCCAGGTGGGGCGTTACACTCGAGCAATAATAGGATCTATCTCCTCACCTCTATAATCATAAACAATGAAGTAAGAGGAGGGCATAGGAGACTCCTAAGGCACTCCACTTTCCATATCAGTAGTAGTAACAACTATATCTCCTTTCCCACCCATTTTTCTTAATTGTTCTCTTAAAGATGCTTCATCTTCTATTTAGAGTGGTGTTTGAGTTGGTGAATATTCTTCCATACGAGAAGAAGAACCCTGTTCTAGCTTCTATCTTTTGGGTGCACTAGTGGTAAGTGGATTCTTTGGTCTTAGCCTACTATGAGGGGGAACATGTTGTATATTCTATACTACAATATATCCTACCCATCCTCTATAATGTATACTAGCCTAGAGCAACTATGATTCAACTATTTATCCTTTTCTCCACCTCTGTTACTTTATTAGGATATTCTTTAACATAGGTAGCCTTCTTTTCATTCACATTCTACATCATTATAGAAAAATTATTCATTAATACATTCATTCTCCCCCGCCAATACTTCTTATCTTTCAAGGGATTATAATCAGGGTCAAAAGCATTAATGAATTCTAAAACTTTACTGAATACTATCCATTTTTCTTTTCTAACTTCCTATTCCTTTAATGAAAAGATATTTCTAATAACATCTTCAGGGAAATATAAATTTTGTGTAATAACCTTAGCTTTTTCCTCTCCCTTAGAAGGTCATGGAATCCTTCTGGATCAATATACCTTGTATGGGATTCTGCCATGTGATATCTATTCAAAAATAAATTGAGATTTCTCTATCCTTTTCTTACAAAGACAAAATCATGAGCCACAGTGACAATAGGAAAGAAACTGCCTTTACCTTTGTATATCAAATTACTATGTATATAAAAAACCTTCTCTATTTGATGGCAAGGTAATTGGATGACAGAAATACACATAACATTAATATCATCATTTCTTTCACTCCATTTATGCACAAAGGGTTTCAAGTTGTCTTCATCCCTCTTTATTTCATCCCATAATTATAGGATTCATGCCAACTAGTCATAAAATGTTAGCCACTCAATTTTATCTACTAAGTACAAAATTGTTTGCCAAAGCTTCTCTTCATACTGATTATTCAATTCAATCTATAATTCATATAACTTGGTTTTGTCTTCTTGAAACTCTTCAACATAATGGAACTCAAGCCTCTATGTGGTATCTGGTAACTCAATAATGGGGGTGGATTTAAATGAATCAATTAGTGGGCAAGGATATTCAATTCTTGGTCTACAGGATTCTCCCATTTTCCTCTTTCCAAGTTGTTTATCTATTTGGGATATTTGATTTTCTGATAATTGTATCTTTTTTCCTCATTCCTTATATGCCTTAAGTATATCTTCAAACTTGACATTGAGCTCTAAGAATCTAGTTTGTTCTTTTCTAGCCACCACATCCCCACACTGTAACATTTCTTTAGCCATTCTTGTAACCTGTTGACTAGCAACTTTAGATCAGCCTTGTATATTGTAAGAGCACTAGTGTGTTCTGCACTTGAAATTTCTTGCATTCTGGTCTTATTTATTTTTTCAATTGACCATATGACTAGAGCTTGATGGTCATTAGTAATTTTAATCCCCCTATCTTCTTGTAATATCTCTTTCTCTATTTTATATTGCACATCTTTTTCTTTTTTGATAGAATAAAAAATCATAGCATTAGCTATGTCCCACTCAAGCTAAACTAAGACTCCTGACTCCCTAACCAAAAGTCTTCTAGCCTTAGGTGTTAATTGGGAAAAGTCCTCCAAAAATTTAGCCTTCACCTCTTCCTCAATGTCAAAGTCTGATTTATTTGGTTGTTCTGCCTTTATTTTCTTACATTTTTCCTTAAAATTTCCTATATTCCTTCTCCACAAAAATTGTGTAAAAGCCCTAGATTTAACAAAATTCTCATCATTTATGAACTTCTAAGAGGCTTAAGCAATAATAGTATATATCTCCTTACCTTTGCAATCAACAACAGTGAGGTCAAAGGAGGGAATGGGAGTTTTCTAAGGAACTCCACTTTCCATATCAATAGTAGTAACAACTATATATCCTTTCCCACCCATTTTTCCTAATTATTCCCTTAAAGATGCTTCATCTTCTATTTGGATTTGGGTTTGAGTTGGTGAATATTCTTCCACATGAGAAGAAGATCCTTGTTCTAGCTTCTGTCTTTTGGGTGCACTAGTGGTAGATGGACTCTCTAGTCTTAGCTTTCTATGAGGGGGGACATGCTGTATATTCTAAATATATCCTACCCTACTCTGTAATGTATATTGGCCTAGAGCTACTATCATTCGATTATTTATCCTTTTCTCCACATCTGTTATTTTATTAGGAGATTCTTTAACATAGGTAGCCTTATTTTCCCTCATAGTTTGCATCATTACAGAAAAATTATACATTAATACATTCATTTTGGCCTCCAAATACTTCTTATCTTTCAAGGGTTTATAATTGGGGACAAAAGCATTAATGAATTCTAAGAATATTCTGAATACTATCCATTTTTCTTTTCTAACTTCCTATTCCTATAATGAAAAGATATTTCTAATAACATCTTCTTGAAAGTATACATTTTGTGTAATAACCTTAACTTTTTCCCTCTCCTTAGAAGGTCATAGAATCCTTTTGTATCAATATACCTTGCATGGGATTCTGCCATGTGATATCTATTCAAAAATACACTAAGATTTCTCCATCCTTTTCTTACAAAGACAAAATCATGAGCCACAACAACAATAGGAAAGAAAGTGCCTTTACCTTTGTTGATCATATCCCTTTCTTTAATGGTTCCAATTTTCCATAACAATTCTGCAATTCCTATCTTCAGAGGTACATGGAAGATAAAACATGAGGTTTTCTTAAAAAACCCTAAACTCTAATCACAGTTGAGACATTGTATGGGATTATATCCCCCCCACTTATGACTGACTTGAAGTCCTTTAGCATGGTCCTTAGGTCTAATTAATTCTAGTAGAGGCTATGAAATTCTTAGGCTATCCCCTCTCAAGAGAAATTTGAGCCTTGATGCAAAATATCTGTCAAATTTGACATAGCTGGCATCCTTGGCTTCCCAAGTCATATTAGCACTCCATAGCTAGACTGGTAGCTTCTCAGCATCCTTTTCTAGCTCTAGCTTCATTCCCTTAAGAAAAAAGTAACTCCCTTAGAGAGACATTAGTGCATTAACATGGAGTACTAGAAAAAAGGTATATATACCTTACCTTGAGATATTCCCACCAAACCATTATGAATTTCTTCTACAAGGAAAGTGGCAAAATCAAGAATGGTGCTCATTCCAAACTGCAATGTCTAAGCCATAATAAGGACAATAGAACTATTGATGTATTCCTCCTTATCCATCCCAAATATCTTGTAGAGAGTGAAATATAAGGCTTTGGATCTAGGATTGAAGTATTTCTTCATCAATGGTTATGGGGTGCTTGGTGTAACCAAGGGTAGTGACCCAATCTTAGCAATATGCTATTGCAATGGCGCTGCTCTCAAATATACTCTTTGTGCATCATGTCTTGCTTGAAGATCATCTATATCAATAGGCTCATGAACAACATGGTTAGGGTTGAGCTTAAAAACCACACTAATCAATTCAAGCGAAAACCTAAAAAATTGTCTCCAGCATAATTCTTTACAATTCTAGTGATATGGTCATATTTTTTGACTATATCATACAATAGATCACTATCAAAGAAGATCCTAGGTACCACCAATTTACCAATATCAAATTCCCAAACATTTCTCAAAGGGGTGTCTAGGTTGCATTCGAAAAATACATTTTTAAACAATTCTAACCCTCCTACAGAAACCTTGGCATCTCTCAACCAATTGGCCTTATATTAAAAACCCTCACTCACAACCAACCTAGGGTTTTTTGGAATAAACTTCCTACTTTTTGTTATTTCATGTACAGACAATAGAAACTATTCAATGCAATCATCATGAATAGACCTTTTAAGATAATCATTGTGACTGGAGAATTCCTTTCATGGAGGCATTTAAAAAAAAAAATTGAATTCACACAATTCTAATTCCTTTATCTTCAATAGTTATAGACTACTTACCCACTAAATTATCCTTCCTTTTCTCTATAAATTGTATTGTAATTTGCTGAAGACTTTGTAAAATTTTGTGCCCTAACTCTGAAAACCCTTGCATATGTGAATTCTTTGCGATTATGTGGTTTAATAATGACAAATTTACAAATTGTACCAAAGCATTAAGATTGCACAAAGTTTTGAGCAATATTAATTTCCTTTAGCCATTAACTTTATGTCATGCTCCAAGTTTGAATTTCATCTGTCGATCTTACAACATTGAACAACTTTGTTTAACAAAGCAAAACTATTTTAAAGCTTTGAATATCCTGGCCATGTGTCAAGCAGGCCATTGCCTGCTTTGTTTAAAGTTCAAGTATCTTGGTAATGTAGGTAAGTGCTAGCTATTAATACCCTTTAGATCTACGATCATGAAGATTCAGGAATAGTGCAAATAAAACTTTTAATACTAAGATCCAATTGGCATTCCATTTCAGCACCTTTTTCCAGCCTAGCACAAGTTCGCACATGTCCATCACAATTGGTCCCACTTTTCCATGTGTTAGATTGGTGCTTCCCCACATCACTTAAATGTCATGCAACTTCATACGATGGGTAAGCACCAAACGTCGATCTTATACAGATCAATGATCACAAAAAGTTGCACATTTGTAGCATCCAATCAACTAACTTGACCAATAGAATATATCCTTTCAAACCAACATGTTTTCACAATTACCATGATAGTCAATTCATTATTACCTTTGAAAAGGGTTGATCCATGATGTCATTATCTGCCACATGTCAGATTGGTGCTTTCCCCCTTTTTTAAATTATTGATCACTTTCTCAAAGCGGTAAAGTGCCATTGGTTGATCTATCGTAGATCAATAGTGGAAGGGCGTGTACCTTTTGAACATTGTTAAAACACCAATCATGATGTTAGCATGGATAGGCATCATTGAGGCACTTGCCCATATTATTTAAAGATATAGCAACTCTATCAAGTGGTAAAGTGTCCACCGTTGATCTTGGAAAGATCAACAGTGCATCAAAACTAAGAACAGAACAACCCATTTGGAATGATCCCACCAATGAAATCACAGGAAAATGGAACATGTAAGAAGTTTATGGCACAAATAGGATTTTCCATCAGCAAATGCTATGTGGCTCAAAGGCTCTTCCCTACATTATTTAAAAAGCTAACAAGTTCCTCTTGTGGGTAAGTACCGACCATTGATCTTACTAAGATTGATTGTGGACAAGAATTACTCATCTAATCTTAAAAGATTTCACATTAATGCTTAGAAGACATGACCAAGGTTAAAGTAAACTCTGAAATTTAGAGGTCTAATTGTGAAAAATAAAAAATAATGCAATCTTTTTCTTTTTATAAAACAAAAAACTAAGGATAAACTTATCCTGTGCTAATTTGAAATTGAATACCTCTTTGAAAGCTAGGGAACATAATGAAGTTTTTATTTTAGCTTTCATTGATTTTGAACTAGGGTTTTGACTAAGAATTCCAATTTAACAAAATATCCTAGGTTTTTACTATGGGGTACAACATATGGCAAGAACAAAAAACTAGGCCAACACAACCTATCAAGAAAAGGAAATATAGGGGCCCTACTTTAAAAAATAGGGAGAAAGAATGGATAATTCCCTATTGCATTGATATTCTACCCCTTTCAATGTGATGCAGCTATTGTAAATATCTTGAGAAGCCAATTTTATAACAATTATACAGTGTTAGAGCATGCTCTCCATTGTTTTGATCTTTATTTATTTCCTTGCTTCAAGGTCATCTACCTCCATTGGCTAACATGTATCCATATTTGTTGTATCAACTCTAGTTTGGGTCTCTTGATCCTTGACCTCTATGATAGGCCTAGTTACATTTCTCAAATTTCTTGCCTCATCCTCAAGTGTAGCCACTCTCTACCCTTATAGATGCATTCTTTTGAGTTCCTCCTCATATTTCATCATAGTATCAATGGATATGTTGTAAGTTTGAAACAATTTATTTTCTATCATATCCATTTTGCTCTTCCCCATGAGTGATGTAGAGTTTATTAGATTGTAAATCTAGTCACTTGAAGTTGTAGTGACATTCCAGAATATCACATTTCCTTGGGGTGAGTCTCTTATTTCCATGAGAGTGGGCTTATCTAATTTTTTAGCCATAGTGTATGTGTAGGATCATGGTGTGTCAAAAAGTAGAAATGTGAAAATCATGTAGTTCTAAAGGAATTTCAAAATGTTCTTTGAATTTTTTCCCACCATCTTGGTACCAAACCAAAAATGTAATACCTTTCCTGATCAAGTATCTGATTTGAGAATGGGTATCTGACTTGGGAATGGATATCTGATTTGAGAGTGGATACCCGATCTATGTTCCCAAATTCAAATGTAAAGGGAGTGGGGACCAATTTTTAAGATAAATATTGATTTTTATCTACCAAACTCAAAGGGGGGATCAAATTTTAAGTTATATCAAATCTTAGTATAAAATAGTTATAGCATAATTTGGGGGGGGGGGGGGGGGGGTGTGCAATTATTATTTATAGTTATTAAAACTATTATATAGTATTAAATAATAATAATTTATTATATAATTATTTTATATATAGTTATTACTTATTATATATTATTATATATTATATATTAGTAATAACCTTAGCTTTTTCCCTCTCCTTAAAAGGTCATAGAATCCTTTTGGATCAATATACCTTGCATGGGATTCTGCCATGTGATATCTATTCAAAAATAAACTAAGATTTCTCCATCCTTTTCTTACAAAGACAAAATCATGAGTCACAACAACAATAGGAAAGAAAGTGCCTTTACCTTTGTTGATCATATCCCTTTCTTTAATGGTTCCAATTTTCCATAACAATTTTGCAATTCCTATCCTCAAAGGTACATGGAAAGATAAAACATGAGGTTTTCTTAAAAAACCATAAACTCTAATCATAGTAGAGACATTGTATGGGATTATATGCCCCCAATTATGACTGACTAGAAGTCCCTTAGCATGGTCCTTAGGTATGATTAATTCTAGTATAGGCTATCCTCTCTCAGGAGCAATTTGAGCCTTGATGCAAAATATTTATCAAATCTGACATAGCTAGCATCCCTAGCTTTTGAAGTCATATCAACACTCCATAGCTAGACTGGTAGCTTCTCATGATCCTTTTCTAGCTCTAGCTCCATTCCCTTAGATAAAATGGTAACTCCTTTAGAGAGACATAAGTGCATCAACATGGAGTACTAGTAAAAAGGTTTGTTTTCCTTAGCTTGAGATATTCCCACCAAACCATTATGAATTTCTTCTACAAGGAAAGTGGCAAAATCAAGAATGGTGCTCATTCCAATTTACAATGTCTAAGCCATAATAAGGACAATAGAACCTTGGATGTATTCCTCCTCATCCATCTCATATATTTTATAGGGAGTGAAATACAAAGCTTGGGCTCTAGGATTGAATTATTTCTTCATTAATGGCTCTCGGGTGCTTGGTGTGACCAAGGGTAGCATCCCAATCTTAGTAATATGTTGTTGCAATGGCCTTGCTCTCAAATATACTTTCTATGCATCATATCTTTCTTGAAGATCATCCATATCAATAGGCTCATGAACAATGTGGTTAAGTTTGAGCTTAGAAACCCCACTAATCAATTCAGGTGAAACCCTAAAAAGATTATCCCTAGCATAATTCTTTACAATTCTAGTGATATGGTCATATTTTTTGGCTATATCATACAATTGATCACTATCAAAGAAAACCCTAGGAACCACCAATTTACTAATATCAAATTCCCAAACATTGCTTAGAGGGGTGTCTAGGTTGCATTAGAGAAACCATTTTAAAAATAATTCTAACCCTCCTACCGAAACCTAGGCATCTCTCAACCAATTGGCCTTATCATAAAAAACCTCACCCGTAACCAACCTAGGATTTTTTGGAATAAAATCCTTGTGTTTTGTTATTTTATGTACAGATGGTAGAAATTTTTCAAGGAAATCATCATGAACAGACCTTTTAGGATAATCATTGTGACTGGAGAATTCCTTTTGTGGAGGCATTTAAAAAAAACTTTAACATCACACAATTCTAATTCCTTGATTATCAACAGTTACAATCTACTTACTTGCCAAATTATACTTCCTTTTCTCTATAAAATGTGCTATAATTCACTAAAGACTTTGGAAAATTTTGTGCCCTAGCTCTTAAAACCCTTGCACCCTAAGAATTCTTTGCAATTGTGTGGTTCAATAATGGTGAATTCACAAATTATACCAGGGCATTAAGATCACATGAACAAGTTTCCTTTAGCCATTAAGCAATATTAATTTTATTTAGCCACTAAATTCATGTAATGCTTCAAGTTTGAATTTCATCTGTTTATCTTACAACATCGGATGACTTTATTTAAAATTGTAAAACTATTTTGAAGCTTTGAATATCTTGGCCATGTGTCAAGCAGGTGCTTGCCCACTTTGTTTAAAGTTTGAGCATCTTGGTAATGCAGGTAAGCACCAACTATTGATCACCTTTAGATCTATGGTCATTATGATTCAAGCATATTGCAAATAAAATTTTTCATAATGAGATCCATCTAGCATTCCATTTTAGCACCTTTTTTCAAGAAAAGGAAATATAGGGGCCCTACTTTAAAAAAAAGGGAGAAAGAATGGATAATCTCCTATTGCATTGATATTCTGCTCCTTTCAATGTGATGCGGCTATTGTAAATACCTTGAGAAGCCAATTTTATAACAATTATACAGTGTTAGAGCATGCTCTCCATTTTTTTGATCTTTATTTATTTCCTTGCTTCAAGGTCATCTACCTCCATTGGCTAACATGTATCCATATTTGTTGTATCAACTCTAGTTTGGGTCTCTTGATCCTTGACCTCTATGATAGGCCTAGTTACATTTCTCAAATTTCTTGCCTCATCCTCGAGTGTAGCCACTCTCTACACTTATAGATGCATTCTTTTGATTTCCTTCTCATATTTCATCATAGTATCAATGGATATGTTGTAAGTTTGAAACAATTTATTTTCTATCATATCCATTTTTCTCTTCCCCATGAGTGATGTAGTGTTTATTAGATTGTGAATCTAGTCACTTGAAGTTGTAGCGACATTCTAGAATATCACATTGCCTTGGGGCAAGTCTCTTATTTCCATGAGAGTGGGCTTATCTAATTTTTGAGCCATAGTGTATGTGTAGGATCATGGTGTGTCAAAAAGTAGAAATGTGAAAATCACGTAGTTTTGAAACACCTAAAGGAATTTCAAAATGTGCTTTGAATTTTTTCCCACCATCTCGGTACCAAACCAAAAATGTAATACCTTTCCTGATCAAGTGTCTGATTTGAGAATGGGTATCTGACTTGGGAATGGATATTCGATTTGAGAATGGATACCCGATCTATGTTCCCAAATTCAAATGTAAAGGGAGTGGGGACCAATTTTTAAGATAATATTGATTTTTATCTACCAAACTCAAAGGGGGGATCAAATTTTAAGTTATATCAAATCCTAGTATAAAATAGTTATAGAATAATTTGGGGCGGGGTGCAATTATTATATATAGTTATTAAAAATATTATATAGTATTAAATAATAATAATTTATTATATAATTATTTTATATATAGTTATTACTTATTATATATTAGTAACCTAAGTTAATAAACTATACAATGATGTATGTTCTTAGTGTGGTTACAATTGATTAATTATGTATTGTCATTGATGTTTCACACATTTCATATCAATATTAGTCAATATATGTTGAGATCGCTCAGGTAGTGAAGACAATTTTTTGTGTCTACCAAGCATCCCTATGGTTTCCTAGTTCAAAAGGTAGTGTCTATCGAGTTCACTCAAACATTGAAGGAAAGTCTGCAGAAGATGAGTGTTAACCAAGCTCACTTAGTTAATGAAGAAAATTTGGATGGAAATAGTGTTAATAGAGCTCATTTGGTTGCTAAAGGATATTTTCAAGTTTGTAGTGTTAACCAAGCTTCTATTTGTTAACACAAGAAATTGCTTCTGAGTTAGTGTCTACCGAGCTGGGTCAGCTAATGAAGGATTTTCTTATTTTGGCATGTTAAGCTTAATTGCTTTATCTATTTGTTCTAGCCAACTAAGGTGATGAATACTAATTATTCTAAGTTGTATTTGAGCTGACCTAACAATATGAAAGATATAAATCCAAGGTCAAGTTGAGAATTTGAAAGTGCAAGTATGAAGATGAAGAAAGGAAGAAAATTTGAAGGATAAGAAGAATATTTTTATGTAGTAGAAAAGCTATATTCAAGCAGGAAGGATCAAGTACAAGCCAAAATAGAGATTTGTAACTAGCAATTTAGCTACATTTAGATTTGGTCATCTCATTGTTACTCTCTAACCATTGTAGCAGTGATCTAAGTCTCTTAACAGAGTTGGCTTAACAACTATTTGTTAATCCTCTAACAAGGTGGTAGTTCTATTGAATTGTCATAAGACCTCTAACAAGGCCACTCCTACAAGGTGATTAAATTCTTTAATAGGGTCACACCTAATAGTGTATTTTTTAACCTTTAACAAGGTTGGCTCCTAATAGAGCTCACTTTAGAAGAGTGAAAATAATAACTAGTTGCAATTGGTGGTTTTTCCAAAATTGGGTTTCTACATTAAATCCTAGTGGAAAATGTGTTCATGCTATTTTATTTTATGCATTTGCAACTAAGTTAAATTTATGGTAGTCACCAATAACATCTAAATTTTTCATGTTAAGAATTTACCTAGCACATTTAGTTATTACTGAGTTACAACATATAATGTGTGTTTACCGAGTATCAATAGTAATCAGTTTTCAAATTGTATTATTGTACTAACATCTAAGAGATATGGGATTTATTTTAGTATTAATTGATTCACCCCTCCCCTCTCAGTTACTCCTCTTATATTTCTAACAATTGGTATTAAAGCCTTTGTTTCTTGTAGAGAAGGTTTCAAGGACCTAAGCTAAAGATTAGGATGTCTTACAAAATAGAGATTCCCAAGCTGAATAGAGATAATTTTGCAGCATGGCAAGGACTTATGAGTTTACACTTGGCTACCATCATTGATTCAGGGTTCAAATATCTTTATATTGAATAAAAGACTCCCACTAGAACATTATCTTTTGAAGATATTGTTGAAAATAAGAATCATAACATCATGATGATTGATATTGCATCTGCTCTTAGTTATGGTGAATTTGATGAAGTCAAAGACTATAAGAAAGCTCATGAGATGTGGATCAAACTAAAAGATGTATATGGAGGAGATGACAATGTAAGAAGAGCCAAAGTTGAAAATCTAAGAGGTCATTTTGATCAGATGAAAATGTGAGAAGATGAGAATATTGCAAAATATGTAGAAAGGATCAAAGCAAGTGTAAGTGTGATTAAAGCATTTGGAGGAGGCATTGAAGAGAAAATAGTTGTAAGAAAGGTACTTAGAACTCTTATACAATTATACAATTATAGTATCTACTATAATTATACAATTATAGTATCTACTATTCAAGAAATGAGATGTGATCCAAATAATAAAATATCTTTGGATGCTCTAGTTGGAATGTTGACAGCTTTTGAGTTAGATAATTTTGATAACTATGTTCCTAGTTCAAAAGTTATTGAGTTTGCTTTAAAAGCTAAACTCTTGCTCAAAGAAAAGGATAAGAAATCAAAGTCTAGTCTGAGAAGTGAAGAAGAGAAATCAGAGGAAAATTAAGACAATGATCTTGAAGTTGTTGAAGCCCTACTTGCAAGTAAGTATTCCAAAGGCAAAGGAAAGTATAAAGGTTAAGTTCCTCTGACTTAATTTTCTTGTGAAGAAACTGGTCACATTCCTGCAAGGTATCCAAATAAAGTGATTAAAGATGAAAATAAAAGAAATAAGTGAAAAGGAAAAAGGGATTCTAGGAACTACAAGAATTATAAGGACAAAGGTAAGAAATCTTGTTTTATAGCTAAAGATTCTGATAACAATGAAGACGAAATGGTATATGTTGTTGTAAAAGATGAATCTGATGATGAATGAGATAAGATGGCACTTATCTCTCATGTTAGCAAAAAAGACATATGGATTATTCATAGCGGTTGTTCACATCATATGACTAGAGACAAAAACAAATTTGAGCACATGGAATATTATGATGGAGGTAGTGTGAGATTTGGAAACAATGAACCTTGTAACATAAAAGAAAAATGATATATTTCATTCACTAAAGAACTTGTATGTGAAAATGTTTATTGGATTGATGGACTAAAGCATCTCTACTAAGTTTGGTATGATGGAATAACATTGGATTCAACGTAGAATTCATGAATGGATAGGCCAAACTATTGGATGGAAAAGGAAATCAAGTTAGATCTAGCAAGCAAATAAAAGGTAATCTATTTTATCTTGATCTCAGTGATTGCTCATGTTTTATTACTCAAGTAGAAGAAACCTGGTTATGGCACAAAAGGCTATGTCATATAAACATTGATAGTTTAGTTAAGATAAGAAAGCATAGAAGAGTAAGAGGTATTCCTAGTTTGAAGAAGCCTAATATGGGTTTATGCATGAATTGCCAAATTGGTAAAATGAGAAAGACTAGTTTCAAAAGGAAAAACTATCAGTCACAAGAAGTCTTAGAAATTGTTCATATAAAATTATGTGGACCTATTGGAATAGAGAGTTATAGTGGAGAAAATTTCTTCATTCTTTATGTTGATGATTTGATCCGGTGGATAAATTTAGTGAAAATTGAAGTGTCTTTAAATCTCCAGATTTTTGCACCATCAAAAAGATCTCAGTGTCCTGATTCCAACACAACTTGAATGGAGCAAAAAAGATTTTGTTCGTGCAAGTTATGCTCAGTCAAAGTTCTAGTCAATAGGTAGACTAGAGAGCTAGATAAAGGGTGAAATCAAACCATCTCAAAAGTGGTCAACAATGGATTTCAAAATGAAGAGCCTGATGAGAGCTTTCCAACAGCATTCATTTCATCAAAAATGAACTTCATATGTGAAAGTTATGGGCATTTGAATTTTGGAGGTAAAATGTAATAGTGATGATGTCATCATGATATCAGAAGCTCAGGTGATGAAACATGTCAAAAATATGAGCAAATAAAATAGTGCCACATGGCACCTCAAGCTCAAATTTGGTGGTTTAAAAATTTGTTGAAAAGGTTTGAACCTTCAACCTCTCATTCCCTACTTTCCCTCCTTGCCACTAGACCATGTGGAGCATTTAAGAACTTTGTAATAGATTTGTTATTTAACCTATGGATTGTGCCAAAGCACTTGATGAGCTTTGAACCTGTGACCTTGCAGGTATAGCAAAATTATAATTGCCACTGCGCCACGCATTGGACTTGAAGGACATGTGGCAGAGTTATTATTTAACTTTTGAAACAAACAAATTGCCCACTTCTCAAATAGGATTATTTGTTATTCTATTAATAACTAACCCCAAATATGAATGTAATGCCAAAATATAAAAAAAGGAAAGGGGTTATTCGAAGGTGTCTTATGGATAAAATGCCTAATTATGGATTAATTGGTTTTGGGCCAAATTAGGAAAATTTTATGTATAAAAAGAGGGGGATATGTTCATTTTAAAAGCAAGGTAGATTTGAAGAGAAATTGCGCTTGGTGAATTTTTGAAGGATTAGGGAGATTTTTCTAGGAGATATGAGATCCATTTTTGTACTTCAGAGTATTGCTATGCTATCGAAGTGCTAGAAGAAATGGTCTTCTTGGTGCATAATTGTAATTGATTTCTGGAGATTAATCGGATTGGTCATACTCTATTGGAGCCAACTTGGAGACATAGTCACATTTGTGGAAAACTCTGAAATCAAACTTTGTTTGCACTTTCCATCTTTTTCTCTCTCTCAATTCTATTTATTTCTCCTCAAGTTTTTTTGAGTTTTGATGCTTAATTTCATTTATGTATAAATGTATTAAGAATTTTGTTGAGTTGTGTTTTTAATTAAGCATTCAATATTGCAATTAGTCTAGATTTGTCCATTAGATCAAGTGGTATCAAAGCCTAGTTGACTATTATTGTAGTTGTTTTCTTGAATGCTAACAAGATCTAGGATTCAGAAGGGTGAAGGCAAGCTTGAAAAATTTAATCCTGAGATTGAGAAGCATAGAACATTTCCAAAGATGTCTATTTCTGGAATGGAGGTTCTTGATGAGATCAGTGAGTAAGAATTTTGAAGAGAATTCCTTGAGATGAAGGCTAAGGTGGACATTCTTCTCCAAGAGAGACATGAATGACAATTGAAAAAGGAAAATAAGGCTAAGAAGAGGGAGGAAGCAAAATCTTCATTAAAGGACGACAAAGCCACCTCATTCTACTTCTTTTAATCCTTTCAAGAGTGGGTATAAGCCTAAGATCAAACTAGATGTAAAATTTGACTTGCCTAAGTATTGTGGTGAACTTAATGCTGAAAAATTGGATGATTGGATTTAGCAAGTAGAAGTCTACTATAGAGTCCAAAACCTATTAGATGATGTTGATAGGATTCAATTAGCTACTCTTTAGTTAGGAGGTACAACTTTAACCTAGTGGGAGAGTAAGACTAAGGCAAAAGTTTCACAGCATGGTAGAGTCAGTTTAACTTGGATAGAGTTTGTGAATGCTCTTAAGAAGCAATTTTATCCCCTAGGACATATGCAATAGTTAATGATGGACTGGAAAATGTTTAGGCAAGGGAAAGATCAAACTGTCCAAGAGTACACCCATGAATTTAGGAAAAGGGCTATTGCTTTGAATGTTCCTTTGTACACTCGAGATACTTTGTTGAAGTACATAGGAGGTCTTCATTCCTACCTTAGACATTCTAATTTGGTATTGAACTCTTGTAATTTGGATGAAGTGTCAGTTCTCAAAATTGAACACTAAAATTGATGGACTCATAGATAGTGGTTCTCAAGTGAACTTGATCTCTGAAAGTATTGTAAGAAACTTGGGATTGAAAACTACATTACATAAAAAACCTTATCCACTAGGCTAGATTTGTGAAAATGATAAGTTGCAAGTGACAAGATAATGCACCTTAAGATTCACAATCACTAGTAAGTTTGTGGATGAAGTACATTTCGATGTGGTTCTACTGGATATCTATGGGATAGTGCTTGGTAGCCCTTATCTTTATGATAGAAAAGAAATTTTCTATAGGGAGAAGAATCATTATCACTTGTTTAAAGATGACGTTCAGTATATTGTGCATTCTCATAGGATTAAGACTGATCGTTCTTTTGCAAACACAAGATAGTTAAAAAGGGTAATTAATGCAAGTAAAGAGTTAACTCTTATGTTTGTCAGTATAGGTGGTTCTACACTTGAACTTGGAGTAGCTAACCAAGGTTAGATATTGCAGGATGCACCCATAGTACAACATGAGGGAATGATGATTGAAAGCATTGATGGTTCCTTGGGTCAAAGTGTTCCTATTGTGAAGGATCGATATGTTGTTGACTTATTCTCTTTCATTTCTACATTATTGTTTAGCTTGATGCTACTCAATGTTTGTTGGTTAGTGGCTATGACAACTAATGTAGATGCTTATGGAAGTGATAGAATAATATTTATGATCAACAATGTTGTTGCAGTCTTCATTGTGCTTGTGAGTCAGGTATTCAGATGTATAGGTGATACAAGACAAGTGGGGAGGCCAAGTTCTCACTTTATGTCAGAGTAAATGTCACTTTTGGAGGTCCAAAAGGTCTTCAATGGGGAGGCCTAATCCGGTGGATAATTTCAATGAAAATTGAAGTGCCTTCAAATCTCTAGATTTTTGCACCATCAAAAAGATGTCAGCATCTTGATTCCAACACAACTTGAATGAAGCAAAAAGGAGTCTGTTCATGCAAGTTACACTCGGTCAAAGTTTTGGTCAAAAGGTAGACTAGAGGGCTAGATAAAGGGCAAAATCAAACCATCTCAAAATTTGTCAACAATGGATTTCAAAATGAAGAGCCTGATGAGAGCTTTCCAACGGTGTTTGTTTCGTCAAAAATGGACTTCATATGTGAAAGTTATGGTCGTTTGAATTTTGGAGGCAAAATGTAATAGTGATGATGTCATCATGATATTAGTAGCTCAGGTGATGATACATGTCAAAAATATGAGCAAATAAAATAGTCCCACATGGCACCTCAAGCTCAAATTTGGTGGTTTAAAAAATTGTTGAAGAGGTTTGAACCTTCAACCTCTCATTCCCTACTTTCCCTCCTTACCACTAGACCATGTGGAGCATTTAACAACTTTGTAACAGATTTGTTATTTAACCTATGGATTGCACCAAAGAACTTGATGAGCTTTGAACCCGTGGCCTTGTGGGTATAGCAAAATTATAATTGCCACTGCGCCACGCATTGGACTTGAAGGACATGTGGCAGATTTTTTATTTAACTTTTGAAACAAAAAAACCTCCCACTCTCAAATAGGGTGTATTTGTTATTCTATTAATAACTAACCCCAAATATGAATGTAATGCCAAAATATAAAAATGGCAAAGGGGTTATTCAAAGGTGTCTTATGGATAAAATGCCTGATTATGGATTAATTGGTTTTGGACCAAATTAGGCAAATTTTATGTATAAAAAGAGGAGGGTAGGTTCATTTTGAAAGCAAGGTAGATTTGGAGAGAAATTGATCTTGGTGAAGTTTTAAAGGATTAGGAAGATTTTTCTAGGAGATTATGAGATCCATTTTCATACTTCAGAGTATTGCTATGCTATCGAAGTGCTAGAAGAAATGGTCTTCTTGGTGTATAATTGTAATTGATTTCTAGAGATTAATAGGATCGATCGTACTCTATTGGAGCTGACCCGGAGACGTAGTCATGTTTGTGGCGAACTCCAAAATCAAACTTTGTTTGCGCTTTCTATCTTTTTCTCTCTCTCAATTCTGTTTATTTCTCCTCAATTTTTTTTGAGATTTGATGCTTAATTTCATTTATGTATAAATGTATTAAGACTTCCATTGAGTTGTGTTCTTAATTAAGCATTCAATATTGCAATTAGTCTAGATCTGTCCATTAGATCATGACTATTCTAGAATGATTATTGTAATGTATCTAAAAGAAAAATCATAAGCCTTTCAAAAGTTCAGGTGGTATCTAGCAAGATTAGAAAAAGAAACTAGAAAGAGGTTGAAATTTTTAAGATCGGACAGAGGTGGTGAATTCATCTCCAATGAATTCAATAAATTATACATTTAAAGAGGAATTAAAAGATAGGTATCAACTCTTGGTGCACCATAGCAGAATGGTATAGTTGAAAGAAGAAACAAATCTATCATAGATTGTGTAAGAACCCTAATGATTGAAAACAATATTGCTCTCAAATACTTGAAGGAAGGTATCAACATTGCAATTCATAACTTGTACAAAGTATAGTTGAGGAAAGATAAAAACAAAACTCTTTATCAACTATGGTATGACTAAAAACCTAATGTAATTTACTTAAAAGTATTTGGCAGAAAATGTTATATCTTGAAAGAGTCTAGAAAAGACAAATTTGATGGAAAAGGTAATGAAGACATATTTCTAGGATACTCTTGTAGAAGTAAAGCATACATTTTTTGAACTTGTCTACTTAATAGAAAGTGCACATGTTAGAATTGATGAATTTGCAAAAAAGGGAGAAGAAGAAAGCAACAAGGAGCTAGAGGATTGCAGAAGATTTATTTACTATGAACCTGACACCCTGCTAAACCTATCTGAAAGAAAGGAGGCTTCATCTCCTATGTCTCCAAAATTTCCAATAGTTATCAAGTTGTAGACAATGCAACTTGAGTCATAGTCTAAAGGACCTAAGTCACAGTTGAAGGCTATTGAGCTAGTTCAAACTAAGTTTGATGGACCTGAGTCATAGACAGAAGGACCCAAGCTTGAAACTGATGTTCATAATGAAGATAGTGGAACTCATTCAAAGCCCAAAGAGCCTATGTTAGTAGGATATGTCAGAAGGCATCATGCATTTGATCAGATCATTGGAGATAGATCTGATGGAACAATGACACGAAGTAAATTAAAAGGTACATGTTTACTTGCTGAATTTGAACCTAGGAATGCTAAAAATTCTCTAGAAAATGAAAGTTGGATTGAAGAAATGAATGAAATGATAGATCAGATAGAAAAGAACAAAAGTTGGACTCTTGTTCCTAGACCCAAAGATAAAAATGTAATTGATACAAAGTTGGTATTCAAAAGGAAGCTGGATGAAAATGGAAAAGTTTCAAGAAACAAGACAAGATTAGTATGCAAAGGTTATTCTCAAGAAGAAGGTTTTGATTATGGTGAGACTTTTGCTCTTGTAGCAAGATTAGAAGGTGTTAGAACATTACTAGCATATGCAACACATAGAGGATTTAAAGTGTATCAAATAGATGTTAATCTGCATTCTTGAATAGAATTCTTGATGAGGAAGTATACATTGAAAAACCAGAAGGTATTCTAGATCCTAACAAAAGAGTAATGGTTTGCAAGTTATACAAAGCATTATATGGCCTCAAGCAAGCTCCCAGAGCTTGGTATGAAAGACTTCATAATTTATTAGTACAAATTGGATTTTAAAGAACAAATGATAACATTAGTCTATATATCAAAGAAGGACTAGGAAAGAAGATTTTGTTCATAGAAATATTTGCCGATGATACCTTATTCATAGGAAATGATGACTTGTACAAAACATTTATAGAAGAAATGAGTAAAGAATTTGAGATGTCCATGTTTGGTGAGATAAAATTCTTTGCTGGGTTATAGATATAATAGAAAAAAAATGGTATCTACATGACTTAATCCAAGTATATCAAGGAGATACTAAAGAAGTTTGGAATGGAAGATTCAAGACCAATTAGAAACCTTATGTCTATTAGACATAATCTTTTCAAGAATGATGATTCCAAAGAAGTAGATCAGACCATATACAGATCAATGATTAGAAAATTGTAGTATGTAGTACATATAAGGCCTAATATTGCTTTAGCAGTAAGAATGGTGGCAAGATTCTCAGCAAATCCTAGAGAAATTCACACGATGAAAATCAAGAGAATCATGAGATATCTAAAAGGTACTAAAGACTATGGCTTATGTTACAAAATTGGAGGCAATTTGGACTTGAAAATATTTATTGATGCTGATTGGGTAGGAGGTCTTGATGATAGGAAAAGCACTAGTGGTGGAGCATTCTTTCTTGGTAACAGATTAATGTCTTGGACAAGAAAGAAACAAAATTGCATCTCTCAATCCACAAGAGAGGTAGAATATGTGGAAGTAATAGTTAATTGTTCTAAAATTGTTTGGTTGAAAGAACAAGGATAGAGATCAAGGATCCAATAGTCATATACTTTGATAACACCAGTGCAATCAATATATCAAAAAATCTAGCGATGCATACCAAAATAATGAACATTGCTATAAAATATCACTTATTAAGAGAGTTGGTGTAGGATAAAGAAGTCATATTGGAAAATGTAAAAATAAAAGAACAAATTGCAGACATATTCACCAAGCCATTATTTAAGGATGCATTTCTATATCTAAGAGGTAAGTTAGTGGTCATTCCCCTATCTGAAGCTCACTAAATAAAGCTTAATGAAGCATCAATAAGAGCTAAGTTGAAGATCAATTAGTTGGTGCATAATTGTTAATGACATATTGCAAATGAATCAATACTTAAGGTACATTCATATTAATAGAGTTTTTGTCTTTGGCATGTGTTTTCAAAGAGGGAGAAGTCTACTGTCAAATCTCATAGAATTTTTTGTCATTCCAAAGAAGGAGAAGTTTTTTGTAAGAGGGAAAAAGTTTTGTGAATGAACTTGGAAGAAGTTGTTGCAGACAAAGGAAGAATCTATTGAAAGGAAGAGCTCATACTGATAGAGGGAGTTCCCAAGAATAAATCCAAAATTTCATTATGTTATGACATGTTGTTTTGCCACCAGTGCCAAATAGGAAGATTGTTGGATATAATTGATTGATTGTGTATTGTTCTTTGATGTTACACAAATTTCATATCATTATTAGTTAGTATATGTTGATCTCACTCAGACAGTGAAGACAATTTTTTGTGTCTACTGAGCATTCCTATGGTTTCCTAGTTCAGAAGGTAGTGTCTACCAAGTTTACTCGAGTGATGAGGGAAAGTCTACAGAAGATGAGTGTTAATCAAGCTCACTTAGTTAATAATGAAAAGTTGAATGGAACCAGTGTTAACCAAGCTCACTTGGTTGCCAAAGGATTTTTGCAAGTTTGCAGGGTTAATCAAGCTTATGTTGGTTAACACGGGAAATCACTTTTGAGTTAGTGTCTACCTAGCTGGGTCGACTAACAAAGGATTTTCTTATTTTGGCATGTTAAGCTTAATTGATTTATCTATTAGTTCTAGCCAACTAAGGTGATGAATATTAATTATTCTAAGTTTTATTTGAGCTGACTTGACAATATTAATGATATAAGTAAAAGGCCAAGTTGAGAATTTGAAAGTACAAGTATGAAGATGTTATGAAGTATTGAAGATGAAGAGAGGAAATGAATTTGAAGGATAAGAAGAATATTCTTGTGGAGTAGGAAAACCATATTTGATTAGGAAGGATCAAGTACAAGCCAAAATAGAGATCTATAATCAGCTATTCAATTGCAGTCAAATCATGTCATCTAAAAGTTACTCTCTAACCATTGTAGTAGTGATCTAAATCTCTTAATAGAGTTGTCTTGACAACTATTTGTAAATCCTCTAACAAGGTGGCAATTCTATTGAATTGTCTTAAGACCTCTAACAAGGCCACTCTTAATAGGGAGATTAAATCCTTTAATAGGGTCACACATAACATTGTGTTTTGTAACCTTTAACAAGGTTGGCTCCTAATAGATCTCACTTCAGAAGAGTGAAAATAATAACTAGTTGCAATTGGTAGTTTTTCCCAAATTGGGTTTCCACATTAAATCTTGGTGTCAAATGTGTTCATGCTATTCTCTTTTATGTGTTTGCAACTAAGTTAAAGTAATGGCAATCACCGATAACATCTAAAGTTTGCATGTTAAGCATTTACTGAGCACATTCATTTATTACCAAGTTAAAACATTTTATGTGTGTTTACCGAGTATCAATAGTAATCAGTTTTTAGATTGTATTATTGTATTGACATCTAAGGGATTTGAGATTTATTTTAGTAGTAACTAATTCACCCCTCCCCTCTTAGATACTCCTTTTATATTTCCAATACCAAGGGGTCTCACTAGGGACATACATGTGTTTCAATGAGTCCAAATGTGTCATGGGATACCTTATGACCCATTTTGACACATTATATGATAACATATCTTCTTGAGGGTCAAAGGGTGCCTAGGGACATAAATCTTGTGTTTTAATGTGTAGAAATGGGTTATGGAGTAGCCTATGACCCGTTTTGACCTATTACATGATAACATATGTTCTTAGGGGTCTTAGGACCCTTATAGGCATATATGTTATGTTCCAATTGGTCAAAAGGGGTCATAAAGTATCCTATGACCCTTTCAACCCATTACATAACAACATACATTGACCCCTAGGAACATATCGTGTATGTCCCTAGGGGTCCTAGGTCCCCTAGGGACATACATCATGTGTTTGAATGGGCTGAAAGAGGTCATAGAGCCTTTTGACCCATTAAATGATAACATACGTTCATAGGGGTCCTAGAATCCCTAGGAAAGTATATCATGTGTTCAAATGAGTCAAAAGGGGTCATAAAGTACCCCATGAGCCCTTTCAATACATTATATGATAATATATGTTCTTAGGGGTCCTAGGACCAAGAGGGACATAAATCATGTGTTTAAATGCATTGAAAGGGGCTATTTTGACCCATTAAATGACACCATATATTCCTATGTGTCCTAGGACCACTAGGAACGTATACCATGTACTCGAATGAATCAAAAGGGGTCATAGAGACATATTTCATGACAACATATGTCTTTTGGGGTCCTAGGACCCCTAGGGACCTATTTTATTTGTTTGAATGGGTTGGAAGGGGTCATAGGATAATCTATGACCCCTTTCAATGCATTTCATGACAACATATGTCCTTAGGGGTCCTAGGACCCTAGGGACCTATTCCATTTGTTCAAATAAGTTGAAAGGGATCATAGGATAACCTATGATTTCTTTCAACATATTTCATGATAACATATATCCCTAGGGGTCCTTGGACCTCTAGGGACCTAGAACATTTATTTGAATGGGTTGAAAGATGTCATAAGAAAACCTATAACCCCTTTAACCATATTTCATTACAAAATATGTCTCTAAGTGTCTTAAGAACCCTAGGGACCTATTTTATTTGTTTGAATGGCTTGAAAGAAGTCATACGATAATTTATGAGCCCTTTCAACATGTTTCATAACAACATGTGTCTCGAGGGGTCCTAGGACCCCTAAGGACATATCATGATCATTTATATGTGTTGAAAGGGGTCATTGGATAACCTATGACACCTTTTGACACATTTCATGCCAATATATGTCCCTAGGGGACCACTAGGGACCTATTTCATTTGTTCAAATGGGCTAAAAGGGGTGATAGGATAACATATGACCCCTTTCAACACATTTTATTACAACATATGTTCTCAAAGGGTCCTAGGACCACTAGGGTCATATTGTAATTGTTCATATGGGTTGAAATGGGTCATAGGATAACCTATGACCATTTTCAACACATTTCATGATAACATATGTAGCACTAGGGACCTATTTTATTTGTTTCAATGGGTCAAAAGGGGGCCATAGGATAACCTACAACCTCATTCAACACATTTCATGATAACCTATGACCCTAAGACCCCTAATGACATATTATGATTGTTCGTATGGGTCAAAAGGGGTGATAAGATAACATATGAACCCTTTTTATTCATTTCATGACAACATATGTCCCTAGGGGTTCTAGGACCCCTAGGAATCTATTTTATTTTTTCTAATGGCTTGAAAGTGGTCATAGGATAATCTATGACCCCTTTTGACACATTTCATGATAACATATAACCATAGGGGTCTTAGGACACCTAGGGACATATTATAATTGTTTATATGATTTGAAAGGGGTCATAGAGTACTCTAGGACCCTTTTTGAACAATTAAATGAGAACATATGTTCCTAGGGCTCCTAGGAACTTATATCATGTTTTCAAATGAGTCAAAAAGTGTCATAAAGTACTCTAGGACCCCTTTTGATCCATCATATGACACCATATGTTCCTAGGGGTATTAGGACCCATAGGGACATACATGATGTGTTTGAATGGATAGGAAAGGGGTGATAGGCTACACTATGACCCCTCTCGACCTATTATATGAAAACATATATTCTTAGGAGTCCTAGGACCCCTAGAGACATACATTATGTGTTTGAATGGGTTGAATGGGGTCATAGAGTGCCCTATGACCCCTTTTGGCACATTAAATGAGAAAATATGTTCATAAGGGTCATAGGACCCCTTGGAACACATATCATGTGTTCGAATAAGTCAAAAGGGGTCAAAGAGTACCTTATAACCTATTTTGACTGATTGTATGACAACATATGTTCCTAGGGCTCCTATTACCTCTAGGGACATACATCATGTGCCCATTAAATGAGAACATATGTGTAGCAACATATATCATGTGTTTAAATGAGTCGAAAAGGGTCATAGAGTACTAGAGGACCCCTTTCAACCCATTATATGATAATACTTATTACCCCTAGGGACATACAACATGTTTTTGAATGGATTCAAAGGGGTCATATTGTATGCTTTGATGCATCTCAACCCATTATATGACAACATGTCTTCTTAGGGGTCCTAGGACCCTTACGGACATACATCATGTGTTTGAATGTGTTGAATAGGGTCATAGATTTCCCTGTGATCTCTTTAATATATATTCCTAGGGGTCTCAAGACCCCTAGGTAGATATTTCATGTGTTTTAATGAGTCAAAAGGGGTCATGGAGTACCCTACAACTTGTTTCAACCCATTATATGATAACATATGTTCTTAGGGCTCCTACAACCCCTAGGAAGATATTTCATGTGGTTGAATGAGTCAAAAGGGATCATGGAGTACCCTATAACTTGTTTCAACCCATTATATGATAGCATATGTTCCTAGGGCTGCTAGGACCCCTAGGAAGATATTTTATGTGTTTAAATGAGTCAAAAGGGGTCATGGAGTACCCTATAACCTGTTACAACCCATTATATCATAACATATGTTCCTAGGGCTCCTAAGACCCCTGAGACATACATTATGTATTTAAATTGGTCAAAAGGGGTCATGTGGTACCCTATGACCCCTTTTGGCCCATTAAATGATAAAATATGTTCCTAGGGTTTCTAGGATGCAAAGGAACATATATCATGTGTTCAAATGGGCTGAAAGGGGCCAGAGAGTACCCTATGACCCCTTTCCATCCATTATATGACAAAATATGTTCATAGGTCTACTAGGACCCCTAGGGACACACATCATGTGTTTGAATAGATTCAAAGCGGTCAAAGGTACCCTATGATCCCTTTCTACTCATTATATGACAACATATGTTCTTATATGTACTAAGATCCCTAAGGACATACATTATATGTTTGAATGGATCAAAATGAGTCATAGGGTACATTGTGTCTCCTCCTCACTCATTATATGGAAACACATGCTCTTAGTGTTGCTAGGACCCCTAGGGAGATACATCATATGTTTGAATGGGTTGAATGTGGTCATAGGGTGCCCAATGACCTCTTTTAACTCATTAAATAATATCATATGTTCCTAGAGGTCCTAGGAGCCTAACATATATAATGTGTTTGAATGAGTCAAAAGGGGTCATATAATACCTAATGACTCCTCTCGATGCATTATGTGTCAACATATATACCTAGGGGTACTAGGATTTCTAGTGACATATAACATGTGTTTGAATTGATCTAATGGGGTCATAGGGTGCCCTATGACCCTATTTGACCCATTAAATGAGAACATATATTCCCAAGGGTCTTAGGATCCCTTTGAACATATATCATGTGTTTGAAAAATTTGAAAGGGGTCATAGAGTACCCTGTGACCCATTTCAATAGATTATATGAAAAAATATGTTCCTAGGCATCTTAGGACCCCTAGGGATGTACATTCTATTTTATGAATGGGTCAAATGGGGTCATAAAGTTCCCTATGACTTCTTTTGACCCATTAAACAAGAAAATACATTCCTAGGGGTCCTAGGAACATATATTATGTGTTTGAATGAGTCAAATAGTGTAATAGAGTATCCTATTTCCCTTAAGCACACTTAATGTGATATAATGGGTTAAAAGGGGTCATAGGATATTCTAAGGCCCATTTTGACCCATTAGATCACATCATTTATGTGTTTAGGGGTCTTGGGATTCATAAGCATACATGATGTGATTGAATGGGTCAAAGAGTGTCAAAATGTACCCTATGACCCCTTTTGAACTTTAGAACAATTATATGTATGGTTAAGGGTCATAAATCCTTGAAAAAAACATATTAAGGATCCTAAAAAGGGGTCATACTATTATAAAAGAAAAGGAAAAAGAAGAAATGGGTATCCAATTTGAGAACAGGTATCCAATTTGGGAATGTATACCCAGTACTATCTGGTACCCAATTAGGCTTGGTTTTCCTTAGGATGCTAACGCTCCATGGTCAACACTAGAAACCTCCAAAAATTGTGCTTTTGGCCTGCTATTTGTGTTTCTAATTTTGACGATGTAACTAATGACCTTTTTATCATCCAAATTTGATTAAATTAAAAGTGTTTCTTGATAATGTTCTCAGCTTTCCATTGATATAATGTCTATCAAATAATGAGTTTAGCAAGTAATTATTACTTATTTTCTAATGGAGTTAGCTACAAAGTGTTGATTGACATACTGATTGAAAAATAACTATAACTTTCAAACAGTATAAGATTTTTGAAATCCAAAAGATGCATCATATTCTATTCTTTAACGACCATAATGAAGAAAAAAAATCTAATTTTGAATTTTTTTGAATTAGTTAAGGTGGTTGGACATGGGAGTTTTTTAATTTTGAAAATAGTATAGTAAAAAATTAATAATTTATTAGTTATTTGGAATTAAAATACCAAAAAATATGTATCACATCTAGGCATGCGTTTACTTTTTATATCTATAATTATATTAAAAAATATTATCATTTGATTTTGATTAAGGTGGTCATACATACACCTACTTTTTATTTTTTCCCTAATTTTTTTGTAGTACTGCATTAAAATCCAAAATTTTTACCAATAAAATATTTTTTTCTCTGGATAGGGCCTAGTAATTTAGAAACTACATTCAATTTCCTATAGATTCTTTTCTCACAGATTTTTGATATAAAGTCAATAACTACTTTAAAATTATGTGTCAAGTTGACTTAACCTTTATTTGCTAGTTTTTTACTGCCACTTAAGGCCATAGTTTGGTCGACTGTGATCCTGCATAGACCCCATACTCCATACTAGCATTATCTTGGAATCCACATTGAATCCAAACCCCTAAAACTCTCCTACAATATTTTTCTCCTTAGATGAGAGAGATTTTTTGTGCATCCTTATCTAGTCAAGCATTGAGGATGAGCTAAGGTCCCATCTAGGGAAAAGTAACATTTCTCTTCTCTACACTAGCTCCCTAGCCTCATCCATAGTGAGAGTTTCACCATTTGGGTCATATTCTTGGACTTTCTACATCAATTTAGGTGTTTTTCTGGTGAGTCTCCTATTTGCGTTTGGAGATTAAGGTCATTCTCTTTAATCTTTAAAAAAAATGACTTCAATTCCTTAGAATTCATGAAGTCATAATTCCTGAAAAATTCTTGAGCTTGGATGATTTTCTAATCCAACATTCTTGTTTGAAGCTCAAGTTTATTTGGGATTCGTTCATTTTGGGCTACCTCCCTTATTAGGAAATTGTGCCTAATGTCACCAAATTATTTTCTACCCCTCACCAAGATCTAGAGTGCCTTCTCCCATACCTTATTTGGGATTTCTACCATTTCTTTTCCTACCACCTTGGACCCATGATTAACTCTCAAGTTGATACCATTCCTCATGATAAAATCCCTAAGAGGAGGGATCTATTCTTTTCATCTCCTCTTCTACCCTTATAATCTCTTTCATTTGAAAGTCGTATTTCTAGAATCCTCTATATTTAAATAATTGAATATAAAATCATCTTTCCAATAGGGTTTTTTGTTTGGGAGAGTGAACTTCCTCTTTTCTTTAGGAAATTCCTAACTAGGTCATTAGGATGATAGGTCCTAGTAGGAGAAGTAGAAAATAAGAGTTCACTCATGAATCCATTTATTTCTTCAGTAGCTTCTTTGCCTATGAAAAAATCTTTGAATTTGATATTTCTAGGGACAAAGGAACCATTCTTTATTGTAAGAACTAGGTATTCTTATTCTCCCTAGGATGTACTTGGGAAAAACATGAAGGGATTGGGAGCATCCATAAACCCTTATTGAAGAATTTTTTTTAAGGCCAAGTCTCCTATCCTCATTAGGGCATGCAGAAGTTTTTATTAGCATTCTAACACAACTAGGAATCCTTTTTGTTATATCTGCTAGCATATTGGAAATTCAAAAGACAAAATCATTATAGAAAGCAATAGCATTGGAATAGGGATAAAACCTTTTCCACTATTTAGTCCATAATTTCACAGGGAAATTTTTTCCATTCCCATCTATCCCTTCAATGAAATTAGGATGAATATGTCCTATATTTTTGTAGAGGATTATGTGCATCAATAATAAGTAGTGGTGGAATTTGAAATTCCCCATCTCGCCCCTTTGAGTAGCAATTATCTCATTAAGCATTACATTTATAATGTAGGCCACAAAATCATACCCATCATTATGGTGTGAGTCCTAAATGTCTAGGGACATGATGTATATATAGCCAAGAGCATTTAGGGTACCAATCCAATCACCTTGTAAATTCCAAATATAGTATACTAGAAGTAGTTGTTGAAAACTTCTAGAGGCATGAGATCTACCTTTTTAGGCAGTTGACCATTTTATTTTTGGATTTAGGGTGTTGGAAATGTAAACGAGTAACTAAGTGGGGAAGGTTGAATTAGGTACTACAAAAAAAAATGCAAGTCCCTTTTAAGATGTCAACACAATATAAAACTAAATCTTGCTATAACTTGGTTAACATTGAATATTCTATTGTAACTTGATTAACACTGAATATATTACTATCAATCAATTAGCATAGATATAAATATATCTTAAGATATTAATGTGATTATCCTTTATTAACTTAGTTTTAGAAACATAAAGGAAATAACATGACCACAAGAGACACAAAGATTTAACATGGAAACCCAATTTGAGAAAGCCACCAATTGCAACTAGTTAATGTTTATCACTCTTCTAAAGTGAGCCCTATTAGGAGCCAACCCTATTAAAGGTTACAAAAAACACTATTAGGTGTGACCCTATTAGAGGATTTAATTTACTTTGTTAGGAGTGGCCTTGTTAGAGGTCTTCAAACACTTCAATCTAGAAATGTCATCTTGTTAGAAGATTTTCTAAATAACTGTTAGGCTAACTCTGTGAGGAAATTTGATTCACTACCATAAATATTAGAAAGTAACAATGACTTGACCTGATTGTTGATGCAACTATCTTTTCTAATTCTAATCTCAGTTCTAACTTGATTACTTGATCTTGCTTGATCATAATGTTCTTTATATCTTGGTCAACTTGGATTCTCTACCCTTAATAGAAATCCTTCAAATTCACTTCCTTGATTCATCTTCTTCAATTCCACATTTCAATACTCAACTTGACCTTTCATATATAGGATTCACCTTGTCAAGTCATCCTCAATACTCTTTTAATCAACTAATTTTCATCCCTTAAGTTGGCTTGTATTAACCAATAAACTTATCAAATTTAACATGTTGATAGTTAGCTAATACATAATTGAGTACTTGGTCAACATAGATGATCTCTTTGCTAACTAACCCAACTTGATAGAATAGTGTTGCCATGATTTCAGTCCCCTCTATTTTTCAAAATCTTAGGATTAGGATTGATTCAATGTGATGTTATGTTTTTGTGTAGATTTCCCTTAAGGAAATTCTCATCTCATCTCCCCCTTTATGTGCACCTAGGTGGGCATTCAAAAGAAATCTAATGCATTTATTCATATTAGGTGACTCAGAAATGAAGGGTAATTTTATGCATTTCCTAGATGAGAGTGAATTTGTTTAGAAACCCTAAATCTATGACCAAGTGTTTCATTGAAGGCATAATACAATTATAATAGATTGATCATGGGCATATTCAAAGAAAATAGTAGTGGAGAAGATCAGGTACCAAGGCTTAAAGATGATATATATATCATGAGAATAAGCTAGAAGCAAGATCACTTGAATTCAAGATAGAGTGAGCACTGAAAGAAGCATAAATTGTGAAGAACATGGTCAAAGGTGGAAAAAACTAAAGTTGAAATTAAATCAAGGTCTTAAAAACATTTGAATGTCCATGTCATTGAGTTGAATAGTTAAGTATCCTTGGAAATAAGTCACGACTATCAAATGATGAATAGATCAATGGATATTATTTTAATCTAGAATAATAAAGTGTCCAATGATGCATCTCCTCAATCATTAGATCTTACAAGATCCATACTTGTCATTATGTCACTTTCCAAAGTTACATGAGGAATAGTCATGGTGAGATAGCAACAAAATGATACCTATCTGCAAGTCCCAACTAAGATGGGACATTCTTTAAGTCATGTGCAATAATTAAATAACACAAGGAGGTTGTTGATCTTTGGAAAATGCTATAAATATCATTTTGTCTCCATGCAAAGTGGCTCAATTATTAATTATGGCAACACAGTGATAGAGAAACACATGTCCTGAGGGACCCATCACATTCTGTAGTTGTCAGATTTTGAAGGCAATAAAATAGTGCCACCTATCTGCCATGATGTACATAGTTGGAAGGTGGACCTACACTTCAAACCAAACAAGAGATCTTTTTCGCAACTATAGGATCTTGAAAAGATCAATATTTTTCATAATGTCACATTCGAAAGATACAAGAAAAATAACCATAATGACATGATAATGATTTGACAAATGTACATGGGCGGACCCACGAAGAAAGTCATAAAGGAAAATTGCTAGGTTTTAATTGTGATCCTTGGTTTAAAATTGACAGCCAGAATAATAAATTGTTGACCATTGAGATACAAATTATATGGATTTGGTGCCAAATGTAGAATATGAAGGAAACAAAGAGTCTAATGGAGTTTTCTGAAGCCACATGAAGATGAAGAATTTCTAGAGGTACCATGAGATCATGATCATTGTTGGTAAACATGCCACACATTCATACCATGTTGGATATTAGATATTTTCATGTTTTATTCATATTTTCTTCCTTTTGTGTGTCTATTTCTCTACTAGAACTAAGAAATAACAAAAAACTATAAAAGTAATGTCTTCTAATAATACAAAGATCGACAATTCTATCAAACTTTCCCCCTTCATTTCTAGATTTTGAGTGAGAATTAAAGAGTTAGATGGAATGAAGGATTTGCATGATGTTTTTAGTTAGGTAATGTGATATTCTAATTCCATTTAGGACTAGCATGCCTAGGTTCCTTTCATTGTCTCCTTCAACTGAACTAACCTTCCATCTTATAACAGTTTCTATAGGATTGTAGGATAGATACATTTGGAGCTATTAATTCCTTGTTAGATTCTATTTTGGTAAAGGGTTATTAGTTAAAGCAGATTTCATTTCATCTTTCATGTGCATCTCTGCTCTCTCCCTAGATTTAATTTAAGTAAGGCTAATCTGCATTTAGATTAGAGTAAGAGTGCTTTAAGGTAACTTGTTATATCCATTCCATTGGGTGTTATAGGTTTCCCAAATCTATTTATGTGTGGGATGTTTGTAGTTATGAGCATCATGGTTTATCCTCTTCAACTCTGAAGTTAAGAGCATACACCCAAACCAATGATCTATTAAAGACACAATTCATTATATATCTTGCATATAAGGGACTTGTACCTTATAATTTAGAGGGTAGTAATATAACACATACACTGATCCATTTTTTGGTGACATCCTTTTGTTTCCTCACATTCTAGGCATATAGAGTCAAGGTAAAACTAAGTTAGCAAGAGGGAAAAAACTATTAACCAATAGTTTTTGGCAACTCTACTAGGGATTTGAATTGAAGACTAGTGCTTGGTTTCTCATTCTTAGAAATCTAAAGGTGTCTTCCCTAGCATGAAGACTAGCGACTCTATATAAAGGACCTAATTTCTTTGGTCTGAGAAGGTCTAGTGTAACTCAATGACCATGCTAAAGTCAAAGACTAGGAGAAGGCCAAGGCCTAAGCCCACTCTTCAAGAAATTAATGAGATTATCGACAAGCTGATACAAGAGCTTGTGCTTTTATATAAAGAAAGCATCTCCCATGCTATCCAAAAGAATATCAGCATTGAAGATAATTGTGTTTATGCATCCCTATGGAAATGTGTGTGCTCTAGATTTTACAAGCTAAAAGACATGCAAATAGAGGATCTAAGAATGAAGCAAGCAAGATTTAAGCTCATTCCTACTCTTGAAGAACTTCACGCCATAAATGAAAAGGTTCTTTGTGATCTTTTTGACTAGTATAGAGAGAACATCTCCTATGCAGCCTGAGAAAACATCAACATAGAAGACAAACATATGTCAAAGATGTTTTGGAACCATATATGTGCCTATTTCCAAAGATTCAAGGACCTACAAGAAAGTGAAAGAAGGAAGTTGAAACAAGTATAGATAGTTGAATATGAAAAACCTTTGTTAAGTTTAGCTATCTCTATTCCTTATGGTATTTAGATGTTTAAAGAGCAGGTGAATATTCCTAATGTGAACACCAAGGAGAGGCCAAGGCCTAAGCCTACTCTTGAAGAGCACCATACAAATAAGGAAAAGGTCTTTTAGAAGATCTTGTTTAATCTTATAGAGAGCCTCAACATAGGAGATGGTCCCAAAGAAAGTAATATATTGGGACACCTCTATAACTAATTCCACAAGTTAAAGGATCATCAAAAGGACAAGAGAAAGGAGATAAAGCTAAAGATAACATCTAGACTTGATCATGAACTCCCCATGGTAATGTCACCTGATTCTAGTTCTCATATTATTGTATTCCTTGGTAGATAAGAAGCTATTCCTAATGTTACAAATCAAGGTGATGATTCTCATCAGAGTTGTTTGTAGAAGAATATTCAAATGATTATCTACCTACACTAGAGAATTCCACTTGTAATATGCCAATAACTACAAATCAAGGTATTTTTTAGTGGCTAATATTTGCAAATTGACTAATTTTAGAAATTTTTGGTTAGTAATTTGGCTAATAATTTAAGATTTGAAATAACTTAAATCACAATACTTTTATAAAATTCAACTCTAGAATATTTAAATTCGCTCAATAATTTATTTTATTGAAAAATTTAAACTCAAATATTCACCACAATATTTGATATGTGATTAGATTTGAGTCACCTAAATATTATATATTATTGGAGAAATTAAATTGAACTAACCAATAATTACCATAATTATTAGTTACTTTAAGGATATATCACCAATATTTAGTTTTTACTATTGATTTAAAGTATATGCAACAATCCTTATAATATTCCACAAGAATAAAAAAATTTTATGTTTTGATTTGTAATATTCCATGGTGATTAATGAACTGCCTATTATTATTCAGATTTGTCAATATTTTATGCAAAATAATTATGATTTCAAAATAATCGCCAATATTAATCATATTTAGAATAAAAAATTGAGAGATTCATCAATAGAAATAACTTTGTTTTTTCCAAATAATTAAAGGTTTGCCAATATTTTATATATTTTTTAAGGTGACTTTCTTAAAATTTACACTACTACAAATTTGATTCTAGTTGAAGAAAGAATCAATGAAGTTCAGCCTAAAGAATGGTTATATTAGCATGAGGAGGAAGTTGATGAACCCACTGGTAAGACTCTTATTCTTGAAAAATATGTGATTGAAGAAAAGACTCTTGAGATTAGCTGCTAGTCTGTAGAAGAACCAATTCTATCGGTAGACTCATTTTTTTCTGAAAGTGGGTTCTTGTCACCCCTCCAAATGGATGAACCCTCTCAAGATGACCAAACTATGGAACTAAAACTTGAAGAAAGATGATTGGCTTGTGAGTCATCTTCTATGCATGCAAATTGTGTAAGCAATAATAATACAGTGAAAGAGGGAAGGAATGAAATTGACTTTTTCTTTCAAAGCAATGAGGTGATTGACCATCAATTAGTGGATTAAATGGTGAAGGTGATATCTTCCTACACTTAAACTCATGAGGAAACTGCAAACCTTTGCAATAATGAGCTCACTTCCTTAGAATAAGTGTATGTCTTTCCTCCTCTCCTTAGCATGATAAAAGATCATCAGATGGATAACATGAAAGGTGCAGATAAGGATACTCAGATATATGATGAGGCATGGTTGTTTGGACCTAAATGGGCATTCAATCAAATGTTGCATACTACTTGGAGAGTTTGAGTTGTCATGATGCTAATACAAGTAGGAGTCCTTCTTAGAGAGCAAAATCAATTATGGAGGAATGGATCCTACTTCAATCAATCAATAAGTTGATTCACTTGAGTATATTTTATTTTTGGTTTCATAAGGTGAGATTCACCTCACCTCTTTAAATATGTTATTTTAGTAATGTGTTTATTTTAGTTGTCCTTCTTTCCTTTCCTTTTTTCTATGTATTTGTTTTTCCTTTGTATTGGTTGCCCTACTTTCCCACCACCCAAATGCATAGTATCTCCATATGCTACTTTAGACTCTGCAACCCAATGGACTAGGCACTAATCTTTTGCATTTGGTGTTTTCTATAATAAAGGAAATAGGTAGTCTATTACTTTGTGTTTTTTGCCAAGATTTTTGTGAAACCAGAGATTTCTAGGTTCATTCCTAAGCACTAACATGCCTAGTTCCCCACTGAAAGCCAGTTGTTGCCATGATTTTAATCCCCTCTATATTTCAAAATTTTAGGATTAGGGTTGAGTTAAAGTGATTTCATGCTTGTGTGTAGATTTATCTTAAGGAATCTCTCCTCTCATCTCCTCCTTTGTGTGCACCAAGGTGGGCATTCAAGAGCAATCTAATGAATTTGTTCATATTAGGTGATTTAGAAAGGGAGGGTAAGTTTATGCATTTCCTAAATGAGGGGGAAGTTGTTTAGAAACCCTAACTCTTTGACCAATAATTTCATTAAAGGAATAATACAGGTAGAACAGAGAGATCACATGCATATCTAGAGAAAATGGTAGTGGAGAAGATCGAGGAACAATGCTTAAAGATAATATACAGATCATAAGAACAAGCTGGAAGCAAGATCATTTGAATTTGATATAGAGTGAGCACTAAAAAAAAGTAGAAATAGTCAAAAACATGGTCAAAGGTGGCAAAAAATAAAATTGAAATTGAATCAATGGTCCAAAACACATCTGAACATCCACACTATTGAGTTGAATAGTCAAGTAATCTTGAAAATAAGTAATGACCATCAAATGAAGACCAAATCAATGGACAATGTTTTAAGATGGAATTATAAAGTATCCAATGACGCATCTCCTCAGATGTTAGATTTTACAAGATCTAGGCTTGTTGTTATTTCACTTTCCAAAGTTACATGAGGACCAGTCATAGAGAGATAGTGACAAGCTAACACTTATCCACAGAACCCAACTAAGGTGGGGAATTCTTTGAGTTGTTTACACTAATTAAATATTACAATGAGGATTGTCAATCTTAGGAAAGATATACAACTATCATTTTGTTTCCATGTAAAGTTTCTCAATCATTAATTATGTCAACATAATGACAGAGAAACATGTGTCTCAAGGGGCCATCACATTCTATAGTTGTTAGATTCTCTAGGTAATAAAATAGTGCCACCTATCTATGACAATATACATAGATGGAAAGTGGACCTACATTGCAACCCAAACAAGAGATCTTTTTTGCAACCATTAGATCTCATAAAGATCAATGCTTGTTGTTATGTCACCTCCAAAAGATGCATGAAAAATAACCATAGTGACATAAAAATGATTTGACATGTGTACACGGGTGGACCTAGGAAGAAAGTCATAAAGGGAAATTCCTAGGTTTTAATCATGATCATTGGTTTTAAATCGATGACCAAAATTCAAAATTGTTGTGACCATTGAGATAAAAATTATATGGATTTGGCACCAACTATAGAATATGATTGAAATAAAGAGTTTAACAGTGTTTTCTGAAGCCACATGAAGATGAATGGTTTGCAAAGGTACCATGAGATTAGGATCATTCTTGGGAAAAATGTCATGCATTCATACCATGTTGTAGATTATATATTTTCATGTTTCATTCATGTTTTATTCCTTTAATGTGACTATTCCTTTTCCAGAACTGAGGAATAATAGAAAACTATAAATGTAATTTCTTCTAATAATACAAAGATCAGCAATTTTGTCCAACTTTCCCCCCTGCATTTCTAGATGTTGTGTGAGAATAGAAGAGTTAGATGGAATGAAGGATTTGTATGGTGTTTGTAGTTAGGTAATGTGATATTTTGATGCCATTAAGGACTAGCATGCATAGGTACCTTTCATTGTCTCCTTCAGCTAAGCTAACCTTGCATCTCACAATAGTTTCTATGGGATTTTAGGATAGATTCATTTGGAGTTGTTAATTCCTTGTCAAATTCCATTTTGGTAAAGGGATATCAGTTAGGGTAGACTCCATTTTATCTTTCATGTTCATCTCTTATGTCTCCCTAGATTACATTTTAGTAAGTCTATTCTACATTTAGATTAGAGTAGGAGTAGTATTAGAAGGGATTTAAGGTAACTTTTGATATCCATTCCAATGGGTGTTATAGGTTGCTGAAATCTATTTCTACCTAGGGTATTTGTAGTTATGAGAATCCCAATTTATCCTTTTCTTCTCTCAGGTTAAGAGCATATCCCCATCCCAATGATCTATGAAAGGCATAATTCATTGCATATCTTTCATATAAGGGAGTTGTACCTTATAATATAGAGGGCAATAATATAACACATACACTGACCCATTTGTTGGTGACATCCTTTTGTTTCCTCACATTCTAGGTGTCTAGAGTCAAGGTAAAGCTAAGTTAGCAAGAGAGACAAATTATTAACCAACAAAAAAAAGTTATAATATTTACCAACCCAACTTGGTCCATACTAACTTCACTTCAGTAAGTGGTTGAGTCAATCAATATTGTCTTTGAACTTGGTTATAACTGAATGCTTGAAATATATAGGAAACTTCCTTCGATGCCCAAATGAGCTTGCCTATCACTAACTACTTGACATTTTGTGTAACATTAAAGATGAGATATAATAGAATAATTTCTTTTAACAATCTTTATCTTTGGTAGTGATGGCAACACAATCTGTCATAATATAAAGAAATTTTAGAGAAGAATAGAAGTAAGGATAATATCCTTAGTTTCATTCTAATTCTCATTCATGAGAACTCCTTGTATCAGTGAGAACTCCTTCTAATATCAATCTCTCCCTTTGGAATAATTTTCTCTAACTAAAATCTCTCCCTCTAACTTGTTGGTCTCTTCTTATGCAAAAAATGAACTTTCTAATACAAAATTTCTTTGATATGACAACAAAATCTCCCTCTTTGATATCTCATGCCAAAGAAAACAATTAGTGTGTTTCCCATGTACTTAATGTAATGATTCATATGCAATCTGCTCTAACAATAGTACATCAACTTGACTGATCTTCAAAATTCTTGGTTGATGCATTACAAAACATTGTTTAGTGAGATTTAAAAAGGGGAATGACCCCTATCTTACCTCTTGGATACAAATATTCATCTTTAAGTAATGGCTTAGTGAATATGTGTACAATTTGTTCCTTTGTATCCACATATTCCAATCTAACCTCTTTGTCTTGCACTAATTCTCTCAAAAAGTGATACTTTATTGCAATGTGATTTCTCTTGGTAAGCATCACTAGATTCTTGAATATGTTAATTGCATTTGTGTTATCACAGAAGATAGCTATGGGATACTTGATTTTCTCATTCATACCTGACCATATTTGTTTGAACCAAATTATATTGCAACAATTAACTATTGCTGCAATATATTTTTCTTCTGCTATAGACGAAGAGATGCAATTATGTTTCTTTCTTCTCCAAGATACTAGCCTCTTTCCAAGAAAGAATTCTCCACCACTTTTTCTTTTCTTTTCATCAATACTTCCTACCCAATCATCATCAATTAAGGTTTTCAATTCAAGGTTGCCTCCTTTCTTATACCACAAACCATAATCTTCAGTACCTTTTAGATACCTCATAATTCTTTTTATTTTCATCATATGGTTTTTGTTTGGATTAGCAAAAAATCTTGCCATCATATAGAATTCTAATGCAATATTAGGTCTTTTGTGTACTACATACTAAATTTTTCTAATCATTGATCTATATGTAATCTGATCTACCTCTTTGGAATCATCATTTTTGGAAAGCTTAGGTCAAGTAGACATAGGTGTTTCAACTTGTGTAGATCCTGCATTCCAAACTTCTTCAAATCTCCTTGGTGTACTTTGATTGAGTAATGCAGATGCCATATTTCTTCTATTGAATTTGCAAGAAAAAAAAATCTCTCCACACATTGACATTTCAAATTCTTTACTCATTTCCTTAGAAAAAGATTTACATAAGTCATAATGTCTAGTGAATAATGTATCATCTACAAATATTTCTGCCAGCACTATACTCTTTTTTGTTCCTTCCTTGATGTATAGAATATTGTTGTCATCTGTCCTTTGAAAACCAATTCTTACAAGATGACTGTGTAATCTTTCATATCAAGATTTGAGGGCTTGTTTCAAACCATATAAAGCTTTGTGTAATCTGCAAACCATATCCCTTTTGTTAGGATCTATGAAACCTTCAAGTTTCTCAATGTAGATTTCTACTTCTAGGATTCCTTTCTAGAATGGTGACTTTACATCCATTTGATATACTTTGAATCCTTTATGTGTAGCATAAGAAAGTAGTGTTCTAACACCTTCTAGTCATACAATAAGAGAAAAAGTTCCTCCATAATCAATACCTTCTTCTTGAGCATTAGATTTTCATGCTAACCTTACCTTATTTCTTGAAACTTCTCCATTTTCATTAATCTTATTTCTAAACACCCATTTTGTTCCAATTACATTTTTTTCCTTGGCTTTAGGAAAAAGAGTCCAATTTTTTTTTTTTTTTTTTTTCAATTTGTTCAATCTCTTCATTAATTACCTCAATCCAAATTTCATTGTCTAATGAATCTTTAACAATTATGGTTCAAACTCAGTAAGAAAACATGTTCCTTTTAGTTTGTTCCTTATCATTGTGCCTTTTGACTAATCTCCAATGATTTTCTTAGCTACATGATGCCTTATAAAATATCTAACAAGTATAGGTACCTTCTCTTTGGATTTAGAACTTATTTCACTCTATTCACCATGCTCAAGATGATCTTCTAAATCATGCTTGGGTCTAACTATCTATAACTCTAGTATTTCAATCTATGAATCAATTTGCATTGGCTGAAACTCAGGTCCTTCTAACTAAAACTCAGGTCCTTTATACTGTGACTTAGGTTGCACTGGCCACAACTTGGGTTGAGCTAGAGATTTAGGGGACTCATGTGGTGATGACATTTCATTTTCTTGAATTTTAGGTAAAGTATCAAGTTCAAAGTAGACAAAGTTTATGTAGTTTTCAGGTTCTTTTCTGCTCACTCCTTTTTGCAAACTTATCAATTTTTACATGTGCACTTTCTATGACCTTACGAGTGGTAATATTCAAAAAATTATATGCTTTGATTTTGTTATAATATTCTATGAATATGTCATCATCACATTTCACATCAAAATTTCCTTTCCTTACTTCTTACAAAATATTTCATTTTCTTCCAAATCCTTTGAAATAATAGATATTAGGTTTATAGCCATACCATAATTCATAAGGTATTTGATATGTTTCCTTTAGCTAAACTTAGTTTAAGGTATGAACTGTTGTACTAATTACAACATTTTTCTCTATCATCAGTGCTCTTGCATAGACCCATAATGGATCCATTTCTTCTTTCTTCTATGCCATTCTGCTAAGGTGTACTAGGTACAGATACCTATCTTTTGATCACTCTTTCATTGTAGAATTCGTTGAATTTTTTTGAGATGAATTCTCCTCCTCAAACTAACCTTAGACATTTTAGTTTCTTTTATGTTTCTTTCTGCACTCTACCCAGATACCACTTAAATTTTTGAAAGGATTCATATTTAGCTTCTAGGTACATCACTATCATCATCCTAGAATAATCATCAATAAATAAAATGAAATACTTATCTCCATAGTAGCTTTCTATGCCAATAGGCCCACAAATATTCATATGAACCAACTCTAGAACTTCTGTAGAATGATAATTCTTGCTTTTGAAACTTGTCTTTCCCAACTTCCCAATTTGGAAATTTTTACACATGCTCATATCAGGTTTCTTTAGACTTGAAATGCTGCTCACTCTTTTATTCTTGCTTATGTTGACCCACTTATAAAAATTCCCATGACACAATGTTTTATGCCATAGCCAACTTTCCTCTACTTGAGCTAGGAAACGTGAACTTTTAGTTAGATCTAGATAGAATAGATCCCTTTTGTTTGTTTTCTAGTCCCAACTAAATTTCCTTTCTCATCCAACAACTTGGCCTTTTCATTCATGAATTCTACTTTAAATGTAATTTTGTTCAACTCGGCCATACTATGTAGATTGTATTTAATTTTTCGAATCCAATAAGCATTGTCACATTTGAGTTCATCAACCAATGTAATGCAACATTTTCCTTTTACATAAAAAGGTTCATCATTTCCAAATATGACACTCCAACCATCATAGTGTTCCAAGTACTCAAATTTTGATTTATCACTAGTCATGTGGTGAGAACAACCACTATTAATAATGTTACAAGCTAGAGTTGTCATTACACTAAAAGATCAACTTGTTAATGCCCAATACAACCACTAGACTTATAGAACAATAAAGGTGGTTAAGCCATGTCATGAATCCTGAAGGAGAACATTGGTGGTTAGTTAAACAATCCCCACTTCAACATTGCCTGAGGAGATTTGAATTTGTGACCAACCTCTAATACCACTTGTTACAAGTTAGAGTTGTCATGGCAATAAAAGATCGATGTGTTAATGCCCAATACAACCTCTAGACTTATAGAACACAAGAGGTGGTTAAGCCATGTCATGAATAACAAAGGGGAACATTGGAAATTAGTCCAAAAAATAATCCATGTGTCATTCTTTCTAATATGAGAAATGAGGGCCATCTTATCATTTTCATCATCTGATTCATCTTTAATAGAAGTGTAAACTATTTCATCTTCATCACTACTATTAGAGTCTTTAGCCATGTAACAAGATGTCTTACCTTTATCATTTTAGTCTTTGTAGCTTTTGAAATCTTTCTTTCCTTTGTACTTCTTATGCTTCTTTTCTTCTTTGCCTTCTTTATTTGGACACCTTACAACAATGTGACCAACTTCTTTACAAGAAAAATAGATTAGAGATCTTTTGCCTTTGTACTTACCTTTTCCTTTAGGGAATATTCTTGTAAGAAGGGCTTTAATGACTTCAAGATCATCATCAAAATTATATTCATCTTCACTATTAGACCTTTTTTTAAAGATTTTCCACCTTTCTTTTTAAGTGATAGCTTATCTTGAAATGCAAACTCAATGCTACCAGAGTTAGGAGCATAGTTATCAAAGCAATCTAACTCAAAGGTATCAATCTTCCCACTAGTACATCAAAAGTTATATCATTTTCTGGATTAAATATGATTTCTTGAATAGTTGAAAATCTAATTGCATAAACTAGAAGAAGATTTATGAGTACCTTGATGACCATGGTCACATCATCTATTTTCCCTTCTGAGGCTTTGATTTCACTCACACTTGCTTTGAATCTTTCACTATATTGTGCAATGTTTTCATCTTCTCTCATGTTCATTTGATCAAACTCACCTATTAAAATTTCTACCTTATCTCTCCTCATTTTTTCATCTCCTACATACATATATTTCATTTTGATCCACAATTCATGAGTAGTAGGACAATCTTAGACTTCATCAAATTCAACATAATTGAGAGTAGAAGCAATGTCAATCTTTATTATGTTGTGATTCTTATTTTCCACAATTTGTTCCATAGACAAAGGTCTAGAAAGTGCCACATACATGTTCTCTAGGTATTTTAAGCATGTGTCTCTAATGGTTTGTAAATGTAGCTTCATGAGTTACTGCCATGCTTGGAAGTTATCTCTGTTCAACTTAGGAATTTCTCTTCTGTAAGACATCTTGATCTTTAGCTTAAGTCTTTGAAACCTTATTTACAAGCACCGATAGTTCTAATACTAATTGTTGGAAATGGAAAGAAGTAATTGAGAGGGGAGGTGTGAATTAGTTACTACAAGAACAAATCCAAGTCCCTTTTAAGATGTCAACACAATAAAAAACTAAATCCTGTTGTAACTCAGTTGACACTAACTATATTATTGTCACTCAATTAGCACAGAGATAATTATATATTAAGATATTAATGAGATTAGGATTTATTTAGTTAGTTGTAGAAATATAAATGAAATAACATGAACAAAAGAGACACCAAGATTTAATGTGGAAACCCAATTCGGGAAAACCACCAATTTCAACTAGTTACTATTTTTCAGTTTTTTGAAGTGAGCTCTATTAGGAGCCAACCCTATTAAAGGTTAAAAAATACACTATTAGGTGTGACCTTTTTAGAGGATTTAATTCACCCTATTAGGGGTGGCCTTGTTAGAGGTCTTTAGATATTCCAATCAAGAAATGTCACCTTGCTAGAGGATTTATTGAATAGGTTTTAGGGTATCTTGTTAGAAGATTTGATTCACTACTACAATTATTAGAGAGTAGTAATGACCTAAATTAACTACTAATACAACTTTCTATGTTGATTAAAATCTCAATTCTAGCTTTATTTCTTGATCCTACTTGATGATAATGTTCTTTGAAGTTTGGTCAACTCTGATGCTCTACCCTTTATAGATATCCATCAAATTTTCTTCCTTGATTCATCTTCTTGAATTCCACATTTCAATCCTAAACTTTACATTTCATATATATGAGTTACCCTATTAAGTTAGCTTGAATACTCTTTTAATCAAATGATTTTCATTTCTTAAGTTAGCTTGTATTAACCGATAAATTTATCAAACTTAATACGCTGACTATCGACTAATACAAAATTAAGTACTTAGTCAACACAAAGGATCCATTCATTAACTGACCCAACTTCGTCAATACTAACTTTAGTTCATTAATTGACTAAGCTTAGTTAATACTATCTATAAACTTGGTTATAATCTAATGCTCAACATATATAGGAAACTACCTTCGATGCCCAAGTAAGCTTAGCTATCACTAACTACTCAATAAAGGCTTGAAATTTTGTGTAACATCAAAGACAGCATACAATTGAATAATTATTTTCAACATAGGGATGTGTCTTGTCATAACCTTACCTATTAAAACACTTTTTTGGTTCTTGAAGGTCTCATTCATTTTCTCTTCTTCACTAGCCCTTGTGATTGGTCCTCCAAGGTAATAGACCTCTATGAACATATCCCTATCCAAGGTACACCATAGACTCATATCTTTCCTATGAAATCCATGAGTTGTAGGATTATAGGACTTTATTGGGGCTTTTAGCAAGTCTACATTTACTATTACCTCTAGCATAATTATCTTTGGCAAGTTTATGATCCAGGGGTTACATATTGTTGGCTTCTCAAACCTATTTTTATAGAAATTCTAGAATAACTTGTTACCATTAGTATTTGGTATAGTTGCATATCTACAAAAGTTGTATGTATCTTTGAAAACATGGGAATTCATTATCAATGCATGGGATGATCCTAGGAGAAAATAAACCCACTTAGCATACAAGTTGGGCAACTTAGTTTTTGGTTGCTCAACACCTTGAGCAACTTCTTCTGCATTGCATTGAGCTATCATATTTCCTTCTTCCTATGCCATTTTTCTCTAGTTCCAAATTCTTCAAACACTTCTTCTATAGTTGATATCTTTGAAAACAACTTGGCGCTCAATTATCTTACGACTCTAAAATTCTATGAATGTTATAATTAGAAATCCATTGCATCACCTTTTAATAGTTCTTGAACACAATAATAGCATTAATGATATCTTTAAGTTAGTATGCATGAGAAATTTTGAAAACTCAAAAAGCATCATAATCTGGCTTTACGATGCTTGTACTAGCAACTTTAAAATGCCTTTTTGTGCTTTTCTAGACAATACCCATCTTTTTGGTGATCATGGGGTTATAATAGTCATTTTATTATTAAACTCTTATGTTACAACCATGCTAACACTACATAATGCTAATTGTTCATGAATTCATAGGGTTTGATCCCTAACTCATGTTTCTAGTTGCAACTATGCAAAAACCTTTGGTCACTACTTTGTGGTCTATCTTTATGTTTTTCTCCTTTTCCTTGTGACTGAGTGAATACTATTATTATGACTTAGTCACTACTTTAAATTTCTTATTTTTATTCATGCTCTTAACTATGTGACTGAGAAGCCACATAAAACCTTACATCCTTTTGACCATGTCGCATGATCACTACTTGATCCAAATCTTAACACTTAGGGCTTGTAACCATGTGAAACCTTTTAGGGCGAAGTCATCACTTGGTCACTCCATTCCTTTTATTATATTAGATGGATTACCATGTGATAATTGAGTTTTAAACATGATCTTAACTATTTTTCTGCTTCACAGCTTCCTTTTCAACTTATAGTTTCAACTACATGACCATTAAAAACTTTACAGGTTCTAAACTTTTTTGATAGTTCACAGTCTCTAATTTAACTACAATTCTTAACTGTGCAACTAGATGATCAAGCCTTTAACGTAAGTGATTGCTTTATCTAGAGCTCACCTTTTTCTTGAGCACTTAATTATGTGACTAAGAGACTAATCATCTCTTGCATCATATTTAATGACTTTTCTAGGTCATGGCTTCACGCTTCTCTTTATTTCCTAACCAAGTGACTACATGATAAAACCTTTCTTCTTAGTTTTTGAACCCATTCACTAGGTCACAACTTATACTTCTTATTACCTTTTGAACCTTGTGATTGTGTGATCAAGCATTTTAATTGCCTCTATTGACAGTTTCACACAATTGCAGCTATGTCATAACATTGTATCTTTAAATCTTTGACTGTGCAATCACAACTAGTCGTTGAGTTGTTCCACTATTCCAACTTCTTAACCTTTGAGCTATGAAACTAAAACTTGCATCCAATTAACCTCAGTCACACTGTAGCATCATAATTTCCATGTTAATAATAAATTTCTACCCTTTGACACCTTGTTGGTAAACAATTTGTCCCTCTTGCTAACTTGGCTTTACCTTGACTCTAGATGCCCAAAATGTGAGGTAACAAAACAATGTTACCAAAAAATGTGTTAGTGTATTTATTATATCATTACCCTCTAAATTTTAAGGTGCAATTCCCTTATATGCAATGAATTGTATTTTTAATAGATCATTGGAGTATGGGGTACGCTCTTAACCTGAGAGTAGAAAAGGATATGTTGAGATAATGGGTGTTGCACACATTGCATAATATTGTTATTTTATTATTTTATTTTTTATTATGTAATGTTGTTCCTAGATGGATGTGCAACATGTAAAAATTCCCATGGAATATTCTTGATGAGTTGTATTGTAACATTGTGATAATATTTTATGTAATTATTTAATATTGGGAAAAAGAATTAAAAGCCCAATATTAAATGTGGGGTCAGTGGGTTAGGTAGCACATGGTTTTAGCACATGGTTTATGTAATACCACTTAGTGGTTTTGTGGGACTTGCTACCATATAAGCAACCGCAAGGGTAGTTGTTGTAGAGAGTAAGAGTGAGAAAGGCAAGAGTGGAGCGGGACAAGGCTTGACAGGTTAGCCAAGGGAGCATTTGTGAAGGTTGAAAGCATGGCATGGGATGTGTGGATTCATGCTTGTTCACATAGTTTGCTCGGTTGTGGCTATGGCCATGAAGGCTTCCATGGTTGTATAGCAATGATATTTTTTGCTGAATAATACATGGTGATGGATGCTTTTGGAAGCTGGGTTTTTCCCTCAATGAGGGTTTCCCAGGGTATATCTTGTGTCACATTTTGTGGGTATGTTGTCTATTCTCTTGCATGTGGATTTTAATTTCGTGTTTATTTTAGATCTATTATGGGTTATGTGGAAATAGTTATATTCTTTGTTGTCAAGTTTCCTTACAAGTGGTATCAAAGCTATGGTTTTATTATTGTAACCCTAGATTGAATCCATGGGAATGCATGAGAGGATAAAAGAAAGGGGCAAGATATATGAATGATTTATTGCAGGTCTGAGGGTTTTGGGTTTGCTGTTATGATGGGATGTTAAAAGATTTGGGCATGTGAAATTGTTGGACAAAAAGATTTTTCGGATATCTCATTTTAAATGAGGGTTTTGGGGGGTAGCTTCCAGAAATGACCTCCTGGGTAAAAATAGACCTCACCATTGGATCCGTGTCAACATTTCCATAAATTTTGATATATAATATGCCCTAGTTTGGCCATGTTCACAGGAAATGAAAGAGGTTTTTTTGGTTTCAGCCCATGATGGCCGTCAAATTTAATCCCATCAGAATTTTCATCACTGAAAAAATTTAAAATGAAAAATCGTACTGAAAATGGTAAAAAGACTGTCTTAGTAAAATGGCCATAACTTTCTCTCAGAATATCAGATTTTAGAGTTCTTATAGGCATTGGAAAGCTAATTCAGAGCACTACAACATGGTGTAGGGTTGGTTCTATGATTTTGAATTTTTTTAAGGTTTTAAGAGCCCTAAAGTTAGATGTTGTTTATTTTGAGAACGAATTAGGGCATAACTTGAGCATACGGAGTCGGATTTTGGACTTCGAGTAGTCAATGGAAAGCTCTTGGAGAGCTCTACACATTGGTTCAGATTTGGTGTAGGTTTGGCATGATTTATTTATTAATATATTTATCTCAATAGTTTATAGATATATTTTGACTATGATAACATTGTTAGTTTATGGCATTGGAGATTTAAGTTTTGATGTCATTGTATACTTAGTTCATATTTCAAATTGGTCTCATGATGATACAGTTATCAGTGTTTGGATTTAGATATGCATGATGACTTGTTGGGTCTACAAGTTGTGCAGTGTTGTTAGCGGTCTATACTTACAGGTTGCATTTATAGCTTGGTTATGGGTTGTCTTTGCCCATTAATTTTTCATTATTGATGCATATTCAGATTGGTGGCTTGGATTTGGGTTGTCTATGCCCTAAGTCACATGATTTACTATTTTCTTCGTGTAGAAGGGATGAGATGTTACCAGGTATAGTCATGGTGGAGGATTTTGGTTGACTATTTTATGCTGACAGGTTGGACATATTGAGAGCCTGATGCTCGGTTCATGGATGTGATCATGGTGTCATGAATTTTGGCATGACATGATTGTTTATACAGGTACATCCTTGATGTTCACTAGCTTGGATTTTCTGATATAGTTATGGTGGTATATCTTCTTGGTTGAGGATCATGGTTATTTGGTTTCTTTTGAGGAGCTCATGATGTGCACTTTGAGTTCTTTGATGGTTTGATGCCTTCGTTGATTCTCATGGTTAGAGGATGGATTTGTTCTTTGGATACACGGTTCAGTGGGATCTTGTGACAGTGATGGGGTGATAGTGCAGGATTAGTTCCTGGTTTGATTTGGATCTTCATATAGGAGATGGATTTTATGATGCCATAGGTGACTTGGTACCATAGTTGAGTGGGAGTTGTTGGCATTGATATATTTATTGAGTGTTTGCAGATGTTGGAGGCTTGTCTTAGATCCTATTGCTGCAGAAGCGTCTTTGACATTTGCATGGTGCACTTGTTATCTTCATGGTGTGTAAAGATGGTTAGATCTTGAGGACTCATGGAGTTCTTGGTTGTCTTCATGGTATGTGGAGATGGTTCTTCTTGGTATGTGGAGATGGTTTTCTTCATGGTGTATGGAGATGATTGCATCTTGAGGACTCACAGGGTTCTTGGCAAAGGTGTGGTGTATATTTTTTATTTGGCATGTTATCTTTAGTATGAGGATGGTTTCATTATTATGTCATGGTATACTCTTGATACGCGTTTAGAGTTGTGACATGTTATGGTATGTTCATGTGGAGCATGTTATCTTTTTAGTTGAGATGGTAAGATCATGTTGTCATGTTTATGTTCCTGAGGCCATGGTTGGAACTTTGACATTGATCTTGGTTTAGTTTCTTGGTATTGAGTACACTGATCATAAGCTAGATACTTCATGATATTGCTATGTTGCATTTGGAGTTGGCATAGATTGATTGGTTACAGGTGCTCATGGATACTTAGAGACGGTGGTGACGCTGATTTCTCTTGGATTAGAGAAGTATTTGTTGGGACGGTTGATGGTTTCAGCAGGAAGTCCGAGGAGCAGTCACCTGATATGGACTCCAGAGGAGATTGTTCTTAGATGAGTCTTGGCTAGAGACTTGGGTATCTTGATGAGCATTCTCATTCCCCACTCTTGGTCTACTCGACGGTTTGCTACTTGAGAGGTATAGCCCATTGTTTCTCTCAGTTGCATTATATTTATGCTTGTCTTTCATGGATATGGATCTTGAGCTATAGTACATGAGTTAGTTCTGGAGGGTTCATTTGAGAGATGGTTAAGCATTGGTTATCTCCATGTGCATATGTTGTTATGCTGGTTGAGTTTGGGAAATGGTTTTATATTGGGCATATTCTTTGGATTAGGAATGGTTATTCCTTGGTTTAGGAATGGTTTTATGAGTTTGATCTTCTTGTGAGAGGCTTACATCCATGATTAGTTATATGGTATGGTTTGGGTGTTGTTGAGGCTTTTTGTTGGGGTTTTATGGAGGAGATCATACTTGTACAGGTTACATCTAGAGGTGTGTGTAGAAGGACATGATACAAGTTATGATTTGCATGGTTTCTCTGATCTTGGTAATCTTTCTAGATGTTCAATTTTGCCTACATTGGATTTGAGATTGGTTAGAGATTGTGATCACTAGTTTGTGCTGATGTATGTCATGTGAGAGATGACATGGTTATTTCTTTATCTCTTTCCTTTGTTGATTGTGGAGAACTTGGAGACTATTGAAGACTTGTTATGAGAGTTGTTCTTGCAGGATATTAGTTTATGTATTGTGGATGTCCTTGATACTACATGGATTCACTTCTTTGAGATGTTGTGAGTGGATTGGCTATAGATTTGACATTATCTTTTGCAGTGGGAGCTTCTTGGTATATATGTGGTAGGTATTGCTCTTGAGGCTTGTGATTGCAGGTTGTAGATTGGATATGTTAGTGATATGAGATTCACTTGTTATACCTTTGAGGTATGGATAGTTGGATGGGTTTGGCACTTTGCTGTGGGTGCTATTTCAGCTATGGATATTTTGACAACTACGGATACATGTGATTACCTTTGGATCAGGTTATTTCTGCTTGGAATTTCTGTTGGTACAAGATTTTATGATCTTCTAATGCGACAGGTTGGGTGGCTTTCTCTTTGGATGGCTTCTATGTATGTCCAATGGGAGTGGCATAATAGGAGGTGAGATCATTCATGTTCGAGATGCTGGATACTTTGATTTTGTTGTGGGTACCAAGATGGAGCACTTGGTTTATTTTGATCCATGATGGTGGATGCTCTAGGAGGGATTGTTCCCTTGTTCATTTGTGTGGGTACGGATTGACCCTATGCAATGTATACAACAAGTGGGAGCCACACATCCCATGCCATGCTTCCAACCTTCACAAATGCTCTTTTGGCTAACCTTTCAAGCCTTGTCCCGCTCAACTCTTACCTTTTGTCTTCTCCTTGTCACTTTATCTCTCTCTACAACAACTACCCTTGTGGCTACTTATATAGTAGCAAGTCCCACAAAACCACTAAGTGGTATTACATAAACCATGTGCTAAAACCGTGTGCTACCTAACCCACTGACCCCACATATAATATTGGACATTTAATTCTTTTCCCCAATATTAAATAATTACATCAAATATTATCACAATGTTACAATACAACTCATCAAGAATATTTCATGGGAATCTTTACATGTTGCACGTCCATCTAGGTACAACATTACATAATAAAAAATAAAATAATAAAATAACAATATTATGCAATGTGTGCAACACCCATTATCTCAACAATCTCTCACTTGTTGTATATATTGCATAGGGTCAATTTGTAGCCACATAAATGAACAAGGGAACAATCCCTCCCAGCACATCCACCATCATGGATCAAAATACGCCAAGTGCTCCATCCTGGTACCCACAACAAAATTAAAGTATCTAGCATCTCGAACATGGATGATCTCACCTCCTATTATGCCACTCCCACTGGACATACATAGAAGCCATCCAAAGAGAAAACCACCCAACCTGTCACATTAGAAGATCATAAAATCCTGTACCAACTAAAACTCCAAGCACAAAAAACCTGATCCAAAGGTAATCACATGTATCCGTAGTTGTCAAAATATCCATAGCTGAAATAGCACCCACAGCAAGTGTCAAATCCATCCAACTATCCATATCTCAAAGGTATAACAAATGAATCTTATATCACCGACATATCCAATCTATAACCTGCAATCACAAGCCTCAAGAGCAATACCTGCCACATATATACCAAGAAGCTCCCACTACAAAAGATAATGTCAAATCTATAACCAATCCACTCACAATATCTCAAAGAAGTGAATCCATGTAGTATCAAGGACATCCACAATACATAAACTAATATCCTACAAGAACAACTCTCATAAGTTGTATCATGTCCTTCTACACACACCTCTAGATGTAAACTGTGCAAGTATGATCTCCTCCATAAAACCCCAACAAGAACCCTCAACAACACCCAAACCATACCATATAACTAATCATGGATGTAAGCCTCTCACAAGAAGATCAAAATCATAAACCATTCCTAAACCAAGGAATAATCATTCCTAATCCAAGGAATATGCCCAATATAAAACCATCTCCCAAACTCAACCAGCATAACAACATATGCACATGGAGATAACCAATGCTAAACCATCTTTTGAATGAACCCTCTAGAACTAACTCATGTACCATAGTTCAAGATACATATCCATGAAAGACAAACACAAATTTAATGCAACTAAGAGAAACAATGGGCTATACCTCTCAAGTAGCAAACCGTCGAGTAGACCAAGAGTGGGGTATGAGAATGTTCATCAAGATACCCAAGTCTCCAACCAAGACTCATATAAGAACAATCTCCTCTCAAGTCCATATCAGGTGACTGCCCCTCGAACTTCCTGCTGAAACCATCAACTGTCCCAACAAATACTTCTCTAATCAAAGATAAAATTAGCATCACCACCGTCTCTAAGTATCCATGAGTACCTATAACCAATCAATCCATGCTAACTCCAAATGCAACATAGCAATATCATGAAGTATCCAGCTTATGATCAGTGTACTCAATACCAAGAAACTAAACCAAGATCAATGTCAAAGTTCCAACCATGGTCTCAGGAACATAAACATGACAACATGATCTTACCATCTCAACCAAAGAGATAACATGCTCTACATGAACATACTATAACATGTCACAACTCTAAATGTGTATCAAGAGTATAACATGACATAATAATGAAACCATCCTCATACCAAGGATAACATGCCAAATAAAAGCATAAACCACACCTTTGCCAAGAACCCTATGAGTCCTCAAGACGCAACCATCTCCATACACCATGAAGAAAAATATCTTCACATACCAAGAAGAACCAAGAACTCCATGAGTCCTCAAGATCTAACCATCTTCAGACACCATGAAGATAACAAGTGCACCATGCAAATGTCAAAGATGCTTCTGTAGCAACAGGATCTAAGACAAACCTCCAACATCTGCAAACACTCAATAAATATATCAATGCCAACAATTCCCACTCAACCGTGGTACCAAGTCACCTATGGCATCATAAAACCCATCCTCTCCAAACCAAGAAGATATAAACCAAACTCGGAACTACACTGTCACCCCATCACTGTCACAAGCTCCCACTAAACCGTGTATCCAAGCTATCCATGACATCATGATGAAAAACCCATCCTCTAACCATGAGAATCAACCAAGACATCAAACTATCAAATAATGGGTGTTGCACACATTGCATAATATTGTTATTTTATTATTTTATTTTATTATGTAATGTTGTACCTAGATGGATATTCAACATGTAAAGATTCCCGTGAAATATTCTTGATGAGTTGTATTGTAACATTGTGATAATATTTTATGTAATTATTTAATATTGGGAAAAAGAATTAAAAGCCCAATATTAAATGTGGGGTCAGTGGGTTAGGTAGCACATGGTTTTAGCACATGGTTTATGTAATACCACTTAGTGGTTTTGTGGGACTTGCTACTATATAAGCAGCCGCAAGGGTAGTTTTTGTAGAGAGTAAGAGTGAGAAAGGCAAGAGTGGAGCGGGACAAGGCTTGACAGGTTAGCCAAGGGAGCATTTGTGAAGGTTGAAAGCATGGCATGGGATGTGTGGATTCATGCTTGTTCACATAGTTTGCTCGGTTGTGGCTATGGCCATGAAGGCTTCCATGGTTGTATAGCAATGGTATTTTTGCTGAATAATACATGGTGATGGATGCTTTTGGAGGCTGGGTTTTTTTTCCTCAATGAGGGTTTCCCAGGGTATATCTTGTGTCACAATTTTGTGGGTATGTTGTCTTTTCTCTTGCATATGGATTTTAATTCTGTATTTATTTTAGATCTATTATGGGTTATGTGGAAATGGTTATATTCTTTGTTGCCAAGTTTCCTTACAAGTGGTATCAGAGCTATGGTTTTATTATTGTAACCTTAGATTGAATCCATGGGAATGCATGAGACGATAAAAGAAAAGGGCAAGATATATGAATGATTTATTGCAGATCTGAGGACTTTGGATTTGCTGTTATGATGGGATGTTAAAAGATTTGGGCATGTGAAATTGTTGGATAAAAGATTTTTTCGGATGTTTCATTTAAATGAGAGTTTTGGGGGTAGCTTGCAAAAAGGACCTCACCATTGGATCTGGGTCAACATTTTCATAAATTTTGATATATAATATGCCCTAGTTTGGCCATGTTCAGAGGAAATGAAAGAGTTTTTTGGTTTCAGCCCATGATGGCCGTCAAATTTATTCCCGTCAAAATTTTCGTCACTGAAAAAATTAAAAATAAAAAATCGTACTGAAAATGGTAAAAATACTATCTTAGTAAAACAGTCATAACTTTCTCTCAGAATATCAGATTTTAGAGTTCTTACAGGCGTTGGAAAGCTAATTCAGAGAATTACAATATGATGTAGGTTTGGTTCCATAATTTTTAGATTTTGTCAGGTTTTAAGAGCCTTAAAGTTAGATGTTATTTATTTTGAGCACGAACTAGGGCATAACTTGGGCATACGGAGTCAGATTTTGGACTTTGAGTAGTCAACGAAAAGCTCTTGGAGAGCTCTACAAATTGGTTCAGATTTGGTACAGGTTTGGCATGATTTATTTGTTAATATATTTATCTGAATTTTTTATGGTATATTTTGACTATGGTAACATTGTGAGTTTATGGCATTGGAGATTTAAGATTTGATGTCATTGTATACTCAGGTCATATTCAGATTGGTCTCATGATGATATGGTTATCAGTGTTTGGATTTGGATATGCATGATGACTTGTTGGGTCTACAAGTTGTGCAGTGTTGTAAGCAATCTATACTTATAGGTTGCATTTATAGCTTGGTTATGGATTGTCTTTGCCCATTGATCTTTCATTATTGATGCATATTCAGATTGGTGGCTTGGATTTGGGTTGTCTATGCCCTAAGTCACATGATTTTTATCTTTATGTAGAAGGGATGAGATGTTGTTACTAGGTACAGTCATGGTAGAGGATTGTGGTTGACTATGCTGACAGGTTGGACATATTGAGAGCTAGATGCTCGGTTCATGGATGTGATCATGGTGTCATGGATTTTGGCATGACTTGATTGGTTATACAAGTACATCCTTGATGTTCATTAGCTTGGATTTTCTGATACAGTTATGGTGGTATATCTTCTTGGTTGAGGATCATAGTTATTTAGTTTCTTTTGAGGAGCTCATGATGTGCACTTTGAGTTCTTTGATAGTTTGATGCCTTGGTTGATTCTCATGGTTAGAGGATGGTTTTTCATCATGATGTGATGGATAGCTTGGATACACGGTTTAGTGGGAGCTTGTGACAGTGATGGGGTGACAGTGCAGGATTAGTTCCTGGTTTGGTTTATATCTTCTTGGTTTAGAGAGGATGGATTTTATGATGCCATAGGTGACTTGGTACCATGGTTGAGTGAGAGTTGTTGGCATTGATATATTTATTGAGTGTTTGCAGATGTTGGAGGTTTGTCTTAGATCCTGTTGCTGCAGAAGTGTCTTTGACATTTGCTTGGTGTACTTGTTATCTTCATGGTGTGTGCAGATGGTTAGATCTTGAGGACTCACAGAGTTATTGGTTATCTTCATGGTGTATGGAGATGGTTCTTCTTGGTATGTGGAGATGGTTTTCTTCATGGTGTGTGGAGATGGTTTTCTTCATGGTGTGTGGAGATGGTTGCATCTTGAGGACTCACAGGGTTCTTGGCAAAGGTGTGGTTTATGCTTTTATTTGGCATGTTATCCTTGGTATGAGGATGGTTTCATTATTATGTCATGGTATACTCTTGATACGCATTTAGAGTTGTGACATGTTATAGTATGTTCATGTGGAGCATGTTATCTCTTTAGCTGAGATGGTAAGATCATGTTTTCATGTTTATGTTCTTGAGGCCATGGTTGGAACTTTGACATTGATCTTTGTTTAGTTTCTTAGTATTGAGTACACTGATCATAAGTTGGATACTTCATGATATTGCTATGTTGCATTTGGAGTTGGCATGGATTGATTGGTTACAGGTGCTCATGGATACTTAGAAACAGTGGTGACCCTATTTTCTCTTCGATTAGAGAAGTTTTTGTTGGGATGGTTGATGGTTTCAGCAGGAAGTCTGAGGGGCAGTCACCTAATATGGACTTGAGAGGAGATTGTTCTTAGATAAGTCTTGGTTGGAGACTTGGGTATCTTGATGAGCATTCTCATTCCCCACTCTTGGTCTACTCGGCGGTTTGCTACTTGAGAGGTATAGCCCATTATTTCTCTCAGTTGCATTATATTTATGCTTGTCTTTCATGGATATGGATCTTGAGCTATGGTACATGAGTTAGTTCTGGAGGGTTCATTTGAGAGATGGTTTAGCATTGGTTATCTCCTTTTGCATATGTTGTTATGCTGGTTGAGTTTGGGAGATAGTTTTATATTGGGCATATTCCTTAGATTAGGAATGGTTATTCCTTGGTTTAGGAATGGTTTATTGAGTTTGATCTTCTTGTGAGAGGCTTACATCCATGATTAATTATAAGATATGGTTTGGGTGTTGTTGAGGATTCTTTTTGGGGTTTTATGGAGGAGATCATACTTGCACAATTTACATCTAGAGGTGTGTGTAGAAGAACATGATACAGGTTATGATTTGCATGGTTTCTCTGGTCTTGGTTATCTTCCCGAATGTTTAGTTTTGCCTACATTGGATTTGAGATTGGTTGGAGATTGTGATCACTAGTTTGTGCTCATGTATGTCATGTGAGAGATGACATGGTTATTTCTTTCTCTTTCCTCTATTGGTTGTGGAGAACTTGGAGACTATTGGAGACTTGTTATGAGAGTTGTTCTTGCAGGATATTAGTTTATATATTGTGGATGTCCTTGATACTATGTGGATTCACTTCTTTGAGATGGTGTGAGTGGATTGTTTATAGATTTGACATTATCTTTTGCAGTGAGAGCTTCTTGGTATATATGTGGTAGGTATTGCTCTTGAGGCTTGGGATTGCAAGTTGTAGATTGGATATGTTGGTGATATGAGATTCACTTGTTATACCTTTGAGGTATGGATAGTTGGATGGGTTTGACACTTTGTTGTGGGTGCTATTTCAGCTATGGATATTTTGACAACTATGGATAGATGTGATTACCTTTGGATTAGGTTATTTGTGCTTGGAATTTTAGTTGATACAAGATTTTATGATCTTCTAATGTGACAGGTTGGGTGGCTTTCTCTTTGGATGGCTTCTATGTATGTCCAATGGGAGTGGCATAATAGGAGGTGAGATCATTCATGTTCGAGATGTTGGATACTTTGTTTTTGTTGCGGGTACCAGGATGGAGCACTTGGTTTATTTTGATCCATGATGGTGGATGTGCTGGGAGAGATTGTTCCCTTATTTATTTGTGTGGCTACGGATTGACCCTATGCAATGTATACAATGAGTGGGAGATTGTTGAGATAATGGGTGTTGCACACATTGCATAATATTGCTATTTTATTATTTTATTATTTATTATATAATTTTGTTCCTAGATGGACGTGCAACATGTAAAGATTCCCATGGAATATTCTTGATGAGTTGTATTGTAACATTGTGATAATATTTCATGTAATTATTTAATATTGGGGGAAAAGAATTAAATGCCCAATATTAAATGTGAGGTCAGTGGGTTAGGTAGCACATGGTTTATGTAATACCACTTGGTGGTTTTGTGGGACTTGCTACTATATAAGCAGCCACAAGGGTAGTTGTTGTAGAGTGAGAGTGACAAGGAGAAGACAAAAGGAAAGAGTCGAGCAGGACAAGGCTTGACAGGTTAGCCAAGGGAGCATTTGTGAAGGTTGAAAGCATGGCATGGGATGTGTGGATTCATGCTTGTTCGCATAGTTTGCTCGGTTGTGGCTATGGCCATGAAGGCTTCCATGGTTGTATGGCAATGGTATTTTTTTCTGAATAATACATGGTGATGGATGCTTTTGGAAGCTGGGTTTTTCTCTCAATGAGGGTTTCCCAGGGTATATCTTGTGTCACATTTTGTGGGTATGTTTTCTATTCTCTTGCATGTGGATTTTAATTCCATGTTTATTTTAGATCTATTATGGGTTATGTGGAAACGGTTATATTCTTTGTTGTCAAGTTTCCTAACAGGATAAACTAGGATGTTCATAACTATAAGCACCTTAGGTAGAAATAGATTTGGGCAACTTATAACACCTAGTGGAATGGATATCACAAGCTACCTTGAAGTTCTTCTAACATCTACTCCTACTTCTAATTGTAGATTTACCATCTAAATGCAAAAGAGGAATGAAGAGATAAGCACATGAGGGAAAATAGAATTTCTTTCACTATCATCCTTGAAAGAAATGGAATCCAACCAATGACTAATAGTTTCATATACATTTATCTTTCATTTCCCAATGAAACTATCTACCATGATATGAAATGAACAAGACAGGAACCATAATCATATATAAGGAAAGTAAATGGAATCATTTTCACTGCAAACATCAAAATGAAATGGAATCCACTTGATGATCATAGGTTCACATACAATTGTTCTTTGACTCTTTATGTATAACTAATCTAAGAATGGGCAATGAAACATGACTAGTAAATAGAAAGAAAATGGAAATACAGACTCATTTACCATCAAGTTTGTCAACCTTTGTATTATCAAATGAGGTTCCTTTCATATCTTGTTGTTATCCCCTTCTGATTCTGGTAGAGAAATAGTTAGATAATGATAACATCCCATGACCTTTTAGCTTCCTATAGTTTTAAAAATCCTATAAAAACCTTTTAATCTTTCATATTCTGATATTTTGTGCCAGATACATATATTTCATATTACAATGATCACTACATTTTCAAATTCTAGCTGTCAATCATGAATGAATGATCATGATTTAAATGTTATGACTTCCTTTATATTTTATATTATAGGTCCCTCTGGTCAATTTTTCGCTAAGACTAACTTCTATGCATCTCTCCATAGCACCATTGTAAGAAGCGTTGATCTTTTAAGATCTGACCACACTTGCAAAACAAATCCACCTTTGTCACTATCAGAGAATCTATTGAATCATAGTACACCAATATAGAACCCATTTACCTTTTACCACTAAAGAAATGAACCTGGCCCCATATTTCCACATGTTGAATTGTTGCTATGCTACATAGAAAAAAGATCAAGAAACTTTTTTTAGCAAGATAGTGACATCTGTTGATCTCTTTCTGATCTGATGTTGATAACCAAATGATATTAGGTCTCTTTATTTTGTGGTGTGGGTCCCTCTTTCCAACTATGCACATTGTGGTGAACAAGTGTCATTATTTCATTTCATGAAGGATCTCACATGGAGTTGTTTTACCTCATTGGCACCTCAAGACTAGACTCTGGCCATCTTTTGTGAGAGGTGATGGCCCACCAAACATGTGTCTTCAATATATCACATAGAATATGGATCAAGCAACTTTATATAGCAACATAATGACCTTCATAGATTCCTTTTAATTTGATGATCAATGAGATGCATTTAACTTTTCATTTGAATAGGACCCAATATGATAGGAAAGCATCTAACTTTTTAGCTTGGTGATGTGGATGATTAGACATGTTTTGATTCATCAAATTGATTTTCAACTTTGGTATTCACCATCTTTGACCATGTCCTTTCACCATTTCTCCATATTTTGAACATTCATTTTGCATTGAATTCAATTGATTCTCTTTATAACCTATTATTATGATCTACATTTCATCTTTAAGCCTCAGTCCTCAATATTCTTTGTCTTCTTTCACTCTAAATATGTCTATGATATCTTCATTCTATCTATGTTATGTCTTTAATGGAACACTTGATCATAGAGTTAGGGTTTCTCAGAGATTTCAGGAGAGCTTTCATGAAGAACTACTTCACAACATGAATCTTTGTCTTTAGCATCATTACGAACAAGAGAATATGGATCAATAGAATATCCAAACCTTCTTCTCATTAGGATAAAGCATAACAAAAACCCTCTAAAACCCTAATCACTTAGCTTTGGACTGATGCATTTCTCATAACATTCTTGCACTAGTTATCTCAAAGGAATGATGAGAAGCAAGGTCATCCTATAGGAAATCTAGACTTAGACTCATTACTTTTGACACTTGAATTAACTGAAAACCTTAAGGCTAAAGATATAGACTAAAACTTGGGAAACACACCTCCACATATTAGATCCTTTTTTTTTCAATCATGGTTATAGATTTACTTTAGAGTTCAATTTTAACTGCATGACCCTACAATTAGCTACTTATAAACTGTCATGCCTTTAGTGTCTAAAAAGATCTTTAGCAATAAAATGATGTGACTAGGAGAATAGTGATCACTTAACTGCATCATATTGTCATGCTATAAACATAATAAGAGTTTAACCATGCAATGACGATGCAATTACCTTGCTCACATGGTCACACCTTAAAAAATTCAAACATTTTTTAAAACCATGAAATAGATTTAAAACAAGGAAGTTTCTAATCAAAACACATATATGAATAAAAACCTAGGGTTTTTATAAGGATTTCTTTGTAGATGAATATTGCAAACCCTAAGTACATAGATGAACATTGGATTTTCACAATATATTCTCAAGATTCAAACAAGATGATAAATATAGGCCAACAATGGCTTTGTCTAGGGATAATGGATAACTAGAATCCATATAAGGATTCAAAATCTTTGGTTTAAGTAGATCACACACTTGGAAAAATGTACAACATTTTTAGAGAGCTACACACACATGGGAAAAGAATAGCATCATATATATAGAGAATACCATATATATAGGGATTTACAAAATATACACAAACCTAAACTATTGTTCATGGAAAGAAAAGTACCTTCATAAAAAGTACTTCAGGAATTATCCATGAACTGGTAATTCAAGAATATTTCCTAGTAGTTTGTTTAAGATATGTGAATATTCACTGCATGTGGATTCTATCAAGTATGAGCCAAGACAAATTAGATCAAAATTTCCATGCCTGCCTTTGTCTTTAATCCTTTCATTCCACATTAGGATTAGATCTTTAGGCTCAAATTTTCTTGCCACCACCTTCTTATCATATTAATGTATTGCTTGTAGTTATAACTTGGCATTTCTGGTAGAAGCTTCCTCCCTATGCACAATCAATCCCACCAATTCATCCATTCTTTCTAGAAAGTCATATAGTATATCATCATCATACATTTGGATATAATTGCATAGGCCTATCAAATTATTTTGAGGCATTCTAGCTTCAATTCCATATACTAAATCAAAAGGTGAAATACCTATTATATTCTTAATTATAAGTCTATTAGCCCAAACTTCCAAATGAAGCTTGAAATCTCATGCCTTCTTATTATCATCTAGTTTCCTCTTGATAATTTTCAACAAATTTTTTTAGTTTATTTAGCTTGCCCATTCCCTTTTGAACGATAAGGAGATGATGTTGACCTTGTAATGCCATACTTGTCATAGAATTTTATAAACTCTTCTGATCTAAAACACATGGCATTATTTGTTATTATTCTTTCAAGACATCCAAATATAGTTGTTATATTATTCAACAAAAAAATATTCATCACTTTATTAGTAGATTTTCTAGTAGGAATGGTCTCTACCCTTTTTGTAAAATAATTTGTTGCTACTAGGATCCATGAATAACCTATGCTATAGTTATTTGATATTTCACCTTTTAAGTCTACCTCACATTGTTGGAAATGTGCTTGCACTTTAACTAATTTCAAAGGAGTCTAGAGAATTTCAAATTTCTAGTAAATCTTTGGTAGGGATCACATTTCCTAACTAGGTCATGAGCATCCTTGAATAGGATCCCATTGATAATAATATATCTAATTTCCTACTCTTTAATGGCTCTATAAAGTAGCTCTCTGTATTGATCAAGACAAAAATCCTTTTAGAAATATACATATGTCCCCCATGGAATAGTAAAGTTCATCTTAAACTCCTCCTTCTCATCAAGAAACACTTGGTTGTATCTAGAAAAGCCATCCATCATTGACATCAGTTTAGAACTAGTAACCTATTGTAGCATAGCTTCCATCTTTGGTAGGCCATAGTTATATTTCAAGGAAGCAACATTCAAATTCCTGAAGTCTACACACAACCTAATGTCATAATTCATATTTCTAACTAGCACTATGTTAGACACCCATGAAGATTGGTTCATGGGCTTAATAATCCCCCCATCTCTCAGCTTCATAAGTTCTTCTTGCATCTTGGGGGCTAATATTGGGTTGATAGGTCTTTGCTTTTTTTTGAAAGGATTAACATTCTCTTTTAGTGGTATAACATGTTGAAACAATTATTCCCTATAAGCCTTAAGGTCATCATATGAACATGCAAAAAAATGCTTAAATTTCCTTAAAAAATTAATTAGGGGATTTCTTATTACACAAGAGTGAGTCTTACCTATATATACTTTTTGGGAGACTCACTAGTCCCTAGATTTATTTCTTCTAGCTCTTGTAGTTTCTTTTCCTTGACTTCTAAGTGAACCTTGTCCTAATTATAAAAAAATTCTCTATTATCACTAGTCCTTTGGGAACTTTATTTTTTTCAGCTACATAATTTCTTGGCCAAAGATGGCATCCTTCCCATCTATATTCTCAACCAAAGTATTGCAATCCATTTTTTGGCCATGGTATTTATCTTCATTTAAAATAAAATTCAAAATACCTTCATCATCCTCAAATACCTACTAGTTCTCTATGTTGTCGAGAATTGATGGTCTATTCTACACTTCAATCTTGGAAACACTAGTAAATGATATATGATTAGGCTTAGTGGCTACATTATCTAGAAGATCAACCATTTTGTTATTGCTATATCCATCCAAGAAATTCCAAAAGAATAAAATGCTTCAACCTGATCCCATACAACATTCATGTACTATTTTAACCTCTTATTCTTGGATGTATATGTCTCCTTAATTTGAGGCACAACTAATTCTAAATCACCAATAACATACAGCTTCTTTATACCATGTTTTGTAGCAACTTTCAGCCCAAGTAAAAGCACTTCATACTTTTCTATGTTAATAGTACAAGTAAATTTTAGGATAAATGAGTATGTAATTTAATATTTTTCTCTAAAGAAATAAAAACTACTACAAGCCCTGACCCTTCTTTAGAACTAGCCCCATCAAAATAAATTGTTCAAAGATTTTGAGAATCCATGCATTTTCTTGCTTCTTGTGAAATTAATGGGATTGTCTTTTCATCTTCTCGAATGGTAATCTCATCTCTAAAAGCATTCACCTATGTATCTAGAAAACATGTGACATATGTGTCAGTGTTACCCTTAATCATGTGAATAACCCTTGGCTCTCTATCAAACTTGGCATCTTTGTCCCCTATGTAAAAAGTGGCAAAAGAAAAATCACATTGTAGGCTACCTCTCATTGCACCACTCCATTTTCTAGAGAGTGGAATTCCATATTGTGGAGGAATATTAACCATTAGGACAATCATAGTCAAGTTAACATTAGGGTAGGCAGCTAAACTAAAAGGTAACACATTAATGGTGCTAATAATAGGGACTTCTCTAGCATCCATATCTCTACATCTACCCTTCTTTGTATTTGTTAGCGCTCAAAATTGTAGCCCTAATTTTGAGCACCATTGAAAAAATCATGCCCTAAAGTGCCTTTTATGCATATGTGGTTAGTTGTCAGTTTGAGGCCTAGATGGTGTTTAAGTGGCTTAACACCTTCCATTTGACATGTTCATGTGATCCACAATGTTATTTTTCCATCCTGAATCATTCTATGAAGTTCCATTTTGAGCTAGTGTCAAAATTTACAATTCTGCCTAAGTGTCAAATAGCGACCAGAGGCCCAGTTTGCATTTGAATATCTTTTACCCAAGAATGTTTCATGACTAGCCACTTTGGGAGTATTTAATGTGCATAATAAAGAACCTATGTTCCAATTTTCAAGTCATTTTGAATCCGTTTGACTAGGTTTTGCACCCCACAAAGTTGGTCATTTAATGTTTTGTGCATTTGACTAGTTGTTCACAATTCTGGGAAGCCTTGTTCGACCAATCATATCTTTGACCCAGTTGATCCAAATGAGGAAATTATTTTTGCATTGTGCTCTAGGGGTCAGACACTTCATATGTTCCAATTTTGAGAACATGATGAATCCATTTGATCAGTTTTCTAGCATGATCAAAAACCTAGTTTACATTGTTTTGTTATGACTAAGGTATCCAGGTTGATTCGTACCCCTGTTTGGCACGTTATAACTTTGATCCTGTAATTGGTGAGCCTAAATGGATTATATCATTGTGTTTTCTCCTAAAAATTCTTGAAGCATGCCAGTTCCTCAGTCATGAAAAATCCATTTGCATACTTTGATATGTCTGTCCATTTACCAAAAACTACTTTTTGACATATTTGCCAGTTTAAAATTTCCAAGTGCTTGTTTTCGAAAATTTGCCAAATGTGCCCTGTGATTCATCATGAGCCCAAAACATGGAATTATATTCTTTTCACGGCAAAGAACTTATATCCTAGTTTTTAGAACCCCAAGTGATCAATAACCTAGTTTATAATGCCGAACTTGAGCCTAGTTTATGTTTTTTAACATTGTTTGCCTGTAGGGTAATTGAAGTATGGATGTTCGACAATTAAAATCTTTTGACTGGAGATTCATCATGGGCTAAAAATTTGCAGTGTGGTAAAGTATACATGATTGAACACTGATGCCAATTTTTACGGCCTGGTTACTTGATTAAGTTAGCTTTTATGGCCACCTGACAGGCCTCCTGACACAATTTTCACAATGGTGCGGAAATGATTAAAAAGGAGTTTTAAAGTAATGTTCTTGTGATTGTTTTTAATTCCAGTCATTGCAAGTGGAGATCATGCATTGTGATGATTAAAACTTCAAAATGTGATAGACCATTAAAGGGAGAGTACATATTTAGGACTGAAGGAGATGTAAAGGTTGTTCAAGGTTTGATTTCTTTGTATAATGAAGATGGGAATGCCTCATTGACTGAGGGCATGAGTCCTATTGGTGCAGCATCTTTAATTAAAATATATCTTCTTAGTCTTCCTAAGCCAATTATTCCATTTTGATTTATATGACAACATCAAAGTTGCCAAAGGGAACCACAGACAACTTAAGGAATTTCCACATGCAGATAAGAGAATCATGAGTCTTGCAAAGCTATGTGGGATGAAATCATAATGATTTTATAATCCTTGGATCATGAAGTTTTTAGAGATTGAGAGCTCTATAAAAATCTATAGCTGACTTTGGTAAGGCATGTGCAAAGTTGATGTAGAAGTTAATCAAGAAAGAATTACATGCTTGGCCTCTTTCAAAAATAAATGCTGAAGGTAAAGGGTCAAATTTGCTAGATGACCAAGGGAAAGGAGCTATACACTTGGCAGCTGCTCTTGGTTATGACTAGAAAATGAATCCAATTGTTTCTGCTAGTGTCAATGTTAACTTTTGTGACTTGCATTTAGAGGCAGCTCCAGGGGCATTGACAGATCCAACACCTAGATTTTTGTTGGTCGTACACCTGCAGATCTGGCTTCCAGTCAAGGACACAAAGTCATTGCAGTTATAATTTTAACAAGGTGGTTAAATGTAAACAGCTATCTTTGGAAGAAGCAGAGGAGAAAATGTAAAATCAAAAGAAAATTGTTGAAGGATTTTCTAGATGGATGATGAAAATAGAAAACAGTGGTGGTGCTAGTGCTAAAGATGGCAAACCCGAAGAGCTTGAAGGTGGTCCAAGGCTTGGCCTAAACAAAAGGGTTGGTGATGAGACTGAGGAAGAAGTGAAAGGAGGTGATCTTGATGTAGATGCAGATGCCGACATAGGAAAAGGTGATGATCTAAGCATTTCTGGAAAAGAGTTGAAGAAGTTGTCGAAAAGACAATCCAGGATAGATGATGATACTGGTGCCAGAGATGTGGATGGAGAGAAGTATGTTACAATCGAAAAAGTTATGAGTAGTCCAACATCTATTAGCAGCATGCCACAAGTAACAAAATCTGATAGAGCAAAAAGGAAATCAGACAATGAGGATTTGAAGCCAACTAAAGCTTCACCAACAAAGAGGCTAAAGGCAGATTACATTAAAATGAATAGTGTAAGAGATGAAGTTACATCTACATCAAAAAGTGTTTCAACCTTAGGGAAGCATACATTGCCCACATCTAACAAGGCCACATTTTAACAAAGAAAGCATCTACACAATATAGAGAAGATAGAATCAATGATGAAGGTGACACCTCACTATAAAAAAACATAGCAAACACGCAGTCAAAGGAAGACACCAAAGACTCTAGCCTGCTTCGAGGCAACAAAAATTATAGGGGCATCTATCACGTAAAAAAATAATATAAGAGGAGCCTCCATAAAATATTGACATCAAAGAGTCCATAGCATGAAGGAAATCCACCAAAAGGAAGCCGCAAGTATCAGAAAGAAAACCCCACACAGGTTAAGAGGCCATTCATGCCATGTGTTTGAGAGCCAGTGATAGGAGAAGTCCTTCATGACCATTTGAAGAGTAGGATTAAAAAAGAGCTCACACCTCAAGAACAGATCACACGTAGTCAAAAACAGAGAACTCATAGTGAGGATACACAACACAGTCCATGACTCCAAAAAAAAAGAAGCCCGTAGGCATTAAAACCAAAGCAGAACCAACGTCAATGTAAAAAGTAGAGTGCATAATCATCGAAAAATTATCCCACATGGGGAAGGGAATAGCTTTCCTAGCTTGTTAAATATAATTTCAAACTGAATACATTGTATCTTAAAAGAAACACAACTTTTAAAGCTGAGCTCCATGCGTGGTGGGCCCCCCCATCGGTGTGTGATGTAGTTAAATTTTGAACAAAAATGCATATCAAATTGATGACATCAGCAAGGGATAGGCATGGGAAGAGCAAAAAATTTGGCTAGTTGCTATGTTGCTAGCCGAAAAATTTGAGAAATTCTGGCTAGCGACTTAGCGAGTCGCCAAAAAATTTCAAAAATTTAGTGACCAATGAGATGCTCCAGATGAGAGGGAATTGCGACACGTGGCACATCCATCGGTCCTCACTTACTCGCCAAGTGGAAGATGTACAATGATTAACATAGCGAGTTAGCGAGAGGATGACACGTGGTAGATGGTGCAAATCAGGCAAGCCAATCAGCAAGTGCCATGTGGCATTGGTCAAACCATGGGTTGACCTGAATTAGAAGGAAAGGGTAGTATTAAAGAATAAAAATTAATAATATTTTATTATTTTTTTTTTTAAAAGGAAAGAATGATGTGCATTTTTTTAAAGTTCAAAAGACGCTCTTTTGTAAAGTTTAAACTTTAGAAACTTCTAAAATTTTTGAAAATATCTTGAGTGCAAAACTTGAACTTTCAACCAGAGGGGTGATTTTCAAACGAAGATTTAGTGGGTTTATGATAAGTTAGATATGCACTCCAATATACCACCGAAACCAAGAAGATCTAAATTTTCCAAATATGAGATCGTTTTTGCACAGGTAGTAGTTCGTTCAAGCTATAAGAGGTTTTCTTTCTGGTACCTGAATTGCAACTGTTCTCAGATCAGGAAGTTCAGTTGTGATTTTGGCAAGTTGATAGCTTGAGTATGCATAAAAGACAAGGAGAATTCAGTTGGGGGCATCTTTGAGTCAGTTAAAGCAAGCTTTATCAACATTTTGATGCAAATCAGATATTTAACAAAAAAGGGTTTTCATCATATGAACAAAGATCTTTTAGAAATCAGTTAGAATGTGATGATAAAAACCAAATCAAATCAGATGGATAAAGAAATGAAAGAGGTTTTTTAGTTACATGAGATGAATGTATAAGTTGATAGATGGCAGTTGCATGTGAGATCCAGGAATTCATCTCCTTGCTATATTATTCTTTCTTTCTTCCATTTGGGGGGTTCCAATTTTTTGTTACTGTGAGACCATTGTTGGTGGAGGATTTGCAATCGTTCTGTGAGACCACTCCTTTGGATCCAGAACTGTGATTCCACCTCCATTCTTCAACAATTTCTCTCATGTGAACAACAGTAATGCAAATAATACAGATAGTTCTAATACATTAGGTTGTTTCATGTTTTAATTTCATGCATCTAAATGTATATTTTCAAAGAAAATGAAAACATATGAGCAGCATTTCTTTAGTTTCATTCTAGTTCTCATCTCCTGTCTCAGTAATCTGTAGTCTTATGTGGTCTTGGAATGAAGAGCTGACATCAATTTTCTTCCCCTTTAGGTTGTATGTCTGATATATTTTGCTTTTGGAACAAAGTGCCAAGTAAATGCTTAATGTGTTTGATAGGGTTACTAGTTATGCTGAGAAGGATATTTTGTGACAATTAGATCTGAGTGAACATTGATGTTTGAATCACAAGGTGATTAGATAGATCTGATGTCTAGGCATATAGAATATGTCCTAATGTCACAGATGTATGTTTTGGATTCATGAAATTTCCCAATGGATTAGGCACTGATCAGTTACAGGATCATTAGGTTTTGTTGCATGCTTGAGGATTTTTTGAACATCAACATCAATAATCAACGCTTTTCCCTTTCATGTTGAAGAGCTATAATAAAATGCCTTCACTCAGCTTCTGAGATTCCTAGATCTGCATTTAGCTACTGTAGATTGATGTTATTTTATGAGTTATTAGGAGAAATAAGGGTTTTATTTGCTTCGTAATAGATTTAGTGTATGCTTTGACAACTGGTACCATATAAAGAATCTGTAGGTCCACCTACCTAGGTTTTGCAAAGCCTGAAGAAGAAGAAGGGTCATGCCTTATAGTTGGCCTGGTGTCTAAATGGATGTGTTGATAATGGGAGTTAGCTGCCCCAAATATGTTTTGTTCTCATCAGGGTAATTGGAAACAGGTAATATTTTCAAACACCAACAATATTTACCTATATACCAAGAGCTTCCGTTATATTATAAGGAAGGACAATGTTAAAGGCTTTTGAGTCAATCATGCATTTTTTTAAGGTTTTTCCATTTATGATCAGCTAAGGAAGAAAGGGTCAATATTTTCTATATAGGTAATAGATGAATTATCCAAATACATCTGAGGTATTTGGGACATGACTCCTTTATCTTCCTTTTCTTTTACTACAAGTGGTACCTCTTTCCCTACTAATGAATCTCTATTAATAACATTACTATTTTTAATCCCTCCTAATTAAGAAAGGGCTTTACTATTATGTTCCTCTATCCTAAAAATTTATGATAAAGGAACTTTGATAGTAATTATTGATACCATGGAAATCATTTCAATAGGATCATAAACAAGATGTTCTCATGAATTACCTTTGGTTGTTTGTACTTGAACAATAGGCTCCTGCACTTGTTTGATAGTATCAAGATTTGATTTCTTTTCTTGTGTATTCATCTTGACTACCTCTTCACCTTGAAATTTCACCTTCTTATTATTGAAAATTTTGTTTCTTAGATTATATGTGCTATGAACTTGGGCTACTATCTCTATAGTTATTTTGTCGATTTCCTCTTTGGATGGCCTTCTCAAATTCATATGTTCAACATTTGATATCATATTGCACATTATATCTTCCTCTTAATCTTCATCATTTGAAATTTTTTTTTGATGTTTTAACTAAGACATACTTCTCTGATTATTAACATCAACTTCAGAGTCTTCTAGATCCGATTCTTCACCATTGTCACATAAAATTACAATGTTATATGCCACATTATTATGACTCTTTTTTTCCTCACCCTCCTCAGCATATGTTTTTTGATGTGTAGAAAATGATTAGGAAACAACATAGTAGTTGGCGGAAAGAGGGAATTGACAAATAATACACGAAGGTGCCTCCTTCATCATATTTACAAAACTCCTCTGTAATGGATCTGGTGTGCTCTTGTCCTTTGTGCCTTGGGTATTACAATTCTTCCATTGTATATTATATGGATAGTTTTGTATTCAATTTTTCCTATTATAATCATTGTTTCTCACTAGAATTAGGCTTATTTGTAGAGTTTTGTGAAGGATTCAATTTTTTTATCAAATTCAAAACTTGATCCATCTTCTCATCCTTGAGCTTCTTGGTTGTGATAGGTTAGTCACCTTCCTTTTCATTTCCCCTAGGATTGAACAATTTAGGATCATCTCTCCTTCCAAGTTTATCAAAGGCTTTTCTATTGTTTTCAATGGTGATAGGTGCCTATAAAGCATCCCTTAATGTTCTGGGTAAGGCATTGAAACAAGTAGTGAGACACAAATTATCACCTAGTCTCAGAACTTGAAATAATTTATACATTCCTTTCTAGAAACTTACATTAAAATCAAATGTTAATTCATTCTAATTCTTTATAATATCATTGAACCCATTCAACATGGAACTTGGATTAGTATAGTCACCATATTGCTCGTTGAAATTTTTTTCTAGATCATCCCATGAACCAATACTATCATTAGACAATCTTTTGAGCCAGTCTCTTGCATCTTCAATAAGTGACTGCACAAAAAATTTCATAACAACATCCTCATGCTCTACTTCATAATCCTTTAACATATCGGTGAACTTTCTAAGATGCTCTTCACTAGTTATGGCATTATTTCCTAAGAATTTAATAACCTTATCTCTCAAATCATTGGAGATAGGATGGTGAAAGCTAGGGATACCTAAAAAGTTCATTTGTTTGTATCTTTCCATGTAAATAGGCATCTTATGAAAAGCTAAAATAGTTGAATTACTATGTCCTGCTCCAGGGGTTTGCATGTGAATTTTGACTTGCTAAGATACAACTAGATGACCAACAATATTGGTTGAGGAAGTTGGTATTGATTGGTAAAAACTTTTTCTATTTACTATAGGTCCATAGATTGGAACATAAGGTATAGCTTTTGTAGTCTGACTTGGCCAAGATACTAAGCCAGAGATAAATTTAAGGAAATAGATTTTCCTTCTTGTTTCTGAAGCTCTGATCTTATTTTCTACTTTCTCTGACTCTTTAGCTATGTCTTCCCTCTCTTTCTTTTCTCTCTCTGATTCTAATTATATTTTAGAAATAAAAACATTTTTTGGAGGAATAGGAGGCTCATTTAGGGTGTTTTTTTAATGGTGAATATTCGTAATTTTGCGAATTTTAGAAAAAATTTACTAGTGATTTGGCTAATAATTTAACATCTAATGCAACCAAAATTGCCACTTTTTGATTTAATATAGCTCTAAAATATTTAAAATTGCTCAATAATTTACTTTATTAAAAAAAATTAAACTCAAAGATTTGCCACAATATTCGTTGCATGATTAGATTTGATTCACCTAAATATTATTTATTATCGAAAAAATTAAAATTAATTCACCAATAATTATCATAATTATTAGTTACATTAGGAATTTATTCCAAATATTTAATTTTAATTGTTGATTTAAAATATAATGTAATTATCCTCATAATTTCCATGTGATAAAACATGTTCAATTTTTTTTTGATAGGTAATTGGCCGAAGCCTAGATTATTTATCATTCATTATTATTATTATTAGATTAATTATTATTATGTGTTAATCTTGAGAAGATTTGAACCCAAGACCTCCTCGATGAGAGGCTTGCAATTTATTGATGTGTTGTAGGCTCTTGCCTATACATGTTCAGTTTTGATTTGTAATATTCCATGGCAATTAATGAACTTCCTATTATTATTGAGATTTGCCAATATTTTACACTCAAAAGTTATGATTCCAAAATAATTACCAATGTAAATAATATTTAAAATAAAAAATTTGAGATATTCACGGATAAAAATAATTTGGTTTTTCAAAATAATGAAAGATTCACCAATAATTTATATCTTTTCCTAGAGGAGGGTTTCTTAGAGTTTACCCTAGGCTTATTAATTTGTATTCCCACAACCTTTTGCTTTCCATTATTAGGGTTCTTAATAGTAAGATCTATTATTTTTTCTTTGTTAGGTTGGTGTTGTGGTTTCACAATGCATGCCTTATTTCATCTAGAAATAGGGACCCCCTACTTTATTTTTTGGCTTTTCGGACTAATGATTTCCTATTTTGTGTAGATAAAAAGACATCCTTAACTTGCTAGGGTCATAAATTTTGACCTAGATCTTGGAATTCAAAATCATGTACACCATTTGAAAGAATAACTAAAATTTTAATTTTAGTCCCTAAAATAGTGACCCTTTGGCTGCCCAGTTTTAGGGACCGATGAAAGTTTCAACTTAAAATTTTGAGCATAAGACCTCCAAAAAGGCTAGTTCAAAGAACCTAGAAGATCTTGTTAAAAAATGTGAAAAAGTTTTGAACATTTGATAATTTTGGATAATTTGGATCACTTGGTCTCTAACCCAAAAGGATAGGGAAGTTGGAGAGAAGAAAGAGATAAAAGAGAAAGAGGTTGGACAAATGACCTAGAATAGGTTCCTCATCTTATACAATTATTAATGACAAGATTCAACATGGGTGCCTTGGGATTTTAGATAGAAGAAGCAGAAAGAGTTCAAATGTATGAAAGTGTTTTGATTTAAAGAGGGTAAATCATCAAAAGGATCAAAGTAAGTACACAAAAGTGATCCCAAACCTTGTCTGAGAAAAACCTAGAAACCATTTTCAAAACAAAAAACTTTGATTTTTTTTGGTGAATTGAGGAGTTGAAAAAATTATAACTCAAGAAAATTTTGAAGTTGAAAAAAATAAAAATCTAACTCTAGAAAATTTTAAAGTTGGAAAAGAAATCGAACTCTGGAAAATTCTGAAGTTGAGAAAATTCTAACTCTGGATGACTTTGAGGTTGAAAAAAAAATCCTAACTCTAGAAAATTTTGATGTTGAAAAAATTCTAACTCTAGAAAATTCTAAAGTTGAAAAATAAATAAATCTAACTCTAGAAAATTATGAAATTGAAAAAAATTCTAACTCTGGAAAATTAACACTTGGTGAAATTTTGCATTTTTTGGACTTACTTCCGAGGTGCACTAACAATTAACTGCTAGTTCCAAATTCAGAGCTTTTCATGCACCAAAAATGCATTTTGATGGTAGTTTAACTCCTACAAACATCCAATTAAGGTTGAGCTTCTATTTTTGGCACCTCCAAAGATTCCTACATCACCTAATAGCTTTCTCTTTCTTATCTTTTCATGCTTTCTTTCTTTAAAGACATGTAAAGGCTCATGCATCCATTTAATGATATAAATATGGGTGGAGTCCTATTAAGCACTAGTTAGAGAGTTAGTTTGTACTTAAATAGATTTTTTAAATTATTTTAGAAGCATATATTTGCATAAAGAGATTTCTCATTCTCAACACAATTTAAGGAGAAGATTTCTTATGAATTGAGGAATGTAATTGTAGAAGTTGAGAAATCCAACTTGACAAATCCTCAAGAACACCTGCATGCAAATATCTTGCAATGAAGAGAAGCCAAAAAATGGAAAAAGCAAAGCTTAGAAGTTCTCAAAAATGTGAGAGAAAAAATTTATTCTAAGTTCAGAAAACAAAATACAAAAGTTCAACCTTTTAAGGTGAACGAAACCCTAAAGGAAAGAAAGCTAGGTTTGTGCATTATAATTAATATAAAATATTAATTATATGCACCTAAGAGAGCTAAAGTACCTAGAGTAATTAATAACTTACTCTAACACCCCCCCCTTAAGTAGAAAAATGGGTCCCGACAACAAGGCCTGATCAGGTACCCAAAACAAGGAAATCTTTGTAAACTGGAGACAAAGGAGAAAACCCAGTGGGAAAAACCCCTCTTCAAAAAGAGATAGAACAAACATGTTGAAAAAAATATGAAGGAAGGAAGGCCTCAAGAAGACCCCCCAAGGATAACTTCCATAATCCCAAGCATAGACCACAACTGAAGATAGCGAGGCAATGCAAATGACTTGGTGAAGATGTTAGCAACCTGTGCATTAGTGGAAATGTACTCCAAAGAGAGAGCATTATCTTGGATCAAATGATGAATGAAATGCATATGAAGCTCAATGTGTTTAGTGCATTGATGCACCACTGGGTTGCAAGAAATATGAATAGCACTCTGATTATCACACCACAAAACAATGGGACGATCAAGAGGAAAACCAAACTTAGTCATCAACTGTTAAAGCCATAAAATCTCCTGACTAGCAAGCACTATAGCTCAATACTCAGCCTCTGTAGATGAAAGTGCATGAGCCTACTCCTTCTTGCATGACCATGTGATAAGACCAGAGCCAAGACAGAAAAAAAATCCAGAAGTAGACTTTCAATCATCGACATCACCAACCCAATCTGAATCAGAGTAGCCAACAATGTGAGGAGTCCCTACTATTTAATAAATGCCATACATGAAGGTTCCCTGAATGTATCTTAAAATATGCTTGGTAGCTTTCCAATGAATCTCATGAGGATCATGTGAGAATTGAGAGACAAGACCTACTACAAAGGAGAGATTAGGATGAGTGTGTGTCAGGTACAACAAGTTGCCAACCAACTGTCGGTACAATGTGGGATCTACTGAAGGCAAAGTGCAAGAGGTAGAAAAAGTAACACCCAACTAAAAAGGTGTAGGAGCAGGCTTGCAATCAAGCATGTTATAGTATCCAAGCATGTCAAGAGCATACTTTTGTTGGTAAACAAATGTTCCAATAGGTGACTAAACAATCTAGAGACCAAGAAAATAGTGTAGTAGGCAAAGATCAGTCATCTCAAACTATTCCATCAATGCTCTCTAAACATCCTTAATCATAGAGGATGAGCTACCTATGAGAAGAAGATCATCAACATATAGCACAAGGATCAAAACCTCAGCCTCAAAACACTGAATGTAGACTATAGGATCGAAATGATAGTGGGTGAAGCCTATGGAAAGAAAAAAAGAGTCCATCTTCTCATACCAATTGAGACCATATAATGAGTGTCGAAGTCTAAAAACCAAGGTGGAATCCTGCACAAATCCCTGAGGCTACTCCATGTAAATCTCCTTAGTAAGATCACCATGCAATAATTCAATATTTACATCAATCTGAAAAATGGGTCATCCCTATGAAGCTGCAAGGAATAAGACAAGGTGAATAGTGTTCATCTTGGCGACAGAGGAAAATGTCTCAGTGTAATCAATACCCTCAACCTATGAGAAACCCTTTGCAACAAGATGAGCCTTGCACTTATCAATGGAACCATCAACAACAAACTTAGTATGATAAAACAATTTGCACCGCATAACTCTTCTTCCCTTAGGAAGAGAACAATGATCCCAAGTATGATTCTTCATCAAAGAAGAATACTCCTCCTCCATTGCAATTTCCCACTCAAGATGTCCTATCCCTGCTGCAAAAATCTGAGGGTCATCACAAATAGCATGATTGAGAAGACTAGAACCTGCAGTATGTGAACAAGTGCAACGAGAAGTGGTAGGATCACTAGCTAGCGATCCTACAGCCTCAATTGTAGCTCGAGCCCATTTAGCCATCTAGGGAGGATCCTGTAGTGGAGGTAATTGGGGATCAACATGATCATCATCCTCATCATCTAAAAAAGAGACTAGAAAGGATAAGGGAGTGGTCATAATTGAAGTAGACTCTAGATGCGAGGTATCTACTATAGGAAGGCACTCATCAAATTGGACATCCCGTTGAAATAGGACCTCACGAGAATCGAGATCAAACAATCTATAGGCCTGAACATCCTTGTAGTAGCCAACAAAAATGAGGTGTCAGCTCTTTTGCTCTATTGCTCTCCTTTGAGCATCTGGTATAAATGCCCATGCTTCACTACCAAAAACTCAAAATGAAGATACATTAGACTTGACATGAGACCAAGCCTCCTTAGGAATCATATTTCAAACTGCCTTGTGAGGCATCTGATTTTGAATGTAGTTGGCACAATTGACTACCTCTGCCCAAAAACATGAATCCATTGACTTAGACTGAATCATATAATTAGCCATCTCTCGAAGGGTTTTGTTCCTCCTCTCGGCCACACCATTCTATTGAGGGTTGTAGGGCACTAAAAACTAATGCTGAAGACCATGTTCAGAGAGAAAATCCCTAAAAGCTTGGTTCACATACTCCCCCCCATTATCTGTGTGTATCCACCAAATAGAAAGACTAGACTACTTCTTAATAAATGTCTTGAAGACTCAAAATGAATCGAAGGCATCAGACTTGTACTTCAAAAAGTACACCCATGCACACCTGGAGAAGTCATCAATGAAAGTAAGCACATATTTGGAATCGAAAAAAGGAGTGGGAAATAACATGAGGTCACTATGAATCAACTCCAGTGGTGCCAAAGCACGAGTGGTTCATCCCTGTGGAAAAGGATCCCTATGTTGTTTTCCAAGAGCACAACCCTGACAAACACCATTTGTACAAGAAATCTAGGGAAGCTCAAGAACAAGTGCCTGTGTGCTCATCTACTGAAGATATCTGTAATTGACATGGCCAAAATGCTCATGCCAAAGTTTTCTTACTAAATCTACATGTGCAACAAGACATGAACCTGTGTCATCAGAAGACTCAAATCCATCAAATTTGTAGTGGTGAGATGTAGAATCAACACTCCCAGTAGCCACAATCATCTCAGAATCATGTATGTCTCGGATAACCACATCATGTGGTGAGAACTCAACTTTGTAGTGAGAACTCAACTGTCTTACCAGAGCCACAGTAGTAAATCTGATATATAGATAATAGGTTCATCAAAATGTTAGGGACAAGAAGAACATCCCAAAGAGAGCCCTTAGCTAATGCAATAGAACTAGAACCCATGATAGAAAGATGTGCTGAGTTCCCAATAGCAATCTAGGTAGTAGGACAATGGGCAAGTGAGGTGACCAACTGTTGAGTGTTTTTCATATGGTGATAGGCACCGAAATCAAGAATCCAATTAGGCCCAAAAGTCATAGCTCATGCAGTAAGAGTGTGACCTTTCCCTACAAGGGGGGATGTAGACTTAGGAGCTGAAATGTGATGCTCCTGCATGGCCTCCTCTAAAGCCTCCAAACATTTCCAACACCTAGAAATCAGATGTCCATCCTTTCCACAAAAATTGTAGTCTCAGTTGATTTCTTCTTAGTCTTGGAGGTAGAATTAGTAGAATTCAAACAAAATTTACCCTTGGAAGGGTTAGCTGGAGGTTTTGCATTAGTTTTTGGTGCATCTTTCTTCAGTTTGGCTTTTTATTTTGGTTTCCCCTGAGAAGTTTGAGCAACTAATGCTTGGCTAGAAGAGCTAGAGGCATCCACCTATTAGATCTTTGCCTGTTCTCATGTTAATTAATCACAAAATGTCTCAAATGAAGGCATCTAATGTCTATTCCCAAGGCATCCATGGTGGAGTAGAAAGTGGAAGAAAATATCTGATACTGTCCTCGCAACTTTGAGACTATCTAAAAAATACACTCATCATCAGTTTTGTTTTTACCACATCCCTACAAGATTGTATGCAGAGATTTGAACTTCATCAAGAAGTCTTCAATAGTGGGAAAGCTGGCTGGTGTCAAAGAAATCAACTTTGGATCAAACTGTAGTGCCCATAATTCATTCACTGTGCCAAACAATGTGTTGAATTTGGTCCAAATAGCCCGTGGAGTGGTCAAACCATCCAAATGAAATAGTAGACTATCAGAGATGTTCAATGCAATCAATCCCATGGCTTCATCCATTTTGTTTTTGTGTTGAAGAACCTCATAAAAATTCTACAAAGTAGGTTGGTTTGCATCTAAGCATGACCATAAGCCTCTTGAGATGAGAAGCCTAGTCATATGTGTCTTCTAGGTGTGATAGTTGTGTGGCACGAGCTAGATCATAGAAGGATCTGACATTGAGAGAAAGAAAAGATAGAAGTAGAAGGGTCTAATTTTGAAGCAAATTATAGAATAGAAAATGCTCCCCCCCCACAATGAATAAAAATATCTCCCAAAACCAAAGCAAAAACTATGGAAAAGCACAAAAACTAAGAAAAGAACCTAGAATTTGGATGCAAAGAATAGGAAAATAGAAGCCTCTATTTCAATGCAAAATTTGGAAGCTCAAATGAACACAAAATCAAATGAAACTAGCACCATTGTCTCCATCTCTAAGTTAGCTTTCCAGTGCTTCTTTTGGATTGCAAAAATACATCTGTATGCTCAAGTTATGGGCAAAAAACTGACTACAGGTCCAAAAAAAGAGCTCTCTAGAAAATTATAGAGACAGGGTTAAATTTGACACTCGTATGGCCATCATCATGCCATCACCAAGAAAAATCTAATTACGAAAAAGATGACATCATCATTTATAAAATGATGTCAGCATGCTGGGATATGATGTCAGCAAAGATTGACGGCATAATGACATCAAGCCAAAAAATGATGACGCAGCTGCTAGATTATGACATCACTTGGTTGTAGAATGACATCACTTTTAAAATCATAGAGGTGGCATGTGATCGGAGGAATTAGGTTCACCACTGATGGCAATGGTGATTTTTTGTTGCACTGCTGGTGGGGGCAGCGATTGGGTGGCCTATTGGTGGTGGTGGGGTTGTGGTCGAACCACGGGTGGTGCACTGGCTGCAGTGGGGTGGTGGCTAGGCGCGAGTGGTGCTTTGGTGGTCGTTGGGTGGCATCAAGGTGGCCGATGGGAAAAGCGGCCCAAAACCCACATTTTAAAAATATTTTTAATTTTTTTCTCAAAAAATGTGTCTATACGGCCTCCCGAGGGGCTAAAAATTTTTCCCAGATGCTCGAAGGCCAAAAACAACAAGTTTTTTTAATGTATTTTGACTAAAAACAGCCTTCCGAATCCAATGGTGGTGTCTATTTGAGGCCAAAGTGCCTCAAAAATTCACCCTTCACCCTTTTGAATAAAAAAACTTTGAAAAAGCTGGGGTTTGTGACTGTGAATTGTGGCTTCAAGAATCTTCAAACGAGGAAGCAAGAGGTCCGCTCTGATACCATGTAGAAGTTGAGAAATCCAACTTCATAGATCCTCGAGAACACCTACATGCAAATATCCTACAATGAAAAGAAGCCAGAAAATGAAAATAGTAGAGCTTAGAAGTTCTCAAAAATGTGAGAGCAAAAATGTATTCTAAGTTCTGAAAACAAAATATAAAAGTTTAACCTTTTAAGGTGAATGAAACCCTAAAGGAAAGAAAGCTAGATTTTTGCATTATAAATATTAATTATATGCACCTAAGAGAGCTAAAGCACCTAGAGTAATAAATAACTTACTCTAATAGTAATATGTATTCCAAGCTACCATTATTTTGCAATAAAATTATGCTTTTGGTGCTCGCATTGGAGTGTAGTAATTCTTGCCTAAATGTGTCATTTAAAAAAAAAAAATTCATGGAATTGTGATTGAGTCAAAGGTTTATTACTTTGTTTCTAGTTGTGCGATTCATTAGTTTTAGTGTTTCTTACAGTTTTACGAATTTTGCTAACGTATCTAGCTTGAGAAGAAATCACCAAATTTTACCTGCATAACCCTTCATCTCACATGAGTGCACTTTTTGTGGCCTTGCAATTTGATGAAGAATGAAACATCATATGGTTATTAAGTTTCTCATCGACAATTGCATCGGTGGAATCTAGGAAGCACTGCTCCTGTTTTGATTGGTTACCTACAAATTTCTTTGAAAGCTTAACTAACAGATGTGTTGTTTTCTATAGCTTATGTCCATTAGGATTTTACTTTCACATTATTTGCTTTAAAATTTCTTGTTATTTTCTTTACTAACCCCTTATTAAATTAGGAATTCATATAGTTGCATTGTTAGGTTGCATTCATCTAAAAATAGAAAATACCGAAAACATATCTTTTTTATGGTTAATTTTGAAACAAGCAAATTGGTGATTTGATCCAAAATTGGTTCCAACTAGCAAAGGCCTCCTCATGAACATTCATATTTATCTTCAACTAAGTGGATTCCAGTAGGTTGCAAGATTGCCCAGAACATTGGAGTTGATCCTCAAATTAGCTTTTCAAGAGAGGAGTTCAAAAGGATTCCTATCGTTAAGCATCATTCAAAATGACAACTCAATAGAAGTGGTGCTAGAAGGAGGGCCTCAAGACCATTTGGCTTGTAAAACCCAAGTTTTTGTTTGAAAATTCTACAATTTCAAAAAAAAAAAATCTAACTCTAGAAAATTCTAAAGTTGGAAAAAAAATCTAACTTTGGAAGTTTTTGAAGTTGGAAAAAAAATCTAACTCTAGAAAATTTTGAAGTTGAGAAAAATTTCTAACTTTGGAAAATTTTGAAGTTCAAAGAAAAAGATCTAACTATAGAAAATTTCAAACTTGGAAAAAAATAGAACTTTGGAAAATTTTGAAGTCGAGAAAAAAATTCAAACTCTAGAAAATTTTGAAGTTGGAAAAAAATCTAACTTTGGAAAATTCTAAAGTAGGAAAAAAATAAATCTAACTCTAGAACATTCTGAAGTTGAGTAAATATTCTAGCTTTGGAAAATTTTGAAATTTGAAAAAAAAATCTAACTTTGGAAAATTATGAACTTGAGAAAAAATTCTAACTCTGGAAATTCTGAAGTTGAAGAAAAATTCTAACTCTGGAAAATTGTCACTTAGAAGAAATTTTGCATTTTTGGGTCTTGTCACCAAGGTGCACAGGTGTGCAAAATGTTCTTTTTTGAGACTGTTCTTCTTTAGAGGTGTAATTTTTCTAGAATAAACACAAGTTCCTAGAACTCAATCACTTTTAGAAGTATCACAATGATAAAGAGATACCAAGAACTCCACCCATTCACATTACACATTCCATCATCATCATTCGCTTTAAATTCTACTTCACACATTTCCATCATTATGCAACATGTCTTTCTTCAATGCCCAAAGTTCACCTTTTAACCTAACTAGACCATTACATGACTTGCCCAAAAATTCTAAAAAGTTTTTGTGCATGGTTCATCTATGGAGAATCATGAACAACAAAAGATCATCTTAAAATTTTCAAAGAGATATGTAATCGAAACCAAATTCAGCATATGGATGTGGTATGCCACCTTTTTCCCTACACTTTGGGGGAAATGACATTCAATTGGTACCTTAATTTTCCACCACCATCAATAAGGGATTGGAACTCTTTTATAGGATGTATCAAAGAATGGAGTTTCCTTATGTTATACCACAAGACATCCAGATATATTTTGGAACAATGAATTTATTAACTTCTATTTTTCTAAGAAGGCTCCCACCTAGAGATATTGATACCATTGAAAAGGTCTTCAAAGAGGCTATTGCAGTCATGAAACAAGTTACTACTACTCCAATGTCAACAACTACATATTCAAGATATGAGTCTCAAAAGATTGCTTTCTTTGAGTAGAAGGTAGCTGCATCTGCTGAAGTAGAAAATAGTATGTCTAGACAGTTAAAGCCATGAAGGAGATGATGTCTCTTTTATCTAGTCAACTTATGAGAGTAAAGTTGAATTCCTCTAGAAACCAAGGCAATCATCCAAAACAACTTGATTCCCACAACAATTATTCTCAAAATCAAAGCGGAAATTTCAGCCTTTGCAGTAACATTAACAATGAGAATAATGATATTATAGGCATGAGTCCAAGTGAAAATAGATATGGTTACAATGACATTTCAGATCAGCCTCCCCAACGAACAACCTTTCAAGTTTAGTGCAATGGTGTTTGAATCATATGATCAAGAGGAGTTCGTGTTCCCATTCAATGAAGAAATTCTTCCAAGTGTTGATGTTTCAATAAGTGTAGACATGCCAAGAAATTTTGAGGATTTAGAAAATTTTAAAGTTCTGAAACTACATGGAGTTGAAAAAATTCTCAAAGTTGCAAAAAGTGATGGAAATGCAAAAGATCTTAGGGTTGGTGAGATTTTCAAATCGAAAATTCATCAAGAAGAAGATACTAATTCTTCCTACTATGATATTGATTCCCCATTGGATAATGATAAGATACCTCCCTCAAAACAAGATATTTCATTAGAAGAGATGGATAGAGTGCTCAATTTGGTCTCAAGCTTGATAGAGGAAAGGTCTATTTGTGGGTGTTCTACACATATATCAAACCATGCAATAATTGAGTCATGTAGAATCCATCCATTTGGGTTCCATTCAGAAGAAAGTTGTCCTAATTTCTTGTTAGCTTGGGAGATCACAATGGAGGGAAAGTATGATTTTGAATAGGATTCTTTGGGACATGAGGGAGAAAACATTTTGATCGATGATAGTAATGAATCTTGTAATTCAAAAGGAAGGTTGGTGACTAATTTTTCTAGTCTGAAGGAACCTAAAGTGTTTCCATATACATGTGGAGTTGTGTACCATGAGATAAGACCTCCAAAAGGAGAAATTACAATGTGTGAGTGTACCCCTATGGTGGGAGACTTGCTAGATTAGGTGATATATTTCCATTATCCCTCTTAGTTTGATGATTTTCAATTTGAATATGATGCTAAAGGTAAGAGAACTTGTTTTTGGATTAATCATGGTCATGGAGAGTTACCACAACATCTGATTTTGTGTGATTTGTGCTTGGAATTTGAACAAAGATTGCCCACATTTTATTTTTCTGAGTATAAAGACAAATCAACTTTTCTTAGGACTATATGGTGCTGTTCATTTGCATTGCACATCATGAGAAATCTACTGACAACCACCCCACATTCTTACTATTCAAGGTTTTTTGTAGATAAGTTTTCTTTTGTTTTTTTGTTTTTTTTGTTTTTTTCTTAGTCTTTTTAGTCTTTCTAGTTAGGTGTTAGTTTTCTTTGAGTTGAGTCTTTTTGTTTGGGTTTTGTTTCTTCTTCTTTCAAAGTTGTGTTAGTCTATGGGTTAGGTGCACTCAATATTTTATCTTGACATATCTCATTAACCCACTTTTTGGTTTTGACTTTTGGGAAGAATTATTTCTTAGTCAAATCATTTTAATGATTTGCTTTCTTATACCAACTAAGGAATTGATGTTACTTGTAGTAATATGGGACTTTCAATCTTCAATCCAAAATTGCAGATCAACAAGTTCTTAGCACTTTGCAAATTTAAAGAATTACTATCTGTTGCCCCACTTTTCCACCATATACAAAATTTTGCAAAGTGGAGAGTAAACTAATGTCACATTTTGTCAATTCAGGTCACTAGGTCTTTCTTCTTAGGGTGCTGAGTTTCTCCATCGGACTTTCATCTTTTCCTTTCTCCCATATCATAGTTAGCCCGGGTGGGTACTTCTTGGTTGTCATGAGTCTTAGGGGTAGTTTAGAGCCATCCTTGATGGAGATTCTTGATTTGTGCTACATCTTTTGATTTCCATGCAATTGATTTTCTTTGAAGTTAGAGAAAATTGAATCGATGAAAACTCAAGTTCTAGGTTCTCCTTGGCAGGTTTTCGCACCCCAAAGGCAAATTTCCACAAAGATTGGCAAAAGCTATTTGTTAGCCTCCTTCAAGTAAAGTGGATCATGATAAGAAAATATTGTTCAAGTGACATCATGATCTCACGGAAAGAACCATTTTAAAGCTTGGAAAATGATAGAGATAAGCATCGGTGAAAAATTAGAAAAGAGCTTCTTTGTGGCCGACTTTGAAGTCAGTAATCAATTTTTCAAAAAGGCCTATGTAAAGGAATTGAGAAAGCAAATGGGTACCACCCCTCACTTTCAAAGTTATTTTTTTGTTTCTCGGGCGTTTAAAATAAAGAATAGTCGCGAAAAAGTAGGTTTCTTCTTCTCCATTGCGCGTTCTCGCACCTAGAAGGTAAAACTCTGCAGAGATCCATAGCTGCTATTGGTAGACTAAAACAAGGGTATGTAAGTCAGCTAATGGTTAGATAATTCAAATATCATCAAGTTTGCATAGCAAAAATTACTTAGAGCTCATTAAGATGAGCGGGATAAGCATTGGCGGAGAATTCAGAAGTGGCTTCTCCTCTGACAATTTTCAAACCAAGAGTTGAAATTTTTGCAAAGGCCTAAATGGAAAAATAAATTTACTAAGTGGACCCCATTTTTCACCTGTGAAGCCTCTTTTATATTTCCCATAATATTTTTTTATTAAAGTGCTTTGGATTGAATGGTAAAAGCTAAAGTTAAAAGGGAAAATTGAAAATTTGTTTCTCCACTGCGGGTTTTCTACCCTCGAAGGCCATTTTTTGTATTTGGGGAAAAATCATTCCTGTGAGCATGGTAAACATGTGAATTGATTGTAGATTGTTTTGGACAAGTAAATATAAGCAAATCAGTGAATTGATGGGGTGTTTGCAAGCATAATTGAGGTAAGCAAATTTTTCCCTAGGCAGTACTCCGTTCTTGTTTTTTTGAAAGATAGGTGAAATAGAAAGTAAACCAGTAATTAATGAAAATTACTATTGAAGCCAACAAAAATAATGAAAAGAAAAAGAAAAATCTGTTATAACCTTTATATTTACCAATCCAAAAGATTTACTCTTAATTCCACTCATGTGGTGCGATTTATGAAATTCAACTAGCAAATCTGGGTTTATTCTATAAAGAGTGAAGTAAATGACTTTCAAACTACCGTCTTACTATTATACTGTTGTATTGGATGGGGTTTTCAAGTATTTTTCAAATATAGAATTGGTATCTTGTTTCAGCTGTAACTATTTGAGTTTTTGCTATAATACATCAAATAAAATGGCAACAAGATTGGCAAGGTTCAATGGATTGGGTGGAATTAGGTCAGAATGGTCAACTTTCACGGATACTTCACTTCATTTCTATGACATCCATGATTTTCAAAGGAGATTGAGAGTAGAACCAATCCACCCCATAATAGAGAAACTTCGGGGAAGCAGATTAGTAGAAGCAGTTGGGTTCCCTGTAGCAGTACAAGTCCTAGAGTTGATTTTAGAATGCATCAATCATTACAACCTAGATGCAAGGTAGATTCTACTGCCTGATCAGACAGTGTTGATTTCAATTAATCAACAATCAGTGGTGAATTGCTTGCAAATTTTAGAATAGGAGGAGTTCTCTGATTTGATGATGAGTGGAGCCATGTCCGAGTACTTGTTGAAAAAGATGGTTTGGAGGAAGGAGATCATGTAGTCTTGGTTTCAGAAGCCATGGGGGGCCAAGAGTAAAGTCCCTAAAACTCTCTTTGGCATGGACCTGAAACCAAAAATTGTTGATATTTTGGTTCTATTACATCAAATCAAAGGTGAGGTAGAAGCTTTTAATTTCGTAGAGCAGTACTTCTTTTTGGTGCAATTTATTTGCTTAGACACACAATATATTAACTAGGTGCATGAGGTTAGTGAACAACTTTCTAGGGCTCTCAGTGCAGCTAAGTTTTATAATTCTTTTTATATGTCCTCATTCTTGATATACATGTTGGCTTCTCTTCAATTGTGGTTGAGACTCCCTAGAATTGAAGATTTCCCTGATAATGTAAAAAGTTACAAGTTTTATCCATGCTTGCAATTATAGAATAGTTACACAGAATACATCCGGGTAAATGATGCATTCACCATGAGAATTTGCAAGGAATTATAGGGGTACCCAGAGCGGAGATTCAGCCCAGAAGCAATGGCGATCATCAACCAATTTGGCAATTACTTCATCCAGTTCTCATCATTTTCTTATTTGCATCTTGCAGCATTTGACTAATTACCACTGAAGCTGCCCACATATCTAGATGATATGATCGTGCTTGTGGAGATCGTGAGGCAAGCAATACAAGTGAATGTGTTGAGTGCTAGCCTGAAGAAGAAAGGGTATGAATTGCCTATAAAATTTGGAGCATACAGTTGTGAAACTAGATCAGATGCAAAGAATATACTCAAAGCATTTGAGAGTAAATACAAATTGGAAGAGTATGAAGTAGTAAGGCCCCTATTTGATCCTAATCGGTATGCTAGGGATGTGCTCTAGATTGGAAGTGTGATAAAAAATGTAACAACCATGGAGGATTATTGGGCAGATTGTAAAGATTAACTGGAGAGTCGATATCGTGCCTTTTCAAAATTTACAATTGATTAGGTAAAGACATATGGTATAAATTTAGACGTGGAGGGATTGGAGGATGATGGTCAAAATATGTACAACAATACATATTTGACTAAGTTGAGGAATACTCCCATAAGTTTTGAACCATATGTTGACATAGTAGAAGATTTCGATGTCATGATGGCAAGAATAATCAAAAGGACTAGGAAGTGGGTTGAATGGACAGCTAAGAAAAGCTGGAGTAGGAGTAAAACTACTCAAGCCTCCACATCCGCAGCTACCATAGCTTCCCCTCAGAGTGCCATTCTCGATGCTACTACCATAGCTGCTCAAGCTCTAGCTCAATCTACAGGTGGTGGTGATCATCCCCCAAAGAGGAATGTTCCAATAGCCCCAACCAGTCAAGGTGGATCACTACCAGTAATCGAAACTCAAGCCAAAGCTGAAAAAGAAATAGAGGAATAGAGAGATGGATCTCCCGCTCCAGTATCACCTTCACATGCTGCTCTTCCCCCATCTCCTCAAGCTTCTCCAACTCCATCTCTTCATGTTGCCCCTATCTTATCCCCTCATCATAGCCCTACACCATCTGTAAGTGCTCCTCTTCTAAAGCCCATTGGTTCTCCTATTCAAATAGTAGAGATCAAAGATGATAAAAGTAGTAGTAGCAAATCTACTGATTCCAATGAAGTTGCAAAGAAAGCCCAAAAAGAAGAGAAAGCTCCAAGTTCATATTGGCTTCTTTCTCAGAATCCCAAGACCCCCTTTTTTGCAACTATAGCAGCAACAACTCTAGTGAAGAAGAAGATGTTCAGTGTTGAGTCACTTGGAACAGCCTCCAAAGTGATTAGTATAGAATCTTGGCTCGAGGATACTTTGGAAAAGAAGAGAAAAAGGAAAGATGAAGGTGTTCCTTCAAAAGATGTTGTATCCCAAGTGGTTTGCTTAGGATCTACCATGGTGAAAGCTAAAATGTAGAAGACCTTGTCAATTTTAGGACAAGATCCAAAAATAGGACACTTAACTCTGGAGGTAGCAAAACCAAACAAGGCCGAGTGAATTGAAGATATGATGCTAGAAGACTTCACTCTGCGTTCAATTGATCTCAGGGAAGCTAGGCATGATATGAAAGTGGGCCTATGGAGATCAAGTAATGAGGTGATAGAGGAACAACTAGAGGACCTCAAAGTGTCAAAAATCAGAATGAAAGCAGAGATTGAGGAGTTGAAAAGATTCATCAGGCAACTAGTTGTTCCATTGGCAACCATTATTGGTGTGCCTACTATTGAGAACCCTACTACAGAATAAGTGCAAGCCTTCATCTCAAAACTCCAAAAGGATAGACATTTTGGCCAAATTAGAACAAAATGGATTGAGAAGGTTAGCATAGATGGAGCTATTCTGATTGATCAGATTGGAAATGTTATCCTTTAGTTAGAAATTGAGAAGGATACTATTACTTCTAATCACAACACTTTGGATACAAAAAAGATAAGGTGCGATGAATGTGTTTCTCTCCTAAATATGGTCATTCAAATGAAGGCAAAAGAGGCAATTGAAGCGAATATTTTGAAAAAGGGGACTGAGCCTCTATTTGAATAGCTTCAGAACATGTAATTCAAGTAGGAAATGATTCAAGAGGCAGAGGAAGGACTCAAAGAAAAGAAGGAAAATGTGAAGAAGATCCAAGACAGAGCATTTGCGCTCATGCAAGGGTTACACACAGATCCACAAAGTAGTTGGCAAGGAAAGGCTCTCATTGGGATAGAGGCAATGAAGAATAACTTCTCCACATACTTGAATAATCTATCTGGGATGACTTCAAGCAGTCAAAACAGAGTGGTAGAGTTGTAAAAACTCAATGGATGCGTACATGTGGTAGCTAGAGAGTTGACAAGTTAGTTGGGTGTAGTAAAGGAGTTGGCCCAATCGCATTCAAAGTGGCTCTTAAGATTCACCAATGTACATGTGCCTAGTCATGAGGAGATGATCCCAATTATAGTGGCTGCCACAACATATAGAGCAAAAATTGAAAAGGGAAAGAAGTCTAAATGACTTATTCAATACCCCTTTTCTATTTTCTAATGTAAATGTTACAAATTTTTGTAAATTCTGAAATTCGATAAACTGGCATCTTGCCATTTGTCATCTAAGAAGATGAACCGATTGATATTCCTATTGTAATGGTCATCTCTCAAATCCTATATGTATTAAATTTAATGGTGAATCAAAATTTGGAAAATTTTTGGTGTGAGATGCTTTTTGTTGCAGAGACAATTGAGAGTACTCAATATCAATTATTTTATGTTTCGTAGAATTGTTGAAATTAGTGTTTTCCACAGATGTTTGGAATTGGAATGAGGAATAAACAGAGTTTTACTTCTCTTGTTCATAATATAGTGAGTGAATGTAATAAGCATTGTTATTGTTCATTCAAAGAGGAAACTTTAGTATAATTAATTAATAGTAGTAGTTTAGCTTCAAGTTTTCCTAGTTAGATATCCAAAGGTTTTGTGAATTCATAAGATTGTGAATACAAAAAAATAATTAGATGCTTAGAAATCAAACTTGCCTGAGTTAGGTCTTGTCTAAGTCTAACTTGGTTATACCTCTTCTATTCTCGGGTCAAGAACATACCCTAAACTAGATAGGAGGAACAAACAGAATTCTTTGAATATCATTCATATAGGGAGCTGTACCTACCAATTCAGAGAAAAGCCGATAACCATAAAATGACTTTTCAATTGTTGTGAATAGATATTGTTCATAATCAGGGCATTAAGAGTCATAATTTCACAAAAGATAAAAAGAACAAATCTATTTACCAACACTATCATAGTTGTTTTTGAACCAAGGTTGAAGGCAATGTGGGATAGTCCAAACCCCACTAGTTCAAATGGAGGGATCTTCTCAAAGGAATTGCTTAGATCATTGTTTGGCATGCGAGTTTTTAAAAGTTCTTAAAAGAGGAATGCAAGGGATGTTCACCAAAGATCAAATCCAAGAAATGACATCGATGTCTTGGCCACATAGTCTAAGCATGGTCAGGATATAGAAAGAAAATAAAAAAGAAAAAGAATGGTGTTAAGACTAAAGGATTTTAAGAGGTCTAAAAGGGGTAATCTGATAAATGGATATGCACTCAAAATAAGCTATCCAATACCAAAGTATTGCTTCATCACATAATCAAATGGAGACATTATGAGCTACATGGAGCAAGTATTCAAAGGATTACCATGGAATTCAAATAAAAAGTGACAACCCACCAAGAGCCCTCAGAACTTGTTCTCTCATCTAGTCAAACAAAGGATTTATAAACAACTTTTGTGAAGATTCTTGATGAACGAGCCAGATGGGGTGGAAGATTATTTTTGAGTTGTTAGAAATTTTTGATAGATTGCATTCTAAGATGTCGAAGGAATTGGATACATTGAACACACACCGAACTTGGAGATTCAAGATTCTGAGGTTTTGACTGCAAAGTGACTCAAAGTATGCTTGGAGTATTCATGATTTAGTTGGTGTTGGATGCATATCAGAGGAATGTTTGCTGATGAAGAAATTCCTTTGTCATTTCTTCCTTTTTGTTAGGGCTATTTGTTGTGGTTTCACAATGCATGTCCCATTTTGTCTAGAAATGGGGACCCCCTACTTTATTTTTTCGACTTTCTAGACTAATGATTTCCTATTTAGTGTAGATAAAAATACATCCTTAATTTGTAGGGGTCATAACTTTTTACCTAGAGCCTATGATTCATAACCATGTACACCATTGGAAAGAAGAACAAAAAATTAATTTTAGTCCCTAAAGCAGTGACCCTTGGGCTGACTAGTTTTAGGGACCGATGAAAGTTTCAACTTGAAATTTTAAAACATAAGACCTCTGAAAAGGCCAGTTAAAAGGACTTAGAAAATCTTGTTAAAAAATGTGAATTTTTTTTGAACATTTGATCATTTTGGATAATTTGGATCACTTGGTCTTTGACTAGGAAGGATAGGGTAGTTGGAGAGAAGAAAGAGATAAATGATACGGAGGTTGGACACATGAATTAGAACAAGTTCCTCATCTTATGCAATTATTAATGACAAGATTCAAAATGGGTGCCTTGGGATTTCAAATAGAACAAGCAAAAGGAGTTCAAATGTATGAAAGTGTTTTAATTTAAAGAGATTAAATCATTAAAAGGATCAATGTAAGTACACAAAAAGTGATCCTAGACCTCATCTAAGAAAAACCCAAAAACCATTTTCAAAATAGAGAACTTGATTTTTTTGGTGAATTGAGTAGTTGAAAAAATTCTAACTCTGAAAAATTCTAAAGTTGAAAAAAAATTGAACTCTAAAAAATTTTGAAGTTGGAAAAAAAATCTAACACTGGAAAATTCTGAAGTTGAAAAAAAATCTAACTCAAAAATTTTGAAGTTGAAAAAATTCTAAATCTAGATGACTCTAAAGTTGAAAAAAAAAAATCTAACTCTAGAAAATTCTGAATTTGAAAAAATTCTAACTCTGGAAAATTTTGAAGTTGGAAAAAAAAAATCTAACTCTAGAAAATTGTTAAGCTGAAAAAAATTATAACTTTGGGAAATTGGCACCTAGTGAAATTTTGCATTTTTTGGACTTACTTTCGAGGTGTACTAACTATTAACTGCCAGTTCCAAATTTAGAGTTTTCCATGCACCAAAAATCCATTCTAATGGTAGTTTAACTCCTACAAACATCCAATGAAGGTTGAGCTTCTATTTTTGGCACCTCCAGAGACTCCTACATCACCTATTGGCTTTCTCTTTCTTATTTTTTCATGCTTTCTTTGTTTTAAGACATGTAAAGACCCATTCATCCATTTAATGATATAAATATGGATGGAGTCCTATCAAGCACTAGTTAGATAGTTAGTTTGTATATAAATAAATTTTATTTATTAGTTTAGAAGCATATGTTCACATAAAGAGATCTCTCACTCTCAACACAAATTGAGGAGAAGATTTCTTATAAATTCAGGAATGTAATATGTATTCCAAGCCACCTTCATTTTGCAATAAAATTATGCTTTTGGTGCTTGCATTTGGAGTGCAGTAATTCTTGCCTAAATGTGTCATATTTTTGTGAATTTTGTTCATGGAATTGTGATTGAGCCAAAGGTTTATTGCTTTGTTTCTAGTTGTGCAATTCATTAGTTCTAGTGTTTGCAATGGTTTTACAAATTCCACTAATGTATCTAGCTCAAGAAGAAATCACCAAATTGTACTTGCATAACCCTTCGTCTTGCATGAGCACACTTTTTGTGGCCTTGTGATTTGATTAAGAGTGAAACATCATATGGTTATTAAGTTTCCCATCGATGATTGCATCAATGGAATCTAGGAAGCACTGCTCCTATTTTCATTGGTTACCTACCAATTTCTTTGAAAGATTAACTCACAAACATGTTGTTTTCCATATCTTATGTCCATTAGGATTTTATTTTCATGTTATTTACTTAAAAAGTTCTTGTTATTTTCTTTACTAACCCCTTGTTAAATTAGGAATTCATATAGATGCATTGTTAGATTGCATTCATTTAAAAACAAAAAAATACCAAAAACATATCTTTTTTGTGGTTAATTTTGAAATAGCAAGTATATTGTTCATTTGATATGAGATTGGTTCAAACCATCAAAGGTCTCCTCATGAACATTCACATTTATCTTCAACTGAGCAGATTCTAGTAGGTCGCAAGATTTCTTAGAACCTTGGAGTTGATCCTTGGATTAGCCTTTCAAGGGAAGAGTTCAAAAGGATTCCTGCCATTAAGCATCATGCAAAATGGTAACTCGACAGTTGGTAGGATTGGACTTGGGAAATGACAGGTCCTTCCTCTTGACCTTATCTTTCACACATCTCCGAAGATGTCTAAATGCAACATAGAATATTTTTCTTCTAACTCTATGTTATGCTCTTTCAAAGCTTACATTATTCTAAGAAATATTTCTCTCTCCATAATAGAAATCACATGGTAATAGGTTTTTATTCCTTTTCCAAATGAATGAATTTGGTATCTTCCTTAGCAACCTTCTTCCTTAATGTCTCAATCTGTGATAAGAATTCATTAGGGTTTGCATAAGTCATTTCTAAATCTACTAGATCATCTAGATCTATGAGATTCCTTTCAATATATGGGACTTGACCTATGTTTTGCTGAGCATTCAAGGCATTCTTATACCTCCATCTATGATTTACTTATTTAAACATATTGGGTTTGAAAGTGGTTTCTCATATGGAAGAGATAGTTTTATCTTGGAATATTCTTTCTTCTAGTAATGGGGTTATGAACATTTCTCCTGAAAGCCTAGTATTCTCAAATTCAAAATTTAAGGATGAGGAATCTCTATCTACCAAATTATGATATTGGGAGTGGGGCTGAGGCATTTTCTATGGGTTTCCATGTGCGGTTAGGATCACCTTTCTTCTTGGGATGATAATTCCTACCTACATGAGGTAGCTTTGTATATAATGGGACCTCTAGATTTTCCTTTCTATATGCACTAATTTTTCTCCTTATGTCTACCATTTGAAACAAAACTTAAAATAGATATCTCTAGCTACAAAACCTTTTGATTGAGTCACCACCCACTAAGGTGAAAAACATTTAATATGGTTGGAACAAAGAAAACAACACAAGAATTAAATGTTTGACTATAGATCTAACACAAGAACTTCTGTCACAATGTACTATTATAAATGAAAACTCTATCACACAAACAAGGCAGTATTTGGACATAACCCATGTCATGTACTTCCTTCTATAGTGGAATTTTGTAGATTCTAAAGGTTTTTCTATTAAAAAAAACCAATACATGTATTCCCTAGCATGGGAAAAACACAACTGAAATACATGATTGAAAATGCACAAATTATATCAGAGATTCCATTGTTTTTAACAATTACTTTCTTCACATACTCCCTAATAGAGACACCATTTTTCTGGCTTCTAATGTGATAGAATTTTAACAACCTCTCACAAGATCAAAAAACCTAGGAATTAGCTAAAGACTATAATGGGTATTTTGAGAAGAAAAATAAAAGGAACAACTAACAAGACTCTAATGTCTTCTCCACTTTGAAATCTACAAGATTTGGGTGGGCATACCAAAGAATTCACTCTTTATTTCATTAAAACTCAAAACTCAAAATGAATTCCAAAATAATAAATGATTTATCCCTAATCCTTCTAACTCTTAGACAACAAAGAGTTTTAAAATGGCTATTTTATCAAACCCTAGAACTCCATGAATCAAGTACAGGATGACATTTTAAAACTTCAATAACAAAACTTTAAAATGGTTCATTTATATGAATTTTTGCATGGTATAAGATATTCCAACAAGATCAACTTCAAAATATGATCAGTGCCTCATTTATTGGGCTATAAACTGATAGGAATTAGACATCTACTTTTGGATCTTATCTTAACACTTTGTGAAAAGATTATTAGTATTCATTTCCAAATCTCATACTTATCAAAATCTTCAATGAAAACCATGAAATTCTTCCAATTTACATTAAGAATTTACATAACCCATTAGATTATTAGCAAAATAAAATTAAAATCTAATTCAGAAGGAATTACAAATAAAATTTAATAAACTTTTCCATTAAATCTTAAAGAATAAAATGAAGATAAAAGAAGATAAAAGATCTAGGATGAACACTTGGCTTTCTACATTTTGAATTAACTTCCTAATAATTGTATACAATTCAATGACTATCCCTATTAGAAAACAACTCTATTAGACAAGTTGTTGTTAACTTTCTATTCAAACTCTAGAGAAAAGTTACACAATATGCATGGATTGACAAAAGTAAAAAATACTTTATTTACATTAAAAAACTTGAACCCTCACTCCACATCTTTGAAATCCTTTCATAGAAGTTAAGGATTACAATGAGATTTAGATGTGAAGACACATGTTCAAAATTTAGTTACAACTTTTACATATGAGACAAAATAGTTAGAAAAAGAATGATGGAGATAGCCAAAATTTAAATAGTTGTCAGTATTGATGATCAGGATTAACTCTGTAACTTGTAATGATAGCACATCCACAATAGGTGAACCGCAAAGATAAGGTGTCTCTATCAGATAGTTGTCCTCCCTCTTGATGTTCTTTGACCTTTTTTTGCATTCTTTGTCACTATCTTTGGATGGAATTTCCTTTATGTCATCTATCACCTCCCAAATAGTTATATCTAATTATTCATCTAGCTAGGTGGATTGTCTAACAATATTCATTTAGGATTTTATTCCATTTTGCATTAGTTATAGAGCTAGCTCCTACAACTATCTTATTCATATCTTCCTCTAGCTTGTATAGAAGATAAAAAAATATTTAAAAATATTGTAATGTTTGTTTCTTTATTGCTGCAGGCAAGAAACCTCTCATGTCTCAAAATATTATCATAGGAGTCTAACCACTCCTGCCATTCCCTTATCTTATTCTCATTGTCAATTATCTTAGGTATGACACCAAGTGTCCTATTGACAATGAACTTCATTTGTTGCTTCTTGCTTGCAACTTACCGAAAAATAATGCATTTAAATCTTTTATTTTATTTACCATTTTCCTTGTGGAAATAATAGTTTCTTATGGCAACACCTTTTTTTGGAGAAAATTTGGGACCAACCTATAAAAAACATGAAATATAGTGGCCCCACTTAATTGACAAGGGAGAAATAATAGATAATGCCTCATTGCACTAATATTTTTTCTTTGCAATATGATGTATCTATTGTGAATACACTAAGACATTAGTTTTAGAACACATATCTTGTGTGACAACATGTTCTCCATTGTTATGATCTTTGTTTCTTTCACTGCATCTAGCTCATCTACCTTAATTGGTGTAACACCTTGCCAAGGAACCCAAAATAAATTAACCTAAAGTTTTGCTAAGTTTTCCAAACATTTAATTTTGAAATATTATGACAACAAGATAATATACAAAGAACACAATAACTCACATACAAACAAACAATCTATAAACATATTACATCTCTTAAGGGTTCGATGATGTTGAATCTCATACATAAGTTTTATTAATACTAGATCCGATACATAACAAAATCCACATCATATAATAACCACAAGTGCAAATCCAATTAAATAATATACAATTACATAAGATGCCACATGGCATAACTAAAATGCATAATCATTCATTGAACAAGTCATAGGGTATGAAAATCTCAAAGAAAATGCATAGTGAATAAATACAACAACTCATAAGGTCTCCATATAATCAAGTCTGATACAATAGAATATAATTGCCCAACAAAAATACAAGATCAAAATGAAAGGAACACCTACAAGAGTACATCTAGCAATGACATCCAGCTGTAGGATCTCAATGGCATAAGAAACACTACCAATAGGCCTTGTGGAACCTAAATATCCTATTCCTAGCATGTTGAGGAGATAATCTTGAGTCCCATATGGATATTAATCCTAAAATTCATTACCAACATCTAGGTCAAGGAAAAATTGATACCAATCTATCTCAAAGATTACTCTGGTAGCCTCTCTAGAGTCTACCCCCCAAGTGACTCTATGCAACATCAGTATCCTTTCATACAGATAAGGCATACCAATGAGGCAAGGTCCCAACCAAGCATCCTCTTTGCTTCCATGATAGCCTATAATAACACTTGAGGAAAAATTGAATCTTTTTAATTCATTTAAAACCCATTTAATGAAATGTTATCACTTCCCAACATACACATAAATAACCTACCCTAAGCTCATAAAAAGTACAACTCATAAAATCATAATTTTCAGCTCATTCCTATACAAGCAATAGGAAAGCATCAAAAGATCACTGATCAAAACTCAAAATTTATAACAAGAAAATCACAATATTCACCTCAATTCTATATTAAAAATTGGAAAGCATCAAAAGACAAATTTTTGAAACTTAAAGGTTACACCAGGAAAAACACACAATTCACCTCAGTTCTAAACAACAAACTAGAAAGCACTAGCAATCAAGTGATCAAAACTCATCACAAACATACGTGAATACATCATAATGGTTCAAGATAAAAGATCGTGACCAAATAATAAACAATGATCCATATCTCCAAGATCAAAACATAAAGCATGACATCTCATATAACATCATAAAACAATAACTCCCATGCCTCTGGTAAACATCCAAAATTGGTCAACATACTAAGTGAAACCCAATTCCAACTCAAAATAAACCATGCATCACACTAAAACTAGTTTTTGTAAATTATTTGGTTTTGAAAACATAAAAGTTCAATTTATAAATAGGGTTCAAGTTTTCATTCTTTTAAAGTATCATATTGACAAAAAAAAATTGAGTTCATAAAAGAACAAAGTTTTCTTTGTATAGAATCATTTACATATAAAAATGAACACTCTAAAAAAAAGTCTGAGTTTTATTAAAAGCCATCAATTTTTGCCAATTGAATTACAATTGTATATATAGTAAATCCATTTATGCAAATGGAACTAAACATTTATTAAGATCTAATAAAAAATAAAAAATAAAAAATTAGTATTATTGTAATATAACACAACATTAATAGAAAAGAACTATTCATAAAAAAAAGATTAATTTACTATTATAAAATAATACCTATTAAATATTAATAATGATAATTTATTTAAAACTTTCTACAATTTTTTTTTTAAAAATATTTTAAACAAATATATATTTTTTTAAAGTACAATTTCTTTCTATAGCTTGATGGGCTTCATGCTAAGCGTGAGTGCTGCAAGACATCGCTAATCACTACTGTAGTAGAACAAGTCATTGCTTGTAGTGCTCACCACTGCTACAACAATGTGAGCCACTACTTGGAGCACTCATAATTGTTGTATGTAGTGTGAGCTATTGTGGCAACTAGGAAAGAAGGATGGGAGGGGGTGGGGGTAATGGCCCGCCTCAATTTTTTTAAATATTTTTTTCTTATAAAATAGAAAAAATCAAAACCCTCTTCGTATACCAAAACCACATTTTTTACTATGAAAATTATAATATAAAATATTTTTTTGATAACATTCCAATATAGATCCAATATAGCACCCAAAATTAAAAAAGTCAAAAATAATAATTTATATTTGGTTTTCTTTTCCATACCCCCATCCCGATTTCATATTTTTCTAAAACAATCTAATTACAAATAATAAGATTCTTCAAACAAGGTTTTCCAATTTGATTTCATTCACAAATATTTTTAAAAATACCAAGAACAATGATTGTTTAATATCAAGGGTTTTAACTAGATTTATTTCTAAAAATAGATCCGTAACAAACATGGAGAAGACAAGGGAAATTCAAAGGGAAATTACTATGCAAATCTCAATAAGATCCTACCACGATTTAATGCTAACTAGATGAATACTCATAATTCACAAGAATTCCTTTTTTTCTCAAAAGCCCTCTTTCTAAAAGTTTTCTCCTTGAAACCTATGTGTGGAGAAAATGAGCTCTAATTTCTTAACACAGAGCTTTCCCCCTTTAGGGTTTTGGTTATACAATCACACAAACCCTTTTCTATATTATTTTAATTTCATGTGCAAGCTTTTTGCATTTTAATTAAAATAAACTTCATTAAATCTATTCTCTCTCTCTCTCTCTCTCTCTCTCACACACACACACACACACACACACACACACACACACACACACACACACACACACACACACACACACACACATTAAATGATAAGACGTCTTCAATAATATATTTACTAATTTGGCTAATAATAATATTTAGAGTTTATTATTAAAATGAAAATCCTAAATAAATTATTACTAAAGTAAATAAATATAATTATGCCAAAAATAAGAACTTCAATTAAATCTTTTAAATTTAATTATTCTATTTAATTAATTTCCCAATTAATTATATATAATTAAATTTTGTAAAATTTTGTTAAATTAAATCATTTAATACTCTTTTAATTTTATTTAATTATAACAAAAAATCACAATGGACCCAAAAATATAAATAAGAAAACCTATTTTATAGACAAAGTACTAAATCAAACTTAGGGGTGAAAATCTCAAATTCACATCACTTGATGAATTCAGAAGGGTAAGTAACTTAGATGCTTGTCCTATTTTCTAAGACAATTAGCTTAGGTTTAGGATTTTAACTCAAGAAATATCTCCCCTCTTTACCATTGAGATATTGTGATATGGCACACTCATCTTGACTATTCAGGGAAGTCAATGCTTGGTACTTGTAGCCTACATAAAATCTGTACATGTACATATACATATAAATCTAAGCTAAATAAGAAATAGCAAGGAGTGGTGCATCATGTAGAACCTGACTAACAGGTGACTACGACTCCCTCCCTCAACCAAATCAAAAATTTCAAATAAGTAAAATGCACATGTACACCATATACATGCAAGTATGGGGTAAGTATCCATAGAAACTGCATAAAACCATCCATGTCTATCTATCATCATGAGATAACTAAAAATCACTATATCAACATAAATGTATCATCATCGAAAGAATAATCACGAACACATGAAATAAATGAGTATGAAGAAGCTCATCGAATATATCAATTGAGTATGAAATAACATCCAATAAAATCAGGTAACCAAGTACCACTAGTCATAAAACATAACCATAAAGTTGTCTTAAAAGAATTTGATAAAATAAGATGAAAAGTAAACTAGGGGTAGGGATTGAATCCACCCCCTAGACTTAGGCCTACTCCTAGAAGCCTACAAATAAGATAAAACTCAAGAAATCAATGTGTGGGTCCCATTGGACCCTTTCCCCATGTAGGAGAGTAAGACTTTACCAAAAATATCCTTTTCTATCTACCCATATCTCCAATCATGGGCTATAAAACAATAGGTCTATTATCCAAGAATTATGGTTTCCATTGAGGAAAATGAGACAAATTATGCTTATGTTTTCCGCATAAAAAAATTCTCCATCAAAACTATCTTGCGCTATAGGTGCATTGGACTATTGAAAACTACCCCCACTAGCAAAAGAATGAGTACTTTTTCCTAGTTGGTCATACCGATTGTCCTTATTGCACTAAAGATATTGAAAATCCCTAGAGTGTGAACCACCACCACCACTCCATACTAAAAAATATGATCCTCCTTGTTACTACTATTGTTGATTTCCTCCTAAAAGAGGCTTCCTATTATTACCCATTTCTTAGTTTTGTGTGCCCTTAGACCTAGATGGTGCATTTCCACTAGGTAGGTGCACCCACAAAACCAACATGTGCTAAATTCACATTATTTTTCACAAGAATAACCTAATGTACCATATCCTTGAGGGTTTTAGGTTGGAAAACCTTTACACCCCTAATGAAATGGTTATTTAGATTCCAAATGAAGTGTTAAACTATCAGTGGTGAACTATGACTAGTCCCTACATAAGGCACAAGCTCATAGAATTTTCTCTCTTAATCTACCATAGTCATGGTATATTGCTTCAGATTATGGAATTCATCTTCTCTCTATTGGTGCCACTCCTCTAGTAGGAATAAATCACATAATTTTTCAAGGAATAACTCCCAAGTAAGAGATTTTATATTCAAACCTAGTTTCTTTTCTTTAGTGTTCCACCATCTAGCCCCAAAGAGTTCTAGATGTGTGATTACATACCTTGCTTTGACATTAGAATCAAAGTCTTGCATAGAAAAATATTTGTGTAAGGCAATTAACTAGTGCTCTACCACATATTTTGTACCAACTTTGTTGAAAGGTTTGAGCTTGGACCTCTTTAGGTCCCTCATCTTAGTGGCCTTAGTCGAGCTCTGTCTATCACTATTGAGGCCTCCTGAGGACTCTTGGATATCTACCTCTCCTTATTCTTAGCATGATGTGATTCCTCTTGATCAACACCCCTTGTGTGGTGCCTACCCTTAGGTCGCATTTTTGTTGTCATTGTTAAGCTCTTTTGGGGCTAGTCTCATGTTGATGGTTAGCAGCATTGTTTTGAGACTATCAGATATTGTGTTATGGATTCAATTAATATGTGATGAGATCACTTAGAATTTACATTTAATGTATGCACGATGATTATTTTTAGTGTTTTCAATTATTAATGATGATTATATTAGATGATTTATTGTCATATGTGTTTTCTTATGGATACTTACCGCATACTTGCATGTGTATGGTGTGCGTGTTTGCTATTATGTATGGCATATTTGATGTGGTTAAGAAAGGGAGTCGTAGTCACCTACTGGTCGGGATCTACACAATGCACCACTTCCTACCATTGCCTATTTAGTTTAGTATATATTGTGCTTGTACATGCATAGTTTTTATGCAGGTTGTAGGTATCGGGTATCAACTTTCCTGAATAGCCATGATGAGCATACCCTATCACATTATCTCAATGATAAGAGAGGGGAGATAAATTGTCAAGTCCAAATCCCAACCCTTTAAGCCATTTGTTCTAATTGGAAAATTAGGACAAGTATCTGAATTGAGTACCCTCTGAATACATTGGATAACATAATTCATGATATTAACCCTTGGTCTGATTTTGTATGTATTTTGGCTATGATTGGTTTTCGTATTTTACCTTGTGAGTCTTTCATGTATTTTCTATTAATTAAGCCTAATTAAAAGATTTAATTAATGGGTTAATTTAATGGAAAATTAATATGATATATAAATATTTATTTTATTTAATTAACAGAGAAATTAATTAAATAAAATAATTAAATTTGAAGATAAAAGTTATAAGTTTAAATTTGGAATGTGACAATATTTATTTTAATAATAATATATTTAGAGTTCATTTTTAAATAAATGACTAAATAATATTATTATTAAGATAATAAATATTTTAGCAATTAAGTTTTGAAAATGAAATGTAAAAGTGGAAAAGATATTAAAATTATTAAAAGATTCTAGATTTCATGTGATTAAAAATAAATATATTAAGATTAAACAAGTGGAGTAATTAAAGTTAGTGCATGAGATTTAATAAATAAATAAATTAAATTGAAAAGAGTAAATTAAATATTATATTAATTATTGTGCATTATTTTAATGTTTGCTCACATAGGAGTTGGTAAATTCTCGGGAGTTGTCATGTAGACAACACAGAAGTTTGCACTCTAAGAATGCACTAGTTGTCTACACTTAGGAGTTAGCATTTTATTTGAGCACATGGTGTCTACAACCTTATGACTCATCTAGAAGGTTGGAGTAGACTCATGCTTAGTTGTTATGCTTATTTTCTAGTTGTTTCTAGAGACACTCTAGATGCATCTTAGAGGCCTTTAAATAGAGGCTCTCCTAGTGTGTTTGGACAAGCTACAAGCTTCAAGCTAAAATGGAAGCTTCAAAGCTTACATGCATTTCAAAAGCTCATATGCTTCTACATGCTCATATGTTTCTACTTGCTTCTATGCTTCTTCTAGCACTTCTAGTCACTTGGAGGTTTTCAGTTGGCTTGGATCTTGGAGGAATTGTGAATGTTGGAGAAGGAAGGGTATGAAATTCTGAGGCATGGAAAATTAGCATCAGAGTCCAGGTGCACTCGTGATTTTCTCATAATCTATTTGCACTTTTTCTCTTCTTGTCTTCATCGTGTCTACTATATGTGTCTGAATACTCTCCGTGGTTGAATCTATAATTTGAAATTGGAATCTAGACATTTTATTTGGTTGAGAAGAAAACAATAGAAAACCCTAGATCCAATTAAGGAGAAATTAGATCTGAATCGGGTTTGGGTGCGAATCAGAATCAATTTGAGAAATAATGATTTATAGTTAAACCTGTTGGATGGATTAATGGATATGTTTAGAAAACAATTATTTAAAATGGAAAATTCTTGTTTAGAAAAGCCCTTTAAATCTAAGTATATATTCTCTTTTGTGAATCTGCATATATATATTTTAAATGCAGTGATAATTGATAAAAAATTCTGTATATATATATATAATTATAATAACAAAATTTTAATTATCTAATTAATCAAGTCAATTAAATCTCAAATAGTGATAATAGAATGAGCTTTAAATATTTAAGTTATCTATTATTTTGAGGTTCTCAATAATTTGTTAATAGAGAAAGCGAACTTTTAATATTGACTATTTAATGTATATTCAATACTATTTAATATACATTAAATAGTTAAGAGGTGGTAATTTATAAAGATGTTTAATGATGATTATTAAGAGACTCAAATTTTAATGATATTGGATTTAGATTTAAATAAGAAATATTGACAATGAGTCATTGTTATATTATAACATTGTTATATAGCTAAGATTTGAATTATTATTATATTGATTAATACGTTATTGATATACGTTGATAAGTGTTAGGAGTTAGTAAAATATTAACTAATGAAGTTTATGGAGCGATTCTCTAGATCAATTATTTATAGTCTTGTTGAGTTTATTATTTATTAATGGTTGTTGGGTCTAACAAACTATTAATAAATAATGGTATAATGATTATCAATTAACCGGATTAAAGTTAATGATTGAAGTTTTATAAATAATATTAATCAATTTGAATTGGTTAATAATTTAGAGGAGTATTAATTAATTGAATTTTTAAACATACATAGGGGGAAAACTATTTGAGGGTTTCTATTATAACTTGTTATTATTAAAGTATTAATGGGAACATTGTTGAAGAGTGACAAATGTGGATTTCCAATATAACTTGCTATTAAATAGTAACAAGCTATAATTGAACTATTAATATGAATATTTGTGTATTGGATTATGGCTGACTTTTAACTTACAAAATTATAGTTATTAGTCATCTGATGTTAATTGGAACGTTGTCATGGATATGTAATTATTAATTAAATTAATTAGAGTTAATTAATTTGATTAATAATTATGTTATGTGATAGAGATTTAATTGATATAATTCTTTTAATGAGATTGTAAAAAATATTGATCTCAAAGTTGATAGGTCTTATTCTGATGACTTGAAGTATACTTGAAAAGAAAACTGGAAACCTCTACACTTGATTCAACTATGTGATTTTAGTAAACCAAAACATGTGTTTGCATTGTGTATTCTCTACGCTTCTTGTTTTGGGTTTTTGGGTTGACTAGTGTTGACCAGTCTTAGGTTGTTACCAGAGGCTCGGAGGTTATGAGATGTGATGGCATGTTGATATTATTTGGTCTTGATCTTTATAAACCCAACCATGGTAATGTGATCGTATGCTCTATGAAATGTTTGTATTTACTAATTGTTATTGTTCATCAGTCTTCATGTGTGAAGCTGAGATGTATGTGTACGAGACACTTGAGCTAATCATTTTTGAGTCATTGATCAATTATCCTTGGTTTATTTTCTATTCGCCAAGATGGGACTGAAATGTTGATTTATCTCTTGATGATTTCATGTTGTGACATGTTTGACTCAACCATTTTGGAGTCTTTGATCAGTATGATTTTGAGATATTCTTGGTTGCTTATTGAGAACCAATGGATATTGTGATGTATTTTGAGATATATTTTGGTTATTGAGAACCAATGGATATTTATGATTATCAGTGATGCCTTCAGTTGCCAATAGAGAACTGTTGTGGTCATGATTTCTATGGATGCTTTCAGATGCTCATGGAGATTTGATGATTCTTATCATGGAGATTTGATGATTCTTAATGTGGATATTTGATGATTTTATCATGGATATTTGATAATTCTTTTTATGGATTATCTTTTGGATCTTCTTTACAATTGCTTGTACAGGACTGTGGTGATTTATGATTCCATGAGCTTAGGGTAGGTTATCTACTTGTAGTGTCAGGAAGTGGCTTGCAATGGGCACCAGGGCTCTAAGTGGCTGCCAAGGTAACTCATTGTAAGTTTGGTTAATAAGTGATAACATTTACACACTAAATGGAGATTAAATGAACCTAAAAAGATAATTTTTTTGATGTTCTTGCCCATGCCTCGAGTGCTTCTACAGACTAGGATGGGAGTAGAGAGAACGCAGGGTTGCGACCTTGCATTCCGTAGTATGTGATGGGGACACAACCCAAGAACAGAATGGACACAACAGAAAAGGGAAATTGTATTAACTGAAAAATAAGCTAGTACATTCAGTACAGAGAAAATAAACTTCAAAACATGCCCTAAGGGCTTACAATAGCATAAATGTGGAGATAATTTCTCCTTTCAGTACCTCCTCTCAAACTCCACTCCGAACTACCATTTACAATGCCAGGGATCTCCTTAAATTGACCTCAGAGGGTTAAGGACTATGAATACATTCTAGAAAGTGCTAGTAGGCATCCACCGACCAAATATAAGGCTCTAGAAGAATCCAAAAACGGTAACCGAACTTTTGAGAGGCATAACTTTTGAACCATAGCTCCAATTGATGAACCGTTTACATTTTCAAAAAGCTCTCAAAGCACTCTATAGCCCTATGGACCAGCTTCACTCATCCCCATATATTTGGCCCTTTTTGAGGTCATTTAATGCCCCTAACCTGACTTTGAAGCATTCTTAGGAGGTCTCCAAAACCCGAAAAACTAAAATAACTTTCAAACCATGGGGCCTTTTGACTTGATTCTTTTTTTGGAATGCTCTAAATTACAATTACATTCATCTAGCCAATTCACACCTTCTAGTTTACCAAAATGATGGCCCAATTACATACTCCTATTTTTTCAAGATTTTATAGCAGACTGATAGTGGAACTGTGAGAGTTGGAACCTTTATTTGAACCAAATGGGTGTCCAAAAATGAAAACTCATGAAACAAAAACTAAGTCTAAGTACATTTTTTTGGGTGACATGGGATTGCCCTTATACCTCTAGATGCTCCTGCATCAGACACCCAGGGTAGATTGAAAAGTGACCCTATCACTTTATGAATGGTAGAGGAAATCCGAAATGGGAAACCTCAGCTACTAAAATCCAAGTTGAGTCCTCTATCGATCGTCCTTTCCATTTGACCAAATACTCTTCATAATGCCTATTTCTGGTACTCCTACCCACACGATGATCTAGAATGTCTTCTATCTCCTCCTTCTTAGAAGCAGGAATCAGACATGGCTCTAACTCTAGCTCCTCATCTGCACCATCATCATGATACTTTGTTAAATCTGCAATGTTGAAAATGGGAGAAATGTGAATACCATCTGGTAGCTCCACCTCATATTCATTTCCTGAGTCATGTTTCTTCAAAATTTTGCAGGAGCCAAATTTCTTCATTTTTAGCTTGTTGTAAGTACCGGCTGGAAATCTTTCTTTTCGTAAGTGCACCATGACTAGATCCCCTACTTGGAATTCCTTATGTCTTCTCCTTTGATCAGCCCTAGCTTTATACTCTTGAATCATCTTGGTAATGTGTGCCTGAAACTCCTCATGTAGATGCTTGATATGTTCAGCAAATTCTTTTGCTTTAGCATTTGTCCTCTCCCCTTGCTCTATCTTCCTCAATTCTGGTGCAGTCCTTGGGCTATTCCCATATACAATTTGGAATGGTGGTTTTCCTGTACTTCAATTTATAAAGTTATTGTAAGAAAGCTCTTCTTGTGGTCAAATCAAATCCCATCCCTTGGGCTTATCCCCAACTAAACATCTTAGAAAATTTCCCAGACTTCTGTTTGGCTGTCAGTTTGTGGGTGATGCATGGAACTAAATTTCAAGTATGTTCTCAAATTTTTTCACAATGTCCTCCAAAAATACCCCACAAATTTAGTATCTCTGTTAGAAACTATACTCCTTGGAAGTCCATTAGTCTTACCACCTCTTTTAAAAACAAATCTGCAATATGGACAACACCATGAGTTTTGTGGCATGGAATGAAATATGCCATTTTGGAGAACCTATCAACCACCATGAATACTAAGTCATTACCCCTTTGTGTCCTTGGCAATCCAAGAAAAAAATCCATACTTATGTCCTACCATGGCCTTGATGGAACAGGCAATGGCTGATATAGGCCAGTATTATGACTAAACCCCTTGGCAACTTGAAAAACCTGGCAACTCTGTACAAACTTCTTTACATCCTATGAAATTTGAGGCCAAAAGTAATGTTCTCTAAGAATGGAAATGGTCTTATCTTGACCAAAATGTCCTACCATCCCTCCACTGTGTTTCTCCTTAATCATATTTTCCCTCATGGAACTCCTTGGAATGCACAATTGACTACCCTTGAACAACATGCCATCCTGAATCAAATAGTCTAACCACTTGGTTCTATCTACAACAATAGGCTCTTTACAAGCTTTCCATGCTTCAGCAAAATTAGGATCCTCAGGGTACAAATTCTTGAGTTCTTCAAACCCAAGTACTTCAACCTGCATTACTATAAAAACAACTGTCTCCTACATAGTGCATCTCCAACCCTGTTAGATTTTTCACTTCTATGCTTCAACAAAAATGTATAACTCTGCAAGAACTCTACCCACTTCATATGCCTCTGATTCAATTTACCTTGGCTATTTAGGTACTATAATGCCTAATGATCAGTATACAAAACAAATTCCTTTGGCAATAAATAATGCCTCCATTTCTTTAAGGCCTGAACTATTGCATAGAACTCTTGATCACAAACAAAATACTTCTTCTTTGCATCAAATTTTCACTAAAATGTGCAATAGGCTTACCTTCTTGGCTTAATACAACCCCAATATCACTGCCACTAGCATCACAATCCACCTAGAACACTTTTTTAAAATCCGGAAGTGCCAACACAGGTTGTTCTGTCACCTTCTTCTTCAGCAATTCAAAACTTCTCACAGTTGCTGCATTCCATTTGAACTCTTTTCTATCCCCTCTTATTGTATCAGTTAGGGGTGCACATATGCGACTAAAATTCTTAATAAACTTCCTGTAAAAACTAACCAGACCATGAAATGATCTTACCTCAGTAGCAGACCTTGGAGGATGCCATTCCAAAATGGCTTTTACCTTCTCTGGATACATTTTGAGACCTTCAAGTGATATAACAAACCCCAAATAGACTAACTCCCTTTTTGCAAAGATACACTTCTTCAGATTAATTAACAGTTTCTCTTCCCTTAGCCTTTCAAGGACACTATGAATATGCAGTAAATGTTCTTCCAAAGTCTTGCTGAAAATTAAAATATTATCCAAATAGACAATAACAAGTTTTCTCAAGAACTTCTTAAGTACCTCATTCATGAGCCGCATGAAGGTACTTGGGGTGTTCATCAATCCAAAGGGCATGACTAACCACTCATAAAGACCCTCCTTGGTCTTGAAGGCTATTTTCCGCTCATCTCCTTCTCAAATCCATATCTAATGATAGCCACTCTTGAGATCTATCTTTGTGAAGTACTGAGCTCCACTCAAGCAGTCCATAAGATCATCCATCCTTAGCAAAGGAAATTGGTACTTAATGGTTATCCTATTTATAGCTCGAGAATCTGTAGACATCCTCCACTCTCCATCCTTCTTTGGTGCAAGTACTGCAGTTACTACACATGGACTCAGGCTCTCTCGAATCAAGCTCTTCCTCAATAGCTCACGAACCTGTCTATTTAGCTCCTCTGCTTTAGTAGGAGTAATCCTGTGAGTAGCCTTGTTAGGAAAACTAGCTCCTGGGATAAAATCTATCTGATGACTGATTTACCTTACTAGTGGCAATCCATCTAGAACATTAATAGAGATAATATCTCCAAATTCCCCTAGTAAATTTGAAACTTCAAGTGGTATTTCACTACTACATTCTTTATCTTTACTAGGAATCAAAGCATAGCACATATGCTGATGTTTCATGCCATCTAAAAACTTCCTTCCATCAAAAAGACAAATCCTAGCACTACTACATACCTTTTCGCCTTCCTCTTTCATGGGGTTCAATTTGTGGCGAACTCCATCCTTTGTTAGAGAGTATGTGTTTGCATGCCCATCATGTACTCCATGTCTATCAAACTACAATGCTCTACCCAATAATAGATGCCAAACATCCATCGGAATAACATCACAGAGAACTTCATCATGGTAACTCCCAATTTTGAATTTTACTAAACATTGTTCACTTACTAGGAACTTATGATCATCTTTTACCCAAGCAATTCGATAGGGCTAGGGATGTTTCTCCCTCTTGAGATTCATCTTAGAGACCATCTCTTCTGATACCAAGTTATTAGTGCTACCACCATCAATGATCAAGTCACAACATTTATCCTCACACTTGCATCTGGTATGGAAAAAACTCCTCCATTGTCCTAGTTCAATCTCACCACTTAGTAGGACTCTTTCATTTACCAAGGTCTCTCCTCTTTCTACATCCTCTGAATGTGATGATTGTGCATCCTCATCCACATGAGCAACCTTAGCTTGGCCCTGAACTCTCCTATCTGTCCTTCCTTGTCATTGAGGGCATTCAAAGACACGATGACCTTCTTCATTACAATGGAAATAGGTACCATGGAAGTCTCCTCTTCCTTGTCCATGTCCTCTACCTCTTCCTCTATGATTTTCAAAGTCTTGATCATGGGAGTGGTTGAAACCCTCATTCCTCTAGTTCCTGCTAGTACCCACATCTTCATTTTTCTTTTGGGTTTCATTGTGGCCTCTAGATGATCTACTGCTTCCCCTTCCTCCTTGACTGTGCCCTCTTTGTCTTCCTTCAAACCTTTTATTCAGCTTCTCTTCAACTCTTAGGGAAAACTGGTATGCCTCTTTAACACTGTTCATTCTTACCAAACTTAATTCCTCTTGGATGCTAGGTCGCAATCCACTGATATAACAAGCAACCTTCTCCTTATTTGCTTCTGCATGCCCTGCTCTAATCAAGAGTCAATAAAACTCCTTTGTATATTCTTGAACTGATCTTCTTGCTTGCTTTAACACATGCATCTTCTTAAACAAATCAAGCTCATAGTCCACAAGAATGAACTACTTCTTCAATTTGTCCAGCATGCGATCCCAGCTTGTGATCTTCTCCTTTCCTCTTCTATTTATTTCCAATTGAACCTCTTGCCACCAGATTTTGGCATGGCCTTTCAGTTTGGCCTTTGCAAACGTAACCCTATATGGGTCCCTGATATCCTCATACTCAAAGTATTCTTCCAATTCATTGATCAAATCAATCAACTCATCTAGTTTCAGATTTCCTGAAAATACACCCACATGAATTGTAAGTCTTTTCCCAAACTTAGTAATGGACCTAAAAAGCCTTTCCTCTACATGATTCAGAAATTCTTCGTCAAATTTCCCTTCTGGTCCAATTTCATCTTCTTCATTGTCATCTTCACTTTCATCACCTGCGGCCACAGTTGTTCCTCTACAGAGCTCCTCCTGTAATGCATGTACCTACCTTTGGAGGGCTCTAACCTCCTCAAGATTAATAGCTTTGGCCCTTTTGCCATGTTCTCTTCATGGAGGCATCTTCTAACTTGAACCCACAACCACACAGTCCTAGTGCAAACCACCTCACAGTCGGCGCTCTGTCTATACACTCAGGAAAACTAGCTTTGATACCACTCGATGGGGACACAACCCAAGAATAGAATGGACACCACAAAAAAGGGAAATTGTATTAACTAAAAAATAATCTAGTACATTCAGTACAGAGAAAATAAACTTCAAAACATGCCCTAAGGGCTTACAATAGCATAAATGTGGAGATAATTTCTCCTTTTAGTACCTCCTCTCAAACTCCACTCTAAAATGCATTTTACAATGCCAAGAATCTCCTTAAATAGACCCTGGAGGGTTAAGGACTAGAAGTAAATTCTAGAAAGTGCTAGTAGGCATCCACCGACCAAGTAGAAGTCTCTAGAAGCTGCGTTAGAAGTCGGCGCAAATCTAGAAGAATCTAGAAATGATAATCGAACTTTCGAGAGGCATAACTTTTGAATCGTAGCTCTGATTGTCAAACCATTTACATTTTCAGAAAGCTCTTGAAGAGCTCTATAGCCCTATGGATCAACTTCCCTTGTCCCCATTTTTTGGTCCTTTTTGAAGTCATTTAATGCCCCTAACCTAACTTTGAAGCATTCTTAGAAGGTCTCCAAAACCTGAAAAATTACAATAACTTTCAAACCATTGGGCCTTTTGACCTGATTCTTTTTCTAGAATGCTCTAAATGAGAATTAAATTCATCTGGCCAATTCACACCTTATAGTTTGCCAAAATGATGGCCCAATTACATACTTCTATTTTTCAGGATTTTCTAGCACACTACTAGTGGAATTGTGAGAGTTGGAACCTTTATTTGACCCGAATGGGTGTCCAAAAATGAAAACACATGAAACAGAAACTAAGTCTAAGTACTTTTTTTTGGGTGACACACGATTTCTCTTATACCTCTGGATGCTCCTCCATTAGACACCCAAGGTAGATTGAAAGGTGACCCTGTCACTTTATGAATGGTAGAGGAAATCCCAAATGGGAAACCTCAGCTGCTGAAATCCAAGTTGAGTCCTCGATCGGTCGTCCTTTCCATTTGACCAAATACTCTTCATACTGCCTATTTCTAGTACTCCTACCCACACGATGATCTAGAATGTCTTCTATCTCCTCCTTCTTAGAAGCAGAAATCAAACATGGATCTAACACCAGCTCGTCATCTACACCATCATCATGATACTCTGTTAAATCTACAATGTTTAAAATGGGCGAAATGTGAATACCATCTGACAGCTCAACCTCAGATGCATTTCCTAAGTCATGTTTCTACAAAATTTTGCCGGGGCCAAATTTCTTCATTTTCAGCTTGTTGTAAGTACTGGCTGGAAATCTTTCTTTTCATAAGTGCACCATGACTAGATCCCCTACTTGGAATTCCTTATGTCTTCTCCTTTGATCAGCCCTAGCTTTATACTCTTGATTCATCTTGGTAATGTGTGCTTAAACCTCCTCATGTAGACTCTTGATATGTTTAGAAAATTCTTTCGCTTAAGCACGTGTCCTATCCCCTTGCTCTATCTTCCTCAATTCTGGTACAGTCCTTGGGCTATTCCCATATCCAATTTGGAATGGTGATTTTCTCGTACTCCTATTTATAGAGTTATTGTAAGAAAACTCTGCTTGTGGTAGAATCAAATCCCATCCATTGGGCTTATCCCCAATTAAACATCTCAAAAAATTGCCCAGACTTCTGTTTACCACTTCTGTTTGGCTGTCAGTTTGTGGGTGATGCATGGAATTGAATTTCAAGTCTATTCTCAACTTTTTCCACAATGTCCTTCAGAAATACCCCACAAATTTAGTATCTCTATCAGAAACTATACTCCTTGGAAGTCCATGTAGTCTTACCACCTCTTTGAAAAAAAAGTCTACAATATGGACAACATTATGATTTTTGTAGCATGGAATGAAATGTGCCATTTTGGAGAACCTATCAACCACCACGAATATAGAGTCATTACCCCTTTGTGTCGTTGGCAATCCAAGAACAAAATCCATACTTATGCCCTCCTATGGCCTTGATTGGATCAGGCAATGGCTGATATAGGCCAGTATTGTGACTAAACCCCTTGGCAACTTGACAAACCTGGAAACTCTGTACAAAATTCTTTACATCCTGTGAAATTTGTGGCCAAAAATAATGTTCTCTAAGAATGGAAATGGTCTTATCTCGACCAAAATGTCCTGCCATCCTTCCACTGTGTTTCTCCTTAATCAAATTTTCCCTCATGAGACTCCTTGGAATGCACAATTGACTACCCTTGAACAACATGCCATCCTGAATCAAATAGTCTAACCACTTGGTTCTATCTAAACATCTCAGCAAATTGCCCAGACTTTGTTTACCACTTCTGTTTGGCCGTCAATTTGTGGGTGATGCATGGAACTGAATTTCAAGTCTGTTCTCAACTTTTTTCACAATGTCCTCCAGAAATACTCCACAAATTTAGTATCTCTATCAGAAACTATACTCCTTGGAAGTCCATGTAGTCTTACCATCTCTTTCAAAAACAAGTCTGCTATATGGACAACATCATGAGTTTTGTGGCATGGAATGAAATGTGCCATTTCAGAGAACCTATCAACCACCACGAACACTGAGTCATTACCCCTTTGTGTCCTTGGCAATCCAAGAACAAAATCCATAATTATATCCTCCCATAGCCTTGATGGAACAGGAAATGGCTGATATAGGCTAGTATTGTGACTAAACGCCTTGGCAACTTGACAAACCTAGCAACTCTGTAAAAACTTCTTTACATTTTGTGAAATTTGAGGACAAAAATAATGTTCTCGAAGAATGGTAATGTTCTTATCTTGACCAAAATGTCCTGCCATCCCTCCACTATGTTTCTACTTAATCAGATTTTCCCTCATGGAATTCCTTGGAATGCACAATTGACTACCCTTGAACAATATGCCATCCTAAATCAAATAGCCTAAACACTTGGTTCTATCTACAACAACAGGCTCTTTACAAGCTTTCCATGCTTCAACAAAATTAGGATCCTCAGGGTACAAAATTTTGAGTTCATCAAACCCAACTACTTCAACCTGCATTACTATAAGCAACGACTGTCTCCTACTTAGTGCATCTGCAACCCTATTAGATTTTCCACTTCTATGCTTCAACACAAATGTATAACTCTGCAAGAACTCTACCCACTTCGTATGCCTCTAATTCAATTTACCTTGGCTATTTAGGTACTGCAATGCCTGATGATCAGTATACAAAACAAATTCCTTTGGCAATAAATAATGACTCCATTTCTTTAAGGCCTGAACTATTACATAGAACTCTTGATCATAAACAGAATACTTCTTCTTTGCATCATTCAATTTTTCACTAAAATATGCAATAGGCTTACCTTCTTGGCTTAATACAGCCCCAATAGTGCTGCCACTAGCATCACAATCCACCTGGAACACTTTTCTAAAATTTGGAAGTGCCAATAGAAGCTATTCTATCACCTTATTCTTCAACAATTCAAAACTTCTTGCAGTTGCTACAGTCCATTTGAACTCTTTTCTATCGCCTCTTATTGTATCACTTAGGGGTGCACATATGGCACTGAAATTCCTAATAAACTTCCTGTAAAAACTAACCAGACCATGAAATGATCTTACCTCAGTAGCAGACCTTGGAGTAGGCCATTCCAAGATGGTTTTTACCTTCTCTGGATCCATTTTGAGACCTTCAAGTGATATAACAAAACCCAAATAGACTAACTCCTTTTTTGCAAAGATAAACTTCTTCAGATTAATTAATAGTTTCTCTTCCCTTAGCCTTTGAAGGACACTACAAATATGCAGTAAATGTTCTTCCAAAGTCTTGTTGAGAATTGAAATATCATGCAAAAAGACAATAACAAATTTTCTCAAGAACTTCTTAAGTACCTCATTCATGAGTTGCATGAAGGTGCTCGGGGCATTTGTTAATCCAAAGGGCATGAATAACCACTGATAAACACCCTCCTTGGTCTTGAAACCTATTTTCCACTCATCTCCTTCTCAAATCTGTATCTAATGATAGCCACTCTTGAGATCTATCTTTGTGAAGTACTAAGCTCCACTCAAGCAGTCCATAAGATCATCCATCCTTGGCAAAGGAAATCAATACTTGATGGTTATCCTATTTATAGATCAAGAATCTATACACATTCTCCACTCTCCATCCTTCTTTGGTGTGAGTACTGTAGGTACTACACATGGACTCAGGCTCTCTCAAATCAAGCCCTTCCTCAACAACTCCTAAACTTGTCTATTTAGCTCCTCTATTTCAGTAGGAGTCATCCTATGAGCAGCCTTGTTAGGAAAACTAGCTCTTGGGATTAAATCTATCTAATGACTAATTTTCCTTACTGGTGGTAATCCATCTAGAACATTATCAGAGATAATATCTCTAAATTCCCCTAGTAAATCTAAAACTTCAAGTTCTATTTCACTACTACCTTCTTTACCTTTCCTAGGAATCAAAGCATAGCACATATGTTGATGTTTCATGCCATCTAAAAACTTCCTTCCATCAACAAGAAAAATCCTAGCACTGCTACATACCTTTTCGCCTTCCTTTTTCATGGGCTTCTATTTGTGGCAAACTCCATCCTTTGTTAGAGAGTATGTGTTTGCATGTCCATCATGTATTGCATGTCTATCAAACTGCCATGGTCTACCCAATAATAGATGCCAAACATCCATTGGAATAACATCATAGAGAACTTCATCATGGTAACTCCCAATTTTGAATTTTACTAAACATTGTTCACTTACCAAGACCTTATGATCATCTTTTACCCAAGCAATCTGATAGGGCTGGGGATGTTTCTCCCTCTTGAGCTTCATCTTAGAGACCATCTCTTCTAATACGAAGTTATCAGTGCTACCACCATCAATGATCACGTCACAACATTTATCCTCACATTTGCATCTGGTACAGAACAAACTCCTCTGTTGTCCTAGTTCAATCTCACCAGTTAGTAGGACTCTTTCATTTACCAAGGTCTCTCCTCTTTTTGCATCCTTTGAATGTGATGATTGTGCGTCCCCATCCACATGAGCAACCCTAGCTTGGCCCTCAGCTCTCCTATCTGTCCTTCCAATGTCATTGACAACATTCAAAGCCACGATGACCTTTTTCATTGCAATGGAAATAGGTACCACAGAAGCCTCCTCTTTCTTGTCGACATCCTCTACCTCTTCCTCTCTGATTTCCAAAGTCTTGATCATGAGAGCGGTTGAAACCCTCATTCCTCGAGTTCCTACTAGTACCCACATCTTCATTTTTATTTTGGGTTTCATTGTGACCTCTACATGATCTACCGCTTCCCCTTCCTCCTTGACCATGCCCTCTTTGTCTTTCTTCAAACCTTTTATTCAGCTTCTCTTCAACTTTTAGGGAAAACTGGTATGCATCTTCAATGCTGGTCATTCTTACCAGACTTAATTCCTCCTGGATGCTAGGTCGCAACACACTGATATAATGAGAAACCTTCTCCTTATTTTCTTATGCATTCCCTACTCTAATTAAGAGTAGGAAAACTCCTCTGTATATTCTTTAACTGATCTTGCTGCTTGCTTCAACCCATGCATCTTCTTAAACAAATCAAGCTCGTAGTCCACAGGAATGAATTACTTCTTCAATTTGTCCACCATGCGATCCCATCTTGTGATCTTCTCATTTCCTCTTCTATTTCTTTCCAATTGAACCTCTTGCCACCAGATTTTGGCATGCCCTTTAAGTTTGGCCTTTGCAAACTTAACCCTATCTAGGTCCCTGATATCCTCATACTTAAAGTATTCTTCTAGTTCATTGATCCAATCAATCAACTCATCTGATTTCAAATTTCTTGAAAACACACCCACTTCAATTGTAGATCTTTTCCAAAACTTAGTAATGGCCCTAAAAAGCCTTTCCTCTGCATGATTCT